>JASDFA010000001.1:146580000-148980000 GCA_035772735.1 Datura wrightii | reverse complement strand
AAATATATACCTATGGTGGCGCGTAGTTCTGAGATTGGGGTCCTCAAAATCCCTGTCCTTCTCTGTGCTAGACACTACTCCTGAAACATGCATATAACTCATATTATATTCTCAACGCACACCTTGAATCTATTTATTAGGAGTCTTAACTCCGAACATTTCTATAAAACTGATCTTGTAAGCCTTGGCTAAAATCATGATGAAACATACTTGACTTTACATGGGCTTGCCCAAATCATGAAATCATACATACTCGAAATAATCTTCATAATTTGAAATCATGGAATCATAAGTTAAGATTTTATAAATATTCATGCATACTTTGATAGTTCGTCATACTTGAAATAATAGGCTCATAAGCTCGAAATTCATAAATTATGCATAATAAGGCAGAATTTTTAAAATCTTGAAATAATCAATTCATGAGTAATTCGAGACTAAAATCCACCCTAATAGCTATATCTTATCAATTGAAACATGAGAGAATTGAACCCATAGAGATAACATGGATAGTTGCATGGAATTCGGTTAAACCCTAGAATTTCAGCATAACATGAGTGGATACTTGAAATCATAGATTGGGGATGAAATTGGACATGATGGTGGAAGAATTTCCCCCATTCATAACCCAAAATACCTGGGCTTAAAGAATCTTCAACCTAATTGGAGACCCAAATGGGATTGAGGGGAAGATTTGATTAAGAAGTGTAGCTTCTCTTGAGGGGATTTGATCTTCACTTAGGGGTTTTAGGAGTAGAATGTGTGTTTAGGATGATTAAAACCCTTAAATCACCCTTTAGGAGGCTTAAAATGACTTAGTTTATGAGTTAAGAAATTAAAAATAACAAAAACACCCTTAATGACCTGACAGGAAATTACTCACTGCCAAACCCAACGAGTAACTAGATGACCCGTTAGGAGACTTGAAGGGTCATCCCTTAACTCATTGCCATTGGCATATTATTTTTTATTTTTCTTATTTTCTGTTGATGCCTCACTTGAAGATTTTTTGTGTCACCAAACGGGTTGTTCGTGCCCTTATTAGCGCTTCCACAAGTGTATGGGTCGTGCAAGTAATATAGTGGCTCTTTTAGAGAACCGAAATATCGAACCCACAGGGACTGGACCCATTCCTATAACTATCCATTTCAAGTGTGATCTTAATCTTTCGCAAGTGTTGGTTATAGAAGTTTTCGAGGGAGATTTAATTAAGTCTAGTTTTGGTCAATGAAATATCCTAAATTTACTCTAGGAGCAACATAGAGTTAAAACCAGATAATCATGCGATACTACGAATTGCAATGGGTTAAGCATGACACTATCGATTGTTGTTTCACATAATTTGAGTTGCATGTTCATGGTCTTTCGAGCCTCTAAACACGACAAACAAGCCTCACTGCATCATTGTGAGTGAGGATGCTAATTTCTAGTTCGCGGGCAATTAATTATGTTGTGGTTTACGGGGAAACAATTAGGGACTTTCGTGCATCCAACCATTTAACTCAACTTAGCCTCGCAACTACTTCTTCGAGTGGTGATGTGATAATCCTAAGTTGGTCTCTTATTAACCCCCGTTTTATCAACCAAGCAAGGTGTTAGGTATATTTCTATCCTAACACGAAATTATATCGTGAGATACAAACATGCTCCTTACATTCTCATGTCCCGACCTAGGTAATTCTTTCTCAAGGAATTTCCCAAGCTAACGTATATGTTTTCATGGTGATCAATCATAAAAACAACCAACAATCCAGAATGCAAGACGAAAACAACAATCAATAACTTAATTCCAAAATAATTTCATAAAATCACATTCATAATTCATGGCTTCAACCCTAGAGGAAGGGTTCTTGCCATTCATGTTTGTAAAACTACAATTACTACTGCTAAACTAACATACTTACATGAATTTGGTAGTTGAGAAGGGAATTTGCCAAACCCTAGATGAGTTCTCCCACTTCTCCCTTCACTCCTAGGTAGTTTTCCAGAATAAAATCGTGACAAATTGGATTTAGGAGCTAAGGGTCCTATTTATAATAAATGAGAAACGTGCACAATTTAGCCAATCGTGGAATGGCTCCGTGTCACGGAGTGTATCGCGGATCACTGCCTCTGTGACATGGAGGTAACACGAAAGCTCTCTGGAAATTGCCTCCGAAAGCTGAAACTGCCGAGTGCCACCGCGTTGGCAGCGTGTCACTCTGCTTGGGCAACGCGTTGGCCTTGCTCTGTCGTGCAACTGGCATGGCGTGGCACGTTGCTGGCGCGCTGGTGCTGCCTGCCTGCCGCATCTGCTCCCGACTCCATTCCGCTACTTCACCAACTTATAAATTAGTTCCTCAAGATCATTGAAACCTACAAAACAAGGACTAATCATGTTGGTTAGCACATATATTCACATTTATATAAAATCACATGAAAATGTATACAATTACTTAGCTAAACAAGACTAAATTAAGTTATCACTCGTCACTCGGGCATGCTATTTTGCCCGAGATCACAACCCCACACTTAAAGTCTTGTTCGTCCTCGAACAACCTTTTACATCTCATGCATATGGAGACTCACCCATAACTCATTTAGCGAGATTATTCAAGCTACGTCTATAATGATTACGTAAGATAACATGCTAAAAATAGAGCATGCACAACTTGATCATCAAAATGAAGTACAACTATGTGAAGACTTCTTAACCTCAAGAATCGACTCTCAATCTTAGAAAACTCATGCAAATCAACTGATTAAGAAATCCCACATGAATTATATCCTTCATTCAACATGTGCCCGCACAGAAAGAGAGTTACCCAATTTCACACGCAAAAACAATTTTTATATCACAACATGTGTGGGTACATGAATAGAATTACGCTCACTCTTACAAAGAATTCACATGCATCATGTAATGACCCATAAGCTTTCCCTTAGTGTTTTATTCCACTAATTTAAGGATGTATGAATGTAAGATCAAATATGACTTTTTAGGTTGTAATGTAACTCAGGTGCGGGTAGGTACTATTACGGCCAATAATAGTGACTATCTTTCCTAAGCGCTTTTAATACATCACGCCTTCATTACGAACTTCCATTCCCTTACTTCACCTTTTTCTCCTTTCAACTTTCTTTTTCCTCTTTTGTTCCCCCATTTCTTTAGGCACTTTTAGCTTCTTAGTAAGGAGTTCTATAAGTAACTTTTCATTTATTTATTTTCTTACTCCCTACTAATACTCACCCGTATTCAAACAAATGCACCCTCGACCTTTCTCAACTTTTACAATTGCTACTTTCCCTTCTTTTTCATTCTTCTCACTCCTTTACTCTTTCGTATTTTTCCTTTAAGCGCTTAGGAGTTTTCATTCAAATTCAAGGCTAATGAAAGAAAAAGGATTAAGCGTATGTTGCATCTGTCAAAGAATAGGCTTAAGGCTCAATGGGGTTAACTAGGATTAGTTTTTCAAGGTAGGTAAAATGAGGGATAAAAATTTGGTTCATTCAAAGAAATGCCTAAATCATCTCCTACAATTCACATCCTTCATTTCGTTTTATAAACACACTAGGCAAGTTCTAGAAAGTCCATAATAACACAGAATACTCAAAAACCTTACACTCCTGGCACATGCTCAAATCAAGACACATTCAGCTGACCTTTAACTTAGCTAATCATAAGAATTCAGATTAAGCTTCCATTATATTGAGTCAAATTCAAGAGCCTAAGTGTCCCAAACAAAGTTATACACTTGCATGCTTCACACTGAACATACTTGCATCTTACAATCACGTATAGCACATAACAAGAACATCAAGCACCAATTAGTTATGGTTTCAAAAACCCAACCTATCGACTAATTCTTCCTCAAGACGGTCGTCATCCATCCATCATCGGAAACAGTCCCTAACTATGACTAAAAACACTATATACAGACAAAGGAAAGAAAAAGAAAAAAAATTTATTCTTCAGTTCAAAGACCCCCCCGTCGGAAAAGAACCGAAAAGAAAAACCAACGGGTGATAAAGTCTTGCCTGACTCACAAAAAACAATTTCCCGATATTTCTCACAAGCATTACATTCACCAAAAATCGTTAAGCACAAAAATTTTGAAATTTCCCTCACCCCACACTTGAATCCTGCTATGTCCTCATAGCATCAAATAAAAATTTAAAAAGGGTGAGAAATACTCCCTGAGGCCTTTAGGCCTAGCTAATAGCATGCTTTTCTTCTATTTTGCACAAGTGTCTGTCGACCCTACACTTTTTATCGTCCATGCTTTTTAGCTTTCTCCTCCACGGGTACTCAGACTTCCCCTCCATCTGTGCTTAACTTTCCCCCAAAAACAACACAAGATGAAAAATAAATAAAATCCACACAAATGCAAGAATTTAAAATGGTACCTGTGGTACCCTTGGGTTGCCTCCCAAGCAGCGCCTTATTTTACGTCGTGGCCCAACGTGGACTGCCCTTTTTAGGACATCCTCATACCTGGGTTCTCTTTCGAGAACCATCTCCTTTTCTTTTGCTTTTTAGAGTAAACAACCTCCACTCCGTTCCTCTCTTTCTCCAACTTCTTCTTAATTTGAAGCCCTTTATCAGACTCGGGCTAAACACTTGTCATTGCCTTTGGCCCTGCACCTGTGGAATCCTCCACCCCACACTCATCCTCTACCAAAACACTAACCTGACAAAGGTTTCTGTAGTGTGCAGATGGGTTCATTTCTTGGTAAACGTGAAAGATTTCTTCTTCATCCTCAACCCTCATTTTCAGGGTCCCTGCTTTCAAGTCAATCACCGCTCCTCCAGTGGCCAAGAATGGCCATCCCAAGATCAGGGGTACCTGGTCATCAACCTGAAAATCTAAGACAATAAAATTAGCAGGTATAATGAACTTACCTACTTTGATGAGAAGGTCCTCTATTATTCCATCAGGTGTCACTCGCGACTTGTCAGCTAGCTGCAGCATCAACCTTGTCGGCCTCAGTTTTCCCAACCCCAGGGTGTTGAATAAGGATAGGGGCATTAGATTAACTGCTGCCCCTAAGTCACATAAAGCTCGTAGCACCTCAGCTTTACCAATTTGTATGGGGAGGGTAAAACTCCCTGGGTCTTTGAGTTTCTTTGGCATTTTGCTCAATACCTTGTGACTGCACTCCTCAGTCAGTGCTACAGTCTGGACGTCCACCAATCTAACTTTGTTCGCCATCACGTCCTTCAAGTATTTAGCATACTTGGGCATTCCCTGCAAGACATATATAAGAGGCAAATTTATGTGAAGTTCTTTGAAGCTCTCAAAAAACGTTTTGAAGCATTCCTCATCCTTCCTTTTTCTAAATTTCTGAGGGAATGGTGATGGTGGGCTTTGTGCTGGCTGCAATGAAAGTTGTGCATTTTGTTGCACAGCACTCTGATTATCTCCCATGTTGATGGATGGTCCTGGTCTAACCAACTCCAGCTGCACCCCCTTTCTCAACTCTTTTGGCACTGCATCAGCTAATTGCTTACCGCTTCTCAGACTGATGGCATTAATCTGCCGGGGGTTAGGATCAGTGTCGCTTGGTAATCCCCCTTGTGATCTCATGTTTTGAGAAGCTTCTATCTGACCCACTTGTTTTTCAAGATTGCGGGTGGCCATTTGCTTATTCTTTAAGTCTGTTGCCATCCTCGCCTGATTTTCCAGTAACTGAGTCTGGGTCTCCATAATTTTCTACAGTGTTTCCTCAATGCTGCTACTCAATTTCCCATCATTTTGCCTATTCTGCTGATACTATTGTTGTTGAGGTTTCATATAATTCTGCTGTTGGTTTCCACCCCAAGAAAAATTTGGGTGGCCCTGCCAATTTCTATTGTAACTGGTTCCAAAATTCTGATTGTTGCGCTGCACATCACCAACAAAATTGACTGATTTCGGATTGGCTCCACAAGATTCTGCATTGTGCCCAGTATTAGCACAAATTTCGCACCAAATCGGAGCTTGCTGAACTGCGTTAACCTGGCCCTGGTGTTGGTTCATACTCAGTTTATTGAACTGAGTCATCATCTGATGCTAGAACGAAGCTAACTGTGCTGCCAAGGCATTCAAACCCTCTACCTCTATCAACCCTGGTCTCTTTCCTGCCCCTCTCGATGACTCGCTGTGCCACTCTGGATTTCCTTGAGAGATTCTATTCAACAAAGTGTACAACTCATCATACGTCTTCTCCAGGCTTGCCCACCCGATGCAGAGTCTAGTAATATTTTTGTGTGTAGGTCTAGACTTTCTACAAAGGTATGAGCCAACACTTCATTTGATTGCTGGTGATGGGGACAGTCTCTCAACAATGACTTGAGTCTTTCCCAAGACATATATAAGTTCTCATCAGGCCTCTACTTGAAACTGAGTATTTCACTTCTCAACTTTGCAGTTTTGCCTGAAGGGAGGAATCTGATAAGGAACTTCTTAGCCAAGTCATTCCATGAAGTTATGGAGTTCGGTCGCTCAGCCTTCAGCCACTTTTTCGCCTCTCCCAACAATGAAAATGGGAAGAGGGTCAGTCGGACATAATCTGTGGACACGCCGGTGGGGACAAACGTGTCACTAATCTCTAAAAAGCTCTGTAGGTGCTGCTGCGAGTCCTCATGTGCCATCCCAGTGAATTGACCACTAGAATGTAACAGCTGCACCATGTTCTGTTTAAGCTCAAAGTGCCCTCCAGGCTCCGGTTTACGGATGCTAGAGGTCACATTCGTCGCTAGTGGGATAGCCACTTCGCGAACTAGCCTTGCTGCCATTGGTTCTGATGACAATTGTGCTTGTCCTGCGGGTGGTTGTTGTTGTACCTTTTCTTGAAGTCTCTTCAGCTTTTGCTCTAGAGCTACGCTCCTTCGCAAATGGATTTGACATTTAGATTCCAGCAATGGTTCCACAAGCTCTCTACTTCTAGCCAGCTCGGCAGGACAACCCGTCACCTGCAAATAAACAGACGAAGACCAAATTTCTCAACACTTAAGGAAATTTAAGAAATCACACAAAAACAGATGAATTATCAAAATTTCGCCGAGTCCCCAGCAACAGCGCCAAAAACTTGTTCGTGCCCTTATTTGCGCTTCCGCAAGTGTACGGGTCGTGCAAGTAATATAGTGGCTCTTTTAGAGAACCGGAATGTCGAACCCACAGGGACTGGACCCATTCCTCTAACAATCCATTTCATGTGTGATCTTAATCTTTCGCAAGTGTTGGCTATAGTAGTTTTCGAGGGAGATTTAATTAAGTCTAGTTTTGGTCAACGAAATATCCTGAATTTTCTCTAGGAGCAACATAGAGTTAAAACCAGATAATCATGCGATACTACGAATTGCAATGGGTTAAGCATGACACTATCGATTGTTGTTTCACATAATTAGAATTGCATGTTCATGGTATTTCGAGCCTCTAAACACAGCAAACTAGCCTCACTGCATCATTGTGAGTGAGGATACTAATTTCTAGTTCGCGGGCAATTAATTATGTTGTGGTTTACAGGGAAACGATTAGGGACTTTCGTGCGTCTAACCATTTAACTCAACTTAGCCTCGCAACTACTTCTTCGAGTGGTGATGTGATAATCCTAAGTTGGTCTCTTATTAACCCCCGTTTTAACAACCAAGCAAGGTGTTAGGTATATTTCTATCCTAACACGAAATTATATCGTGAGATACAAACATGCTCCTTACATTCTCATGTCCTGACCTAGGTAATTCTTTCTGAAGCAATTGCCCAAGCTAACGTATATGTTTTCATGGTGATCAATCATAAAAACAACCAACAATCCAGAATGCAAGACGAAACCAACAATCAATAACTTAATTCCAAGACAATTTCATAAAATCACAATCATAATTCGTGGCTTCAACCCTAGAGGAAGGGTTCTTGCCATTCATGTTCGTAAAACTACAATTAACTACTACTAAACTAACATACTTACATGAATTTGGTAGATGAGAAGGGAATTTTCCAAACCCTAGATGAGTTCTCCCACTTCTCCCTTCACTCCTAGGTAGTTTTCCAGAATAAAATCGTGGCAAATTGGATTTAGGAGCTAAGGGTCCTATTTATAATAAATGAGAAACGTGCACAATTTAGCCTATCGTGGAATGGCTCCGTGTCACGGAATGTATCACGGAGCACTGCCTCCGTGACACGGAGGTGACGCAAAAACTTTCTGGAAATTGCCTCCGAAAGCTGAAACTGTCGAGTGCCACCGTGTTGGCAGCGTGTCACGCTGCTTGGGCAACACGTTGGCCTTGCTCTGTCGCGCAGCTGGCATGGCGTGGCACGTTGCTGGCGCGCTGGTGCTGCCTGCCCGCCGCATCTGCTCCCGACTCCATTTCGCTACTTCACCAACTTATAAATTAGTTCCTCAAGATCATTGAAACCTACAAAACAAGGACTAATCATGTTGGTTAGCACATATATTCACATTTATATTAAATCACATGAGAATGTATACAATTACTTAGCTAAACAAGACTAAATTAAGTTATCAAGCGTCACTCGGGCATGTATTTTTCCCAAGATCACGGGTCACTTAACCGGTCATCAAGACTCTCTGAAACTCAGCTTTCCACCATTTTCATGCTCCTAACGGGTCACTCAATGACCTATCAAGTGACTTAACGGGTCACTTTAGGACTCGTCCTATGACCTGCTGCAGGTTTTTCTATTTTATCCATTTCAACCTCCGGATCTGATCTTAGGGACTTTTGGGGTATTACAACTATCATCCTGCCAGCAGCAGGAGAGCTCACTAGATTTGGTCACTAGCATGTTATGAGTTTTTCATCTTGATGTTAATGCATTGATAGACCCAGGGTCCACATTATCCTTCGTGACTCCTTATGTTGCTATCAGTTTCAATGTCAGACTTGAAATATTCTCAGAACCTTTCTCAGTGTCTACTACTGTTAGTGAGTCAGTTATAGCTCGACGGGTATACAGAAATTGCCATGTCACAGTTCTTAAGAAGGTTACCTCAACCTATTTAGTAGAGTTATATATGACAGACTTTAATGTTATCTTCGGTATGGATTGGTTGTATGCTTGTTGTGCGTCAGCTAATTATAGAACCCAATCAATAGAATTTCATTTTTTGGGTGAACTAATCCTAGAGTGAAAGGGTAGTTCAGCGGTGACCATAGGTTGCTTTGTCTCCTACCTTAAGGTTAGAAAGATGATCTCCAAGGGTTGGGTATATCATTTAGTTTGGGTTAAGGATTCTAAGTTTGAAACCCCAACTCTCCAGTCAGTCTCAATTGTATGTGTTGGAGGTGTTCCCAGATTAGCTACCAAGAGTTCCTCTCGAGCGGCAGATTAACATTGGTATCGGCCTTCCCCCTAATACACAACCCATATCTATTCCTCCTTATATAATGGCTCCAACTCAGCTTAAGGAGTGGAAAGAACAGTTGAATGACCTCTTAGATAAGGGTTTCATCAGGCCTAATAAGTCCCCGTGGGGTGCTCCGGTCCTTTTTGTTTAGAAGAAAGATGGTTTTCTTAGGATGTGCATCGACTATCATTAGTTGAATAAAGTCACAATCAAGAATGAGTTTCCCCTCCCTAGGATTGATGACTTGTTCGACCAGCTTCAGGGTGCTAAGTGCTTTTCAAAGATAGACCTCAGATCAGGCTATTACCAGCTTATGGTTAGCGAGAGTGACATTCTGAAGATAGCCTTCAGGACTTAGGATGGTCACACGAATTTGTAGTTATATCTTTTGAACTAACGAATGCCACTGCAACTTTTATGGATTTGATGAAAAAGTTGTTCAAGAAGAAATTTGGATATTGTAATACCTCAAAAGTGCCTAAGATTCGATACGGGATTTAAAAATGGAAGTTGGCAGGGTCTGGGAATAAGTTCCATTGAATGGGTCACCTAATGGATTGTTGATCCAACCAATGACCTGTGGGAGGCATCGTGGTAAGGTCTGGCCGGGTGGCAGTTGGAGGTAATGGGTCAAGTAACAACCTGTTGTTTGATGCAACAAGTCATCATCTAAAGTCGTGGGGAGACTGGTCCTTGGCCTAAGGGAAGGTAACGATTTGTGGAACGACCTGTTGCTGGTTACAGCGGATCGTGGTCATCAACAGTGGAAAGGAGTATTAAAAACCTAGAGTCGAGGTAACAGAAGGAAGCCACGACTCATTGGAAGGAGGAGCGAGTCATGGTGTGGCTCGTGGAAAGGCTTGGTACATGTCATCAAGGGGGAAATAATGAATGACAAAACGGATCATCGTTTGAAGCAATGAATCATCCTGCCGAGTCATGGGAGTGAACTTGAGGAAGTGAGGTTGGGCAATGGATCCAACAGACGGGTACCATGAGTCGTGATATCAAAGCATGACTCGCTGGACTGTCCGTGGATTCAGCCTGTGCAGAAATTTCATTAAGGGCATTTTCATCATTCCTAAGTCCTAGGGTCTTAAACTACGTCATTTAAGGCTCGAAATGCAGTGTTTTATAAGGGTAAAACCTATCCTAGGATCATTCATATCCATGCATGCAAGAGTGATAGTGTAGAGAGGTGATCAAGGAAAATCCTTCAAGTTTTCCTTCAATTTTCCATTGGGCTTTCAAAGAGTGGTAAAAGCTGATCTTTCCTAGGTATGTAGGCTTATGAATAGTTGAATCTTTTTACACCCATGCCCAATCCCTCTCTAAGTCATGAATTTACTATGTCAAACTATGGGGTTTTAACCCAATGCATGAAATTCCTAATTCTCTACATGGGTATGATTTAAATATGTATATGCTATTGAATTATGGGAAAGTTTTATGTTATTTTCAATGAAAAATCATGTTCTAAGTTTATTAAATCACAATTCCCAATTATAGAAAGTTCATGAAAGATGATATTTGTGATGAATGTATGATTATGATGAGATATTATGATGAAAAGAATGTTTTCGAGCTACCCATGTTTATAATCACGTTTTCAAAATGAATTGAGTATTTCCAAGCATGTTAAAGTATCAGGAAATTCCCACATGTTCAAGTATGATTTATGATTTTCCCAAATTAAGCTTACCACATGGTTTTGGAGCGAAGACTCCAATTATCTTTCAGCTTGTGGTATATTTTGAGCTAAAGATTTTCATATGCATGATTCCAGATGAGATGTATTTGATTATTGAGCTTCGTTAATTGATGATGGTAAGCTTCGTTGAAAAATAATGGAGAGCATATGTATGTTTATGAGAGTAGTTTCTAACACCGAGTAGGCTAAGGGTTGACCACCCTATGCCTTAAAACTACGCATCAACAGTAGGTGTGTTCTTATATATTACTTCGGGAACTCCCTTGTGTGCTATCCCCTGCCCTATTGGGCCACGAGCTTGATATCAATATCATGGTATCGTCCCTAGCCCAGGCAAGGCTTTGGACGACTCTTCTCACTTTAATGTGATAGTTGGGACCTCGTAAGCTCTATCGTAGTATGTCGGTTAAAAGACGAATCTCCCATTCTTCCTCATGATTTTAGTTATGAATACTCTTCATTCATGAGAATTACATATCTATACATGTACTAAAGGATGTTTGACTCAATGTTCAGTTTTACTCATGACTATCAGATTTCAACTTTGAGTCAATCAATTCAGTTACTATGTTATGTTATGTTGAATCATGATTTCAGAAAGAATGCATGCAAGCCCTACTCTCAGATTCTTATTGTCTATGTTTTATATTATGCATGTTCTAAATGATATTACTTATCTAAGCGATTTTACTTACCTTGCATACTCGGTACATTCCACATATTGATCGCATACTCTATGCTGTATCATTTCATGATACAGGACCCGACACTCAGACTCAGCCCCGTTCGTAGACAGTCTTCAGAGTTAGCATCTTACAATTATTTATGAGTCCTCATCTCCCAAGGACCATGCTTATTTAGATTTCTCTATGTATTTTCAGTTTTCAGATTATTCGAGTTAGTTGGGGTCTTGTCCCATCAACTCATCATGATTAGAGGCTTTTCAAATAAAAGGATGTATTCAACTTCAGATTGTGTATTCTAATGTTTTGTTTGTTTTAGATTTATTCTAAGATTATCATGTTGATTCTTCATACTTATTGGTTGCATTAGATGTATATTCATGCCATGGGCCAACTTTGAGTGTCTTGGGCCTCCTTCTCCCATGTTGCAGTCGGGGCCTCCGTTCGGGTCGTGACAAACATGGTATCAGAACAATAGGTTTGGAGTGTCCGAGGGTGTCTAAAAGCTGCGTTAAGTAGAGTCTTTTTCATGGGTGTGAAGCATGCCACACTCAAGACGAAGAGGCTATGAGACATTTAGGAAATGTTCCCTTTTTTCATAATCTATGTCGTGTGATGAAATGTCTCCCTATCATTCTAATTCTTTCTATTCCCGATTGCAGAATCATGGCTCCACGCAGAGTAAATGGAAGAGGAATGGGAATGGAGAAGGCCACGAGGATGGCAACGAAAATGGGCACCAACAAGACCCACCAGTTCAGGAGCACCATGCACCGAAATCGGTTGCCCATGCTGAGTTTCGGGAAGCTATTCATATGCTCGTGCAGGAATTGACCGCTAAGGCCAATCAACAAGTAGTTGCGCATGTTTCGCAAAATGGTAATGCAGCGGCGGCACGAGTTAGGGATTTCTTGAGAATGAACCCGCCGGAGTTTCTTGGGTCAAAAGTAGAGGAGGACCTGCATGAATTCATAGATGAGATTGTGAAGATCACCCAAGTCATGGGTGTGAATGTAGTTGAGTGTGCGGAGTTGGCCTCATATCAGTTAAAAGGGGTCGCACACATTGGTTTCGACAATGGAAAGATAGTAAGGCCGCCAGAGGAGGTCCTGTCACTTGGGAGGAGTTCCATGTTACGTTCTTAGATCAGTTCTTCCCTCATGAGATGAGGGAGCTGAAGGCAGCCGAGTTCGTGAATCTTAAGCAAGGGATAATGATGGTACATGGGTATGCCCTTGAGTTCACTCGCCTATCAAAGTATGCCCCAGAGTTAGTGGCTGATCAGAGAGCACGGGTGAGAAGGTTTGATCATAGCGTGGCAGGCTATTTGGAAATGGATTGTAGGACCGCTATGCTCCACCAAGATATGGATTTCCCTCGGATAGTCTTGTATGCGCAGCAGATGGAGGCGGCACATATGAGAGAGAGGAAGGCCAAGAGGGCCAGGACTGATAGTCACAGATTCTCACAATTGAGGTCAGGTGGTGGGCACCGATAGCAGACCCACCAGAGATCTTCAGCCCCAGTATCTTCAGCATTGAGTGCGCCATCTAGGCCTAGGCACGATCAGAGGGGGCGAGCATCAGACTCGAGTGGTCAGAGCAGCAGACCTGCAAATTCTAGTATCCTAGCTTGTCGTAGATGTGGTCGAGGGCACATGGGCTAGTGCTTGGTAGGTTTAGGTGGTTGCTTGGGCTGTGGGAAGCCTGGACACATGCTCAAAGATTTCCCAGTAGTGAGATAGGATCATGATGTGGGTCGAGGCCTAGCTTCTAGTTCAGCAGCCCTACCCGCATGCTCAACATATCAAGGGGCATCTGCTAGCATAGGTGTCGGTCAGCGCCAACATAGATTCTATGCCTTAGCATCCCTCCAGGAGCAGGAGGTCTCCCCGGATGTAGTCACTGGTATGTTACGAGTTTTCCATCTTAGTGTTTATGCTTTGTTAGACTCGGGGGCTACCTTGTCTTTTATGATACCTTATATGGCTAATAGCTTCGGAGTCAGTCCCGAAGTCTCGTCAGAACCCTTCTCAGTCTCTACTCCAATAGGTGATTCAGTTGTAGCTAGACGGGTGTATAGAGGTTTCCTGGTCTCAATCCTTCAAAAAGTCACCTCATCAGATTTGATAGAGTTATCCATGACCGATTTCAATGTTATGCTCTGCATGAATTGGCTATTTGCATGTTATGCCTCAGTTAATTGTAGAACACGGGGAGTTCAGATTTTCGGGAGAGCCAGTATTAGAGTGGAAGGGTTGTTTAGCTGTGCCTGTTGGTCGTTTTATTTCCTATCTTAAGGCCAGAAAGATGATTTCTAAGGGTTGTGTGTACCATCTAGTTAGGGTTAAGGATGTGGAGTCTGAGACCTAGACTATCTAGTCAGTTCTAGTAGTATGTGAGTATCCAGAGGTCTTTCCTAATGATCTACTGGGAATCCCTCCCGAGTGGGAGATTGATTTTGGTATCGACCTTCTCCCCAACACACAACCTATATCTATTCTTTCCTACAGTGGCTCCGGCCAAGCTAAAAGATTTGATGGAATAGTTGAATGACCTATTCCATAAAGGTTTCATTAGACTAAGAAAGTCCCCATGGGGTGCACCACTTTTCTTTGTCCAAAAGAAGGATGGTTCTCTTCGTATGTGCATTGAGTATCGACAATTGAACAAAGTCACCATTAAGAATAGGTATTCTCTACCCAGGATTGAGGATTTATTTGACAAGCATCAGGATGCCAAGTGCTTTTCGAACATAGATCTCAAATCCGGGTGCCATCAGCTCAGAGTTTGGGAGAGCGATATCCCAAAGACGGCCTTCAGGATGCGGTATGGTCATTATGAGTTTGTAGTTATGTATTTTAGAGTAACGAATGCTGCTGTAGCTTTTATGGACTTGATGAACAGGGTGTTCAAGCCATACCTCGGTATGTTCATGATTGTGTTTATTGATGACATCCTAATATGCTCTCGTAGAGAGGAAGAGCATGCCACTCATTTGAGAATAGTTCTCTCAAGGATCACCAATTATATGCCAAATTCAGCAAGTATGAGTTTTTGTTAAACTAAATGGTGTTTTTGGGTCGTGTGGTATCAAGTGAGGACATAAAGGTGGATTCTCAGAAAATAGAAGCGGTGAAGAATTGACCTAGACTGGTGAATCTTGCTGATATTCAGAGCTTCTTAGGTTTAGCTGGCTACTATCAAAGATTCGTGGAAGGTTTCTCACTGATTGCAGCGCCTTTGACAAAATTAACCCAGAAGAAGGTGAAATTTCGATGGTTGGAGGCTTGTGAGAAGAGCTTCCAAGTGTTAAAGACTGGACTTACTTCAGCACCAGTGTTGACCCTACCCGAGGGTACCAATGGGTTCTTGGTGTATTGTGATGCTTCAAGGATCGTACTTGGGTGTGTGTTGATGCAGCACGGGAGGGTTATAGCATATTCCTCCAGACGGCTAAAAGTTCATGAGAAGAATTACCCGACCCATGAACTTGAATTGGCCGTGGTGGTATTCGTATTGAAGATATGGAGACATTATTTGTATGGGTTCGTGTGGATGTGTTTACAAACCATAAGAGTTTACAATATGTATTTACAAAGAAGGATCTCAATCTTCAGTAGAGGGGGTGGTTGGAGCTACTCAAGGACTATGATATGAGTGTGCTTTACCATCCGAGTAAGGCCAATGTAGTATCAAACACACTTAGTAGAATCTTTATGGAGAGTGTGTCTCATGTTAGTGAAGGGAAGAAAAAGCTGGTGAAGGATGTGCATCGACTCACAAGGTTGGGAGTTAGGTTGGTTGACTCGACCAATGGTGGTGTTGTTGTTCAGAACGGATCAGAATCGTCATTGGTGACTAATGTAAAAGGTAAACAAGATGAGGACCCTATTTTAGAAAAGTTGAAGGAAGCAGTTGAAAATCAGAAGGTAGAGGTCTTCTCCAAAGGGGGAGATAGTGTGCTTTGATACCAGGGTCGCTTATGTGTTTCAGATGTGGATGATTTGAGGAGATAGATGTTGTACGAGGCTCATGGATCCAGGTATTCTATCCATCCAGCTGCCACCAAGATGTACGATGACTTACAGGAAGTCTATTGGTGGAATAGCATGAAGAAAGACATCGCAGAATTTGTAGCTAGGTGCCCAAATTGTCAGCAAGTAAAGGTTGAACACCAGAGACCTAGAGGCATGCTTCAGGATATCAGTATTCCTACTTGGAAGTGGGAAGAAATTAATGTGGACTTCATCACAGGTTTACCTTGTAGTTGTCGACAATATGACTCCATTTGGGTTGTGGTAGACAGGTTGACCAAGGCCACTCATTTTCTACCAGTCAAAACCACAGATTCAGCGATGGACTATGCCAAACTATATATTCGGTAGCTAGTTCAATTGCATGGAGTTCCCTTGTCCATTATATCATACAAAGGTACATAATTTACCTCCCAGTTTTGGAGGTCGTTTCAAAAAGGACTTGATACTCAGGTTAAGCTCAGCATAACATTTCACCCATAAATGGATGTTCAAGTGGAGTGGACAATTCAGACTCTTGAAGAAATGTTGAGAGAATGCGTGATTGACTTTAAAGGTAGTTGGGATGATCATTTGTCTCTTATCGTGTTTGCATAAAATAATAGCTATCATTCCAGTATTCAGATGGATCTATTTGAGGCTCTCTATGGGAGGAGATGTAGATAACCCATTGGTTGGTTCGAAGTTGGTGAAGCGGCAATGACAGGACTAGATTTGGTCCATGAGGCTTTGGAGAAGGTTCAGCTCATACGGGACAGTTTGAAAATAGCTCAAAGTCGCCAAAAGTCCTATGCCGATGTGAGAAGGAGGGAACTAGAATTCGAGGTGGATGATTGGGTGTTTCTAAAGGTATCTTCCATAAAGGGAGTGATGTGGTTTGGAAAGAAAGGAAAACTCATCCCTCATTATGTTGGCCCCTACTAGATTGTAAAACGGGTTGGCAAGGTGGCATATGAATTGGAGTTGCCTTCAGAATTAGTTTCAGCGCATCCTGTTTTCCATATGTCGCTCTTGAAGAAGTGTTTGGGTGATCCAGCTCTAGTTGTCCCAGTGGATAGTGTTGGTGTGAAAAACAACCTTAGTATAAGGAGGTTCCGGTGGAAATACTGGGTCGTTAGGTTCGAAGGCTAAGGAACAAGGAAGTAGCCTCAGTTAAAGTGTTATGGAGGAATCAACATGTTGAAGGAGCTACGCAGGAAGCCGAAGAACACATGATGGCTAGATACTCACATTTATTCTTTACCGGCTTAGTTCTAACTTGAGATTTTGGTTTTTGCCCTAAAACTCTAATTAGTATTGATGTTCAGTTCATGTGCCCAAGTTTATTTCATGTATGTGGATGTGTATATGAATCATGAATTCAGTTCAGCTATGTAGCTTGAATTATAGATAGTCACTCCGTCAGTATTCGATTTAAATGATTAGTATTTGAGTGTAATGATTGCATTTCTCTGTTCTCTACATTTTCTCCCACATTCAAGGATGAATATTTCCAAGGGAGAGATATTGTAATGCTCTGAAAGTGCCTAAGATTAGATCTGGGATTTGAAAATGGAAGTTAGCAGGATCTGGGAAAAATTCCATAGAACTGGTCACCTAACGGATCATTGGTCCTACCAACGACCCGTGGGAGGCATCTGTGGTGAGGTCTGGTTGGGTGGCAGTTGGATGTAACGGGTCAAGTAACGACCCATTGTTTGATGCAATGAGTCATCGTTTAAAGTCGTGGGGAGACTGGTCTTTAGCCTAATGGAAGGTAATGAGTCATGGAACGACCTGTTGCAGGCTACAACGGGTCGTGGTCATCAGCCATGGAAAGGAGTTTATAAATTTCCAGTCGAGTAAATAGAAGGAAACCACAACTCGTTGAAAGGAGAAACGAGTCGTGGTGAGGATCGTGGGAAGGCTTTGTACAGGTCATGAAGGAGGGAAACAACGGATGGCATAATGGATCATTTTTTGAAGCAATGAATCGTCATATCGAGTTGTGGGAGTGAACCTGAGGAAGTGAGGTTGGGCAGTGGATCCAACAGATGGATAGCACGAGTCGTAGTATCAAAGCGCGACTTGTTGGACCGTCCTGGTTTCAGTGATGTGCCATGATTTTGCGGCACTTTTGACGCTTAAAACCAAGAAATTACGCACATTCCAGGTATGTTTATATGGGTATAAGGTATTTTGTGCTTAATGTGCAGGAAAACAGGTCTGGAAGTGAATTTGATTGAATTAATGATAAAACCAACCTAAAGGTGACTGCCAGGCACTCAATGAGTCATTGGAAGGAGGAATGACCAGTCGCTTGAGGCATGAGCAAAAAGATGAAGTTTTGAAGAAGTGAAATAGTGCATTTGATGAGTTGGAGGAATGACTCGTTACACTTGGTAATGAGTCGTAAGGTCAACCGTTAGGCTTTGAAGAGAAAATTTCAACCAAGTGTCCAGTGAAGTTGACAAGAGGCATCACAAGTCATCACATGAAGGAACGACTCATTGGCAGGCCACTGGAGCTATCCGTGAAGTGCACTAGATTACTGTAGCAGTCAGTCACGAGGGACCTAACGACTCGTGCTTAGGCACGACGAGTCGTTAGGTGACCCATTTCCAAGCCTGGATATGTTGCTGAGATGACTACTTTGAGCAAGGAATGACTCATCAGAAGACCTAACGATCCGTCACCTAGCCCGTTGCCACTGCCGACCTGGTTTCCAGATTTATTTAGGAAAAGGATTTCTTGGAACTATAAATACCCAATTAAAGTTTATTTTGGAGAAGATTTCTGGAAGGATTTTAGCTGATATTGAGAGAGGATCTTGAAAGATATTGTGAGGATATTCTTGAGAGAATTTTCATATAATTGTTCTTGATTCAAGAAATGAAAGCAACATTGGAATTTTATTCAATCTACTTGATTTTTATTCTACAATAATTTGTAAGTTGCAATCATGATTTCTTCTATATTTTGTGATTGAAATAATACAAACATGAGTAGTTAAACCCATAAACTAGGTTTGTGGGAATAAAAATGAATTAACACACATAAGTAAAAATACATAGTGATTCTTGAACGGTGTTTTATGCATGTATTGTTTATCCCTTCGTTTTGATTGATTCTTGATGGTTGCAAATGTTAGGACTTCCCTTATTCTTACTTACTGGATCAGGGAAGTAAAGAATGGGAAAAGGGATTAACAAAGGAGATTTGAGGCTACCAACCCTCATCTAATAGCTTGAACTTGTCCGGGGATAGCTAATCCGATATTAAGGGTAAGGGTCTACTAAAGTACACCCATATACAAGCCAAGTTGCATGGTGAAAATCATCTAGATAGAGGACCAACCATTTAGGTGTACCTAACTTACGAATATTACATGTTAAACACCAGAATAGATCACTACTATATAAGACTTGTGGTTATGAAAACATGGGGAACACAATCCTAGTCTAGTCGTAAATTGAATATAGACCAAACTTGATACAAGAATTCATTAATTTTACTTTTGTTATTATTCGATATTTTCACCCTTTGGAAATAAGTAAATCAATAGTAATAATTATTCACATTAACCTAAGTTCTTACCATATTCCCTGTGGGATCGACCTCAACCTTCGTTGGGTTCTATATTTGACAATCGACCGCTTATATCTCAATTGCGAGGTGTAATTTGGGCGACATCAAATTTTGGCACAGTTGTCGGGGAATATAGCTAAGGCTTTTGTTATTTGTGTTAACTTTACTATTGGTTCTTGTTTCCTTTTTATTTTTTTCTTTGCTTTTGTTTCTGTACTTAACAGCTCTAGCCCATGGAAGAGTCTTTGTTTCTTGATGACTTAATAGCCGTTTTGAGGGGAAATGAGGCTGAGGAGATCGTAAATGCACTTGCTGGCATGGGGTCATATTCTTATGCTCCAAAGAAGATCGATCTTGATTTGAAAAATCGGGTGACCCCACCAGCCAAGCCATCTATTGAGGAGCCTCCAATGTTGGAGCTCAAAGCTCTCCCATCCCATTTACAGTATGTATTCTTGGGAGCCGGTAACACTTTACCGGTGATTGTTGCAGCTGACCTGGAGGAATGGCAAGTGGAGGCTTTGGTCTCTATCTTGAAGAGATAAAAAAAGGCTATTGGGTGGACCATTGTAGATATTATTGGAATCCTAATCGGTATTTGCACTCACAAAATGCAGCTAGAACCAGATTGCTTTCCAAGTATTGAACATAAGCGTAGGTTGAACCCACCTATGCAAGAGGTGGTCAAGAAGGAAATCATAAAGTGGTTGGATGCAGGTGTGGTTTATCCTATTGCAAATAACAAATGGGTGAGCCCAGTCCAGTGTGTACCGAAAAAGGGAGGAATCATGGTGGTCCCAAATACAAACAATGAGCTCATTCCTCTAAGACTAGTCACTAGGTGGAGAGTATGCATGGATTACAAAAAATTCAACCGGTGGACGCAGAAAGATCACTTTCCGATGACATTCGTGGACCAAATGCTAGACAAACTTGCAGGTAAAGGATGGTATTGTTTCCTTGATGGTTATTCGGGGTACAATCAGATTTTTATAGCCCTTGAAGACCAAGAGAAGACCACATTCACATGTCCATATGGTACATTTGCTTTTAAGAGGATGCCGTTCGGATTATGTAATGCACCTACCACTTTTCAACGCTACATGATGTCCATATTTCTGACATGGTGGAAGACATCATTGAAGTCTTTATGGATGACTTTTCTGTAGTGAGTGACTCATTCGAGGATTGTCTGGCCCATTTGAGAAAGGTCCTTCAGAGATGCGAAGAGACAAATTTGGTGCTTAACTAGGAAAAGTGTCATTTCATGGTCAAGGAAGGAATAGTGCTGGGTGACAAGATTTTGGGCAAGGGTATGGAGGTAGACCGAGCCAAGATTGAGGTGATTGCTAGTCTGCCACCTCCAATTTCTGTGAAAGGTGTTCGAAGCTTTTTGGGCCATGTAGGGTTCTACAGAAGATTCATCAAGGACTTCTCCAAAATTGCACATCCATTGTGTAAGCTACTCGAGAAGGAGGTGGAGTTTGTTTTTGATGAGCTATGTCTAAAGGCGTTCGAATGTCTGAAAGAGAGATTGACCACAACCCCCAATATCGTGGAACCTAACTGGACTTTTCCTTTTGAAGTGATGTGTGATGCTAGCGGTGTGGCCCTAGGAGCTGTGTTAGGCCAAAGGTGTGAAAAGATTTTTCATCGAATTTATTATGCTAGCAAGGATCTTAATGCAGCTCAAAAAAATTATACTGTGATAGAACATGAGCTGTTGGCTGTAGTTTGTGCATTTGATAAGTTTCAGGCATACTTTCTCAGAACCAAGGTGATAGTCCAAACAAACCATAAAACCTTGAGATATCTGATGGCAAATAAAGATACCAAGCCACGGTTGATCCGATGGGTGTTCAGACGGTTCCCCCGCAAGTGTACGGGTCGTACAAGTAATATAGTGGCTCTTTTTAAGAACAGTAATGTCGAACCCACATGGACTGGATCAATTCAGCTAATTATCACGTTCAAGTGTGATATTAATTTTTGCAAGTGTTTATTATAGAAGTTTTCGAGGAAGTTAGTTAAGTCTAAGTTTGGTCAATGAAATATTCTGAATTCATTCTAGGAGCAACATAGAGTTAAAACCAGATAATCATGCGCTGTTACGATTTGCAATGGTTTAAGTATGAAACTATTAATTGTCGTCTCACATAATTAGAATTGCATGTTTATGGCCTTTCGAGACTCTAAACACGCCAAACTAGCCTCACTGCAACATTGTGAGTGAGGATGCTAATTCTAGTTCGTGGGCAATTAATTACGTGGATGTGGTTTACGTGGATATGATTAGGGACTCTCGTACACCTAATCATTCGACTCAACTTAGCTACACAACTACTTCTTCGAGTGGTGAGGTGATAATTCTGAGTTGGTGCCTAGCTCATCCCATTTTATAAACCAAGCAAGGTGTTAGGTATATGTCCATCCTAACACAAATTATATCGTGAGATACAATCATGCTCCTTACATTCTCATGTTCTGACCTTGGTAAATGTTTTCTCAAGCAAATGCCTAAGTTAATGTGTAGGTTTTCATGGTGATTAATCATAAAAACAACCAATAATTCAGAATGCAAGACAAAACAACAATCAATAACTTAATTCCAACACAAATTCGTAAAAACACAATCATAACTCATGGCTTCAACCCTAGAGGAAGGGTTCTAGCCATTCATGTTCGTGAAATTACAAGAAAACATTAATAAACTAACATACTTACAAGAGTTGGTAGACGAGAAGGGAATTTGAAAAACCCTAGATGAGTTCTCCCACTTCTCCCTTCACTCCTAGGTGGTTTTCCAGAATAAAATCGTGACAAAATGATTTTAGGAGCTAAGGGACCTATTTATAGTAAATGAGAATCGTGCACAATTTAGCCTGTCGTGGAATGGCTCCATGTCACGCAGTGTATCATGCTGGACTGACTCCGTGACACGGAGGTAACGTGGAAGCACACTGGAAATATCCTCAGGATGCCAATATGCCGAGGGTCGCCGCGCTGGCCGGCGTGACACGCTGCTCATGCAGCGCGATGGCATGCTGCTGGCGCGCAGCTGGCCTGGAGTGGCACGGGCTGGCGCGCAGCTCGCCTGCCTGCATGCTGCCTTCTCTCGTGCACCTAGCATGGGCGTGGCACAGCGCTGGGCGTGGCACACGCACAACGTGGCACACTGCTCCAGCCTTGCCAAGGCATGCTTCTTGCCGACTTCCGCAAATTGCTCCCGACTCTATGCCTCTACTTCACCAACTTTTAAATTAGTTCCTCAAATTCATGTAAGCCTACAAAATAAGAACTAATCATGTTGGTTAGTACATATATTCACATTTAAATAAAATCACATGAAAATTTATATAATTAATTAGCTAAACAAGACTAAATTAAGTTATGAAGCATCACTCAGGCATGCTATTTTGCCCGAGATCACAACCGCACACTTAAAGTCTTGTTCGTCCTCGAACAAACCATTTACATTTCATGCACATGAAGACTCACATATAACTAATTTAGTAAGAGAATTCAAGCTACGACTATACTGATTATTTAAGAAAGTAAGTTAAGAATAGAGCATGCACGATCTGATCATTGAAATGTAATACAACCCTGCCAAGACTTCCTAACCTCAAGAATCGACTCTCAATCTTAGCAAACTCATGCGAATCAACTGATCAAGAAATCCCACATGAATTATATCCTTCATTCAACATGTGCCCTCACAGCAAAAGAGTTACCCATTTTCACACTCAAAAATTTTGTAAATCACAACATGTGTGGGTACATGAATAGAATTACGCTCACTCTCACAAAGAATTCATATGCATCATGTAATGACCCATAAGCTTGCCCTTAGTGTTCTACTCCACTAATTTAAGGATGTATGAATGTAAGATCAAGTAGGACTTTTTAGGTTGTAATGTAGCTAAGGGACGGGTAGGTACTATTATGGCCAGTAATAGTGACTAACTTTCTTAAGCGCTTTTAATACATCACACCCTCATTACAAACTTCCCTTCTCTTACTTCCCCTTTATTTCTTTCCAGCTTTCCTTTCCCTCTTGTGTTCCCCCGTTTCTTAAAGCACTCTTGGCTTATTGGTAAGGAGTTCTATAAGTAACTTTTCATTAATTTATTTTCTTACTCCCTACTAATACTCAACGTATTCAAACAAGTGCACCCTTGACCTTTGTCAACTTTTACAACTGCCACTTTTCCTTCTTTTTCATTCTTCTCACTCCTTTACTATTTCAGATTTTTCCTTTAAGCGCTTGGGAGTTTTGGGTCAAATTCAAGGCTAATGAAAGAAAAAGGATTAAGCTTATGTTGTAGCTATCAAAGAACAGGCTCAAGGCTCAATGGGGCTAACTAGGATTAAATATTCAAGGTAGGTAAAATGAGGGATAACATTTAGGTTCCTTCAAAGAAATGCCTAAATCATCTCCTACAATTAACATCCTTCATTTCATTTTATATACACACCAGGCAAGTTCTAGACACTCCACAATAGCACAGAATACTCAAAAAACCTTAGACTCATGGCACATGCTCAAATCAAGACACATTCAGCAGACTCTTAACTCAACTAAACACAAGAATTCAAAATTAAGCTTCAATTACATTGAGTCAAATTCAAGAGCCTAAGTGTCTCAAAAAAAGTTATACCTTTCTTACATGCTTCAATACTAACCACACTTGCATCTTACAATCATTTATAGCACATAACAAGAACATCAAGCCGTCAATTAGTTACGGGGTCAAAAACCAATAACTTATTGACTAACTTTCTCAAGATGGTCATCATCCATCCATCTTCGGAAACAGTCTCTATCTATGACTAAAAACATTATATACATACAAAGAAAAATTTTTATTCTTCGATTCAAAGACCCCCCGTCGGAAAAAAACTGAAAAGAAAAACCAACGGGTGATGAAGTCATGCTTGACTCACAAAAATCACACAAAATTTCCAATTATTTCGCACAAGCATTACATTCACCAAAATTCACATTCACCAAAATTCGTTAAGCACAAAATTTTTGAAATTTTCCTCACCCCAAACATAAATCCTGCTATGTCCTCATAGCATCAAATTAAAATTAAAAGGATGAGAAATACTCCCTGAGCCTCTATGCCTAGCTAACAACATGCTTTTCTTCAAGTTTTCATAGGTGGGTGTTTGACCCCACACTTCTTCTATTCCATGCTTTTTAGCTCCCTCCTCAATGGGTACTCAGACTTCCCTCCATCTGTGCTTAACTTTCCACCAAAGACACAAACATAATGAAAATAACAAAATCAACACCAACAAAAAATCATAAATTTTACCTGGGTACCCTTGGGTTGCCTCCCAAGCAACGCCTTATTTTCTGTCATGGCATGACGTGGATTGCCCTTTTTAGGACATCCTCATACCTGGGTTCTCATTCGAGAACCATCTCCTTCTCTTTTGATTTTTAGAGGAAACAACCTCCACTCTGTTCCTCTCTTCCTCTAACTTCTTCACATTTTGAAGCCCTTTATCAGACTCGGACTGAACACTTGTCATTACCTTTGGCCAGGCACCTATGGAATCCTTCACCCCACACTCATCCTCTGACAACACACTAACCTAACAAAGGTTTTTGTAGTGCGTGGATGGGTTCATTTCTTGGTATACTCGGAAGATTTCTTCTTTATCCTCGACCCTCATTTTCAGGGTCCTTGCTCTCAAGTCAATCACCGCTCCTCTGGTGGCCAAGAATGGCCGTCCCAAGATTAAGGGTACCTGGTCATCAACCTGAAAATCTAAGATAGTAAAATTAGCAAGTATAATAAACTTACCTACTTTGATGAGAAGGTCCTCTATTATTCCCTCAGGTGTCACACGCGACTTATCAGCCAGCTGCAGCATCAACCTCATTGGCCTCGGTTTTCCCGACCCCAGGGTGTTAAATAAAGATAGGGGCATTAGGTTAACTGCTTCCCCTAAATCACACAAAGTTCGTAGCACCTCAGCTTTACCAATTTGTATGGGGAGGGTAAAACTCCCTGGGTCGTTGAGCTTCTTCAGAATCTTGCTCAGTACCTTGTGACTGCACTCCTCAGTCAGTGCTACCGTCTGAACATCCACCAATCTTACTTTTTTCGCCATCATGCCTTTCAAGTATTTAGCATACTTGGGCATTCCCTGCAAAACATGAATAAGAGGCAAATTTATGTGAAGTTCTTTGAAACTCTCAAAGAACTTTTTGAAGCATTCCTCCTCCTTGCTCTTTCTGTATTTCTGAGGGAATGGTGGTGGTGGTGTTTGCGCTGGCTGCAATGAAGATTGTGCATTTTGTTGCCCAGCACTCTGATTATCTCCCGTGTTGGTGGATGATCCTAGTCTAACCAACTCCGGCTGCACCTCCTTTCTCAGCTCTTTTGGCACTGCATCAGCTAATTGCTTACCGCTTCTCAAACTGACGACATTGATCTGCCGGGGGTTAGGATCTGTGTTGCTTGGTAATCCCCCTTGCGATCTCATGTTTTGGGCAGTTGCTATATGACCGACTTGTTTTTCAAGATTGCGGGTGGCCACTTGCTGATTCTTTAAGTCTGTTGCCATCCTCGCCTGATTTTCCACTAACTGAGTTTGGGTCTCCATGATTTTCTGCAATGTTTTCTCAATGCTGCTAATCAATTGACCATCATTCTGCCTATTCTACTGATACTGCTGTTGTTGAGGTTGCATATAACTCTGCTTTTGGTTTCCACCCCAAGAAAAATTCGGGTGGCTTTGCCAATTCTTGTTGTAGTTGTGTCCGAAATTCTGATTGTTCCTCTGCACATTCCCAAAAAAATTGACTTATTCCGGATTGGCTCCACAAGATTTTGCATTATGCCCATTTTTACCACAAATTTCACACCAATTCAGAGCTTGCTGAACTGCATTAACCTAGCCCTGTTGTTGGTTCATACTCAGTTTATTGAACTGAGTCATCATCTGATGCTGGAACGAAGCTAACTGCATTGCCAAGGCATTCATTCCATCTACCTCGATCAACCCTGATCTCTTTCCTGCCCCTCTTGATGACTCGCTATGCCACTCTGGATTTCCTTGAGCAATTCTGTTCAACAAAGTGTACAACTCATCATACGTCTTCTCCAAGGCTTGCCCACCTGATGCAGAGTCTAGTAATATTTTAGTGTGTGGGTCTAGACTTTCTACGAAGGTATGGGCCGACACTTCATTTGATTGCTGGTGATGGGGACAGTCTCTCAATAATGACTTGAATCTTTCCCAAGCCAAATATAAGTTCTCATTCGGCTTCTGCTTGAAACTCAATATTTCACTTCACAACTTTTCAGTTTTGCCTGAAGGACAGAATCTGATAAGGAACTTCTTAGCCAAGTCATTCCACGAAGTTATGGAGTTCGGTGGCTCAGCCTTCAACCACTTTTTCGCCTCTCCCAACAATGAAAATGGGAAGAGGGTCAGTCGGACATAATCTGTGGACACGCCGGTGGGGACAAACGTGTCACTAATCTCTAGAAAGTTCTATATGTGTTGTTGCAGGTCCTCATGTGCCATTCCAGTGAATTGACCACTAGAATGTAACAACTGCACCATGTTCAGTTTAAGCTCAAAGTTCCCTCCAGGCTCCGTTTTCCGGATACTAGAGTTCACATTAGTTGCTTGTCGGATTGCCGCTTCGCGAACTGGTCTAGCTGCCATTGCTTCCGATGACAATTGTGCTTGTCCCATGGGTGGTTGTTGTTGTACCTTTTCTTGAAGTCTCTTCAGCTTTTGCTCTAGAGATACTCTCCTTCACAAGTGGATTTGACGTTCAGGTTGAAGCAATAGTTCCACAAGCTCTCTATTTTTAGCCAGCTCGACAGGACAACCTGTCACCTGAAAATGATCAGACTAAGACCAAGTTTCTCAACACTTAAGGAAATTTAAAAATCACACAAAAATAGATAAATTATCAAAACTTCGCCTAGTCCTTGGCAACGACACCAAAAACTTGTTCAGATGGTTCCCCCGCAAGTGTACGGGTCGTACAAGTAATATAGTGGCCCTTTTTAAGAACCGGAATGTCGAACCCACAGGGACTGGACCAATTCAGCTAATTATCACGTTCAAGTGTGATATTAATTTTCGCAATTGTTTATTATAGAAGTTTTCGAGGAAGATAGTTAAGTCTAAGTTTCGTCAATGAAATATTCTGAATTCATTCTAGGAGCAACATAGAGTTAAAACCAGATAATCATGCGCTATTATGATTTGCAATGGTTTAAGTATGAAACTATTAATTGTCGTCTCACATAATTAGAATTGCATGTTCATGGCCTTTCGTGCCTCTAAACACGACAAACTAGCCTCACTGCAACATTGTGAGCGAGGATGCTAATTCTAGTTCGTGGGCAATTAATTACGGGGATGTGGTTTACGTGGATATGATTAGGGACTCTTGTACACCTAATCATTCGACTCAACTTAGCTACACAACTACTTCTTCGTGTGGTGAGGTGATAATTCTAAGTTGGTGCCTAGCTCATCCCGTTTTATCAACCAAGCAAGGTGTTAGGTATATGTCTATCCTAACACAAATTATATCGTGAGATACAATCATGCTCCTTACATTCTCATGTTCTGACCTAGGTAAATGCTTTCTCAAGCAAATGCCTAAGTTAATGTGTAGATTTTCATGGTGATCAATCATAAAAACAACTAATAATCCAGAATGCAAGACAAAACAACAATCAATAACTTAATTCCAACACAAATTCGTAAAAACACAATCATAACTCAAGGCTTCAACCCTACAGGAAGGGTTTTAGCCATTCATGTTCGTAAAATTACAAGAAAACATTAATCAACTAACATACTTACAAGAGTTGGTAGACGAGAAGGGAATTTGACAAACCCTAGATGAGTTCTCCCACTTCTCCCTTCAATCCTAGGTGGTTTTCCAGAATAAAATCGTGACAAAATGATTTTAGGAGCTAAGGGACCCATTTATAGTAAATGAGAATCGTGCACAATTTATCCTGTCTTGGAATGGCTCCGTGTCACGGAGTGTATCGCGGAGCACTGCCTCTGTGACACAGAGGTAACGCGGAAGCACACTGGAAATAGCCTCAGGATGCCAATATGCCGAGGGTCGCCGCGCTGGCCGGCGTGACACGCTGCTCATGCAGTGCGATGGCATGCTATTGGCGCGCAGCTGGCCGGGCGTGGCACGGCGCTGGCGTGCAGCTCACCTTCCTGCATGCTGCCTTCTCTCGTGCGCCTGGCATGGGTGTGGCATGGTGCTCGAAACGACACACGCACAGCGTGGCACGCTGCCTTGCGCGGCCAGCCTTTCCAAGGAATGCTTCTTGCCGACTTTCGCAAATTGCTCCCGAATCCAATCCTCTGCTTCACCAACTTATAAATTAGTTCCTCAAATTCATGTAAACCTACAAAACAAGAACTAATCATGTTGGTTAGTACATATATTCACATTTATATAAAATCACATGAAAATGTATATAATTAATTAGCTAAACAAGATTGAATTAAGTTATAAAGCATCACTCGGGCATGCTATTTTTCCCGAGATCAATGGGTTTTACTACTACAAGAGTTTGAGTTTGAGGTAAAAGACCGGAAAGGGACTGAAAATCAGGTTGTAGACCACTTATCTATATTAGATCCTGATGTAGCACTTAAAAATGAGCATGATATAGATGACGCATTTCTAGACGAGCAGGTTCTAGTGGCATCCCAAGATCTCATCCCATGGTTCACAGACTTTGCTAATTATATGGTGAGTGATGTTGTACTAGAGCACTTATCTTTTCACCAGAGAAAAACGTTTATGTCCGATGTGCAAAAATTCTTCTGGGATGAGCCCTACTATTCCGCATATGTGCTGATGGGGTTATTCGAAGATGTGTACTCGAGGTAGAGATGCTGAGTATATTGGAGGCTTTCCACTCATCCCCTATTGGAGGCCACCACAGCAGGATCTGCAAAGCCCACAAAATTCTACAATGTGGGTATTATTGGCTAACCATTCACCAGGATGCACACGATTTTGCAAAGGCATGTGATGCATGTCAAAGACAAGGAGGCATATCGCGGAGGCACGAGCTTCCTCTTACTCCTATCCTCGTTATTGAGCTATTTGATGTATGGGGCATTGATTTCATAGGCCGATTTGTGAGCTCAAATGGGAAGAAGTATATACTTGTCGCTATTGACTACGTTTCAAAATGGGTGGAAGCAGTTGCTCTGCCAAACAATGAAGGGAAGAGTGTCATGACATTCTTGAAGCGGAATATATTTGCAAGATTCGGAACCCCCCGAGCTATCATTAGTGATGGGGGTTCACATTTCTATAATCAGTTGTTTCTCTCTTTATTGGAAAAATATGGGGTCAAACACAGGGTGGCCACACCCTATCATCCGTAGTCTAGTGGGCAGGTTGAAGTCACCAACAGAGAGGTAAAGACTATTTTGGCAAAGACTGTGAATGCAAACCGAAAAGATTAGGAAAGACAGCTAGATGATGCTTTATGGGACTATCTGACCGCCTTCAAGACACCTATAGGTATGTCTCCATATCAACTTGTTTATGGTAAAGCATGTCATCTCCCGGTGGAACTTAAGCATAAAGCTATGTGGGCGCTCAAGAAGTTGAATTTGGATTGGAACGAAGCTGCGAATTTGAGGCTTGATTAGTTGAATGAGTTAGATTAATTCCATTTGAAAGCCTATGAGAGTTCCGAAATTTACAAGCTAAGAATGAAAATTTAGCATGACCGAAAAATCGAGAAAAGAGAATTCAGTCTGGGCGATATGGTACTATTGTTTAATTCTAGATTTAGGTTGTTTCCTAGAAAGTTGAAGTCTAAGTGGCTTGGACCTTATCGAGTGGTTAAAGTATTATCTCATGGGGCAATCAAATTGGAAAACGAGGAAGGAAAGCAATTCAAGGTAAATGGTCAGCGGGTAAAGCTTATTTGGGGAGAAGCGAAGAACTCAAACTGGTAGACCTGTGGATTTTGAATGAAGTCTAAGTAACTCAAATGACTTGCGTCGTGCCTCGACGTTAAATCAGGCACTGCATGGGACGCAACCCATGGAGGTGTTTTGAGTGAAGTCTGAGTAGCCAAAACACCAACGTCGTGCCGCGACGTTAAATCAAGCGCTTCTTGGGAGGCAACCCAAGTTGTAAATATAATAAAAAGTTAGTGTTAACGTTTGTTGATGGGTGCAGGTTAATATGATGGAAAATCTGAAGTTGGAACCAAAAACTGGAACTTCAATTTTGGTGCAGAAAAATCACAGAATGAGTTATCTTCTGGCTTGACGACTCATTTAGCCATTCGTGAAGAGAACTGCAGAAAACCGGGGAGCAACGGGTGACTTCACAAGTCGTTTCTCCAAGGAATGAATCGTTTAGTCCCCCTTCCAGTACACTGGATCAAAATTTGAAGGTAAAGAAAATGGGTAATAATGGTTCACTCAACAAATCGTTGGGAAACCAAACGACTCGTTAAGTGACCCGTCCTGAAGCTACAGCAGGCCAAGGACCACGACTTAGGAAATGACTTGTTGGGTAACACCACATGTCATTACATGAGTCGTTAGTTCCCATGTAAGTTAACTTAATACGACCTATGAATACAATTGGGAGAAGTTTAAAAATTAAAATCAAACGAACCCAATTTCATTTAACACTCCCTGTTAAACTCACACACATTCAAAGCTTCGAATTTCCCTCTTCTCTTCTCCTTCTTCCTCACTCAACATCATCAAGAACACTGTTGATAGATCTTCATAACTGCACGCACAACTGATATTGCACCCCATCTCTGATAACTCAAAATTGTAAGTGACCTTCCCCACACAAAAACTTTGAATTTCTTTTTTTTGCAATTCCATCAAGAAATTTTGAAGAACCATGAATGAGTGAGCTTGAATGGTTCTTTGATTTACATTATGTTTTTACATGCCTTGTTATGTAAATAAACCCTAGGAAGTGTAACACATTGATTTGCGATCATGCAGTCACCTGGGTTGATTTTTAAATTGAGTTTTGTGTTTGTGGAATTGAAAACTGGAAAGAAGATGAAGATGAACAGAAAATCTTGAGCACGAGCCACATCATGAGTCGTTGGGTCACCAAATGACTCGTCATGTAGCTCGTGTTGAGTGGAAAAATGAAACTGCTGAGGTAGTGTACATAACGAATGACCTAACGACTCGTTGTCTCTGGTAACCACTCGTTGGGATCAATCGTCAAGTACACTGGACTTATTTGAAAAATGTCTACCTGGGGTAATGAGTGACTTCACGAATCATTTCCAGAAGCAACGACTTGTTTAGTCACCCGTTAGGACCACTGGCACTAGCTTAAAAATATTTTTTGTTTCATCTCCTCTTGTGTACTAACATTGTTTCCACAGGTACAATGGCTCCACGGGTACACCAAAGAAGGGTCAAACCAAAAAGTAGGTACCTGAGTGTAGCCAACCATCATACCGAAGGCTTCGAGATGATCCATCCTCTTCTGAAGAGTCGAGTGGCTCTGAAGAGAAATATGAAGTATCAGAGGAGCAGCTAGTGAGGAGGACAACCAGGGCTAGGGCTCAACAAGTTTCAAATCCGACAACCTTGTTCGATACTCCCACTCCACTAGCAAGAGATCCGCCCAGCTGCACCAATGAAAGTTCTAGGGTTGTTGCTGCACTTTTTCCTGAGGCTCCCACAGCTGGGCACAATACAGAGAGAGTTGATGAGTTGCATGCCCAGCGAGGGGACTCGGACAATGAGCTGACTGAGACATACAACACATTAAATGAGCAATTGAGAAATGTGAAGAGATGGTGTGTTCATGGCATATGGTCTATATACAACCGAGATATTGCTCCCAATGACAAAGGTAATTCAAAGTAGAGCATTTACGAGGAGCCAAGGCTGGTAATTACAGGACTTAAAGACCTTCCAAAGCTACAGGCAGTATTTGAAAAATACAGGTTTGGGTTGTTGACCGAGCCATTAGGTAGTTACAATCCATGCCTAGTCTGAGAGTTTTATGTGGCATATGTAGCCACGTTGGAGCGGTTGGCACTAGAAGGCCAGGATTGGAAGAAGCGGCCTGCATTGAATCAAGTGATGGTGCATGAGACTGTAGTTGATATATTTGAGGAGACGATTTCTAGGATGCTTTATGGGCCAGATTATCGTGCTCCGATGAACACGACAGAGTTTGATCATAGGTTATCATAGTTGTGGAAAGTCAAAATAAAGAAGTTGAATAGCATGGAGCGGATACAACAGTACACTTGGCTTTCCCGCATCATTTCCACAAAGGGGTTGTTAGTTGAATGGTTGCATGGTACTGAGTCTCAAATAAAAAAGGCCACATTGAACTTTCAGGCGAAAATTTGGTGGTCGCTGGTGAGGCACAGGCTGGTACCACGAAGCAATGACAATATACTCTCACCCGACAGAGCAGCACTGGTAGCTATCATAATGGAGGGGTACACAATCAATTTGCCGCGGTTCATTTTTGAGGAGATTCGAGAGTGGGCTATAAATGATGGTACGATGATTCCCTCCCCTTCTTGATTTATACACTATGTCGGGAGTCTCGAGTGCTAGAATTTCCATCAGTTGATCAAACAGTGGTGGTCCAGAAGATTACCGATATCGGGCTGATTATAGATGATACAAACCCAGTATCGAGGGCAAGTACTTAGGCATCTACATTCGCTAGATCGACCATAATAGTAGAGGCATTTGGCAGCGGGATGCAGACTGATGCAACACAGTTCGCCAAGTTAGCAGCTAAGCCTACTGAATCATCATCTACGGCTACAACATCCAAACCATCAGTCCCACCTCCACGATCCAACTCAGCCAGCCTAGTCACACTATCATAGGAGTTCTTGGTTGACATGGCTAGGTGGCTAGCTAAAGCAGAAAAACAGTAGTCACACACCTCTCTACAAGTCAAAGTCTTGATGGAGCAGGTTAAGCCGTGTGTGTCAAAGGAGTTGGAGACATTGTCCAGTTCGGTGCATGGGCGATATGACGCTTTTGAGAGAAGGATGGACGAGCAATACTCCCCATGATTGATGATGAGTTTGAAGAGGAGCTACCACCTATTTTTGATTTCATCACGGAGGAGACGGTGGCACATAACAAGGGGAAGCGGCCTCATGAGGAGGCAAGTGATGATGTTGACGCGTCTCTGCTCAGTCAGCAAAAAGGGGAGTGGAGTGAGATGGAGAGTGTGCTGCACGAATCAAGAGAGGAGGCTCAATTGAGAGCCGAGACTGAGGCAGCAAGAGCTCATGGAGAAGGAACGAGCTCAATTGGATCTGAAAATGCACCGGGTCAAGCCGGAAATATTGGAGATGATGTTGGAAGCATATCTACACCCTCCACTGACCAGGTAGCTGACATCTAGGTTGTACAGGTATGTTTTATATTCCCTTAGTTTTTGTCTTGTATATATATGTGTAAAGGACGACACATGCTTTTTTTGATGGGGGTGGGGAGGGATACCTGTGCATTCTATTTTGCTGAACATAACCCGAGGGTTTTTCTTACCGGATATCTATTCACTTAGGTGTTCCATGTCTAGTAGAACGAACATGTTTAGGATGTTAGTTTGTGTTTTTTTTATGTGTCAGTCACAAGAAAGTTAGGAAAATTGAAAGTAGTCAAGAGCTAAAATTGTTTGATATTTTGATTTTTGATAATTTGACACCCCTTGGAAACAATTTGTATATGTATATGTGAAAGTTGACAATTATGACCTTTGTGAATCTTTGCATGGCATTGGAATGGTGAACTTTTTTACCATTGTATGGCTGTACCTGAACTAGCGATTAGTAGAATTGATGATGTTGACCTGTGCTATGTGTCAAGTGAGGCTTAATAGCTAAATTCAGTTGTGTGTGTCAATCTAGAACTTACCTAGTCAGTCATACTCAGATAGAGGATAAAGGAATGAGGAAAGGATCATAGGCCATTTTTGATTTATAAGTCCACTTTAGCCTTAAAATACCTACCAAAGTGAATAAAAATCCCTTGATCCAAATGTTTGTTCTTAAATTGACCTTTCTTTTCATTTACACCAATTCACCTGCCTGATCTTATTATGAATGAACCTGTTTTGGCCCTGGTCCTTCTTTGGACATTGTAAACTTCAACTCAGGCAAATCGCCTAAGTTGAGGGTGGCTATGATAGGAGTGAGTAAGAAGAGTCGGGTGGAAATAAAATTGGGTAATGAAAAGAAGGAAAAAGAGTGGGTGCGGTATGCATGATGAAAAGAAAAATAAAAAAAATTATTGTCAAAAAGAAAGAAGAGAAAAGAAAAATAATGTATGACATCAATAAGTTTTTGTTGAATAAAAAGTAACCGCATCCGTAGTGTCTAAAGTAAAGAAAAGAAAAAGCAGAAAAAAAGGAAAAAGGGAGAAAATCGAAATAAAGGTGAAAAGTGGAGTAAAAAGGCGTAGTGCCAAGGAGGGTTGAGCTACTAAAATCCATATGTACCATACCCAAGCCCGAGCCTACGTTACAAGCCAAGAAAGTCCTATAGTGATCCTAGCTACTTGTCCAAATATCGAGGTATTGAAAGTAAAGGCAAGCCTATGGTATTGTATGCACACAATTCGAATTTCTTTGCAAAAGTGAGTGGATCTTACCTAGTCCCAAGAGAAATATACCGAGTTAATCATATACACGTGTGTGAGTATGGGACATCATTGGGGTGAGAGCACTTGGTCAACAAAATTGTTTGCAAATTGTCTGGGGCAGTATTATAGATTTATGTGCGTGGTTACAGGTGACAGTATTTTTTCATGTTTCGATTCATTTGTGTTATGGTTGGAAATTTTGCATATGCATGTGTTTTGAGTTGATACGATGAGGGAGGGGTTAGAAAATTTGATTTTGAGGTATAAAAATGACTGTTGTAAGTTTCCTAAAGTTTTTCCGATTGAAGAGTCAAAGTAGATTTTTTTGTTTTGTTTTGTTTTGTTTTTGCCTGAGGACATGCAAAAGTTCTATGTTGAGGGTGTTGATGTGCCGTGATTTTATGAAACTTCAACACTTAAAACCAGAAATTATGCACATTCCAGGTATGTTTATATGGGTATAAGATGTTTTGTGCTTAATGTGTAGGAAAAAAGGCCTGGAAGTGAATTTGGTCGAATTAATGATAAAAACAACTAAAAGGTGACTGCTAGACACTCAATGAGTCGTTGGCATGAGGAACGACCCCTTACTTGAGGTGTGGGCAAAAAGATGAAGTTTTTAAGAAGTGAAATAATGCATTTGACGAGTTGGAGGAATGACTCGCTACACTTGGTAATGAGTCATGAGGTCAACCGTTAGGCTTTCAAGAGAAAATTGCAACCAAGTGTCCAGTGAATTTGACGAGAGACATCACGAGTCGTCATATGAAGGAACTACTTGTTGGCAGGCCACTGGAGCTATCCATGAAGTGCACTATATTTTTGTAGGAGTCAGTCCACGAGGGACCTAACAACTCGTGCTTAGGCACTATGAGTCGTTAGGTGACCCAATGCCAAGCCTGGATATGTTGCTGAGAATGACTGCTTTGAGAAAGGAACGACTCTTCAGAAGGCCTAATGATCCATCACCTAGCCCGTTGTCACTACCGACCTGGTTTTCAGATTTATTTAGGAAAAGGATTTCTTAGAACTATATATACCCAATTTAGGTTTATTATTGGAGATGATTTCTGGAAGGATTTTATCCAATATTGAGAGAGGATCTTGAAAGATATTGTGAGGATATTCTTGAGAGAATTTTCTTACAATTGTTCTTGATTCAAGAAATGAAAGCAACATTGGAATTTTATTCAATCTACTTGGTTTTATGCTACAATAATTTGTAAGTTGCAATTATAATTTCTTCTATATTTTGTGATTGCAATATTACAAACATGAGTAGCTAAACCCATAAACTAGGTTTGTGGGAACCAAGATGAATTAAAACACATAGGTAAAAATACTTAGTGATTCTTGAACGGGGTCTTATGCATGTATTGTTTTTCCCTTTAATTTTATTGATTCTTGACTGTTACAAACGTTAGGACTTGCCTTATTCTTACTTACCAGATCAAGAAAGTAAAGAATGGGAAAAGGGATTAACAACGGAGATTTGAGTCTAACAACCCTCATCTAATAGCCTGAACTTGTCCGAGGATAGCTAATCCAATATTAAGGGTAAGGATCAACTAAAGTACACCCATATATAGGCCAAGTTGCATGGTGAAAATAATCTAGATAGGGGACCAACCATTTAGGTGAACCTAACTTACCAATATTACATGTTAAACACCAGAATAGATCACTAGTATATAATACTTGTGGTTATGAAATCTTGGGGAACACAATCCTAGTCTAGTCATAAATTGAATACAGACCATACTTGATACAAGCATTTAATTAATTTTACTTTTGTTATTATTCTATATTTTCCCCCTTTGGAAATAAGTAAATCAATAGTAATAGTTATTTGCATTAACCTAAGTTCTTATCATATTCCTTGCGGGATCGACCTCAACCTTCGTTGGGTTGTATATTTGACAATCTACCGCTTATATCTCAATTGCGGGGTGTAATTTGGGTGACATCATTCAACCAGTGCAGAAATTTCAGGAATTTCATTAAGTGCATTTTTGTCATTTTAATTCCTAGGGTCCTAAACTATGTCTTTTAAGGCTCGAAATATAGTGTTTTATGAGGGTAAAGCCTATCCTAGGCTCATTCATATCCATGCATGCAAGAGTGATAGTCTAGAGAGGTGATCAAGGAAAATCCTTCAAGTTTTCCTTCAATCTTCCATTGGGCTTTCAAGGAGTGGTAAAAGCTAATCTTCCCTTGGTATGTAGGGTTATGAATTGGTGAAAATCCTTTCAGACCCATGCCCAATCCCTCTCTAAATAATGAATTTACTATGTCAAATCTATGGGGTTTTAACCCAATGCATCAAATTCCTAATTCTCTACATGGGTATGATTTAAATATGTATATACTATTGAATTATGATTCATGGGCAAGTTTTATCTTATTTTCAATGAAAAATCATGTTCTAAGTTTATTAAATCACAATGCCCAATTGTAGAAAGTTCATGAAAGATGAGATTTGTGATGAATGTATGATTATGATGAGATATTATGTTGAAAAGAATATTTTTTAGCTACTCATGTTTATAATCATGTTATCAAAATGAATTGAGTATTTCTAAGTGTGTTAAAGTATTGGGCAATGCCCACATGTTAAAGTATGATTTATGATTTTCCCCAATTAAGCTTACCACATGATTTTGGAGCAAAGACTCTAATTATCTTTTAGCTTGTGGTATGTTTTGAGCTAAAGCTTCTCATATGAATGATTCCATATTTGAGATGTATTTGACTATTAAGCTTCATTAATTAACGATGGTGAGCTTCATTGAAAAATGATGGAGATCATATGTATGTTTTTGGGAGTAGTGTCTAGTATCGAGTAGGCTAAGGGTCGACCACCCTATGCCTCAGAACTATGCACCAACATAGGTTTATTCTTATATATTACTTTGGGACCTCCCTTGTGAGCTATCCCCTGCCCTATTAAGCCAAGAGCTTGATAACGATATCATGATATCGTCCCTAGCCCTGGCAAGGCTTTGGACGGCTCTTCCCACTTAAGTGTGATAATTAGGACCATGTAAACTCTATCATGGTATGTCAGTTAAAAGTCGAATCTCCCATTGTTCCTCATGATATTAGTTATGCATGTTCTTTATTCACGAGAATTATATATATACATGAATTTAGAAAGGTTTGACTCAATGTTCAGTTTTACTCATAACTATTAGATTTCAGCTTTGAGTCAATCGATTCATTTATGATGTTATATTATGTTGAGATCATGATTTCAGAAAGAATGCATGTATGCCCTACTCTCAGATTTTTATTGTCTATGTTTTATATTATGCATGTTCTAAATGATTTTACTTATCTAAGCAGTTTTACTTACCTTGCATACTCAATATATTCCACATACTGACCGCATACTCTATGTTGTATCGTTTCAAGATACAGGACCCAACACTCAGACTCAGCCCTGTTCATAGCCAGTCTTCATAGTTAGCATCTTACACTTGATGTTGAGTCCTTATCTCCCGAGGACCATGCTTATTCAGATTTATCTATGTATTTTTAGTTTTCAGCTAATTCGAGTTAGTTGGGGTCTTGTCCCATCAACTCATCATGTTTAGAGGTTTTTCAGACAAAAGTATGTATTCAACTTCAGATTGTGTATTATGATGTTTTGTTTATTTTAGATTTCCGCTAAGATTATCATGTTGATTCTTCAGTATTATTGGTTAAGTTAGATGTATATTCATGCCATGGGTCGACTTGGAGTCTCTTGGGGAGCCTTGTCCCATGGTGTGATCCGGGCCTCCATTCGGGTCGTTACATGTTTGTCATTATTTTCATAGATGACATCCTTGTGTATTTTCATAGCAAAAAGAAGCATGCTGCTCACTTGAGGATTGTGTTGCAGAATCTTAAGGACCATCAGCTATTTACTAAGTTTAGCAAGTGTGCGCTTTGGATGTAGTCAGTTGCATTTCTTGGCCATGTGGTGTTTAGTGAGGGTGTTCTGGTAGACTATCAGAAGATAGAGGCGGTGAAGAATTGGCCTGGACCTTTCAGCCCTACTGACATCAGTAGCATTTTGGGTTTAGCTAGCTACTACCGGAGGTTCATAGAGGGATTTTCACCCATTGCTACACCATTGAGTATGTTGGCCCAGAAGAAGGCCAAATTTCAGTGGTCTGATGCATGTGAGAGGAGCTTTCAGGGGTTAAAGACTTGACTAATTTCTACTAATGTGCTTTGATTTTACAACCTTTTCGACGCTTAAAACTGAGAAAATAGCATGGACTTAGGTATGTTTATTTGGACATAAGACACTTTAACTTTAATTTCAGCGAAAATAGGTGTTGGAGCAAAAATGTACAAAAGAAGCTTTAAAATATAGAAAATAAGCCAAATACAAGACTCAGCATGAGCCGTACCTTGATTGTACGAGCCGTACTAAGAACTGTGATGAAAGTCAGAAGGCTGGAATGAAGGGAAGGCAACATACGACTCTCAGTATGAGCCATACCAAGATTGTATGAGGCGTAACTAGAGTCATGGAATTGTTCAGAGAAAATTGCACAAAGACAGACTCTTGGTACGGATGGAGTCACGGATCATAGCATGAACATACAACCCGTACCATGAGCCATGGTTTACTTTAGAAGATTCTTCAAGACTTGGTAGAAATTCAGACACAACAAGTAGTACGAGTCATAGGAAAAAGGTACAAGTCATACCACAACACTTTTGAAAAATTTCCGAAGATGTTAGAGTTCTCAAGGCCAAACTACGCAAGCATTGTATGATTCGTAGGACTGTGGTACGAGTTGTACCATCCTTCCAACACTTAGAAAAATCTGTAGCAACAAAGGACTTAGGAGAAGCAGGTACGACCCGTACAATCCTGCTATGGGTCGTAGGTCCAGTCATGACACAGTCGGTATGTCACGACCCGAAAGTAGACCCGAATAGTAACACGGGACAAGGAACCCCGAGAGGCCCCAAGTCGACCCATGGAATAGGCATATCTAACTTCATATCACTTAATTCAGAATACTAATAATACGACATAACGTAGATGTATATGTAACATAGCATATCATAACATTCGGAAAGCACTAGACATACACATATGTTGATTACTACATAAGGTCTGAAAGCCTCTATCATATAAGATGGGTTGATGGGACAACACCCCCAACTAACCTGGACAAAGAGGAAACAAAAGAATCATTATACAAGTCTAGTCATATAGCCCTCGGAACATGAGGACTCACCAATAAAGCTGATAGGAACTTCGGGATGAACTAAGGATGGAGATGAGCCTGAGAACCGGGGCCTGTATCATGAAATGATACAACATAGAAAGTATGCGGGTCAGTACTTGATCTTGGGCATAATTACGTGCCCAAGTGCTATTTTATTTCTTAATTTAGTTAGGTTGTCTAATTATACACTTACATTATTATGTGATTATGTGTAAATTTGGGTATGCACTAACCAACATGATTAGTACTTGTTTTGTAGGTGTAAAATGCATATGAGGGACTAAATAATGATGGGTGAAGTGAAGGAATGGAGTTGGAAGTGAATTGCAAAAGATGGCAAGAAAACATGCCATGGCAAGGCTGGCCGCGCTAGGCAGTGTGCCACACTGTGCGTGTGCCGCGCCGGCGCCGTGCCAAGCCAAGGCCATGTGCGCGAAATGCTGCGGTCTAAGGAGCCTACGCGCCAGCATCCATGCCGCGCCAAGAACTGCTGCATGCCGCAGGCCGTGTAACGCTAGCCATCACGCGAGAGGAGCTCCGTGCCATGCCATGTGTCGCGTAGGCACTTCACGCAAGACCTGCCGAGGATGCAATTTCCAGTGGGCTTCCGCGTTACCTCCGTGGAACGGAGGCAATTGGCGCGTTCACCTCCATTCCACGAAACCATTCTATGACAGGCCAAAAATTACAAATTTCCTATTTACTATAAATAAAACCCTTAGCTTCTAAAATCATTAGTCACGAAATATTTTCTGGAAACCGTAGAGGAGCGAAGGGAGAAGTGAAGAACTTACCTAGGGTTCACTAATTTTACATTCTCTTTTACCTGTTCTTGTAAGTACTCTACTTTAATGATGTTTTTAAGTTATTGTACGAGCATGAGTGGCTAAAACCCTTCCCCTAGGGTTGAGGCCACGTGATATGATTGCAATGCATGAATTCATTTTAGTTTGAGTTGTTAATTATTGTTTTGTCTTACATTCTTTGTTATGGTTGTTTTTGTGCTTGATCACCTTGAAGACATACATGTTAAGCTAGGTAAAATCTTGAAAGAGTAACCCTATGAAATAACATAGGAATGTAGGGAGAAAGTTCTTATATTTCGATATGATTCACAATTAGGATATATAATATACCTAAATTGCCTTGCTTGGTTGATAAAATGGGATGATAGAAAGACACTAGCTTAGAATTGTCACTCCACCACTCGTAGAAGTAGTTGTGAAGCTAAGTTAGGTTAAATGGTTAGAGGTACGAAAGTCCCTAATCAAGAGCACAAACCTCGTAAACCACATCCATGTAGTTGAATTGCCCACGAACTAGGATTTAACATCCTCACTCAACGATGTAGTTGTGAGGCTAGTTTATTGTGTTTAGAGGCTCGAGAGACCATGAACATTGCATTTCCAACTATGTGAGACAACAATAGATAATTTCATACGTGAATTATTATGAAGTGTAGCATTGCATGATAATCCGACCTTAGCTCTAGTTGCTCTATATATTGTTTCTCAAGTATTTTGTGACCAACCCTAGATTTAATTATAATTTCTCAAAAACTTCTATAATCAACCCTTGTGAAAGTTAATCTTACACTTGAACTTCATAATTTGCTGAATTGGTCTAGTCCCTGTGGGTTCGACATCCGGCTCTTAAAAAGGGCCACTGTATTACTTGTACGACCGCGTACGCTTGCAATTTTGTTGGAGCGCAAAAGTACTTGGAATGTAAAGAGTATGCAAGGTATATAAAACAACATTTAAAACATAAGATTCATAAGAGTAGGACATCATGATCGTAAACACTGAAATCATAAGTATACCATAAGGCTCAAGGTTTTCTAAAACATTCGTAAACCTTCCATAATTTTAACAAGAGAGAAAGCACTTCATAAAACATGACTTAAGCCAAAAAGACATAATCATAACATGCATGGAAACAATGAGGAACAGTGGGAGATTTCTATAACCGACATACCCCATATGAGCACACGTGGAGTCCAACTTGTAAACCTAGTCGGGAGGCCGTCATACATTGCCAAGGGTAGAACCATGAAAGGCGTGATATCACTCATGAAGACCCCATAGGGCATAGGGGACAGTCACTGAGGAGGTCCCAAACATAACCTACGGTGGCACGTTGTCTGAGATTCGAGGCATAACCTGGGCTCCAAACCTACTCGGTGTTAAGTACTACTCCCAAAACATGCAACGTGCTCATAGAAATTCATACATGAAATGCATGGCTAGTCAAATCGTGATAATCATAACATGCTTGAGAACTCGTAAGACTAGCCATGAAACCGGGCCCGTGGGTCGGCCAAAATCATAATTCATGAATCATAATCAACATGTGGGCATTGCCCAACATTCATACATACTTGAAATACTTGAATTTATAGAAAGGATGGTCATATTAACATGGGTAATTGAAAACATGCTTAAGATTCGAAAATTCATATCATGCTTGAAGGATAACCATAACCATGAACCTTAATAGAAAACCTCATGATTGGGCACTTAAGATTTTTAAAGATTAGATCAACAAAACAATGTGTAAAACACGTAAAAACAGCCCAATAGCTCGAACCCATAATTTAGACATGCTACAACGTATTCATATCGATTTTGGAAGAATCATGCAATTGGGTTAAGACCCATAAGAATTTAGTAATCATAACCATAGATTAGGAAGAAATTGGGCATGGGTGGAGACTAAACCACCCGATCAAAACCCCACATACCTGGAACAACTGATTCTAATCTTCCCTTGAAAGCCCAAGATGGAATTTAGAGGAATTGAGGAAGCACACCTTGAATCACCCTCTAATCTCCTCTCTATACTCTTGCATGCATGAATGAGGCTTAAGATGAACTTAACCCCCTTAAAATACCTCATTCAGACCTTAAAACGACGTACTTTATGCGTTAGGAACTTAGAAATTATGAAAACACCCCTACTAAAAATGCTGAAATTTCTGGTTGCTAGCCTCCACGAGGGACTTCATGAGTCATTGCCAAGGGGCACGACTCGTGGCTGGGATCCGTCATGCACACTGCCCAAAATACCCAGGGGACCCCACAAGGGACCCCACGAATCGTGGTGACTGACCATGACTCGTGGTAACCACCCGTGATCTCCACTGCCCAAAACCCTGACCAACCATACACTCCAACCCACGGGTGACCTCACAAGTCATGAGGTCAGACCACGATTTGTGGTCACCATCCATGGCCTTCACTTCCCTTCCCAACATTTTTAAACCTCCAAGGCAGACCACGTGGGACCTCACGAGTCGTGAGGTCTAACCACGACTAGTGGTAATGCCCGTGGCCTCATCAACTTGAGCCTGCAAATCTTGCTGACCACGAGTCACCTCAGAACTCGTGGTCACTCCTGATGACCTACCTCACGAGTCGTCCTAATATCTGATGCGAATTTACAGATTTTCTCCGTTTTGACTCTCGGGTTTGATCCTTGGGTTCCCGGGGTATTAACACGGCACCAGATATGGAAAATTCCCTGTTAGCTTAAGGAAAGGTTTCTAATGTCTGTATAAATAGCCTTTATGTTTTATTTTAGTATTGAGAAGATAGAAACGAAGTAGGAGACGTGTGAATAATAATTTTTGTGAATTTTTATGAAGTTTTGAGGAGCAATTCTTGGGATAAAATTCTTGAATTCCTACATCGTTCTTGAGATTATTCTTTGATATTCAAATCTGGTTTTTTTCCAATTGTTGCTGTAAATATTTAATTATGTGTTTGAAAATTGTAACTTTACAATCATGAGAGGCTAAAACCTCCACAACTAGGGGTTGCGAGAACCATGCTGGATTAACGAAATAGGGTTATATAAAAGTGATTCAAAACCAATGCTAAACGCTTCTGTTGTATTATGTTCATGTTTAAATGTTTTTAACGCTGTAGAACATTAGGACTTGCCTAAATTCATTACTTTCTTGAACCTATAGAAGTAAAGATTAGGAAAAGAGAATTATAACAAAGCCTTGGTCTTTACAATTATTGTATTAACTTGAGTTGTGGTTGCAGGCTAGTTAAAGTTGGAAGATATTGATAACGGTTAGTTTGAAATTGCTCATGAGACCTAACCCAGTGATTGAGTAAAGTCATCCAATAGGGAGAACCAGTCATTTGGATGAGCCCTAGTTATCAGTTCTATAAGTAAGCGTTGGGATTGATCATGTGTGCATACGAGAAGTAGTTTGGGACTGATCATGTGTGCATACCCGAAGTAGTTATGAGCCAATGGCGAACACTTACCCGAGTTGTTTGCAACTCTTGATTTAAATCATGATTATAATATTTTTTTAATATTATTTTCTTTAAAACCCCCCAATTTAGAGATAACTCACCAACAAGTTCAATTCTCGATATTCGTTTAGATCTTACCCTATATTCCCATGGGTTCAACCTCAATCTCTTAGTTGAGTTCTTTATTGACAACGACCGCTTCATACTATCACACCCCGCCTCGGGGGGGGGGGTATGACTGGCACCTGGTGCCCTAATGGGACCTGAACTGCTGGACTGCTAAGCCTGGGCACATCTGGTGCCTGGCTGGCTCTAACTCATATTTCTGGAAACAAAGGGCTATATAACGGCTGTAAACATAGCCCTCGGCCCATTGGCCTATAGCCTCCTGTACCTGTACTAACAGCTGACCAGAAACATATCAATTCAGGGAAACCTATGCGGGACAACAAGGCCACCATGCTGTCTAGTTATCTATAACTTAACCATGAAGTGCTGGATAGCTACGTGACCGGCAAGGTCACCACTACTGTCAAGCTATGTCCCCACACGGCCAACATAAAGGAAACACAAGTTCTAACAGCTATACAACTGCACGGCCTCACACGACCGGCTCATCTGACCACAGGGAACATATACAGACTGCAAGCCTCGAGGAATAGCAATAGAAATGATCGGTATAGGGCCCCGACCTACCCGTACTATACAACAAAAGAAAATGAAGTACACCTCTGGAATTCAGTCTTCGGATGACAGGAGCTGAATACTCGATCGCTGACAGGAACCACGTGGTATCGCCTGCTCGTCTATGAGTACCTGCAGGCAAGTAATGCAGCGCCCCACCGGGCGTCAGTACCGCTGGTACTGAGTATGTAAAGCAATAACTGAAAGAAATATCTGGAAACAATAATATAACTGATGAAACTAAAGTAGAGAGAAATAGATTAACTGTCTGATAATGTAAGTCATACCTTCTCTCAATTATACTGGAAGGAGTGGGAGTCATACCCGGAGACGTATCGTTCTACTGCTGATCTACTCGTATCTATCATAACATGGCATAACATAACATAGCATAACATAGCACACATAAACCTTACCTGGCCCCCATAAGCCGGGAGGTACAACCAGCACAGAATCTACACCCCTACCCCGGTCATCCCATCTCCTATAAACCCTGTAAGCATCCTGTCGGTCCCCTGGGTATGCACTTGGGCTCGCTGAGCCCCTGACTATAACTGCACCTGAGTCCGGAGGACTCCTGAATCAACACCCCGGGCGTATCCGCTCAACGGGCGTGTATAAGGGCCGACCAAGGCACAATATGGGGAAAACTGGCATCCCATCTTCGTCCCCTTTGGGAAGGCATGCCACTCCGTAGAGCGACGTATCCTCATCCTCTGGCGGACGAGTCGATACAGCTATTAACCCTGGGCGGTCATGGATGCTAGGTAATTCAACCCCAAACAACACAACGGTCTCAACTAGTAATACTGTCTGCATATCTCACATGCTGAGGCTAATAGAGGTAAAGTATCATATATATTACCTGCTGAACTAGTGATAGTAATCTGTACGTAGTTAATACGTGCTGAGGCTGAACATGGTATATACAAAAATATAATCTTCTGCCATACTGTACTGAGTCTAATGCTGAACATGATATAGTATTTCTGCTGAAAACTATGTTGTATACTGAGTTTCTATAGTAACATGATTTACTATTCCTAATATGCTTTCTAACCTCATTTTAACTTATCATTCTGCTTCTGAGATGTCTTACAGATATTACATTGCTTTACTGGGTTTCAACTGAATACGATATTATCCTAACATTCTGTGTCACATCACGTACTAAGCATGCTGTGCAGTTTCTAACACTTGTATTAGAATCTATATCGTGCTAGCAAGTCTCGCGCTGATCATAATGTGACGTTTCTAATATCGTACCATCATTCATAGTAAACATCATACATGGCTTCTGAATATTCTACTGGCCTTTAAATTACTGTACCGTACCAAGATTACTAACTTGCCGAGGAAACTAACTTTACATACCTTATTCTCGAACTATTCAGCTGTCGGACGAGGCTCGGCCAGCACTTCAACTATTTCCTCCCAACTGCATTCATAAATATGTCAATTAATACCAAATACAGCTTTACTTTACAGAGTAACTTCACTTTCGATATAGTTTATAGCCTAAACTTAGGCTTATCGAAAGACGGTCGAAAACTCGCTATTTTTTAGAGGTCCAGAAGGGAGAAATATTCACTTCAAAGCTAGGAACACATAGACACTAATTTAGAGCAATTCCACTTACCTTAGCTCGGTGGCTCGACGATTCATCGGCCGTATTTTACGAAACTGAATCCGTAGGAATGCTCTCTGCTGCCAAATACCTCGGTATCTGGAGTTAATCTGAGTTTGGACAACGTTTAGCAGCGTAATCGGACGAAAATTATAGTATTTCTTCGTTCCTTTTTCCTTCTCTGCCGGTTTGCTCTGTTTCCTGGAAATTTCTAAGGGTTTTAATCATTTAAAACTGAAGTGGGGCTTTATATACTTGGGCCTGGACAAGGCCAACGTGTCATGGAGCCAACGCGGAGGCCCCTCCTCCATGACACGCTGCCATCGCGGAGGGGCTCTGCCTCGGCTCCTTCCGCGATGGTTCGACAGGTTCCTCGTCCGATCTTTTCTCGGGCCTTTCTCCAGCACGTATGGCCTTCAAATATGCTTAACCAACGTGCGAATAGGTCGTCTAGGTGCCAGGAATTCTACGGGGTATAACATTGTGACAAACTTGGTATCAGAGCAGGTCGTGTCCCAGGGGGTCTGCAAGCCGTGCTAAGTAGAGACTTGTCTATGGATGTGTTGTGCACCACATACTATAGGCAGGTGGCTGCGAGGCATGATAGGATGGTTACCCTTCCTTCTCAGTCAGTCGTGCTTTAGAGCGGTACAACATTGGTTCAGTTATTGCTTTACATACTCAGTACCAGCGGTACTGACGCCCGGTGGGGCGCTGCATTACTTGCCTGCAGGTACTCATAGACGAGCAGGCGATACCACGTGGTTCCTGTCAGCGATCGAGTATTCAGCTCCTGTCATCCGGAAACTGAATTCCAGAGGTGTACTTCATTTTCTTTTGTTGTATAGTACGGGTAGGTCGGGGCCCTGTCCCGATCATTTCTATTGCTATTCCTCGAGGCTTGCAGTCTGTATATGTTCCCTGTGGTCAGATGAGCCAGTCGTGTGAGGCCGTGCAGTTTTATAGCTGTTAGAACTTGTGTTTCCTTTATGTTGGCCGTGTGGGGCCATAGCTTGACAGTAGTGGTGACCTTGCCGGTCACGTAGCTATCCAGCACTTCATGGTTAAGTTATATATAACTAGACAGCATGGTGGCCTTGTCGGCCCGCATAGGTTTCCCTGAATTGATATGTTTCTGGTCAGCTGTTAGTACAGGTACAGGAGGCTATAGGCCAATGGGCCGAGGGCTATGTTTACAGCCGTTATATAGCCCTTTGTTTCCAGAAATATGAGTTAGAGCTAGCCAGGCACCAGATGTGCCCAGGCTTAGCAGTCCAGCAGTTCAGGTCCCAGTAGGGCACCAAGTGCCAGTCATACCCCCCCCCCCCCCGAGGCGGGGTGTGACACATACTTTCTCAGGAAAGTGTGAGTTTGAGCGTTATCAAAAAGTAGCGCCGTTGCCGGGGAATTCGGCTAAGATTAGATTAATTGCTTGTATTTTACTTTTGATTCTTATTTCTTGAATTATGATTTCTTTTTGTTTTTGGATATTCACGGGTTTTTTCTTGGTGAATGCAAAGTACTCGGACTGGAAACCCCCTGATTCCATTAGATCTCGAACTCGAAAGAACACTACGAAAGATGGAGAACCAAGAGCAAAAAGATGACCGTATTGCTGAAGAATCTAGGCAAGACGAGTTAGCTCGACAAGCTTCACTTCAGGATGCGAAGGATGATCGAGATGAGGTTGTTATTGCTGGTCGACATGGAAGGGGCAACAGAGGTCAAAGATATGCCGCTCAGTTCTTCGATGAAGATGACTGGTACATTAGTGAAGTCGGGTCAACTGGAGCTATTGTACCACCACCATTGCCTACTGGGGATAAAATTGATATCATCAACACCATAATCTAGTTATTGAACATGAAAGGGGTGTTTAGTGGTCATGCAACTGATGAAGATAACATATCATAAGCTTTCAAGCACAAGTAGATAGGTTACATGCATTCATTCTTAAATCACAATCTTATCATAACATGACCATGCATAGCTTTTTAACATCATGACTGACTCGAAAGACTCGAAGCTAGAACAGAACATTTATATTGAAAAGCTGAACAATGAGTCAAACCTTGCTTTTAGAACATGCATGCGCAAAGTAATCATCATGAGTAATGAATATGCAAATCTGATGATATAGATTGTGGGAGACTTGTCACTTAACTGACATACCACGATAGAGCTTACATGGTCCCGACTATCACACTCAAGTGGGCAGAGCCGTCCAAAACCTTGACAGGGCTAAGGACGCTATCATGATATCGATATCAAGCTGAAGGGCCAATCGGTCCGGGGATAGCTCAAAAGGGAGATCCCAATAATATAATAGTATCAACTTACATTGGCGCGTAGTTCTGGGCATAAGGTAATCGACCCTTAACCCACTTGGTGCTAGACTCTTCTCCAAAAGGCATGCAATGCTCTACGTCGTATATAACGAAGATCAACATCGTCCATTGACGAAGCTCAACATGAAATCATGCATAACTCAATATCATATGAAACGAAGCTCAACATTGTCTATTGGCAAAGCTCATTAATGAAATCATGCATAGACTCGAGATCATGTAAGAATGAAGCTCAACATTGTCCTTCGACAAAGATCAATAATGACATACATCTCAATTATGAATTTATGCATATAAGAAGATTTATTTTGGAACATACCACAAGCTCACGTATAAGTAGGAGCATCTACTCCAAATCATGCAATAAGCTATACGTAGAAATATTTAACTCAAGATACCACAAGCTAGAAATTAGGAAATTTGGGAGATTTCGCTCCAATCAATGTGGTAAGCTTATTTCGGAAAAAATCATCATTTTAAATCAACATGTGCGCTTTGCCCAAAGCTTTATCATACTCGGGTCTACTCAATTCATTTTTAAAACAACACCATAATCAGTGGTAGCTTTAGAACCGTTCTTTTCATCATCAAATCTCATCATCATCATACATTCACCATAATTCTCTTCTTTTATGAATTTCTCACCCATGGGCATTTAATCTCATAGCTTAGGAAACATAATTTGTATTGAAAAAAATTTAAAATATGCCCAAGATTCACAACTCATCAATATAAATGTAATTTTATCATACCCATGTGTATAAATTATAGAATTATGTGATTGGGTAAAACCCCATACTTGGTCGTAGGTGATTTATCATAATTTAATAGAAATTGGGCATGGGTGTGGAAGGAAACAGCCACTCATAGCCTTACATACATGGGAATGGTGAATTCTAACACCCTCTAATTGGCCAAGCTGAGATTCCAATGGAAACCTTGATATTTTTCCTTGGATCACCTCTTCAAACCTTCAAACTTGCATGCATGGGAAGAATGACTTAGAGTAGGTCTTCCCTTGCTAAAAACCCACTAAAATGAGCCTCAAATGACGCAGTATAGGCCCCTAGGATATTGGACTTACGGAAAAGCCCTTAGTAAAATTGCTGAATATAACTGTCAGGGGGTCCCAATGAAAGTCCTGACGACTCGTCATGAAGGGACATGACTCATCAAGTCGTTCATCAAGTACACTGGTTAATAGATCGTTTAGGGCTCGTAATGGGTGACGTAGTGATTTGTTCCTCGAGACTACGACTCGTGGTCACCTCCCATCATGTACACTGCCTTAGCATCGAATGAAAATTCACCTTGCTTGATCATGACTCACCTTACGAGTCATTGGTTCTGACCACGACTTGTGGGGTCCTCCCGTTAGGTACAATGGTCGATCCCTCCATTTTATTTCTCAACTTTACCCCACGGTAAACCTGACGAGTCATGGTGGCTGACCACAAGTCGTTCTCACGCCCATGGGGAACCTTAATCCTCCGTTTCATCCAGGCCCTCCCACGAACCACTTGACAACTCGTGAGGTCTCCTCACGAGTCCTCCAATGACTCATCCTGCAACTGAAGCACCATTTTCCAGTTTTTCCCCATTTCAGTTCTCCGGTCTGGTCTTTGAATTCTTGGGGTATAACAGTATCTCCCCCTTGGGATACAATTATCATACTCCAATATTGATTATTTTAATCGAAATTTTCACGGAATGACTACCTCCGAAAGGAACCACATAGCTGAACTAAATTCAGACCTCACATACAAACCCATACACATAAAAGAAACTTGAACATATGAACTGAACATGAAAACTAGCTAGAGTCATAGAGCAAAACTAATACCTCAAGTTGAAACTGAGCCGGTAGGGAACAGGTGGGGGTATTTATCCACCATAGCTGCTTCGGCATCCCACATACCTTCCTCAACATGTTGATTTCTCCACAACACCTTCACCGAAGCTACTTCTTTGTTCCTCAGCCTCCGAACCTGACGATCCAAGATTTCCACTGAAATTTCCTCATAACTGAGGCTATCTCCCACACCAACACTTTCCAGCGGAACAACTAAAGATGGATCACCCAAGAACTTTTTCAAGAGAGATACATGAAAGATGGGATGAACTGAAGATAACTCTAATGGAAAGTCCAACTCATACCCTACGTTACCAACTCTTCTCATAACCCGGTAGGGACAAATATAGCAGGGACTGAGCTTTCTTTTCCTTCTAAACCACATGACTCCCTTCATGGGAGATACCTTCAGAAACACCCAATCATCTACCTCAAACTCCAAATCTCTTCTTCTCACATCTGCATATGATATTTGATGACTCTGAGTGGTTTTCAGCCTATCCCTTATAATCTAAACATTCTCCATGACCTCATGAAGCATATTAGGTCCTATCATAGCTGCCTCACCAACTTCAAACCATCCGATGGGCGATCTACATCTCCGCCCGCAAAGAGCCTGGAACGGTGCCATTTGGATGCTGGAGGATAGCTATTATTCTAAGCAAACTCGATCAAAGGCAAATGATCATCCCAACTACCTTTAAAATCCATACAAGCTCTCAAGATGTCCTCTAGAGTTTGAATTGTCTGCTCTGCCTGGCCATCCGTTTGCGGATGGAATGCTGTGCTGAGCTTAACTTGAGTCGCAAGCCCTTTTTGGAAAGATCGCCAAAATTGAGAAGTAAACTGAGTACCTCGCTATGAGATAATAGAAAAGGGAACTCCATGAAGTTGAACCAACTCCTGAACATATAGTTTGGCATAATCATCTGCTGAATCTGTGGTTTTGACTGGTAGGAAGTATGCAACCTTGGTCAACCTATCTACTACCACCTAGATAGAATCATAGTGTCGAGTATGAGGTAGGCCGGTAATGAAATCCATGTTAATATCTTCCCACTTCCAAATGGGAATGCTAATATCCTGAAGTACGCCTCCCGGCCTTTGGTGCTCAACTTTCACTTGTTGACAGTTCGGGCACTTGGCTACGAATTCTGCTACATCCTTTTTCATGCCGTTCTACCAATATATTTCCTGCAAGTCATGATACATCTTGGTGGTACCCAGATGGAATACCTGGATCCATAAGCCTCGTGCAATATCCGGTCCCTCAAATTATCAACATCTGGCAAATCATCAGGAAAGACCTTTGGATACTCACGTACTACTAGTACGGACTAGATAGTCGGGGTCTCGGACTCCATGTCCTTAACCCTAACTAGATAGTAAAAATAGCCCTTAGAAATCATCTTCCTAGCCTGAAGGTAAGAAATAAATCGACCTACAGGCACAACTAAACTACCCTCCCATTCTAAGATAGGCTCACCCGGAAATCTGAACTCTATTGACCGGGTCCTACAATTATCTGAAGCATAGCATGCAAATAGCCAGTCCATGCCAAGAATAACATCAAAATCGATCATGGTTAACTCTATCAAGTCTGTTGAGCTGACCTTATGAAGAACTAAGTCTGGGCAATCTCTATGCACCCGTCTATCTATAACTGAGTCACCTACTAGAGTAGAAAGTAAGAAGGGCTCTGATAAAACATCGGGACTGACTCTAAAGCTACTGGCTACATATGGTGTCACAAAAGATAGGGTAGCCCTCGGATCTAGCAAAGCATACGCATCAATATGAAAAGCTCTCAACATACCGGTGACTACATTTGGTGAGGCCTCCTGCTCCCGACGAGTGGCTAACGATGTTCGGACTGTTTCAGTATAACTACACGCAAGTGCACATGGTCGAACAAGTAGTAAAGTGGCTCAAGTAAGCCAAGAATCGATCCCACAGGGACTGGACTAAGGTATCAATCTAATCAAGTGTCAATAAACTTTAACTCTAAATTGCAGACAACAGTGTGAAAAAGATTTTGATATTTTGTTTCCTAATTTTATACTAAGTCTAAAATGAATTTAAAAATTTGAGTCTGAACTATAAGTACGAGCATGCTGAGGCTAAAATGAACATGTAGAGAAATAAATTATCGATACAATTTGGTTAATCTTTCCTCCGGTTGCTAGTCAAGAATTATTGTCTATGGATTAAAACTCTCGTATTTAACCCAACTTAAAAATCATGAACCTTCCACCTACATTTTTGTGATAAAACGAAATTCATGTTCTAGCCATACAAAACTGATTCCTTAATTGACTAATACGACTTTCAGGTATATCTCTATCCTGAAGGTAAATCAATTCTCAATTTTCCCAAACTAAGAAAAGATTATATCCTATCAATTCACAATTTTCCAATTTCTTGCTCTCTCGAGTGAAACCGGACTTTTTAGATATACATTAACGTTGGCCACACATTAACACAGTAAGAACAAGAATCAATAGAACAACCATGGAAGAAAAGATGAAAAACCAATTTATCAATAATCACATTTCAATACACTATTCTTAACCTCAGCAAGAAGAGGAATTAGCCACTCATTTGTGGATTAAACATCGTTAAATGAGTGGTAATCATACAAGAAATTGAAATAAAGAAGAAGGAGATAGAGAAAAACCCTGAGATTTTCGTCCACTCAACTGCCTGTAACCCACGTTCTTGCTTCACCAAGTCAGAATAATTAAAAATGAACCTAAGTGTTCTATTTATACTAGTGGGAATTTTTTTCGGAATAACAAGCAACGTGTCACGGAGTGCATCGTGGAGCACTGCCTCCGTGACACGCCACCAACGCGGACCCTCACTGGAATCCGGTCGTCCAGGTATTAAGGCCCAACGTGGCACGGCGTGCAACGCGGGGCTAGGCCAACGTGCCACTGCCCCAACGCGCACCTTCACTGGAATTAGGCATATTTTAATCATCCAGGCAGAATGCATCCGCGATGGCAGCGTGACACGGCTCCATCGCGGAGCCCCTTTAATTCGTGCTTTCCTTGTGCTTTTTCCCTTGCTAGCTTCCGAGTCCAATCCCGATCTCTCCCAACATTCATCTTAGCTCCATAACTTTATATTTTTCCTGCAAAACAATGCTAATCATGTTGGTTAGTATAAATTCACATTTTATTGTAATTCACATGAGAATGTACAAACATCGATAGATAAACAAGGCAAAATGACACATTTGAGTATCACTTGGGAATATAAATTTGCACAAGATCAAACACATAGAATCTGTTCTAACGTTGCCCTCCAACTGTGCCAGTAGATGCCCCCTGATGTGCTGTGCGTGGGGGAGGGGCTGCTGAACTAGAAGCTGGGCCTCGGCCCCCAACTTGGTCCTGTCTGGCAGCTGGACAATCTCTAAGTATGTGTCCGGGTTGCCCACAACCAAAACAAGCTCCTGAACCTGCAAAACACTGGCTTGTGTGCCCCCGACCGCATCTACAACAAGTTGGGATGCTAGAATATGAGATTCTACTACTACGACCCCTCGAGCCTGATGCTAGCCCCCTCTGATCAAGTTTGGGCCTAGATGACACACTCACTGCTGAAGATACTGGGGATGATGATCTCTGGTGAGTCTGCTGTCGGTGCCCATCTCTAGACCTCTATTGATAGAATCTGTAGTTCCCGGTTCTGGCCCTCTTGGCCTCCCTCTCCCTCGAATGTGTCGCCTCCATCTGTTGGGCGTATAACACTATGCGAGGAAAGTCCATGTCCTGATGGAGCATAGCTGTCGTATAGTCCTTCTCCAAGTAGCCTTCTTTACCATGCAAAAACCTACTCACCCACGCCTGTTGATCGGCCACTAACTCCGGAGCATACTTCGATAGGAGGGTGAACTCAAGGGTCTACTCCTGAACGGTCATCCTTCCTTGCTTTAGATTCACAAATTCAGCTGCCTTCAACTCCCTCATCTCTCGAGGGAAGAACCAATCTAGGAATACGACCTGAAAAGCCTCCCATGTGATCGGACCTGCGCCTGCGACCCTGCTGTCCTTCCATTGGCCGAACCAGATATGCATAACCCACTTCAACTGGTAGGAGGCCAACTCCGCACACTCAACACTACTCACCCCCATGACTTGGGTGATCTTGACAATCTCATCAATGAAAACATGCAGGTCCTCATTTACCTTGGACCCCAAGAACTCTAGCGGGTTAATTCTCAAAATGTCTCGGACTTTGGCCGCCGCTACATTGCCGTTTTAAGGAACATGTGCAATGGCCTACTTATTGACCTGAGCGGTCAAGGCCTGTACAAGCATCTGAATGGAAGCTCAGAACTCATCATGAGAAGCTGGCTCCGGTACCTGAGGCTCCTGAACTGGTGGGGCTGGCTGGTGCTCATAACTGTTTCCATTCTTGTAGCCGTCACCACCTCCATTCCTCCTTCCGTTCACCCTTCGAGGTGCTATGATTCTGCAATCGCGAATACCATGAATTATAAGGATAGAAAGGTTTTTCATTGCATGACATAGATCATGAAAGACTCTACTTAACGTGGTTTTCAGATTCCCTAGGACACATCAAACTTATGGCTCTGATACCAAGTTTGTCACGACCCAAACGGAGGCCCCAATCATAGACATGGGACAAGGGACCCCGAGAGCCCCAAGTCAACCCATAGCATATGCATTCAACTAACTTATTCAAAAACATTAAGAAACCATAAATATAAAGTAAGCGGAAGTCTCATACAATAGCACATTAGAATAACATCCAAAGCTGCACATACATAGGTCTGAAAGATTCTAATCTAGAGGAGTTGATGGCATAAGACCCCAACTGACTCAACAATACTGAAACTGGAAATACATAAAGGGAAATGATAGTCTAGTCCTCGAAGGATGAGGACTCACCAAATCCTAGGAGATCTAACTCTGAAAAGATGTTTAAGATTGGGAATAAAGCTGTGAGCCAGGTCCTATATCATGAAACGATACAACATAGAAAGTATGCGGTTAGTACATGGAATGTACCGACTATGCAAGGTAAGTAAAACCGCTTTAGTGAAGTAAATCATTTAAAACATTTCATAACATATCATAATATTTCAAAAGCAAGTAGATAGGTTACATGTATTCATTCTGAAATCGCAATCTTATCATAACATGACCGTGCATAGATTTTTAACATCATAACTGACTCGAATGACTCAAAGCTAGAACATAATATTTATATTGAAAAGTTGAAGAACGAGTCAAACCTTGCTTTTAGGACATGCATGCACAAAGTAATTATAATGAGTAATGAATATGCAAATCTGAATGATATAGATAGTGGGAGACTCGTCACTTAACCGACATACCACGATAGAGCTTACGTGGTCCCGACTACCACACTCAAGTGGGCAGAGCCGTCCAAAACCTTGTCAGGGCTGAGGACGCTACCATGATATTGATATCAAGCTTAAGGGACAATCGGGCCGAAGATAGCTCACAAGGGATGTCCCATTAATATAATAGTATCAAATTACGTTGGCACGTAGTTCTGGGGCATAGGGTAATTGACCCTCAACCCACTCGGTGCTAGACTCTTCTCCTAAAGACATGCAATGATCTACATCATATATAATGAAGCTTAACATTGTCTATTGACGAAGCTCAACATGCATAACTCAACATCACATGAAACAAAGCTCAACATTGTCTATTGACAAAGCCCATTCTCATTAATGAATTCATGCATAGACTCGACATCATGTAAGAATGAAGCTCAACATTGTCTTTCGTCAAAGCTCAATAATGACATACATCTCAATTATAAATTTATGCATATGAGAAGCTTTATTTTAGAACATACCACGAGCCCACGTATAAGTAGGAGCATCTACTCCAAATCATGTCGTAAGCTATATGTAGAAATATTTAACTCAACATACCACAAGCCAGAAATTAGGAAATTTGGAAACTTTCCCTCCAGTCAATGTGGTAAGCTTATTTGGGGAAAATCATCATTTTAAATCAACATGTGAGCTTTGCCCAAAGCTTTATCATACTCGGGTATACTCAATTCATTTTGAAAACAACCTTATAATCATGGGTAGCTTTAGAAATGTGCTTTTCATCATCAAATCTCGTCATCATCATACATTAACCATCAGTCTCTTTGTTTATGAATTTCTCACCCATGGGCATTTAATCTCATATCTTAGAAAATATAATTTGTATTGAAAACAATTTAAAATATTCCCAAGCTTCACAACTCATCAATATAAATGTAATCTAATCATACCCATGTACAGAATTTGCAGAATTATGCTATTGGGTAAAACTCCATACTTGGTCATAGGTGATTTATCATAATTTAATAAAAATTGGGAATGGGTGTGGAAGGAGACACCCACTCATAGCCTTATATACCTAGGAATGGTGAATTATAACACCCTCTAATTGCCCAAGCTGAGATTCCAATGGAAACCTTGAGATTTTTCCTTGGATCACCTCTTCAAACCTTCAAACTTGCATGCATTGGAAGAATGACTTAGAGTAGGTCTTCCCCTGCTAAAAACCCACTAAAACAAGCCTTAAACAACGTAGTATAGTTCCCTAGGATTTAGGAATTATAAGAAATACCTTACTAAAATCGCTAAAAATAACTGCTAGGGGGTCCCCACGAGAGACGTGACGACTCATCACGAAGGGGCATGACTCATCAAGTCGTTCTTCAAGTACACTGGTTAACATATCTTTTAGGGCTCGTAACGGGTGACGTAACAATTTGTTCCTTGATACCACGACTCATGGTCACTCCTGTCATGTACACTGCCTTAGCATTAAATGAAAATTCACTTTGCTTGATCATGACTTACCTCACGAGTCGTTGGGACTGACCACGACTCATGGGGTCCTCCCATTAGGTACACTGGTCAATCCTTCCATTTTATTTCTCAACTTCACCCCATGGTTAACCTGACGACTCGTGGTGGCTGACCACGAGTCTTTCCCATGCCACATGGGGACCTTCAATCCTCCATTTCATCCAGGCCCTCCCACGAGCTACCTGACGACTTGTGGGGTCTCCTTACGAGTCATCCAACGAATCGTCCTACAATGGAAGCACCATTTTCTAGTTTTTCCCCATTTCAACTCCCGGGTCCGATCTTTGAATTCTTAGGGTATAACATCACCATGGCTCGCTAGGTACACCATGAGTCGTGGTGTTCCCCATGGTGAATCCCAGGAGAATTTTGGCAGTGTTTATGATGAGAGGTGACCATGAGTCGTGGTCAGGGGCACGACTCATCCTGTCCGTTTTTCTATGCGAGTTTATTAAGGGCTTTTCCGTACTTCCTAAGTTCCTAAGGCTTAAAATACGTCATTTTAAGCTTGGAGTAGAGTGTTTTAAGAAGGGTTAATTCATTCTAAGCCCATACTAATTCATGTATGCAAGTTTAGAAGTTTCAGAGGTGATCAAGCCTAATTCTACAAAGTTCTTCCTCAATTCTCTTTGGGCAATCAAGGAATTGGTAAACTCAGATACCTTCAGGTATGTAAGGCTATGAATGGGTGCAATAGTCTGCACCCATTCCAAATTCCCTCTCAGTTCATGATATTCTAATTGATAATTCCATGGGGTTTTTACCCAATGCATGAATTCCTAAGTATCGATCATGGGTATGATCTAAGCATATTGTTAATGATGAATTATGATTAATGGGCAGATTTTACAATGTTTTAAATTATAAATTATGTTTTCAAGTTTTCTAAACTATAATGCCCATCTATGAATGTTGATGAAAGTTGAGATCTATGAGATATGTGTTCAAGTATGATGGGATGTTTATAAAGAAAGTATGATTTTGAATTACCCATGTTCACGTTCATGTTTTCAAAGTGAATCAAGTTTATTTCAAGCTTGTTTAAGTATTGGGAAAGCCCATATCATCAAGTATGTCTTATGATTTCATGAATTAGCTTACCACATAGTTTTGGAGTCAAGACTCCCATTATTTTCAGCCTATGGTATCGTTTGAGCCAAGGCTCTTCATGTTATGATTTCAAATTATGCATGTATGTTATTATTCAGCTTCATTTTTAGACGATGGTTCAGCTTTGTTGAAAAATGATGGAGAGCATATGCATATTTTTGGGAGTAGTGTCTAGCACCGAGTAGGCTAAGGGCTGACCTCAGAATTACGTACCAAAGTAGGTATGTTCAGATTATCTGGGGTCTCCCTTATGAGCTTCCCCTGCCCCCAAGGGGCCTTCGGCTTGATATAGATATCATGGTAGCACCCTTAGTCCTGGTAAGGCTTTGGATGACTCTGCCCACTTAAATGTGATATTCGAGACCACATAATCTCTATCGTGGTAATGTTGGTTATATGAAAAGTCTCCCATTGTTCCTCATGATTTCAGTTATGCATGTACATCAGTTGTGATATTATGTTTTCAGCAGATTTGACCCAATGTTCAATTTTTATTTATGATTATTAGTTTTCAACTTTGGGTCATTCGATTCAGTTATGATGTTCAGTTATGTTCAAATCATGATTTCAAAAAAGTTAGCATACAAGCCCTACTCTCAGAATCATATCACGATCACGTTTTATATCATACATGTTTAATGATTTTACTTACTTAGCGATTTTACTTACCTTGCATACTTGGTACATTTCACGTACTGACCATATACTCTATGCTATATCATTTCATGATACAGGCTCCAATAGCCAGACTCAGTCCCGCCGCTAGTTAGATTTTCAGAGTTAGCACTTCTCATTCTCGGTTGGTGAGTCCTGATCTTGCGACGGCCCTTATTATCAGTTGTATTTTGTCTTTTCAATTTTCATAGGGTCTTTTCCCATCAACTTATAAGTATTAGAGGATTTTTTGGACATAGTATGTATTCATTTTTAGACTTATGTTATTCAGATGTTATGTTTTGTTTAGACTTCCGCTATGTTATTCATGATGATCTTTCATATTATTTGAATGAGTTAGATGTTATGTTCATGCCATGGGTGGACTTGGAGCCTCTCGGCGTACTTTATCCCGTGTATCGATTTGGGCCTATGTTCGTGTTGTGACACCTTTCAGCAAGCAACGGGCCTTAAAAAGACCATCGGAAGATCCAATGGGTCATCCTGAGTGGTTGTTGAATGAGGTTTAGAAAATGCCCAAAAATCGAGTCAGTGATGACAAGATGATCGATGAGCCATTGTTTCAAGGAATGACTCGTCCTCTCCCTTCATCGGTTAGAGCATCTAAAGAGTATAAAAAATTTCCCCAGAAGCAACAGATGGAGTAATGGGTTGTTGTTCCGTACGATGACCCATGCTGAGCAATTTCTAACCTTATGTGTCCTAAACTACATCATTTTAAGACCTGAAAGGAGTGTTATAAGAGGGTTTAGCGTACGTCAAGTTATTAGGCTCCCCATGCAAGGCTTTGAGTTCTCTTGGAAGATCAATCTAGAATTTTCTCAATTTTTCCCCAATTCTCTTGGTCTTTCAAGGATAAGTTGATAATCATTTTACCCAGGTATGTAGGGCCATGAATGAGAGATTCCTTTCACTCTTATGCCTAAAATACTCCTCAAATTCATGAATTCAAGTTCTAATTCAAGTATATGGTTTTATAGGGTTTTAACCAATTTTATGAAATTCTGTATGATATGTCTATGGATAAATTTTCCTCATGTTCCAAAGCATGTTTTATGATTTATGATTTATAGGCAGATTTTATACATAATTTGATGATAAATTCATGATTTCAACTTATTAGCCATTATGCCCAATTATGCAAGTTTTATAAAAAAAAAGTCAAGTTTATGATTCATGATTTCAAGTATGATAAGATATCTGGCATGAATGAATGTTTATAAATTACCCATGTATGAATCTATGATTTTGACTAATGAAGTCTATTTCACGTATGCATGATTTTAAGATTTGGGCAAGCCCACATAAGTTATATATATTTTCTTGATTCAGCTTAATTTTATAAGATCAACATACCATATAGCTTGGAGTCAATACTACTAATTTAGCTCATGGTATGTTTGGAACCTGGACTCCCCATGTTCAGATTTCAGTCTATGCATGTAATTGTGATTTCAACTTTTGCTGAAAAATGATGGGAGCACTATGCATGTTTTTGGAAGTAGTGTCTAGCATTGAGTAAGCTTGGGTTCCAAGGTTCCTTGATCTTAGAAATAGATGCCAATGTAGGTATATATTTATCTTGGGATCTCCGTTGAGAGTTTTCCCTTGCCCCTGAGGGGCCTCAGTTTGATATTGATATCATGGTATTATCCTTAGCCTTGACAAGATTTTATATTGCTCTGCACACTTGAGTGTGATAGTTGGGGCATCACATAAGCTCTATCATGATGGTGTCAGTTTTGACGAGTCTCCCATTGTTCCTCACGATTTCAGTTATTCATTTTCATGACTTATGATATTATGTATTAGAGTAGGTTTGACCAATGATTAGTTTATGAGCTTTTATATATGATTTCAGCTATAAGTCATATGATTTCTATTTTTTTAACTTGGGTCATTATTTTTAGATGTGATACTCAGCTTATAACTATATATGTCTCAGATTTAGATTTTAGCATGCAGTCCTTACTCTCATGATATACTGACTTATATTTATCTACATGATTTTAGTTAATATTTAATCAACATTCTTCACTTACCTTATATACTCAGTACATTTCAAGTATTTACCGCATACTTTATATTGTATCATTTCATGATATAGGTCTGAGTGATTAGACTTAGTTTCACTGTTAGTCCAACTCCCCCACACTCCAGTTTAGCTCCGATTGTTGGTGAGTCCTCATCATCCAAGGATATTCAGTTTAGTGTTTGATTGTGCTATTTCAGTTTCAGACTTTAGCGATCTAGTTGGGGTTGTTGTCCCATCAGCTCATCAGACAATTTAGAGGCTTATCAGACATTATGTAGATTTTTAGCTTTGTCGAGTATTGACTCTATTTATGATCATTGTTATACATTATGTTATTCATACTTCTAGTTATACATTTTTAATTCGTTAGTTTGAGCTTTGATGTATGCTCTTTAGCTGCTATGTTCATGCCATGGGTCGACTTGGAGTCATTCGTGGTTCTAGGTCCCGTGTCTCGGTCTGGGGTCCCAGCTCAGGTTATGACAGTTCTATTCAAAGTGCAGTAGATTTCAAGAGCCATTCAGATAGATTTCTTCTACAGGTATGTGGGGATTTTGTTACACCCCAAATTTTTTTTGATGATTATTTTATGGTTATATGTCATATTAAGGGAATTATGGGTTGTATGTTGTCCGTAGGTGAGGATGGAAACATGTGCAAAGGAAAAAGCGAAGAGTATGTGAAGTTTGTAAATAAGGGTCAACTTTAAATGGTCATATCTCCAAACATTTAATAATACAGAAGTCCCATAACCTATCAAATGAAAGGCATTTGAGTATAGTTTACAGTGAAAAAAACCTCTCGTCATTCGGAGTTCATAGTAAAAAGTTATGCTCATTTGAAGACAACACTGTCGGCTGGGAAAGCGCCCAGGTGTGCGGGCGCCGAGATAGGCAGGCAGTAGGCGCGCGCGCGTGCGCGAGGGCATGTCACACGGGCGCGGCATGCGGGCATCGCCTAGACCTTGGCCAGCCCGCCTATATGAAGTAAAATTGAGCTAGAAAGCTCATTTCTACTCCGTTTTAGTTGATCTTTTTTCAGAATTCAGAGAATTCAAAGCTCTATCACATGGTGAAAATATATCCCAGGTAAGAAACTTCACTCTTGTCTCTTTTGAGCTTTGAAAAGAGAACCTTGGAAGAAAGTCATGGCTTGTTGTTGTCTTGTAGTTGATTGTGGTATTGTTGCATTTTTAGATGATTTTAGGCAGAGGAAAGAGTAGGAGTTTACTCCTACTTTAGCTACTCATAAACTTAAAGAAATCATAAACTTGGAGAATGTTGTAGTATTGTGTTGTCTTTTCTTTATGTGTTTTTGTGGCATGTTGCTGCCCAATTTTTCCAGAAATTTGGTGAAGTGAAGTTGCTGCTTGTTGTGTTTGTAAATTGGACTTTGAAGGAGCCTTAAGGAGTAATCTTGAAAGGAATATTTTCGGCAAAATTAGAGTCGACGTGCCAAGGTATGTAAAGGCGTCCCTTTCCTTGTTTTTCAAGCATGAAACTAAGTTATTTAAAGGATCAATATTCCTATGTTTTTAAAATCATATTGAGGCATGTATGATCCTTTCCAAAGGGTTGGAAATACTTGGCATAAAGCTTGAATCGTTAAGAATGGTTGAAGTGAACAAATGTGAAGTGAAAGGCATAATTTTTATACGATTATTGTCGTAGTTCTAAATCGAGTCTGAAGTCCCCTTAGCGTGGGCACCGTGAGCTGGTACTTTGCAGTATACTGTATATGTGATGTTGAATATATGTTAAGATCTAGTCACTTAGTGAAATTGGTAGGAAATGCTAAGACGACGACATGTAATTGAACTTAAGCTAAGAAGATGACGCTAAGCCGATTGAGGGTAAACGAGCTTATTGAAATGATATTTTAATAATATTGTTAATCCCTACCATATGTTTATGTTTTAAAGTGATTAAGGTAAAAAGTAGATTTTATGTTTATCCTATTTAAAGCTAAGCAAGCGGCACATAGCGTATAAGCTAAATCGATACATGTTAACGGGGAAAGCATGGCTAAGTTGTCAATTAGGCAAAGAGGTAAGTGTGTATAACAATTGACGGAATAGTGAACATGAGGGCAAAGACTTAAGTGTAGAGTGAATAATTTTTGGCAAAGAATTTAAGATAAATAAGGAAAGTAGAGCTAAATATTGTTAAATTAGACGTACGGGTTACGATTGTTAATGAGGTAGGCAACAACTAGGAAGATTAACCCTGTTCTAAAGACGTTTAACAAAACAGTGATAAATTAAGTTGTTTATGCTCAATATGTGTTACGTTGATGAATAGCCACTAAAGTGTTAACCTTCTACGAAATAATTAGAGTTGAACATTTGCAAATAGTAACTTAAGTTGAGAAGCTCTCTACTATACCCCTAAACGATTATGTTAAGTTATCTATTCTAAGTGTTGAAATTTTCTACCATGTCTGAAAAGGGTAATCCTAGATCTTCTAAGTCACTTATGATTATGTAAGCTTTCAAACGATTATGTTTATTTGCCTACAATGCATCACTTAGAGAGTTACTCACGAGTTCCCAAGTTATAGAGCTCCAAGTATCAGATCCCTAATTTATTTCTTATGTCCCTAATTTATGTTGAAACGTGCTAGTTGATCTAACAACTTTTTGAGAGATCATATTTCGAGAATTATGCTAATGTCTCGGTTAAGTATCTGATGTTGTATACAAGTCTAAGAACTAAAGTCTTTATATGTCTTTCTAGTAAGAAGTCTTAATGTATATGATTTTCATGTTATAACATAGAGTTGAATTCTTTCAGTTATATTCAAGTCATACATCTTTATGTTTAGCTCTTGTTGAGTTATCCATTGAATTTCCTAAATTCAGAGGAAAGATTTTCCCATGTACCAATGTTCCTAATGTCTAAGTAAGTATAAGTGAAGGCTATGATAATGATCAGTTAAGCTCAAAACTTTGAATACCAGGAAGTCTCTTGGAGGTCACCCAGTTAATTAAATACGAGTTATACATTATATAGAAGTCTCATACGTTGTATGTCTGTAGTTCAGTTCTCAGCTCTATGTATATGACAAATAACTCCAAGTTCCTAATTATAATTTCCATGTTTTCCTGCAAATAAGTCAAATAAATTAAGAACTATATGTGCTTATCTACATAATAAATTTGGCAATGAAATTCCAATGTATAGTTGTCGATACAGGTAAAGGAACCACCTGGTAGGCAGTATATATTTGTAGTTCCCAGATGTTAAAGAATTGTGTAGAAATGAGCTCTATGTGTTTCTATACAAGTAATATGTTAAATTGGTAGGATTATTTATAGGACCTTGTTTGTAAGACTACAAAAGTTCTTATGTTATCTAAACCTCTTTAAGGTCCTTCAAGTACTTGAGTCGACATGTTCATGTATAATTTTACAACTTTACGTGATATACATGCATATTTTCAAGCTTTACATGATATGGGTGCTCATATGCATTTATGGGTTACGAAAGAGGCCTATTCTGGCTACAGATTTAACATTTTTCATTTATATGCTATACGTGTTAAATTGACTCAATATAAGCCATATCGGCCCTATTTATGATTACGATTGAGAATTATTTTTATTTTATCCCGATGTGGTACATCAGCTGGAGATATTTTTATTTTTACCCCGGTGTGGTACATAGGATCGAGATATTTTTATTTTACCCAGGTGTGGTACATCGACTGGAGATATTTTTATTTTACCCAGTGTGGTATATCGGCTGGGGATATTTTTATTTTACCTTGGTGTGGTACATCAGCTAGAGATATTTTTATTTTACCCCGCTATGGTACATCGGCTGGAGATATTTTTTTTTACCCCGGTGTGATACATCGGCTGAAGATATCTTTATTTTTCCCTGATATGGTACACCGGCTGGACGAACTTTATATATGGATTTATGGTTGGCTGGTTGCTGGCATGTCACACCCCACCTTGGGGGGTATGACGGGCACCTGGTGCCTGCTAGACTCTAGGCTGCTAAACGGTCCAGCCTGAGCACATCTGGTGCTTTGGCTGACTCTGGCTATATAGCCGGCTATATAGCGGCTATAAATACAGCCCCCGATCGATTAGGCCTATAGCCACCTGCATAAAACTTCAGTTAACCAGAAACATACTTACAAAAGGGGAAACCTATGCGGGCCGACAAGGCCACCATGCTGTCTAGTTATCTCTAACACCATGTAATAGAATACTGAATGACTACGTGACCGGCAAGGTCACCACTACAATCAGTCTATGGCCCCACATGGCCAACATCAACAACTAAACACATATATACATGCACGGCCCCACACGACCGGCTCCACTACCACAGGGAAACATTAAACTGCAAGCCTCTAGGAAGTAATAATAGAATGATCGGGACAGGGCCCCGACCTACCCAAACTGTAATAAAAAATAAAATAGGAGCAACCTCCGATTGTCTAGCTCTGGAGGATAGGAGCTGACAACTCTGCTGACTGAATCACGAGGCATCGACTCCTCGTCTATGTGTACCTGCAGGCAAGCAATGCAGCGCCCCCACGGGTGTCAGTACCATAGGTACTGAGCATGTAAACCAAACTGAAATATACAACTGAAATGGGTAACAACAATAACATGACATATAAGCAGGAAGTAGCTGAGTCCATCTGACTGAGGATAACTGGGGAGAGTTTACCTATTCTGTAACTAAACTGGGCGTACCTGACGACGTGTCGTCCTACTGTCTTCCAGTATCTAGTAGCACATATAGATATACATATAAATACACACAATACCTGGCCGACCCCCATAAGCCAGAAGGTGCCAACCAACAGAACAATCTATTTACCCCTACCCGAGTCTAACCCAACCAAAAATAAGTCACTCCACTCATCTGATAACTGTGAACTCTTCCTACCGGCCCCCTTGGGTACATAGCTCAGGCCTTGGCCTCTGACAATAAACTGTGTCTGAGTCCGAAGACTCCTGCCTCTGGGCGTAAGCACTCAACGGGGTAATCTACTGTTGTATCTGTGACTGAAACTGCCCCTGGGTGCAAGCACGCAACAGGGTAATTTAATAAAAATCTGTATCTAAAACTGCCCTCAGCCACAAGTGTACACAGAGTAATCTGCCCCTGTAAACAGGGTAATCTGGCTCTGCGTAGAGTAAACTGAATTGCCCCTGCAAGAAGGGTAATCTGGACCGTATTATAATGGTGGTTGGCCATCATCGTCCTCTGGGAGGACGACATCGCCCAGCTGGTGGTGGTATCTAAATCCGGTATCGACACAACTATAACCCAGGGGCGGAGGGGATGCTAAGGGTACCCACATGCCATAACAAGTCTCAACATGCAAAACACATACACAGCAAGCATGCTCAAATGAAAAATACTAATCATATTCTCTTCTTTTATTTCAAGGCCAGTCCGTATTAAACAACTGATGCTATATTCTATTTTGCACTGTTTTTGATTGTCGGGCTAACTGCTACCTGGCCTTTATCTGTTTCTGGAGCTATATCTATATCTGAAGTTATTTCTATATGTGATTACTGATCTGATTATATCTGGATATAACTCGATAACATAGAACATGCCATCTATAACTGGATATAGCTCAATAACATAAGATGTGACATCTATTACCAGATACAGTGTCAGCAAATGTAATACATACTATCTGTAATCTTGCTAACTCATTATACTACCTTTACAGCTTCCATTCTAGGTATTACGTAAGAACATGCTGAGCTACTAGCTGACACCACATTACTATCTAAAATCATCTGTCTATCTTTTATTCTTATTATCGCATAATACGTAATGATATACTAGCATGCTTGCTGGGAATTGTACTAAAATCATTCCTGTACGCTGAGTATCTGTCAATAGCCTTTATTATATTTATTTTCTAGACTGTACTTCCTAGCTTGCCGAAAGAATAGCTTTACATACCTGGTTTTTGAGTACCCGACTGCTCGATGTGATTTTCGTCGGTACTTCTGTTGTTTCTCCCAAGTACATTCATATGCATGTCGATTAGAACCAAATACACCAATATTCTGAAAGAAAACGTCACTTTTGATATATTTATAGCCTAAACTTTGGCTTATCAAAAGACGGTCAAAAACTCGCTATTTCTCAAAAGTCCAGAAGGGAAAAATATTCACTTTAAGGCTAGGAGTATGTTGACACTAGTATGGAGCAATTCCACTTACCTCAGTTCGGTAGCACGACAATTCGTTAGCCGAATTTCACGAAACTAAATCCGTAGGAATGCTCCTTGCTGCTAAATACCTCGATATCTGGAGTTAATTTGAGTTTGGACCGCGTTTGACGGCGTAATCGGAAGGAAATTTCAATGGAATCTTCGTCCTCTCTGTTTTTCCCTCGACTTCTCTGGAAATTGCATGAAATATAACATTTAAACTAAAGTTGGAGGTTTTTATACTTGGGGCTAGACAGGCCCAACGTGTCACGGAGCCAACGCGGAGGCTCCACCTCCGTGACACGTTGCCATCGCGGAGGGGCTCTGCCCCGGCTCCTTCCGCGATGATTCGACAGGTTTTTCGTCCGGTCTTTTTCCGGGCCTTTTTCTAGCGTGTATGGCCTTCAAATACTCTTAACCAACACGCGAATAGGCCATCTATGTGTTGGAAATTTTATGGGGTATAACATGGCATTACAGTTATAGTTTTTCTTGTGCATTACTTGGTTGCATTTGCACTTTAGTATTGACTTATTGTCAGGTTTCAGTTTCCAGGATTCCATCTTGTTACTATTTCTTATTTCTTGCTCAGTTATCATTTCTATCTTACATGTTTATAGTTTTTTGCCTTACATACCAGTACATTTCATTTGTACTGATGTCCCTTCGCCTGGGGACCTGCGTTCGTGCCGCAGGTGCTGGTAGAGTTCGGGATTGCCAGTTGCAGTAGCAGTTCGTGAGATTAGTGGATGTGTTGGTATGCTCCTTTCTTTCTGGAGCTAAGGCTGATTTTGTTTCAATTAGAGTTTTGAGATGCAGTTATGGGTAGGTCGGAGCCCTATTCTGACCATCAGTCAGTTTACTCTTTAGAGGCTTTGTGGACTTAGTCTGTATAATGGTATTCAATTTGGGGCCTTATCGGCTTTTTGTTGTTTAGTTTAGCATACTCATAGCCTTCTTTGCATTTTAGTTGTTCACCTTGTATTGTCGAGACATTATGGGTCCAGTTTGTGCTCCAGTTGATTGTGACAGATGGCTTGGACGGCCTAAGTGTTATAGTTACAGATGTCATATAGTCGGCTTCCCAGTCAGTCAGGTATGGGGAGCCAGTCGCGCCCTCCCTCCCTCCCATTATGGGGCGTGACAGATTTAGCGAGGGTATTCCTTTCACCCTTGTGTCCCAAAACCTTAGCCATAAAGTATTTCTAGAAATCGTGATCTAGGGATTTTCTTTCGACTATTGAATTTTCCTCTACCTTCTCTATGATGTCTGTCTTGCATGATTAGAATTTTTAAATGCTCATGACAGTAATTTCAGCTATACAATATGTCTCATTTGAACTTGGACTTAGCATGATTTTTCATAGAGTGTATTTATAAAACTAGCAATGTATTACAATAGCATGAACTGTCACATATATATGACTTTCTCATAGAAATGTTTAAATGTGCTTTATAGTAAATTTCATCATCACCAGTATGCTCATTCATAGTAATATTGCCAGTATTAAGTATATTCAATAGCATCAGTTTATCAACATGTTTGTTGTTCTTTAGATTGTCATGACACTTTTAGATAAAGCAGCTCTGACAAATCTTAGAACACAGTTTGTTTTAGTACCATAGACTCTCGGGAAACTTCTAGATAAGTAGTACTGACTTAGTCTTAGGACATTCGTTGTGAGGCTATTAGCACAGTTAGACATAATAAGGTTTTTAGTGGGAGTAGTACTTAGCACTAAGCGGGTCAGGTTCAGCACACCTAGGTTCCAAGAACTACGTGCCATCGTAGGTTATTATCCCGAATAGGCCCCAGATAGTGATCACACAACTCAACCACTATACCCTAGAAAGGTACAGTGGGATCTATTTGATGGGGTGTATACATCGAACTCCACATCTAGCTCACATGGTTATATGTTGTTTATAGGCTCTCCCATAGTCCAGTATAGTCAGAGTTCTCAATCTAGTCCAGTCTATCAGATTTCAGGATATGCTCACATCAGTTCTTTTAGAAGACTTTTAGACAGCATATGTTAGATTCAGTTTGAGTCTCAGTATTGGAGCAAATATCATTGATTTATCAGATGCTCTTTATTATTCAGTATGTTGTTATTGCTTTAATCAGCTTGTGCTTACTAGTCTTTTCTAGTAGTTCAGTCTATAGAATTATGCTATGCCATGGGTTTGCTTGGGGTAACTTGTGATCCTAAGTACCGTGTCACGTCCATGGTGCAGACTTAGGTTGTGACAAACTTTGTACCAGAGCATCATATTTAGAGTGTCCTAGGATGTCACAAAGTCGCGTCAAGTAGTGTCCTTTTCATTGGTGTGAAACACACCATAATTATGAGGAGGAGGCTACGAGGCACTTTTAGGAAAATTCCCTTTCTTCATGATTCTTATCATGTGTAGAGTTTTAGTCTCTAAAATATCCTCCTAACCCGTGCTCTACCCTTTTCAATTGACGATGCCTTCTAGAAGAGGAAATGGAATAAGGGCTAGCAATGCCAACCAGTAAGTCCCACCAGCTCCAGCAGCTTCTCAGGATGATCAGGTATCACCTACCGAATTCAGGGATGCCATTCAAATGCTGGCCCAAGCGGTGACCAGCCAGGTCAATAGCAGGTTGTTGTACCTACCAATGCCAATGGGTTTACAACTACTTCCAGAATCTGAGATATTACTCGAATGAACCCTTCAACATTTCATGGGTCTAAGGTAGATGAGGACCCGTAGGAGTCCATTAACGAGGTTTAGAAGATCACCCAAATCATGGATGTTGTTGAAAGTGCATACTTGGATTCTTATTAGTTGAAGGGGATGGCCCAGATATGGGATCAGTAGTGGAAGGAAGGGTGTCATGACCCGAACATAGGCCTAGATAGAGACACGGGATAAGCAACCTTGAGAGGCTCCAAATCGACCTATGGCGTGAACATAGCAACTACGAGAATACAACTAGTGGAAACTAAAATAATAAAACATGCTTACGTGGAAGTCTACATACATATCAATCTAAAACAGAATCAACACTGACAAGCTGATGTTCTACATATTCTCTTAAAAGCCTCTAACATAACTGATGAGCTGATGTGACAGCATCCCCAACTAGCTCGACAAAATTTTGTAACTGAAATAACATAATAATGATCAAATTGAATTTCCTCGAAGGATGAGGACTCACCACCACTGGCTAAACAGGATTGAGGGGAAAGCAGGACTAATGATGCAGCTTAGACTGATCCCTCGGACCTGTATCATGAAACAATGAAGCATAGAGTATGCGGTCAGTACTTGAAATGTACTGAGTATGCAAGTTATGTAAAGCAGATAGTTAAAAAATACATAAGAGTTCATAAGGGTAGGAAAGCATGAACATAAAGTAAATACCATAATATAAACATGAGGGCTCAAGGTTTCAAAACTACGTGCTACCGTAGCCATGATGGGATCCTCCATGAGAGTGTCTCCCATGCCTGAATGGGCCACCTATGAGTAACATCATTCCTTCACGGTTCTTACCCTTGGCAAGGTATGAATACCTTACCAACCAGGGTTATAGGTAGGGCTTCTTGTGTGCTCACGTCGACTATGTCGGTTATAAGACTCTCCCGTTGTTCCATGACTTTCTATGCATGTTCATACTAATTTCATATGATATTTTGGCTAAATATATGTTTTATGAGATTTCTCTTATGATTTCAGTTACGCTTTACAATGTCTCCAAATGACGCAAGTGCAGTAGTCGCCAAGTAATATAGGACGGTAAAGTCCCGATATCGTATCCACAGAGACTTGATGGATTGATTGCTCAAGTTGTGAACCTTTATTTCACTATTCAGAAAAACAAGTAAAATGGGGAATTGGTTTTTTGGATTTATTCTGCTGAACTTGTAATATAAATTAAACTAAGAAATTAATATTGTTTGCAAAGTGTTTAAAATTCAAATGATGAGAGAAATCCGGGGCTTTGGCACTTTTGCTTTCAGTTTCAGTTTTAGGATTCAAATACGCTAGAAAATATGCTTCTAAGATTGCAAGTTTCAAGTTACTATTCCATTTCTTAATATTCTCCCGAATATGAAAGAACTATCTTATGAACCTAACACCTATATTCCTATAGTTGTAGGAAAAACATGAGACAATTGTTGACACTACTTGTTTCAACTAAATAGGGTTGTAGTGTATATCCCTAACCTTAACAACAAAATTAACTCTTGAACTATTTGATCAAGATAATTGAAACCTATTTTATGCTTCCTTTTAACCCTCTTAGTTTCCTCTCCCGAGTTCAACCAAGAGCCAAAATATAATATTCGCAAGATGATCAATCTAACGAATAATCAATGAAAACAAGAATAAAAAATCTTTAAAAGAAGAATTAAAAGTCTAACATAAATGAACCATCAAACCACAACTATCATCTATGGCTAAAACCCAGAACAGGAGTTTAGCCACTCATTTTCAAGTGTAAAACCCAAGAATTCATCATTCAAATTAACAAAGATAAAGTAAAGAAGAAAAACTTACAAGAAAAATAAACTTCTTGTCTCTCCCCTAAAAATTGTGTATAATTTGATCTTCTTCTCGAAAGATTTCCTACCAAATGCCCTAGTCTAATTATTTATTAGGTGGGTAACAAAACTCTTTTGCCCTCACATAGTACACCTTTTAGACATAGAAAATTTTCCCCGGATAGCACCTTCTGCTCTGCACCATCTATCTCACCAAACTTGGCCTGAATTTTCCCTGATGTTTGGTCTCTGGTGCGCCACACCAACCATCTTTGGTTTGGTTCTTCGATGTTCGGTTTTATTTTTTGACAAGTTTGGTTCTTCGGTTCGGTGTTCTCTATAAGAGTCACGGTTCTTCAGTGCACTGAAGAACCAATGTTTTATTAAATATATTTTTAAATAATATTTATATTTAATTTAGATAGCCCAAATCATTTTTTTAAACCCAACCACTTTGGGACTTTGGCATTTCAAATTTAACCCAACCCAATACAACATTTTAACTTAAAGGCTAAATGCCTAAATCTCACTCTCGGGTGTCATTTCTCGTGCAAGATCAAGAAAATGTTAGGTTTTAAGAATATCTAGTAGGTGCTAGTAGCCTAGTAGCTACTTCCAATTATATTTTATTGGTAATATTTAATACAATTTGCTAAGTTATTGATTGTTATAGAAATTATATGAAATAGCATTGTTGAACGCATTTATTTCATGTCAAACATTTTGATAATCGTTCTCATTTTGCTTCTCAGTTGCACCAAAAACTATTTTAGAAGCACCGAACCAAAGTTTAAAAAACTCGAATCGAACCAACAACAATGTACAAAATGGGGTTAACTAGGGATAATGTTTAGGAAGCTACAACAACAATGTACAAAATGGGTTTTTCAAAGAAATGCCTTAATCACATCTTACATCATTGGTAACTAGCTATCCTATACACACTTAGGAATGTTCTAGATGTTACATTATGTATAAAACACAATACTTCAAGCTCATTCCTCATGGCATCATGATCTGAGTTGGTTTCTTATGGCCACATATCCACACAATCAAATTGAATGAATTCTTTCATTATTAAGCCCTAAGATTTTTTTGCGTCAAGTTAAAGAACCTATGTATCTCTCATGGAATTCTCACTTCTTATGCATTCACGATGACCACTTCATTGCTTCTAGCTTAGCCTCTAAGTGGAGTATCAAGAGCACACAAGTGGTGGTTTTTGACTTCAGCCTAAAAAATGAAAAAATGTGACTAATTTTCCCTTAAGAAAGTCTTCATTCATCCATCATCGGGAAGGGTAACTACTCCTATGATGAAGATAAAAAATTGACTCTCAATTACCAAAACAAAAACAATTAGAGACGAACAAGAACATACAAAGCATTAGTTTCCAACCTCCATCCACATACTAACTATTGCAGACCAAGCTCCTAACACAAAAGTTTAACAACTATCGTTATAGCACTCTACAATTTTAGCAAAGATAGAATAAATAGGAAATCTGTTTCCTCCACCCCACACTTAAACAGTGCACTGTCCCTAGTGCACAAACATATCATATCAAGTAGTGAGAGAAAAATAACTTCTTAGGCCTCTAAGAAAAGTCATCATCATCAGGATTATACTCCTGATCATCATCATCATCATCTTCCTCTCCTTCTGCATCGTCAACCTACATAGCTCCAGTGGTGCCATCATCCTCAACATCATCATCATCATCAATAGCATCAGTCAGCACTGTAGGCTCATCATCATCCAGTGACTCCTCAAATGTCACACCAATTTTGCACATCATCATTGCACTCTCTGTAAGTGAGTACCGCTCCTCTAATGCTTCCATCTCCTTAATCAGGTCTACCTGCGATCTTCAGTTGCAGCTCAAACATCCCAAACATGCGGCCTCTCCAATTGTTATCCCGATCATTGCACTTGGCTGGAGTGAGGAATGGTGTTGATGAGTTGGTTGGCTCCTTGACTTTTGCAACATCAATTATTTTACCTTCCCAATGCCTTGCTATGGATAGATGAAGGTCTACCTCCTCTTCCTCAATATCATCGCCCCACAAGAATTGACTCAACAACATGCCATAACAATACTTCCATCGGCAATTATCTCTTAACCACCTCATGTTGTCCCTCAGCAATGTGCCAAAGTTAATTGGTAGCCCCTTCATCAGCATATACACCAATATCACCATCTCTTGAGTGATCTCCATGGTGTGTGTCCTTGGGATAAGTACCGTGTAGACCAACTTGACCCAAACTCTGACCTCCTTAATCAAGCAGGAGAATGAGAGTGTCGAACGAGTGAAATTTTCACCTTTTTCCCACCAGGAAGATGAGTGCTCCCCACAAAAAGTATGAAGAATGTCACGGTATGAGGTCTTCTCAAGAATCATGAAGTACATCTCTAGGTCCACCACTAGCATGCCAAGGAATGCATTGAAAGACCTGGCTGTGAAATGGTTCACTTATCCCAGCACCTTGATCTATGTACTCTCTCCAAATGAGGTGTTCCAATTTGCATAAACTTCCCTGTCTAAAATGAGGTTGCACTCCTCTAGCTCAGCAAAGACATATCTCAGTCCCAACTCTTGGATGGTATCTCGAATAGTGGGGAACTCAAGTGCCAGAATACCCTCGTCAATCCAATTCTCCGGAGCATACTTTGCTTTCTTTTGGGAATTGAACCACTTGAGCCCATGCTCCTCTATGGCCTTGGCTCCAAACCTCTGAATAGGGGGTGCCTTTTGAGCTGAAGAGCTCAACTCAACTCCCTTACTAAGCCTTTTGAGCCCCTTGCTAGCTACTACTACTACTTTTTCTTTGTCTGCTCGTGATGCCATAGTACCTACCAAACATCAACAATAGCCTTACAAAAATAATTTCATGAATAACAAGGCTAGCTAATTAAGTATAAGAGGTGCAAAACAACCCCACTCTTAATTTGCTAGCATAATCGTGAGAATTTATCAAATAGGGTACTCAGACTTCCCTTATTATCATATCAAATCTCTTCAACCTAAATTATTCACCAACTTTACACTACAAACCATGCTCATGATTTTCCCTCATATCTCTCTTATTTATCTTTTTAAAGAGTTCTTCAATTTAACCACTCGCTTCCCTTTTCAACTCCTAATTCGCCATTCACAACAACCCAATTGTAGAAGTATTCAAAATAAATTCAACTAACCACTAATCATGAATTTCAATATCTTTCTACAATGAATTGACATGAATTTTCAACAACCCAATACTTTCACAATTTAAGAATCACAATATTCAACAAATTTCTTACTCTACAAAAATACACCAAAGTTAAAAATTTTCATGAAATTTCTCTACAACCCATTCATTACCCTCTTCACACCCACAAATTCAACTCACTAAAATTCAACCAAAACAAGCAAGCCAAACAAGGATATAACATTATTATGAAAGAACATATGAGATTTAAGTGATGAACACCCACATTATGAAGTTGAAGATTCTTACCCAACAATGGTGGTTTTGGATTATTCAACTTGGGGAAGAAAGGGTAATGGTAACATGCTTACAACATTAATTACCAAAGGAGAGAAAAATTTACTTACTTGAGTTGAAGAAGTTTGCTTCACCAAGCTTTTTGGAGAAGAGAACAATGGTAGAAAAGGGAATGGGAGTTACGACCAAGAGAGACAAAATTCTTTTATTTGTTTTTGGATTTTTAGAGAGGAAAGATGAATAGGAATTTTAAATAAAGCTATGGGTTATGGGTTTTTATTAATTTTAGGGTCCTTTGGTCAAATTTGACCCATGGACCCAAAAAACGTTTGCCTAAACAACACCTGGCGTGGCGCGCCACCCAATGCAACGTACTAAGAAAAAAAATTTTGGGGGAATTGGGTCTGGCATAGCACGCCAGTCACTACACCAACCTAGAAAAAAAATTGAAGTTCAACATTTGGCGGGGCGCACCAGGTATTTTTCCCCACTTAGAATTTTTTCCAGCTTCCTTTCCCTGTTTTTTCAACTCAAATTCCCTGTTCCTCTCTACAAAACAAAAATGTGTTAGAAAGATGGTTGCCTCCCACCAAGAGCCTTAGTTATAGTTGTGGCACGACATTCATGGGTTGCCTCCCATTAGCGTCTGATTTAACATCACAGCATGATGCAAGACTTGTCACTCCTCCAATTGAGTGAGATGATTAGTAACCTGCTTCCCTGCTGATTCAACTCACAACACATGTTGCTCAACACCCTGCTTAATTTCTCGGCTTTATCATTGTGTTCATCTTAAACTCCTCATAGTGGGGTGGAAATATTACCACTCTAAATACATCAAAACCTGCCTCTTGGCCATCCACAGTCATTGGCATCTTGCCTGACTTCACCCTTATGACTAAATCAATGGTGGCCGAGAATCCTTTTTTCCAAAATAAGGCGAACTGCTTCGTCAGCCTCATAGTCAAGGATGATTAAGTCCACCGGTAGGATGAATGGTTCCACTTTGATCAATACATCTTCAATAATAACCTCGAGATAACTAAAATACCTGTCAGCTAACTGCAATGTCACTGTGGTGGGCTATATTTCTCCTAACCACAATGTTCTAATAATTATGCAGGCATGAGATTAATGCTTGCACCCATATCACACAAAGTTGAGTTGACCTCTCGGCTTCCAATTACGACTAGAATAGTGAAGCTCCCAAGATCTTTCAGCTTCATTAGAATCTTGCTTTGAACTCAAGAATTGCACTCTTCTGTGAGAGCTACAATATCAAACTCTATGAGCTTTCTCTTATTTTCCACAATATCCTTCAAATACCTAGTGTACTTAGGAACTTCTTGCAACAACTCTACCAATGGTAGATTCATATGTACCATCTTCAACACATCAAGAAACTTCATATAAGTTGCATCCTCCTTCTACTTTTGGACCTCGGTGGAAATGAAGGAGGTGGTCTAGCTTCTACCACTTTCAGTTGTGAATTACTTGACTCCCCAACCTCCTTCTTGGACTTTATAACCTGCTCTGCCTATGCCTTGTTATCTATGGTATCACTTCACCCAGCTCCTTTCCACTACACAAAGAGATTGCACTGACATTCTCCTTATTGGTTCTTCTCAGTGTTACTTGGAAGTGCCCCTTGTGGTCTATTTGTCTGCTGAAGGGCCAATTGACCCATTTGCTTTTCCAGCTCGTGGAGTGACTTTTTTATCTCATTAGCCACCTGAGTCTCTGAACCATCCACTGCTTCATGGTCTCCTCTAAATAATTCCCACGCTGCTGGCCCTGAGGCCTCAAGAAGATGTTTGGGGGCCTTTGAAAGTTCTGATTGCCCCCCCCCCCCCCCAATGAAGCATTAGTTGCATTCCTGTACCCCTGATTGTAACTATTTCCTACAGAACCTCCACCACGACCTTGTTGAGCCACAAAGTAAATAGACTCCAGGTTTAATGGACAACCTGAATATGCATGACCTTCTTCACATGCCTCATATAATGGCGGTGGAGTCTGAACCCACTGAACCTGATGAACTTGGCTTGTAGCTGGTGTGGTCACTAACTTGCTCATCACATTCAACAACAGACTAATATCTACACTGGTTGTCACTACACCATCAACCTCAAGCTTTCTGGGACTTTAGTTGCTATAAAACCCCTGCCTGAATCCTGATAATCTTGGATCCCAACTGAAATGAGATTCAATGGAGCCTCTATCTCATTGTAGTTCTTGGACAAGATTAGCCCCTATGTGGTAGCACCCAGTAAAATCTTACTCTGGCCTCAACCCTTCTATGAAATGTGTGACCAATGATCTCCATTGGCTACATATGGTGTGGACAATCTCACAAGTATCCTTTATATCTTTCCCAACTATGGTCTCACCATCTCTCTGAACAAATCCTAAGATCTTTCCTGTCAACTCCTTTGTTCTCCTCAAAGAGAAAAATCTATTTATGAACTTGTTGGAAAGAGCTTCTCAAGTAATAGACCCATCTGGCCCATTTTGAAGCCACTCCTTCTCTTCACCAATTAATGAGAACAAGAACAAAGTGAGTTTATCATACTCATCTGAAACATTTTGATAGTGAAAATTTTCACTAAGTTCCATGAATATCATCAAATGCCTATGGGGATCCTCATGCGGCTTGACTTGATATTGACAAGTGTTTTGAACCAACCGCATGGTTCCCTCCTTCAACTCAAAATTTTCAGTGATGGCCGACTTGATGATTGCTTTAGGAGCATTCTCCAAGTATGGCCAAGAAAAATTTAACGCTGGAATCCTTTCCTGGTTGTAGCCCTGTGCATGTTCATTGTCTTCTGCCATTGCTAACCGACGAAAAGTCCTCTCAATTTTTGGATCAAAGTGAACCAAATGTTGTCCCTTACTTCTAGTATCTGGCACACACCGAACAAACACCACCTAAAATTTCAACAACCAACAACAAACATGAAGTGCAGAATAGTGTAACAAAAATCATAACCATAAGTAATCAATCAATTCAAGTCCTTGTCAATGGCGCCAAAAACTTGATGGCGCCAAGCACACGTGGTCGTCAAGTAATATAGGACAGTGAAGTCTCGATATCGTACCCATAGAGACTTGATGGACTAATTGCTCAAGTTGTGAACCTTTATTTCACTATTCAAAAAATACAAGTAAAATAGGGAATTGGTTTTTTGGAATTATTCTACTGAAACTGTAATGTTAATTAAACTAAGAAATTATAATTGTTCTAAAAGTGTTTGAAATTTAAATGATTAGAGAAATTCGGGCCTTTGGCACTTTTTCTTTTAGGTTGAGTTTTCGGATTCGATTACTCTACAAAACATTCTTCTAAGTTTGCTAATTGCAAGTTACTATTCCATGTCTTACTATGCTCTCGAATATGCAAGAACTATCTCATGAATCCTAATACCTATATCCCTATGATTGCAGGAGAAACATGAGACGACGATTGATGCTACTTGTTTCAAATAAACAAGGTTGCAAGGTATATCACTATCCTCAATAATGAAAAAAACTCTTGAACTATTTGAACAAGATAATTGAAACCTATTTTGTACTTCCTTTTAATCCTCTTAGTTCCCTCTCCCATGACCAACTAAGAGTCAATCAATAATATTCGCAAGGTGCCAATCTAATGAATAATCAATGAAAACAAGTGAGAATAAACAGTCATTAAAAGAAAAATTGAAAGTCTAAAATAAACTAACCATCAAACCACAACCATCAGCCATGGAGAAAACCCTAGAACAGGAGTTTATCCACACATGTTCAAGTGTAAAACCCAACAATTCATCATTCAAATTAACAAAGATAAAGTAATAAAGAAAAACCTAGAACAAAAATGAACTTCTTGTCTCTCCCCCCAAAATGACCTAGACTAGGTATTTAAAAACTGGGGGAAAAATGACTATTTGGCCCTCAAGTAGTCCATCTTTTAGAGTTAGAAAATTTACCCCGAGCAGCCCCTGGCGCGCCGCACCATATATCTCACCAAACTTGACTTGAATTTCCTCTGAGGCTTGCACGTTAGGAACCAATTTTTTTATGGCTAGGACACATGTTGGTCTCTGTGAAGAGGGGAGAAATAGAATGATCGAATTCACATGCTAACTAATTCACAAGTTGTCACGACCCGAACATGGGCCCGGATCGAGACACGGGACAAGAAACCCCGAGAGACTCTACGTCGACCTATGGCATGAACATAACTTCTAAATCAATCAACAAAAGCGGAAGATCAATGATCTTGGGTAGATTTATATGCCCAAGTGATACTCAAAAGTATCATTTTCGCCTTGTTTATCTAGCAATGTGTATACATTTTCATGTAATTGGTAATAAAATGTGAATTTATACTAACCAACATGATTAGCATTGTTTTGCAGGTAAAATGTGATTTCGAGAAGCTAAAATGCATGTTGGATGATATCGGAGTTGGACATGGATGCGAGCAAGGGAAAAGGCATTGGACAACATGAATTAAAGGGGCTCCGCGATGGAGCCGTGTCACGCTGCCATCGCGGAGGCATTCTGCCTGGATAGGAAAATTCACCCAATTTCCAGTGGAGGTCCGCGTTTGCTCTGTGGCACGGAGCCAGTGCTCCGCGATGCACGCCGTGCCACGTTGAGCTTGAATTCCCGGACCCCCAGTTCCAGTGAGTGTCCGCGTTCATGGCGTGTCACGGAGGCAGTGCTCCGCGATGCGCTCCGTGAGACATTGCTCATTATTCTGGGAAAAATTCCCAGCAGTATAAATAGAACTCTTAAGTTCATTTTTCATAATTCAGACTTGGTGGAGCAAGGACGTGGGTTACAGGCAGTTGAGGGACGAAAAGTTTAGGGTTTTTTCTCTCTTTCTTTCTTCTTTAATTCAATTGCTTGTATGATTAACACTCATTTTATGATGATTAATCCACAAATGATTGGCTAATTCCTCTCCTTGCTGAAGTTATGAACAATTGTGATGAAATTTGATTATTGATTGTCTGGTTTTTCATCTTTTCTTCCATGTTGTTCTATTAATTCTTGTTCTTACTGCATTGGTGTGTGGCCTACATTAATGTACATCTAAAAAGTCCGGTTTCACTCGAGAGAGCACGAAATTGGAAAGTTGTGAATTAATAGGATATGTTCTTTACTTGATTTGGGAAAATTGGGTCTTGATTTGCTTTCAGGATAGAAATATACCTGAAAGTCGTATTAGTCAATTTAGGAACCGGAATCGTATGGCTAGGACATGAATTGCATTTGATCACAGAAATGTAGACGGATGGTTCATGATTCTTAAGTGAGATTAAATATGAGAGTTTTAATCTCTTGGCAATTGTTCTTGGCTAGAAACAGGAAGAAAAGATTAACCAATTTATGATGATAATCAGTTTCATTACATGTTCGTTTAACCTCAGCATGCTTTCATCCATAGTTCAGATTCAAAGTAGATAATTGTTCTTAGTTTTAGTATAAAAATTTATAAAACAAACTATTAACTTTTTGGTTACGTTGTTGTCGGCATATTTAGAAGTAAAATATAGTATACTTGAGCAAATTGCACCTAATCCAAGTCCCTGTGGGATCGATACTTGGCTTACTAAAGCCACTTACTACTTGTTCGACCACGTGCACTTGCGTGTCGGTTTTATAACCCAAAACCACCCGAACAATCAACATAATAATCATAATGGAATTCTAAACATAATATAAATTATCAACATACAACACGAATCTGAAGTTGAATACAATTTATGTCTGAAAAACCTCTAATTCTGATGAGTTGATGGGACAAGACCCCAACTAACTCTCTAAGTCTGAAACTTTAAATACATAAACATAACTGAATAGAAAGGGACCCTCGAAAGATGAGGACTCACCAAAAAAGACTGGATGCCAACTCCATAACTGGCTAGCGACGGGGCTAAGTCTGATGATCGAAGCCTGTATCATAAAGTGATACAACATAGAGAATGCAGTCAGTACGTCGAATATACCGAGTATGCAAGGTAAGTAAAACCGCTTAAGTAAGAAAAATCATCAAAACACGCATAATTTAAAACATAATCAAGATAAGAATCTGAGAGTAAGGCTTGCATGTTATTTTCTGAAATTATGATCTGAACATAACTGCATATTATAACTGCTTCGAATAACCCCAAAGCTGGAAACTGATAATTATAAGTAAAATTGAACATTGGGTCAAACCTTCAAATATATATATATATGTGTGTGTGTATATATATATATATATATATTCATCACGAATGATAAACATGTATGAATGAAATCATGAGGAACAATGGGAGACTCATCGTATAACCGACATTACCACGATAGAGCTTACATGGTCCCGACTATCACACTCAAATGGGCAGAGCCATCTAAAGCCTTGTCAGGGCTAAGGATGATACCATGATATCAATATCAAGCTCAAGGCCCCTTGGGGCAGGGGAAAGCTCCAGAGGTGGTCCCAAAGTATATAAGTAAACCTACATTGGCGCATCATTCTGAGGCATCGGGTTGACTGACCCTTAGCCTACTCAATGCTAGACACTACTCCCAAAAACATGCATATGCTCTCCATCGATTTTCAACGAAGCTGACCATTGTTTAATAATGAGGCTGAATAATAACATACATTCATAATCGAAACCATAACATGAGGAGCCTTGGCTCAAACCATACAATAAGCTGAATATAATTGGCAGTCTAAACTCCAAAATCATGTGGTAAGCTATTTGACATGAAATCATAAATCATATTTGAACATATGGGCTTGCCCAATACTTAAACATGCTTGAGAATACTTTATTCACTTTGAAAACATAATCATAAACATAGGTAACTTGAAAACATGTTTTTCTCATAAATATTTCATCATACTTGAACATACATCATAGATCTCAATTTTCATGAACTTTCATGGATGGGCATCATGATTTATAATTGAAAACATTGTTAAACTTGCCAATGAATCATAATTCAACAATAAAAAACATACTTAGATCATACCCATGTTAGAAACTTAGGGAATTCATGCTTTGGGTTAAAACCCCATAGAATCAACATATAGTTCTTCATGAATAAGAGAGGGATTGAACATGGGTGTGAACAAATTTACCCATTCATAACCCTACATACCTGAGAGGATCTGATTCTACAACTTCTCTGATTGCCCAAGGAAGAATTGAGAAAAACTTGAAAGAAATTAAGCTTGATCGCCTCTCTAGAATTCTAAGCTTGCGTGCATGAATATGAATAGCTTAGAATGAACTTACCCTCCTTAAGACTCACTATTCATATCTTAAAATGGCGTAGTTTAGGCCTTAGGATCATAGGAATTTTAGAAAAGCCCTTACTAAACTCGCATGGAAAAACAGACTGCCAGTCCCAACGAGGGACTAGATGAGTCATTACCAATGGTCACGAGTCGTCGCCATAAGTTCTCAAGTACACTGCCAACATCTCGCTGGGGCTCATCACGGGGGACTTAATGAGTCGCTACTGGTCGTGGTCACCTTTTGTTACCTTCACTGCCCAAGATTCCCCTTTCTTCAATCAACCTTGACCACAGCTGAGTCAATGAGTCGTGGGGCTGACCATGACTCGTGGTCATGCCCGTGGTGACCCAAAAACCAGAAATTCCAACTTAAGTCATACACCTCACTACAAGTCACTTAACGACTGGTGATCATTCTAACATGTCATAGGACGACTCGTTATGTAACCTAGTGCAAAAAATATTGCTTTCTCCATATCAACTCTCGGGTCTAATCTTAGGGCTTTCGTAGTATAACAATATCTCCCCCTTGGGAACATTCATCCTCGAGTGTTGAAAATCATATAGAAAAGCAGAGAAATGCAATCATCATACTCAAATACTGAACATACATGCTGAAGGTTGATGGGGTGACTGACTCTAATTAAACTACATGATTGAACTGAATTCACGAATCATACACACCTGCTTTGACATGAAACAAACTGGGACATATGAACTGAACATGAAACTGGATATAGTTTTAGGGAAAAAACTAATACCTCAAACTATAACTAAGCCGGAAGGGAATAGATGTGGGTATTTAGCCATCATATCTGCTTCAGCTTCCCATGTAGCTTCCTCAACATGCTGATTCCTCCATAAAACTTTAACTGAAGCTACTTCTTTGTTCCTTATCTTGCGAACCTGCTGATCCAGTATCTCCCCTTCATGACTAAGGCTATCTTTTACACCTATAGTCTCCACCGGACAACCAGAGTTGGGTCACCCAAACACTTCTTTAAGAGCGATACATGAAAAACAGGATGAACGGATCAAATTCTGAGGGCAACTCCTTGCCAACTCGTTTCACAATTCGGTACAGGCCAACATAACGGGGACTGATTTTTCCTTTCCTCCTGAGCCTCGTCACTCCTTTCATGGGAGACACCTTTAGAAAAATCCAATCATCAACTTCAAACTCAAGTTCCCTCCTTCTCATATCTGCATAGGACTTTTGGCGACCCTAAGCTATTTTCAACCTGTCCCTTTTGAGCTGAACTTTCTCCATTGCCTCATCGACTGAATCCGACCCTATCATTACAGCTTTGCCGACTTAAACCAACCAATAGGCGATCTTCACCTCCGCCCATAGAGAGCCTCAAACAGAGCCATCTGAATGTTGGAATGACAGTTGTTCTTATACGCAAACTCAATGAGAGGCAAATGCTCATCCCATCTACACTAATATCAAAGCACACCATCTCCCCCTTTGGGAACGACCTCTACTTTCTGATTCGAAACAACTTCATCCAGATAGAATCCTTATCTTACCTAGCTTTGACCCTCGATCATCACGGAAGATTTTGATCCATCCTGAATAATGACACCACCATCCATCGAGTCAACAAGACGAAATCCTATAATTCGTGCTAAGAATTTTGAAGGTCCCAAACCTATGAGTTGTCACAAAAAAATTATGCTAAACATGCAAAACATTCAAATCCATCCCAAACTCGTCCGGACTCCTTCGGACACAACCAATATGCAATTTAATCGTAAAACACATTCCAGACCTGTTGGGATAATCAAATCACCGATACAAGGTTGTTTTGATCAGAAGTTGACCATGGTCAAACTTAGCCTCCTCAAAGCTCATAATTTCAACCAAAGGTTCAAATCACTCCCCAACTCACCTCGAGATCCATGCAAAGTACCCAACTAAGTCATAAATCACCATTCGGAACCAACAGAGCCTCCAAAACCCAAATTCGAGCTCGTTAACCTGAAATGTCAACTCTGGTCAAACCTCTCAAACCTCAAACCCTCCAAAATAAAAAATCTCACCCAATCTTCACTAGATCCTCTCAGAACTAGTGTCATCTACCGCTGCAAGTCATGAATAAAAAAATAAAGATATGGAAAAGGTCCAACCTAGTGAAATGGATCAACAATAAAAAATTACCATGCGAGTTGTTACACTCCCAGGCTTGGCTAATAGTCATGCTTCTCGAGCTTCTACATACCAGAAACTTATGACAGGGACGAGGAGTTATCCTAAATGTACACCTTTTAACCATCATTTCCACCATAGGGTAACATCCCTAGGGTTTAGAGTAAGGAAATCATGAGCACGAATCATTCAAAAAACCTGAGCTGGACATATACTTAATAAGCACTGAGTTCATAAAGCTGAGCATGATGAGAGACATGAGTTCACGTATGATCTTGGGCAAATTTATATGCCCAAGTGATACTCAAAAGTACCATTTTAACCTTGTTTATCTATCAATGTGTATACATTCTCATGTAATTGGTAATAAAATGTGAATTTATACTAATCAACATGATTAGCATTGTTTTGCAGGTAAAATGTGATTTTGGGAAGCTAAAATGCATGTTGGATGATATCGGAGTTGGGCTTGGATGCGAGCAAGGGAAAAGGCATTGGACAGCATGAAATAAAGGGGCTCCACGATGGAGCCATGTCACGCCGCCATCGCGGAGGCATTTTGCCTGGATAGGGAAATTTCGCCCAAATTCCAGAGAGGGTCCGCATCCGCTCCGTGGCACGATGGCCTGGCTCCGCATTGCACGTCGTGCCACGTTGAGCCTGAATTCCTGGACCCCCAATTCCAGCAAGGGTCCGCGTCCGTAGCGTGTCACGGAGACAGTGCTCAGCGATGCACTCCGTGACACGTTGCTTGTTATTCTGGGAAAAATTCCCATTAGTATAAATAGAACACTTAGGTTCATTTTTTAATATTCTGACTTGGTGGAGCAAGGACGTGGGTTATAGGAAGTTGAGGGACGAAAATATCAGGGTTTTTTCTCTCTTTCTTTCTTCTTTAATTCAATTGCTTGTATGATTAACACTCATTTTAAGATGTTTAATCCACAAATGAGTGGCTAATTCCTCTCCTTGCTGAGGTTATGAACAATTGTGATGAAATTTGATCATTGATTCTTTGGTTTTTCATCTTTTCTTCCATGTTGTTCTATTAATTCTTATTCTTACTGCATTAATGTGTGGCCTACGTTAATGTACATCTAAAAAGTCCGGTTTCACTCGAGAGAGCAAGAAATTGGAAACTTGTGAATTAATAGGATATGTTCTTTACTTGGTTTGGGAAAATTGAGTTTTGATTTGCTTTCAGGATAGAAATATACCTGAAAGTCGTATTAGTCAATTTAGGAACCGGAATTGTATGGCTAGAACATGAATTGCATTTGATCACAGAAATGTAGACGGATGGTTCATGATTCTTAAGTGAGGTTAAATACGAGAGTTTTAATCTCTTGGCAAATATTCTTGGCTAGCAACTGGAGGAAAAGATTAACCAAATTATGATGATAATTAATTTCATTACATGTTCGTTTAACCTTAGCATGCTCTCATTCATAGTTCAGATTCAAAGTAGATAATTGTTTTAGCTTTAGCATAAAAATTATAAAACAAAATATCAAACTCTTGGTCACACTGTTATCTGCATTTTTAGAATTAAAATATAGTACACTTGAGAAAATTGCACTTCATCCCAGTCCCTGTGGGATCGATACTTGGCTTACTAAAGCCACTTACTACTTGTTCGACCACGTGCACTTGCATGTCGTTTTATACCCCACAAATCACGCGAAAAAGTTTTTGGCGCCGTTGCCGGGGACTTGGCAATTGGTGAATTTGTTTTAAGTGTTATTTTTATTTTCTTAGTGTTGACAACTTGGTCTTAGCCTGTATTTTGCAGACTTAATTGCTCTTGAACACTGGCAAGGGACAAGGAGCTGGTGGAATCGTCTATAGAGCCAGAAAGAATATTTCATAGTAAACAAAGAGAAGCTCTACAAAGAAAGCTGCAGTTGCTCAAACAGACAATCATGGAGCAACAACAGAATCCACCGGTAGTACGGGCAGTGTTAGTGCCCGAAGAAGCAGCAGCTTGGCCGGTTCGCGAGGTGGCAATCCCACGTGCCAATAATGTTACATCTAGTATCCGCAAACCTGAGCCAGGAGGGAGATTTGAACTTAAACATAATATGGTTCAGTTGTTGCACACTAGCGGGCAGTTTACCGGTCTCCCTCATGAAGATCCACAGCAGCATCTCCAAAATTTTTTGGAGATAAGTGACACTTACATACCGGCTGGAGTGTCATCAGACTATGTCCAGCTTACATTGTTCCCATTCTCATTATTGGGAGAAGCCAAGAGGTGGTTGAAAGCTGAGCCACCGAATTCTATTTCTACGTGGGATGATCTTGCATGGAAGTTTTTGATACAGTTTTTTCCCTCTGGTAAAACAGCAAGACTTAGAAGTCAGATTCCAAGTTTTAAACAGAGAGAGGGAGAAAATTTATATCAGGCCTGGGAGAGATTTAAATCCATGTTGCGGGATTGTCCTCATCATCATCAGTCCAATGATGTGCTTGTGCACACATTTATAGAGGGTTTGGAACCCCACACCAAAATATTGCTAGACTCAGCAGCTGGAGGGCAAGCACTGGAGAAAACTTATGAGGAGCTGTATACCTTGTTGAATCATATTTCACAGGGCAATCCAGAATGGAATGTTGATTCATCAAGAGGTAGGACAAGGAAAGCAGCAGGAGTGCTAGAAGTGGATGGGTTTACAGCTATCGCTGCACAGATAGCTGCATTACAAAATCAACTTAACACCCACTTCAGCCACATGACATTGAACCAGCCTCAAGCCCCAGTTAATGCAGTGCAGCAAATGTGGTGTGAAGTGTGTGGAAGCAGTGAGCACTCAGCTGAGTGTTGTGGAGCCAATCCTGATTCGGTAAACTTTGTGGGTAATGCGCAAAGGAACCACCAACAGTATGGTAGTAGCTACAATTCCAATTGGAGGAATCATCCTAATTTCTCATGGGGTAGCAACAGCCATCAGGGCCAAAGTCTGGGTCAGGGTGTGCACAGGAACCAAGGAGGGCAGCAGAATTATAAAGCATAATTCAGAAACAACAATGCACCTCCTCCACCACCATCACCCAGCATTGAGGAGATGTTCAAGACCATGATAGCTAACCAAGCTCAATTGCAGGCTGACTATGTCAAATTGGCAGCCGAAGTGAAAAACAACCAGTTAGCTACCAAGGCACTTGAATATCAATTTGGGCAATGTGCTAGTGCCCAAAACACAAGGCCTAGAGGAGGACTGCTGAGCGACACGGATCCCAATCCCAAGCAGGTAAATGCAGTGACCACAAGGAGTGGTTTCCAGCTGAAAGAGGTGGAACCAGAAAGACCACCTCAATAGTCGGGAGCAGCAGAAGTTGAGAGGGAGCAAAGTACTGAAAGGGGGAAGACTAAGGAAGCTGAATCAGAAAGACCTCCACCCCCGTTCCCTTAACGACTAAAGAAACACAAGGAGGAGGCGTGTTTCAAGAAATTCATGGAGGTGCTAAAACAGGTACATATTAACTTACCTCTTGTTGATGTCTTGTAGGGAGTGCCGAAATATGCTAAGTATATAAAGGACACCGTGGCAAACAAAATTCGGTTGACTGAGTATGCTACGGTGGCTCTAACGGAGGAGTGCACTTCCCGGATGCAAAATAGACTGCCCACAAAGCTAAAAGACCCTGGGAGTTTTACTATCCAGATTACTATTAGGCAGAGCATCTGAGCTCGTGGATTGTGTGATTTGGGAGCGAGCATAAATTTGATGTCGTCTTCGGTATTCAGAAAGTTGGGCCTAGGGAGTCCTAGACCCACAACTGTAATATTGCAGTTGGCGGATCGATCATTAGCCAGACCTGATGGCATTGTAGAGGACGTTCTGTTGCAAGTTGGCTCCCTAATTTTCCCGGTAGATTTTGTCATGCTGGATTTTGAACCAGACGCGTAAGTCCCATTTATTTTGGGACGTCCTTTGTTGGCAACCGGGAAAGCACTAATTGACGTAGCTGCGGGGCAGCTAACAATGCGAGCACATGACAAGGTAGAGGTGTTCGATGTGTACAAGGCACCCAAGCTCCTGACGGTGCATGAAGAACTCTCGGTGATCAATGTGATTGATCAAGGCGATGATGAGCAGAGGAAGGATTCACGGGAGTTAATGGGAAAACCACCGGATAGGTGTAAGCACTACTGGGGGGAGGACGGTGATCGATAGAAATCGTCCATCACCCTAGAGGACAATTGAGCTGAACAACGTCGAGCCGCGGCGGTAAACCAGGCGCTGCACGGGAGGCAACCCGTGAAAAATTTTTCTTTCATTTTGTAAAGTGTAAATAGATTTTTCTTTTTATTTTTCTTGATTTACTACAAAAATTTTCGTTTTAGTTTTTGTTTTATTTGTATTTAGAGTGAAACCTATAAGTCTAACCAATTTTGTATAGTGAGATGAATTTCAGGTCAAATGGAAAAAAATATGCACGAAATCGCGAAGGAAAAGTCGAGGTATGAAAAATTAATAAAGAGTGGCAGACAGTGAGCTGAGGCGACAGCTCCATGGCACGGAGGTGGACCTCCGCCTTACCTCCGTGACACTTTGAGGTATAATCTGGAAATTTTAAAAATTTCCAGAACAGTCTCGCGATGGCTCCGTGTCACGGAGGCAGTGCACCGCGATGCACTCCGTGACACGTTGCCTTGTATATCGCGACGGGTCACACCTGGTCGCCGGGTGACCCGCGCGATTTCCTTAATTTTTAACCCTGAAAACCCTCCCTTTTCCCTCATTTTTTAATCTCTCCGCGACCAAACCCCCCAAAACCCATCCCCTATCAACGTGACACGGAGTAAGGCAAGAAATTCAACGATTTTTCTTTGATTCTTCAAAGTCAAGGTATGTTTTTTGATTTCCTCTCAAATTCTTGTCGATTTTCTTCGATATTGAGCATGGGAGGTGAGCTAAATTGCCCTATGTAGTAATTAAGCATGAATTCGAGTTAATTGTTGTTGATGAATGTTCGGAAGGTCGTTATGATTGCTTGAACTTGTCGATTGCATAAATTAATCGAATTTGATTGATAATATCAATTATAGGGCTTGTATGTTGAATTTGAAGTTGAAAATGTATTGAAATTGTGAATTTTATGCCGGGATGTAAATGTTGAATGAGATGAGTCGATGTACAAATTATTAGGATGTTAATAGAACGACGGAGTCTCGGGTTAAGGGAATGTTGAAATTTGTAAGAATTTGGCTAGTTGTATAGGTTCGTGTAGATAAATTTTGGTTGTTGTTTTTGTTTCTTTGTTTTTCTTTGCTAAGTGCGATGGGTAAAATGTTAGCGATGGTAGTGATTGTGATTAGCTGTACGAAGTCTAAGTAGTACGCAGAAGATATACCGTCGAATTTTTCGAACGCATTAAGCATGATTGTATAGTTGTTTATTGGGTGTAAATAAAGATAATCTTGCCGTAGTATTGTAACTGTAGCTAAGGACTAAGTGTGGGGTAACCTAGCGTAACCCGACCTTAGCCGAAGTTAATATCCGTGAGCTTAACATTGATCTTGTTTACATGGGTTGACAGGTAAGGCAAGCCGGCAAGAGAAAGGAAAAGGCGCATCAACTTCGGGCGCCGGAAGGAAGCGAATCAGACTGGGCACAGCAGTCCCAGCAGCACCAGCAATTCCACGCGGCCAACGCCGCCAATACGGAACGAGATGGGTAACAGATGAGGGGAAAAAGTGGTACGCGAAGCACAAAGAAAACAAATATTTTCCCGAGGAGCAATAGCACGGGAACCATTGGCACAGGAGTTCTTTAGGATGGTCCACCGGATTGAGGCAGCTGGGCTCAATTTCATATTTGAGGAGCCCAAGGAATCCAATTTGCACCTGGTTCAGGAGTTCTATGCCAATTGGAACTCGACGATCAGAAGCCACACCATCAAGATCAGAGGGCAAATAGTCACCTTGGAGCCCCACCACCTCAATGCCATCATAGGAGCACGGGACAAAGACGCCCACATACTCCGACAGCTAAACATTACCCAACCGTATGCGAACATCAGACGCACATTGTGTGGGACCCGATCGACAGCTAGATGGAGCAGACACAAAGAGAGGGGCTACCACCAGACTTTGCCATATTCACAGATGAACAGGGAAGCCCGAATCTGGCTGAAGATAGTTTGCTCATGCCTAATCCCGGGGGTACATATGAAAGATGTAACCCGGGATCGTGTATGCCTGGTACGCCCTGATGAAAGGGCTGGAGATCAACGTGGGGGTGGTAATTATCTTCGCCATGAAGAGAGCCCGGTTGCACCAGGGGCATAGGTATGGCTTTGGTGGACTACTCACCACCTTCCTCAGGGGCCTAGACGTCGAGGAGGAGGCCCTTGACTATATCCCGCAGATGGAGCGGCGGGCCTTAGATGTTACTAAAACTAAGGCTCCCGACACCACCCACGGGCCAGTGCTTACACTTGGCGAGCGACATGCTCGTGATGACTAGTATATGGCTCGGATGTATAGGATGCAGATGCTCCAGCTGAGGATAGGAGGGAGGCCAGCGACAGAGGAGGAGCTATGGCAACTCGAGTTAGACTACCCTTTCGGCGAAAACGCCAGGGCTCTATGCCGAGTGGGGCCAGCATTTGTGGAGCCCATAAATGATGATGTCCCCACAGACGAGGAGACACGTCGGGAGGACTCCGATGTGGAGTCCGATGATGACGACGGAGGCGACTCGGACATGGGAGATGAAGCAGCAGCACCCGACGAAGAAGTGGAATACTTTGAATGATCAGGGAGTTCCACCACCCGATTTTGTGCTATTTAAATTTTTGTGAACACTGGGGACAGTGTTCGAACTAAGTGTGGGGTGGGAGTAGTTAGGTGCTGGGTTGGGCTGTTTTGTATGTATGCTCTATTCTGTTGTCGTGTATGTGAAATTTGTTTGTCCCTGTGAGTGTGAATTGTTAAGTGTTGTTTTGTATTTGTAAATGTTTGTTAAATATATGTGTGTTGCTGAATGTTGCTAGCTGATTCTGATTCTATACATATTTTTGTTATCGAAATGATCGATAATTTTTTTTTAAATTGTACATATTTTTTCTATCGAAATGATCTATATTTTCAACATTTTTTTACTTCTTGGGTTTCTCGGCGTTTGTTTTCGGTTCTTTTATCGAGATTAGTCCCATTGAACCAAAGTCATAGTGAGTGACCATTCCCTATGATGGATGGATGACGACCGTCTTAAGGGAAATGTAGTCGTTAGGAGTAGATTTTTTTTTTCAATTATTTTTCAGTTTTTTCTTTTTTGGTGGGTTGCATCCCAAAACCTGTAGTTACTGGATGGTTGCGAAATTCTGGTTGCGTGTTGTACATGATATTCAAAATGCAAAGGTGATTCGTATGAAAGCATGCAACTTTGTAAATATGCTAAGATACCTAGGCCATAGAGTTCGATTCAGTGTGATTGAGGCTTAATGTTTGAATTCCTATAATTAGTTGATTGAAGAGTCTGTGAATACATCTTGAATTGAGCATGTGCAAAAAGTGTGAAGTGAGGTGTTGTTATTCCATGCTATTGTGAAGTGTCTAGAACTTGCCTGGTGTGTGTACAAAATGAAATGAAGGAGGTGTATTGTAGGAAAGGATGTAGGCATTTCTTTGTTTTGACCGAGAGTTTCTATTTTTCCTTATTGTACCCACCTTGATTGTATACCCTAGTCAGCCCTTTGAGCCTTTAGCCGATTATTTTTTTCTTTTGTCATAAAGTGTAAACCGAGCTTAATTCCTTCTTTTCATTAGCTGTAAATTCTATAAAAAACTCTTAAACGCTGAAGAAGAGAAAATCATTTTCCCGAAGTGTCAAAGAGTGAGAATGGTGAAAAGAAAAAGAAAAGCAGAGTGAGATAAGAAAAGAAAAGGTTGAAGGTGCACTTGCTATAAATAAACGATAATGAAGGTGCATGAATAATCTTTGTTGTTGTGTCAAGTGTGCTTAATCCAATGGGTCATACTAAAGAAAATCACCAAGAATGGGATGATGAAAAAAGAAACAATGTCCATGAGTTGATGGGATGTGTTGAAAAGGCGCTTAAGGATGCTAGTGGCTATTATTGGCTAATCCAATATTTACTAGTTCCGTAGCTTCCATTACAACCCGTTCAAGTCCTATGTGATCTTACATCGCACTTCTTTATATTAGTGGAGTGGTACACTAAGGGCAAGCTTATGGGTTATGACATGATGCATGTGAATTCTTTTAGGAGAGAGAGGAAAGTGTTTTTACATGCCCCTGCTTGAATTCTTGTGAGTCATATGAGCAAAAAGGGGAAGATTCTCTTGTGTTGTGAGGGCACATGCTTGATGAAAGATTAATGTTCGTGTCGTATATCTTGATCAGCTGATTTGCATGATTTTGCCAATATCGAGAGTCGATTCTTAAAGTCTAGGAGGTCTTAATGTATTGAAGGTCATTGCATTGATAAGACCATGCATGTTTTCTTAATGATTTGCTGTATTGAATAATCGGTATGACCGTAGCCTAAATTGTCGAACCAAAGTAGCGAGGTTGGGGTGTAAATTGCATGAAGTGTAGGATTGTTGTTCGAGGACGAACAAGGATTTAAGTGTGGGGTAAGTGATCTTGGGCAAATTTATATGCCCAAGTGATACTCAAAAGTACCATTTTAACCTTGTTTATCTATCAATGTGTATACATTCTCATGTAATTGGTAATAAAATGTGAATTTATACTAACCAACATGATTAGCATTGTTTTGCAGGTAAAATGTGATTTTGGGAAGCTAAAATGCATGTTGGATGATATCGGAGTTGGACTTGGATGCGAGCAAGGGAAAAGGCATTGGACAGCATGAAATAAAGGGGCTCCGCGATGGAGCCGTGTCACGCTGCCATCGCGGAGGCATTATGCCTGGATAGGGAAATTTCGCCCAAATTCCAGAGAGGGTCCGCGTCCGCTCCGTGGCACGGTGGCCTGGCTCCGCATTGCACGCCGTGCCACGTTGAGCCTGAATTCCTGGACCCCCAATTCCAGTGAGGGTCCGCGTCCGTAGCGTGTCACGGAGGCAGTGCTCCGTGATGCACTCCGTGACACGTTGCTTGTTATTCCGGGAAAAATTCCCACTAGTATAAATAGAACACTTAGGTTCATTTTTTAATATTCTGACTTGGTGGAGCAAGGACGTGGGTTACAGGCAGTTGAGGGACGAAAATATCAGGGTTTTTTCTCTCTTTCTTTCTTCTTGAATTCAATTGCTTGTATGATTAACACTCATTTTAAGATGTTTAATCCACAAATGAGTGGCTAATTGCCCTCCTTGTTGAGGTTATGAACAATTGTGATGAAATTTGATGATTGATTCTTTGGTTTTTCATCTGTTCTTCCATGTTGTTCTATTAATTCTTGTTCTTACTGCATTAATGTGTGGCCTACGTTAATGTACATCTAAAAAGTCCGGTTTCACTCGAGAGAGCAAGAAATTGGAAACTTGTGAATTAATAGGATATGTTCTTTACTTGGTTTGGGAAAATTGAGTTTTGATTTTCTTTCAGGATAGAAATATACCTGAAAGTCGTATTAGTCAATTTAGGAACCGGAATTGTATGGCTAGAACATGAATTGCATTTGATCACAGAAATGTAGACGGATAGTTCATGATTCTTAAGTGAGGTTAAATACGAGAGTTTTAATCTCTTGGCAAATGTTCTTGGCTAGCAATTGGAGGAAAAGATTAACCAAATTATGATGATAATTAATTTCATTACATGTTCGTTTAACCTCAGCATGCTCTCATTCATAGTTCAGATTCAAAGTAGATAATTGTTTTAGCTTTAGCATAAAAATTATAAAACAAAATATCAAACTCTTGGTTACACTGTTGTCTGCATTTTTGGAATTAAAATATAGTACACTTGAGCAAATAGCACTTCATCCCAGTCCCTGTGGGATCGATACTTGGCTTACTAAAGCCACTTACTACTTGTTCGACCACGTGCACTTGCGTGTCGTTTTATACCCCACAAATCACGCCAACAATGTACATAACCAGGGTCACGACATGAAGCTGAATGGGTAATATTTGGATTGCTGACTGAAAGGGTTACCTATCATCTTAGGGTTCTAAACATAAGCATGAGTTCAACGTAGCATCGAGAAAAACATAAGGGAAACATCTAAAGGGGAATGGATGGACTACCCCCATATACTATTTATAGAACTTCCTTACTAGAAACTCAAGACCTAACTTGTTCCTTCACTTACCATTTCCCTAACTTACATGAAATAAATCTCATATTAAAATGCACAAAGGGATCTTATACCTCGTACAGTAGTTCTCGGAACTAGAAATCATGGTAGGTTCGATAGGAGGGCTTATAACATACCTAGGACTACATCTAAGGTTCAATTCCACTTTAACCTATCATGCTGGGATGGACAATTTGCTGGAGCTGGTGATCCGGTGATTGGTGCACTGGCTCTACCCTTGCGCTTCTTGGCCGATGGGCAATTCCTGCACATGTGTCCAACCTCTCCACATCCATAACAAGTGTCTGAACCTACCAAACACCGTCCCTCGTGTGTTCTACCCCATTTCAAGCATGCTGACTGGCTAGACAGGTATGCTGGAAAGGTGGTCGGGGCACGGCCTCTTTGGTCGTCTTGCTTGGCTGAAGGGCAATCCCTGTGTTTATGTCCGGGCCGGCCACAATAGAAGCATACATCTGAACCCACCATGCACTTTCCTAGGTGGTTCTTCCCGCAGCGCTCACAAACTGGATAGGTAATCTCCCTCACCTGAGGCCTGCTTCCCCGAACCTGAGTTGAAGACCTCTACTAGAGTTGAGCGCAACTTCCACTACTTGATCCTTACTGGGGACTCTCCAAGTCTTCGGTTCTGGGCCTTTTGTTCCTACCTTCTTCCCTCTTGAACTCTCCATCCATACTTGAACCACCAAACTTAGACGGACTCCTACTCGTGAAGTCTTGAACCCTAGTGGTTGCCGCCTTCCCGGTAGGGTTCACTGATGCAATAGTCATCTGGTTAGGCTGGGTGATCATGGCCCGTATCAACACTCAGACTGCAGCTCCAAGTTTTGCATCCGTAACTTGCTCGAATACAGGACCCATTAGGGTTAGTGGGGCTGGCTGACCCCCGTTGTTGTTCTGAGCACATATGTTTTTATACACGCGTATAGCACAAGTTAAAGGAATGGAGAAAATTGAACTCATAGCATGAGATAAAGTCATGAAAGAAGGAAATATTTCCTAAACATCTCATAGCCTTTTCATCATAAGTGTGATGCGCTTCACACCCATGAAAAAGACACTACTCAACATGGCTTTCAGACACCCTAGGACACTTCAAAACCTATTTCTATGATACCAAGTTTGTCACGACTTGAACATGGGCTCAGATCGAGACACAAGAAAAGGAATCCGGAGAGACTCCAAATCGACCGACAGCATGAACATAACTTTTGACTCAATCAATAAAGTGGAAGATCAACAGAATAATCATAGAGAAAGTCTAAACATAACATAAAATCTAAACATACAACACGAGTCTGAAGCTGAATACAATTTATGTCTAAAAAGCCTCTAATTCTCATGAGTTAATGGGACAAGACCCCAATTAACTCTCTAAGTCTGAAACTGAAAATACGTAAACATAACTGAATAGAAAGGGGCCCTCGACAGATGAGGACTCACCAATAGAGATTGGATGCTAACTCCCGAACTAGCTAGTGACAGAGCTATGTCTGAAGATCGGAGCATGTATCTTAAAATGATACAGCATAGACTATACAGTTAGTACTTGGAATGTACCGAGTATGCAAGGTAAGTAAAATTACTTAAGTAAGTAAATCATTAAAACAGGCATAATTTAAAACATAATCAAGATAAGAATCTGAGAGTAAGGCTTGCATGCTATTTTCTGAAGTCATGATCTGAACATAATTGCATATCATAATTGCTTTGAATGACCCCAAAGCTGGAAACTGATAATTATAAGTAAAACTAAACATTGGTTCAAACCTTCTATATATATATATATATATGATGAATAATAAACATGCATAACTAAATTCATGAGGAACAATGGGAGACTCATCATATAACCAACATTACCACGATAGAGCTTACATGGTCCCGACTATCACATTCAAGTGGGAAGAGTCGTCCAAAGCCTTGCCAGGGCTAAGGACGATACTGATATTTATATCAAACTCGAGGCCCCATGGGGCAGGAGAAAGCTCTGGAAGAGGTCCCAAAGTATATAAACCTACGTTGGCACGTAGTTCTGAGGCATCGGGTTAACTGACCCTTAACTTACTTGGTGATAGATACTACTCTCAAAAACATGCATATGCTCCTCATTGTTTTTCAATGAAGCTGACCATAGTCTAGTGACGAAGATAAATAATAACATACATACATAATCAAAATCATAACATGAGGAGCCTTGGCTCAAACCATACCACAAGCTAAATTTAATTGGGAGTCTAGACTACAAAATTATGTGGTAAGCTATTTGACATGAAATCATAAATCATATTTGAACATATGGGCTTGCCCAGTACTTAAACATGCATAAAATACTTGATTCACTTTGATAACATGATCATAGACATGGGTAACTTGAAAACATGTTTTTCACATAAATATTTTGTTATACTTGAACATACATCATAGATCTCAATTTTCATGAACTTCAATGGATGCACATCATGATTTACAAAACTTGAAAACATGATTTATAATCGAAAATATTGTAAAAATTGCCCATGAATAATAATTCAACAATAGAAACATACTTAGATCATACACATGGTAGAAACTTAGGGAATTCATGCATTGGGTTATAACCCAATAGAATCAACATATAGTTCTTCATGAATTATAGAGGGATTGGGTATGGGTGTGAATAAATTCACCCATTCATAATCCTACATACCTAAGAGAATCTGATTCTATAGCTTCTTTGATTGCCCAAGGAAGAATTGAGAAAAACATGGAAGAAATTAAGCTTGATCACCTCTCTAGACTTCTAAGCTTGCATGCATGAATAGGAATAGCTTAGAATGAACTTACCCTCCTTAAGACTCACTATTCATAGCTTAAAATGACGTAGTTTAGGCCTTAGGATCATAGGTATTATAGAAAAGTCCTTACTAAACTCACAAGGAAAAACAGACTACTAGTCCCAATTAGGGACTGGATGAGTCATCTCCACAAGTCATCAAGTACACTTCCAACATCTCACTAGGGCTAATCACGGGGGACTTAACAAGCCATTAATTGTAACCACGACTCGTGGTCACCTCTCATTACCTTCACTATCCTAAATTCCCCTTTCTTCAACCAACCTTGACCAGGCTAACTCAATGATTCATGAGGCTGACCATGACTCGTGGTCATGCTCGTGGTGACCCAGAAACCATAACTTCCAACTTAAGTCATACACCTCACCACAAGTCACTTAACGACTCATGGTCATCCTAAACAGGTCACAAGACGACTCATTCTGTGACCTGATGCAGAAAATATTATTTTCTCTATTCAACTCTTGGGTTTGATCTTAGAGATTTAGGGGTATAACACAAGTACAAGAAACCACAACAATTAAAACTTTGTTAGTAGATATGGATGAATAGTTTTTGTTACCTAAGGACGAGCAAAAAATTATGTTAGGGGTATTGATATGCTATAAGATTATGGATTAATATGCACCAACAGTATAAAATTATTAAGTCTTCAATGCACTTTATAGACTGTGTTTTGATGATACTTTAATGATTTTAAGGTGTATGAATACAAATGCCAAAATGAAGAAAAAAGGGCAAAAGATAGAGAAGAGAAGCAACATATGCAGCTAAAGCAAATTGCCTTTCGCGGTCTGTAGAACTGTTACACCTTGGAAAATATTTTAATGATTATTTGATTCCTGTGTTCCATGTTAAGAAAAGTATGGGTTGTATGTCGGCCATAATGAGAAGGGAACAAGTATGAATAGAAAAGGAAAGAGTATACGAAGTTCATAAGTAAGGATCAATTTTAGACGATCATATATCCAAATATATAATTCCTTAGGAGTCGCACTACCTATAAAATTAATGGTATTTGAGTCTAGTTTTAAGAATGTCAAACTGCTCATCAATCGAAGTTTCGAGTAAAACGGTATAGGCAATTTACCAACGCACTATCAAGCAGGTGACTGCTCACCGCCTTAAAAGGACTCCACCGCCCCACCCTTATATTTTAAGTGTTAAAAGGTGCTAAATTTCATTTTCATCTTAACCCAAAGGGGCTGGTAGCTCAGAGAAATTTTCTCTCTATTTTCCAGCAACCAAACCAAGGAAGAACAAGGAAGAACCTCAAGTAAAATTCAACCACAACACAAGTTCAAGTAAACAAGATCATTTGCAAAGTTGAAGAGGGGCATCGGTGAGTCTTGTTGCTGTGTTTAAGCAGTGTCTTTGCTGCATTTTTTTAGAATTACCAATCTGCATGCATACTCCCTTTTAGTAGGGATTGGATTCAAGGAAGAAGTTAAGGATTCTACCCTTTAAACTTGCCAAAAAGCTTAGCTAAAAACTAGAAATTGGAAGCTAAGCTAGGATGCATTTTTGATGTGTTTAGCTGAAGGTTACTGCCACGTTTATGGCAATGAAGCTGCTGCGTTGGGGAAATATTAAGCTACCAATATACTCCATCTTAATAAGATTTGAAGTCAAGTAGAAGGTAAGAATTTCCAGCTGACCTACAAAGAAGAAGAATCCTAATGCTCCTACCTATTATCTGGATATACCAAGAAAGATGTATGGTCTAATGAGGCTACTATGAAATATTTATTAAACTTGCAAGAATTCTATTTCTAAAACTAGAAGATGGAGTTGATGTTGTGGTGTCGTTTTGGGTTGTTGTTGTATGAAGATTCTATCCCTTTTTGGAGGATTGGTGCATCTTTAACTATATGAGAAATATACTATATATTCATGGGAGCTATTCACAATGAAAACTAGGTAAGTTTTCCCTTTCATTTTCCCTTAAAACTTATAGAAACAAGCTAGAATAAATTGTTGAAATGTTGCCTTGTTTGGTTGTGTTGTGGCTGCCATTGGTGTGATGTTTTGGATGGATTAATTGGCATAATACTTGTCCTATGGTTGTAATCTTAAGTAATTTAAGGGATTTAAATGCTGATTGTTGAAGAAAGAATCGACTAAAGGAACATGTCAGAATAAGGTATATTAAGGCATCCTATTCTCGTTGTTCAAGCACAAAAATGTATTATTAAAAGGACCAATAGATTTGTGTCTTTACACCCCTATTGAATTAAGTATGATTCCATTCAAAGGGTCAAAAGTTCATTACATTAAGCTAGAAGCATTAAGGAATTTTAAAGTGAACAAACATGAAGAAAAATATGTTTATTTACAATTGTTGTTGTAGTTGTAAATCGAGTCTGAAGTCCTCTTATCATGTGCACCATGGGCTAGTCATTTACTGTATTATGTGTATATTTGATGTTAAGTATGTTTAAAGGTCTAGTAGTCAAGTGAAATTGAGAAAAGAGTTATGACGTCAACGGGTAAACGAGTTTAAGCTATGAATCGATGTCACAATCTAGTAAGGGTAAACAAGCTTGTCAATGTGGAAATGCCTTATCATGGTTGTTCTTTATCTTGTATATATGTTATGAGGTATGTGAGTGTAACACCCTAAAAGTTACTAAGACTAGATTTGGGATTTGAAATATGTTCAGCAGAAAAAGTCTGGAAATTTTCTCAGAACAACTCATTGTACGAGTCGTGGTCTGGAGTAAGGGACCGTGATTGGGAGTCGTGGCTCACGGTAGAGTCTTCTAGTCTATTAGAAATGAGTCATGGTACGACTCATAGGTCCCTGTATTAGGTCGTGGTCAAGAGTCGTTATATGTTGCTGGGGAGTCTAGGTTGGATAGTATCAGTTGTGGTATGACTCGTAGTAGGAGACAATGAGTCGTGGTTCGTGCTCGTGGGAAGAAACAGAGAAGTTGGAAGTTGGTGCAGTAATAATGAATGGGGTTTAATGACCCATCGTCACGAGGTATGACTCATTGTATAGATCCGTTGGGAAAATTCCTGGAGTTATACCTGTGAAATAGTGATGACGACGATATGAAACCACGAGTGGTAGCTTTGAGGTACGACTCATGGTATGAGTCATTATGACTGGAAGTGAGTAGTTCCAGACAAATCTTTTAGGGTATTTTCATAATTTTTAATCTCTTAAATTTCTAATGACGTCATTTTAATCCCCGAAAGAGGTGTTTTAAGAGGGTTTAGTCTATTCTAAGTCATTAGACTCCCATGCATGCATGTTATTGAGAACCCTCTTCAAGATCAATCTAGAACTCTCTCAATTTCTTTCCCAATTCTCTTGGGCTTTCAAGGCTAGTTTGAGTATCATTTTACCTAGGTATGTAGGGCTATGAATAAAGGTTTCCTTCCACACTTATGTCCAAATTTCTCCTTAATTTCATGGATTCAAGTTTTAATTAAGTGTATGGATTTATAGGGTTTTAACCCAATTTTATGAAATTCTCTATGATATGTTTATGGGTCTAATCCCCTCATGTTCTAAAGTATGTTTTAAGTCTAATGACCAGATTTTATACACAATTTAATTATAAATTCATGATTTTAAGTTATTAGCAATTATGCCCTATTATGCAAGTTTTATAAAAAGTCAAGCTTATGATTCGTGATTTCAAGTATGATGAGATATCTAGAATGAATGAAGGTTTATAAATTTCCCTTAATCCATGATTTTGACTTATGAAGTCTATTTCAAGTATGCATGATTTTATGATTTGGTAAAGCCCACATAAGTTAAATATGTTTTCATGATTTAGCCAAGACTAATAAGATCATCTTATAATATGTTTTGGAGTCAAGACTCCCATTGAAGCCTATGATATGCTTTGGAGTCAAGACTCTCAATGTTCATATTTCAGGCTATGTATAGATTATGACCTCAGCTTCGTTGAAAAATGATGTGAGCATTATGCATGTTTTTGAGAGTAGTGTCTAGCACCGAGCAGGCTTGGGGTCCAAAATCTCCGGTCTCATAACTACACACCAATAGGTATATATTACATTTTTGAGACCTCTCAAGAAGTTTTCCCCTGCCCCAAGGGGCCTCAGCTTGCTATCGATATAATGGTATCATCCTTAGCCCCGACAAGGTTTTGGACGGCTCTTCCCACTTGAGTGCGATAGTTGGGGCATCACGTAATCTCTATCATGATGGTGTCGATTATGAAGAGTCTCCCATTATTCCTCATGATTTTAGTTTCTCATATTCATGACTTGTGATATTATGTTTTAAAGCAGATTTGTCCTATTGATCAACTTATGAGCTTTTATTTATGATTTCAACTATGACAAGTCATATGATTTCTATTTCTAATATTGGGTCACTATGTTTAGTTATGATAACCATCTTATGACTATGTGTGTACAGCTTTTAGCATACAATCCCTAATCTCATGATCTAATGATTTATATTATATGCATGATTTTAGTTAACATTTACTAAGCATGTTTTTACTTACCTTTCATTCTCAGTACATTCAAAGTATTGACCACATAATCTATGCTATATCATTTCATGATATAGGTTCAGGTGATCCAACTCAGTCTTGTTGATAGCTCGCTTCCCCTATCAGCTTAGTTCAGCGCTGCCTTGGGTGACTCATCATAATTCGAGGGCATCTATCATTTTAGTTTTGTGTTGTTAGTTTGTTTCATTCTTGGAGATAGTTGGGGGTTTGTCCCAGCATCTCATAAGATTGTAGAGGCTTATCAAATATAGACCAGTATGTTTAGCATTGAGACGTAGTATTGTGATGTTATCATTTTATGTACGTTTATGTTTTTCAGACTTTTTCTTACTCATGTTTAAGTTATCAGTTTCTGCTTTATGATATGTTGTTGAGTTGCTATGAAAATGCAATGGGTCTACTAGGAGCCATCTGTGATTTGAGGTCCTGTGTCTCTATCCAATGTCCTAGCTTAGGTCGTGACAAACTTGGTATCAGAGCAAAGTTTTAGGTGTGTCCTAGGGTGTTTGAAAGATGCATTAAGTAGAGTCTTTTCCATGGGTGTGAAATGCACCAAACTTATGGGTAAGAGGCTACAAGACATTTTAGAAAATTTCCCTTCTTTCGTGATTTATGCCGTGAGATGAAGCATCTCTCTTTCCTTGTAACTCATGCTCTACACATTTGCATAAATATACCTCTTTGCCGAGTGAATAGCAGAAGGAATGGCAACAAATATGGCATTGACAATGCCAATGGAGATGGGCATTAGTAAGCCCCGCGAGCACCAGCGGATCTTTTGACCAAGCAGGTCACTCATGCCGAGTTCAGAGCGGCATTTCAGATGTTGGCACAGGCCATTGATGTGCTATAGATTTACAGCACTTTCGACACTCAGAACTAAGAAAATAGCATGGAATTAGATGTATTTATGTGGATATAAGGAACTTTTCCTTTGGTTGCAGGATAAATTGGTGTTGGAGCCAAAATATGCAAAAGATAGCCTGAAGTGTGCAAAATAGGCTCAAATTGCAATCCACAGTACGAGTCGTAGGAAGGTCCTATGAGTCGTACTAGTGGCCGTGAAAAGTTGCAGAAGGATAATGTTGAAGAGATGCAATATACAAGTCTCAGTATGATTCATAACAATCTTGTACAAGTCGTGGTGATGAAGTCGTGAAAAGATTCAGAAAATTTTCATAAGAGGCTGACTCCTGCTACGGAAAGGAAGTACGAACCGTGGAATGAAGGTATTAGTCGTACCATGGTGGTCGTGATGAACTTCAGAAATATTTCAAAATCTCAGAGTCAAGCCACAAGAGCTCAGTACGGATCGTATGATGGAGGTACAAGTCGTACCATGATCCAACACTTAGCCAAAATCCAGCCAGTCATGCAATGTATGAAAGGATGCTACAGGCCGTATGATGGTGCTAGGAATCATGGGATGACTCATGACATGGGTGGAAACAGATATGGAAATTCACCTTGTTAGCCTAGGAAAAGGATTCTTATGTCTGTATAAATACGTTTTATGTTTTATTTTTAGTATATATCAATCAGAGAAGAGATTTTGAGGAGAAAAAAAAACCATAATTGAGTTGATTTGACTTGTGATCAACCTTTTCTTGAATTATTCTTCCTACTGGTTCTTCAAGATGTTGCTAACTAATCAAAGGAAGTGTTTGTTTTCTCAGTTATAATTGTAAGTATTGGTGATGATCACGAGTGTATACCCAAAGCAGTTATGAACCCATGGGGAACACAAACCCTAGTTATCGTTTAATATTGATTCAAAACCGAACTTTTGATAATTGTTTTTATTATTACTTTTCTTTAGAACCCCCCAATTTTGAAGTAACTACCCTATAAGTTCACTTAATGGCTGTAATCTTGCTCTTCCATATTCCCTGTGGGATCGACCCCAATCTCTAGTTGGGTTCTTTATTGACAACGTCCGCTTCATACTCCGGTAGGGGGTATGGTTTGAGCATTATCAAAAAGTGGCGCCGCTGCCGAGGAATACGGCTAAGACTACGTTATTTGCTTGTATTTGACTTTTTGATAGTTATTTCATTAATTACGTTTATTTTTGTGTTTTTGATATCCACAGGTTGTTCTCCGGTGAATGCCAAGCACTCGGAGTAGTGGAGATCCCCTTGTTCCACTAAATCTAGAAATCGAAAGAGCACTACACAGAATGGAGAACCACGAGAAAAGAGAAGCCCGCATAGCTGAAGAAGCTAGGTAAATCGAGTTAGCTCGGCAGGCTGCACTACAGCATGTGGAAGATTATAGCAAAGAGGTAGTAGATGTCGGTCTACATGGGAGGGGCAACAGAGCTCATAGATTTGCCCCCAAGTTCCTCGATGATGAGGACCCAGATATTGATGAAGTTGGGTCGAATGGAGCAATTGTGCCACCACTATTTCCTGTTGGGGCCAAATTCTACATTACGAGCACCATGATTCAATTGTTAAACATGAAAGGGGTGTTTAGTGGTCACGCCGCGGATGACGCCAACCTGCACTTAATGAACTTCATAGGAATATACAAGGCGTACAGGTTGCCCGGAGTAAGCCGGGATGCCATACGGCTCAAACTCTTCCCTTTTTCTCTATCAGGGGAAGCCACTTTATGGTTATTGGAGTTGCCCAATGACTCCATAACCAATTAGAGGGAGCTCAAACAGGCCTTTTTAGAGAGATTCTTTCCCCCATCCAGGATGTTGCAGCTAAAGGATGAGATCTATAATTTTTGACAAATTAAGACTGAGGCACTTCATGAAACTTGGTTGAGATTCAAAAAGAAGTTGACAAAGTGCCCTAACCACAAAACCCAGATGACAGTTTGTTGGAAACATTTTACAGGTCTCTAAATAATAGCACTAAAGTTGTAGCAGACACGGTGGCTTGAGGAGCATTGATGATTCACACTTGGGAGCAAGCTGCCACTATTCTTGATAGGGTGACTAAGACAAATAAGGCCTGGCATATGAGGGAGGCTGATGCAGTGACAGGCACATATATTGTTGGTTTGACTGCAGACCAACGAAGAAAAGAAGAAGAACGCGACCAAGAGTTAGCTCATATGCGCACATCATTGGACTTGCTAAAAAAGCATATTATGGTAGCTGGAGCCAAACAGGTAAATGTAGTGGGAACGTAAGGAAGGGAGCAAGAAGCTGATCACTTTGATTCTAAGGAAGAGGCAAACTTCTTGGATAGCCAAGTGGCGTGTTTCCGAGCCAAGGTTTTGGAAATCAAGGTCGGAACCAGTATAAAGAAATCTACAATAGAAATGAGTTCAGAGATAGGAGCTGAGGTCATGAGCACAAAGGATATTGGAGACGAAACAAGGGATACTGAAATGACCGGGCTGGAGTCTATGTTCCTCCCAACACACGAGAAGGAGAGGCTGGGCAATCAAAGTTGGATATCATGATGGCTGAGATATTGAAGAAGGTGAGGTCCACTGATGATCAGCTGAAGGAGATCCAAAGTGACTTATAAAGTATGGGTCAAAAAGTGGAATCTCATGCTACTGCCATCAAGCAGATCAAACATCAACTTGGGCAACAGTCAGCATCAATGAACCCTAGACAAAAGAGTACACTGCTTAGCAACATTGTCCAAAATCCAAAGAATGATGCAGAATGCATGGCAGTGATGACTAGGAGTGGTAAAACCACAGTTGACCCCCTGTTTCCAGTTGAAGTTGATCGGACGAAAGAGAGCATAATTGAGGAAGATGATACGAGTGCTGAGATAGAGAATGGTGAGTTACAAGATGCCCCGAGAGGTGAGAAAGAACCTGATATTGATCAAGGGGCAACACAAATGCATAAAGCTATCCCACGACCACCGCCACCATTCCCTCAAAGGATGAAGAAAAAGGCGAAGAGTGGTAAGTTTCAGAAATTCCTTTCAATGCTTAAGCAACTATCTGTGAACATACCTTTCGTCGAAGCATTAGAGTAGATGCCAGGAGATGCAAAGTTCATGAAGGACCTGGTGACTAAGAAGAGATATGTGAGTTATGAGCCCATTGACAATATACATCACTGTAGTTCCATAGATACAAGGGTCCTAGCTTAGAAAAAGGAAGACCTAGGTGTCTTCACTATACCATGTATGATTGGCAATGTCGAGTTCGCAAGGGCATTCTGTGATCTAGGAGCTAGCATTAATTTGATGCCCTTGGCAGTATTCAAGAAATTGGGATTGGGAGCCCCCACACAACCCAACATGCGTCTACTGATGGCCGACATAATGGTTAAAAAGCCAGTGGGGATCCTAGCCAATGTGCTTGTCAAGGTAGACAGATTTATATTCCCAGCAGACTTCGTGATTTTGGATTGCGAGGTTGATTATGAGGTCCCTATCATTTTTGGGCGACCATTCCTTGCAACTAGGAGGGATCTAGTAGATATAGAAGCCGGTCTGCTGAAGTTTAGATCAAACCAAGAAGAGGTCACTTTCAACTCTGCAGGACAATGAAGCAACCCAAGGAATTTAGTGTAATCTCAACACTAGAGGATGAGTATGAATCACTTGAAGAATTTTGAGTAGTCAAGAGATTCGCTTCGTGCCGCAACGTTAAATCAGGTGCTTCTTGGGAGGAAACCCAAGTGGTAGTTTGGTGAATTCTAAGTAACCAGGCTACCTACGTCATGCTGCAACATTAAATCAAGTGCTTCTTGGGAGGCAACCCAAGTTATTGAACTAATGTGTGCTTAGTGTGTAGGGAAACTAAAAATAGGAGGCTGAAACATCAACTGCTACGACTCTCAACACGACTCATGATGGGATCCTATGAGTCATAGGAGCAGTCGAGGTGAGGATCAGAAAAAAATATCTACAAAATTTGACCTACGATTCGTCCCATGGATCGTAACTCAGTTGTACAAGTCGTAGGATCTATTTATGGGTCTCTAGGTAAGTTTTCTTCAACAGGGTCACTTACAAGTCAAAGGGACGAGTAGTAGGTACTTCCTACGACTTGTGGTACGAGTCGTGACAGGTCAAAAATGGCAATAATACCCGACTCGACCCAAATTGTTTTAAACGTTTCCCTTACCTATTTAAACCCCAAAACACCCTCTCCCATGCTAATAACACTATAACGACTTCAACTCACCTCCCCACACCCGTAACTCAAAATCATCGAACAATCGAGCAAAATTTTTGCTCAACCCAAGTTTCGCCAAACCCTATATGGTGATTTCCAGTTGGTGAAGCATCTATCAAGTAAGTATGTTGTATTAAACATTGATAACATTTATATACTAAGAGTGATGGTACCAAAACCCCTATGAGTCAGTCACTATGGTTGAAAATTGATTTTGAAAAGAGAGACAATGATCAGGGTGTTGTGAAATGGTTTTGCTGAAGAGAAGCTAAAATTCTGATGAACTTAGGTCTTGAAACACACAATGAGTTACAGGTAGTAGGTCAAAAGGGGGAGGATTGAGCATGGTTAAATTGAGTTAATGATGTGCCTAGACCTGGGGGGAAATTTGAGTACCTAAAAATGTGAAAAGAGAACCCTTGCAAACTGAGAAAAGAAAATCTGGAAGTGATATGAGGCACGGTACGGATCGTAGGTTGCTACTATGAGTTGTACTGAGCACTCATACCACCAAATTGAACAAGGTTGCATAAAAAGCCTTTCCTACAACTAGTGGAATCGACCAACGGGTCGTACAATGAGTCGTGGATAAATCCAGAGAAATACTAACACAGGGGCTTCATCAGACGACTTAAGGTAAGGATCATACCTTTGTGGTACAAGTCGTACCTGCGAGTCGTACTAAAATTTGGCTATAATTTTGGGATTTCTCATGAGTCGTACCTTCATGGTATGACCCGTAGGGATGAACCCTAATGAGAATCTTAACATCTCGTATTTAATTCTCTTTTTTTTCAAAAATGGAATGCTAACTTCTTTCTCTATAGGTACAATGAAATACAAACGCAGAGCCGATATATCAAAAGCCCGAAGGACACTAATTGATGAAACAACTGAGTCGGAGTCTGAAAAGGCAGGAGACTCACCTAGTGGTTCAGTCAAAGAGTATCAAGTAGACACCTCCGACATTGATGGAACCAGAACCACTAGGGCAAAAGCAAAGACCCAAGTTGAAGCAACCACTACCACATTCGCTCGAGCTCCTCAATCTAAGGAGGGAGTTAGAGAGGAACAACAGAAATCAAGAAATGACTCCAATGCTGAAGAAGGGTAAGGGGACACCCAAAGTGGAGAAGAGAGCGACAGTGAAGAATCAGAGGAGGAGGCTCCTAATGTTGCACAAAAATAGACCCCACCCAGAGAAAGCCGTACAATTTGATGGAGAGTGCCGAGAGATAAAAAATGTATGAGCAAGGCATCTCTCTCACCACCAAGAATAAACCAAGGAGGAGCATCCAAGAAGAACCGCGGATCCTCACAAACTCACTGAATGATGTTGAGGAGATGAAGCAGATTTTTAGATTCTATGGTTTTGAGTGGATGTCCAAGACTCTAGCACAGTATACAGAAGAAATAGTCCGGGAGTTCTATGCCAACTATTTGGCCACCATGGAGGTAAAGGCAAAAGAAGGGAAGAAGATAAAAGACCAGCCTCTTTCTGGAGAGTGTTATTGTCCGAGGTCGAGAGGCTGATATATCTGAGCGGACCATCGCTCGAATGTTGTACGGACCACAGTTCATGCCTACCAGGATGATACCAGAGTACGATTACAGGGTGGAGGCAATGAAGCAGATTAGACAGCTGAATGTGCAGGAGCGACAGAGGCAGCTGCAATGACTAGAAGGGGTGATTGCTAAGAATAAGGAAGAAACTGAGTGGGTTACAGGTGGAAAGCATGTGACCAAGAACTCATTAAATTTCATAGCAAAAGCCTGTTGGACACTAGTGCACCACCGATTAGCACCTACGGTCAACGACCACACATTGAGTGCTGACAGAGTAACTTTGGTGGCATGCCTCATGTCTCGTTATCCCATTAATATCCCGAGGATCATAGCAGATGAGATACGAGACCGGGCGGTGGGAGTGATCACTACTATCCCATTCCCGAGTCTTGTATTCAGATTATGTATGGAGGCAGAAGTTCCACAGTGTGACGAGTGATTGATTGGAGGCCAGAGGATTGCAGACATACGTCTTATTTGGGATGCAATGAACTCGGTAAGCAAATCCAGAATTCCCACAGCAATTCCAGCAGCCCAGCCAGCAGGCGACGCACAGGTGAATTTCCCCATTACGTAGGATCAAAGAGAGACACTAGCCACAGATACCGGTCATCAGAGTCAGCTCCTAGCAGCTTCGCTGCACCACTTTCTAGCCTGCTGACTCAGACACCAGCAAGGTATACTTTGGTACCACAGGACTTCCTCCAGAAGCTAACCAAATAGTTGACCATGGTGGAGCGAAAGATTCTGGCCATGATGGACAATGTAAAATCATGGGTCAAGTAAGATATAGAGGCAGTAGCTCAGGCTCTACATGCTCGCCTAGATAGTTTTGAGAGCCGATTTAATGTGAGGATGGCTGAGCATCCACATACCAGCAGTCTCCGTTCAGAGTTGGGGGCTCTTTGGAGCCAAGTAGTTGAGTTGTCATCCCGATAACCAATAGTTTTAGCAGCTCCCACTCTTCCATACCTAGATGTCGAGCCTGACGAGGAGATTGATTTGGCAGCATATTGGGAGCCGACTACAACTATTGAAAATGGTAACAAAAGAGCTTCTGAGGATGTTAGAGAGGAGAGTCCGAAAAAGAGGAGGAAGAAGGAGAGGAAAGAGCGCAAATGGTCCAGAGTAGAGAGCATGCGAACTCACGACACACATATGTCTGAGCTGCATGAGAGAGCTAGAGGAGAAGGCAGCTCCACCATAGCTCAGCCCGAGCTTGCCAGTGGTCGTGACCCTTCGGGAGAGCCACATTCAGCCCCGATAGTTACAAAGGCTGTCAAAGTGGCCAAGATTACTGGGGGGGGACCACTCCCCCTATTAACACACCATTGAGTGCGCCGGCCACCGCTAGCGCCAATATTATAACAGAGGTACCACCTCTGCAAGATGACAGAAGTGCCTAGTGCGCCACAAGTATGTTCTCTTCCCTATGTTCTTATAGTTCATGCTTCGTGGACAAAGCTTACTTTTTAAAAAGGGGAGGGGGTGTACTTGTGATTGTTTTGGGATTTTTGATTCGTCTGAGGTTTCTTCTTGCGGTGTTTCTTTTCCCTCAAGAATGCTATCTAGTAGAACTGGCATGCGTAGGATTTTTATTTTTTTTAGCTTGTGAGTTTTGTTTAATTAGAATGTAATTTTAGGAGTACTCAGCCAATAAATATGCACTAGTTTTGGTTTTTGAAAAAATTGACCCTGTTTAAAATTTTTTGATGCATTAGCTATGTATTTGTGACAACATGCATGATTTCTTTGTATCTTTTGATGTCATTTAGTTTTAATATGAGTAGTCTTGTTAATCCATGTATAAACTAGACAGGTGAGATGAAAATAGTTCATGTACCATGTGTGAGTGAGGTATAGTATTCAGTTTGGTATTGTGCTGAAGATCTAGAACTTGCTTGGTTGGTCTTTGCATAGGCTAAGGATTGTTGGTTAGGATATGATTATAGGCCATTTTTGTTTAGCTCACTTTTATCCTATATTACCCTACCAAAGTTGCATGAATCCCTTGATCCAAAGTTTGAGCCTTAATAGACCATGTTAATTTCATTTACCGATTGATCGTACCCATTTATTTTCAATGAACCTATTTTGGCCTTGGTCCTTCCTTGGATATTGTGAACCTCAATATAAGCAGAATGCTTAAGTTGAGGGTGGCTAGAGTAGGTGTGCGTAAATGGTGGGAACGGAAGAAAGGAAAAGAAAAAAAGGAAAATGGTGAAAAATGAGGTGTGGTGTGGTGAAAAGAAAAGAGAGGAAAAATATTGAGAATCTTGAAAAAGAAATTTCAAAAGAAAATAAAAATGCTGAAAAAAGTTGAAAATACACCACACCCATGCAAAGGTGCATAAAAAGAGGTGAAAACGGAAGAAAATGGAATGAAAGAATAAAGGAAGAAATAGGTGAATGGTGTAGACAATGTATGTAGTGCCAAGGAAGGGATAGTCACTTATAAAAGATTCTTTCATCTTTATCATGTCCAGCCCTAAGACTACATTATAAGCCATACCAAGTCCTATAGTGATCCTAACTCAACCATCTGATAGACCAAAGCAGAGAAAATAAGGGAAAGCCTATGGTATCTGACACATAATATTTGTAACTTCTTTGTGAGAGTGAGCACCTTACTTGTTTAGTCCCTGCTGTGTTTGGGATTTCATATCTGAGTGGAGACTTCTTTTTTGTGAGGGTACATAGATTATGTTTGCTTTTAGCATTAGTCTGTGTGAAAAACATTGGTGATGACTTGATTGCCTATTGATAGCTAGATGAAATATCTTGATCCATGTTTATGATGTTTTGAGGTTGTTGTAATGCATTAGCTGATGTTGTTCCATGAGAAAAGGGTCAATAGAGTTTCCATAGAAAGTGCAAGTTTTGTTGGAGTATTGGCTATAGTATCTTAAGTCTATTTTCTAGTTGAGTTTCATGTTTAGTTTTTCTTTTCTTTGCCTGTGGACATGCAAAAGTCTTAAATTGAGGGTGTTGGTGTGCTGTGGATATACAGCACTTTCGATGCTCAAAACTAAGAAAATAGCATAGACTTAGGTGTATTTATGTGGATATAAGGCACTTTTCCTTTGGTTGCAGGATAAATTGGTGTTGGAGCTAAAAAAATGCAAAAGATAGCCTGAAGTGTGCAAAATAGGCTCAGATTGCAGTCCATAGTACCAGCCGTAGGAAGGTCCTATGAGTCATACTGGTGGTCGTGAAAAGTTGCAGAAGGCTAATGTTGAAGAGATGCAATATACGAGTCTCAGTATGAGTCGTACCAAGCTTGTACGAGTCGTAGTGATGAAATCGTGAAAAGATTCAGAAGATTTGCATAAGAGGCTGACTCCTGCTATGGAAAAGAAGTATGAATCGTGGAATGAAGGGACGAGTCATACCATGGCGGTCGTGATGAACTTCATAAATATTTCAAAATATCAGAGTCAAGCCACGGGAGCTCAGTACAGATCGTAAGGTGGAGATACGAGTAGTACCAGGATCCAACACTTAGCCAAAATCCAGCCAGTCATGCAATGTACGAAAGGATGCTATGGGATGTATGATGGTGCTACGGATCATAGGATGACTCGTGACGTGGAAAGAACCAGGTATGAAAATTCACCCTGCAAGCCTAGGAAAAGGATTCTTGTGTCTGTATAAATACATTTTATGTTTTATTTTTAGTAGATATCGATCAGAGAAGAGATTTTAAGGAGAAAAGAAAAGAGAATTGAGTTGATTTGACTTTTGATCAATCTTTTCATGAATTATTCTTGCTACATGTTCTTCCAGATGTTTCTAACTAATCAAAGGAAGTCTTTGTTTTCTCAGTTATAATTGTAAGTATTGGTGATGATCACGAGTGTATACCCAAAGAAGTTATGAAACCATGGGGAACACAACCCCTAGTTATCGTTTAATTTTGATTCAAAACCACACTTTTGATAAGTGTTTTTATTATCACTTTTCTTTAGAATCCCCAATTTTGAAGTAACTACCTTATAAGTTCACTTACTGGCTGTAATCTAGCTCTTCCATATTCCTTGTGGGATCGACCCCAACCTCTAGTTGGGTTCTTTATTGACAACGTCCTCTTTATACTTCGTTAGGAGGTATGGTTTGAGAGTTATTAGCTATGACCTCTTAGGTCAATCAACAGGTGGTGGTTCATGTTCCCTAGAATGGGAACGCAACAGTGGCGCGAGTGCGAGACTTTCGCATGATGAACCCACCTAAGCTCCTTGGGTCGAAGGTGGATGAGGACTCGTATGAGTTCCTTGATGAGGTGTAGAAGATCACCCAGATTATGGGGGTGATGGGTGAGGAGAGTGCAGATTTAGCCTCCTATCAGCTAAAAGGGGTTGCTTACATATGGTTCCACCAGTGGAAGAGAGTAGAGTAGTGGGAGCAGTTCCCGTGAGTTGGGATGAGTTCATGACTGCCTTCTTGGATAGTTTCTTCCCTAAAGAGTTGAGGAAGGTGAAGGTGGCAGAGTTCGTCAACCTGAAGTAGCACCACAAGATGGTCCAAGAGTATGCCTTGGACTTTACCCGACTATCCAAGTATGCGCCAGAGATGATTGCGGATCAGAGGGCTCATATGAGCATGTTTGTAAATGGAGTAATAGACTCGTTGGTCAAGGAGTGAAGGACCGCTATGTTGAACAGTGACCTAGATTTCTTGCGGTTGGTCATTTATGCCCAGCAGATAGAGGCAGAGCAGATGAAGAAGAAGGAGACAGAGGCCAAGAGGGCTAGGATAGGGAGTTATGGACAGTTCCAACAAAGGTCTGGTGGAGGACATCGCCATCAGTCCCACCAGAGGTCATCAGCCCCAGCGTCATCATCAGCCAGTATTCCATCCAAACCTAGGCGTGATCAGAGGGGTAGAGCATCAGGCTCTAGAGGTCAGGGAAGCATGTTAGGAGAGCCCAGCATTCTAGCTTGTGGGTGATATGGTAGGAGGCACACAAGAGAGTGCTTAGCAAGTTCAGGCGCGTGCTTTGGGTGTGGGAAGTCCGAACACCTGCTCAGAAGACTACCTTTCCGCTAGACAGGGCCATAGCAGAGGTTGTGACCCAACCACAAATTCAGTAGCTTTACCAGCACACTCAGCTCAACAGGGTGCATCTGCTAGTGTACGTGATGAAAAACGTCAAAATAGATTTTATTCCCTCATCTTTTCAGGAGCAGGAGACTTCATTCGATGTGGTCACTGGTATGTTATAAGTATTCCATCTTGATATGTATGCATTGTTAGATCCAGGGGATACCTTATCTTTTATGACTCCTTATGTTGTTGTTCGTTTTAGAGTCAGTCTCGAAATCCTGTCAAAACCCTTCACAATATCTAGTCTAGTCAGTGACTCAATTATAGCTAAATAGGTATACAGAAATTTCCCTATCACAGTCCTTCAGAAAGTCACCTTAGCCAACCTAATGGAGTTAGATATGATCGATTTTGATGTTATCTTCAGTATGGATTGGTTACATACATGTTATGCCTTAGTCAATTGTAGAACCCGTGTGATAAAGTTTTAATTTTTGGGTGAGCCAGTTCTAGAATGGAAAGATAGTTTTGTTGTGTTTGTAGGTCACTTTGTTTTTTATCTCAAGGCTAGGAAGATGATCTCTAAGGGTTGTGTGTATCATCTAGTTCAGCTTAAGGATGCCACATCTAAGATCCTGACTCTTCAGTCAGTTCCTATTGTATGTGAGTATCCGGAGGTGTTTCCAGATGGTCTACTAGGAGTCCCTCCCAAGAGGGAGATTCACTTTGGTATCGACCTTCTCCCTGATATCCACCCTATATCCATACCTCCTTATAGAATGGCTTCGGTTAAGCTAAAGGAGTTGAAAGAGTAGTTGAAAGATCTCCTAGATAAGGGTTTCATCAAGCCTAGTAAATCCCCATGGGGTTCTCCAGTTCTCTTTATTGGAAAGAAGGATAGTTCCCTTAGAATGTGCATTGATTATCGGTAGTTGTACAAGGTCACAATCAAGAAGAAGTATCTCCTCCCCAGTATTGATGACTTGTTTGACCAATTTTAGGGTGCTAAGTGCTTCTCAAAGATAGACCTTAGATCTAGCTATCATCATCTCATAGTTAGAGAGAGTGACATCCCGAAGACAGCCTTCAGGACTCGGTATGGTCACTATGAGGTTCGTAGTTATGTCTTTTAGACTAATGAATTCTCCTGCAGCATTTATGGATTTGAGAAATAGGGTGTTCAAGCAGTATTTGGATATATTCGTGATTTTCTTCATAGACGATATACTCATACACTCTCAGAGCGAGGAGGAGCATGCCGCTCATTTGAATATTATGTTGCAGACTCTCAAGGATTGTCAGCTGTTTTTTATATTAAGCAAGTGTGAGTTTCGGTTGAACTCCGTAGCATTTTTGGGACATGTGGTGTCTAACAAGGGTGTGTAGGTGGACTCTCAAAAGATAGAAATGGTAAATAATTGGCTTAGACCAGTCAGTCCCTCATACATTAGAAGCTTTTTGGATTTAGCTTGCTACTATAGTAGATTCATTAGGGATTTTTCATCCATTGCAGCACTATTGACTAAGTTGACCTAGAAGAAGGTCAAATTTCAGTGGTCAAATGCTTGTGAGAAGAGTTTTTAGGAGTTAAAGACTCGACTCACTTCAGCCCCAATATTGACCCTACTAGAGGACACATATGGTCTTGTTGTGTATTGTGATGTCTTTAGGGTTGGTCTTGGTTTCATGTTGATGCAGCATGGTAAGGTCACTGCATATGCCTGAGACAGCTTAAGACTCATGAGAAGAATTACCTACGCATGACCTAGAGTTGGCAGTTGTGGTGTTTGCATTGAAAATTTGGAGGCACTATTTGTATGGGGTGCATGTGGATGTGTTCACAGACCACAAGAGCCCTCGGTATGTGTTCACTCAAACAGACCTGAATTTGTGGTAAAAGAGATAGCTAAAGCTTATCAAGGACTATGACATGAGCGTCCTTTATCATCCGAGCAAGGCCAATGTAGTGGCAGATGCTCTTAGTAGGCTGTCCATAGAGAGTGTTTCTCATGTTGAGGATGGGAGAAAGGAGTTAGCAAAGGATGTCCATAGGCTTGCTCATTTAGGGGTTTGCCTTGTCAACTCGACAAAAGGGGGTATTGTTCGGTTGGTTTTGTTGGGTGTTTAAAAAAACCGACACGCAAGTGCACGTGGTCAAACAAGTAGTAAGTGGCTTAAGTAAGCCAAGTATCGATCCAAGGAGACTCTGGATAAGTAAAAATTGCTTAAGTATACTATATTCTATCTCACTTCTAATTATGCTGACAACAACGTAACCAATAATTGAAAAGTTTGTTTTATAAATTATGTACTAAAACTACTAACAATTATTTACTTTGAATTTAAACTATGGATATGAGCATGCCAAGGTTAAGAACATGTAATGAACTTGATTATAATCATAAATTGGTTAATCTTTCTCTTCCAGTTGCTAGCCAAGAACATTAGCCAAGAGATAAAACTCTCGTATTTAATCTCACTTAAGAATCATAAACCATCCGTCTACATTTCTGTGATCAAATGCAATTCATGACCTAGCAATACAATTCCGGTTCCTAAATTGACTAATACGGCTTTCAAGTATATTTCTATCAGGAAAGCACATCAAAACCCAATTTTCCCAAATCAAGTTAAGAACAATACCCTATTAATTCACAACTTTCCAATTTCGTGCTCTCTCGAGTGAAATCGGACTTTTTAGATATACATTAATGTCGGCCACACACCAATGCAGTAGAAACAAGAATTAATAGAACAACATGGAAGAAGAAGATGAAAAACCATATATTTAATAATCAAAATTCATCACAAATGTTCATAACCTCAGCAAGGAAGGGAATTAGCCACTCATTTGTGGATTAATCATCCTAAAACAAGTGTTAATCATACAAATAATTGAGTTAAAGAAGAAAGAAAGAGAGAAAAACCCTGAGCTTTTTCGTCCCTCAACTGCCTGTAACCCACGTCCTTGCTCCACCAAGTCTGAATTAATTAAAAATAAGCCTAAGTGTTCTATTTATACTAGTGGGAATTTTTCCCGGAATAACAAGCAATGTGTCACGGAGTGCATCGCGGAGCACTGCCTCCGTGACACGGCGTGGACGCGGACCCTCACTGGAAATTTGGGGTCTGGGAATAAAGCTTCAACGTGGCACGGCATGCAACGCGGAGGCTTGCCTCCGTGCCACGGAGCTTTCGCGAGGCTCCACTGGAATTTGACTAATATTTCACCCTCCAGGCAGAGTGCCTCCGCGATGGTAGCGTGACATGGCTCCATCTCGGAGCCCCTTTATATTGTGCAGTCCAATGCCTTTTCCGTGCTCGCATCCAAGTCCAACTCCGATATTGCTCCAACATGCATTTTAGCTCCTCAAAATCACATTTTACCTACAAAACAATGCTAATCACGTTGGTTAGTATAAATTCACATTTTATTACCAATTACATGAAAATGTATACATATTGCTAGATAAACAAGGTGAAAATGATACGTTTGAGTATCACTTGGGCATATAAATCTGCCCAAGATCACTTACCCCACACTTAAATCCTTGTTCGTCCTCGAACAACAAACACACAATTCATGCAAATTATGTCACGCCCCGCCTTGGGGGGTATGACTGGCACTTGGTGCCTTACTAGGACCTGAACTACTAGACTGCTAAGCCTAGGCACATCTGGTACCTGGCTGGCTCTGTTCACATTTCTGGAAACAAAGGGCTATACAACGGATGTAAACACAGCCTCCGGCCCATTGGCCTATAGCCTCCTGTACCTGAAATAACAGCTGACCAGAACAAGCAACTATAGGGAAGCCTATGCGGGCCGACAAGGCCACCATGCTGTCTAGTTATCTGCATTCAGCGATAAAATACTAGAAGGCTACGTGACCGGCAAGGTCACCACTACTGTCAAGCTTATGGCCCCACACGGCCAACATAAAAGAAGCAAGAGTACTAACAGCTAACACTGCACGGCCTCACACGACCAGCTCAACTGACCACAGGGAAATATACAGACTGCAAGCCTCTAGGAATAGCAATAGAAATGATCGGGACAGGGCCCCGACCTACCCATACTATATAACAACAGAAACTGAAGTACACCTCTGGAATTCAGTCTCCAGATGACAGGAGCTGAATGCTCAACGCCGACAGGAATCATGTGGTGTCACCTGCTCGTCTATGAGTACCTGCAGGCAAGTAATGCAGTGCCCCACCGGGCGTCAGTACCGCTGGTACTGAGTATGTAAAGCAATAACTGAAAACAAAATCTGAAAGCAATAATGTAACTGATAAAACTGAAGTAGAAGGAATAACTTAACTGTCTGATAATGTAAACCTTACCTTCTCTCAATCTTTACTGGAAGGGATGAGAGTCATACCTGGAAACGTATCGTGCTACTGCTGATCTACTTGTATCTAACATAACATGGCATAACATGAAATAACATAACATCGCACACACAAACCTTACCCGGCCCCCATAAGCCGGGAGGTATAACCAGCACAGAATCTATACCCCTACCCCGGTCATCCCATCTCCTATAATGGCTGCAAGCATCCCGCCGGTCCCCTGGGTATGCACTTGGGCTCGCTGAGCCCCTGACTATAACTGCATCTGAGTCCGGAGGACTCCTGAATCTGCACCCAGGCGTATCCGCTCGACTGGGGTGTGTAAGGGCCGATCAAGGCACAAATATGGGGAAACGATGGCATCCCATCTTCGTCCCCTGGTGGGACGGCATGCCACTCCGTAGAGTGACGTATCCTCGTCCTCTGGCGGACGAGTCGACACAGCTATCAACCCTGGGCGGTCATGGATGCTAGGTAATCCAACCCCAAACAATACAACGGTCTCAACTGGTAATACTGTCTGTGTATCTCACATGCTGAGGCTAATAAGGGTAAAGTACCGATATATTACATGCTGAGCTAATGATAGTAATCTGTACGTATCTGTTACGTGCTGAGGCAGGTAAATATATATATAAATATGAATATAGTCTCCTGCCGGACTGTACTGGGGCAAATGCTATATAAGATAATGTTTCTGCTGAAAACTCTGTTGTTACTAAGTTTCTGCATACTCTATATGCTGGACTAGTGATAGAAATATATACATATTTAATACATGCTGAAGTTGGAAATAATATATATGTATGTACGAATATGGTCTTCTGCCAGACTATACTAAGGCTAATGCTGAACATGATATAGTCTTTCTGCTGAAACTATGCTGTAAACTGATTTTCTATAGTAACATGATTCACTATTTCTAACATGCTTTCTAACTTCGTTTCAACTTATCATTCTATTTCCGAGCTGTCTTACAGGTACTACTTGCTCTACTGAGTTTCGATTGAGCACAATAATATACTAACATCCTGTGTAACATCGCATACTGAGCATACTGTGAAGTTTCTACTGCTTATATTAGAATCTCTAGCATACTAGCAAATTTCATGCAAATTGTAACTCGATACTTTCAATATCGTACCAACAGTCGTAACAAACGTAACACCTGACTTCTGGACAATCTACTGGCCTTTAAATTACTATACTGTATCAAGATTCTTAACTTGCCGAGGAAACGAACTTTACATACCTTATCTTGAACTATTCGTCTGTCGGACGAGGCTCAGCCGGTACTCCAACTGTTTTCTCCCAACTAAATTCATAAACATATCAATTAACACTAAATACAACTTTATTTCAAAAGGCAACGTCACTTTCGATATAGTTTATAGCCTAAACTTAGGCTTATCGAAAGACGGCCAGAAACTCGCTATTTTCAACGGCCCAGAAGGGAGAAATATTCACTTCTCAGCTAGGAACACATAGACACTAATTTAGAGCAATTCCACTTAGCTTAGCTCGGTGGCTCGACGATTCGTCGGCCGTATTTTACGAAACTGAATCCGTAGGAATGCTCTCTACTGCTAACTACTTCGGTATCTGGGATTAATTTGAGTTTGGGCAGCGTTTAGTAGCGTAATCGAACGGAAATTATAAAATTTCCTTCGTTCTTACCTTCTCTCTGCCGCTTTGCTCTGTTCTCTGGAAAATTATATGTGATTAAATGATTTAAAACCGAAGTGGCCTTTATATACTTGGGCCTGGACAAGGGCAACGTGTCACGGAGCCATCGCGGAGGCCTCACCTCCGTGACACGCTGCCATCGCGGAGGGGCTCTGCCTGGCTCCTCCCGCGATGGTTCGACGGGTTTCTCGTCTGATCTTTTTCTCGGGCCTTTCTACAGCACGTATGGCCTTCAGATGTGCTTAACCAACGTGCGAATAGGTCTTCTAGGTGCCGGGAATTCTACGGGGTATAACATTCTCCCCCCCTTAAGAACATTCGTCCTCGAATGTACACTGTTATCTAGAGGACTACTTACTTTACTTTCTAGAAAAATTTCGGCAGAGTTTCCCTTGTAACATGGACTATCGAAAAAACCTAAAATGCAGAAAAGTCCAACACAGGCACTGCGCATAATATTCTAGGATCCACTGGATAACTAGATATCAATTTTTCTTTATCATTTACAGACATACAACCATAAGATACTGCACAAATAATAGTACGGACATACCTGTCGCCTGGCTAGGCCTGAAATAGGTGAGGATATCTGGTCCTCATATCTTAATAGACGTAATATCTTTAGTCCGTAATCAGCGAATCTACCTGTCTAGGATAGCTACTGGGACCTCTTCATAGGCCCACTTTTTCGTAACCTATTCTGGACTGGAACAACCGTAGAAGAGTCTCCTACGAATTTCCTCAACATGAATATATGGAATACTGGGTGAACGGATACTAACTCTGGAAGCAAGTTCAATTCGTATGCAACTCGGCCTATCCTTTGCCGAATCTGATCTGGCCCAACAAATCTCGGGCTGAACTTACCTTTCTTATCGGGGATACTTCTGAAATACCCAATCATTTACATCAAACTCTAAGTTTCTGCGCCGGACATCTGCATATAATTTTCTGGCGACTCTGTGCAGTCAGTAAGCGTCCTCAGATAAGCTTTACCCTTTCCTTTGACTGTTGAACAACGTTTGGGCTAACCAACGCTGACTCTCCTATAAGCAGATTAATTAACGACACATGCTCATTTCGGCTACCACCGAAATCTAGGACATATGCTCGCAACATGTCTTCGAGCGCCTGAATTGTGCGCTCGGCCTGCCCATCTGTCTGAGAATGAAATGCTGTGCTTATATTACTCTGCGTTCCCAAACTTTTTTTTTTTTTTTGGAACGACTACCAGAATCTGGCTGTAAGCTATGCTCCTCTGTTTAAAATAATGGATACTGGTATTCCATGTAATCTGACTATCTTTCTGCTATACAACCCAGCATAATCTTTGGCCGAGAAAGTAGTTCTTACTGGCAAGAAATGAGCTGATTTTTGTCAAGCTGTCATTTATCACTCATATAGAGTCATGTCTGTGTTTAGTACGGGGTAATCTTGCTACAAGATTCATCTTCACCGCTTCTCATTTCCAAAGAGGCACAGCTATGTTCTAAATTAACCTGCCTGGTTTCTGATATTCTGCCTTCAACTGTTGGCAGTTAGGACACTGGGCTACCAATAGTTTTCTTTAATGTCATGGTACCTCTTTGTCATATCGGGATGAAGAGAATAGCGGGCGTAATGCGCCTCGCTCATAAACTGCTGACGATGCCCCAAAATCTCTGGAGCGCAATGCGGCCTTTATATCGCCACATTTCATCCCCGGTTATCTGAAAATATGTCATCTCTCCTTACTGAATCTTGTGTTCCCGTTAAACCTGGCTAGGGTTTCTATACTGCTGTTCCTTTACTTCCACCTCTAACCGCAATGCTCGATATTCTGTATTATCATTCTATTATCCTTTATTTCTGCTATGTAAACGGCTAGACCAGCCAACTAGTAAAATTCTCGGGTCTCTTCCCGCTGTTCAGGCGGCAAGTATGCCAACTCCCCGTAGATCTATGGCTAAGGGCATCTACTACCGTATTAGCCCTCCCCGGGTGACACAAAATTCTTGATTTTTCAAGTATAAACTACTGCAACTACCTCCAGGTCATGGGTAAGACAATTCTTTTCACGTTTTTTCAATTGCCTGAAAGCATAAACTGTTACCTTACCATGCTGCACCAACCCTCTGTACCTTCTGGCGATGCTAACACTGGGGCTGAGGTTAACCTGGCTGTTAACTCTTGGAAGTTCTGCTCACACGCCTCAGTCTACTGGAACTTTTTGCTGCCTTCTGTGTCAATTGCAGTACCTGGCTAACCGCAGGGACTGCGTACTTCGATCGGAGTGGTAGATCTAGGCTATGTTTCCACTACTTCAATTTTTTTTTGTGTATCTATCTGTACCCCAGCCTTTGACACCATGTGACCAAAAAGGCTACTGGACTCAACCAAAATTCACATTTACAAAATTCGACATATAACTGACGGTCATACTGGTTTATTATATCGGAGAATCCGACAAGTAGTCTACCGGTATAACTAGAGCTTATATGGCCTTCTGGCCGCATGCTAAAGCTGCTTGTTGCTAAGGTAACCTTGAACGACTATCTGCACACCATGTGCCCGTATTTGATCAGGGGGTCCTGATATCGACCATGACCTCTAATGATCTGGCTGCATAACCTTAAATAACTGAATAGTCGGGTTGAATGACCCGAATGTGGCAGTAGTCCCACCATACTCTACCCGTGCTACTTGAGTGCTTATAGTTCATGCATAATCGCAAACTCGTGGGCATCTAATTGCTTTGTTATTTTCTTAACCCACTGGAAGGCTGGACTTATTCAACTTACTCCCAGGCGATCAATCTCTGGATCTTCACGGGGAGTCTACTGATCCCCCGATCTTAATAAACACTGTTCTAGCAGGGTACTATCAATTACTTATGCCTTGTGTGTATCCACTTGGATCTATACTGCTGTTCTGAGGAATTCTCGGTCTTATAGGCGATTCTGTAACTACTGGCCTTCCGCTAGGGCTCTGTATCTGAATATCTTACGAAACCCAGCTGAAGTACCAGTCTGTCACTGACTACTGATATGGACCCTTCCTTGGGGTACCCACGGGTATTCTGACTGGGACGGTCGGCTGACTTCTGGGGGGGGTTCTACATAACAACTGCTAGGTTGACGAAGGCCGACTGTCGCCCACAAGGCTGGGAAAACGACGTATGACCACTTAACATGCTAGAACAATTCTGGTATTGCTAATATCTGAAATTTTCCTACTCGACCTCTAATCCTGGTTCTGGCACATGCACTACTGTTACCGATCTTCAGGGATGCCTCCTTGCTAATGCGGGCGCCAGCTGGTCGGTAGACCGTCTAACTGCGCCCCTATCATCTGGCCATCTATCTTAGGCCAATAACTCTGGTAAGCTCCTAGAGCCTAGATCTGACAACAACGCATAAGTCTGTTAATCTAATAACTGAGAACTGAGATAGTTTCTATGACTTCATATGTAACTCACACTCACACTTAATCCGCCCTTTCTCTTCTTCTTTTCTTTTTTTCTTCTCCCTTTTTCTTCTCTTTTCCTTTTTTTTTTCGCAATGCAATTTGTATAGGCTTTCTATTACTAATCAGCATCTGTGATTGTAGCCCTTATAGGCAACCACTCACAACATATCTATGATCTGTATACATATATATCGCTAGCTACGTACAATATGTACTGATTCCTGTGGTAATTCATAACCTCTGACATGTTCTGCTGAGTCTCACATCGTACATGATACATTTCTTCTACGGCCTAATAATATCTCCGACCCTAACTCATCATTTCATTGCATTGTCACCCCATTCTGAAAGTAACAACATAAACATTCTAGTTATTGTCTGTTGTTTGAAATTCCTCCACTCTTGCGATGTGGGGATCGACGTTCGAATCCGGTAGCCTTACTAGGCATATTTTGAGAGCCCATAACTGTCTGCTGGGCCTTATCTCTAGGCTACACTAGATTAGAATTGCTGTATCGGTAACTTCTTAACTTTTCCATAGCGGACATGTTGCGGTATTCTGAACCGTAGTCTTACTGTCAGCCCGAGGCTTAATCCTTAATACGATACTTTATCAATCCGGGGTAGTTCTAATTTCCCCACAAGATCTGACATTCCTGCTTCTTCCTCTCATCTGGCTTAGACTGAACTCTGGGGTTCAAGGTACCTGCCTTTCATTGCTAATGAGATTACTCATCAAGCCTCGGCCTATACTTCTTCTGGCGTATATGGCAGACTTGGCCTTTTTCTGACTCAAACTTGACTATTATTAGGCATTCATCACTAGCAGGTCTGTTACCCCTACTTCGGGTAAGCTAACAGTCTTACTTTATTTACTGGCTTGTTACCATAAGGGTCTGCACAACTTACGTAATCATAAGGGCTTTTTATATTTTCTAATACTTACTAGGATCACTCAACCCATCTTTACTTACTGCTTGATCTGGCAACCCCATCTCAAGTCTTATGCCCCTTTACTATACTGGCATCAAAATCAGGAGGTAGGGATAGCCCTTCTCTTATTGCAACAAATAAAAGCGTTCAACTGTACCATATCCAACAAGATGTATTTGGGATTCCTGCATTTTCCTCTCTTTTTCATACTTATCTGGTGGTCTGACCTTATCTGTAATCATAATCAGATCTCATATAGCTAATAAATGAATGAGTTCATATATACATTATATTTCTGACTTCCTATTCTGACGTTATCAACATATACTGGGAATAATGTCAATAACGGTATCACGCTGGGAGGTCTCTGATACCCCCTCCTGCTGCTATAATTATCATTTAACTGACTGAGGTTCTTTTCTGTTGCTATCTCTGATCTTCTGCCTGTGATAGGGAAATGCTGATCTGCCTTTGTATCTGTAATCAAAGAATACGGTAAGTTTTCAGGGACTCAACCCTATACTGTACCGCTCTAAAGCACGACTGACTGAGAAGGAAAGGTAACCATCATATCATGCCTCGCAGCCTCCTGCCTATAGTATGTGGTGCACAACACATCCATAGACAAGACTCTACTTAGCACGGTTTGCAGACTCCCTGGGATACGACCTGCTCTGATACCAAGTTTGTCACGCCCCGCCTTGGGGGGTATGACTGGCACCTGGTGCCTTACTAGGACCTAAACTACTGCACTGCTAAGCCTAGGCACATCTGGTACCTGGCTGGCTCTGATTCACATTTCTGGAAACAAAGGGCTATATAACGGCTGTAAGCACAGCCTCTGGCCCATTGGCCTATAGCCTCCTGTACCTGTAATAACAGCTGACCAGAACAAGCAACTATAGGGAAGCCTATGCGGGCCGACAAGGCCACCATGCTGTCTAGTTATCTGCATTCAGCGATAAAATACTAGAAGGCTACGTGACCGGCAAGGTCACCACTACTGTCAAGCTTATGGCCCCACACGACCAACATAAAAGAAGCAAGAGTACTAACAGCTAACACTGCACGGCCTCACACGACCGACTCAACTGACCACAGGGAAATATACAGACTGCAAGCCTCTAGGAATAGCAATAGAAATGACCGGGACAGGGCCCCGACCTACCCATACTATATAACAACAGAAACTGAAGTACCTCTGGAATTCAGTCTCCGGATGACAGGAGCTGAATGCTCAACGCTGACAGGAATCACGTGGTGTCACCTGCTCGTCTATGAGTACCTGCAGGCAAGTAATGCAGCGCCCCACCGGGCGTCAGTACCGCTGGTACTGAGTATGTAAAGCAATAACTGAAAACAAAATTTGAAAGCAATAATGTAACTGATAAAACTGAAGTAGAAGGAATAACTTAACTGTCTGATAATGTAAACCTTACCTTCTCTCAATCTTTACTGGAAGGGATGAGAGTCATACCTGGAAACGTATCGTGCTACTGCTGATCTACTTGTATTTAACATAACATGGCATAACATGAAATAACATAACATAGCACACACAAACCTTACCCGGCCCCCATAAGCCGGGAGGTACAACCAGCACAAAATCTATACCCCTACCCCGGTCATCCCATCTCCTATAATGGCTGCAAGCATCCCGCCGGTCCCCTGGGTATGCACTTGGGCTCGCTGAGCCCCTGACTATAACTGCATCTGAGTCCGGAGGACTCCTGAATCTACACCCGGGCGTATCCGCTCGACTGGGGTGTGTAAGGGCCGATCAAGGCACAAATATGGGGAAAAGCTGGCATCCCATCTTCGTCCCCTGGCGGGACGGCATGCCACTCCGTAGAGTGACGTATCCTCGTCCTCTGGCGGACGAGTCGACACAGCTATCAACCCTGGGCGGTCATGGATGCTAGGTAATCCAACCCCAAACAATACAACGGTCTCAACTGGTAATACTGTCTGTGTATCTCACATGCTGAGGCTAATAAGGGTAAAGTACCGTATATATTACATGCTGAGCTAATGATAGTAATCTGTACGTATCTGTTACGTGTTGAGGCAGGTAAATATATATATAAATATGAATATAGTCTCCTGCCGGACTGTACTGGGGCAAATGCTATATAAGATAATGTTTCTGCTGAAAACTCTGTTGTTACTAAGTTTCTGCATACACTATATGCTGGACTAGTGATAGAAATATATACATACTTAATACATGCTGAAGCTGGAAATAATATATATGTATGTACGAATATGGTCTTCTGCCAGACTGTACTAAGGCTAATGCTGAACATGATATAGTCTTTCTGCTGAAACTATGCTGTAAACTGATTTTCTATAGTAACATGATTCACTATTTCTAACATGCTTTCTAACTTCGTTTCAACTTATCATTCTATTTCCGAGCTGTCTTACAGGTACTACTTGCTCTACTGAGTTTCGATTGAGCACAATAATATACTAACATCCTGTGTAACATCGCATACTGAGCATACTGTGCAGTTTCTACTGCTTATATTAGAATCTCTAGCATACTAGCAAATTCCATGCAAATTGTAACTCGATACTTTCAATATCGTACCAACAGTCGTAACAAACGTAACACCTGACTTCTGGATAATCTACTGGCCTTTAAATTACTATACTGTATCAAGATTCTTAACTTGCCGAGGAAACGAACTTTACATACCTTATCTTGAACTATTCGTCTGTCGGACGAGGCTCAGCCGGTACTCCAACTGTTTTCTCCCAACTGCATTCATAAACATATCAATTAACACTAAATACAACTTTATTTCAAAAGGCAACGTCACTTTCGATATAGTTTATAGCCTAAACTTAGGCTTATCGAAAGACGGCCAGAAACTCGCTATTTTTCAGCGGCCCAGAAGGGAGAAATATTCACTTCTCAGCTAGGAACACATAGACACTAATTTAGAGCAATTCCACTTACCTTAGCTCTGTGGCTCGATGATTCGTCGGCCGTATATTACGAAACTGAATCCGTAGGAATGCTCTCTGCTGCTAACTACTTCGGTATCTGGGATTAATTTGAGTTTGGGCAGCGTTTAGTAGCATAATCGGACGGAAATTATATAATTTCCTTCGTTCTTACCTTCTCTCTGCAGCTTTGCTCTCTTCTCTGGAAAATTATATGTGATTAAATGATTTAAAACCGAAGTGGCCTTTATATACTTGGGCCTGGACAAGGGCAACGTGTCACAGAGCCATCGCGGAGGCCTCACCTCCGTGACATGCTGCCATCGCGGAGGGGCTCTGCCTGGCTCCTCCCGCGATGGTTCGACGGGTTTCTCGTCCGATCTTTTTCCCGGGCCTTTCTACAGCACGTATGGCCTTCAGATGTGCTTAACCAATGTGCGAATAGGTCATCTAGGTGCCGGGAATTCTACGGGGTATAACAAATTACATCCCAACCTTTGCCACTATGGTGCGACAATTTGAGCTACGGTCATGCCGATCATTCAATATTGCAAATCATCAAGAAAACATGCATGGTCTTAACAATGCAATGACCTTTAATACATTAAAACTTCCTAGACTTTAAGAATCGACTCTCGATATCGGCAAACTCATGCAAATCAGCTAATCAAGATATCCGACACGAAAATCAATCTTTCATCAAGCATGTGCCCTCACAACTCAAGAGAATCTTCCCCTTTATGCTCATGTGACACACAAACATTCAAGTAGGGGCATGTAGAAATTAATTTCACTCTCTCTCCCAAAAGAATTCACATGCATCATGTCATGACCCATAAGCTTGCCCTTAGTGTATTACTCCACTATTATAAAGAAATGCAATGTAAGATCATGTAGGACTTTAATGGGTTGTAATGGAAGCTATGGAACTAGTACATATTGGATTAGCCAATAATAGCCACTAGCATCATTAAGCGCCTTTTCAACACATTCTCATCAACGTATGGACATTGTTTCTCTCTTTTCTTTATTTCATCATCCCATTCATGATGATTTACATTCGTCTGGCCCATTTCATCAAGCACACTTGACACAAAAACAAAGGTTTTTCATGCACCTTCATTATCATTTTATTATAGCAAGTGCACCATCACCCTTCTCTTTTCTTTCCTCACTCTGCTTTTCTTTTTCTTTTCACCATTCTCACTCTTTGAAACTTTGGGAAAATTTTTGTTCTTCTTAAGCGCTTAAGAGTTTTGTATAGACTTTACGGCTAATGAAAAGAAAGAATTAAGCTCAGTTTAAGCTTTTTGGACAAAAGAAAGAAATAATAGGCTAAAGGCTCAACGGGCTGACTAGGGTATACAATCACATCAAAAGGGGAGTATGACAAGAAAAAAATAAAATAGAAACTCTCGGTTAAAACAAAGAAATGCCTATATCCTTTCCAACACTACACCTCCTTCATTTCGTTTTGTACACACACCAGGCAAGTTCTAGACACTTCACAATAGCATGGAATAACAATACCTCACTTCACACTTCATACACATGCTCGACTCAAGATGCATTCACAGACTCTTTAATTAGCTAATTACATGAATTCAAAAACTAAACCTCAATCACACCGAATCGAACTCTACAGCCTAGGTATCTCAACATATTTACAAAACTGCATGCTTTCATATGAATCACCTTTGCATTTTGAATATCAAGTACAACACGCAACCAACATTTCACAACCATATAGTAACTACAGGTTCCGTGATGCAATCCACCAAAGAAAAAAACTGAAAATAAATTAAAATCACTACTCCTACCGACTACATTTCCCTTAAGACGGTCGTCATCCATCCATCATAGGGAACGATCACTAACTATGACGTCGGTTCAATGGGACTATTCTCTGTAAAAGAACCGAAAACAAACTCCGAGAAACCCAAAAATAAAAATCAAAGAATTTTGCAACACACCGATCATTTCGATGGAAAAATTATTTAAAAAATATTTTAAATATAAATAAAATATTTTCGCAAAATTTTAAAAATATCGATCATTTCGATAGAAAAAAAAAATTTTACAAAAATTTTTACAGACTTAGCTGGCAACAACAACATTCCACAACACACATCAATACCACAAATATGTACAGCTACAGAATAGTTTGCAATTCACAAACACAGGGAAACATACATACAAAACAGAGGAAAGCATACAAGCAAACCAGCCCAGCCCCAGCACCTAACTACTCCCCACCCCACACTTAAATCGAACACTGTCCCCAGTGTTCACAAAAATTAAAAATCACAAAATTGGGTGGTGGAACTCCCTGATCAGTCAAAGTATTCAACTTCTTCATCAGGTGCTGCTGCCTCATCGCCCATGTTCGAGTCACCTCCATCATCGTCCTCGGACTCCACATCGGAGTCCTCCCGACGTGTCTCCTCGTCCGTGGGGACATCATCGTCAGTGGGCTCTACAAAGGCTGGCCCCACTCGGCATAGAGCCCTGGCGTTTTCGCCAAATGGGTAATCCAGCTCGAGCTGCCATAACTCCTCCTCCGTGTCTGGTCTCCCACCGATCCGAAGCTGGAGCATTTGCATTCCAAACATCCGTGCCATGTACTGGTCATCACGAGAATGTCGCTCGCCAAGCTTCAGCACTGGCCTGTGTGTGGTGTCAGGGGCCTTAGTTTTGGTTACGTCAAGGGCCCTCCGCTCCAACTGCGGGATGTAGTCCAAAGCCTCTTCCTCGACGTCGAGGCCCCAGAGAAAGGTGGTGATTAGTCCCCCGAACCCATACCTGTGGCCCTGGTGTAGTCGGGCTCTCTTCATGGCGGATATGATGACCGCCCCAACATTAATCTCTAGCCCTTTCATCAGGGCATACACCAGGCAAACCCGGTCCCGGGTCACATCAGTCATGTGCACCCCCGGGATTAGGCACGAGCAGACTATCTTTAGCCATATTTTGGCCTCCCTGTTCATTTGAGAATACGGCAGAGTCTGGTGGTAACCCCTTTCCTTATGTCTGCTCCATCTGGCTGTGGATCGAGCCCCACACAATGTGCGTATGATATCGGCATATGGTGGGGTGATGTTCAGCTGGCGGAGAACGTGGGCGTCTGTGTCCCGCGCTCCGATGATGGCATTTAGCTGCTGGGGTTCCAGAGTGACTATTTGCCCTCTGATCTTGATTGTGTGGCTTCTGATTGCCGGGTTCCAATTAGCATAGAACTCCTGGACTAGATGTAGGTTGCATTCCTTGGGCTCCTGAAATATGAAGCTGAGCCTAGCTGCCTCGATCCTTTGCACTATGCGGGGGAACTCCTGTGCTAGTGGTTCTCGTGCAATATGCTCCTCGGGGAAGTATTTATTCTACTTGTGTTTGGTGTACCACTTCTTCCCCTCCTCAGTTACCCACCTAGTTCCGTATTGGCGGCGCTGGCCGCGCGGAACTGCTGGTGCAGCTGGGACTGCTGTGCCCAGTCTAAGTCTTTTTCTCCCAGTGCCTGAAGTTGATGCACCTTTACCCTTATCCTGCCTACTTGCCATTTTACCTGTCAACACAAATAAACAAGCGCAATGTCAAGCTAAATGAATATTAACTTCGGCTAAGGTCGGGTTAACTAAGTTTACCCCACACTTAGTTCTTAGCTACAGTTACGATACTACGGCAAGAATCACTTTATTTACACCAAAAACTAACAACTATACAATTCATGCTTAGTGCGTTCAACAAAGAAAAATTCGACGGCATAATTTTAGCGTACTACTCAGACTTCATACAGCTAATCCCAATCACTACCATCTCTAGCAATTCAACCATCGCACTTAGCAAAGACAAACAACAAACAAAAACAACAACAAAAATTCTATATACACATGAACCTATATAATCAACCCAATTTGAACAATTTTCAACATTTTCCCAAAAACCCGAGAATTCATCATCTATTACATTCAAACAATATTCTACCACGACTTATCTCATTCAATACATACAACCCGGCATATAATTCACAAATTTAACAAGTTACCAATTTCGATTCCAACAACCAAGCCCTAGAATTGAATTTCGCAATCAAATTCGAATAATTCATGCAATCGACAAGTTCAAACGCTCATTACAACATTCCGAACATTTATCAATCAAGGAATAACTCAAATTCATGCTAAATTTCGACTTAGGGTGATTTAGTTCACCTCCCATGCTTAAATTCGAATGAAATCGACAAAAAATTGAGAGATAATCGGAAAACATACCTCGTAGTTGAAGAACCAAAGAAAACTTGATAATTATTTTTCTTTATACCGTGGCACGTTGATGGGCAAGGGAATTTTGGGTGTTTGGTCGCGGAGAAGTGTAAAAATGAGGGGAAAAGGGGCAGAATCGGGGGTTTAAAATGAAGAAAACACGCGGGTCACCCGGCAACCCGGTGTGACCCGTCATAATTTATATGGCAACGTGTCACGAAGTGCATCGCGGTGCACTGCCTCCGTGACACGGAGCCATCGCGATAGCTTACTGGAATTTTTGAAAATTCCAGATTAAACCTCAACGTGTCACGGAGGGTAACGTGGAGGTCCTCCTCCGTGACACGGAGCTATCGCCCCAGCTCACTGTCTCTGCATTTTATTAATTTTTTCATACCTCGCCTTTTCCTTCACGATTCCGTGCACATTTTTCTCCGTTTCACCTGAAAATCATCTCACTAAACAAAATTGGTTAGATTAATAGGTTTCACCTAACTAAACTAAAAATACTAACTAACACAAAAATTTTGTACAAAATCAAGAAAAATAAAAATAAAAAAAGATCTATTTACACTTTACAAAATGAAAAGAAAAAATTTTTCACGGGTTGCCTCCCGTGCAGCGCCTTGTTTACCGACGCGGCTCGACGTCCTTTATGCTCAATTATCCGCTAGGGTGATGGACAATTTCTCACGATCATTGTCCTCCCTCCAATAGTGCTCACGCCTATCCGGTGGTCTTCCCATCAACTCTCGGGAATCATCCATTTGTGTAGTATTCCCATGATCAATTACATTGATCACCGAGAGTTCTTCATTCACCATCGGGAGCTTGGGTGCTTTGTACACATCGAACACCTCTACCTTGTCATGTGCTCGCATTGTAAGTTGACCCGCAGCTACGTCGATTAATGCTTTCCCAGTTGCCAAGAAGGGTCGTCCCAAAATAAATGGGACTTCCGCGTCTGGTTCAAAATCCAGAACAATAAAATCTACCGGGAAAATGAGGGAGCCCACTTGCACTAGAACATCCTCAACAATGTCATCCGGCCTAGCTAAGGATCGATCCGCCAACTGCAAGATTACGGTTGTAGGTCTAGGACTCCCTAGACCCAACTTTCTGAATACCGAAGATGGATTCAGATTTATGCTCGCTCCCAGGTCACACAATCCACGAGCTCGGATACTCTGCCCAATAGTAAGCTGGGTAGTAAAACTTCCAGGGTCTTTTAGCTTCGTGGGCAGTCTATTTTGGATCCGGGAAGTGCATTCCTCCGTCAAAGCCACCGTGGCATACTCGGTCAAACGACTTTTGTTGGCCACGATGTCTTTAATGTATTTGGCATATTTAGGCACTCCCTGCAAGACATCAACAAGAGTTAAATTAACATGTAACTGTTTAAGCACCTCCATGAATTTCTTGAAACACGCCTCCTCTTTGTGTTTCTTTAGTCATTGAGGGAACGGGGGTGGAGGTCTTTCTGATTCAGCTTCTTTGGTCTTCCCCCTTTCCGCACTTTGCTCCCCCTCAACTTCTGCTGCTCCTGACTTTTGAGGTGGTCTCTCTGGTTCCACCTCCTTCACCTGCAAACCACTTCTTGTGGTCACTGCATTTACCTGCTTCGGATTCGGATCTGTGTCGCTAGGCAGTCCTCCTCTAGGCCTTGTATTTTGGGCACTAGAAAATTGCCCAAATTGATACTCAAGAGCCTTTGTCGCTAATTGGTTATTTTTCACTTCGGCTGCCAATTAAACATAGTCAGCCTGCAATTGCGCCTGATTAGCGATCATGGTCTTAAACATCTCCTCAATGCTAGGTGATGGTGGTGGAGGAGGGGCATTGTGATTTCTGAATTGAGATTGGTAGTTCTGTTGCCCTCCTTGATTTCTTTGCATACCCTGACCCGAACTTTGGCCTTGTTGGTTGTTGCTACCCCATGAAAAATTTGGATGGTTCCTCCAATTTGAGTTGTAGCCACTACCATACTGCTGCTGATTTCTTTGTGCATTACCCACAAAGTTAACCGAATCTGGGTTTGCTCCACAGCACTCAGCTGAGTGCTCACTACTACCACATATTTCACACCACATTTGCTGGACCGCATTGACTGAAGCTGAAGGCTGGTTCAAATTCATGTTGCTGAAGTGGTTGTTCAATTGATTCTGCAAGGCAGCTATCTGTGCAGCGATAGCCGTAAATCCATCCACTTCAAGCACCCTTGCTTCTTTCCTTGCTCCACCTCGTGATGAATCAGCATTCCATTCTGGATTGCCCTGTGAAATCCGGTTTAGCAATGTGTACAACTCCTCATATGTTTTTTCCAGCGCTTGCCCTCCAGCTGCTGAATCTAGCAAAATTTTAGTATGGGGTTCCAAACCCTCAATAAATGTGTGTACCAACACCTCATTGGACTGATGATAATGAGGACAGTCCCGCAACATGGATTTAAATCTTTCCCAGGCTTGATACAAATTTTCTCCCTCCCTCTGTTTGAAACTTAGAATTTGACTTCTAAGTCTAGCTGTTTTACCAGAGGGAAAAAATCTTATCAAGAACTTCCGTGCTAGATCATCCCACGTTGAAATAGAATTTGGTGGCTCAGCTTTTAACCACCTCTTGGCTTCACCAAGTAATGAGAATGGAAATAATGTGAGCCGAACATAATCAGGTGGCACTCCAGTGGGTATATAAGTGTCACTTATCTCCAAAAAGTTTTGGAGATGTTGTTGTGGGTCTTCATGAGGGAGACCGGTAAATTGCCCGCTTGTGTGCAACAATTGCACCATAGTTTGCTTGAGTTCAAATCTCCCTCCAGGCTCTAGTTTGCGGATACTTGATGTAACATTGTTGGCATGTGGGATTGCCACCTCGCGAACTGGCCTTGCTGCTGCTTCTTTGGGCACTAACACTGCCCTCACAACCGGTGGATTTTGTTGCTCCATAATAGTCTGTCTGAGCAACTGCAACTTTCTTTGTAGAGCTTCCCTCCGTTTACTATGAAATATACGTTCAGGCTCTATATAAGATTCCACCAGCTCTTTGTCTCTTGCCAGTGTTCACAGAAATCAAGTCTGCAAAATACAGGCTAAGACCAAGTTGTCAACACTTAAGAAAATAAAATAAAAATACAGTAAATTTACACTTAATACAATTTCACCAATTGCCTAGTCTCCCCGGCAACGGCGCCAAAAACTTGTTCGGTTGGTTTTGTTGGGTGTTAAAAAAAACTGACACGCAAGTGCATGTGGTCAAACAAGTAGTAAGTGGCTTAAGTAAGCCAAGTATCGATCCAAGGAGACTCTGGATAAGTAAAAATTGCTTAAGTATACTATTTTCTATCTCACTTCTAATTATGCTGACAACAACGTAACCAACAATTGAAAAGTTTGTTTTATGAATTATGTACTGAAACTACTAACAATTATTTACTTTGAATTTAAACTATGGATATGAGCATGCCAAGGTTAAGAACGTGTAATGAACTTGATTATAATAATAAATTGGTTAATCTTTCTCTTCCAGTTGCTAGCCAAGAACATTAGCCAAGAGATTAAAACTCTCGTATTTAATCTCACTTAAGAATCATAAACCATCCGTCTACATTTCTGTGATCAAATGCAATTCATGACCTAGCAATACAATTCCGGTTCCTAAATTGACTAATACGACTTTCAGGTATATTTCTATCAGGAAAGCACATCAAAACCCAATTTTCCCAAATCAAGTTAAGAACAATACCCTATTAATTCACAACTTTCCAATTTCGTGCTCTCTCGAGTGAAATCGGACTTTTTAGATATACATTAATGTCGGCCACACACCAATGCAGTAGAAACAAAAATTAATAGAACAACATGGAAGAAGAAGATAAAAAACCATATATTTAATAATCAAAATTCATCACAAATGTTCATAACCTCAGCAAGGAAGGGAATTAGCCACTCATTTGTGGATTAATCATCCTAAAACAAGTGTTAATCATACAAACAATTGAGTTAAACAAGAAAAAAAGAGAGAAAAACCCTGAGCTTTTTCGTCCCTCAACTGCCTGTAACCCACGTCCTTGCTCCACCAAGTATGAATTAATTAAAAATAAGCCTAAGTGTTCTATTTATACTAGTGGAAATTTTTCCCGGAATAACAAGCAACGTGTCACGGAGTGCATCGTGGAGCACTGCCTCCGTGACACGGCGTGGACGCGGACCCTCACTGGAAATTTGGGGTCCGGGAATAAAGCTTCAACGTGGCACGGCATGCAACGCGGAGGCTTGCCTCCGTGCCACGGAGCTGTCGCGAGGCTCCACTTGAATTTGACTAATATTTCACCCTCCAGGCAGAGTGCCTCCACGATGGTAGCGTGACACGGCTCCATCGCGGAGCCCCTTTATATTTTGCAGTCCAATGCCTTTTCCGTGCTCGCATCCAAGTCCAACTCTGATATTGCTCCAACATGCATTTTAGCTCCTCAAAATCACATTTTACCTACAAAACAATGCTAATCATGTTGGTTAGTATAAATTCACATTTTATTACCAATTACATGAAAATGTATACATATTGCTAGATAAACAAGGCGAAAATGATACGTTTGAGTATCACTTGGGCATATAAATCTGCCCAAGATCAGGTATCATTGCTCAGAATGGGTCAGAATCTTCATCAGTAACCAAGTTCAAGGCTAGGCAAGATGAGGATTCTACCTTGGTAAAGTTGAGGGATACAGTCTGAAATTAGAAAGTGGAGTTTTTCACCCAAGGGGAATGGGATGCTACTATATCAGCGCTTATTATGTGTGCCAGCCGTGGATGACTTAAGAGAGTGGATGTTGGATCTTGGTATTCTATCCATCCAGGTGCCACTAAGATGTACCGTGATCTACAGGAAGTCTTTGGTGGAATGGCATGAAGAAGGACATAGTAGAGTTTATGGCTAAGTGTCCGAATTGCCAGCAGGTGAAGGTCGAGCATCAAAGACCTAGAGGTATGCTATAGTACATTAGTATTCTTATTTGAAAGTGGGAAGATATCAACATGGACTTCATTACAGGCTTTCCTCTTACATGCCGACAGTATGACTTTATATGGATGATTGTGGACAGCTTGACCAAATCATCTCACTTCTTACTGGTCAAAACTACCAATTCAGCTGAGGATTATGCCAGATTGTATATTCGGGAGTTAGTTCGATTGCATGGAGTTCCCTTATCCATCATCTCAGATAAAGGTACTTAGGTTACCTCACAATTTTGGAGATCGTTTCAGAAGGGTCTTGGTACTCAAGTCAAGCTTAGCAAAGCTTTTCACCCACAGAAAGATGGTCAAGCTGGGTTGACCATTCAGACTCTTAATGATATGTTGACAGCATGTGTGATCAATTTCAAGGGTAGTTGGGATGATCACTTGACTCTCATCGAGCTTGCTTGTAATAACAGATACCACTCCAGCATTCAGATGGCTCCATTTGATGCTCTTCAGGGCGAAGATGTAGATCGCCTATTGGATAGTTTGAGGTAGGTGAGGCTGCATTTATAGGGCCAAATTTAGTTCATGAGGCCATGGAGAAGGTTCAACTTATTAGAGAAAGGCTAAAATCATCTCAGAGTCGTCAGAAACCATATGAGGATGTTAGGCGGAGGGAGCTTGAGTTTGAGGTTAATGATTGGGTGTTTCTAAAGGTTTCTCCATGAAGGGAGTGATGAGGTTCGGAAAGAAAGGGAAGCTTAGTCCCTGATATGTTGGTCCTTATTGGATTTTGAGGCGAGTTGACAAGGTGGCATATGACTTGGAGCTACCAGCAAAGTTAGCCTCAATGCACCTAGTTTTCCATGTATCCCTATTGAAGAAGTGCATTAGTGACCCGGCCTTAGTTGTTCCAGTGAGCATACGTGTGAAAGATAGCCTTACCTATGAGGAGGTTCCGATTGAGATCCTTGATCGTTAGGTTCAAAAGTTGAGAAGAAAGGAAGTATCCTCAGTGAAGATTTTGTGGAGGAATCATCTTGTTGAGGGAGCTACATGGGAAGCCAAAGCAGATATGATGGCTATATACCCGCATCTTTTTCCTTACAACATAGTTCCAGCTTGAGGTATTAGTTTCCTCCTTAATACTCTATTCAGTTTTATGTCAAGATCATGTCAATAAGACATTTTCATATCATTGCATGTATGTATGTTTCACGAATTTAGTTCAGTTATGTGTATCAGTCCAGAGTCAGTCACTTCGTCAGTTTTTAGCTTTAGTTGTTTAATTTTTGGACTATAGATCCTTCCTCAGCTTTTCAGTATGTTTAACCTACATTCAAGGATGAATGTTCTCAAAGGGGAGATAATGTGACACCCAAAAGTTCCTAGACTAGATTCAAGATTTGAAATATGTTCAGTAGAAAATTCTTGAAGTTTTCTCAGAACGACTCATTGTATGAGTCGTGATCTGGAGTAAAGGACCATGGTTAGGAGTCGTGGCTTGCGGCAAAGTCTTCTGGTCCAGTAGCAACGAGTAATGGTACTGTTCATACGTCCCTGTAATGGGTCGTGGTCAGGAGTCATTATATGTTGCTGGTGAGTCTAGGCTGGATAATACGTGTCTTGGTACAACTCATTGTAGGAAATAACAAGTCATGGTTTGTACCTGTTAGAAGAAACAGAGAAGTTGGAAGTTTGGTGCAGTAACAACGAATAGGGTTCAACAACCCATCTTTACAAGGTACAACTCATTGTATGGGTCCGTTAGGAAAAATCCAGGATTTATACTTGAGAATAGTGGTGACGACGAGAGAAACTGATCTTGGGCAGATTTATATGCCCAAGTGATACTCAAACGTATCATTTTTGCCTCGTTTATCTAGCAATGTGTATACATTTTCATGCAATTGGTAATAAAATGTGAATTTATACTAACCAACATGATTAGCATTGTTTTGTAGGAAAAATGTGATTTTGAGGAGCTAAAAAGCATGTTGGAACAATATCGGAGTTGGACTTGGATTCGAGCACGAAAAAGGCATTGGACTGCACCAATTAAAGGGGCTCCGCGATGGAGCCGTGCCATGCTACCATCGCGGAGGCACTCTGCCTGGTGGGTGAAATATTAGTCAAATTCCAGTGGAGCCTCGCGACAGCTCCGTGGTACGGAGGCAAGCCTCCGCGTTGCATGTCGTGCCACGTTGAAGCTTTATTCCCGGACCCTAAATTTCTAGAAAGGGTCCGCGTCCACGCCGTGTCACGGAGGCAGTGCTCCGCGATGCACTCCGTGACACGTTGCTTGTTATTCTGAGAAAAATTCCCATTAGTATAAATAGAACACTTAGGCTTATTTTTCATAATTCAGACTTGGTGGAGCAAGGACGTGGGTTACAGGCAGTTGAGGGACGAAAAAGTTCAGGGTTTTTCTCTCTTTCTTTCTTCTTTCAATCAATTGTTTGTATGATTAACACTTGTTTTAGGATGATTAATCCACAAATGAGTGGCTAATTCCCTTCTTTGCTAGGGTTATGAACATTTGTGATGAATTTTGATTCTTGAATTATATGGTTTTTCATCTTCTTCTTCCATGTTGTTCTATTAATTCTTGTTTCTACTGCATTGGTGTGTGGCCGACATTAATGTACATCTAAAAAGTCCGATTTCACTCGAAAGAGCACGAAATTGGAAAGTTGTGAATTAATAGGGTATTGTTCTTAACTTGATTTGGGAAAATTGGGTTTTGATGTGCTTTCCTGATAGAAATTTACTTGAAAGTCGTATTAGTCAATTTGGGAACTGGAATCGTATTGCTAGGTCATAAATTGCATTTGATCACAGAAATGTAGACGGATGGTTTATGATTCTTAAGTGAGATTAAATATGAGAGTTTTAATCTCTAGGCTAATGTTCTGGGCTAGCAACTGGAAGAGAAGATTAACCAATGTATGTTGATAATCATGTTCATTACATGTTCTTAACCTTGGCATGCTCATATCCATAGTTTCAATTCAAAGTAGATATTTGTTAATAGTTTTAGTATATAATTTATAAACAAATTATTTAACTTTTGGTTACTTTGTTGTCAACATATATAGAAGTAAGATAGAATATAGTATACTTGAGCAATTTTTACTTATCCAGAGTCTCCTTGGATCGATACTTGGCTTACTTAAGCCACTTACTACTTGTTTGAACACGTGCACTTGCGTGTCAGTTTTATATAACCCATATAGCAAACACCCGAACAAAAACCACGAGTCGTGGCTTCGAGGTATGACTCATGGTATGAGTCGTTATGACTAGCAGTGACTATTTTTCGGACAAATTTTTAAGGGTATTTTCATAATTCCTAATCTCCTAAATTCCTGTTGATGTTGTCTTAAGAAATGAAAAGGGTGTTTAAAGAGGGTTTAGTCCATTCTAAGTCATTAGACTACCATGCATGCAAGTTACTGAGAACCCTCTTCAAGATCAAGCTAGAACTCTCTCAATTTCTTCCTCAATTCTCTTGGGCTTTCAAGGTTAGTTTGAGGATCATTTTACCTAGGTAGGTATGGCTATGAATAAGGGTTTTCTTCCGCCCTCATGCCCAAATTTCTAGAACTCTCTCAATTTCTTCCTCAATTCTCTTGGGCTTTCAAGGTTAGCTTGAGGATCATTTTACTTAGGTAGGTATGGCTATGAATGAGGGTTTTCTTTCACCCTCATGCCAAAATTTTTCCTCAAGTTCATAAATTTAAATTTTAATTTAAGTGTATAATTTTATAAGGTTTTAACCCAAGTTTATGAAATTCTCTATGATATATTTATGGGTCTAATGCCCTCATGTTCTAAAGTATATTTTAAGTCTAATGGGCAGATTTTATACACAATTTGATTATGAATTCATGATTTTAAGTTATTAGAAATTATTCCCTATTATGCAAGTTTTATGAAAAGTCAAGCTTATGATTCATGATTTCAAGTATGATGAGATCTAGCATGAATGAATGTTTATAAATTTCCCATGTATGAATCCATGTTTTTTACTTATGAAGTCTATTTCAAGTATGCATGATTTTATGATTTTGGCTAACCCACAGAAGTTAAGTATGTTTTCATAATTTAGTCAAGGCTAATCAGATCAACTTGTCATATGTTTTGGAGTCAACACTCCTATTGTAGCTTATGATATGTTTTGGAGTCAAGACTTTCAATGATCAGATTTTAGGCTATGTATAGATTATAATTTCAGCTTTGTTGAAAAACGATGTGAGCACTATGCATATAGTGTCTAGCACCGAGCAGGCTTAGGGTCCAATAACCCCGGTCTCATAACTACATGCCAACGTAGGTATATGTTACATGTTAGGGAACTCCCAGTCTCAGAACTACGCGCCAATGTAGGTATAGACCTCTCAAGAGAGTTTTCCCCCGCCCCACGGGGTCTCTGCTTGATATCAATATCATGGTATCATCCTTAGCCTTGGAAAGATTTTGGACGGCTCTGCCCACTTTAGTGTGATAGTTGGGGCATCATGAAAGCTCTATCGTGATGGTGTAGGTTATGAAGGGTCTCCCATTATTCCTCATATTTTCAATTACTCATATTCATGACTTATAATTGTCATGCCTCGCCTTGGGAGGCATGACTGGCACCTGGTGCCCTACTAAGACCTGGACTGCTAGACTACTGAGCCTAAGCACTTCTGGTGCCAGGCTGGCTCTAACTCTGGATTCATGGAACCAACGGGCTATATAATGGTTGTAAATACAGTCTCCGGCCGACTAGGCCTATAGCCTATAAGAAAACAACAACTAACCAGAACAACAGGATCATGGGGGAACCTATGCGGGCCGACAAGGCCGCCATGCTGACTAGTTAACACTAAAAACTAGAATAAAGTGCCAAACTACTCTGTGACCGGCAAGGTCACCAACTATTGACTGAATAAGGCCCCACACAGCCATAACAAGCAAACTGAAACATAGACACGGCCTCACACGACCGGTACAACAAACCATAGGGAATATACAATCTGCAAGCCTCTAAGAATACAGATAAGATGGTCAAGATAGGGCCTCGGCCTACCCGTATTGTACAATAAAAGAAAAGGAATAAACCTCTAGCTATCAAGCTTCGGATGACAGGAGCTGATGACTCTGTGTGCTGGCTAGAATTACGAGGGATTGGCTCCTCGTCTATGAGTACCTGCAGGCAAGTAATGCAGCTCCCCCAAACGTGCATCAGTACCTACCGAGTATGCAAAGCAATAACTAAACATAACTGAAAATAGACAGTAATACTGATAGTTACTAATTAACAGAAGATGGCAAAGATTGTCTGGTTTGACGTAGCGCTTGTCCGGTCTTTCCCCGGGTCTTTTTGTAGCATGTATGGCATTCTAAAACTCTTAACCAACATGCGAATAAGCCATCTAAATATCAAGAATTTACGAGGTGTAACATCCTCCCCCCCTTAAGAACATTCATCCTCGAATGTAAACTTTTGCTCGCAGGAATCTCAACTTACTCGACTTATTCTAAAAAAAATTTTGGCAGAGTTTCCCCTATAACATGGACTATTTCAAAATTCCTGAAATGCAGAAAAGTCCAATACAGGTACTCCACACAATACTATAGCATTCATCACGTAGTAGACTAGAGTCAAGTATCTCATTCATACACATAACATAAGGCAATTCATAAAACAACAATACTAACGTACCTCTGGCTGATTAAGTTTGAAATAACTGAGGATATCTGACTTTCATATCTTCCTATGCTTCCTGTGTCATTTCCTCTCGGTTTCTGTTACGCCATAACACCTTGAAAGAAGCAACATCTTTAGTTCTCAACCTGCGAATCTGCCTGTCTAGTATGGCTACTGGAACCTCTTCATAAGCCAGCTCCTATGTAACCTGGACATCCTGAACTGGGATGATTCGGGAGGGATCCCCTATACATTTCCTTAGCATGGACACATGGAAAACTGGGTGAACAGACTCTAACTCTAAAGGTAAGTCTAACTCATATGCCACTTGGCCTATTCTTCGGCGAATCTGATAAGGCCCAAAAATCCTTGGGCTAAGCTTGCCTTTCTTGCCAAATCTCATCACACCTTTCATTGGTGAAACTTTCAAGAACACCCAATCCCCCATATCAAATTCTAAGTTTCTGCACCGCACGTCAGCATAAGATTTCTGGCGGCTCTGAGCAGTCAGTAAACATTCTCTGATAAGCTTTACTTTTTATTCTGACTGACGAATAATATCTGGCCCAATCAATACTGATTCACCCACCTCAAACCAACTGGTTGGAGGTCTACACTTTCACCCATACAACGCTTCATAAGGCGCCATCTGGATTGTTGAATGGTAACTGTTATTATAGGCGAATTCAATGAGTGGTAAATGTTCATCCTAGCTACCTCCGAAATCCAACACACATGCTCAAAACATATCCTTGAGCGTTTGAATGGTGTGTTCTGCCTACCCATCTGTCTGAGGATGAAAAGCTATGATCAGGTTAACCTGCGTCCCCAAGCCTCTCTGAAATGACTGTCAAAACTTAGTTATAAATTGCGCCCCTCTGTCGAAGATAATTGACAATGGAACACCATGCAACCTGACTATCTCTTTAATATACATCTCAGTATAATCCTCAGTTGAGAAGGTAGTTCTTACTGGCAGAAAGTGAGCTGATTTTTGTTAGCGTGTCAACTATCGCCCAGATTGAGTCATATCGACACCTAGTGCGGGGTAATCCTGCTACAAGATCCATATTCACTGCTTCCCACTTCCATAGAGGAACAGCTATATCTTGAGTCAGTCCACCTGGTTTCTGGTGTTCCACTTTTACCTATTGGCAATTGGAACACTGAGCCACTAGTAGATTTCTTTTATATCGTGGTACATTTTCGTCGGAACTGGATGGAGAGAATAACAGGCATAGTCTACTTCGCCCATATTGTGTTGGTGAAGCCCTGCAACATCTGGAAAACAAAGGAGATCTTTATATCTCCACACTCCATACTCGGTTATTTGAAAATCTATCACCTCTCCCCACTGAACTCTGTCTCTGAACTGAACTAGGATAGGATCTTCGTACTGGCGTTCCTTTACTTCCGCAACTAAAGACGACATTGCGGTATTTTGGATTACCGCTTTGTTGTCCCCTGTTTCTGCTACATGAACGGCTAGACTGGCTAGCTGATGCAACTCTCGGGCCAAATCCCACTGCTCGGGCTGCCAGTATGCTAACTCCCCACAGATTCACGGTTGAGGGCATCTGCTACTACGTTGGCCCTTCCTGGGTGATACAGAATATTCACGTCATAGTCTTTCAACAGCTCTAACCAGTGACACTGCCGCAAATTCAACTCCTGGAACTCCACTCTCATGCCTCAGTCCACTGAAATTTTTTGCTGCCTTCTGTGTCAGTTTAGTCAAAGGTGTTGTTAAGGTGGAAAATTCTTCCACAAATCTTCTGTAGTACCCGGCTAACCCCAGGAAATGGTGTACCTCGATCGGAGTGGTGGTTCTGGCCATGTTTTCACTGCTTTATTTTCTGTGTATCTACCTGTGTACCAGCCTCCGACACGATGTGACCCAAAAAGGTTACTGAATTCAGCCAAAATTCACATTTAGAGAAATTGGCATGCAACTGACGATCATACTAGTTTATTATACTGGAGAAACTGACAAGTAATCTATCTGTATAGCTAGAGCTTATCTGGCCTTCTGGGCCGCATGCTAATACTACTCGCTGTTGGAATAATCTATATGAGTGTTTTCAAACCATGTGCACATATCTGATTAGAGAATCCTGATAGTGATCATGATATCTAATAATCTGGCTGAATAATTGTGAATAACTCAATAACTAGGCTGAATGACCCGAATGCTGAACTACTCTAACAATGCTCTAAATGTCCTACTCGGGCATCTATAGCTCATGCATAACTATGGAGTTGTGGACAGCTAACTTCTTTGTTATTCTACTTGAACAACTGTAGAGCTGGACTTAATCGGACTTACTCTCAGGCGATCAGTCTCTGGATCTTCACAGGGAATCTACCGATTTCCTTGTCTTAGTAAACGTTGTGCTAGCAGAGTACTACCACTTCCTTATGCCTTGCTCGTATCCACTCGTATCTATACTGTTGTTCTGAGAAATTCTTGGTCTTATGAGCAATTTTGTAAAGAATGGCCTTCTCCTAGGACTCTGTATCTGAATATCTTACGGGAACCAGCTTGGGTACTAGTCTGTCACTGACTACTGATGTGGACCCTTTCTTGGGGTACCCACGGGTTTGTCTGACTGGGATTGCTAGCTGACTTGCGGGGTGTTATATATGATAACTGCTAAGTTGACTAAAGCTGACTCTCACCTACAAGACTGGAAAAATGATGTACGACCACTTAACATACTGAAAAATTCCGGTGTTGCTAACCTCTGGAGTATGCTTTTTCGGTCTTTATCTCTGGTTCTGGCACATGCGATGACGTTACTGGTCTTTAGGGGTGCTTCCCTGCTAGTACAGGCGCCAGCTGATTGTTAGACCGCCTAACTGCGCCCATATCATCTAACCACCTGATTCAGGCTACTAACTCTTGTGAGCTTCTGAAGTCTAAATCTGGCAACAAGCATATAAGTCCATCAACTCAATAAACTGAGAACTGAGAAACTTTCTATGGCTTCATACGTGGATCACACTTACCCTGCCCCCTTTTTTGGCGAGGGGTCCTGCAGTACGATCTGTATATACTTCCTAACAGTTAACCAGAATCTGTGTGACTGTAACCCCTACTGGCAGCTACTCACAACATATCTGATATATGTATATATATATATATATATATATATATATATATCAACAACTAGTTACAATACATACTGATTTTGTAGTAATACGTAATCTTTGACATGCTTTACTGAATTTCATACTGCACATGATATACTGCTTCTACAGTCTAATGATATCTCCTAGCCTCTCGTACCATTTCATCGGATTTTCGTCCCAATTTGGAAGCTACAAACACATGCACTTTAGTTATGATCTGCTATTTGAAATTTCGCCACTCTTACAACGTGGGGTCAAAATCCGAACCTTGTGGCCTTACTTGGCATTATATTAAGGGCCCGTGACTATCTGTTGGACCTTCTCTCTAGGCCACACTAGATTAGAGCCTCTGTGTCGGCACTCTCCTACCTTCCCCCTAGGCGGACATACCACAATATTCTGGACTACGACCTTACTGTCTCGTAGCTGTCAGTCCGAGGCTTAGTCCTTAATACGTGACGTTCTATTAATCTGGAGGTGATTTTAATTTCCCCCCTCAAAATCTAGTATTCATACTCCTCACCCTTATCTTCCTTAAACTGAGCTTTGGGGTTCAAGGTACCTGCCTTACATTGTCAATAAGGTTACCAGTCAAGTTTCAACCTATGCTTCTTCTGGCTTGCAGTCGGACCCATCTTATTCATATAACCTCCCTGTCTTTCGATATCACCACTAAGATTATAATTATTATCTTGCAGACGTATCCTGCCATCGTTAGCATGCTACGGCGGATTCAGCCTTTTTCTGAATTGAACTTGACTATTACTAGAAGTTTATCATTGATGGATCTCCTAGACCCACTTCGAGTAATCTAGTGGTCTTGCTCGCTCTTCTGACTTGTTACCATGAAGGTCTACAAAACTTACGTAATCATAGGGCTCCTTACTCTTTCTAACACTTTCTGGCATCAACCAATCCGTCTTCACTTACTGCTTACTTTGGGCAACATCGCCTCAATCCTTATGACCTTTACTGTACTGGAATCAAAAGTAAGAGGTAGGAATATCCTTTTCTTATTGCAACGAAATGAATACATGGAACTGTACCACATCTGCAAGGATGGAGGTGGGAATCCTTCATTTCCCTCTCTTTCTCACATCTATGCAATAATCTAATATTATCTGTCATCTTAGTTAGATCTTATATATCTAACAAATAAATAAACTCGTATATACGCTATGCTTCTGACTTGCTACTCTAAAGTTATAGAAATATACTGGGGATAGTACAGATAGAGGTATCACATTGGGAGGTCCCTGATACCTCCTCCTGCTGCTGTAGTTACCCTACAACTGGTTGGTGCCCTCTTCTGCTGCTATATCCAATCTTCTACCTATGATAGGGTGTCGCTGACCTGACTTTGTATCTATAATCAAAGAGTATGATAAGTTTTAGGGACTCAACACTATAGTGTACTGCTCTATAGCACTACTGAATAAAAAGAAAGAGTAACCATCCTATCATGCCTTGCAGCCTCCTGTCTATAGTATGTGGTGCACAACACATCCATAGACAAGACTCTACTTAGCACGGCTTGCAGACTCCCTGGGATACGACCTGCTCTGATACCAAGTTTGTCACGCCCCGCCTTGGGAGGCATGACTGGCACCTGGTGCCCTACTAAGACCTGGACTGCTGGACTACTGAGCCTAAGCACTTCTGGTGCCAAACTGGCTCTAACTCTGAATTCATGGAACCAACGGGCTATATAACGGCTGTAAATACAGCCTCCGGCCGACTAGGCCTATAGCCACCAGCAAGAAAACAACAACTAACCAGAACAACAGGATCATGGGGGAACCTATGCGGGCCGATAAGGCCGCCATGCTGACTAGTTAACACTGAAAAATAGAATCAAGTGCTAAACTACTCTGTGACCGGCAAGGTCACCAACTATTAACTGAATAAGACCCCACACGGCCATCACAAGCGAACTGAAACATGGACACAGCCTCACACGACCAGTACTACAAACCATAGGGAATATACAATCTGCAAGCCTCTAAGAATACTGATAAGATGGTCAGGATAGGGCTCAAACCTACCCGTACTGTACAACAAAAGAAAAGGAATAAACCTCTAATTGTCAAGCTCCGGATGACAAGAGCTGATGACTCTGTGTGCTGGCTGGAATTACCAGGGATCGGCTCCTCGTCTATGAGTACCTGCAGGCAAGTAATGCAGCACCCCCAAACGGGTGTCAGTACCACTAGTACCGAGTATGCAAAGCAATAACTAAACATAACTGAAAATAGACAGTTATACTGATAGTTACTGAATAACAGAAGATGGCTAAGATTGTTTGGGATGGCAGAATCTAAACTAAGCTTAACTTTACTGGAGAGAAGGTGAGAATCATACCTGTCAATGTGGCGTCCTGCTATCTATCAATTTAATAAATAACACATATAGCATACAAGAACCTATACCAACCCCCACAAGCTGGAAGGTACCAATCAACATGCAATCTATATACCCCTACCCGGGTCGCCATCCAAAAATAACAATTCACTCCACTCATCTAGTAACTATGAGCGTCATGCTGGCCCTATGGGTATGCAACTTGGGCTTCCTGGGCCCCTAACTATAGTTGTATCTGAGTCTGGAGGACTCTTGTAAATTGTAATCTGAGATTTGTGATCTGTAATCTGTAATTTGTGCCCTGGGCGTAAGCGCTAGACAGGGATATGCTATAATGTTGATCAGCCTGCTATAGGGAATGCTGCATCCCATCTTCATCCTCTAGCGGATGGCATGCCACTCCTTGGAGTGACGTATCTTCACCCTCTGGCGGGCGAGTCGACACAGCTATTAACCCTGGGGCAGAAAGGAAGCTCTAAGGATGCCCACATAAAACAATCAGGTCTCTACAAGCAACAATAATCACATATAACATGTATAATAAATCTAATAATACTGTCCATGATCTGATATTCTATTCTGAATCTCCTGCTGAATTAAACTAAATCTGATACTGAGTTATACTGAGTCTGGAATAATATTTCGCTGATTGATACTAACTTATTGACTTTTATTCTGAATATGGCATAATAATAATTCCAGCATGCTTACTGAATTCACGCTGGACATAATACTCGGCTTATGGAACGTTCTTCTGGAATTTACTCTATTTTACTATGCTAGAATTACTAACTTGCCGAAGAAACTAGCTTTACATACCTCAATTACTGACTTCTTGGCTAACTGGTGTAGCTCAGTCGATATCCAGCTATTTCATCATACTGCGTTCATATTCATAGCAAATAGAACTAAACCCATCAATATTTCAGAAGAAAACACTACTTTGAATATATATACTGCCCAAACTTTGACTTTTCGAAGAACGGCCGAGAACTCACTATTTATTGGAGGTCCAAAAGAGAGAAATACTTACTTTAATGCTAGGAGTTTATTAACACTAGTTTGGAGTACTTCCACTAACTTTGACTCGGCGGTCGCCGCTTCACCGGACGATTCTTGCGAAACTAACTCCGCAGGAATGTTCTCTGCAGCTTTATACTTTGGTATCCGAAGTTAATTTGAGTTTGGACCGCGTTTGACAGCGTAAATGGAAGGAATTTTAATGGAGTCCCTCATTCCTCTCTGTTTTCTATTCGTTTCTAGAAATTAAATGAAGAGAAATGAAATTAAAACGAAGTGGGGGCTTTATATACTTGGGGCTGGATCTCACCTCCGTGACACGCAGGCCAATGCGGAGGTGAGCGCTCCGTGACACGTTGGCCATCGCAGAGGGGGTCTGCCCAGCCTCCTCTTGTGATGGTTCGACGTAGCGCTTGTCCGGTCTTTCCCCGGGCCTTTTTCTAGCATGTATGGCATTCTAAAACTCTTAACCAACATGCGAATAGGCCACCTAAATGTCAAGAATTTACGGGGTGTAACAATAATATTATGTTTTCCAGCAAATTCAACCCAATAACCATTTTATGAGCTTTTGCTTATGATTTCAGCTATAACAAGTCATATGATTTTCAGTTATGATAATTAGCTTATGACTATGTTTGTCTCAGATACAGTTTTCAACATTTAGTCGCTACTCTCATGATCTAATGATTAATATTATATGCATGATTTTAGTTAACATTTACTAAGCATGTTTTTACCTTGCATTTGCAGTAAATTCAAAGTATTGACCTGCATACTCTATGTTTTATCATTTCATGATATAGGTTCAAGTGGTCAGCTCAGTCTCGCCTATAGCTCACTTCCCCTATCATCTCAGTTCAGCCCTACCTTAGGTGAGTCCTCCTTATTCGAGGGCGTCTATCATTTCAGTTTTGTGTTGTTAGTTTGTTTCAATCTTGGAGATAGTTGGGGCCTTGTCCCAGTATCTCATCATATCAGAGAGGTTTGTCAAACATAGGCAGTATGTTCAACTTTAATACTTAGTATTGTTATGTTTTCGTTTGATGTACATTTATGTTATTCAGAATTCCGCTTACTCATGTTTAAGTTATCAGTTTCCGCTTTATTATATGCTCTTGAGTTGCTATACACGTGCCCATGCCATTGGTCAACTTGGAGCCATCCATGATTTTAGGTCTCGTGTCTCAATCGGGGGTCCCAGCTGGGGTCGTGACAGTGAGGCTAAAGGGAGATTCCATAATTCCTCTCCCTTAACTAAACATCATGTTATCGAGTTCACGAATCCTAAAATGTGCCAAAGTGTTGTCTATAGAGCTTGTTGAATTTCTTATGTCATCCAAACCTTCTTATAATTGTGCAAGTCCTTGAATATATGTATCTAAGTACTACTTGAATGATTTATGTGATATATGTGCTTATGTGCAACTATGAATTATGAAAGAGACTATTTAGGTCGCAGTCCCAGAATTAGTTATTTTTATGCCATATGTATTATACAAATATGATATGATCCCAGTTGGCTCCATATATGAAAATAGCTATGTCTTCAATTTATACTACCGGCGCGGTCATATATGAGACTTATGACTTTACCACCGACACGGTTATGTTAGGTGGGCAGTTGTCCTTTTAGATATAAAACTTATGACCTTACCACCGACACAATTATGTCAACTGAGCAGTAATCATTTCAGATATGAGACTTATGACCTTTCCACCGATGTAGTTATGTTAATCGGGCGGTTGTCCTTTCAGATATAAGACTTATGACCTTACTACCGACACGATTATGTCAGGTGGGCAATTATCCTTTTAGATATAAGACTGTAACACCCCGGAAGTCCTAGAGATCAGACCCCGAAGTTAGATGAAGCTCAGAAGAAAAGTCAGCAGAAATTTGCCTCAGAACGAGTCAGGGAACGACTCGTTAGGAGACCTAACAAGTCGTGGTTTGACCCATGAAGAACTATAGGGAGGGGATGGCAAGCCCAGACTCCATGGACGACCTGATGAGTCGTCTTTCCTGGTAAAGACTCATTAGGTTGGTCGTTGGGTGTGAATCACATGAGAAGTTAGTGTAGTTGACGGAAGGATGTGACGAGTCATTAAGTGTGGGAACAACTCGTCATGTCAGTCATTAGATGGGAAGAGTTGAAGTTGTGAAATATTATACATTGAACTTGATGGGTGGACTTAATGAGTCGTTAGAGGAAGCAACGACTCTTCATGTTGATCGTGAGTTGAGGAATCTAAAGTTCTAAAGTAATCTTCCAGTGGGTCTAACAAGTCATTGGGTGGAGTAATGACTCGTTACGTTGGTCGTGGTTGGAAGAATGATGAAGCTGTGCAAAATTTCTAGTGTACTTAACGGACAAGAAGATGAGTCATTTGAAGTGGAAACGACTCATCACGTGAGCCATGGATTCAGTTCGGGCAGTTTTTCCAGTTTTCTATAGGGGAATTTCCATAAAATCCTATGCTTTTAACTTCTAAACTACGTCGTTTTGGGTACTACCTTGCATGTTTTTAAGGGTTTTCCTAAGCCTAATCTCTCATTCTCTCAAAATACTCTCTCAAACCTTTCTTCCTTCCCTCTCTCAAGTTCAAAGGTTTCACCAAGGTCTTCATCAAGCTTCAAGGAAGATTTCGAGCAGGGTTCTTCTACCAGGTATGCGGGTTTTTCAGAAAGGACATTCTTCCATCCTTGTGCCCGCAAAAGGTTTTAATTAAAGACCCAATTTCAACAAATCTAGAAAAGCATGATCTAGGGATTTGTGTTATAAGTATATGTCTTTTATATTCCTCATAATTGATAACATCTACTGTGAATACGAGATTAATTGCAATATAAAGAACGGGTTGTCTTGAATTGTGAAATATATGTTGGGAATGCAAGAGTATAAGATGTTCTTCATAAATTGGCTTGAACGGTGAATGGGATGTATTGATTGTCATTTGATTTATTGTAGTAGTTCATATCCATGTTCAAATCATGTGAATCTCGTATGATCATCCCTAATAACCCGATTATGACATTGACAAATATGTTGAGATGAGTTTGAGTTATGGGCTTGAGCAATTGAAAGTAAATTATGTATTACCACCATGTTTTCAATTTAATTGATTGGGTATGATTAGATTGTATTTATATGGATGGATTATGAAGCTTGGGCGGATTCTAAATAGTTTTCCTTACAAAAATTATTTTTTCCAAACTTTTGAATCTAAAATGCCCATGGATGAAAAGTTCGTAAAAGAAGTGATTTATGATAAATGTGAGATGATGGTGAGGTTGAGGATGAAAAGCATGTTTCAAGAAAAAACTACCCATGATTATGTCATTGCTTTCAAAAATGAATTGATTAGATCCAAGTGTGACAAAGCTTGGGGTAATGCCCACGTGTCGATTTTAAACGATGATTTTCCCAAAATAAGCTTACCACATTGTTTGGAGTGAAGTCTCCCAAATGTTATAAATGTTAGTTTGCGGTATGTTTTGAAATAAATGAATCCATGCATCTTTGATAAAGTAAGAGTGGAATCTATTAACCATGCATGACTTTATGCTACATGTTGATGTGAAATGATATTGCAACTGTTGGGCTTGTTGTTATTAGAAAATAGCCCCAATATTGTCGAAAAGAATGTTTCATGATGAAAATTAGTAAATGTCCTTTTCTCTGATTAGCTACTGAAACCTAGATCAGCGTTAGTCAATCGGGATTCTTATTAGCAAGAATGTTTCCCTAGTCAGTTGGGATTTTCGTTAGTAAGAATGTTTCCCTAATCAGTCTGAATTCTTGTTAGTAAGAATGTTTCCCTAGTCAGTCGGGATTCTCATTAGTAATAATGTTTCTCTAGTCAATCGAGATTCTCGTTAGCAAGCATGTTTCCCTAGTCAGTCAGGATTCTCGTTAGCAAGAATATTTCCCTAGTCAGTCGGGACTCACATCCCTAGCTACTAGTCATGCATGTTTCTCCTTAGTCGATTGGCACTAACATCCCTAGTTAGTCAGTGACTCTCTATATTAGAGCATTTCCTCCCTTTGACAGTTAGGAACTCCCCTTGGACAGTCAGGGACCCTCTTGATATCAGTCACGGCACCTTATCTCCGTATTATTTTCGATTATTACTTTTGCACATCAGTTGATCTTATAACAATGTATGTACTTATGGTGTGGTTATGTTGATATGAATATGTGAATCTCATATAAGGTTGTCGTGTCTCATTTCAATTACATTACTACTATTGTGTTTTATATACTTCCTTTTTATATGTGTTTATGAGTTACGCTTCTTGCATACTCAGTACATTCCAAGTACTAACTGCACGCCTCCTTGTTCTATATCGTTTCATGATATAGATTCAGGTTTCTAGACTCATCTTCATAGTTAGATATGATTCCTCCTATCTCAGTTAATAGTGGTGATTCCTCATCTTCCGAGAACGTGCTTTATGTTCCATTTTTCTTATATTTCAGTTTTCAGATTTTAGGAGTTAGTTGGGGGATTGTCCCAGCAACTCATCAGTTTAGTAGAAGGCTTTTAGACTCGTCTAGATGGATTCAACATTGTATCTAAATGTTGTTAAATTGTCCTTATGGTTTATATTAAATTCTTGATATTAGCTTCCACTTATTCATGTTGTTAGTCATGTTTGATGTTAAGTGTATGCTATGATTATGCCATGGGTCGACTTGGGACCTTTCGGGGTTCCTTGTCCCGTGTTCCGGCTATGGTGTGAGCTAAGGTCGTGACAAAGACCTATGACATTACCACCAATGTGGTCATGTCTGGTGGGTAGATGTCCCTTGAGTTATGATACCTCTGAGACGACCATCTCGGTAAGGCAGAATTGATTGACCAAGTTAAGTCATTATTTGATTAGGGAATGTATAGCTTATGGATAATGCATATGACTTGTATATATGCTTACTTGTTTGTGTTTGTATAATGTATCATATTTTGTTCAGCTATCAACTTCTAGAGTCGCAGGTTGTACTAGTCCCTACTCTGGTCTTCAGTATCTTGGATGTATTGATATATATAGTTTCAGCCTTACATACCAGTACATTTCATTATATTGACGTCCTTTTGCTTTGGGACCTTTTTTTCCTGCAATCGTTCTACAGGTACCGACAGAGGCTTAAACCGTCAAACATAGTAGGAGCCAGAGTTTAGCAGCATAGTGGTACGCTCCTCTCTTTCAGGAAGCATGTCCTAGTGTCGTTTATTTTCTTGAGTATTTGTGTACAGTTGGGTAGGTCAACACCCTATCCCATGCATTTCAACTTATTTTACTCTTTAGAGGCTTTTGTGGATGGGTCTTGCACAGTTTAGTTCAGTTTAGTGTTTTGGGCCTTTTCGACTTTCTATTGTTTAGTTTAGGTTTATGATGGCCTTTTCGGCATTCCAGTTGGTTGGTTATTATTGTTGAGACCTTATGGGTCTGGTATCATTTCAGTTGATTGTTACAGGTGGCCTAGACTTCCTATGTATTACAGTTACAGATGTTATATAGTCGGCTTCTCTATCAGTTTAGAATCAGGTGTTGGGTCATGTCCTAGGTAGTCCACAAAGTCGTGTCTAATAGAGTCTTGCTTATGGGTATGTTGTGTACCATACTTATAATCAGGAGGCTACTATGCATTTAGGAATTGTTTCACTTTTTTCATCTATAGATTGTGCAAGTAGAGTTGAATCAAGGAAAGTACAGTTTCAATCATGCCTCATAAGTGAAGCTAAAAGTTAACCTTAGTCTTTAACATTTGGCTTTACTATTGGCTTGAACTTCCTCCCGAGGCTTGCATTTCAAGAACAAATTCTTTGATGGCTAGCACACATGTTGTTCTTTGCAAAGAGGGGAGAAATAGATTGATTGAAGTCACATGCTAATTAATTCATAAGTAGATGCAACCACAGTAATTAATATATTGTTAGTAGATATAGATGGATAGTTTTTGTTAATTGAGGACAAGCAAAAATTTAAGTTGGGGTGTTGATAGGTCGTCAAATCACAACTTAATTTGCACCAAAAGTATAAAATTATTAAGTTCTCAATGCATTTTCTTAACTGAGTTTTGATGATACTTAAATGATTTTCAGGTGTACGAACTCAGATGCCAAATGGAGAAAAAAGGGCAAAAAATAGAGAAGAAAAGAAACATATGCAGCTAAAGAAAATTGCCCATTCTGAGCGTCTGCAGAATTGAACACCCTGAAATTTTTTTAATGATTATTTGATATTTGTATGCCATGTTAAGGAAAGTATGAGCTTTTTACGGGTTGTATGTCGGTTGTAGGTAAGGAGGGAAACATGTACGAATGGAAGAGTGAAGAGTATGTGAAGTTCATGAGTAAGGGTCAACTTTAAATGATCATATCACCCAATCTATAATGAGATAGAAGTATCACTACCTATAAAATTAAAGGTCTTTGAGTGTAGTTTTTAGAATATCAAATTGCTCGTCAATCGGAGTTCCGAGTAAAAAGCAGGTGACTGGCCACCGCCTTAAAAGAGCTCCACCATCCCACCCTTATATTTTAAGTGTTAAAAGGTGTTAAATTTCATTTTCATTCTTAACCCAAAGGAGCTTCTTGCTTAGAGTAATATTCTCTCTATTTTCTAGTAGGAAAACCAAGGAAGAACCTCAAGTAAAATTCAACCTCAACACAAGTTCAAGTAAAGAAGATCATTTGCAAAGTTGAGTAGGGACATAAGTCTTGTTGCTGTGTTTAGGTAGTGTCTTTGGAATGTTTTTGATGCCTTCATTGGAGTAGTACCAACCTGCATACATACTCCTTTTAGTAGGGATTGGATTCAAGGAAGAAGGTAAGGATTCTACCCTTTAAACTTGCTAAAAATTTAGCCAAAAACTATAAATTGGAAGCTAAGCTAGGCTGCATTTTTGATGTGTTTACTGAAGGTTACTGCCAAGTTTTGGGCAATGAAGTTGTTGCATTTTAGCGCAATATTAAGTTGAGAATATACTCCATCTTTGGTTGGGGTAATATTAAGTTGCGTTAAAGACTAAGGTTATTACAAACCATGACTAATGTAAAGCTTACCTGAAGAAGCTGCAAATAGTTCAAGATACACAGAAATTGTAAGATGAGAATATATTGTTAGATGTTAAAGATAAGATTAACGAGTGAACCTCTCTAAAGGTGTTGCATGTGAAAGGCATTATTTATTATGATAAAAGAGTAAGTTAAGCAAGTATTGTGAAAGAATAGATAGAATCCTATGTTTGGTAAAGTAAGTTGAGAGTGATATGAGTTAATAAAGTGTAGTGTGAATCTTAAAATGCTAAAAGAATAGTTTGACTTCAGTACCTATCTTGGCCCTTGTTGAAGGTATAGAGGAGTATGTAGTTTATTGTGATGCTTTGAGAATTGGGCTGGGTTGTGGCTGATGCAACATGGCAATGTTATTGCCTACGCTTCGAATAAGTTGAGGAAGCACGAGCAGAATGACTCCAGTCATGGCTTAGAGTTAGCAGCAGTGGTGTTCGCACTAAAGTTTTAGCGTCACTACTTGTACAAGGTGCATGTTGACATTTTTATAGATCATAAGAGTCTCAGTAGAAGGAGCTAAATTTACGTCAAAAAAGGTAGTTAGAATTGCTGAAAGATTATGATGTTAGCATTCTGTACAATCCAGGAAAAGCTAATGTTGTGGTTGATGCATTCAGCCACAAATCTATGAGAAGTCTGAGTTACCTTGAGGCTAAGAGAGTTGAACTGGTGAAGACCTTGCAGCAGTTAGCTGATTTCCGTACATGGTTATTAAACACCAAAGATGGAGGTGTTGTAGTTCAAAATACTGCAAAATCCTCCTTAGTGTCAAAAGTTAAGCAGAGGAAATATGATGATCCAGAAGTCATGTCGCTGAAAGATAGCATACCGTAGCAAAAGCATGCCCTATTTGAGTGTGGGCCATATAGAGTTCTCAAATATTAGACTTGCTGATGGGTACCTAATGTGGCTAAGTTACAGGATCAGATTATGACTGAAGCTCATTACTCTTGATATTCAGTACACTCAGGTGGCACGAAGATATATCATGACCTGAGGCAGTTATATTATTGGAATGGCATGATAAAAGACATCACAGGTCTTGTGACTCAATTTCCTAATTTCCAGCAAGTGAAGGTCGAGCACCAGAGGCCAGGTGGCCTAACTTGAAATATAGAAATGCCAATGTGGAAATGGGAAATGATCAACATATATTTCATTACTGGTTTGCCTCAAATGAGAAAAAATCATGATCCCATCTAGGTTATTACTGATAGATTAACAAAATCAACTCATTTCCTACCAGTGAAGACTACTTATACAACTAATAATTATGTCGAACTATACATACATGAGATTGTCTGCCATCATGGTGTGTCTTTATCTATTATTTTAGACAGAGGTGCATAATTTACAATGGACTTCTAGGAGTCTTTCATGAAAGGTCTAATCACTCAAGTAAGACTTAGTACAGCTTTTTCATCTCTAGACTGACAGATAGGACAAACACACTATACAACACTTGATGATATATTGTGTGCTTGTGTTTTATTCTTCAATGGAAGTTGGGGTGATCATGTTTCTTTGTTAGAGTATTCTTCTAATAATAGCAATCACGCAAGCATTCAAATGACTCTGTATGAAGCTTTATATGAGTATAAGCTCAGCAGCATAAAATTATTAGGTGTCACCACCCGAGTTCAAACCCTAGCCGTAACACGGGACTTAGAACCACGAATGACCCCAAGTCGACCCTTGGCATAATCATAGCATGATACTAACCAAATAACAACTAACAGAATCATAACTGAGTGGAAGCTAACTGGAAAAGTCTAATCAACACCATAAGAACATAGTCTATTACAAACACTGAATCAAAAAGTTGAATCTATCTATACATGTCGGAAAGCCTCTACAAAACTGATGAGCTGCTAGGACAAGTCCCCATCAAACTCCTAAAGTCTAAAACTGAAATAGAATAATCATAAATCTTGTCCTTTGTAGATGAGGACTCACCACTGATAGCTAAGGTGGGAATGGATCGTGTCTAACCGCGAAGCTGAGTTTAGAGACCCAGGTCTATATCATAAAATGATATAACACAAAAAGTATGCGGTCAGTACTTGAAATATACTAAGTATATAGGAAACGTAACAGAACTGAAACATGCGAGTATACTGAGAGAGACTAAACTGAATACACAACTGAATGCATAATTGAACTGAAGTAGAATGACCCTATTTGAAATGTATAGATACTGATGAGATACGCTTATTTGAAAACATTTAAATAAAATACAAGTAAAGTTGATGCATAAGGGTCATGTACATGCACTAAGAGCTGAAACTATAACTGATATCATACACTATACTAACTAACTACTGAAAATTGATACTGAACTCTATTGTGACTTAACTGAACTGAAGTCTGAGACTATACTGAACTGAACTACGTTGTAACTAAAATCATAAACTAAGGGAAACCTCCTCTACTAATGAGGGTCCCTAGTAGGCTAAGGGAAAGATTCTCTATTATTGAGAATCCCTAACTGGACGAAGGGAAACATTCTATACTATTGAGAATCCCTGTCTGAGCTAAGGGAAATATTCTCTGCTATTGAGGATCCCTAACTGAGCTAAGGGAAACATTATCTACTATTGAGAATCCCTGACTGGACTAAGGGAAACATTCTCTACTATTGAGAATCCCTAACTGAGCGAATGGAAACACTCTCTACTATTGAGAATCCCTGACTGAGATAAGGGAAACATTCTCTACTATTGAGAATCCATGACTAACGTGACACGAGGTTCTAAGACCTAGGTATGCTGAGACCTTGGCTTGATCGGTGCTAGCTGCTACTCTCAACTGAACATAAAGAACACATACAACTGATGACCCTGAAACTACTGTCCTAAGACTAGTCAAAACCACTTTAACTATCAAAGGTCTTGAGAGTCTAAAGGACTAGAATTATACTATCATGGAAGACACAAAACTGACATCATTCATCTAGTCAAGGCTACTTCAGCTAATCAAAGACCTGAGAGTTCAACTAATCATAACATACTAAATTCATAAGAGTTTGGTTAGGGCTTCTTTCTACTATCAGGAGGCCCGAAAGCCTAAAGATTCATGATCACACTTTTTCATCAAAATTCATAACATCATAGACCCAAAATCATAGTATAAATCATGTGTTCTAGATTCATGAAAACTCATAAGTTCAAATCATACTTTAGACATATATACCAAAGTCATGGGTAAAATCATGTAAGCATTTCATAAGGGCCATATCTCGAAAATAGTGCTAATTCATGGTAAAACTCTAGAAGATCATGCTACTATCATATCACTACATAAATCATGAATTTGGAAGTAATTTCATAAACATGCATATCTACTTATCATGAGAGTCTTGAAATCCATAAAAGACATTTGAGAAATCAAGCATAGATTGAAACCCTAAGGCATACTTTTCTAGAAATCAAGAAATTAGGGTCTTAACATAAACATGGGACACAAGGATCAAAAGAGATCCTTATTGATGTCCCACATACCTGGATTGCCGAAATCTAACACTAGAACTCAGATCTTGAAGCCCTTTAAGAAGAACCCTAGGTGTTCTTGAGCCTTTAGAGAGAAGAGGAGAAAGAATTTTAGGAGTGGTTTTGGATGGAATCATGTATTAGGCTAGGTATTCCCCTTAAAATCGTCCCTCCTGATACCTAAAATGATGTAGTTTAGGAGTTAGAAGCATAGAATTTTATTAAAACACCCTTGAAAATTTTCAGGAAAAAAGGACCCTGCTAGTCCTCACGAGGGACATCACGACTCATGAGGTACTGGACGAGTTGTGAGTCCAATCCGTGAAGTCTACTGGAATATCGCCTTGATTTTTCTGAGCCAAACAACAAGGCACTTCACGATTCGTGATGTCACTTAACGGGTCACTTAACCAGTCATGAAGACCTCTAAAACTCAAGTTTTCCACCAATTTTTGCCACTTAACGAGTCACTTCACGATTCGTTAGGTGACTTAACGACTCACCTGATGAATCATTTTGTGATCTGGTGCAGTTTTACTAAATTGCTTGTAACTTTTTAATCCGAACTTTGATTGGTGCAAGGTCAGATGCATTGGAAACAAGACTAAAAGGGATTAAATTTGATATATTGAATCACACAATAACCTTTTGTAAAATGGCATCTATGGTAGTCAAAATGTTTCCCTTGCTAGAACTTGTACGATAACTCAATCGATAAGAAAGCTCTCAACTCAACTTTGTGCTAGAAGTTCCTTATGACCTTAGTTTGTATCCATTACACTTCTCACACTTGAGGATTGATATTAAAACCTAGTATCCATATAATTCATTGGGCTTGTTCCTATCTATATACCTAGAACGGTTCCAAACTTAGCCTGAAAGTTTGGGGCATTGAAATATCTCAACCCACTAGTCTTATGTCTAGTCTTAGAGACTTCTGGGGTGTTACATTGGGGATAGATTTAGTGTAGCAGGTTATTGATAAAGTGAAGATAATTACAGGCAGACTTCAAAAAACTCAGGTCAGGAAGAAATCTTATGCTAAGGTACGTCGTCGAGCATTGGAGTTCGATATTGACAATTCGGTCTTTCTGTAAGTGTCGCCTATGAAAGGCATCATGTGATTCGATAAAGAGGCCAAGTTGATATCTAGATATGTTTGGCCATATAGAGTTATTCGCAGGATAGGCAAGGTAGCCTATGAGTTGGAGTTGCCGCCGAGCCAGCAATAGCCCATCCGATATTTCATGTTTCGAAGTTAGAAAATGTATAAGAGACCCAGTTAGTGTTATGCTTGTTGAGGATGTCCAGATTTATGAGAACATGACCTATTCAGATGTCATAGGTCCGAGTAGCTATTCTTGGTTGACAGATCAGGAACCTACGAACTAAAGAAGTAACTTTGGTTAAGGTATTATAGCAAAGTAACAATATCGAGGTTAACTTAAGAGGATGAGGAGGAAATGAGGAAGAAGTATCCTTACCTATTTATGAAAATGATGTGATATCAAGGTAAGTATTTGATGTGTTGCTTCGTAAGTGATTATGTAATTTCAAAGCATGATAAGTGAAGTTAACCCTCATTCGAGGAAAAATGTTTCTGCGGGAGATGGGGGGATGATGTTACACCCCAAAAAGATTTTTAATGATTATTTGATGTTTGTATGCCATATTAAGTAAAATATGGGTTGTATTTCATCCATAGTGAGGAGGGAAACATGTGCTAATGCCAGAGTGAAGAGTATGCAAAGTTCATGAGCAAGGGTCAATTTTAAATGATCATATCTCTCAATCTATAATGAGTTAGAAGTTCTACTATCTATCAAATTAAAGCTCTTTGAGTCTAGTTTTTATAATAACAAACTGCTTATCAATTGCAGTTCTGAGTAAAAAGTTATAGGCATTTTACTGATATACTATCAAGCAGGTGACTGCCGACGCCTTTAAAAGGCTCCATCGCCCCACCCTTATATTTTAAGTGTTAAAGGTGTTAAATTTCATTTTCATTCTTAACACAAAGGAGATGCTATCTTAGAGAAATATTCCCTCTATTTCCAGCAAGCAAATCTAGGAAGAACAAGGAAGAACTCAAGTAAAATTCAACCACAAACACAAGTTCATGTAAAGAAGATCATTTGCAAAGTTGAGGAGGGGCGTTGGTGACTCTTGTTTGTATGTTTAGGCATTATGTTTGGAGGATTTTTGTGCTTTTTGGAGCAGGACAAAGCTGCATACGGACTCCCTTTTATTAAAGACTTGATTCAAGTAAGAAGGTAAGGATTCTACCCTTTAAACTTGCCTAAAATATTAGCTAAAAACTAGAAATTGAAAGTTAAGATAGGCTGCGTTTTTTATGTGTTTAGCTGAAGGTTACTGCCACATTTTTGGGTGTGAAGCTGCTGCGTATGGGGCAATATTAAGCTGCCCATATACTCCATATTAATTGGATTTGAAGGCAAGAATAAAGTAAGCATTTCCAGCTATTAAACTTGCAAGAATTCCATAGCTAAAACTAGAAGTTGGAGTTGATGTTTTGGTGTCATATCGGGTTGTTGTTGTATGAAGATTCTACCCGTTTTTGGAGGATTGGTGCAGATGTAACTATAATGTAAATATACAGCATATTCATTGGAGTTTTTCACAAAGAAAACTATTACACCCTGTAAGTTGTATCAGGTGACGGACGCATGCGTACGTATATTGAGAGTTTTAGAGTATGATGCATACGGAAAAAGGCTCGGGGATGAACGGAAGAGCACGAAATAGAACAAGCAGCAGGCCAGGATTAGAGTCACTGGGCGCCATGCTGCGCCAGGTAGCTTGGCGCTACGGTTGGCGCATCACGCCTCTGCCTCAGCACAATGGGCGGCGCGTCGCGCCAGTGTTTTGGTGCTATGGGCGGCGTGCTGCGCCTCCCTTGACACCGACCTCCCAAGTATATATAGACACTTCACTTTAATTAAATCATTTTCCAAGTATATCTTCTGACAGAAAGAGTAAGAAGCAAGGAAAATAATCATTTTCCGTCTGGTTATGCTATCAAACGCCGTCCAAATCCAAATTAACTTCGGGTATTGAAGTTTAAGGTTGTAGGGAGCATTTATATGGAGTTAGTTTCATGAAATTCTCTCGGCGAATCGTAGCTCTGCCGAGAAAAAGTTGTTGGAATTGGTTCAAACTAATTTCTATGCAATCACAGGCTTCAAGTAAGCATTTCTCCCTTCTGGCTTTCGAGAAATTATGACTTTTCAAACGTGTTTCATAAAGTTGAAATATAGTTAATATTTATATATAAAACTATCTTTTCATGCTGAATTTGGTATTGAAATTCATCTCTTTCTTCAAGTATAATGGTTACAATAGGAAAAAGCTAATGTATCCAAGTTGAAACTCATTGATTATCCGGTAAACAACAGTTGGGGTATGTAAGGCTTAACCCTCAGCAACTATACTCGTCGTACAGTATTACGACTCATGTTCTAGAAAAGAAATGATGATTTCATATACTGTAGATAGCTGCTACCATTGAATTGTGTTTAGACGTGTTGTAATTAGTTGTTGTTATTATATAGAGATCAGACACGCTATGATTAGCTGCTATTAGTAGATTACGATTATATAAGTTCTGGTTAGCTGCTAGAGAGCGTATATAGATTATACCGCAGTGTCTCTCATCGAGAAGAAACATGTTAGGTGTGATACGCGCTAGAAGCATCCTAGAAGCTCTTCTATTCTCCAGTTCGTTGTATTACTAGAATTGTATGTTCAATTGCCAGGTCCAGATCTTAGAAGCTTGTGAATAGTTACTTGGTAGTGAGTTGAATTATATAGGTGCGACTGGGCGATACAACTACTAGTTTGGCAGCTGGGTTGCTAGAAAAGCACGCCCGGGAGCCCGTAACGTACCCGCACGCCCTAGGGCCAGAAATATAGATATAATAATTATACTTTAGAATCAGTGACACTAGGGTTTCCTAGTGCACCGAGTGACAACCTGCCATTCTATTAGCCATTACCAGAAGTTGTCAGCCCTAGTTGACTTAGCAGTTATTATAAGGTTGCCAGGAAGCCAACCCAGTCGTCTAGGCAAAATTGGCTCGTGGGTACCCCAAAGACGGGGACCTTATCAGCAGTTAGAGGCTGGGCCAGCGCCCCAGCCAGTTCTTATAAGGTACGTAGGTACAGATTGTCAAGAGTGACTAAGCCTAGATTAACTTGCCTATAAGGTTAAGAATCACCCAGAAAAGTAATATAAGATCCGATTAGACCAAGATGAGGTCTAAGGCACTAGTAGTACCATGTTAGTGTAGTACTGCCCACAGGCTAAGGATGTCAGTAAACTTCCTATGGAGGATTACGGGCCGATTGCTCAAAAGCATGTTCGGCCAGCACCAGCCCTACAGTTATTATAAGCAGAGGAACTAAGTAGTTAGTCATTCGTGACCTCACAATTGTTTATGAGTTATAGTTGTCTGGGAAAGACATTTAGAGTTATGTTAGACTGCTCCAGATCTCGCCCTATTCAGTCTAGACTATTAGAAATCATGATCACTATCAGGATCCTCTGATCAGATACAGGTGCATGGCGTGCCTACTAGTAGTTTTATAGACTACTCTAGGGGGAGAGCAGCGGTGGCGTTAGGCCCAAAAGGCCAGTTACGCTTTTTGAGTGGCTAGATTGAGATGTTAGTACAGCACCTTGGTTGGGGTTTCCTTCACTTAGGAGCCATCCATGACCACCCCAGGGTTATTAGATGTGTCGACGCCCTCAGGGGAGAGATGACGTCTCTTTAGAAAAAGCAGCATACCGTCTGCGAGGGAAGAAGATGGGGTCCCAGTTCCTCATACAGTCCATTCCATGGATGGAGCATTATATATATGTCGTATCGGAACCACACCCCCGACAAGCCTAGTGCTAGAGGTGTAGATATCAAGAGTCCACCAGACTCAGATACAGCTACAGTTCTGGGGCTGAGCGGGCTCAGTTGTAGACCTAGGGGATCAGTAGGCTAGCTACAGTACCAATGGAGTCACAGAAACCTGGGTAGGGGTATATAGATTGAGATGTGCTTTCCAGGGCTTATGGAGGCCTGAACGAGTTATTCAGTGTTGATTGTACCTTCCAACTTATGGGGGCTAGGTGAGGTTCTTGTTTGTATTCTTGTCTGCTAGTTATAGTTTATAAATGTGTAATTATACAATCTTAGCTTACGTACATGTAGTATTGGTTAGATGCAGATTACAAACCAACAGGCGTACAGGTTAATCTTTATGCCCTTCTTTCTATTCGCTTCCAATCTTTATGAGCTTATCTATTGCTTTACATATTCAGTATATTGGGAATTGCATTACTTCCCTGCAGGTTTAGACAGACAGTGTTCAGGATCTCCAGTAACAGTTGTTCAGAGTCAGCAGTTGGCCAGCTCCTTTCATACGGAGTTGCCAGGTTGTAGCAAGTGCAGTCTTCCATTTGTATAGCTTCTGGGTAGGCCGTGGCCTTGTCCCGACCACTATTTGTATTCTTAGAGGCTTGCAGGCTACAGTTGTCAGCTAGTTAAGTGTCGTTGATCGTGTGGGGCCCATATATTTCTCTTTTTATGTATTGGCCATGTGGGGCCTAGTATATGACCTGATTTTCTTTTCAATTATAACTAGATATCATGGCGGCCTTGTCATCCCGCATAGGATTCCCTATTGTGGCCTGTTGCTGGTTAGCTATTTTCTTTTACAGGTGGCTATAAGGCCTTATCGTCGGAGGCTGTGTTTACAGCGAGATGTAGCATGTTGTTTTCTTGTGTGAAGTTGCAGGCTTTTACCAGATGTGCATAAGTCTATCCAGATCAGTCAAAATCTAGAGTGGCACTAGGTGCCAGTCATGCCTCCCAAGGTGGGGCGTGACAAACATGGTATCAGAGCAGTTTATATCCTAGGGAGTCCGTAAGCCATTTCTAGTAGAGTCTTTCTTGTAAATGTGTTGTGCACCATATTCTATAAGCAGGAGGCTATGAGGCATAATAGTATGGTTACCCTTTCATCTTCTCAGATCGTGCTATAGAGTTGAGTTATACATGGTTGAGTCCCCAAGCTTTCATTGTTATGTCTGTCTAGGATAAGGTTCGATATGAGATAGACTCCAGCCAGCTGCCAGTTTCCTGCAGCAGCAGGAAAGGGTAGCAGTGCGATACCATAGTTGGGGGACAACCAGTTAGAGGATGTAGGCGAATGTCTTTTAATTTTCTCAGTATCTTCTTGGGGCACCAGGAATCTTATAAGGTGGTAGATAAGCCAGCACCATTCCCAGTTCTTTTTATAACCTCAGAGTAGGAGGTCGGGAGTATAGCTTATATACGAGTCAACTTGTCTACGAGATATACAAGATTTGGTAAGGGCGATAGTTAACATTAGATTACCTGAAGGGTATGAAAAAGGGAGGGAATTGCGGGATTCTTACCTCCAACCCTTTGGATGTTGTAAAGTTCCATACTTCAGTCCTATTGTGGTAAGAAAAGGCTATTCCTGCCTCCCAATTTTTTTTTCAGTGTAGCAAAGAGCGTAAGAATTGAGGCGATGTTGCCTAGAGCAAATGGAAAAGGAAGGTTGGATTTGTAGACTCCGGGAAGTGTTAGGAAGTGGTGGAGACCCCTAGCATTTAAGTAAATTGTTTAGACCTTCTCGGTAGTAAATCACGAGAGCAGGTAAGATTACTAGTAGCACTCAAAGTATGTATGAGAGTCTATAAGTGATAAACCCCTAGAAACTGTAAAGCTCAGGTCATAATTAGGTCGATTCTGCTGCAGTGTGTTAATGGCAGTAGAATGTACCTGCAGAATAATGGCTATGGCCCTAGTTGGTTATGTCGAGGGGCAAAAGATCATATGAGCGAATTAGGCCCGAGTATGAGTTAAAACAATACAGGTCAATAGACTTGATCAGTAATGTCTTTAACAATATGGGGCAGAGGGCACGAACTCCAGAACTCAGCCCATGGAAGTAAAGGGAAGGGCACGAGTACCTACCTCTAGGGGAAATAAAAGCACCCCAAGCTAGGAGTAAATTGACAGAGCGTAGGACCACCCCTGAATGTCAAAAAATGAGCATCGAGCTGACAGTTAAAAGATAATGAAATTGTAACCCGGAATATGGCAATATCATCACTAGTTGTAGAGGTAGAGGAGCGATGGCACGGAGACTCTAACTTAGTACAATCCAGAGAACAAGCCCAGTAGGAAGTTATTGGCCTTTAAGATAATAAGGGATTAAGTCATAAGACACAGAGGCTGCCTCTGTTTCCCAAAGGTGACCGAACTTCATTAGCAGATTCTAGCTAAGGTAAATCATGCCTATTATTCCCTTCACCTAGAGTTCAATGAAACCGTATCAGGCTATAAGAAAGACCTATTGATGGCATAAGAGGAGGAAGACATTATTGATTTATTGCGCAGAGCCTCAATGATAAACCAGGGATGATTGGATAGCAGAAACTCAGCAGGCCAATCCAGGAGATGATCGTGCCTATAAAAGGAATGGAGAATGGTTAATTTAATCACAGTTAGAAGGTTACCTCGTACCAGGTGTAAATTGACCTCACTTGAGTTAGTGTAGAAAGGCTAACAAGGTCAATTCATATTTTGCTAGGTGAGTTATATTTCAGCTAAAGGTTATGCTGAACTAAATGCTTAAAAAGTAGTTTGGTTGTATCACGCCCAAGTATTTAGCAAATTCTGACAGAAAGGCACAACGTATAGCTAAGTTTTAGAAAGTATTTCAGGATAAGTTGGGAGGCATGTTAATTTGAATATGACTCCTTGTCCCTAAACGAATAGCTAAGCAGAGCACTCGATTCAAATGCTGGAGATCTGTTGCGGGTGGAAATGTAGGCCCTCTATATGATGACCTGAAGCAGATAAATCAAAGGTAGTGAACCAAGGTACACTATAGTAGACAGATGGAAGAAGTTAAACTTATCAAGAAATGGGTACCGATAGCCCAGGATCGTTGGAAGTCTTACCCTAACATACAGTGTAGACAGTTAAAGATTAAAGCAGCAACCGAGTATTCCCCAAAAGCTTCGCCGATGAAGGACACTATGAAAATTAGAGAAAAGGCAATCTTAGCCTTAGATTCATTGGCCATGTTGTATTTTCCCGAGAACAAACGAAGTGGCATAAGGGCTAGAATTGCCTTCAGAACCAAAATTGGCCCAGTAAGTCTTTTACATGTTAATGTTGTGGAATACATATAAGATACCCATCCCAAGTTGTGCCTGTTGAGAACATTCAAGTTATTAAGGAACTAACCTATAAAGAGGTTCCATTTGCCATACTAGATTAGAAAATTCAAAGATTGAGAACTTAAAGATGTAGCCTCAATTAAAGTACTATGGAAGAACAAGAATAGAGAGGAAATAACTTGGGAAGCTGAGGACGATATGACAACCAAATATCCTCATATGTACCAGAATTCGTCAAGACTATACAATTAAGGTAAAGTTGTTGTTCAGTTATTATTTTACTATTTATGCTATCTATATAGTTTAGACGACTATCATACTGTTGTGGAATAGTTGTTATAGTGCCATGTGAGATACCTGTATTAGACTTTTCTATATTTTAGGTTCTTCAGATAGTCCATATTACAGGGGAGACTCTGTCAAAATTTCCCTAGCAACGGATAAAAAGACTTGAGCCTTTTAAGTCTAAAGAGGACATTCAAGGACAAATGTTCCTAAGGGGGGAGGATGTTACACCCCGTAAGTTGTATCAGGTGACGGACGCATATGTACGTATATTGAGAGTTTTAGAGTATGACGCTTACAGGAAAAGGCTCAGGGGATGAACGGAAGAGCACGAAATGGAGCGAGCAGGAGGTCAGGACCGAAGGCCCAGCGCACTGGGCGCCACGCCGCGCCAGGCAGCTTGGCGCTACGGCCAACGAGTCATACCTCTACCTCAGCGCAATAGGTGGCACGTCGCATCCGTGTTTTGGCTCTATGGGGCCAAACATTCCCTGCCACCGACCTCCCAAGTATATATAGACCCTTCACTTTAATTGAATCATTTTCCAAGTATATCTTCGGCCAGAAAGAGTAAGAAGTGAGGAAATCGAATGTTTTCCGTCCGATTATGCTATCAAACGCCGTCCAAATTCAAATTAACTTTGGGTATCAAAGTTTAAGGCCGCAGGGAGCATTACTACGGAGTTAGTTTCACGAAATCGCCCAGTGAATCGTAGCCCTGCCAAGCAAAAGTTGTCGGAATTGGTTCAAACTAATTTCTATACGATCACAGGCTTCAAGTAAGCATTTCTCCCTTTTGTACTTTCGAGAAATTATGAGTTTTCGATCGTGTTTCATTAAGTTGAAATATAGTTAATATTAATATATAAAGTTATCATTTCAAGTCGAATTTGGTATTGAAATTCGTATCTTTCTTCCAGTATAATGGTTACAGCAGGAAAAAGCTGATGTATCAACGTTGAAACTCGTCGGTTATCCGGGAAACAATAGTTGGGGTATGTAAGGCTTAACCACTGGCAAGTATACTCGTCATACAATGTTATGACTCATGTTCCAGAACAAAATGATGATTTCATATACTATAGATAGCTACTACCATTGGATTGTGTTTAGACGTGTTGTAATTAGTTGTTGCTTTATATAGAGATCAGACACGCTATGATTAGCTGCTATCAATAGATTACGATTATATAGGTTCTAGTTAGCTTCTAGAGAGCGTATATAGATTATACCGCAGTGTCTCTCATTGAGAAGGAACATATTAGGTACGATATGCGCTAGAAGCGTCCTAGAGGCTCTTCTATTCTCCAGTTCATTGTATTAATAGAATTGTATGTTCAATTGCCAGGTCCAGATCTTAGAAGCTCGTGAATAGTTATTGGGTAGTGAGTTGAATTGTATAGGTGTGACTGAGCGATACAACTACTAGTTCGGCACTTGGGTTGCCAGAAAAGCACGCCCGAGAGCCAGGTACGTACCTACACGCCCCAGGGCCAGAAATATAGATAGAATAATTATACTTTAGAATCAGTGACACAGGGGTGCCTAGTGCACCGAGTGATAATCTGCCATTCTATCATCCATTACTAGAAGTTGTCAGCCCTAGTTGACTTAGCAGTTATTATACAGGTCGCCAAGAAGCCATCCCAGTCGTCCAGGTCAAATAGGCCCATGGGCACCCAAAGGACGGGGACCCTATCAACAGTTAGAGGCTGGGCTAGCGCCCCAGCCAATTCTTATAAGGTACTTAGGTACAAATATTCAGGAGTGACTAAGCCTAGATAAACTTTCCTATAAGGTTAAGAATCGCCCAGAAAAGTTATATAAGATCTGATTAGGCCAAGATGAGGTCTAAGGCACTAGTAGTACCATGTTAGTGTAGTACTGCCCGCAGGCTAAGGATGTTAGTAAACTTTCTATGGAGGATTACGGGCCGATTGCTCAAAAGCATGTTCGGCCAGCACCAGCCCTATACTTATCCTTAGCAGAGGAACTAAGTAGTTAGTCATTCGCGACCCCACAGTTGTTTATGAGTTATAGTTGTCCGGACAGGACATTCAGAGTTATGTTAGACCACTCCAGATCTCACCCTATTCAGTCCAGATTATTAGAAATCATGATCACTATCAGGATCCTCTAATCAGATATAGGTGCATGGCGTGCCTGCTAGTAGTTTTACAAACTACTCTAGGGGGCGAGCAGAAGTGGCGTTATGCCCAGAAGGCTGGTTACACTTTTTGAGTGGCTAGATTGAGATGTTAGTACAGCACCTTTGTTAGGGTTGCCCTCACTTAGGAGCCATCCATGACCACCCCAGGGTTATTAGTTGTGTCGACGCCCGCCTGGGGTGAGTTGACGTCGCTCTAGAAAGAGCGGCTTGCCGTCCGCAAGGGAAGAAGATGGGGTCCCAGGTCCTCATACGGTCCATTCCATGGCTGGAGCATTATATATAGGTCGTATCGGCAACACACTCCCACGAGCCTGGTGCTAGGGGTGCAAATATTAGGAGTCCACCGGACTTAGAGACAACTACAGTTCAGGGGCTGAGCGGGCTCAGTTGTAGACCTAGGGGACCGGTAGGTTGGCTACAGTACCAGTGGAGTCACAGAAACCTAGGTAGGGGGCTTGAATGAGTTATTCAGTATTGATTGTACCTTCCCGTTTATGGGGGCCAGATGAGGTTCTTGTTTGTATTCTTGTCTGCTAGTTATAGTTTATAAATGTGTAATTATACCATCTTAGCTTACGTACATGTAGTATCAGTTAGATATAGATTACGAACCAGTAGGCGTATAGGTTAATCTTTCTGCCTTTCTTTCTATTCGCTTCCAATCTTTATAAGCATATCTATTGCCTTACATATTCGGTACATATTGTACTGATGCTTTCCCCTGGGCGCTGCATTACTTTCCTGCAGGTTTAGACAGACAAGGTTTAGGATCCCCAGTTGTTCGGCTGTCTACTCTGGGGTATTGACTACATGCAAGTGCACGTGGTCGAACAAGTAGTAAAGTGACTTAAGTAAGCCAAGTATCGATCCCACAGGGACTGGGATAAGGTAAAAACTACTCAAGTGTTACTATACTTTAACTCTAAAAATGAAGACAATAGTGTGAAGAAGAATTTGATATATTTTGATTTCTAATTGTATGCTAAGTCTAAAACGAATATCTAATGTGAGTCTAATCTATGAATGTGAGCAAGCTGAGGCTAAATGAACATGTATAGAAACTAATTATCGATAAAATATTTGGTTAATCTTTCCTCCGGTTGCTAGTCAAGAATTATTGCCAATGGATTAAAACTCTCGTATTTAACCCAACTTAAGAATCATGAACCGTCCACCTACATTTCTGTGATTAAACGAAATTCATGTTCTAGCCATACAAAACCGATTCCTTAATTGACTAATATGACTTTCAGGTATATTTCTATCCTGAAGGTAAAACAATTCTCAATTTTCCCTAACTAAGAAGAGATCATATCCTATTGATTCACAACTTTCCAATTTCTTGCTCTCTCGAGTGAAACCGGACTTTTTAGATGTACATTAACGTTGGCCACACATCAATGCAGTAAGAACAAGAATCAATAGAACAACCATGGAAGAAAAGATGAAAAACCCAATTGATCAATAACTACATTTCAATACAATTGTTCTTAACCTCAGCAAGAAGAGGAATTAGCCACTCATTTGTGGATTAAACATCGTTAAATGAGTGTTAAACATACAAGCAATTGAATTAAAGAAGAAGGAGATAGAGAAAAACCCTGACAATTTTGTCCCCTCAACTGCCTGTAACCCACGTTTTTGCTCCACCCAGTCAGAATAATTAAAAATGAACCTAAGTGTTCTATTTATACTAGTGGGAATTTTTCCCGGAATAACAAGCAACGTGTCACGGAGTGCATCGTGGAGCACTGTCTCCGTGACACGGCACTGACGCGGACCCTTACTAGAAATTGATAGTCCAGGTAATGAGGCCCAACGTGGCACGGCGTGTAACGCGGGGCTAGGCCAATGTGCCACGGCCCCAACGCGCACCCTCACTGGATTTTGGCCAAAAATTCCTATCCAGGCAGAAGGCATCCGCGATGGCAGCGTGACACGGCTCCATCGCGGAGCCCCTTTAATTTGTGCCTTCAAACGCTTGTGCACTTGCTAACATCCGAGTCCAACCCCAATCTCTCCCAACACACATTTTAGCTTCCCAAAATTATATTTCACCTGCAAAACAACGCTAATCATGTTGGTTAGAACAAATTCACATTTTATTATCTATCACATGAGAATGTATAAACATTGATAGATAAACAAGGCTAAAATGACACCTTTGAGTATCACTTGGACATATAAATTTGCCCAAGATCACTTACCCCACACTTAAATCCTTGTTCGTCCCCGAACAATAATCTTACACCTCATGCAACTGACACCCCAACCTGGCTACTTTGGTTCGACAATTCAAGCTACGGTTATATCGATTATTTAATACAGCAAATCATCAAGAAAACATGCATGGTCCTATCAATACAATGACCTTCAACACATCAAGACCTCATAGACTTAAGAGTCGACTCTCAATATTGGCAAACTCATGCAAATCAGCTGATCAAGATATCCGACACGAAATTTAATCTCTCATCAAGCATGTGCCCTCACAACACAAGAGCATTTTCCCCTTTTTCATCACATGAACTCAAACGATTACATGCAGGGGCATATAAAAACAATTTCGCTCTTTCTCCCAAAAGAATTCACATGCCTCATGCCACGAACCATAGGCTTGCCTTTAATGTAGTACTCCACTAATATAAGGAAGTGTGATGTAAGATCACGTAGGACTTTAACGGGTTGTAATATAAGCTACGGAACTAGTAAATACTGGGCTAGCCAATAATAGCCACTAGCATCCTTAGGCGCTTTTTCAATACATCCCATCAAGCTCATGGGCAGTGTTTCTTCCTTCATCCTCCCATTCTTGAAATCTGTGTTTATTTTGATCCATCTCATTAAGCACACTTGACTTAATCACGAAGAGTATTCATACCTCTTCATTATATTTTATTTATAACAAGTGCACCTTCAACCTTTTCTTTCCTTTCATCACTCTGCTTTTCTTTTCTTTTCACCATTCTCACTCTTTGACACTTTGGGAAAATTATTACCTCTTCTTAAGCGCTTAAGAGTTTTGGATCTAATTTACGGCTAATGAAAAGAAAGGGTTAAGCTCGGTTTACACATTTTTGACAAAAGAAAAAAATAATAAGCTAAAGGCTCAACGGGCTAACTAGGGTGTACAACCAAGGTGGGTACAATAATGAAAAAGAGAAACTTTCGGTTGAAAACAAGGAAATGCCTACATCCTTTCCTACAATACACATCCTTCATTTCGTTTCGTACACACACCAGGCAAGTTCTAGACATTTCATAATAGCATGGAATAAACAAAACCTCACCCCACATCTATTGCACATGCTCAATTCAAGAAATATTCACAGACTCTTCAATCAGCTAATTACAAGAATTCAAAATTAAGCCTCAATCACACTGAATCGGCTCTATGGCCTAGGTATTTCAACATATTTACACAGTTGCATGATTTCATACGAATCACCTTTGCATTTCAAATATCATGTACAACACCAAACCAGAATTCCGCAACCATAAAGTAACTACATGTTATGGGATGCAACCCACAAAAGAAAACAACTGAAAAATAAATGAAAAGAAAAAAATCTACTCCTAACGACTACATTTCCCTTAAGACGGTCGTCATCCATCCATCATAGGGAAAAGTCACTAACTAAGACTTCGGTTCAATGGGACCAATCTTGGTAAAAGAACTGAAAACAAACGCCGAGAAACCCAAGAATTGAAAAGATTTTTTACAAAAAATATCGATCATTTTGATAAAACAAAAATATGTACAAAATAATCTAGCAACATTCAACAGCACACCACAGCTTCACATTTAATTACAATACAGAACAGAAACATCACAATCACAGGGTCAAAAAAAAAAATTCCACAGGCACAACAACAGAACAGAAACATAAACAACAACACAACCAGCACCTAACTACTCCCACCCCACACTTATATCGAACACTGTCCCCAGTGTTCACAAAAATTGGGTGGTGGAACTGCCTGATCAATCAAAATACTCCACTTCTTCATCAGGTGTTGTTGCCTCGTCTCCCATGTCTGAATCGCCCCCATCGTCATCATCGGACTCCACATCGGAGTCCTCACGACGTGTCTCCTCATCCGTGGGGACATCATCATCCATGGGCTCTACAAAAGCTGGCCCCACTCGGCATAGAGCCCTGGTATTTTGGACAAAAGGGTAGTCTAGCTCGAGCTTCCATATCTTCTCTTCTATCGCCGGCCTCCCGCCTATTCGCAGCTGGAGCATCTGTATCCCGTACATGCGAGCCATGTACTGATCATCCCGAGCTTGTCGTTCGGCTAGTGTAAGAACTGGCCCGTGGGTGGTGTCGGGTGCCTTAGTTTTGGTGACATCTAAGGCCCGCCGCTCCATCTGTGGGATGTAGTCAAGGGCCTCTTCCTCAATATCCAGGCCCCTAAGGAATGTGGTGAGTAGTCCACCAAATCCGTATCTGTGCCCTTGATGCAAATGGGCTCTCTTCATGGCGGAGATAATCACCGCCCTCACATTAATCTCAGCCCTTTCATCAGGGGGTACACCAAGCATACACGATCTCGGGTTACATCCGTCATATGCACCTCGAGATTAGGCAGGAACAAAAAATTTTCAGCCATATCCTGGCCTCCCTGTTCATCTGTGAGTAAGGCAAGGTCTGATGGTAGCCCCTCTCCTTATGTTTGCTCCACCGAGCTGTTGATCGGGTTCCACACAAAGTGCGTCTGATGTCCGCATATGGTGGAGTGATATTAAGCTATCGAAGCACATGGGCGTCTGTGTCCCGCGCCCCTAGGATAGCATTGAGGTGGTGGGGCTCAAAAGTGACTATTTGCCCTCTTATTTTGATGTTGTGACTTCTGAGAGTCGGGTTCCAGTTGGCGTAGAATTCCCAAATCAAGTGCAAGTTGCATTCCTTGGGCTCTTCAAAAATGAAGTTCAACCCAGCTGCCTCGATCCTCTGGACAATCCTGTGGAACTCTTGTGCCAACGGTTCCCTTGCTATGTGTTCCTCGGGGAAGTACTTGCTCTCCTTGTGCTTTGCGTACCACTTCTTCCCCTCCTCTGTCACCCACCTGGTTCCGTATTGACGGCGTTGGCCGCGTGGAACCGCTGGTACTGCTGGGACCGCTGTGCCCAATCTGATTCTTTTTCTTCCGGTGCCAGATGTTGATGCGCCTTTTCCCTTGTCCTGCTTGCGTGCCATTGTTCCTGTCAAACCAAACAGACAAGTTCAATGCTAAGCCAATTAAAGTTAGCTTCGACTAAGGTTAGGTTAAGCTAGGCTACCCCACACTTACTCTTTAGCCAAAATTACAACATTAAGGCAAGATCGTACTTATTTACACAAACAAACAAAAAAAACATAACAAATATGCTTAGTGCATTGGGAGAATTCGACGGTATACATTCCATGTACTACTCAGACTTCGTACAGCTAACCACCATCCTTACCTATCGATAACATGTTATCCCATAGCACTTAGCAAGGAAAAGCAAAAGAAAAATTTTAACTACATGATCCTATACACTTCACCCATTTCTTGCAATGTCCAATATTCTCTTAACCCGAGAATCCGTCAGTCTTTTAGCATAGTTACAGTTAGCATAATCGACTCATCTCACCCAACCCAACATGTACAACCTAGCATGAATTTCACTAGTTCAACTCAATTTTTCCATTTCAAACTCAAAGTCAAGCCCTAGCTATGATTTTATCAAAAATTCGATTAAGCTATGTAATTGTCGAGTTCAAGCAATCACACCGTTACTCCGAACATCAATCAACAATAATTCAATTGAATTTAAGATTAATTTCTACTTAGGGCAAGTTTTTCTCATATCACATGTTCAAAATTGAAAAATTTCGACAAGAATTGAGATAGAGTTGAAGAACATACCTTGAATTCGAAGAGATGACGAAACTTGATGAAATTACGGGCCTAAGTCCGTGTCACGTTGAGGTGGAAGGGGTTTTTGGGAGGTTGGTCGCGGAGAGTATGAAAAATGAGGAAAAAGGAGGTGGGATCAGGGTTAAAAAGTGGGAATTTCGTGCGGGTCACCCAGCGACCCGGTGTGACCCGTCGCGATATACACCTCAACGTGTCACGGAGGGTAACGCGGAGCATGCCCTCCGTGACACAGAGCCATCGCGTAGGTGTTCTGGAATTTGTAAAAATTCCAGAATTACCTTCAACGTGTCACGGAGGGTAACGCAGAGGTCCTCCTCCGTGACACGGAGCCATCGCCCTGGCTCACTGTTTTTCCACTTTGTATTATTTTTCATACCTCGGATTTTCCTTTGTGATTCCTTGCATATTTTCCCTCCGTTCAACCTGAAATTCATCTTACGACAAGAAATTGGTTAGAATTATAGGATTCACTCAAAATAAAAATAAGAATAAAAATAAAAACTAACAATTCTGTTGTTAATCAAAAAAAAGAAAAAGAAAAAGAAATCTATTCACATTTTACAAAGAAAAAAAATTTCACGGGTTGCCTCCCGTGCAGCGCCTGGTTTACCGTCGCGGCTCGACGTCATTCAGCTCAGTCATCTTCTAGGGTGACAGATATTTTCTCTCAACCACCGTCCTCACCCTAGTAGTGCTTACCTCGCTCCGGTGGTTTTCCCATTAACTCTCGTGATTCAACTATCTGAGCATCATCAGTTTGATCAATGACGTTGATCACCGAGAGTTCCTCATACACAGTCGGGAGCTTGGTGGCCTTGAATACATCGAACACTTCCACCTTGTCGTGTGCTCGCATGGTTAGCTGCCCTGTAGCTACATCAATTAGCGCTTTCCCAATTGCCAAGAAGGGACGTCCCAAAATAAATGGGACTTCCGCGTCTGGCTCAAAATCCAGCACGACGAAATCTACCGGGAAGATAAGGGAGCCCACTTGCACCAACACATCCTCCACAATGCCATCAGGTCTGGATAAGGATCGATCCGCTAGTTGCAAGATCACTGTTGTTGGTCTAGGACTCCCTAGACCCAACTTCTTGAATACCGATGACGGCATCAAATTAATGCTCGCTCCCAAATCACATAATCTGCGAGCTCGGATACTCTGCCCAATTGTAATTTGTATAGTAAAGCTCACAGGATCTTTGAGCTTTGTGGGCAGTCGGTTCTGTATCTGGGAAATGCACTCCTCCGTGAGAGCTACCATGGCATACTCAGTCAACCGACTTTTGTTTGCCACGATTGCAAAACATCAACAAGAGGTAAGTTAATATGTACCTGTTTCAGCACCTCCATGAATTTCTTGAAACACGCCTCCTCCTTGTGTTTCTTTAATCTTTGAGGGAACGGGGGTGGTGGTCTTTCTGATTCAGCTTGCTTTTTCTTCCCCCTCTCATCACTTTGCTCCCTCTCAACTTCTGTTGCTCCCGATTCTTGAGGTGGTATTTCTGGTTCCACCTCTTTAAGCTGCAAACGACTCTTGTGGTCACCGCATTCACTTGCTTGGGGTTGGGATCTGTGTCGCTCGGAAGTCCTCCTCTAGGCCTGGTGTTTTGGGCTCCAGCAAATTGCCCAAATTGATATTCAAGTGCCTTGGTAGCTAACTGGTTGTTCTTCACCTCGGCTGCCAATTTCACATAGTCAGCCTGCAATTGAGCTTGGTTAGCTATCATTGTCTTGAACATCTCCTCAATGTTGGGTAATGGTGGGGGAGGAGGTGCATTGTTGTTTCTATATTGTGCTTGATAGTTCTGCTGCCCTCCTTGATTCCTCTGCGCCCCCTGACTCGAACTTTGCCCTTGATGGTTGTTGCTACCCCAAGAGAAATTCGGGTGATTCCTCCAGTTGGAATTGTAGTTGTTGCCATACTGTTGATGGTTGTTCCTCTGTACATTTCCCACAAAGTTCACCGAGTCAGGATTTGCTCCACAACACTCAGCTGAGTGCTCACTACTCCCGCACACTTCACACCAAATTTGCTGCACTACATTCACTGGGCTTGAGTCTGGTTCATTGTCATATCGTTGAAGTGGGTGTTGAGTTGATTCTGTAAAGCAGCTATTTGTGCAGCAATAGCTGTAAAACCATCCACTTCTAGAACTCCTTCTGCTTTCCTTGTTCCACCTCTTGACGAATCAGCATTCCACTCCGTATTTCCCTGCGAAATACGATTTAATAAGGTATACAGCTCCTCATAATTTTTCTCCAATGCTTGTCCCCCAACTGCTGAGTCTAGCAAGATTTTTGTGTGGGGTTCCAAACCCTCTATAAAAGTGTGCACCAGCACATCATTGGATTGATGATGATGTGGACAATCCCGCAACATGGACTTGAATCTCTCCCAAGCCTGATATAGATTCTCCCCCTCTCTCTGTTTGAAACTTAGAATTTGACTTCTAAGTCTTGCTGTTTTACTGGATGGAAAAAATCGTATCAAGAATTTCCTTGCAAGATCATCCCACGTAGTAATAGAATTTGGTGGCTCAGCTTTCAACCACCTCTTGGCTTCTCCCAATAGTGAAAATGGGAACAATGTAAGCCTGACATAATCTGATGACACCCCAACGGGGATATAAGTGTCACTTATCTCCAAAAAATTTTGGAGATGCTGTTGTGGATCCTCATGAGGGAGCCCTGTGAACTGCCCGCTGGTGTGCAGCAATTGCACCATGTTTTGTTTGAGCTCGAACCTCCCTCCTGGCTCAGGTTTGCGAATGCTAGATGTGACATTGTTAGCATGTGGGATTTCCACCTCGCGAACCGACCTAGCTGCCATCTCCTCGGGCACTAACATTGCCCTTACTACTGGTGGATTCTATTGTTGCTCCATGATTGTTTGTCTGAGCAACTGCAGCTTTTTCTCTAGAGCTTCTCTCCGCTGACGATGAAATTGTCTTTCAGGCTCTAAATATGAGTCCACCAGCTCCTTGCCTCTTGCCAGTGTTCAACAGAGATTATATCTGCGAAATACAGGCTAAGACCAAGTTGTCAACACTTAAGAAAAAAAAATATAGTAAATTTACACTTAAGAAAAATTCACCAATTGCCAGTCCCCGGCAATGGTGCCAAAAACTTGTTCGGCTGTCTACTCTGGGGTATTTACTACACGCAAGTGCACGTGGTCGAACAAGTAGTAAAGTTACTTAAGTAAGCCAAGTATCGATCCCACAGAGACTGGGATAAGGTAAAAACTACTCAAGTGTTACTATACTTTAACTCTAAAAATGAAGACAACAGTGTGAAGAAGAGTTTGATATATTTTGATTTCTAATTGCATGCTAAGTCTAAAACGAATATCTAATGTGAGTTTGAACTATGAATGTGAGCATGCTGAGGCTAAATGAACATGTATAGAAACTAATTATCGATACAATATTTGGTTAATCTTTCCTCCGGTTGCTAGTCAAGAATTATTGCCAATGGATTAAAACTCTCGTATTTAACCCAACTTAAGAATCATGAACCGTCCACCTACATTTCTGTGATTAAACGAAATTCATGTTCTAGCCATACAAAACCGATTCCTTAATTGACTAATACGACTTTCAAGTATATTTCTATCCTGAAGGTAAATCAATTCTCAATTTTCCCAAACTAAGAAGAAATCATATCCTATTGATTCACAACTTTCCAATTTCTTGCTCTCTCGAGTGAAACCGGACTTTTTAGATGTACATTAACTGCTCGGTGCTTTGGTAGGGGTTAAAAACCGACACGCAAGTGCACATGGTCAAACAAGTAATAAAGTGGCTAAGTAAGCCAAGTATCGATCCAAGGAGACTCTGGATAAGTAAAATTGCTTAAGTATACTATATTCTAGTTTACTTCTAATTATGTTGACAACAATGTAACCAAAAGTTAAATAATTTTGTTTATAAACTATATACTAAAACTATTAACAAATATTTACTTGAATTGAAACTATGGATAAGAGCATGCCAAGGTTAAGAACAAGTAATGAATTCGATAGTAATCATAATTCGGTTATTCTTCTCTTCATGTTGCTAGCCAAGAACATTAGCCTAGAGATTAAAACTCTCGTATTTAATCTCACTTTAGAATCATAAACCATTCGTCTACATTTCTGTGATCAAATGCAATTTATGACCTAGCAATACAATTCCGGTTCCTAAATTGACTAATACGGCTTTCAAGTGTATTTCTATCAGGAAAGCACATCAAAACCCAATTTTTCCAAATCAAGTTAAGAACAATACCCTATTAATTCACAACTTTCCAATTTCTTGCTCTCTCGAGTGAAATTGGACTTTTTAGATGTACATTAATGTTGGCCACACACTAATGCAGTAAAGAACAAGAATTAATAGAACAACATTAAAGAAGAAGATGAAAAACCATATAATTCACAATCAAAATTCAATACACATGTTCAAAACCTTAGCAAGGAAGAGAATTAGCCACTCATTTGTGGATTGATCATCCTCAAATGAGTGTAAATCATATGTACAATTGATTGAAAGAAGAAAGAAAGAGAGAAAAACCCTTAGCTTTTTCGTCCCTCAACTGCTGCTAACCCACGTCCTAGCTCCACCAAGTCTTCCTTATGAAAAATAAACCTAAGTGTGCTATTTATATTAGTAGGAATCTTTCCCGGATTAACAAGCAACGTGTCACGGAGTGCATCGCGGAGCACGGCCTCCGTGACACGCTACGGACGCGGAGGCTCTCTGGAAAATCACCCGAAATCGGCCCAGGCAGCACCTTGCCGCGTTGGCAACATGTCACGCTGCCTGGGCAGCGCGTTGTAGCCCCATGGTCGCGGAGTCCACCTGTCGTGGCACGTTGCCAACGTGCAGGTGGGCTGTTTTGAGCGGCCTGCCTGCCGTGGCACCTTGTCGACGCGCCGGTGGGCTGTTTTGTGCCTCTTCCTTGTCGACGTTCGCGTGTTAATTCCGTTTCCAAGCTTTTACTTCACCAACTCATGGATTAGTTACTCAAACATTATCAAAACCTACAAAACAAAGGCTAATCATGTTGGTTAGCACATATCTCCACATTATATAAAATTACATGAAAATGTATACAATAACTTAGATAAACAAGACTAATTGAAGTAATAAAGAGTATCTCGGGCATATATTTTTGCCCGTTATCACAACCCCACACTTAAAGCCTTGTTCGTCCTCGAACAACCTTTTACATATCATGCATATGGAGACTCCCACATAACTAATTTAGCAAGATAATTCAAGTTACGGCTATAATGATTACGTAAGATACAAGCTAAAAATAGAGCATGCCTGATTTGATCATTGAAATGAAGTACAACTATGTTAAGACTTCTTAACCTCAAGAGTCGACTCTCAATTTTAGCAAACTCATGTAAATCAACTGATTAAGAAATTCCACATGAATTTTATCCTTCATTAAACATGTGCCCCTCACCGAAAGAGAGTTACCCAATCACATGCAAAAACAATTTTTTACATCACAACATGTGTGGGCACATGAATAGAATTACGCTCACTCTCACAAAGAATTCACATGCATTATGTAATGTCCCATAAGCTTGCCCTTAGTATTTTATTCCACTAATTTAAGGATGTATGAATGTAAGATCAAGTAGGACTTTTTAGGTTGTAATGTAACTCAGGTGCGGGTAGGTACTATTATGATCAGTAATAGTGACTATCTTTCCTAAGCGCTTTTAATACATCACGCCTTCATTACGAACTTCCCTTCCCTCACTTCACCTTTTTCACTTTTCATCTTTCTTTTTCCTCTTTTGTTCCCCCATTTCTTTAGGCACTTTTAACTTATTAGTAAGGAGCTCTATAAATAATTTTTCATTTATTTATTTTCTTACTCCCTACTAATAACCAACCATTTTCACACAAATGCACCTTTTTCCTTTTCTCAACTATTTACAACTTGCTATTTTCCCTTCTTTTTCATTCTTCTCACTCCTCTACTCTTTCGGATTTTTCCTTTAAGCGCTTAGGAGTTTTGGTTCAATTTCACGGCTAATGAAAGAAAAAGTATTAAGCTTATGTTGCAGCTGTCAAAGAATAGGCTCAAGGCTCAATGGGGTTAACTAGGATTAATTTTTCAAGGTAGGTATAATGAGGAATAAAAGTTTGGTTCATTCAAAGAAATGCCTAAATCATCTCCTACAATTCACATCCTTCATTTCGTTTTATATACACACCAGGCAAGTTCTAGACATTCCACAATAGCACAGAATACTCAAAAACCTTACACTCATGGCACATGCTCAAATCAAGACACAATCAGTAGACTCTTACTCAGCTAATCACAAGAATTCAGAATTAAGCTTCCATCATATTGAGTCAAATTCAAGAGCCTAAGTGTCTCAAACAAAGTTATACAATTGCATGCTTCATACTGAACATACTTGCATCCTACAACCATGTATAGCACATACAAAGAACATCAAGCACCAATTAGTTATGGTTTCAAAAACCCAAAACCTATCGACTAATTTTCCTCAAGACGGTCGTCATCCATCCATCGTCGGAAACAGTCCCTAGCTATGACTAAAAAAAACTTTATATACAGACCAAGGAAAGAAAGAAAAAAGAAAAGAAAAAAGAAGAAAAAAAAATTATTCTTCGGTTCAAATACCCCCCGTCGGAAAAGAACCGAAAAGAAAAACCAACGGGTGATGAAGTCATGCTTAATTCACAAAAATTTTTCAAATTTTTTAAATTTTCAAATTTCTCACCAACTTTTGTACAAGCATTACATTCACCAAAAATCATTAAGCACAGAAATTTTGAAATTTCCTAGAAATTTCCCTCACCCCACACTTAAATCATGCTATGTCCGCATAGCATCAAACTAAAGGTTACTAAGGGTGAGAAATACTCCCTGAGGCCTTTAAGCCTAGCTGACAACATGGTTTTCTTCAACTATGGACAAGTGGGTGTTCGACCCCACACTTTTTCTTTTCCATGCTTGTTAGCTTCCTCCTCCACGGGTACTCAGACTTCCCCTCCATCTGTGCTTAACTTTCCACCAAAACAACACAAGATCAAAAATAAATAAAATAAACATAAATGCAAGAAATTAAAATGGTACCCATGGTACCCTTGGGTTGCCTCCCAAGCAGAGCCTAATTTTACGTCGCGGCACGACGTACCAAGTTTCACCACTTTTTCCTCCACCTTGAGGATATGAATCTCACCCCTAATTTCTTTTCTAATTTGCTCTTATGCTCCAGGGGTGGTGGTGAAAAATTGCAAGGACCAAACAGTGGATGTTGCCTTTTGCATTTATTGGTCCTTAAGTAAGCGAAGTCATTTTGTCTTTCTGAGTTAGCAAATTTCAAAATATATGGTGCTTGGTCCTCCTCTAGATATTTCTCTACAAACTTGGAAGACTCTATTTCTATGTTGTCAACAAAATTTAATGTTGAAAAATGCGTAGAGTGTGGTCCAATACACCTCAACTCTGAAACTGCATTTTGCTTGACCTCCTTACTTGTATATACCTTCTCGACATCGACATCTATCTCACCATTAAAGTCGACTGGGGGACACGCTAACTCTTCTTCCAAGAATGGATTTTCCATAAGTGTGAGCCCATCACGGGGACACTCAAGAGATTCGAATTGTTAGGCTTCATCCAAAAATTCACACTTGTCGTCCTCTTGTAGTTCCTCTTGAATATCGGCTAAAACTGTTGTCTGTGATTTATCACACGCTTCAGCTTCAGCGATCATCTCCGTGAATTTGATGGTCATCCTTTCTAGAGCCTCTGCATTCTCTTCTTGCTGATTTCTCAATACTGCTATCGCCTCCTTCATTGCTTCTGATTGCTCCAAGAGTTGTTTCAACATGTCTTCTATTCGAGCTTGGCGTCCCAAGTCCTCATTTTCAGCATGCCTATATTCAGAAAAAACAACAGAAGGATCATAGTCGGGGCTTGGGGGAGGGGAATATGCCTTTGGACAATCACCCCAATGGCCATATTGACACCCACATATATTGCACGTATTACAGTTTTGCCACAAGTGGGGTCCTCCACAGTTCAGACAAGATTCACTAAAATATGAGTATCCACCATTGAAACCATTTATATTCCACGATGTCATGTCAATAAGGGTGTACGAACAAGCAGAAAAATAAAATAAAATAAAGAAGAATTAAAACAAACACTAGACCAAGTTGTCAACACTTAAGAAAATAAAACAAAAATACAGTAAATTTATACTTAAAACAATTTCACCAATTGCCAAGTTTCCCCGGCAACGGCGCCAAAAACTTGCTCGGTGCTTTGGTAGGGGTTAAAAACCGACACGCAAGTGCACGTGGTCAAACAAGTAATAAAGTGGCTAAGTAAGCCAAGTATCGATCCAAGGAGACTCTGGATAAGTAAAATTGCTTAAGTATACTATATTCTAGTTTACTTCTAATTATGTTGACAACAATGTAACCAAAAGTTAAATAATTTTGTTTATAAACTATATACTAAAACTTTAACAAATATTTACTTGAATTGAAACTATGGATAAGAGCATGCCAAGGTTAAGAACAAGTAATGAATTCGATAGTAATCATAATTCGGTTATTCTTCTCTTCATGTTGCTAGCCAAGACCATTAGCCTAGAGATTAAAACTCTCGTATTTAATCTCACTTTAGAATCATAAACCATTCGTCTACATTTCTGTGATCAAATGCAATTTATGACCTAGCAATACAATTCCGGTTCCTAAATTGACTAATACGGCTTTCAAGTATATTTCTATCAGGAAAGCACATCAAAACCCAATTTTCCCAAATCAAGTTAAGAACAATACCCTATTAATTCACAACTTTCCAATTTCTTGCTCTCTCGAGTGAAATTGGACTTTTTAGATGTACATTAATGTTGGCCACACACTAATGCAGTAAAGAACAAGAATTAATAGAACAACATTAAAGAAGAAGATGAAAAACCATATAATTCACAATCAAAATTCAATACACATGTTCAAAACCTTAGCAAGGAAGAGAATTAGCCACTCATTTGTGGATTGATCATCCTCAAATGAGTGTAAATCATACGTACAATTGATTGAAAGAAGAAAGAAAGAGAGAAAAACCCTTAGCTTTTTCGTCCCTCAACTGCAGCTAACCCACGTCCTAGCTCCACCAAGTCTTCCTTATGAAAAATAAACCTAAGTGTGCTATTTATATTAGTAGGAATCTTTCCCGGATTAACAAGCAATGTGTCACGGAGTGCATCGCGGAGCACGGCCTCCGTGACACGCTACGGACGCGGAGGCTCTCTGGAAAATCACCCGAAATCGGCCCAGGCAGCACCTTGCCGCGTTGGCAACGTGTCACGCTGCCTGGGCAGCGCGTTGTAGCCCCATGGTCGCAGAGTCCACCTGCCGTGGCACGTTGCCAACGCGCAGGTGGGCTGTTTTGAGTGGCCTGCCTGCCGTGGCACCTTGTCGACGCGCCGGTGGGCTGTTTTGTGCCTCTTCCTTGCCGACGTTCGTGTGTTAATTCCGTTTCCAAGCTTCTACTTCACCAACTCATGGATTAGTTACTCAAACATTATCAAAACCTACAAAACAAAGGCTAATCATGTTGGTTAGCACATATCTCCACATTATATAAAATTACATGAAAATGTATACATTAACTTAGATAAACAAGACTAATTGAAGTAATAAAGAGTATCTCGGGCATATATTTTTGCCCGTTATCATTAACGTTGGCCACACATCGATGCAGTAAGAACAAGAATCAATAGAACAACCATGGAAGAAAAGATGAAAAACCCAATTGATCAATAACTACATTTCAATACAATTGTTCTTAACCTCAGCAAGAAGAGGAATTAGCCACTCATTTGTGGATTAAACATCGTTAAATGAGTGTTAAACATATAAGCAGTTGAATTAAAGAAGAAGGAGATAGAGAAAAACCCTGACAATTTCGTCCCCTCAACTGCCTGTAACCCACGTTCTTGCTCCACCCAGTCAGAATAATTAAAAATGAACCTAAGTGTTCTATTTATACTAGTGGGAATTTTTCCCGGAATAACAAGCAACGTGTCACGGAGTGCGTCATGGAGCACTGCCTCCGTGACACGCCACTGACGCGGACCCTTACTGGAAATTGATAGTCCAGGTAATGAGGCCCAATGTGGCACGGCATGTAACGCGGGGCTAGGCCAACGTGCCATGGCCCCAACCTGCACCCTCACTGGATTTTGGCCAAAAATTCCTATCCAGGCAGAAGGCATCCGCGATGGCAGCGTGACACGGCTCCATCGTGGAGCCCCTTTAATTTGTCCCTTCAAACGCTTATGCACTTGCTAACATCCGAGTCCAACCCCAATCTCTACCAACACGCATTTTAGCTTCCCAAAATTATATTTCACCTGCAAAACAACGCTAATCATGTTGGTTAGTACAAATTCACATTTTATTATCAATCACATGAGAATGTATAAACATTGATAGATAAACAAGGCTAAAATGATACCTTTGAGTATCACTTGGGCATATAAATTTGCCCAAGATCACCAGTAATAGCTGTTCAGAGTCAGCAGTTGGCCAGCTCCTTTCATTTGGAGTTGTCAGGTTGTAGCAAGTGCAATCTTCCATTTGTATAGCATCTGGGTAAGTCGGGGCCTTGTCCCGACCACTATTTGTATTCTTAGAGGCTTGCAGGCTATAGTTGTCATCTAGTTAAGTGTCATTGGCTGTGTGGGGCCCATATATGTCTATTTTTATTTATTAGCCATGTGGGGCCTAGTATAGCGCCTGATTTTCTTTTCAATTATAACTAGATATCATGGCGGCCTTATTGGCCCACATAGGATTCCCTGTTGTGGTATGTTGCTGGTTAGCCATTTTCTTTTACAGGTGGCTATAAAGCCTTGCCGGCGGGAGGCTGTGTTTACAACCGAGATATAGCCTATTGTTTCTGGAGTGAAGTTGCAGGCTTGCACCAGATGTGCATAAGCCTAGCCAGGTCAGTCATAATCCAGTGTGGCAGTAGGTGTCAGTCATGCCTCCCAAGGTGGGGCGTGACAAAAACTGGGTAAGTTCTCCCTTACATTTTCCCCTTAAAATGTATGGAAACAAGCTAGAATAAAGTGTTGAAATGTCGCCTTATTTGGTTGTGTTGTGGCTGCCATTCGTGTGATGTTTTGGCTGGATTACTTGTCTTAAAATAGCCTTGTCCCATGGTTTTAATCTTAACGGATTGAAGGGAGTCGAACACTGATTGCCGAAGAAAGAATCAGCTAAAAGAACACATCGAAATAAGGTATGTTAAGGCGTCTCATTCTTGTTGTTCAAGCACGAAAATGTGTTGTCGAAAGTACCAATATCTTTGTGTCTTTACAATCTTATTGAAGTAAGTATGATTCTATCCAAAGGGTTAAAAGTGCAGTATATTAAGCTTGAAGCTTCACGAACTCGTCTCATGCTACCGGGATGAAAGGGTATTCTTTGGAACTCAACATAACTATTGGATCTGAATGAGGATCTGACTTGCTAAACTTTTCTTTTATAATTTCTAAAGCTTGATTAGGTATCAAAATAAAAAGAAAACTCGACAAAGAAAACTTCCACTTCTAGATTCATAGTGTCAAAGAAATGAGAAACTTTAATATACGTTGTTTCTTTCAACGATTACGCTTATTAAGACTTGGATATTTCTTTATCAAGTTAATCTACAATATAGATACATAATGAAGCTAATATTATCCCTTGAACACAACTCAACTTCACCAAATAGTATATAAACAATTCCCAGGTAGATTATATGTATTGTCATAACTTTGATGGTATATCGTCACACCCTCCTTCCTTATTTCAACACCACATATCCTTACACAAACATACTGCCCCCAATCATAGAGAACACACAAAATAGCCCCTACATAAAGAATTACACCCGAAACACCACAACATATTGAACTAACGGCTTCCTACCACTGTCGCGTGAGTTCTTAACAATATTATAACATGATTTCTCCACCCGAATGTAATACCCCGGAAGTGCGTAAGAATAGTGTCACGACACGAATTGAGGCTCAAATCATAGACAAGGGACAAGGGACCACGAAGGATCCCAAGTCGACCTATGGCTCATGCACACAACTAACCTCATTCAGATAAGTGGAAAGATAATGATAAAAAACATAGCGGAAACGTAACCATAAAATAACCTCACGAAATACATAACGTATACAAGAGCTGAGTACTACATACTAGTCTGAAAGCCTCTACTACATACGATAGGTTGATGGGACAACATTCCCAACTAACCCAAATAATACTGAAACTCAAGATATCATAAAAGTCTGTCAACGGCCCTCAGAACATGAGGACTCACCAATGAGCTGATAGCACAAGCTGGAATGGACTAGGGATGAGGTCGAGCCTGAGATCCAGACCCTGTATCATGAAATGATACAGCATAGAAAGTATGTGGTCAGTATGTGGAATGTACTGAGTATGCAAGGTAAGTAAAACCGCTCTAGTAAGATAGATTATTTAAATCAGTTCATAATATATCATAAGCTTTCAATATGAGGGGAAAGGCGTATATGCATTCTTTCTATATTCAGAATCTTATCATAACATGACTATACATAGCTTTATAACATCATCATTGACTCAAATGACTCAAAGTTGAAACATAGCATTTATATCAAAAGATGAACAATGGGCCAAACCTTGCTTTATGAACATGCGTGCATAAGTAATCATCATGATTAATGAATATGCAAATTTGAACGATATAGACAGCGGGAGACTCGTCACTTAACTGACATACCACGATAAAGCTTACGTGGTCCCGACTATTACACTCAAGTGGGCAGAGCCGTCCAAAACCTTGTCAGGGCTAAGGACGCTACCATGATATCGATATCAAGGTGAAGGGCCAATAGGACTGGGGATAGCTCACAAGGGAGGTCCCAATAATATAATAGTAGTAGCCTACGTTGGCACGTAGTTCTAGGGTATAGGGTAATTGACCATTAACCTGCTCGGTGCTGGACTTTTCTCCCAAAACATGCAATGCTCTACATCGTGTATAAGGAAGCTCAACATCGTCAATTGACAAAGCTCAAAATGAATCATTTATAACTCAACATCGTATGAAATGAAGCTCAACATTGTCTATTGACAAAGCTCATAATAACACACATCCCAATTGCGATTTCATGCATATAGGAGGTTTGACTTCAAAACATACCACAAGCTAGAATTTATAATAAGAGTTGAGGAAAATTCACTTCAAACCATGTGGTTAGCTTATGTCGGGGAAAATCATTACATTAAAGCATCATGTGGGCATCACCCAAAACTCTATCATACTTGGTCTCATTCAATTCTCTTTGAAAACATCAATACGATCATGGGTAGTGTTAGAAACATGCTTTCATTATTTATTTCGTCATCATCACACACGGATCATAAATCACCTATTCTATGAGCTATTCATCCATGGGCATTTTAGATTCAATTTTTAAAAAATAATTTTTATAAGAGAAACAAGTTAAAATTCGCCCAACCTTTGCAAATCATCAATATCAACTCAATCTAATCATATCCATGAATAGAGATATAAGAATCATACAATTGATCAAAACCCCATACTTGACCATTTATGATTTAAAACAATTTAAGAGGAATTAGGCATGGGTGTTGAAGGAAGACACCTATTAGAACCCTACATACCTGAAAATGAGGAATTCTATCACCCTTCAATTTCCCAAGATCATATTCCAAAGGAAACCTTTAATTTAATCCTTGAATCACCTCCTTCAAGACTTCAACCTTGCATGCATGAGGAGGTTACACTTAGAATAGGTCTTCCCCTACTAAAACCCTTCAAAACGAGCCCTAAACGACACAGTATAGAGCCTTAGGACTAGAAAATAACGACAATGCCCTTACTAATCACAGAAAAACCTGCACTGGACTATCCCACGATTGAACCAACGGACCGTGGGAAGGAACCACGACCCATGGTATACGTTCGTGGTCTAGACTGCCAAACTTCCCGGTTTCTGGTCTAAATCCACAACTTGACAAGACAAGTCTTCCTTCCAAACAATGAACCGTTGTTCCAAACCGTCTTAGCCACTGCCCAGATCCACTTCCTTCCCACGACCACTAACAATGTCCCATTCCTTCTCACAATGGGTAGTTGTGACGCCTATGGTCCACCCTACCACCAGGCCTAGCTTTATACCACGACCACATACAACGGCTCGTGGTTATCTGCCACAAGTCATTCTATGGCTCATCCTATAACATTTTCCCAAATTTCTGCACTTTTGCATTTAACTCCCCGAGTCTACTTCTAAGCACTTCGGGGTATTACAAATAGACCCGAAAGTTAAAAGTTGAAAACTGCAGAAATTGGGAAAAACGTGAACAGGACGGGCCATGGAACGACTCGTGGTAACAAACCATGAGTTGTATGCAGTCGTTGGTTAGGGAAGGTTGAGTGGTAGTGGAGACAACGGACGACACAACGATTCGTTGATGGAACAACGAGTATTTGTCAGCAGGATTGGAAGAGGTTGGGTTCAATAGGTGGCATAAAACGGGCCTTCCAATGACTCATTCTGGGTTGTAATGAGTCGTTGTTACCGGTCATTGTTTGGTGCAAGAATTTCTAGTGTTGATGATGGATCAAGACCACGACTTGTCGGAAGCAACCATGAGTCGGGGTGAGGCTCGTGATAAGAAGGTTCAACTTTTGTGATGAGCAAACAATGGATGAAGTAATGGATCATTGTTCCATAGGAAGAGTCATCTTGTCTGTCAGTTGGTCAATTCCAAAATTAAGCAACAGCACTGCAAACCACGAGTGGCAGAATGGGTCGTCGTTAGCTCTAATGACCTGTTGGTTCCATCTGTTAGTTCATCCTAGTCAGTTTTTAGGGCAGATTCATTAAGGACATTTTCAACTTTTCCAAGCTATGAGACCCTAAACTATGTCGTTTTAGCTTATGAAAGGTGGGTTTTAAGGGGGATAATTTATTCTAAGTCCCCATTCATGCATGCAAGAACATAGAGAGGTAATCTAAGGTATTATTCCAATTTCCTTCTTGGGAAATCTAGGGAAGTTAAGAACCAGTTATTCTCAGGTATGTAAGGCGATCAATGGGTGTTTCCTTCCTAACCCATGTCAATTCTCTATGATTTTATAAAAATTATATAAAAAGCTTGTGGGGTTTTGAAGTATATTTATATAAAAATCTAATGATTTCTAATGGGTTTTGTGATTTTGAATCTTATCATATTATAAAGGGTTTTGATCAACTTTATGATTTAAATTATTTATAATATTATCGATTTCTTGATTTCTATCGAATTTATCCTAATTATGCATGACCCATGATAAATTGATTTGTGATCTTCTCTTCAAATGATGATATTTATGAACCCGGCATGTTATACGATTAAAATTATGCATTTAAGATATTACCCATCATGATTTTATGAATTTCAAGCTATATGCATGATTTACAAGTATGTATGTACTTTTGAATCACGAATCATGTTTTGGCCGACTCACGGGCCTTATGTCATGGCTAGTTCACGTATGTATAAAAACTTTTATGATTATCATGATTTAACTAGCCCATAAATTCATGTATGTTATACTATTAGCATTATATATGTTTTGGGAGTAGTATCGAACACCGAGTAGGTTGGGCCTAGGTTCTGCCTCAGACCTCATAAACTACATGCCACCGTAGGTATGTTGGGACCTCCTATGTGACTGTCCCCGGTCCAAATGGATTTTTTCATAGTGATATCACACTTTCATGGTTCTACCCTTGGCAAGGTATGAACACCCTCTCGACTAGGGTTACAAGTCAGGCTTCATGTGTGCTCATATGGGGATTAAGAGAATCCCCCACTGTTCCTTATGATTTATGCATGTTTATGATTATGTATATTGTCTCAAGTCATGTTCAATAAAGTTTTCCTCTTATGATTAGGAGTACTATTGCATTACGAATTTTTGAAAACCTTGAGCCTTATGTTATGTCATGATGTTTATGATATGAGCATAATGTCCTACATGTATGATCATTTATGAGTTTTATACGTTCTAAATGTCCGTTTTACTTACCTTGCATACTCAGTACATTCCACGTACTGACCGCATACTTTCTATGTTGTATTGTTTCATGATACAAGACCCAGCTCTCAGGCTCACCCTCCTCAATAGCTGTTCAAAGTTTTCTATCAGCTAATTTGGTGAGTCCTCATGTTTCTGAGGGCCATATGTTCAGACTCTATTATTTTTCTTTCAGTTTCAGTATCGTAGGGTTAGTTGGGGAGTTGTCCCATCAACCCGCCTTTCATGATTAGAGGTTTTCAGACTACCAATTATTTTCATCCATCATGTATGGATTATGCATTGTCCTTTCTCCGTATTTATGACATGTTTACATTTTCTTATGTTAAGTCTTTTGCTTATGTGATTGAATTAGATGTACACTCATGCCATGGGTTGACTTGGGGTCTCTCGGGGCTCCTTGTCCCGTGTCCATGATCCGGGTGTACGTTCGGCTAGTGACAAACTTGGTGTCAGAGCCATAGGTTTTGAAGTGTCCTAGGGTGTCTAAAAGCTGCATCAAGTAGAGTCTTTTTCATGGGTGTGAAGCACGCCACACTTATGAAGGAGAGTCTACGAGACATTTAGGAAATGTTACCTTCTTTCATGATCTATGTCATGCGATGGAGGTCCTCTACCCTTCGAATTCGTGCTATTCACATTTGCAGCATCATGCCTCCATGCTGAGTGAACACCAGAAGAAATGGTAACAGTAATGATCATGAGGGTGCCAATGGCGAGGAGCATCAGTCAGCCCCACCCATTCACGAGGAGAACTCACCAGAGCCAACTGCCCACGCAGAGTTTAGGGAAAGCGATTCAGATGCTGGCTTAGGCCATGACGGCCCACGTCCAAAATCAGATAGTGGTGCATTACCCTCAGAATGTTAATGCGGCGGCAGCCAAGGTGAGGGATTTCTTGAGGATGAGCCTTCCAGAGTTCACGGGGACGAAGATGGATGGGGATCCACACGACTTCATTGAGGAGAACAATGGGGAGTGTGTTGACTTGACTTCCTATCAGCTAAAGGGGGTGGCTCATGTATGGTTCAAGTAGTGGAGAGATGCCAGGGTAGTGGGTGCAGGCCCTATAGGTTGGGAAGAGTTTCACGTGGCATTCATGGATCGATTCTTCCTTGGGAGATGAGGGAGCTTAAGGCGGATGAGTTTGTTAATTTGAATCAGGGTAAAATGTCCATTCAGGAGTACGCATTGGAGTTCACCCAATTATCCAAGTATGCTCCGAAGTTGGTGGTGGATCAGAGGGATCGGGTGAGCCATTTTGTTCATGGGGTGGATTACTTAGACAAGGATTGCAGGATCGCCATACTTCATTGGGATATTGACTTCCCCCATATTGTATTGCATGCACAACAAATGGAGTCAGTCTACCGGAGGTAGAAGGAGGCCAAGAGGGCCAGGACCGATAGCTATGGGGTTTCTCAGGTCAGGACATGGGGTGGACAGCATTAGCAATCCCAGCACAGGTCTACCGCTCCGTCTCCATCATCGACTAGCACGCCATCTAGGTTCAGAGGAGAAGGGCTTCAGGAACAAGGGATCAGGGTATCATGCAGGTTGAGCGCACTTTTCCAGCTTGTGCGAAGTGTGGCAAGAATCATCCCGGGAGGTGCTTAGTTGGCTCAGATGCGTGTTTCGGGTGTGGAAAACCTGGGCACAGACTTAGGGATTGCCTCTTAGCCAGATCAGGGGTCGGTGGGCCCATGTGATAGCATCAAGTTCTGCCGCTCCAGTAGCATGTCCCCCTCAGCAGGGTGCCTCTACTAGTTTAGCAGGCGGTCAACGCTAAAATAGGTTTTATGCTTTAGTACCCCACCAGGAGCAGTAGGCTTCACTAGATGTGGTCACTGGTATGTTACAAGTCTTCGATATTGATGTTTATGCCTTATTAGATCTAGGAGCTACTTTGTCTTTTGTGACCCTTTATATTGCTAGTAGTTTTGGATTTAGCCCTGAAATCCTATTAGAACCATTCTTAGTCTCTACTTCAATCGACGAATCAGTTGTAGCTAAGCGGGTGTATAGAGGTTGCCCCATTACAGTATTGCATAAGGTCACCTCTGCAGACTTAGTAGAGTTAGCTATGACTGACTTTAACATCATTTTAGGTATGGATTGGTTGTTTGCATGTTACCCTTTGATAAATTATAGGACTCGTGCGGTGGAATTCCAATTTTCGGGTGAGTCAGTTTTAGAGTGGAAGGGTAATTCAGCTATACCAGCCCGTCGGTTTATTTCATATCTTAAGGCCAGGAAAATAATCTCTAAGGGTTGCATGTATCACCTAGTTAGGGTTAAGGATGTTGAGTCCGACACCCCGACTGTCCAGTCAGATCTGGTAGTGTGTGAGTATCCAGAGGTTTTTCTCGATGATTTGCCAAGTGTTCCTCTGGAAAGGAAAATTGATTTCGGCATTGATCTCTTACCCGATATGCAGTCCATCTCTATTCCTCCCTATAGGATGGCTCCAGCCAAGTTGAAGGATCAGTTGAAGGACTTGTTAGATAAGGGCTTTATCAGGCCGAGCATGTCTCATGGGGTGCACCGGTGTTATTATGTCGGAAGAAAGATGGTTCCCTTCACATGTGTATTAATTACCGGCAATTGAACAAGGTCACCATCAAGAATAGGTACCCCTTACCCAGGATCGATGACTTGTTTGACCAGCTTCTGGGTGGCAGATATTTCTCAAAGATAGATCTCAGGTCCGGGTATCACCAACTCAGGGTTCGGGAGAGTGACATTCCAAAAACCACTTTCAGGACTCAGTATGGTCACTACGAATTTGTTATTATGTCTTTTGGACTAACCAATGCCCCTACAGATTTCATGGACTTGATGAACAGGGTGTTCAAGAAATATCTAGACATGTGCGTGATCGTGTTCATCGATGATATCCTTCTATACTCTCGGAGCAAGGAGGAGCATGCCGCTCACTTGAGAATAGTGCTTTAGACCCTCAAGGATCGTTAGTTGTATGCAAAGTTTAGCAAGTGTGAATTTTTTCATTGGACTCTGTGGCATTCTTAGGCCATGTGGTATCGAGTGAGGGCATAAAGTAGATTCTCATAAGATTGAAGCGGTAAAGAATTGGCCCAAACCGGTGAGTCCTTCAGAAGTTTGGAGTTTCTTGGTCCTAGCAAGCTACTATTGGAGGTTTATGGAGGGCTTTTCATCAATTGCAGCACCATTGACCAGGTTGACTCAGAAAAAGGTAAAGTTCCAACGGTCGGAGGCTTGCAAGAAAAGCTTCCAAGAGTTGAAGACTCGACTCACTTCAGAATCAGTGTTGACCCTACCCGAGGGTACCGATGGTTTTGTAGTATATTGTGATGCTTTGAGAATCGGATTTGGGTATGTGTTGATGTAGCATGGGAAAGTGATATTGTATGCCTCAAGACAATTGAAAATCCATGAGAATAATTACCCGACCCATGATCTTGAGTTGGCCGTGATGGTGTTTGCATTGAAGATATGGCGGAATTACTTGTATGGGGTCCACGTGGATGTATTTACAGACCAGAAGAGCTTTCAATATGTGTTTACGCAGAAAGATCTCAATCTTTGACAAAGGAGATGGTTGGAGCTACTTAAGGACTACAATATGAATGTTCTTAACCACCCGGGTTAGGCTAATGTGGTAGCGGACATACTTAGTAGGCTCTCTATGGAGTGTTTGTCCCACGTGGATGAGGGAAAGAAAGAGTTGGTGAAAGATGTCCATCGACTTGCAAGGTTGGGAGTTAGATTAGTCAACTCGACCGATGGCGGTGTTGTTATGCAAAACGGATCCGAATCGTTCTTGGTGATTGATGTGAAGGCTAGACAAGATGAGCATTCGATGTTAGTAAAGCTAAAAGAAGTCGTCCGAAGTCAAAAGGTGGAGGGTTTCTCCCAAGGGGGAGATGGTGTATTGCGGTACCAGGGTCATCTGTGTGGTCCAAACGTAGATGATTTGAGGGAGCAGATATTGCATGAGGCACATGGATCCAGGTACTTTATCCATTCGGGTGCCACCAAGATGTATCATGATTTGCATGAAATATATTGGTGGAACAGCATGAAGAGGGATATTGCAGAATTCATAGCCAAGTGCTCGAACTGTCAACAAGTGAAAATTGAACACCAAAGGCCGGGAGGCGTACTTCAGGATATTAGCATTCCTACTTGGAAGTGGGAAGAAATCAATATGGACTTCATAACTGGGTTGCCCGTACTCGCCGGCAATATGACTCCATTTAGGTGGTGATCGACAGGTTGACCAAGGTGGTACATTTTCTGACAGTGAAAACCACAGATCCAGCGGTGATTATGCTAAATTGTATATTCGGGAGTTGGTTCGACTTCATGGAGTGGACTTGTCTATTATTTCAGACCAAGGTACTCAGTTTACCTCCCAGTTCTAGCGGTCTTTTCAGAAGGGGATTGGGACTCAAGTTAAGCTCAACACAGCCTTTCATCCGCAAATGGATGGCCTAGTCGAATGAACAATCCAGACTCTTGAGGACATGTTGAGAGCATGTGTGATGGATTTCAAATGTAGCTGGGGTGATCATTTTATCTTGATTGAGTTTTCTTATAATAATAGTTATCACTCTAGCATCCAGATGGCATCGTTCGAGCATCTATATGGGCGAAGGTGTAGATCGCCCATTGGATGGTTTGAGGTTGGTAAGCTAGCGATGATAGGGCTTGAATCGATTCATGAGGATATGGTAAAGGTTCAGTTGATAAGGGAACGATTGAAAACCACTCAGAGTCATCAAAAGTCATATGCGGATGTGAGGAGAAGGGATTGAGAGTTTGAGATAAACGATTGGGTATTTATAAAGGTATCTCCCATGAAGGGAGTCATGCGGTTTGGGAAGAAAGGAAAACTCAGTCCCCGCTATGTTGGTCCCTACCAGATCACGAGAAAAGTTGGTAAGGTGGCGTATGAGTTGGACCTTCCCTCAGAGTTATCTTCTATACATCCCGCATTTCATGTGGTGCTACTGAAGAAGTGCTTGGGAGATCCAGCTCTCCTCATCTATGAAGAAGTTCCTATGGAAATATTAGACCGTCAAGTTCTAAGGAACAAAGAAGTAGCTTCAGTTAAAGTACTATGGAGAAATCATCATGTTGAAGGAGCTACATGGGAAGCCGAAGCGGATATGATGGCTAGATACCCGCATTTATTCTCTACCGGCTCAATTTCGACTTGAGGTATCAGTTATGCTCTATGAATCTATTTAGTTTTCATGTTCAGTTCATGTGTTCAAGTTTTCTTTATGTGTATGAATATGTATGTGAAGCATGAGATCAGTTCATCTATGTGTTATGAATCGGAGGTAGTCATTCCGTAAAGTTTCAGTTTAAATGATCAGTATTTGAATATGATAATTTCATGTCTCTATTTTCTTCTTGTTCCTACATTTGAGGATGAAGGTTCCCAAGGGGGAGATATTGCAATACCCCGGAAGTGCGTAAAAATAGAACCAGAAGTTAAAAGCTGAAAAATGCAGAAATTAGGAAAAATTTGCACAAGACAGGCCATGGAACGACTCGTGGTAACAAACCACGAGTAGTTGTATGGAGTCGCTGGTTAGGGAAAGTTGAGTGGTAGTGGAGACAACGGATGACAGAACGACTCATTGTTGGAAACAACGAGCCATTGTCAGCAGGCGTTGGAAGAGGTTGGGTTCAGCAGGCGGCATACAACACGCCTTCGAATGACTCGTTGTGGGTTGTAACGATTCATTTTTACCGGTCATTGTTTGGTGCAAGAATTTCCAGTGTTGATGACGGATCAAGACCACGACTCGTTAGAAACAACCACAAGTCGTGGTGAGGCTCATGATAAGAAGGTTCAACTTTTGTGATTAGCAAACAATGGACGAAGTAATGGATCGCTGTTCCATAGGATGAGTCATCTTGTCCGTCTGTTGGTCAGTTCCAAAAGTAAGCTACAGCACTGCAAACCACGAGTGGCAGAATGGGTCGTCGTTAGCTCTAACAACCTGTTGGTTCCGTCTGTTAGTTCATCCTGGTCAGTTTTCAGGGACGTTTCATTAAGGGCATTTTCAACTTTTCCACGCTATGAGACCGTAAACTACGTCGTTTTAGCTTATGAAAGGTCGGTTTTTAGGGGGATAATTTATTCTAAGTCCCCATTCGTGCATGCAAGAACATAGAGAGGTAATCTAAGATGATTCAAGGCTCTTCTCTTCAATTATTCCAATTTCCTTCTTGGGAAATCAAGGGAAGTTAAGAACCAGTTATTCTCAGGTATGTAAGGCTATCAATGGGTGTTTCCTTCCTCACCCATGCCAATTCTCTATGATTTTATAAAAATTATATAAAAAGCTTGTGGGTTTTGAAGTAGATTTATATAAAAATCTAATGATTTCTAATGGGATTTGTGATTTTGAATCTTATCATATTCTAAAGGGTTTTGATCAACTTTATGATTTAAATTATTTATAATATTATCGATTTCTTGATTTCTATTGAATTTAGCCTAATTATGCTTGACCTATGATAAATCGATTTGTGATCTTCTCTTCAAATGATGATACTAACGAACCCAGCATGTTTTACAATTTGAATTGCGGATTTAAGACATTACCCATCATTATTTTATGAATTTCAAGCTATATGCATGATTTACAAGTATGTATGAACTTTTGAATCACGAGTTATGTTTTGGCTGACTCACAGGCCTTATGTCATGGCTAGTTCACGTGTGTACAAGAATTTTTATGATTATCATGATTTAACTAGCCCATGGATTCATGTATGTTATACTATGAGCATTATATATGTTTTGGAAGTAGTATCAAACACCGAGTAGATTTGGGGCCTAGGTTCTGCCCCAGATCTCATAAGCTACGTGCCACTGTAGGTATGTCGGGACCTCCTATGTGACTGTCCCCGGCCCAAATAGCCCTTTTCATGGTGATATCACACTTTCATAGTTCTACCCTTGGCAAGGTACGGACACCCTCCCAACTAGGGTTACAAGTCGGGCTTCATGTGTGCTCATATGGGATATGTCGGTTAAGAGAATCTCCCACTATTCCTCATGATTTACGCATGTTTATGATTATGTATATTAGCTCAAGTCATGTTCAATAAATCTTTCCTCTTATGATTAGGAGTACGATTGCATTACGAATGTTTTGAAAACCTTGAGCCTTATGTTATGTTATGATGTTTATGATACGAGCATGATGTCCTACTCTTATGATCATTTATGAGTTTTATATGTTATAAATGTCCATTTTACTTACCTTTCGTACTCAGTACATTCCACGTACTGACCGCATACTTTCTATGTTGTATCATTTCATGATACAGGACCTGGCTCTCAGGCTCACCCTCCTCAGTAGCTCCTCGGAGTTTTCTATCAGCTTATTTGGTGAATCCTCATGTTTTCGAGGGCAATATGTTTAGACTCTATTGTTTCTGTTTCAATTTCAATATCGTAGGGTTAGTTGGGGAATTGTCCCATCAACCCATCTTTCATGATTAGAGGCTTTTCAGACTACCAATTGTATTCAGCCGTCGTGTATGGATTATGCATTGTCCTTTCTCCATATTTATGATATGTTTATGTTTTCTTATGTTAAGTCTTCCGCTTATGTGATTGAATTAGATGTACGCTTATGCCATGGGTTGACTTGGGGTCTCTCGGAGCTCCTTGTCCCGTGTCTACGATCCAAGTGTACGTTCGGGTCGTGACAACTTTCAAAAAAAAAGGATCTTAGGCAGAGTATTTACCTCACTTGAAGGGGAGTTCTAATCCTATTTTTCTTGTCATCTTGAAAAGCCTAAGAATTCCTTCACATATACACCAAAAGAGAAGAGAAAACTTCTTAAACTTTGTACAACTTTAGGTGTTCAATTTGGAGAAAGGGAATGCCATACTTCATTAACATTTTACCACATGATTTCCTAGCTATGTGAAGAATATTAAAACCAAAATCATAAGAGTTTTACTCACTGTAAGCGCAAAGAGGTGTCAGTTCTTAGAGAAGGAAGAAAGGGAGAGAACTTGGAGAATATTCCAAATTTTTTACTAAGTATGAATGTTGAAATTGTTCACTCTTTGAGACTTATAAGGGACCCTTATGGGAGGTACGTTCGACCCATTTTTTGACCTCAATTTGAGTTACAATAGGTCATGGGTTTTGGTCCAAATTAAACCTCCATTTGGGCTTCCATTTGGTTGATTTGGTGTCTGGAATTTGACTCTATTTTGAGCCACAATTTGGTCAAGCAAAGATCATATAGCCTAATTGACTGCAAGTTGAATAAGTTATGACCCTCTTTAGATCATTCTGTAATATTCCAGTGGTGGTGGCTGCCTATATATTTATTTTTGGCCAGCTTTTGGTGTCACTTTTTAGGCCAACTTTAAGCTCCATTTGAGACACTATTAGTCCTAATAAGATATGTAGAAGATATGTAGTTTCTGCCCCAACTTGGTCCCCATAACATAGTTTATTTAGCATAAGTAGGTGATGCACCTACTTATCACCTTTTAGCGTGAATAAGTCAAGCAAGCACTTCAATTGTTTTATCCAATTTTCCAAATCTTCATCCTTAGACTTCAACTTAATACTTATATATATTTTTCCATTTTGATTATTGGCCCAAGTATCACCTCATTGTCTCGAGTTTCAGTGCCTTTGTGAGTATTAACTTAATCATATATATGTTAAAAGTTATAAGATGTTACATTATCCCTGGAGTCCGCAGAGTAGACCTTGACATTTCTTTCTACTTTTGGCCGCAGAATGATGAACTGCAAAATAGGAATGCGACCGTAGAATGACACCACAAAATGTACCTTTTAAATGCCTTGATTTTCAAGAAATTCTGCGGTTGAAATGGTCATTCTTGCCACGCCCCAAAAATGGGGTAAGGCGCAACTAGCACTCAATACTAATTGATTGAGAAGCCAGCTATATAACATTTGTAACTGTAACACTTAGACCATCCAGGCCACCTGTCACAATCAACTGAAATGAATACTAGACCTATAAGGTCTCAACAATAGTAACTAACCGACTGGAATGCCAAAAAGGCCATCATAAATCTAAAATGAACAATAGAAGGCCGATAAGGCCCAAAACACTAAACTAAACTGTACAAGTCTTATCCACAAAATCCTCTAAAGAGTAAAATAAGATGAAATGCTTGGGATAGAGCCCCGGCCTACCCAAAATGTGCAAAAAAACTCAAGAAAATTAATAACACCAGGACATGGCTCTTGAAAGAGAGGAGTCTACCACTATCTTGTTGAACTCTGGCTCCTACTATGTCTGACGGTGTAAGCCTCTACCAGTACCTACAGCATTATTGCAGGGAAAAGGGATCTCGGGGAGAAGGGAAGTCAGAACAAATGAAATGTACTAGTATGTAACGCTGAAACTATAAACATGAATACATCCAAGATACTGAAGACCAGAGTAAGGAAAAGATACAACCTGCGACTCTGGAAGCTGAACCTCCAAATAAAATATGATACATTATGTGAACACAACCAAGTAAGCATATATACAAGTCATACTGCACTATCCATAAGCTATAGAGTCCCTAATCAAATAATGACCTAGCCTGGTCAATCATTACTGCCTTGCCAAGATGGCCATCTCGGAGGAACTAAAGGGAGATCTGCCCACCTGACATGACCACGTCAGGGGTAAATTCATAAGCCTCATATCTAAAAGGACAACTGCCCACAAGACATAACCGTGTCGATGGTAAGGTCATAAGTCTCATTTCTAAAAGGACAACCGCCCACCTGACATAACCACCTTGGTGATAAAGTCATAAGTCTTATATCTGAACTATATCTACCCATCTGACATAACCGCGCCAATGGTATAACTTAAAGACATAGCTATTTTCATATACGTAGTTGATTGAGCTCATATCATGTCTTTCTAACACATATGGCATATAAATGACTAATTCTAGGACTACGACTTGAATAGGCCTGTTTCATAATTCATAGTTGCACATAAGCACATGTATCACATAAATCTTTCAAATAGAACTTAGATACACATATTCAAAGACTTGTACAGTTATAAGAAGGTTTGGATGATATTAGAAATTGAACAAGCTCTATAGACAACACTTTGGTATATTTAGGATTCAGGGACTCAATAACTCATAGGGAAAATATCTGTCCAAGAACACTGTTATGAACTCGTCCTATGTTACCAGACCTGCACCATCTCGTCTGCTTTCTTGCCACTTATGGTACCATATCTGAGACACCCCTTTCAGCTGATAGGTGGCTAAGTATGCACTTTCGACGGAGGTGACAACTATGATTTGGGTGATCTTATAAACCTTGTCAATAAAGTCCTATGCATCCTCTTCATATACCTTAGACCCATGAAATTTTGGGGGATTCATTTGAGTAAAATCCCGAACTCTAGCAGCAGTTGTAGTTCCACTGGTACTAGAAAGTGCCATGACCTGTTGGTCGGCCTGGTTGGTCACAGCCTAGACAAGTAGCTGGAATGTAGCCTGGAACTCAACATGTGACACATGCTGCTCCTGCGGGACTGCTGGATCTTGCGAGGCTTGTCGGTCTCCATTTTCATTCCTTCTGTCATTAACTTATCTGGGAGGCATTTTATGTACACATACAAAGCACTAGTTAGAAGGATATTCTTAGAATTTCACACTCTATCACACGATAAAATGTGAAAGAAGGGAAGTTTCCTAAAATGCCTTGTAGCCTCTTCATCATAAGTGTGGTGATCTTCACACCTATGAAAAAGACTCTACTTGACGCAACTTTTAGACACCCTAGGACACTCTAAATCTTATGCTCTGATACCAAGTTTGTCAAGACCCCAGTCTACACACTAGATGCGACATAGTACTTGGAGTCACAAGTGACTCTAAGCGAACCCATGGCATAGCATAATACTAACATGAAGAAAATAGAAAAGTAAGAGAAATCTAATTGAACGCATAAAACATTACATGAGTAAATACTGAAATAGACTGAATACTGATAAAACTAGATAAACATTGAGTCATAAGCTGAAATTCTAATACTCTGTTTGAAAGAGTCTACTAATGATGAGTTGTTGGGACAAGCCCCCTGCTAACTCTAAAGTCTGAAACAAAAGTAACAAAATACAACTGAAATAAGAAATTAACTCTGGTCCTCGGAAGATGAGGACTCACCGCTATACTTATAATACCCTGAAAGCCTTAATATCAAACCCGAGGGTTCAAATAGAGAAAATAAGAAATTTTGCACCAGGTCATAGGACAAGTCGTCCAGTGACCCGTGAGGAGACTTCACGAGTCGTTGAGTGACTCGTGAAGTGGAGGGAGAGTTAGCTAAGATTTGTGGTCAGGGGTGACCACGAGAAAAGTAATGACTCGTGGTTAGGGCAAAGAGTGGTGGAGTTCGTCATAGTCAGGAGCTAGCATGGATGTTGAATTTTTGGTAGTGTTCCCAACGACTGGGTCACCACGATTCTTGGTGTCCCTCATGGTGACTGGCAGTGTAAGTTTTCCTGTGTTGGCAATGGGAGCAGGTATCGAGTTGTCTCATGGGTAACGATTCATCCAGTCCCTCGTTGGGACTAGCAGTGTGATTTTTCCTGTGAATTTATTAAGGGCTTTTTCCTTAATTCCTAAGCTCCTAAGTTCTAAACTACTTTGTTTTAAGCTCAGTTAGAAGGGTTTTAAGGATACTTAACCTATTCTAAACCTCCCCATTCCATGTATGCAAGATCAAGGAGTCAATTGAAGATCAAACTAGAAGATTCTTAAGGTTCTTCCTCAACTCACTTGGATTCTCAAGAGAAATTGTGAAGTCAAAGTACCAAGGTATGTGGGGTTATGAATGGGTGTATTCCTTCACTCCCATGCCCAAATTCTCTTCTAATTCATGTAATTCTAAGTTGATGAATCTATGGGGTTTTAACCAAATTTGTGAAATTCTCTAAGCATCTATCATGGGTAAATTCTCTTCATGTGTCTAATATTGTTTCAATATTCATGGGCATGTTTTATAATGTTTTCAATAACAAATTTATGATTTCAAATTCTTACAATTATAATGCCCAATTATGAAAGTCCATGAAAGGTTGAGATTATGATCTATGCTTCCAAGTATGATGAAATGTTTATGATGGAAGTATGATTTCGAATTACCCATATTTATATTCATGATTTTTACTATCTCAAAGAATGTACAAGTTTTGGGCAAGCCCATATGATTAAATATGTCTCATGATTTACTTCAATTTTATGTTATAGCTTACAACATGGTTTTGGAGTCTAGACTCCCACTTTTCAGCTTGTGGTATGGTTGAGCCGAGGCTTCTCATGATATGTTTTCAGATTATACATGTATTATTATGATTCAGCTTTGTCTTCAGATGATGGTTCAGCTTCGTTGAAAAACGATGGAGAGCATATGCATGTTTTTGGGTGTAGTGTCTAGCACCAAGTAGGCTAAGGGTTCAGTCAACCCTGTGCCTCAAAACTACGTTCCAACGAAGGTATATTTAGATTATTTGAGACCACCCTAGTGAGCTTTCCCCTGCCCCTGAGGGGCCTTCAGCTTGATATCGATATCATGGTAGTGCCCTTAGCCCTGGCAAGGCTTTGGACGGCTCCGGCCACTTGAGTATAATAGTTGGGACCATGTAAGCTCTATCGTGGTAATGTCGATTATATGATGAGTCTCCCATTGTTCCTCATGATTTTCATTTATGCATGATCATCAGTTATGATATTATGTTTTTCAGCAGATTTGACCCAATGTTCAGTTTTACTTATGATTATCAGTTTCAACTTCCGGTCACTCGAAACAGTTGTGATACTCTGTCATGTTTAAATCATGTTTTCAGATAATAGCATGCAAGACTTACTCTCAGAATCTTATCTTGATTATGTTTTATGATATGTATGATTCCAGTTTTACTTACTCAGTGGTTTTATTTACTTTGCATACTCAGTACAATTCAAGTACTGACCATATACTCTATGTTGTATCGTTTCATGATATCGGGTTGGATGTTCAGGTTCAGCCCCGCCGCTAGCCAGATTTTCAGAGTTACTGGTGACCTTCGAGGACCTTCTTATCAGCTTGTATTCATTATCTTCAGTTTCAGTCTTTAGTGAGTTAGTCGGCATCTTGTCTCATCAACTCAGTAGGTTATAGAGGCTCATCAGACATAGAATGTATTCAGATTCGGATCAGTATTATGTTTTCAGTTGTTTAGATGTTATTAGATTTTTAGACATCCTCCATTTCAAATGTTAGACTTTTCGCATTTATTTATGTTGAGTTTAGTTATCATGTTCATGCCATGGGTCGACTTGGAGCCTCTTGGGGTTTTTTGTCTCATGTCTCGATCTGGGCCTATGTTCGGGTCATGAAAAACTTGGTATCAGAGCCTTAGGTTTTGAAGTGTCCCAGGGCATTTGAAAGCCACGTTAAGTAGAGTCTTTTTTCATGGGTGTGAAGCGTGCCACACTTATGAGGAAGTGGCTACAAAATTTTTTAGGAAATTTTCCTTCTTTCATGATCTAGTCATACGATGAAATGTCGCTGTATCCTTCTAACTCGTGTCTATACGTGTTTGTAGAATCATGTCTCCTCGTCGAGTTAACGGAAGAAGGAACGGTAATGGAAATGGCCATGAGAATAGCAACGGAGATGGGCACCAGCAGGCCCCACCGGCCCCCAAGGATCATGTGCCCAAACAGGTTGCCCATGAAAAGTTTAGGTAAGCCATCTAGATTTTGGCACAGGCATTGACCGCCCAGGTCAACCAGTAGGTGGTAGAGCATGTTCCCCATAATGGGAATGCGGAAGTAGCAAGAGTTAGGGATTTTCTTAGGATGAACCTTCTGAAGTTTCTCAAATCAAAGGTGGATAAGGATCCACACAAGTTTATTGATGAGATTCAGAAGATTACCCAGATCATGGGGGTGACCGGGGAGGAGTGCGCAGACCTAGCCTCTTATTAGTTGAAAGGGGTTTCCCATATTTGGTTTAGACAGTGGAAGGATAGTAGGGCAGTTGGAGCGGATCCCATTGGTTGGTATGAGTTTTATATCACATTTTTGGATCGGTTCATTTCCCGTGAGATGAGGGAGATCAAAGCAGCTGAATTTGTGAACCTGAGGCAGAACAACATGACGGTCCAGGAGTTTGCTTTAAAGTTCCCCTGCCTGTCCAAATATGCACCAGAAATGGTGGCTAATCAAAGGGCCCGAGTGAGCCAGTTCGTGCATGGGATAGTGGGCCATTTGGTCAAGGATTGCAGGACCACTATGCTCCATCAAGATATGGACTTCTCGCAGTTGGTTCTATATGCCCAGCAGACAGAGGCGATACAGGTAAGTGAGCGGGAGAGAGAGGCCAAGAGAGCCAGGACCGACAGTTTTGGGTTCTCCCAGTAGAGGCCTAGTGGCGGGCTTCATCAATAGTCCCACAGGAGATCATCAGCCCCAGTGTCGTCAGCAACAAGTGTGACATCCAGATCTAGGCGCAACCAGAGGGCACGGGCGTCAGGCTCTCAAGGTCAGGGGAGCTAGTCCGTAGAGCCCAGTATTACAAGTTGCGACAGGTGTGGCAGAAGGCATACTGGCTAGTGCCTAGCAGGTACAGGTGCTTGTTTCGGGTGTGGGAAGCCTAGGCATATACTCAGAGATTGTCCAGCAGCTAGACAGGGCCATGGTAGAGGCCGAGGCCCAGCCACTAGTTCAGCAGCCCCACCAGCACGCTTAGCTCAGCAGGATGCCTCCACTAATGCAGGTGAAGGTCAGCATCAGAACAGATTCTATGTCCTCGCATCTCGTCGGGAACAGGAGGCCTCTCCAGATGTAGTCATTGGAATGTTACCAGTATTCCACCTTAATGTATATGCTTTATTAGATCCCGAGGATACTTTATCTTTTTTGATGCCCTATATTGCTAGTAGTTTTGAAGTCAATCCCGAAATCCAATAAGAACCCTTCTCAGTCTCCACTCCAGTCGGTGATTCAGTTATAGCTCAACGGGTATAAGAAATTGCCCTGTCACGATCCTTCAGAAAGTCACCTCAGAAAATTTAGTAGAGTTTTCTATGAAATATTTGATGTTATCTTTGGCATGGATTGGCTACATTCATGTTATGCCTCAATGAATTGTAGAACCCATACAGTAGAGTTTCGATTTTTGGGTGAGCTAGTCCTAGAGTGGAAGGGTAGTTCAGTTGTGCTTGTAGGTTGTTTCATTTCCTACCTTAAGGCCAGAAATATGATCTCTAAAGTTGAATGTACCATCTAGTTAGGGTTAAGGATGCTACATCCGAAACCCCGACATTTAGTCAATTCCTATAGTGTGCGAATATCCAAAAGTGTTTCGAGATAATTTATCGAGAATTCCTCCCGAGCGAGAGATCGATTTTGGTATTGGCCTTCTTTCCAATACGCAACCTATATCTATTCCTCCTTACATAATGACTCCAGTTGAGCAAAAGGAGTTGAAGGATCTTGTAGACAATGGTTTCATCAGACCTAGCAAATCCCCGTGGGATGCGCTAGTACTCTTTGTCCGAAAGAAGGATGGTTCCTTTCGGATGTGCATTGATTATCGGCAGTTGAATAAGGTCACAGTCAAGAACAGGTATCCCCTTCCCAGAATTGATGACTTGTTTGACCAGCTTCAGGTGCCAAGTGTTTTTCAAAGATAGACCTCAGATCCGAGTATCATTGGCTCAGAGTGAGAGAGAGTGACATCCCGAAAACAACCTTCAGGACTCGGTATGGTCACTATGAATTTGTAGTTATTTCTTTTGGACTAACGAGTGCTCCTGCAACTTTTATGGATTTGATGAACAGGGTGTTCAAGCCATACTTGGACATGTTCGTGACTGTGTTCATAGATGACATCCTCATATACTCTCGGAGCGAGGAGGAGCATGCTTCTCATTTGAGGGTGGTGCTACAGACTCTTAAGTGTCACGACCCAAACATAGGCCCGGATCGAGACATGGGACAAGCAGCCCCGAGAGACTCCAAGTCGACCCTGACGTGCCCGATTCGCGCGTCCGCAAGTGTACGGGTCGTGCAAGTAATATAGTGGCTCTTTTTAAGAACTGGATTGTCGAACCCACAGGGACTGGACCCATTCCTCTAACTATCCATTTCTATTGTGATCTTTAATACCTCAAGTGTTGGTTATAGACATTTTCGATTGAGATTAATTAAGTCTAAGTTTGGGTCAACGAAATATTCTGAAATCACTCTAGGAGCAACATAGAGTTAAAACCAATTAATCATGCGATCCTACGATTGCAATGGGTTAAGCATGGAACTATCAATTGTTATTTCACATAATTATAATTGCATGTTTATGGTCTTTCGAGCCTCTAAACACGGCAATCTAGACTCACTGCATCATTGTGAGCGAGGAGTTTAATTTTCTAGTCGCGGGCAATCAATTATGTTGTGGTTTACGGGGAAACGATTAGGGACTTTCGTACGTCTAACCATTTAACTCAACTTATCCTCACAACTACTTCTTCGAGTGGTGATGTGACATCCCAAGTTGGTCTTTCATAACCCCCGTGTGTCAACCAAGCAAGGTGTGAGGTATATTTCTATCCTAACACAATATCTCTCCCTAGAGACAAACATGCTCCTTACATTCTCATGTCCTGACCTAGGTAATGCTTTCTCAAGCTATTACTCAAGCTAACAAATATGCTTTCATGGTGATCAATCATAAAAACAACCAACACTCCAGAATGCAAGACGAAAACAACAATCAATAACTTAATTCCAAAATAAATTCACAAAAGCACAATCATAATTCATGGCTTCAACCCTAGAGGAAGGGTTCTTGCCATTCATGTTCGTAAAACTACAATTAACTAATACTAAATTAACATACTTACATGAATTTGGTAGATGAGAAGGGAATTTGATAAACCCTAGATGAGTTCTCCCACTTCTCCCTTCACTCCTAGGAAGTTTTTCAGAATAAAATCGTGACCCCCTTGATTTTAGGAGCTAAGGGTCCTATTTATAGTAAATGGAAAACGTGTATAATTTAGCCTGAGAGGGAACGGCTCCGTGTCATGGAGTGCATCGCGGAGCACTGCCTCCGTGACACGGAGACAACGCGAAAGCTCTCTGGAAATTGCCTCAGTAAACCAAGTTGCCGAGGGTTGCCGCGCTGGCCAACGTGGCACGCTGCCCATGCAGCGCGTTGGCAAGCTGCTGTCGCGCAGGCTGCCTAGCGTGACACGGCACTGCCGCGCTGGTTCTCTGCCTCCTGCTGCCTGCTTCTGCCTTTCCTCGTGCACTTGGCAAGGGCGTGGCACGCTGCCTGGCGCGGCCAGCCTTGCCAACGCGTGCCCCTTGTCGACTTTTCGCCACTTGCTTCCACTTCATTCCTTCCTTTCACCAACTTGCGAATTAGTTCCTCAAATGCATTATTAACCTACAAAACAAGGACTAATCATGTTGGTTAGCACATATATTCACATTTATATAAAATCACATGAGATTATGTAAAATAACTTAGATAAACAAGACTATATTAAGGTATAAAGCGTATCACGGGCATGCTATTTTGCCCGTGATCACAACCCCACACTTAAAGCCTTGTTCGTCCTCGAACAACATTTTACAAATCATACATATGAAGACTCCCACATAACTAATTTGGCAAGATAATTCAAGCTACGGCTATAATGATTCCATAAGATAACAAGCTAAAGGTAGAGCATACACAATTTAATCACCGAGATGAAATACAACAATGCTAAGACTTCTTAACCTCAAGACTCGACTCTCGATCTTAGCAAACTCATGCAAATCAACTGAGTAAGAAATCCCACATGAATTATATCCTTCCTTCAACATGTGCCCTCACGGAAGGAGAGTTACCCAATCACACGCAAAAATCATTTTTACATCACAACATGTGTGGGTAAATAAATAGAATTACACTCACTCTCACAAAGAATTCACATGCATCATGTAATGACCCATAAGCTTGCCCTTAGTGTTTTATTCCACTAATTTAAGGATGTGTGAATGTAAGATCAAGTAGGACTTAATGGGTTGTAATGTAGGCTAAGGGACAGGTAGGTACTATTATGGCCAGTAATAGTGACTATCTTTCCTAAACGCTTTTAATACATTACGCCCTCCTTACGAACTTCCCTTCCCTTACTTTACCTTTTTCTCCTTTCATCTTTCTTGTTCCTCTTATGTTCCCCCATTTCTTTAGGCACTTTTAACTTATTAGTAAGGAGTTCTATAAATAATTTTTCATTAATTTGTTTTCTCGCTCCTTACTAATAATCAACCATTTTCACACAAGTGCACCTTTGTCCTTTTCTCACTTCTACAACTCGCTACTTTTCCTTTCTTTTCATTCTTCTCACTCCTTTACTCCTTCGGATTTTTTCACTCAAGCGATTAGGAATTTTGGATCAAGTTCAAGGCTAATGAAAGAAAAAGGATTAAGCTTATGTTGCAGCTATCAAGGAATAGGCTCAAGGCTCAACAGGGCTAACTAGGATTAATTTCTCAAGGTAGGTAAAACGAGGGATAACAATTGGTTCATTCAAAGAAATGCCTAAATCATCTCCTACAATTCACATCCTTCATTTCGTTTAATAAACACACCAGGCAAGTTCTAGACAATCCACAATAGCACAGAATACTCAAAAACCTTACACTCATGGCACATGCTCAAATCAAGACATATTCAGTAGACTCTTGCTCAGCTAATCACAAGAGTTCAGATTAAGCTTCAATCATATTGAGTCAAATTCAAGAGCCTAAGCGTCTCACACAAAGTTATACACCTGCATGCTTCACACCTAACATACTTGCATCTTACAATCATGTATAGCACATAACAAGAACATCAAGCACCACTTAGTAATGGTTTCAAAACCCAAAACCTATCGACTAATTTTCCTCAAGACGGTCGTCATCCATCCATCGTCGGAAACAGTCCCTAACTATGACTAAAAACACTATATACAGACAAAGGAAAAAAAATTTTATTCTTCGGTTCAAAGACCCCCCGTCGGAAAAGAACCGAAAAGAAAAACCAACGGGTGATGAAGTCATGCTTACTTCACAAAAATTTTCAAATTTTTCAAGCATTACATTCACCAAAAATCGTTAAGCACAACAAAAATTTTTGAAATTTCCCTTGAAATTTCCCTCACCCCACACTTAAATCATGCTATGTCCTCATAGCATCAAATTAAAATTTACAAAGGGTGAGAAATACTCCCTGAGGCCTTTAGGCTTAGCTAACAACATGCCTCTCTTCAACTTGCACAAGTGGGTGTTCAACCCCACACTTTTTCTCTTCCATGCTTGTTAGCTTCCTCTTCCACGGGTACTCAAACTTCCCCTCCATCTGTGCTTAACTTTCCACCAGAAACAACACAAGATGAAAAATAAATAAAATCAACACAAATGCCAGAAATTAAAATGGTACCTGTGGTACCCTTGGGTTGCCTCCCAAGTAGCGCCTTATTTTACGTCGTGGCCCGACGTGGACTATCCTTTTCAGGACATCCTCATACTTGGGTTCTCTTTCGAGAACCATCTCCTTTTCTTTTGCTGTTTAGAGGAAACAGCCTCCACTCTACTCCTCTCTTTCTCCAACTTCTTTTCAGTTTGAAGTCCTTTATCAGACTCGGGCTGAACATTTGTTATAGCCTTCGGCCCTACACCTGTGGAATCCCCCACCCCACACTTATCCTCTTCCAACACACTAACCTGACAAAGGTTTCTATAGTGTGCAGATGGGTTCATTTCTTGGTACACGCGGAAGATTTCTTCTTCATCCTCAACCCTCATTTTCAGGGTCCCTGCTTTCAAATCAATCACCGCTCCTCCAGTGGCCAAAAATGGCCGTCCCAAGATCAGGGGTACCTGGTCATCAACCTGAAAATCTAAGAAAATAAAATCAGCAGGTATAATAAACTTACCTACTTTGATGAGAAGGTCCTCTATTATTCCATCAGGTGTCACTCGCGACTTGTCAGCCAGCTGCAGCATCAACCTTATTGGCCTTGGTTGTCCCAACCCCAAGGTGTTGAATAAGGATAGGGGCATTAGATTAACTGCCGCCCCCAAGTCACATAAAGCTCGTAGCACCTCAGCTTTACCAATTTGTATGGGGAGGGTAACACTCCCTGGGTCTTTGAGTTTCTTTGGCATTTTGCTCAATACCCTGTAACTGCACTCCTCAGTCAGTGCTACCGTTTGGACATCCACCAATCTCACTTTGTTCGCCATCACGTCCTTCAAGTATTTAGCATACTTGGGCATTCCCTGCAAAACATCAAGAAGAGGCAAATTTATGTGAAGTTCTCTGAAACTCTCAAAGAACTTTTTGAAGCATTCCTCCTCCTTGCTCTTTCTGAATTTCTGAGGGAATGGTGGTGGTGGTCTTTGTGCTGGCTGCAATGGAGGTCGTGAATTTTGTTGCCCAGCACTCTGATTATATCCCATGTTGATGGATGGTCCTGGTCTAACCAACTCCGGCTGCACCTCTTTGCTCAGCTCTTTTGGCACTGCATCAGCTAATTGCCTACCACTTCTCAGAGTGATGGCATTGATCTTCCGGGGGTTAGGATCTGTGTCGCTTGGTAATCCCCCTTGCAATCTCATGTTTTGAGCAGCTGCTATCTGACCCACTTGTTTTTCAAGATTTCGGGTGGCTACTTGCTGACTCATTAAGTCTGTTGCCATCCTCGCCTGATTTTCCACTAACTGAGTCTGGGTCTCCATAATTTTCTGCAATGTTTCCTCAATGTTGCTACTCAATTGCCCATCATTCTGCCTATTCTGCTGATACTGCTGCTGTTCAGGTTGCATAAAATTCTGCTTTTGGTTTCCACCCCAAGAAAAATTCGGGTGGCCCTGCCAATTTCTGTTGTAACTGGTTTCAAAATTCTGATTGTTGCGTTGCACATTACTAACAAAATTGACTGACTCCGGATTGGCTCCACAAGATTCTGCATGGTGCCCATTATTACCACAAATTTCACACCAACTCGGAGCTTGCTGAACTGCATTAACCTGGCCCTGGCATTGGTTCATACTCAGTTTATTGAACTGAGTCATCATTTGATGCTGGAACGAAGCTAACTGTGCTACCAAGGCATTCAAACCATCTACTTCTATCAACCCTGGTCTCTTTCCTTCCCCTCTCGATGACTCGCTGTGCCACTCTGGATTTCCTTGTGCAATTCTGTTCAACAAAGTGTACAACTCATCATATGTCTTATCCAAGGCTTGCCCACCCGATGCAGAGTCTAGCAATATTTTTGTGTGTGGGTCTAGACTTTCTACAAAGGTATGAGCCAGCACTTCATTTGATTGCTGGTGATGGGGGCAATCTCTCAACAATGACTTGAATCTTTCCTAAGCCATATATAGGTTCTCATCAGGCCTCTGCTTAAAACTGAGTGTTTCACTTCTCAACCTTGCAGTTTTGCCTGATGGGAAGAATCTGATAAGGAATTTCTTAGCCAAGTCATTCCATGAAGTTATGGAGTTCGGTGGCTCAGCCTTCAGCCACTTCTTCGCCTCTTCCAACAGTGAAAATGGGAAGAGGGTCATTCGGACATAATCTGTGGACACGCCGGTGGGGACAAACGTGTCACTAATCTCTAAAAAGCTCTGTAGGTGCTGCTGCGGGTCCTCATGTGCCATCCCAGTGAATTGACCACTAGAATGTAACAGCTGCACCATGTTCCGTTTAAGCTCAAAGTGCCCTCCAGGCTCCGGTTTAAGAATGCTTGAGGTCACATTTGTCGCTAGTGGGATAGCCACTTCGCGAACTGGTCTTGCTTCCATTTCTTCGGATGACAATTGTGCTTGTCCCGCGGGTGGTTGTTGTTGTACCTTTTCTTGAAGTCTCTTCAGCTTATGCTCTAGAGCTATTCTCCTTTGCAAATGGAATTGACGTTCAGGTTCAAGCAACGGTTCCACAAGCTCTCTATTTCTAGCCAGCTCGGCAGGACAACCTGTCACCTGCAAACAAACAGACTAAGACCAAGTTTTTCCACACTTAAGAGAAATTTAAAAATCACACAAAAATAGATAAATTATCAAAACTTCGCCGAGTCCCCGGCAACGGCGCCAAAAGCTTGACGTGCCCGATTCGCGCGTCCGCAAGTGTACGGGTCGTGCAAGTAATATAGTGGCTCTTTTTAAGAACCGGATTGTCGAACCCACAGGGACTGGACCCATTCCTCTAACTATCCATTTCTATTGTGATCTTTAATACCTCAAGTGTTGGTTATAGACATTTTCGATTGAGATTAATTAAGTCTAAGTTTGGGTCAACGAAATATTCTGAAATCACTCTAGGAGCAACATAGAGTTAAAACCAATTAATCATGCGATCCTACGATTTGCAATGGGTTAAGCATGGAACTATCAATTGTTATTTCACATAATTATAATTGCATGTTTATGGTCTTTCGAGCCTCTAAACACGGCAATCTAGCCTCACTGCATCATTGTGAGCGAGGAGTTTAATTTTCTAGTCGCGGGCAATCAATTATGTTGTGGTTTACGGGGAAACGAATAGGGACTTTCGTACGTCTAACCATTTAACTCAACTTATCCTCACAACTACTTCTTCGAGTGGTGATGTGACATCCCAAGTTGGTCTTTCATAACCCCCGTGTGTCAACCATGCAAGGTGTGAGGTATATTTCTATCCTAACACAATATCTCTCCCTAGAGACAAACATGCTCCTTACATTCTCATGTCCTGACCTAGGTAATGCTTTCTCAAGCTATTACTCAAGCTAACAAATATGCTTTCATGGTGATCAATACTAAAAACAACCAACACTCCAGAATGCAAGATGAAAACAAAAATCAATAACTTAATTCCAAAATAAATTCACAAAAGCACAATCATAATTCATGGCTTCAACCCTAGAGGAAGGGTTCTTGCCATTCATGTTCGTAAAACTACAATTAAATAATACTAAATTAACATACTTACATGAATTTGGTAGATGAGAAGGGAATTTGATAAACCCTAGATGAGTTCTCCCACTTCTCCCTTCACTCCTAGGAAGTTTTTCAGAATAAAATCGTGACCCCCTTGATTTTAGGAGCTAAGGATCCTATTTATAGTAAATGGAAAACGTGCATAATTTAGCCTGAGAGGGAACGGCTCCGTGTCACGGAGTGCATCGCGGAGCACTGCCTCCGTGACACGGAGACAACGCAAAAGCTCTCTGGAAATTGCCTCAGTAAACCAAGTTGCCGAGGGTTGCCGCGCTGGCCAACGTGCCACGCTGCCCATGCAGCGCGTTGGCAAGCTGCTGTCGCGCAGGCTGCCTAGCGTGACACGGCGCTGCCGCGCTGGTTCTCTGCCTCCTGCTGCCTGCTGCTGCCTTTCCTCGTGCGCTTGGCAAGGGCGTGGCACGGCGCTGGGCGCGGCACACGCACAGCGTGGCACGCTGCCTGGCGCGGCCAGCCTTGCCAACGCGTGCCCCTTGTCGACTTTTCGCCACTTGCTTCCACTTCATTCCTTCCTTTCACCAACTTGCGAATTAGTTCCTAAAATGCATTATTAACCTACAAAACAAGGACTAATCATGTTGGTTAGCACATATATTCACATTTATATAAAATCACATGAGATTATGTAAAATAACTTAGATAAACAAGACTATATTAAGGTATAAAGCGTATCACGGGCATGCTATTTTGCCCGTGATCAGACCCATGGCATGAACATACATCTAACTTAGTCAAATAAAGAGAAATACTTAACATTATAACATAGCGAAGGTCTAAGCATAATATACAATCCGAAAATACAACACGAGTCTGAAGCTGAATACAATCTATTGTCTAAAAAGCCTCTAAGTCTGATGAGTTGATGGGACAAGACACCAACTAACTCTCTAACTCTGAAACTGAAGATAGGAAAACATAACTGAATAAAAGAGGGGCCCTCGATATATGAGGACTCACAAACAGGGACTGAAGCAAACTCCGAAAGATGGCTAGTAGTGGGGTTGAGTCTGAAGATCGACCTATATCATGAAATGATATAGCATAAAGTATGTCATCAATACGTGGAATGTATCGAGTATGCAAGGTAAATAAAACCTCTTAAATAGGTAAAATTATTTAAAACATACATAATATAAAACATGCTCAAAATAAGAATCTGAGAGTAGGGCTTGCATGCTATTTTCTGAAATCATGATATGAATATAACATAACATCATAACTGAATTGATTGACCCGAAGCTGAAATCTAATAATCATAAGTGAAACTGAACATTGGGTCAAACTTGCTTTAGAACATATATAGATATATCATGAATGATAAACATGCATAACTGAAATCATGAGGAACAATGGGAGACTCGTCTTATAACCGACATTACCATGATAGAGCTTACGTAGTCCCATCACACTCAAGTGGGTGGAGTCGTCCAAAGCCTTGCCAGGGCTAAGGATGATACCATGATATCGATATCAAGCTCTAGGCCCATTCGGGGCAGGGGATAGCTCACAAGAGAGGTCCCAAAGTATATATGATATGTATAAACCTACGTTGGCACGTAGTTCTGAGGCATAGGGTGGATCGCCCTTAGCCTACTCGGTGCTAGACACTACTCCCAAAAATATGCATATGCTCTCTATCATGTTTCAATGAAGCTTACCATCATCTATTGACGAAGCTTAACAATCAATACATATCAAATCTAAAATCATATATGAGGAGATTTTGCTCAAACCATACCACAAGCTGAACATAAATGGGAGTCTTAACTCCAAAATCAGGTGGTAAGCTTAATTCGGGAAATCATAAATCATACTTGAACATATGGGCATTGCCCAATACTTTAACATGCTTGAAAATACTTAATTCACTTGAAAACATGATTATAAACATGGGTAACTTGAAAACATGCTTTTCATCAATAATATCTCATCATACTTGAACATTCATCATAAATCTCAACTTTCATGAACTTCTCATAAATGGGCATTTTAATTTATAAAGCTTGAAAATATGATTATCATTGAAAACGATATAATCCCATGAATCATAATTCAATAGCAAAAGCATGTTTAGATCATGCCTATGTAGAAGATTAGGAACTTCATGCATTTGGGTAAAACCCCATAGGATCAACATATGAATTTTTCATGATTTAGAGAGGGATTGGGAATGGGTGTGAACAAATTCACCCATTCATAACCCTACATATCTAAGATGGACTGATTTCACTACTCCCTTGATTGCCCAATGAAAGATTGAAGAAAAAGTTGAAGGAATTAAGGTTGATCACCTCTCTAGATCTCTAACTTTGCATGCATGAGTAAGAATGGCCTAGAATGAATTTTTCCCTCTTAATACTCACTATTCAAAGCTTAAAATGACATAGTTTAGGCCTTAGGATCATATGAATTACGGAAAATCTCTTACTAAATTCGCAGAAAATAACTGACTGTCAGTCCCAATGAGGGACTGGACAAGTAGTTACCATGGAGAACGAATCATCATCAACTGTCGTCGTATGCACTGCCACTTTTCCTCAAAGGGTCCCCACGAGGGACTTAACAGATCGTTATAGGTCACCATGACTTGTGGTCACCACTTGTCGCCTTCACAGCCCAACATCTCAAGTCTCTCATCAAAGGCTGACCACGACTCTTCCAACAAATTATGGTGTCTGACCATGACTCATAGTGTCCAACCGTAGGGTACACTGCCAACTTCTTCTTCACATTCCCATAACCCTTGACCATGACTGACTCAACGAATCGTGGGGACTGACCACAAATCATGGGGACGGACTCGTTTTCATGTCCGTAGGGACTTCCAAAACTCAAAATTTCAACTCAAGCCCAGCAACTCACCACGAGTCACTTCACCACTTGTGGTCTACCCCAACGGGTCACAGAACGACTCGATTTGTGACTTGGTGCCAGATTTCCAATTTTCTCTATTTCAACTCCCGGTTCTGATCTTTGGGCTTTCGGGGAATAACAATATCTTCCCTTGGGAACATTCATCCTTAAATGTTGAAAATCATACAGAAAAGCAGAGAAATGCAATCATCATATTCAAATACTGATCATATAAGCTGAAAACTGACGGAATGACTAACTCCGATTAAAATTACATGGTTGAACTGAGTTCATGAATCATACATACATCCATATACATGACGGAAACTGGGGCACATGAACTGAACATGAAACAGAATAGAGTTTTAGGGCAAAAACTGATATCTCAAGCTAGAACTAAGCCGGTAGGGAATACATATGGGTATCTAGCCATCATATCTGCTTCGGCTTCCCACGTAGCTCCCTCAACTGAGGCTACTTCCTTATTTCTTAGCCTTTGAACCCGACAATCCAGTATTTCCACCGAAACCTCCTCATAACTAAGACTGTCTTTCACAGTGACACTTTCCACTTGGACAACTAGAGCTGGATCACCCAAACACTTCTTAACGAGCGATACATGAAAAACAGAATGCACGGAAGCTAATTCTGAGGGAAACTCCAATTCATATGCCTCCTTGCCTACCCTTCTCACAATTCGGTAGGGGCCAACATAACGAGGACTGAGTTTTCCTTTCTTTCTGAATCTCATTACTCCCTTCATGGGAGAGACTTTTATAAACACCCAACATCAACTTCAAACTCAAGTTCTCTCCTTCTCACATCGGCGTAAGACTTTTGGCGACTTTGAGTTGTTTTCAACCTATCCCGTATGAGCTGAACCTTCTCCATGGCCTCATGGACTGAATTTGGTCCTATCATTAAGGCTTCACCGACATCAAAACAAACCAATAGGCGATTTACATCTTCACCCATAGAGAGCCTCAAACGGAGCCATCTGAATGTTGAAATGGTAGTTGTTATTGTATGCAAACTCGATAAGAGGTAAATGCTCATCCCAACTATCCTTGAAGTCAATCACACATGCTCTCAACATGTCCTCTAGAGTCTGAATTATCCGCTCCGCTAGACCATCCATTTGTGGGTGAAATGTTGTATTGAGCTTAACTTGAGTACCAAGTCCTTTTTGAAACGACCTCCAAAACTTAGAGGTAAATTAGGTACCTCTATCTGATATGATGGACAAGAGAACTTCATGCAACCGAACTAGCTCTTGGATGTATAGTTTGGTATAATCCTCCACTGCATCAGTGGTTTTGACTGGTAGAAAATGAGAGGCTTTGGTTAACCTGTCTACAAAAACCCAAATGGAGTCATATTGCCGATGAGTGCGAGGCAACCCTGCGATGAAGTCCATATTGATTTCTTCCCACTTACAAGTAGGAATACTGATATCCTGAAGCACACCTCCCAATCTCTGATGCTCAACCTTCACTTGCTGACAGTTTGGGCACTTAGCTACAAATTTTGCGATGTCTTTTTTCATTCCATTCCACCAATAGATTTCCCGTAAGTCACGGTACATCTTGGTGGCACATGGATGGATTAAATACCTAGAAACGTGAGCCTCAAGCAACATCTGATTTGTCAAATCATCAATGTTCGGGAAACACAAGTGACCCTGGTATCGAAGCAAACCATCTCCCCCTTTGGAGAAGACCTCTACCTTTTGATTCTGGATGGCTTCCTTTAACTTTACCAAAATGGGATCCTCGTCTTGTCTAGCTCTTACATCAGTCACCAAGGATGATTCTGATCCGTTCTAAACTATAACACCTCCATCGGTCGAGCCAACCAAATAAACTCCCAACCTTGTAAGTCCATGCATATCCTTCACCAGCTCTTTTCTCCTTTCATCCACATGGGACACACTCTCCATAGAGAGTCTACTAAGTGCTTCTTCTACTACATTAGCCTTGCTTGGATGATAATGGACACTCATGTCATAATCCTTAAGTAGCTCCAACCACCTCCTTTGCCGTAGATTTAGATCCTTCTGGTTAAACACATATATTAGACTTTTATGGTACGTAAACACATCTACATGGACCCCATATAAATAGTGTCTACAAATCTTCAATGCAAATACCACCACCTCTAATTCAAGATCATGGGTCGGGTAATTCTTCTTATGAACTTCCAGCTGCCTGGAAGCATATGCTATAACCTTGTCGTGCTGCATCAATACACAACCAAGGCCGATTCTAGAAGCATCACAATACACCACAAACCCATCGGTACCCTTCGGTAGAGTTAACTGGTGTTGAGGTAAGTCGAGTCTTCAACTCCTGAAAGCTCTTCTCACAAGCATCCAATCATCGTAATTTCACTTTTTTTGGGTCAATTTGGTCAATGGCATTGCAATAGATGAAAAGCCCTTAACAAATCTCCAATAGTTGCCAGCTAAGCCTAAAACACTCCTAATATCTGAAGGATTCGCCAGTCTAGGCCAGTTCTTCACCACTTTTATTTTTGGAGAGTCCACCTTTATGCCCTCACTTGATACTACATGGCCCAAAAATGCCACTGAAACTTGCACTTGCTAAATTTAGCATATAATTAGCGATCCTTGAGAGTCTGTAGCACCATCCTCAAATGAGCGGCACGCTCCTCCTTGCTCCGAGAGTATATCAGGATGTCATCAATAAACACAATCACTGTCATGACCCGAACTGAGGCTCAGATCGCAACATGGGACAAGGAGCCCCGAGAGACTCCAAGTCAACCCATGGCATAAGCATACATCTAACTCGATCAATGAAATAGAAGAATCAACATGATAATCATAGCGGAAGTCTAGATTTAACATAACATCATAATACACAATCTGAAGCTGAATACATCTAAATGTCTGACAAGCCTCTAAACATGACGAGTTGATGGGAAAAGACCCCAACTAACTCAATAAAGCTAAACTGAAAGTACATAGAGAAAATTTGAATAAGTCTAGTCCTCGGGAGATGAGGACTCCCTAACAGCGAAGATGGTAACTATGAAGACTGACTATGAACGGGGCTGAGCCTGAGATCTCGGTCTTGTATCATGAAATAATACAGCATAGAGTATACATTCAGTACGTGGAATGTACCAAGTATGCAGGGTAAGTAAAATCGCTCAAGTAAGTAAAATCATTTAAGGACAATACATAGTGTACACATAAACATTAAGAATCTGAGAGTAGTGCCTGCATATATTCTTTCTAAAATCATGATCTCATCATAACATAACATACATCATAACTGAATCGATTATCTCAAAGATGAAATCTGATATTTATAAGTAAAACTGAACATTGAGTCAAACCTGCTTTAGAACATGTATCAATGTAAAAATCTAAAGAATAATGAATATGCATAACTGAAATCATGAGGAACAATGGGAGACTCGTCTTTTAACTGACATACCATGATAGATCTTACGTGGTCCCAGTTATCACACTCAAGTGGGTAGAGCCGTCCCAAAGCCTCACCAGGGCTGGGGATGATACCATGATATCGATATCAAGCTCGTGGGCCAATTGGGTCGGGGATAGCTCACAAGGGAGATTCTGAAGTAATATATATAATAGTATAAACCTACGTTGGCTCATAGTTCTGAGGCATAGGGTGATCAACCCTTGGCCTACTCGGTGCTAGATACTACTCCAAAAAACATGCGCATGCTCTACATTATTTTTCAACGAAGCTCAACATCGTCTATTGACCAAGCTCAATAATCAAATACATCTCAAATATGAATTCATGCATATGAGAAGCTTTAACTCAAACCATACCACAAGCTGAAAGATAATTGGGAGTCTTCGCTCCAAAATCATGTGGTAAGCTTAATTTGAGAAATCATAGATCATACTTAAACATATGGGCAGTGCCCAATACTTTCTCATGCTTGAAAATACTCAATTCACATCGAAAATATGATTATAAACATGGGTAGCTTGAATAGATGCTTTTCATCATAATATCTCATCATCATCATACATTCATCACAAATCTCATCTTTCCTGAACTTTTCATCAATGGGCTTTTGAATTCATGAAACTAGAAACATGATTTCTAATTGAAAACATTATAAAACTTGCCCATGCTTCATAATTCGATAGTAGTAACATATTTAAATCATACCCATGTAGAGAGTTAGGAAATTCATGCATTGGGTTAAAACCCCATGGATTAGATATAGAAATATCATGATTTAGAGATGGATTGGGCATGGGTGTGAAAGGAACACCCATTCATAACCCTACATACCTGTTGGTAGCTGATTCTTACACTTCTTTGAATGCCTAATAGGAACTGAAGAGAAATTGAACAACACTACGCTTGATCACCCTCTCTCACCTTCTACCTTGCATGCATGAATGAATATGGCCTAAAATGATCTTAACCCCTTTAAAAGTCATCATTCATAACTCAAAACAACGTAGTTTAGGCCTTAGAATCTTAGGAATTATGGAAAAGACCTTACTAAATTCGCAGAAAATAAATGTCAGATGGTCCCAACGAGGGACCTAATGACTTGTCATCAAGGGCCACGACTCGTGGAGTCTTCCATTAGGTTCACTGCTTCTCAATTCTTATGGGCTCGTAACGAAAGACTTAACAACTCATTACTGGTGACCACGACTCATGGTCACCATCCGTGATGTGCACTGCCTCATCCTCAAATAAATTTTTCCCTGCTTGGTCACGATCGATCCCACGAATCATGGGGACTGAGCATGACTTGTGGGGTCCTCCCGTTAAGTCCACTGTCTCTTTTCTCCTCTTTACTCAAACACCACTCCCCACGATTGACCCAACAAGTCTTTGGGCCTGACCATGACTCGTGGTCATGTCCCTTGGGAGGCACTTCCCAAATTCACAACTCTTCACCTGGACCTCACCACGAGTCACATCACGACTCGTGGTGTGCTCTCACGGGTCACCTTATGACCCGTCCTATGCCTAGTGCCAGTTTTAAGTTTTTTTCCATTTCAACTCCCGGGTCTAATCTTTGGGCTTCCAGGGTATAACAATATCTCCCCCTTAGGAACATTCGTCCTCGAATGTTGGAAAACATATAGAAAAGCAAAGAAACGAAATCATCATATTCAAAAACTGATCATTTAAGATGAAAACTGACGAAATGACTACCTCCGATTCAAACTACATAGCTGAGCTGAATTCACGAATCATACATACATCCATATACATTAAAGAAACTTTGGCACATGAAGTGAACATGAAAACTAAATAGAGTTTTAGAGAAAAATTGATACCTCATGCTAGAACTGAGCCGGTAGAGAATAAATGTGGGTATCTAGCCATCATATCCGCTTCGACTTCCCACGTAGCTCCTTCGGTATGCTGATTCCGCCATAACACATTGACTGAAGCTACTTTCTTGATCCTTATCCTTCGAACATGACGATCTAGTATTTCTACCGGAACCTCCTCATAACTGAGACCGCCCTTCACACCAACACTACCCACCCGGACAACTAAAGCTAGATCACCCAAACACTTCTTTAAAAGAGATACATGGAATACAGGATGCACAGAAGCTAATTCTAGGGAAACTCCAATTCGTATGCAATCTTTCCAACACGTCTCACAATCTAATACAGGCCGACATAGCGGGGACTAAGTTTCCCCTTTTTCCTGAACCTCATCACTCCCTTCATGGGAGACACCTTCAGAAATACCCAATCATTAACTTTAAATTCTAATTCGCTCCTTCTCATGTCGGCATAGGACTTTTGGCAACTTTGAGTAGTTTTCAAATTGTCCCTTATCAACTGAACCTTCTCCATAGACTCATGAACCTAATCTGGTCCTATCATTGCTGCTTCTCCGACCTCAAACCAACCAATAGGTGACCTACATCTACGCCCATAGAGAGCCTCAAACAGTGCCATCTGAATTCTAGACTGATCATTGTTATTGTATGCAAACTCGATAAGAGGCAAATGCTCATCCTAGCTACCTTTGAAGTCAATCACGTATGCTCTGAACATGTCCTCGAGGGTATGGATTTTCCGCTCCACTTGACCATCCGTTTGTGGGTGAAATGTTGTGTGGAGTTTAACCTGAGTACCAAGCCCTTTTTGAAACAACCTCCAAAACTGAGAGGTAAATTGGGTATTTCTGTCTGAAATGATGGATAAGGGCACTCCATGCAATCGGACTAGCTCCCAGATATATAGTTTGTCATAATCCTCCACCGAATCCATGGTTTTGACAGTAGAAAATGAGCTTCCTTGGTCAATCTATCTACCACAACCCAAATAGAGTCATATTGTCGATGAGTACGAGGTAAACTTGTGATGAAGTCCATATTGATTTTCTCCCTCTTCCAAGTAGGAATACTGATATCCTGAAGCATGCCTCCTAGTCTTTAATGCTCAACCTTTACTTGTGATAGTTCGGACACCTAGCTATGAATTATGCGATGTCCTTCTTCATGCCATTCCACTAATAGACTTCCCGTAACTCACAGTACATCTTGGTGGCACCTGGATGGATAGAATACCTGGAGCCATGAGCCTCGTGCAACATCCGGCTCCTCAAATCATCAATATCCGGAACATATAAGCGACCCTGGTACCGAAGCACACCATCTCCCCCTTTGGAGAAGACCTCTACCTTCTGATTTTGAACCGCTTCCTTCAGCTTTACCAAAGTCCGGTCCTCATCTTGTCTAGCTTTCACATCAATCACCAAGGACGATTATGATTCGTTACGAACAACAACTCCGCCATCGGTCGAGTCGACCAACCTAACTCCCAACCTGGCGAGTCGATGCACATCCCTCACCAGCTCTTTCTTCCCTCATCCACATGAGACACACTCTTCATTGAGAGTCTACTAAGTGCATCTGCCACTACATTGGCCTTACTCGGATGGTAAAACACACTCATATCGTAGTCCTTGAGTAGGTCCAACCACCTTCTTTGCCAAAGTTTGATATCCTTATACATGAACACATATTGTAAACTCTCATGGTCCGTAAACACATCCACATGGACCCCATACAAATAATGTTGCCATATCTTCAAGGCGAATACCACCGCGGCCAACTTAAGATCATGGGTCGGGTAATTCTTCTCATGAACTTTTAGTTGTGTAGAGGCATATGCTATAACCTTCCCATGCAGCATCAATACACACCCAAGTACAATCCTTGAAGCATCACAATACACTACAAACCCATCGGTACCCTCTGGTAGAGTTAACACCGGTGCTGAAGTAAGTCGAGTCTTCAACTCTTGGAAGCTCTTCTCATAAGCCTACTACCATTGGAATTTCACCTTCTTCTAGGTCAATTTGGTCAAGTGTGATGCAATAGATGAGAAGCTTTCAACAAATCTTCAATAGTAGCTGGATAAACCTAAAATGCTTCGGATATCTGAAAGATGCACCGGTTTAGGTCAATTCTTCACTGCCTCTATTTTCTGGGAATCCATCTTTATACCCTCACTGATACTTCATGGCCTAAATATGCCACGGAGTTCAACCAAAACTCACACTTGCTGAATTTAGCATATAATTGGTGATCCTTGAGAGTACGTAGCACCATCCTCAAATGAGTGGCATGCTCTTCCTCGCTCCGAGAGTATATCAAGATATCATCGATAAACACAATCACAAACATGTCCAGGTATGGCTTGAACACCCTATTCATCAAGTTCATAAAAGTTGCAGGAGCATTCGTTAGTCCAAAATATATAACTACAAACTCATAATGACCATATTGCATCCTAAAGGTTGTCTTCAGGATGTCGCTCTCCCGAACTCTAAGCTGATGATACCCAGATTTGCGATCTATTTTTGAGAAACACTTGGCACCATGAAGCTGGTCAAATAAATCATCAATCATGGGTAAAGGATACCTATTCTTGACATTGACTTTGTTCAATTTCCAATAATTAATACACATGCGAAGAGAACCCTCTTTCTTTTTGGACAAGTAGAACTGGTGCACCCCATGGGGACTTGCTTGGTCTGATGAAACCTTTATCTAACAAGCCCTTCAACTTTTCTTTCAACTCCTTTAGCTCGGTTGGAGCCATTCTTTAAGGGGGAATAGATATAGGTTGCGTGTCAGGAAGAAGGTCAATACCAAAATCAATCTCCCGCTTAGGAGGGATTCCCGGTAAATCATCTGGGAAGACTTCTGGATACTCACAGACTACTAGGACTGACTGGATAGTCGGGGTCTCGGACTCGACATCCTTAACCCTAAATAGATGGTATACACAACCTTTAGAAATCATCTTTCTGGCCTTAAGGTAGGAAATGAAATGCATTACCTACAAGAACAGCTGAACTACCCTTCCATTCTAAGACTGGCTCGCCTAGAAATCTGAACTCTATTACCCGGGTTCTACAATTAACTGAAGCATAACATGCAAATAGCCAATCCATGTTGAGAATAACATCAAAACCTGTCATGGCTAACTCTATAAAATCTGTTGAGCTGACCTTTTGAAGGACTGAGATCGAGCAACCTCTATACAGCCGTGTAGCTACAATTGAGTCACCTACTGGAGTAGAAATTGAGAAGGGTTCTGACAAGACTTCAGGACTGACCGAAGCTACTGTCCACATAAGGTATCACAAAATACAAGGTATCCCCTGGATCTAACAAAGCATAAACATCAAGATGGAAAACTCGTAACATACCAGTGACCACATTTGGGGGGAGACCTCCTGCTCTTGGAGGGATACTAAGATATAGAATCTGTTTTGGCGCTGACCGCCACCTGTGCTAGTAGATGTTCCCTGCTGTGCTGAGCGTGCGGGAGAGGCTGCTGAAGTAGAAACTAGGCCTCGGCCCCCATCATGATCCCGTCTCGCTACTAGGAAATCTCTGAGCATGCATCCAGTCTTCCCACACCCGAAATAAGCCCCCGTCTTGCTAAGCACTGGCCCGTGTGCCCCCGACCATATCTGCAGCAAGCTGGGATACTAGAATTTATGAGTCTACTGCTCTAACTCCTCGAGCCTGATGCCTACCCTCTCTAATCATGCTTGGGCCTAGATGGCACACTCAACGCTGAAGATGCTGGGGTTGAAAACCTCTTGTGGGTCTGTGGTTGGTGCCTACCACCTTGGCTTAGAAAATCCATAACTATCAGTCCTAGCCCTCTTGGCCTCTCTCTCCCTCATATGTGCTGCCTCCATCCATTGGGCGTACAAGACTATCCGAGAGAAGTCCATATCCTGATGGAGAATGGCGATCCTACAATCCTTGTCCAAATAGCCTGATACTCCATGAACAAACCTGCTCACCCGCGCCCTTTGATCGGCTACTAACTCTGGGGAGTACTTTGTTAGGCAGGTAAACTCAAGGGCATACTCCTGCACCATCATCCTCCCTTGCTTCAGATTCACGAACTCAGCTGCCTTCAGCTCCCTCATCTTATGAAGGAAGAACCGATACAAGAATGCAATATGGAGCTCTTCCCAAGTGACAGGGCCCGCTCCGGCGACCCTACTATCTTTCCATTAGCGAAACCAGATGTGCGCGACCCCTTTCAACTTGTACGAGGCCAACTCTGCGCACTCAACTCCATTCACCCCCATGACTTGGGTGATCTTCACAATCTCATCTATGAACTCATGCGAGTCCTCATCTACTTTTGACCCGAGGAACTCCAATGGGTTCATTCTCAAGAAATCCCTGACTCGAGCCGTCGCTGCATTGCCATTTTGTGGAACATGGGCAACCGCCTGCTGATTTACCTGAGAGGTTAAGGCTTGAACAAGCATCTAAATAGCTTCCCAAAACTCAGCATTGGCAACTGGCTCCGGTGCCTGGTGCTCCTGAACTGGTGGGGCCTGTTGGTGCCCATTTTCGTTGCCATCCTCATGGCCGTCTCCATTTCCATTTCTCCTACCATTCATTCTTCGGGGAGCCATGATACTGGAATAGAAAAAAGCACGAATTAGAAGGATAGGGATACATTTCATTGCACGACATAGATCATGAAAGAAGGGAACATTTCCAAAATGTCTCGTAGCCTCTTCGTCATAAGTGTGGCACGCTTCACACCTATGAAAAAGACTCTACTTAACGTGGCTTTCAGACACCCCAGGATACTTCAAACCTATTGCTATGATATCAAGTTTGTCATGACCCGAACTGAGGCCCGGATCGCAACACGGGACAAGGAACCCGGAGAGACTCCAAGTCAACCCATGGCATAAGCATACATCTAACTCGATCAATGAAATAGAAGAATCAACAAGATAATAATAGCGGAAGTCTAGATTTAACATAACATCAGAATACACAATCTAAAGTTGAATACATCTAAATGTCTGAAAAGCCTCTAAACATGATGAATTGATGGGACAAGACCCCAACTAACACAATAAAGTTGAAACTAAAAGTACATAAAGAAAATCCGAATCAGTCCAGTCCTCGGGAGATGAGGACTCCCCAAAAGTGAAGATGCTAACTCTAAAGACTAACTATGAACGGGGCTGAGCCTGAGAGCCTGATCTTGTATCATGAAATGATACAGCATAGAGTATGCGGTCTGTACGTGGAATGTACCGAGTATGCAGTGTAAGTAAAATCGCTCAAGTAAGTAAAATCATTTAAGGACAATACATAGCGTACCCATAAACATTAAGAATCTGAGAGTAGGGCTTGCATGCATTCTTTCTAAAATCATGATCTCATCATAACATAACATACATCATAACTGAATCGATTGACTTAAAGCTGAAATATGATATTTATAAGTAAAACTAAACATTGATTCAAACCTGCTTTAGAACATGTATCAATGTATAAATCTCAAAATGATGAACATGCATAACTGAAATTATGAGGAACAATGGGAGACTCGTCTTTTAACTGACATAAAATGATAGAGCTTGCCTGGTCCCAACTATCACACTCAAGTGAGTAGAGTCATCCCAAAGCCTTACCAGGGCTGGGACGATACCATGATATCGATATCAAGCTCATGGGACAATAGGGTCGAAGATAGGTAACAAGGGAGGTCCCAAAGTAACATATATAATAGTATAAACCTACGTTGGCGTGTAGTTCTGAGGCATAGGGTGATTGGACCTTATCCTACTCGGTGCTGCACATTACTCCCAAAAACATGCGTATGCTCTACATCACTTTTCAATGAAGCTCAATATCATCTATTGATCAAGCTCAATAATCAAATACATCTCAAATATGAATTCATGCATATGAGAAGCTTTAACTCAAGTCATACCACAAGCTGAAAGATAATTGGGAGTCTTCGCTCCAAAACCATATGGTAAGCTTAATTCGAGAAATCATAGATCATACTTAAACGTGTGGGCATTTCCCAATGCTTTCTCATGTTTGAAAATACTCAATTCACATTGAAAACATAATTATAAACAAGGATAGCTTGAAGCCATGCTTTTCATCATAATATCTCATCATCATCATACATTCATCACAAATCTCATCTTTCTTGAACTTTTCATCAATGGGCTTTTGAATTCATAAAACTAGAAACATAATTTTTAATTGAAAACATTGCAAAACTTGATCATGCTTCAGAATTCGATAGTAGTAACATATTTAAATCATACCCATGTAGAGAGTTAGGAAATTCATGCATTGGGTTAAAACCCCATGGATTAGACATAGAAATCTCATGATTTAGAGAGGGATTGAGCATGGATGTGAAAGGAATCACCCATTCATAACCCTACATACCTGTTGGTAGCTGATTCTTATACTTCTTTGAATGCGCAATAGGAATTGAAGAGAAATTGAAGAACACTAAGCTTGATCACCCTCTCTCGCCTTTTACCTTGCATGCATGAATGAATATGGCCTAAAATGAACTTAACCCATTTAAAAGTCATCTTTCATAACTCAAAACGACGTTGTTTAGGCCTTAGAATCTTAGAAATTACGGAAAAGTCCTTATTAAATTCACAGAAAATAACTGCCAGATGGTCCCAACGAGGGACCTAACGACTCGTCATCAAGGGCCACGACTCGTGGAGTCGTCTGTGAGGTTCACTGTTTCTTAGTTCTTATGGTCTTGTAACGGAAGACTTAAAAACTCGTTACTAGTGACCACGACTCGTGGTCACCATCCGTGATGTGCATTGCCTCATCCTCAAATAAATTTTTCCTTGCTTGGTCATGACCGATCCCATGAATCATGGGGACTGACCACGGCTCATGGGGTCCTCCCGTTAAGTCCACTATCTCTTTTCTCCTCTTTACTCAAACACCACTCCCCATGACTGACCTAATGAGTTGTGGGGCCTGACCACGACTCATGGTCATGTCCGTGGGGAGCACTTCTCAAATTCCCAACTCTTCACCTGGACCTTACCACGAGTCACATAACGACTCGTGGTTTGCTCCCACGGGTCACCTCATGACCCATCCTGTGCCTGGTGTCAGTTTTAAGTTTTTCTCCATTTCAACCCACGGATCTGATCTTTGGGCTTCCGGGGTATAACAATCATGAACATATCCAAGTATGGCTTGAACACCCTATTCATCAAGTCCATAAAAGCTGCAAGAGCATTCATTAGTTCAAAAGACATAACTACAAACTCATAATGACCATACCGCATCCTAAAGGCTGTCTTTGTGATGTCACTCTCCGGAACCCTAAGCTAATGGTATCCGGACCTGAGGTCTATCTTCGAGAAGAACTTGGCCCCCTGAAGCTGGTCAACCAAATAATCAATCCTGGTAGAGAATACCTATTCTTGATGGTGACCTCGTTCAATTGCCAATAATCAATACATATACGAAGAGAGCCATCTTTCTTTCGGACAAAGAGAACTGGTGTACCCCATGGGGATTTGCCCGGTCTAATGAACCCCTTATCTAGAAGATCATTAAACTTCTCCTTCAACTTATTTAACTCGACTGGGGACATTCTGTAAGGAGGAATAGATATAGGCTACGTATCAAGAAGAAGGTCAATACCAAAATCAATCTCTCGCTCAGGAGGGATTCCCGGTAGATCATCTAGAAAGATTTCTGGATGCTCACATACTACTGGGACTGACTGGATATTCGGGGTCTTGGATGTTGCATCCTTAACCATAACTAGATGGCATACACAACCTTTGGAGATCATCTTTCTGGCCTTAAGATATGAAATGAAACGACCTACAGGCACAGCTGAACTACCTTTCCACTGTATGACTGGCTCACCCAGAAATCTGAACTCTACTGCACGGGTTCTACAATTTACTGAGGCATAGCATGCAAATAGCAAAGCCATCCTGAGGATAACATCAAAATCAGTCATGGCTAACTCTACTAAATCTGCTGAGGTGACTTTCTGAAGGACTGTGACTGAGCATCCTCTATACACTCGTCTAGCTACAATTGAATCACCCACTGGAGTAGAGATTGAGAAGGGTTCTGACAAGATTTTGGGACTGAATCGAAAACTACTAGCCATGTAAGGTTTCATAAAAGACAAGGTAGCCCCTGGATATAAGAATATACATCAAGATGGAAAACTCGTAATAAACCTGTGACTATATCCAAGAGCCCTCCTACTCCTAACGAGATGCTTAAGGCATAGAATCTGTTTTGGCGATGACCACCACCTGTGCTAATTGATGCCCCCTACTGGGCTGGGCATGCGGGTGGAGCTGCTGAACTAGAAGTTGGGCCTCGGCCCCTATCATGGCCCTGTCTGGCTATTGGGCAATCTTTGAGCATATGTTTGGGCTTCCCACACCCAAAACAAGCACCTGTACCTGCCAAGCGCTGACCCGTGTGCCCCCGACCACACCTACCGCAAACTAGGATACTGGAGTTTGCGGGCCTGCTGCTCTGACCCCTAGAGCCTAATGCTTTCCCTCTCTGGTCGTGCCTAGGTCTTGATGTCACACTCATTGCTGAAGATCTCTGGTGGGTCTGCTATCGGTGCCCACCACCTGGCCTCGGCTGAGAAAATCTATAGTTGTCCGTCCTGGCCCTATTGGCCTCTTTCTCCATCATATGCGCTGCCTCCATCTGCTGGGAATATAAGAATATCTGAGAGAAATCCATATCTTGATGGAGCGTAGCATTTCTACAATCCTTGTCTAAATAGTCCGCCACCCCATGAACAAACCTGCTCACTCGCTCCCTCTGATCAACCACTAATTCTGGGGCGTACTTTGACATACGTGTGAACTCTAGGGAATACTCCTGCACTTTCATCTTCCCATGCTTTAGGTTCACAAACTCGGCTACCTTCAACTCCCTCATCTCACAAGGGAAGAACCGATCTAGTAAAGCAATATGAAACTCCTCCCAACCGATAGGGCCTACTCCGGTTGCCCTACTATCCTTCCATTGTCTAAACCAAATGTGTGCAACCCCCTTCAATTGATATGAGGCCAAATCAGCACACTCTACTCCATTCACCCCCATGACCTGGGGATTTTCACAATCTTGTTGATAAACTCATGCGGATCCTCGTCCACCTTCGACCCAAGAAACTCTGGTGGGTTCATCCTTAAGAAATCTCTTACTCGTGCTGCCGCCGCATTCCTACTCTATGGGACATGAGCCACTTTATGTTGGTTGACCTGGGAGGTCAAGGCCTGCGCTAGCATCTGAATGGCTGTCGGGAATTCAGAATAGGCAACTGGCACCGGTGCATGGTGCTCATGGACTGGTGGGGCTTATTGGTGTCCGTCCCTATTTCCATTCTCGTAACCACTTCCATTTCCATTCCTTCTACCATTAACTCTTTAGGGAGGCATGATTCTGCAATAGTGAATAGCACGTGTTAGAAGGATGGAGAGATATTTCACCGCACGACATAGATCATGAAAGAAGGGAACATTTCCTAAATGTCTCATAGCCTCTTCATCATAAGTGTGGCGTGCTTCACACCCATGAAAAAGACTCTACTTAATGCGGCTTTCGGACACCCAAGGACACTTCAAACCTATTGCTCTGATACCAAGTTTGTTACAACCCGAACATAGGCCCGGATTGACACACGGGACAAGGAGCCCCAAGAGACTCCAAGTCGATCCATGGCATGAACATACATCGAACTCAATCAAATAAAGCAGAAGACTTAATATAATAACATAGCAGAAGTCTAAGCATAATATACAATTTGAAAATACAACACGAGTCTAAAGCTGAATACAATCTATTGTCTTAAAAGCCTCTAAATCTAATGAGTTGATGGGACAAAACCCCAACTAACTCTGTAAGTCAGAAACTAAAGATATGCAAACATAATTGAATAAAAGAGGGGCCCTCGATAGATGAGGACTCACCAACAGGGACTGAAGCAAACTTCGAAAGTTGGCTAGTGGCGGGGCTGAGTCTGAAGATCGGCCTATATCATGAAATGATATAGCATAGAGTATGTCATCAGTACGTGGAATGTATCGAGTATGCAATGTAAATAAAACCTCTTAAATAAGTAAAATCATTTAAAACATACATAATATAAAACATGCTCAAAACAAGAATCTGAGAGTAGGGCATGCATGTTATTTTCTAAAATCATGATATGAACATAACATAACATCATAACTAAATTGATTAACCCAAAGCTGAAATCTAATAATCATAAGAAAAATTGGACATTGGGTCAAACTTGCCTTAGAATATATATTAATATATCATGAATGATAAACATGAATAACTAAAATCATGAGGAACAATGGAAGACTCATCTTATAACTGAAATTACCATGATAGAGCTTACGTGGTCCCAACTATCACACTCAAGTGGGTAGAGTCGTCCAAAGCATTGTCAGGGCTAAGGACGATACCATGATATCGATATCAAGCTTGATGCCCATTCGGGGCAGGGGATAGCTCACAAGGAAGGCCCAAAGTATATATGATATGTATAAACCTACGTTGGCGCGCATTTCTGAGGCATAGGGTGGGTCGACCCTTAGCCTACTTGGTGCTACACACTACTCCCAAAAACATGCATATGCTCTCCATCATTTTTCAACAAATCTTACCATTGTCTATTGACGAAGCTTAACAATCAATACATATTAAATCTGAAATCATATACGAGGAGCTTTTTCTCAAACCATACCACAAGATGAACATAAATGGGAGTCTTAATTCCAAAACTATGTGGCATAAATCACACTTCAACATATGGGCATTGCCCAATACTTTAACATGCTTGAAAATACTTAATTCACTTGAAAACATGATTATAAACATGGGTAACTTGAAAACATGCTTTTCATCAATAATATCTCATCATACTTGAACATTCATCATAAATCTCAACTTTCATGAACTTCTCATAAATGTGCATTTTAATTTATAAAGCTTGAAAACATGATTATCATTGAAAACAACGTAAATCTTTCCCAGGAATCATAATTCAATAGTTGAAACATCTTTAGATCATACCCTTGTAGAAGATTAAGAATTTCATACATTTTGGTAAACCCCATAGGATCAACATATGAATTTTTCATGATTTATAGAGGGATTGGGCATGGGTGTGAACAAATTCACCCATTCATAATCCTACATACCTGAGATGGACTGATTTCACCACTCCTTTGATTGCCCAATGAAATATTTAAGAAACACTTGAAGGAATTAAGCTTGATCACTTCTCTAGCTCTCTAGCTTTGCATGCATGAGTAAGAATGTCCTAGAATGAATTTTTCCCTCTTAATAGTCACTATTCAAAGCTTAAAATGATGTAGTTTTGGCCTTATAATCATAGGAATTATGGAAAAGTCCTTACTAAATTCGCAGAAAATAACTGACTGGCAGTCCCAACGAGAGACTGGACGAGTCGTTACCAGGGGGAACGAATCGTCATCAACTGTCGTCGTGTGCACTGCCACTTTTCCTAAAAGGGTCCCCATGAGGGAGTTAATGGATCGTTATTGGTGACCATGACTCGTGGTCACTATTCGTCACCTTTACTGTGCAACATCTCAAGTCTTAGCTGACCACGACTCATCCAATGTATTGTGGTGTCTAACCACGACTCGTGGTGTCAAACCATAGGGTACACTGCCAACTTCTTCTTCACCTTCCCATAACCCTTGACCACGAATGACTCAACGAGTCATAGGGACTGACCACAACTCGTGGTCATGTCCGTGGGGACTTCCAAAACTCAAAATTTCAACTCAAGGCCAGAAACTCACCATGAGTAACTTTATGACTTGTGGTCTACCCCACAGGTCATAGAACGACTCGTTTTGTGTCCTGGTACTAGATTTCCAGTTTTCTCCATTTCAACTCTCAGGTCTGATCTTTGAGCTTTTGGGTTATAACATTAAGGATCGCCAGTTGTATGCTAAGTTCAGCAGGTGTATGTTTTGATTAGGCTCAGTAGCATTTTTGGATCATGTGGTGTCGAGTGAGGGTGTACAGGTGGACTCTCAAAAGATAGAATTTCTGAAGAATTGGCTTAGACTAGTTAGTCCTTCAGATATCAGGAGTTTCTTGGGATTAGCAGGTTATTGGAAGTTCGTTGAAGGATTTTCATCCATTGCAGCACCGTTAACTAAGCTGACCAAGAAGAATGATAATTTTCAATGGTCATAGGCCTGTGAGAAGAGCTTCCAAGAGTTGAAAACTTGACTTACCACAGCACCAATGTTGGCTCTACCCGAGGGTACCAATGGGTTTGTTGTATATTGTGATGCCTTGAGGATTGGCCTTGGTTATGTACTAATGCATCACGGTAAGGTTATAGCCTATGCTTTCAAGCAGTTGATGTTCCATGAAAAGAACTATCCGACTCACGACCTCGAGTTGGCGGCGGTAGTATTTTCCTTGAAGATTTAGAGATACTATCTGTACAGAGTCCATATGGATGTGTTTATGGACCATAAAAGCCTAAAGTACATGTTTACCCAGAAGGATCTAAATCTACGTCAAAGAAGGTGGTCGGAACTTCTTAAGGATTAGGATATGAGTGTCCTTTATCAGCTGAGCAAGGCTAATGTGGTGGCAGACGCTCTTAACAAGCTTTCTATGGAGAGTGTGTCCCATGTAGACAAGGAGAGGAAAGAGTTAGTGAAAGATGTGAATGTTATGTTTGATCCAAGTCTCCTCATGTTATGTTTTCAAATTATGCATGTGATAGTATGATTCAGTTTTGTCGTAACACAATGGTTGAGCTTCGTTGAAAAATGATGGAGAGCATATGCATGTTTTGGGAGTAGTGTCTAGCACCGAGTAGGCTAAGGGTTCAGTCAACCCTATGCCTCAGAACTACGTGCCAACATAAGTATGTTCAGATTATTTGGCACCTCCCTTGTGAGCTTCCCCTTCCCCTAAGAGGCCTTCAGCTTGATATCGATATCATGGTAGCGTCCTTATCCCTGGAAAGGCTTCGGATGGGTCTGCCCACTTAAGTGTAACAGTCAATACCACGTAATCTCTATTGTGGTAATGTCGGTTATATGTTGAGTCTCGCATTGTTCCTCGTGATTTTCAGTTATACATGATCATCAGTTGTTTTTCAATAGGTTTGACCCAATATTCAGTTTTACTTATGATTATTAGTTTTAGCTTTGGGTCACTCGAACCAATTATGATACTTAGTCATGTTTAAATCATTTTTACGATAATAGCATGCAAGTGTTACTCTCAGAATCTTATCTTGATTATGTTTTATGATATGTATGATTCTAGTTTTACTTACTTAGTGGTTTTACTTACCTTGCATACTCAGTACATTCCAAGTACTGACCGCATACTCTATGTTGTATCGTTTCATGATATAGGCTCGGACGTTCAGGTCCAGTCCCGTCGCTAGCCAGATTCTCGGAATTAACATTCCTCAGCCTATTAGTGAGTCCTCATCCTTCGAGGTCCTCCTTATCAACTTGTATTCAGTATCTTCTGTTTTAGTATTTAGTGAGTTAGTTGGGGTCTTGTTCCATAAACTTGTCAGGTTATTGAGGCTTATTAGACATAGTATGTATTCCGCTTTGGATTGGTATTATATTTTCCATTGTTTAGATATTATTGGATTTTCAGACTTTCACCATTTCAAATGTTATACTTTCTGCATTTATTTATGTTGAGTTTAGTTATCATGTTCGTGCCATGGGTTGACTTGAGGTAGTATCTTGGGGTTCTTTGTCCCGTATCTCGATCCAGGCCTATGTTTGAGTCGTGACAGTACTTCTGCTATCCTACGTCTGGAGGACACTAACCGAGATGTTGGGCCTACATGTCTAATCCTATATCATAAAACAATATGGCATAGAAGCTATGTAGTCAGTACTTTGAATGGACTGAGTATGTGAGATACGAAGTAAATATATAAACATGTTGGTAAAAACTATAAGTAATATTGAAATGCCATGCAATGATCCTATCTTAAACATGAATGTCGTAAGCAGCTTGAAATATGATAATACTATACAGCTGTGAAAACTGGCTAAGGGTTATGTACATATCCTAAAATTTGAAATTGAGACTAGACTAGGAGTTGTAACTGTACTCTAGGAGTGCCTGTTAACTGACACATAACCACGTGAGCTAAACATGGAGTTCGATGTATATGCCCCATTGATGGGATCCAATATACTTTATTAGGGAATAAATGCATGGTCGTGCGATCAGTAAACTGATTTCCATACGGGCTAAAGACCTACGGTGGCACGTAGTTCTAGGAACCTGGGTGCGCTGAACTGATGTGTTGTGAGTTTACAGCACTTTCGACGCTCAAAACTAAGAAAATGGCATGGACTTAGGTATATTTATATGGATATAAGGCACTTTTTCTTTGGTTACAGGATAAATATATGTTGGAGAAAAAATGTGCAAAACATAGCTTGAAAGTGCAGAAAATACGCTTAACTCACAGTCCTCAGTACGAGTCGTAGGAAGGTACTACGAGTCGAAATGCTGGCCGTGAGAAGCTTCAGAAGGCTAAGGATGAAAAGATGTATCCTACAACTCTCAGTATGAGTCGTACAAAGATTGTACGGGCCATAATGAAGAAGTCATAGGAAGATTCAGAAAATTTTCACAAGAGGTTGACTCCTGCTATGGATAGACAGTACGAGTCGTGGAAGCAAGGTATGAGTCATACCAAAGCACTCGTGATGAGCTTCAAAAAAATTTCAAAGTCTCAAAGTCAAGCCACGGAAGCTCAGTAAGACTCGTAGGAAGCATGTACGAGTCGTACCAAGGTCCAACACTTAGGCAAATTTCAGCCAGCTAATGACCTACGAAAAGCAGGTACGCCCCGCACATACCTGCGACGAGTCGTAGGACAAGTCGTGCTGCAGGCGGCTTTAGTTATGGAAATACACCCTGTTAGCCTAGGAAAAGGATTTTTATGTTTGTATAAATACTTTTTATGTTTTATTTTCATTAGAGAGAGGTAATTAGGAGTGATTATAATTGATTATCAAAGAAATTGAGGAGACTTAGACGTGAGAATTGAGTTGTTCAACTTGTGATCAACCTTTTCTTGGTTTTCTTTTGATCTTCATATTGTTCTTGAGGATTTTGCTAACTAATCAAAATAAGTTTCTGTCTCATCCATAATTGTAAGTATTAATTTATGTATTTAAATATGAATGCAAATCACAATCTTGCAACTATGAGAGGCTAAAACCTCCATAGCTAGGGTTGTGGGAACCATGGTGAATTAACAAGCTAGGGTTACATAAAAGTGATTCAAAACCAATGAAAAACACTTGTATTGTATTCTCTTCATGCTTAAACATTTCTTAACGGTGTACAATGTTAGGACATGCCCAAATTCTTTACTTGCTTAAGCCTAGAGAGGTAGATATTAGGAAAAGAGAACTACAACAAAGCCTTGATCTTGATGATCATTGATTAACTTGAGTTGTGACCACAGGATAGTTAAATTTAGGACATATTGATAACGGTTAATTTTCAATCGCTCACTAGACCTGACCCGATAATTGAGTATAGTTATTCAATAGGGACGGGCCAGTCGTTTGAATGAACCTAAGTTATCAGTTCTACAAGTAAGCATTAGTGATGGTCACGTATGTATACCTGAAGCAGTTATGAATCCATCGAGAACACAAAACCCTAGTTATCTTTCATTCTCCATTTCAACTAAAGCTCTAATTGTGTTTTTTAATTATTGTTTTCTTTAGAACCCCCCTATTTGGAGTAATTACCTAACAAGTTCATTTACCGGCTTTAGTCTAGCTCTTCCATATTCTCTGTGGGGTCGATCCTAACCTCTAGTTGGGTTCTTTATTAACAACGTCTTCTTCATACTTCCGAAGGAGGTGTGGTTTGAGCGTTATCATGAACCTCGATCCACTCGGTCTAAGTACTACTCCCAAGTGAAGACCTAATTGTCTATATCTATACCGATAGCTCAAAATGATGTCCTAAGACTGAGTTATAACTACTTATCTAGAAGTGTTCTGAGAGTCTAAAGGACCTGATAAACTAAATAATACTGAAATTCTGGTAATACTGATAACTGACAAGTGATATTTCTGAAAATATTAAGCATACTTATAATCTGAAGATATTGACTTTTATTTTAAGCATTTATTCTAGATTTCATACTCAGATGATAGAATCAATAGTACAATATTTTTTACCAGCCTTTAAATCATGCAATCTTCAACCCAAAATCATGCTAAAGTTAGGGCTAGAAACGAATATGTATAAATGAAGCCATAAACATGAATTTCATATAATACTAATCATAGGAGACTTGAAGGATTACCAAAGTTGGGGAAAATCATATGCTACCTAGAAACCCTACTCATAACTTTCTAAAGGGCTAGAAATAGTAAGGTTTTCTGAAAATACTTTGGGGAACAAGGGAAAAAGGAATACCCTTGCTAAATCCCCACATACCTGAAGAAGAATCACAATGAAGAAGCTTGAAGTTGTGAGAAGAAAGTAGAACGCTAGTTCTTGACTTGAGAGAGTGTCAGAGCTTCTGCATAATTATCACGCCCCGAGTCTACACTTTAGACGGGACACGGTACTTGGAGTCACAAGTAACCCCAAGTCAACCCCTGGTCTATCATATACTGGCATTCTAAGTAAACATAATTTGCGGAAGCTTTACAATACTATCATAAAATATTTATGTAGGAAAATAAACTGAACCAATAAAGTTTAAAATCGTCAGAACAAAACTGGAAGTCTGAAAGTAACATGTTTATGTCTGATAGACACTACAACGGATGAGTTGCTAGGACAAGCCCCCAGTTAACTCCAAATCTAAATAAAACAAATTGAGCTGAAAGAAATAATCTTCATCCTCGAAGGATGTGTACTCACCAATGAATCTGCTGAGAAAATTTGAGAGAGGTCATCTAATGGCGCTGAGTCGAGAACCTGCGGCTGTATCATGAAATGATACAGCATAAAAGGGTATGTGTCAGTAGTTTGAATGTACTTGGTGCTAAGTACTACTCCCACTAGATAGTCCTAGACTAAATGCTAGGTTGATAGCTCAAAACTGGGGCCAAGACTAGCCAGGTATACATATCTGAAAGAACCCTGAGAGTCTTATCAGACCAGAGTCTGAAACTGGATTCTAGACTGGTCAGAGCTGCTTATCTAGAAGTGTCGTAACTGATCTTGGGCAGATTTATATGCCCAAGTGATACTCAAATGTGTCATTTTGTCTTGTTTATCTATCGATGTCTGTACATTCTCATGTAAATTGTAATAAAATGTGAATTTATATTAACCAACATGATTAGCATGGTTTTGCTGGAAAACTTTTTACGAAGCTAAGATGCATGTTGGGAGAAATCGGGATTGGACTCAGAAGCTAACAAGAAAAAAAGCACAAGGAAAGCACAAATGAAAGGGGCTCCGCGATGGAGCCGTGTCACGCTGCCATCGCGGATGCATTCTGCCTGGATGCTGAAATTATGCCAACTTCAGGTGAAGGTGCGCGTTGGGGCCGTGGCACGTTGGCCTAGCCTCGTATTGCATGTCGTGCCACGTTGGGCTTTAATACTTGGACGACCGGATTCCAGTGAGGGTCCGCGTTGGTGGCGTGTCACGGAGGCAGTGCTCCGCGATGCACTCCGTGACACGATGCTTGTTATTCCGGAAAAAATTCCCACTAGTATAAATAGAACACTTAGGTTCATTTTTAATAATTCTGACTTGGTGGAGCAAGAACATGGGTTACAGGCAGTTGAGGGGACGAAAATCTCAGTGTTTTTCTCTATCTCCTTCTTCTTTATTTCATTTGCTTGTATGATTAACACTCATTTAACGATGTTTAATCCACAAATGAGTGGCTAAATTCCCTTCTTGCTGAGGTTAAGAACATTTGTATTGAAATGTAATTATTGATTAATTGGTTTTTCATCTTTTCTTCCATGGTTGTTCTATTGATTCTTGTTCTTACTGCATTAATGTATGGCCAATGTTAATGTATATCTAAAAAGTCCGGTTTCACTCGAGAGAGCAAGAAATTGGAAAGTTGTGAATTGATAGGATATGATCTTTTCTTAGTTTAGGAAAATTGAGAATTGATTTACCTTCAGGATAGAGATATACCTTAAAGTCGTATTAGTCAATTAAGGAATCAGTTTTGTATGGCTAGAACATGAATTTCTTTTTATCACAAAGATGTAGGTGGAAGGTTCATGATTCTTAAGTTGGGTTAAATACGAGAGTTTTAATCCATAGGCAATAATTCTTGACTAGCAACCGGAGGAAAGATTAATCAAATTGTATCGATAATTTATTTCTCTACATGTTCATTTTAGCCTCAGCATGCTCATACATATAGTTCAGACTCAAATTGTATATTCATTTTAGACTTAGTATAAAATTAGGAAACAAAATATCAAAATCTTCTTCACACTGTTGTCTGCAATTTAGAGTTAAAGTTTATTGACACTTGATTAGATTGCTACCTTAGTCCAGTCCCTGTGGGATCGATACTTGGCTTACTTGAGCCACTTTACTACTTGTTTGACCACGTGCACTTGCATGTAGTTATACCAAATAGACCGAACAAGTTTTTGGCGCCGTTGCCGGGGAATGGCAATTGTTAAAATTTTTCTTAAGTGTTAGTTTACAATTTCTTCTTAGTGTCGACAACTTGGTCTTAGCCTGTATTTTGCAGATACTAATTTCTGTTGAACACTGGCAAGAGACAAGGAGCTGGTGGACTCATCTTTAGAGCTGGAAAGACAATTTCATCATCAAAGGAGAGAAGCTCTAAAGAAAAAGTTGCAGTTGCTCAGACAAACAATCCCGGAGAAACAACAGAATCCACCAGTTGTAAGGGCAATGTTAGTGCCCGGGGAAATGGCAGCTAGGCCGGTTCGCGAGGTGGCAATCCCACATGATAACAATGTCACATCTAGCATCCGCAAACCTGAGCCAGGAGGGAGGTTCGAGCTTAAACAGAACATGGTGCAATTGCTGCACACCAGCGGGCAGTTTACAGGTCTCCCTCATGAGGATCCACAACAACATCTCCAAAATTTTTTGGAGATAAGTGACACTTACATCCCCGCTGGAGTGTCATCAGATTATGTCAGGCTTACATCGTTTCCATTTTCACTTCTAGGAGAAGCTAAGAGGTGGTTGAAAGTTGAGCCACCTAATTCCATCACTACGTGGGATGACCTTGCAAAGAAATTCTTGATACGGTTCTTTCCATCCGGTAAAACAGCAAGACTTAGAAGTCAAATTCTAAGTTTTAAACAGAGAGAGGGAGAGAATCTGTATCAAGCCTGGGAGAGATTCAAATCTATGTTGCGGGATTGTCCTCATCATCACCAATCCAATGATGTGTTGGTGTATACTTTCATAGAGGGTTTGGAACCTCACACAAAAATCTTGCTAGACTCAGCAGCTGGGGGACAAGCATTAGAGATGACTTATGAGGAGTTGTATACCTTGTTAAATCGTATTTCGCAGGGGAATACGGAGTGGAATGTGGACTCATCAAGAGGAGGAACAAGGAAAGCAGTAGGAGTCTTAGAAGTGGATGGTTTTACAGCTATTGTTGCACAGATAGTTGCGTTACAGAATCAACTCAACACCCACTTCAGTAACATGAGCATGAACCAGTCTCAAGCCCCAGTGAATGTAGTGCAGCAGATTTGGTGTGAAGTGTGCGGGAGTAACGAACACTCAACTGAGTGTTGCGGAGCAAATCCTGATTCGGTGAACTTTGTTGGTAATGTACAGAGAAATAACCACCTACAGTATGGCAACAGCTACAATTCCAACTGGAGGAATCACCCGAATTTCTCTTGGGGTAGCAACAACCATCAAGGGCAAAGTTCGAGTCAGGGGGCGCAGAGAAATCAAGGAGGGCAGCAGAACTATCAGTCGCAATATAGAAGCAACAATGCACCTCCTCCACCACCATCACCCAGCATTGAGGAGATGTTCAAGACAATGATAGCTAACCAAGATCAATTGCAGGTTGATTACGTGAAATTGGCAGCCGATGTAAAGAACAATCAGTTAGCTACAAAGGCGTTGGAGTACCAGTTTGGGAAATTTGCTGGAGCTTAAAACACCAGGCCGAGAGGAGGACTTCCAAGTGACACTGACCCCAACCCCAAGCAAGTAAATGCAGTGACCACGAGGAGTAGATTGCAACTCATGGAGGTGGAACCAGAAAGACCACCACAGCATTCGGGAGCAGTGGAGAAGGAGAGGGAGCACAATGATGATAGGGGGACGGAGAAGGAAGCTGAACCAGAAAGACCACCACCCCCGTTCCCTCAAAGACTAAGGGAACACAAGGAGGAAGCGTGTTTCAAAAAGTTCATGGAGGTGCCTACGCAGGTACACATTAATTTACCTCTTGTTGATATTTTGCAGGGAGTGCCAAAGTACGCGAAATATATCAAGGACATCGTGGCAAACAAAAGCAGGTTGACTAAGTACTCTACGGTGGCGCTTACGGAGGAGTGCACTTCACGGATACAAAATAGGTTGCCCACAAAGCTCAAGGACCCTGGGAGCTTTACAATTCAAATTACAATCGGGCAGGGTATCCGAGCTCGCGGATTATGTGATTTGGGAGCAAGCATTAACTTGATGCCGACATCGGTATTCAAGAAGTTGGGGCTAGGGAGTCCTAGACCAACAACAGTGGTCTTGCAACTAGCGGATCGTTCTTTGGCTAGACCTGATGGCATTGTGGAAGACGTGTTGGTGCAAGTGGGCTCCCTTATCTTCCCAGTGGACTTCGTCGTGCTGGATTTTGAGCCAGACGTGGAAGTCCCATTTATTTTGGGACGTCCTTTCTTGGCGACCGGGAAAGCACTTATTGATGTAGCGGCAGGGCAGCTAACTATGCGGGCCCATGACAAGGTGGAGGTGTTTGAGGTGTACAAGGCTACAAGGCTTCCGGCCGTGTGTGAGGAACTCTCAGTGATCAACGTACTTGATCGAGCGGATAGTGCTCAGAGCGTTAAGTCACAGGAGCCATTGGGGAAACCACCAGAGAAGTGTAAGCATTACTGGGGTGAGGACGGTAGTCGAGAGAAGACGTCCGTCACCCTAGAGGATGACTGAGCTTAATGACGTCGAGCCGTGATGGTAAACCAGGCGCTGCACGGGAGGCAACCCGTGAAATTTTTGTAATATGTGAATAGATTTCATAGAGAAATAAAAAGAAAGAAAGAAAAAATAAAAATAAAAATAAAAATAAAAACAAAGAAAAAAAATGCATTTTATGTGAAACCTATAAATTTAACCAATTTCTTGTTGTGAGATGAATTTCACGTTGAACGGAGGGTGAAAATGCAAAGGATCGCAAAGGAAAAATCGAGGTAAGAAAAATAATAAAAAGTGGCAAAACAGTGAGCCTGCGCGATGGCTCCGTGTCACGGAGGGAGTGCTCCGCGTTACCCTCCGTGACACGTTGAAGTGTAATCTGGAATTTTTGAGAAATTCCAGAATACCTGTGCGATGGCTCCGTGTCACAGAGGGCATGCTCCGTGTTACCCTCCGTGACACGTTGAAGTGTTATTCGCGATGAGTCACACCGGGTCATCGGGTGACCCGCGTGAAAAACCTCCTTTTTAACCCCGAAAACACCCAATTTTTCCCATTTTTCACTCCCCTCCGCGACAAACAACCCAAAATCCCCCCTTCCCCAACGTGACACGGACCTAGGAGCTAAAATTCTTCAACTTTTCTTCGATATCATCGAATTGAAGGTATGTTCGTTAACTTCATCTCATTTCTTGCCTAATTTTTCCGATTTTGAGCATGGGAAGTGAGGAAAACTTGCCTTATGTGTAAATTGAGCTTGAATTCTCGTAAGCTATTGTTAATTGATGTTCGTAGTATCATTGTGATTATATGAACTCGATAAATACATGGGTGATTGAAATTCTTGTGAAATTGTAGCTAGGGTTAGAATTCGAATATGAAGAAGTAAAAATTGAGTTGAAATGTGAAATTCTTGTTGGTTTGTGCATGTTGAGTGAGGCAAATTATGTTTTGCTCAACGTTAATATGCTAAAGGCGCAACAGATTTTCGGGATAATGAAATTGTTGAAATTGCATAGAAATTGGGGGAATTGCATCAGTTTTGTTGATAGAAATTGTCGCTAAGTGCTATGTGATGAAATGTTATCGATGGTAATAGTGGATTAGCTATACGAAATCTGAGCAGTATATAGAATTTATACCGTCGAACCCTCTGAATGCACAAGCCATTTTTGTTATTGTTGTTTTTTTATTTTATTTTGAAAGTTAGAAAATAATGATTGTCTTGTTGTAATGTTGTTATTGTGGCTAAAGACTAAGTCTGGGGTGGCCTAGCTCAAACCAACCTTAGTCGAAGATAATTTTAATTTGAATAACATTGGAACTATCTGTTTGATTTGACAGGAACAATGACAAGCAGGCAAGATAAAGGGAAGGGCGCATCTACATCGGGCGCCGAAAGGAAAAGAATCAAACTGGGAACAGCAGTCCTAGCAGCACCAGCGGTTCCGCGCGGCCAACGTCGTCAATTCGAAACCCGATGGGTGATAGATGAAGGGAAGAAATGGTACGCAAAGCATAAGGAAAGCAAATACTTCCCCGAGGAACACATTGCTAGGGAACCGTTGGCACAAGAATTCCCCAGGATTGTCCACAGGATTGATGCAGCCGGGCTGACTGAAGAGCCCAAGGAGTGCAATCTTCACCTGATTCGGGAGTTCTACACCAACTGGAACCCGACACTAAGAAGCCACACCATAAAGATAAGGGGTCAGGTAGTCACTTTTGAGCCCCATCACCTTAATGCTATCTTGGGGGCGCGGGACACAGACGCCCATGTGCTCCAGCAGCTGAATATCACTCCACCATATGCGGACATCAGACGCACTCTGTGTGGAGCCCGGTCTACAGCACGGTGGAGCAGGCATAAGGAGAGGGGCTACCATCAAACATTGCCCTACTCACAGATGAACAGGGAAGCCAGGATATGGCTTAAGATTGTTTGTTCCTGCTTGATCCCGGGGGTGCATATGACAGATGTCACCCGGGATCGTGTGTGCTTGGTCTATGCCTTAATGAAAGGGCTGGAGATTAATGTTGGGGCGGTGATTATCTCCGCCATGAAGAGAGCCCGTTTGCATCAAGGGCACAGGTACGGATTTGGTGGTTTACTGACCACGTTCCTGAGGGGCCTAGATATTGAGGAGGAGGCCCTTGACTACATCCCGCAGATGGAGAGGCGGACCTTAGATGTCACCAAAACTAAGGAACCCGACACCACTCACAGGCCAGTTCTTACATTAGCCGAGCGACATGCTCGGAATGATCAGTACATGGCTCGAATGTTTGGCATGCAAATGCTCCAGCTACGCATAGGCGGGAGGCCGGCAACAGAAAATGAGTTGTGGTAGCTCGAGCTAGACTACCCTTTTGGTGAAAATGTCAGGGCTTTATGCCGAGTGGGGCCAGCTTTTGTGGAGCCCACTGATGATGACGTCCCCATAGATGAGGAGACACGTCGTGAGGACTCAGATGTTGAGTCAGATGATGATGACGGGGGCGATTCAGACATGGGAGATGAGGCAGCGGCACCTGACGAAGAAGTGGAATACTTCGATTGATCAGGGAGTTTCACCACCCACTTTTGTGTTATGCTGAATTTTGTGAACACTGGGGACAGTGTTCAATTTAAGTGTGGGGTGGGAGCAGTTAGGTGCTGGTAGTTGTTGTTATTAATGTCTCTGTTCTGTTGTTGTGCTTGGAAAAACTTGTGACCCTGTGATGTTTGTGTGTATGTCTGTATTGTAATTAATGTGAAGCTGTTGTGTGTTGTTGAATGTTGTTAGCTGGTTTTGTAAATAATTTTTATTTTATCAAAATTATCGATTAAAATTTTTCGTGAAATTTCTTTTATTTTTGGGTTTCTCGGTGTTTATTTTCGGTTCTTTTACCGAGAATAGTCCCATTGAACCGAAGTCGTAATTAGTGATCGTTCCCTATGATGGATGGATGACGACCGTCTTAAGGGAAATGTAGTCGATAGGAGTAGATTTCTTTTGTTCATTTTTTAGTTTTTTTATTTTGTTCGTTTGTATCCCAAACGTGTCGTTACTTATGGTTCGGAATTCTGGTTGCGTGTTGTACATGATATTTAAAATGCAAAGGTGATTCATATGAAAGCATGCAACTTTGTAAATATGTTGAGATACCTAGGCCATAGAGTCCGATTCGGTGTGATTGAGGCTTAATGTTTGAATTCTTGTAATTAGCTGATCGAAGAGTCTATGAATATGTCTTGAGTTGAGCATGTGAAATGAGTGTGTGGTGAGGTTTTGTTTCTTCTATGCTATTGTGAAGTGTCTAGAACTTGCCTGGGGTGTGTACTAAACGAAATGAAGGAAGTGTATTGTAGGAAAGGATGTAGGCATTTCTTTGCTTTAACCGAAATTTTTTTTCATTATCGTACCTACCTTGAATGTACATCCTAGTTAGCCCATTGAGCCTTTAGCCTATTTTTTTCTTTTGTCAAAAAGGTGTAAACCGAGCTTAACCCCTTCTTTTCATTATCTGTGAATTTGATACAAACTCTTAAGCGCTCAAGAAAAAAAATATATAATTTTCCTACAGTGTCAAGGAGTGAGAATGGTGAAAAGAAAAGAAAAAGCAGAGTGATGAAAGGAAAGAAAAGGTCAAAGGTGCACTCGCTATAAATTAAATATAATGAAGACGTATAACTAATCTTTGTTATTAAGTCGAGTGTGCTTAATGATATGGGAACAAAAATAAAGACAGACTTCAACAATGGGAGGATGAAGGAAGAAACAATGCCCACAAGGTTGATGGGATGTATTGAAAAAACGCTTAAGGAGGCTAGTTGTTATTATTGGTTAGCCCAGTATTTTCTAGTTCCGTAGCTTACACTACAACCCGTTAAGTCCTACATGATATTACATCACGCGTCCTTATATTAGTGGAGTAATACACTAAAGGCAAGCCTATGGTTCATGACATGATGCATGTGAATTCTTTTGGAGAGAGAGCGAAATCGTGTTTATATGCCCCTACATGTAATGTCTTTGAGTTCATGTGATTAAAAAGGGGAAAATTCTCTTGTGTTGTGAGGGCACATGCTCGACGAGAGATTGAATTTCGTGTCGGATATCTTGATCAACTGATTTGCATGATTTTGCCGATATCGAGAGTCGATTCTTGAGGCTAGGAGGTCTTAATGTGTTAAAGGTCATTGTATTGATAAGACTATGCATGTTTTCTTGATGATTTGCTATATTAAATAGTTGGTATAACCGTAGCTTGAATTGTCGAGCCAAAGTAGCCAGGATTGAGTGTCAATCGCATGATAAGATTATTGTTCGGGGATGAACAAGGATTTAAGTGTGGGGTAAGTGATCTTGGGCAGATTTATATGCCCAAGTGATACTCAAATATGTCATTTTGTCTTGTTTATCTATCGATGTCTGTACATTCTCATGTGAATTGTAATAAAATGTGAATTTATACTAACTAACATGATTAGCGTGGTTGTAGGAAAAATATAATTTTACGAAGCTAAGATGCATGTTGGGAGAAATCGGGATTGGACTCGGAAGCTAGCAAGGAAAAAAGCACAAGGAAAGCACGAATGAAAGGGGCTCCGTGATGGTTGCCTGGATGCTGAAATTATGCCAACTTCCAGTGAAGGTGCGCGTTGGGGCCGTGGCACGTTGGTCTAGCCCCGCGTTGCATGTCGTGCCACGTTGGGCTTTAATACTTGGACGACCGGATTTCAGTGAGGGTCCGCGTTGGTGGCGTGTCACGGAGGCAGTGCTCCGCGATGCACTCCGTGGCACGTTGCTTGTTATTCCGGAAAAAATTCCCACTAGTATAAATAGAACACTTAGGTTCATTTTTAATAATTCTGACTTGGTGGAGCAAGAACGTGGGTTACAGGCAGTTGAGGGGACGAAAATCTCAGGGTTTTCTCTATCTCCTTCTTCTTTATTTCAATTGCTTGTATGATTAACACTCATTTAACGATGTTTAATCCACAAATGAGTGGCTAAATTCCCTTCTTGATGAGGTTAAGAACATTTGTATTGAAATGTAATTATTGATTAATTGGTTTTTCATCTTTTCTTTCATGGTTGTTCTATTGATTCTTGTTCTTACTGCATTAATGTGTGGTCAATGTTAATGTATATCTGAAAAGTCCGGTTTCACTCGAGAGAGCAAGAAATTGGAAAGTTGTGAATTGATAGGATATGATCTTTTCTTAGTCTGGGAAAATTGAGAATTGATTTACCTTCAGGATAGAGATATACTTGAAAGTCGTATTAGTCAATTAAGGAATCGGTTTTGTATGGCTAGAACATGAATTTCTTTTTATCACAGAGATGTAGGTGGAAGGTTCATGATTCTTAAGTTGGGTTAAATACGAGAGTTTTAATCCATAGGCAATAATTCTTGACTAGCAACCGGAGAAAAGATTAATCAAATTATATCGATAATTTATTTCTCTACATGTTCATTTTAGCCTCAGCATGCTCATACTTATAGTTCAGACTCAAATTGTATATTCATTTTAGACTTAGTATAAAATTAGGAAACAAAATATCAAAATCTTCTTCACACTGTTGTCTGCAATTTAGAGTTAAAGTTTATTGATACTTGATTAGATTGCTACCTTAGTCCAGTCCCTGTGGGATCGATACTTGGCTTACTTGAGCCACTTTACTACTTGTTTGACCACGTGCACTTGCGTGTAGTTTACCAAACAGACCGAACAGTAACCGTCCAAGAACAAACTGTAATCTAAAACTGGAGTCCTATGGCTAGTTAGAGCTATATATCTAAAGTGTCATGACCGCCTAGTGTACCAATAAAATGAACTCTGAATCTGATTATGATAACTGGGAGGTATCACAGACACCTCAAGAGTTTCTGTAGTCAACTGATTAGCTGACAAATTCAGAGTTACACTACGGATTCCTACATTCGGACTAAACTGAACTACTAAGCAGCTAACAGAGATTTCAACTTATTCTAACAATACGGGAATCCACAATAAGGCTAAAATCAAGCAATAAGGAAATCTAATCCAACCAGCAGAATTATAGGTATTCTCATTCAACAATAGGGCCAAAATCATTCTTACTAGGAGAGAAACTACACGATATCTAAATAATGATTAAAATTTTAACAATCAGCTTAAAGCATATTTCACAAGCTATAAGGAATCTGGCACATAACTCAACCTCAATCGAAAGCCCAGGACTAGAATTCACTTTTACGGGAAAAACACCAATTTAATCATGAACAGATGGAAATCATGGATATCATTCTATGTGAATTCAAAGAAAACTGACATTTATTCTCTTCACATTCGAAAGCTTAGGGATAGGATTTATAGAGAAATTAGAGAAGGTTCTTGGGGGAGACAAGGGAAAAACTATCCCCTTGTTGAATTCCAACATACCTGAGTTAGAATTTTCTTGGAGAAGGAAGCTTTGACTACTGCAATGGAGAAAAACCCTAGTCTTGCTTGGGATCTTCTTGAGAGAAAAGCTTACGGTATTTTTTTTGAAAATGAGTGGGAATGAGGGGGAAACCATTTTGCCCCTCTAAATCCCCTCAAAATAACCCAAAACGACTTAGTTTAGGATCTAGGAGGTTAGGAAATTACCGAAGCACCCTTAGAAAATTCAGAGGAAAAACTGACTGCTAGTCCCCATGGGGGACCCTATGACTCGTGCCCAATGACCACGACTTGTGGGCACGATCATTGAGTCCACTGCCCAGAATCCCTTATCGGTCATCACGAGGGACACCATGACTCATGGTGTACACTACGACTCGTGGTGACCCACTCATCAACTACACTGCCAACATCTTTACTCTACCAACTATTTTGGACCACGGGCCACCTAATGAATCATGGCTTGGACCACAACTCATGGTGACTAATCGTGAAGTACACTGCAAAATTTCCTATGGGTCTTCAACCAACTACTAGCCACGGGTCACCTAACGGATCATGGTGTTGACCACGACTCATGGTCACACCCCTGGTCACTCTATTTTTTCCAACTTTTTCTACCAAGTCTGGACCCTTCCCCACGAGTCACTTCACAACTCATGGCCTACCCCCACGGGTCACAAGATGACTCGTTCTGTGATCTAGTGCAGAAATATTTATTTTCTCCATTTCAACTCCTAGTTCTGGTTTTTGAGTTCCAGGGCATTACAATATCTCCCCCTTGGGAACATTCATCCTCGAATGCTGGAAAACACACAGAGAAACAAAGAATTACAATCACTATATTCAAATATTGTCTGTAAAGGCTGGAAACTAACAGAATGACTACCTCCGAACTGAACTACAAATCTAAACTAAATTCAGTAATCATACACATGTTTAATTACATGAAAGAAACTGGAACACACAAATTGAATGGAGTTTTAGGGAGAAAATTGGTACCTTAAACTAAAACTGAGTTGGAAGAGAACAAATGTGTCTATCTGGCCATCATATCTGCTTCAGCCTCCCACGTGGCTCCCTTAACCAACTGATTCCTCCATAAGACTTTGATTGAAGCTACTTCTTTGTTCCTCAACTTACGAACCTGACGGTCAAGAATCTGAACTGGGACTTCTTCGTAAGAGAGACTATCTTTCACCCCCATATTGTCCAATGGTAAAACTGAAGTTGGATCACCAATGCACTTCTTCAATAGAGACACATGGAATACTGGGTGTACAGATGCCAACTCTGAAGTTAATTCTAGCTCATAGGCTACATTGTCGATGCGCCTCAAAATTTTATAGGGTCCCACATACCTGGTACTAAATTTTCCTTTCTTCCCAAATCTCATCACCCCTTTCATGGGTGAAATTTTCAAATAAACCTAGTCATCAACTACAAACTCCAACTCTCTTCTCCTCACATCGGCATAAGATTTGTAACGGCTCTAAGCTATTTTCAATCTTCCTCGGATGAGTTCTACATTCTGCATTGCCTCGTGAACTAAGTCTGGCCCTATCACGGGAGCTTCACCAACCTTAAACCATCCTATAGGAGACCTACACCTCCTACCATATAATGCCTCAAACGAGGCCATCTGAATGCTAGAATGGCAGATGTTGTTATACGCAAACTCAATGAGAGGAAAGTGATCATCCCAATTGCCCTTAAAATTGATCACCCATGCCCTTAACATATCTTTCAAGGACTAAATGGTCCACTCAGCTTTTCCATCTGTCTACAGATGAAAAGCTATACTGAGCTTAACTTGGGTACCAAGTCCCTTTTGAAAAGACTTCCAGAAATGTGAGGTGAACTGGGTGCCTCTATCTGAGATAATGGATAATGGAACCTAATGAAGCCTGACCAACTCTAGGATATAAATTCTAGCATAATCCTCAGCTAAATCTGTAGTCTTAACTGGGAGGAAATATGTTGACTTAGTCATTCGGTCTACTACTACCCAGATGGAATTATGTTGCCGACGAGTTCGAGGTAGACCTGTAATAAAATCTATATTTACTTCTTCCCACTTCCACGTGGGTATGCTGATATCCTGGGTCATACCTCTCGGTCTTTGGTGCTTTATTTTGACTTGCTGGCAATTCGGGCACTTAGCTACAAATTTAGCGATGTCTCTTTTCATGTCATTCCACTAGTAAATATCCCATAGATCATGGTACATCTTTTTAGCACCAAGTGGATAAAATACCTCAAACTATGCGCTTCAGCCAGTATCTGTTGTCTCAAATCACCGACGTTTGGTACACACAATTTGCTTAGCAGAGCACACCTCTCCCCCTTTGGAGAAAGCCTCAACCTCTTTCTTGAGAAGCACTTCCTTGAGTTTAAGTAAAATGGGATCTTTATCCTATTTGAACTTAACTTCAACCACCAAAGAGGAACCTGACCTTCTTTGCATCACCACTCCACCCTCAGCTGAGTCAACCAACTGCACCCCTAACCGAGCTAGTTTGTGGATATCTTTTGCCAATTCCTCTTTGTCTTCCTTAATATGAGCCACGCTGCCCATAGACACTCCGCTTAGGGCATCAGCCACCACATCGGCTTTGCTCGGGTAATATAGCACGCTCATATCATAATCCTTCAGGAGCTCTAACCACCTTCTCTGACAAAGATTTAGGTCCTTCTGACTGAATATATATTGGAGGCTCTTGTGATTGGTGAAAACATCTATGTGAGCGCCGTACAGGTAATGTCTCTATATTTTCAATGACTGTTGCCAATTTCAAGTCATGAGTCGGATAATTCTTCTCATAAACCTTGAGCTGTCTGGAGGCATAAGCTATCACCTTGCCCCGCTGCATCAGAATGCAACCAAGTCCAACTCTGGAAGCATCACAATACTCAACCAACCCATTTGTTCCTTTTGGTAAGGTCAAAACTAGAGCAGTAGTGAGTTGAGTCTTCAACTCCTGAAAACTCTTCTCACACACATCTGACCATTGGAATTTCACCTTTTTTTGAGTCAACTTAGTCAGAGGAGATTCTATAGATGAAAAGCCTTCCACAAACCGTCGGTAATAACCGGATAGGCCCAGAAAACTCCTGATTTCGGTCGGGGAGGTAGGTCTGGGCAATCTTTCACTGCTGCTATCTTTTGAGGATCTACCTGTATTCCTTCACCCGAGACCATATGACTCAGGAAAGTAACAGACTTCAACTAGAATTCGCATTTGCTAAACTTAGCGAACAACTGGCGATCTCTGAGTGTTTGTAGCACTATCCTCAGGTAATTAGTATGTTCTTCCTCATTTATGGAGTATACTAGAATGTCATCAATAAATACAATGACGATCATATCTAGATACTGCTTGAAGACTCTGTTCATCAGGTCCATGAATGTTGTGGGGGCATTTGTTAGCTCAAAGGACATAAACACAAACTCGTAGTGACCATACCGAGTTCTAAAAGTTGTTTTTGATATGTCACATCTCTGACCCTTAGATGATGATACCCCGACCTGAGATTTATTTTGGAGAAATAGCAAGCTCCCTGAAGTTGGTCAAACAAGTTGTTAATTTTGGGTAGGGGATACCTGTTCTTGACTGTGACTTTGTTCAACTGATGGTAATCTATGCACATTCTGAGGGTACCGTCTTTCTTTCGCACGAATAGTATTGGAGCACCCTAGGGAGAGATGTTGGATCTGATAAATCCCTTATCAAGAAGGTCTTTTAGCTGCTCCTTCAACTCCTTAAGTTCATCCGGAGTCTCTATAAGGAGGGATGGAGATGGGCTGAGTATCTGGGATAAGGTCTATGCCGAAGTCAATTTCCCATTTAGAAGGAACTCTGGGGAGATCTTCGAGGAACACATCTGGAAACTCACTGACAACAGGGACTGACTGGATAGTTGGGGTCTTAGAGTCAAAATCCTTGACCCAAACTAGATGGTAAATACATCCCTTAGAAATAAGCTTCCTAGCCATAAGGTAGGAAATAAATCTACCTTTTGGCGCTGAACTACTGCCCGACCATTCTAGAGCTATCTCATTGGGGAACTGAAACCTAATGACCCTAGTTCTGTAGTCGATTAACGTATAACTGGAGTGTAACCAATCCATGCCAAGGATAAGGTCGAAGTCGATCATGTCTAACTCTACAAGGTCAGCTGGAATGACTTTGTTGAAGACTGAGATTGGGCAGTTTCTATACACCCGACTGGCTCTAACTTACTCGCCAACTGGGATGGAGACTGAGAATGGTTCTGCAAGGACCTATGGACTTATATTGAACTGTACTACTACATAGGGAGTCAAGAACGATAGTGTGGCTCCTGGATCTAGTAGGGCATACACGTCTAGATGAAAGAGGTGTAACATACTCGTGACTACGTTAGGTGAGCTATCCTGGTCCTGACGAGAAGACAATGCATAAAAATGGTTTTAGCGTTGACCGCCATCCGTAACTAATGTGTGGGCCTGCTAAGCTGGTTGGCCTGCTGGAGCTACTGATGTGGTGGATTGTGCTCTCCCTCGTCCCATTGACGGGTAATCTTTAAGCCGATGATCAAGCTATCCACAACCAAAACAGCCCTCTCAACCCTGTAGACACACTCCCAGATGGTTCTTGCCACACTTAGAGCAAGCTGGATACCTGTTGCTGGCACTGTAACTCTAGGACTGAGAGCCGGATGATCCACCCTCCGATCCTAGCAGGACCGAAAGGTTGGGGCGCTGGCTAAGCTGGGTGTTGAGGCTCTCTATTGTTGTTGTTGTTGTTGTTGCGGGCGGCTACTACCGCCAGACCTCTGATGGCCATAATCTGACTGGTAGTCGGACCTCTGATGGCCATAATCTGACTGGTCAATCCTTTCCCTCTTGTTCTTTCGTTCCATGTCCTTCAGTTTCTCTGTCTCAATCTACTGGGCATGAACAATAAGGCTGGAGAGATCAATGTCCTTGATAGGCATTTCTTGCAGTCCTGCACTCTTTGAGGATAGGTTCTACACTCCATTCACAAATTTCAGCATACAAGCCCTTGGCTCGGCTACCATCTCTCGAGTGTACTTAGACAGCCAGGTGAACTCCAATGCATATTCTTCTACTATTTTATTGCCCCGTGTCAAGTTCATGAACTCAGCCACTTTTGCCTCCCTAAGCTCCCGAGGGAAAAATCTATCTAGAAAGACTGTGTTGAATTCCTCCTATTCCATCGGTCCTGCTCCCGCTGGCCGCCCCTCTTTCCACTGTTCATACCAGACCTAGGATACCCCTTTTAGATGGTAGGTATCTAAGTCAGCACTCTCAGAGGAGCTGACTCCCATTATGCGGGTAATCTTTTTAATCTTATCCACAAACTCTTAGGGTCCTCCCCCACCTTGGATCCCCGAAAGTGTAGAGGGTTCATTCGGGTGAAGTCCCGCACCCTAGCAGCTGTTGCGCACTCATTTGTGCTCACCGGGACTATCTGCTAGTTCACCTGATTGGTGACTATCTAAGTGAGTAGCTGGATAGCCGCCCTAAACTCCGTTGTGGACACTGTGTTGTCCTGAGGGGCTACTGGAGCTGGTGTGGCAGGTCAATCAGTGTTGCCGGTCCTTCTTCCGTTACTGCATCTGGGAGGCATGATTCACTTAAACGAAACAGAGCACGAGTTAGGAGAACATTTTTGGAATCGAACTTTAACGCACAATAAAGAGTATGAACAAAAGAGAGTTTTCCTAATAACATCTCATAACCTCCCCGTCATAAGTGTGGCGTGCATCACACCCATGAAAAGGACTCTACTCGATGTAGCTTTTAGACATTTCGAGGATACCCTAAACCTAGTGCTCTGACACTAAGTTTGTCACGCCCCGAGTCTACACCCTAGACGGGACACGAAACTTGGAGTTAGTCTATCATACACTGGCATTCTGAGTAAACATAATTTGTGGAAGCTTTAAAATACTATCATAAAACATTTATGTAGGAAAATAAACTAAATCAGTAAAGTTTAAAATCGTATGAACTAAACTGGAAGTCTGAAAGTAACATGTTTATATCTGATAGCCACTACAACTGATGAGTTGTTGGAACAAGCCCCCAGCTAACTCCAAATCTAAATAAAACAAACTAAGCTGAAAGAAATAATCTCCGTCCTCGAAGGATGAGGACATACCAATGAAGCTGCTAAGAAAGTCTGAGCAAGGTCACCTAACGATGTTGAGTTTGAGAACCTGCGGTTGTATCATGAAATGATACAGCATAAAAGGGTATGCGTTAGTACTTTAAATATACTGAGTAAGCAGGAGAAAACATAATATTGTATATAAATGACTGAACTGCAACAACATGCAATGACCACTAAAATAACTGAAGTAAACTAAGGTGGTCGAGATGACCCTATCTAATGGTCAAAGTCATGCCCTAAGTCTGAAATTCTGAGTCTGAAGTAATGTACTAAATTGATCTTGTCACACCCCGCCTGGGGGGGTATGACTGGCACCTGGTGCCCTACTAGGACCTGAACTGCTAGATTACTAAGCCTGGGCACATCTGGTGCCTGGCTAGCTCTAACTCACATTTCTGGAAACGAAGGGCTATATAACGGCTGTAAACACAGCCCCCGGCCCATTGGCCTATAGCCTCCTGTACCTGTAATAACAGCTGACCAGAACATGCAACTATGGGGAAACCTATGCGGGCCGACAAGGCCACCATGCTGTCTAGTTATCTGCAATTCAGCAATAAAATACTAGAAGGCTACGTGACCGGCAAGGTCACCACTACTGTCAAACTTATGGCCCCACACGGCCAACATAAAAGAAACAAAAGTACTAACAGCTAACAACTGCACGGCCTCACACGACCGGCTCAACTGACCATAGGGAAATATATACAGACTGCAAGCCTCTAGGAATAGTAATAGAAATGATCGGGACAGGGCCCCGACCTACCCGTACTATACAAAGAAAGAAAATGAAATACACCTCTGGAATTCAGTCTTCGGATGACAGGAGCTGAAAACTCGATCGCTGACAGGAATCACGTGGTATCGCCTGCTCATCTATGAGTACCTGCAGGCAAGTAATGCAGTGCCCCACCGGGCGTCGGTACCGCTGGTACTGAGTATGTAAAGCAACAACTAAAAGAAATATCTGAAAACAATAATATAACTGATGAAACTGGAGTAGGAAGAAATAGATTAACTGTCTGATAATGTAAGTCATACCTTTTCTCAATTTTACTGGAAGGAGTAGGAGTCATACCTGGAGACGTATCGTTCTACTGCTGATCTACTCGTATCTAACGTAACATGGCATAACATAACATAACATAACATAGCACGCACAAACCTTACCAGGCCCCCATAAGCCGGGAGGTACAACCAGCACAGAATCTATACCCCTACCCCAGTCATCCCATCTCCTATGAACCCTGTAAGCATCCTGTCGGTCCCCTGGGTATGCACTTGGGCTCGCTGAGCCCCTGACTATAACTGCAACTGAGTCCGGAGGACTCCTGAATCAACACCCGGGCGTATCCGCTCGACAGGGGTGTGTAAGGGCCGATCAAGGCACAAATATGGGGAAAGTTGGCATCCCATCTTCGTCCCCTGTGGGACGGCATGCCACTCTATAGAGCGACATATCCTCGCCCTCTGGCGGATGAGTCGATACAGCTATCAACCCTGGGGCGGTCATGGATGCTAGGTAGTCCAACCCCAAACAATACAACGGTCTCAACTAGTAATACTATCTGCATGTCTCACATACTGAGGCTAATAGTGGTAAAGTATTTGTATATACTATATGTTGAGCTAGTGATAGTAATATGTACGTACTTAATACATGCTGAGGCTGGTAATAGTATATATGTATAAATATAGTCTTCTGCCAGACTGTACTGGGTCTAATGCTGAACATGATATAGTGTTTCTGCTGGAAACTATGTTGTATACTGAGTTTCTATAGTAACATGATTTACTATTCCTAACATGCTTTCTAACTTCATTTTAACTTATCATTCTATTTCTGAGAAGTCTTACAGATATTACATTGCTTTACTGAGTTTCAACTGAGTACGATAATATCCTAACATTCTGTACTACATCACATACTGAGCATGCTGTGCAGTTTCTAACACTTGTATTAGAATCTATATCGTGCTAGCAAGTTTCCTGCTAAATACAACATGATGCTTATAATATCGTACCAACATTCGTAATAAACATAACACATAACTTCTGAACATTCTACTGGCTTTTAAATTACTGTACTGCCCCGAGATTACTAACTTGCCGAGGAAACTAGCTTTACATACCTTATCCTAGAACTATCCGTCTGTCGGACGAGGCTCGGCCAGTATTTCAACTATTTTCTCCCAACTGCATTCATAAATATGTCAATTAATACTAAATACAGCTTTATTGTAAAGAGCAACGTCACTTTCGATATAGTTTATAGCCTAAACTTAGGCTTATCGAAAGACGGTCGAAAACTCACTATTTTTCAGAGGTCCAGAAGGGAGAAATATTCACTTCACAGCTAGGAACACATAGACACTAGTTTAGAGCAATTCCACTTACCTTAGCTCGGTAGCTCGACGATTCGTCGGCCGTATTTCACGAAACTAAATCCGTAGGAATGCTCTCTGCTGTTAAATACCTCGGTATCTGAGGTTAATTTGAGTTTGGACAACGTTTAGCAGCGTAATCGGACGAAAATTATATTACCTCTTCATTCCTTTTTCCTTTTCTGCTGGTTTGCTCTGTTTTCTAGAAATTTCATGAGTTTATAATGAATTAAAACTGAAGTGGGGCTTATATACTTGGGCCTAGACAAGGCCAACGTGTCACGGAGCCAACGCGGAGGCTCCACCTCCGTGACACGCTGCCATCGCGGAGGGGCTCTGCCTCGACTCCTTCCGCGATGGTTCGACAGGTTTCTCGTCCGATCTTTTCCCGGGCCTTTCTCTAGCACGTATGGCCCTCAAATATGCTTAACCATCGTACGAATAGGTCATTTAGGTGCCGAAAATTCTACGGGGTATAACATTCTCCCCCCCTTAAGAACATTCGTCCTCGAATGTACACTGCTATCTAGAGGACTACTTAACTTACTTTCTAGAAAAATTTTGGCAGAGTTTCCCCTGTAATATGGACTATAGCAAAAACCTGAAATGCAGAAAAGTCCAACACAGGCACTGCACGTAATATTTTAAGATCCACTGGATAACTAAGTATCAATCTTTCTCATTCACACACATACAATTATAAGGTACTGCATAAGTAATAATACGGACATACCTGTCGCCTGACTAGGCCTGAAATAGGTGAGGGTATCTGGCTTTCATATCTTCTTCAGCTTCCCACGTCATTTCCTCACGATTCCTGTTACGCCACAATACTTTGACAGACGCAACATCTTTAGTCCTCAACCTGCGAATTTGTCTGTCTAAGATAGCTACGGGAACCTCTTCATATGCTAACTCTTCTGTGACCTGGACATCCTGAACTGGAACTACTGTAGAAGGGTCTCCTACGAACTTCCTTAATATAGAGACATGGAATACTGGGTGAACAGATGCTAACTCCAGAGGCAAGTTCAATTCGTATGCAACTCGGCCTATTCTTCGCTGAATCTGATATGGCCCAATGAATCTCGGGCTAAGCTTGCCTTTCTTGCCAAATCTCATCACCCCTTTCATTGGAGACACCTTCAGATATACCCAGTCATTTACCGCAAATTCTAGATTTCTATGCCGCATATCTGCATAAGACTTCTGGTGGCTTTGAGCAGTCAGTAAACGTTCTCGGATAAGCTTTATCTTTTCCTCTGACTGCCGAACAATATCTGGGCCAACCAAAGCTGATTCCCCCACTTCAAACCAGCCCACCGGCGATCTACATTTTCGCCCTTATAATGCCTCGAAAAGCGCCATCTGGATAGCTGAATGATAACTGTTATTATAAGCGAATTCAATCAACGAAAGATGCTCATCCCAATTTCCCCCAAAATCTAATACACACGCTCGCAACATATCTTCGAGCGTTTGGATAGTCCGCTCAGCCTGCCCATCAGTCTGAGGATGGAATGCTGTGCTCAAGTTAATCTGCGTTCCCAAACCTTTCTGAAACGACCGCCAGAATTTAGCTGTGAACTGTGCTCCCCTATCTGAAATAATGGATACCGGCACTCCATGTAATCTAACTATTTCTCTGATATATAATTCGGCATAATCCTCAGCTGAGAAGGTAGCCTTCACTGGCAGGAAATGAGCTGATTTTGTCAGCCTGTCAACTATTACCCAAATGGAATCATTTTTGCGTCTGGTACGGGGTAACCCTGTTACAAAATCCATGTTTATTGTTTCTCATTTCCACGTAGGCACCGTTATTTCTTGCGTCAAACCGCCCGGCTTCTGGTGCTCCGCTTTCACCTGCTGACAGTTAGAACATCTAGATACAAATTCAGTTATCTCTGCTTTCATACCTGGCCACCAGTAGATGTCTCTGATGTCATGGTACATTTTCGTCGCTCCTGGATGGAGGGAATAGCGAGCGTAATGTACCTCATGCATGATCCGCCCACGAAGTCCTGAAACATTCGGGACACAGAGGCGGCCCTTACAGCCTAGCACCTCATCCTCAGTCATTTGGAAATCTGACTCCTTACCTTTCTGAATTCTATCTCTAAGCTGAACTAAATCAGGGTCCTCGTATTGTCGTTCTTTTACCTCTGTAACTAATGATGACACAGCAGAATTCTGAATTACTGCTCTATTATTCTTTGTTTCCATTATTCGAATGGCTAAACCAGCTAACTGACAAATTTCTTTGGCTAACTTCCGCTTCTCAGGCCGCAAATACGCCAAACTCCCCATTGACTTACGGCTCAGGGCATCTGCTACAACATTAGCTTTTTCCGGGTGATACAGAATGTTCACATCATAATCTTTTAACAGCTCCAACCAGCGGCGCTGCCGTAAATTCAACTCTCTCTGAGTGAAGATGTACTGTAGGCTCTTATGATCTGTGTAAATATCAACATGGACGCCGTACAGGTAATGCCTCCACATCTTCAGGGCGTGGATTACTGTGGACAATTCCAGGTCGTGGGTTGGGTAATTCTTTTCGTGTTTCCTCAGCTGTCTGGAAGCATATGCAATTACTCTACCATGCTGCATCAACACACAACCTAACCCGACACCTGACGCGTCGCAATAGACTGAATAACCTTCTGTGCCTTCCGGCAATGCTAATACTGGGGCGGAGGTTAATCTGTCTTTTAGTTCCTGGAAGCTCTGCTCGCATGCCTCTGTCCATTGAAACTTTGCTGCTTTCTGTGTTAGCTTAGTCAGAGGTGCTGCTATAGTGGAGAATCCTTCAACAAATCTCCGATAATATCCTGCTAAACCCAGGAAGCTGCGAACCTCAGTCGGAGTGGTGGGTCTAGGCCATGACTGAACTGCTTCTATTTTCTGCTTGTCTACCTGTATACCAGCATCCGACACGATATATCCTAAAAAGGCCACTGAGTTAAGCCAGAATTCACACTTAGAAAATTTAGCATACAGCTGACGGTCCCTGAGAATTTGGAGCACTGTCCGCAAATGAGTCCGGTGATCTGCTTCAGAGCGAGAATACACCAGAATGTCATCAATGAATACTATCACGAACAAGTCCAGGAAAGGTCTGAAAATACTGTTCATCAGGTCCATGAAGACTGTCGGGGCATTCGTTAACCCTAAGGACATGACTAGAAATTCAAAATGTCCATATCGGGTCCTGAAAGTTGTCTTAGGAATATCTCTCTCACGTACTCGGACCTGGTGATATACGGACCGCAAGTCAATCTTAGAAAAGTATCTGGCTCCCTGCAACTAATCAAATAAGTCATCAATTCTGGGGAGCGGGTACTTGCTCTTTACTGTAACTTTGTTTAACTGCCGATAATCTATGCACATCCGGAGCGAGCCATCTTTCTTCCTCACAAATAAAACTGGTGCACCCCACGGCGAAGTACTCGGCCTTATAAAACCTTTATCCAATAAATCTTTCAACTGCTCCTTTAATTCTCTGAGTTCTGCAGGAGCCATGCGATAAGGAGGAATCGATATCGGCTGGGTGCCTGGTAATAAATCAATAGCAAAGTCTATTTCCCTTTCTGGGGGAATACCAGGTAACTCATCAGGAAACACATCAGGGAATTCATTCACTACCAGAACAGAATGGAGTGTTAGAGATTCTGCTTGAACATCCTGGACTCTGACCAGATGATAAATACATCCCTTAAATATCAACTTTCTCGCCTGAAGGTAGGAAATAAACCTACCTTTTGGCGTAGCGGTGCTGCCCTTCCACTCCCGCACTACTTCTCCTGGGAAGTGGAATCGGACCGTCTTGGTCCAACATTCAACGTTGGCAAAACACGGTACTAACCAGTCCATACCCATTATGGCATCGAAATCTATCATTTCTAACTCGACCAGATCTACTGTGGTCTGACGGTCAGCAACCTCTACTGTACACCCGCGGTAGATTCGGCTAGCTGTGATAGAGTTGCCGACAGGCGTGGATACTAAGAAGGGCTGCTGCAATAATTCTGGTGCAATACTAAACTTTCGTGCCACAAATGGAGTAATGTAGGACAAAGTAGACCCTGGATCAATCAACACATAAGCAGGGTATGAGCAGATAGTTAGCATACCTGTCACAACATCAGGTGACACTTCTGAATCTCGCCTCCCTGGTAAGGCATATGTGCAGCTTGGACCCGCACCTGTACTGGAGGCCTCTAATCTGCCCCGACCCCTGCCTGCTGAAACTGAGGGCCTACGCCCAGTCGAGGATGCTGTGGCTCGTGACCCTGCAGATGCCCTATCCTGTCTATCTCGGTCCTCTCAACCTCTGACTGGGCAATCTTTCATCAAATGGCCTTCTTAGCCACAAACATAACATGCGGTGGAACCATACCTGCATGCTCTAGGATGGCGTCGACTGCATACAGGGCAAAGTGGTAGGGTATACCTACTCTGCTCCGCCCTCCTCTGTAGTGGTGAATCTGTCATCTGCGAGCCTCTACCAGTCTCTGACTGCCCCCTGCGGCTGAATCTACCCCCCTGCGACTGTGGCGGAGGCGGGGGCCTGGGCGGCCTGTCTAACAATCGTGGCCTGGGTCCTCCCCAGGCCTCCCTCTGTAACTCAACTGGTCTGTCTCGGCGACGCTGCTCCTGATTGACCCTTCTGATTTCCCGCTGCCGCTGTCTGATTCCCTCAATATTCTGGGCAAATGCCTGAACTCGAGCAATGTCCATGTCTTCTCGCAGTGTGGCCGTAATACAAGTCTCAACATATTCTCGATTCAACCCCATGATAAAGCGGTGTACTCTGGATGCCATGGTATCAACAAAGGTCGGTGCATATCGAGCCAAGGAATCAAACCGCAAGGAGTATTCCCGAACACTCATGGCCCCCTGCTCCAGATGTAGGAACTGATCTACCCGAGCCTATCGAATCTCCCGCGGCAAATAGTGATCCAGAAAAGCTTCTGAAAAGCTGGACCAGGTGGGAGGGGAAACATCTCTCCCTCGGGACCTTTCCCAGCTTTCGTACCATAACACGGCAATGTCCCGTAACCGGAATGCTGCCAACTCAACTGATTCTGTAGGCGTGGCATGCATAACCCTGAAGATTCTATGCATTTGATCCAGAAAATCCTGAGGGTCCTCCATCCGGTCCGTACCTGTGAACTGTGGGGGATTCAGAGCTAAGAACTCTCGGACCCTTGAACTACCGGGCCCTCCTGATAACTCCGCAACTGTAGATGGCATTGGCTGACGCTGAGCAGCCATCATCTGTGCTAACATAACTATAGCACTCCTAACCTCCTGGTCGGAAGGTGTCGGTATAGGAACTGCTGGAAGTAGTGTCGCCCTAAGTGGCTCCTGACGTGGTGGAGACTGCTGAGAAGGCTGGGACGATGCCTCTGTAGTGCCCTCTGATCGGGCTGTTTCTAAACGAGGGTGAGGCATCCTGCTGGTGCCTTCCCCTGCTGCAATATCTAAGCGCCGGCCTGTGATAGGATGTCGCTGGTCTGACATTATCTGTAACCAAAGAGTATGGTAAGCTTTTAGGGACTCAACCCTATATTGTACCGCTCTACAGCACGACTGAATGAGAATAAAAGACAACCATCCTATCATGCCTTGCAGTCTCCTACCCATAGTATGTGGTGCACAACACATCCATGGACAGGACTCTACTTAGCACGGCTTGCAAACTCCCTAGGATACGGCCTGCTCTGATACCAAGTTTGTCACACCCCGCCTTGGGGGGTATGACTGGCACCTGGTGCCCTACTAGGACCTGAACTGCTGGATTACTAAGCCTGGGCACATTTGGTGCCTGGCTGGCTCTAACTCACATTTCTGGAAACGAAGGGCTATATAACGGCTGTAAACACAGCCCCCGGACCATTGGCCTATAGCCTCCAGTACCTGTAATAACAGCTGACCAGAACATGCAACTATGGGGAAACTTATGCGGGCCGACAAGGCCACCATGCTGTCTAGTTCTCTGTAACTCAGCAATAAAATACTAGAAGGCTACGTGACCGGCAAGGTCACCACTACTGTCAAACTTATGGCCCCACACGGCCAACATAAAAGAAACAAAAGTACTAACAGCTAACAACTGCACGGCCTCACACGACCGGCTCAACTGACCATAGGGAAATATATACAGACTACAAGCCTCTAGGAATAGTAATAGAAATGATCGGGATGGGGCCCCAACCTACCCGTACTATACAACAAAAGAAAATGAAATACACCTCTGGAATTCAGTCTCCGGATGACAGGAGCTGAATACTCGATCGCTGACAGTAATCACGTGGTATCGCCTGCTCGTCTATGAGTACCTGCGGGCAAGTAATACAGCGCCCCACCGGGCGTCAGTACTGCTGGTACTGAGTATGTAAAGCAATAACTGAAAGAAATATCTGAAAAAAATAATATAACTGATGAAACTGGAGTAGGAAGAAATAGATTAACTGTCTGATAATGTAAGTCATACCTTTTCTCAATTTTACGTGAAGGAGTAGGAGTCATACCTGGAGACGTATCGTTCTACTGCTGATCTACTCGTATCTAACGTAACATGGCATAACATAACATAACATAACATAGCACACACAAACCTTACCCGGCCCCTATAAGCCGGGAGGTACAACCAGCACAGAATCTATACCCCTACCCCGGTCATCCCATCTCCTATGAACCCTGTAAGCATCCTGCCGATCCCCTGGGTATGCAACTGCATTCATAAATATGTCAATTAATACTAAATACAGCTTTATTGTAAAGAGCAACGTCACTTTCGATATAGTTTATAGCCTAAACTTAGGCTTATCGAAACACGGTCGAAAACTCACTATTTTTCAGAGGTCCAGAAGGGAGAAATATTCACTTCATAGCTAGGAACACATAGACACTAGTTTAGAGCAATTCCACTTACCTTAGCTCGGTAGCTCGATGATTCATTGGCCGTATTTCACGAAACTAAATCCGTAGGAATGCTCTCTGCTGCTAAATACCTCGGTATCTGAGGTTAATTTGAGTTTGGACAACGTTTAGCAGCGTAATCGGACGAAAATTATATTACCTCTTCGTTCATTTTTCCTTTTCTACTGGTTTACTCTGTTTTCTAGAAATTTCATGAGTTTATAATGAATTAAAACCGAAGTGGGGCTTATATACTTGGGCTTGGACAAGGCCAACGTGTCACGGAGCCAACGCGAAGGCTCCACCTCTGTGACACGCTGCCATCGCGGAGGGGCTCTGCCTCGACTCCTTCCGCGATGGTTCGACAGGTTTCTCGTCCGATCTTTTCCCGGGCCTTTCTCTAGCACGTATGGCCTTCAAATATGCTTAACCATCGTGCGAATAGGTCATTTAGGTGCCGGAAATTCTACGGGGTATAACATTCTCCCCCCCTTAAGAACATTCGTCCTCGAATGTACACTGCTATCTAGAGGACTACTTAACTTACTTTCTAGAAAAATTTTGGCAGAGTTTCCCCTGTAATATGGACTATAGCAAAAACTTGAAATGCAGAAAAGTCCAACACAGGCACTGCACATAATATTTTAAGATCCACTGGATAACTAAGTATCAATCTTTCTCATTCACACACATACAATTATAAGGTACTGCATAAGTAATTATACGGACATACCTGTCGCCTGACTAGGCCTGGAATAGGTGAGGGTATCTGGCTTTCATATCCTCTTCAGCTTCCCACGTCATTTCCTCACGATTCCTGTTATGCCATAATACTTTGACAGACGCAACATCTTTAGTCCTCAACCTGCGAATTTGTCTGTCTAAGATAGCTACGGGAACCTCTTCATATGCTAACTCTTCTGTGACCTGGACATCCTGAACTGGAACTACTGTAGAAGGGTCTCCTACGAACTTCCTTAATATAGAGACATGGAATACTGGGTGAACAGATGCTAACTCCGGAGGCAAGTTCAATTCGTATGCAACTCGGCCTATTCTTCGCCGAATTTGATATGGCCCAATGAATCTCGGGCTAAGCTTGCCTTTCTTTCCAAATCTCATCACCCCTTTCATTGGAGACACCTTTTGATATACCCAGTCATTTACCGCAAATTCTAGATTTCTGCGCCGTATATCTGCATAAGACTTCTGGCGGCTCTGAGCAGTCAGTAAACGTTCTCGAATAAGCTTTATCTTTTCCTCTGACTGCCGAACAATATCTTGGCCAACCAAAGCTGATTCCCCCAATTCAAACCAGCGCACCGGCGATCTACATTTCGCCCGTATAATGCCTCAAAAGGCGCCATCTGGATAGCTGAATGATAACTGTTATTATAAGCGAATTCAATCAACGAAAGATGCTCATCCCAATTTCCCCCAAAATCTAATACACACGCTCGCAACATATCTTCGAGCATTTGGATAGTCCGCTCAGCCTACCCATCTGTCTGAGGATGGAATGCTGTGCTCAAGTTAATCTGCGTTCCCAAACCTTTCTGAAACGACTGCCAGAATTTAGCTGTGAACTGTGCTCCCCTATCTGAAATAATGGATACCGGCACTCCATGTAATCTAACTATTTCTCTGATATATAATTCGGCATAATCCTCAGCTGAGAAGGTAGCCTTCACTGGCAGGAAATGAGCTGATTTTGTCAGCCTGTCAACTATTACCCAAATGGAATCATTTTTGCGTCTGGTACGGGTAACCCTGTTACAAAATCCATGTTTATCATTTCCCATTTCCACGTAGGCACCGTTATTTCTTGCGTCAAACCGCCCGGCTTCTGGTGCTCCGCTTTCACCTGCTGACAGTTAGAACATCTAGATACAAATTCAGCTATCTCTGCTTTCATACCTGGCCACCAGTAGATGTCTCTGATGTCATGGTACATTTTCGTCGCTCCTGGATGGAGGGAATAGCTAGCGTAATGTACCTCATGCATGATCCGCCCACGAAGTCCTGAAACATTCGGGACACAGAGGCCGCCCTTACAGCGTAGCACCTCATCCTCAGTCATTTGGAAATCTGACTCCTTACCTTTCTGAATTCTATCTCTGAGCTGAACTAAATCAGGGTCCTCGTACTGTCGTTCTTTTACCTCTGTAACTAATGATGACACAGCAGAATTCTGAATTACTGCTCTATTATTCTCTGTTTCCATTATTCGAACGGCTAAACCAGCTAACTGACAAATTTCTTTGGCTAACTTCCGCTTCTCAGGCCGCAAATACGCCAAACTCCCCATTGACTTACGGCTCAGGGCATCTGCTACAACATTAGCTTTTCCCGGGTGATACAGAATGTTCACATCATAATCTTTTAACAGCTCCAACCAGCGGCGTTGCCGTAGATTCAACTCTCTCTGAGTGAAGATGTACTGTAGGCTCTTATGATCTGTGTAAATATCAACATGGACGCCGTACAGGTAATGCCTCCACATCTTTAGGGCGTGGATTACTGTGGCCAATTCCAGGTCGTGGGTTGGGTAATTCTTTTCGTGTTTCCTCAGCTGTCTAGAAGCATATGCAATTACTCTACCATGCTGCATCAACACACAACCTAACCCGACACCTGACGCGTTGCAATAGACTGAATAACCTTCTGTGCCTTCCGGCAATGCTAATACTGTGGCGGAGGTTAATCTGTCTTTCAGTTCCTGGAAGCTCTGCTCGCATGCCTCTGTCCATTGAAACTTTGTTGCTTTCTGTGTTAGCTTAGTCAGAGGTGCTGCTATAGTGGAGAATCCTTCAACAAATCTCTGATAATATCCTGCTAAACCCAGGAAACTGCGAACCTCGGTCGGAGTGGTGGGTCTAGGCCATGACTTAACTGCTTCTATTTTCTGCTTGTCTACCTGTATACCAGCATCCGACACGATATGTCCTAAAAAGGCCACTGAGTTAAGCCAGAATTCACACTTAGAAAATTTAGCATACAGCTGACGGTCCCTGAGAATCTGGAGCACTGTCCGCAAATGAGTCCGGTGATCTGCTTCAGAGCGAGAATACACCAGAATGTCATCAATGAATACTATCACGAACAAGTCCAGGAAAGGTCTGAAAATACTGTTCATCAGGTCCATGAAGACTGCCGGGGCATTCGTTAACCCGAAGGACATGACTAAAAATTCAAAATGTCCATATCGGGTCCTAAACGCTGTCTTAGGAATATTTCTCTCACGTACTCGGACCTGGTGATATCCGGACCGCAAGTCAATCTTAGAAAAGTATCTGGCTCCCTGCAACTAATCAAATAAGTCATCAATTCTGGGGAGCGGGTACTTGTTCTTTACTGTAACTTTGTTTAACTGCCGATAATCTATGCACATCCGGAGCGAGCCATCTTTCTTCCTCACAAATAAAACTGGCGCACCCCACGGCGAAGTACTCGGCCTGATAAAACCTTTATCCAATATATCTTTCAACTGCTCCTTTAATTCTCTGAGTTCTGCAGGAGCCATGCGATAAGGAGGAATTGATATCGGCTGGGTGCCTGGTAATAAATCAATAGCAAAGTCTATTTCCCTTTCTGGGGGAATACCAGGTAACTCATCAGGAAACACATCAGGGAATTCATTCACTACCGGAATAGAATGGAGTGTCGGAGATTCTGCTTGAACATCCTGGACTCTGACCAGATGGTAAATACATCCCTTAGATATCAACTTTCTCGCCTGAAGGTAGGAAATAAACCTACCTTTTGGCGTAGCGGTGCTGCCCTTCCACTCCCGCACTACTTCTCCTGGGAAGTGGAATCGGACCGTCTTGGTCTAACATTCAACGTTGGCAAAACACAGTACTAACCAGTCCATACCCATTATGGCATCGAAATCTATCATTTCTAACTCGACCAGATCTACTGTGGCCTGACGGTCAGCAACTTCTACTGTACACCCGCGGTAGATTCGGCTAGCTGTGATAGAGTCGCCGACGGGCGTGGATACTAAGAAGGGTTGCTGCAATAATTCTGGTGGAATACTAAACTTTCGTGCCACAAATGGAGTAATGTAGGACAAAGTAGACCCTGGATCAATCAACACATAAGCAGGGTATGAGCAGATAGTTAGCATACCTGTCACAATATCAGGTGACGCTTCTGAATCTCGCCTCCCTGGTAAGGCATATGTGCGGCTTGGACCCGCACCTGTACTGGAGGCCTTTGATCTGCCCCGACCCCTGCCTGCTGAAACTGAGGGCCTACGCCCAGTCGAGGATGCTGTGGCTCGTGACCCTGCGGATGCCCTATCCTGTCTATCTCGGTCCTCTCGACCTTTGGCTGGGCAATCTTTCATCAAATGGCCTTCTTGGCAACAAACATAACATGCGGTGGAACCATACCTGCATGCTCCAGGATGGCGTCGACTGCATACAGGGAAAAGTGGTAGGGTATACCTACTCTGCTCCGCCCTCCTCTGTAGTGGTGAATCTGCCATCTACGAGCCTCTACCAGTCTCTGACTACCCCCTGCGGCTGAATCTACCCCCTGGGACTGTGGCGGAGGCGGGGGCCTGGGCGGCCTGTCTAACAATCGTAGTTTGGGTCCTCCCCGGGCCTCCCTCTGTAACTCAACTGGTCTGTCTCGACGACGCTGCTCCTGATTGACCCTTCTGATTTCCCGATGCCGCTGTCTGATGCCCTCAATATTCTGGGCAAATGCCTGAACTCGAGCAATGTCCATGTCTTCTCGCAGTGTGGCCGTAATACAACTCTCAACATATTCTGGATTCAACCCCATGATAAAGCGGTGTACTCTGGATGCCATGGTATCAACAAAGGCCGGTGCATATCGAGCCAAGGAATCAAACCGCAAGGAGTATTCCCGAACACTCATGGCCCCCTGCTCCAGATGTAGGAACTGATCTACCCGAGCATGTCGAATCTCCCGCGGCAAATAGTGATCCAGAAAAGCTCCTGAAAAGCTGGACCAGGTGGGAGGGGAAACATCTCTCCCTCGGGACCTTTCCCAGCTTTCGTACCATAACACGGTAATGTCCCGTAACCGGAATGCTGCCAACTCAACTGATTCTATAGGCGTGGCATGCATAACCCTGAAGATTCTATGCATTTGATCCAGAAAATCCTGAGGGTCCTCTGTCCGGTCCGTACCTGTGAACTATGGGGGATTCAGAGCTAAGAACTCTCGGACCCTCGAACTACCGGGCCCTCCTGATAACTCCGCAACTATAGATAGCATTGGCTGACGCTGAGCAGCCATCATCTGTGCTAACATAACTACAGCACTCCTAACCTCCTGGTCGGAAGGTGTCGGTATAGGAACTGCTGGAAGTAGTGTCGCCCCAAGTGGCTCCTGACGTGGTGGAGACTGCTGAGAAGGATGGGACGATGCCTCTGTAGTGCCCTCTGATCGGGCTGTTTCTAAACGAGGGTGAGGCATCCTGCTGGTGCCTTCCCCTGCTGCAATATCTAAGCTCCGGCTTGTGATAGGATGTCGCTGGTCTGACATTATCTGTAACCAAAGAGTATGGTAAGCTTTTAGGGACTCAACCCTATATTGTACCGCTCTACAGCACGACTAAATAAGAATAAAAGACAACCATCCTATCATGCCTTGCAGCCTCCTACCCATAGTATGTGGTGCACAACACATCCATGGACAGGACTCCACTTAGCACGGCTTGCAGACTCCCTGGGATACGACCTGCTCTGATACCAAGTTTGTCACACCCCGCCTTGGGGGGTATGACTGGCACCTGGTGCCCTTCTAAGACCTGAACTGCTGGATTCCTAAGCCTGGGCACATCTGGTGCCTGGCTGGCTCTAACTCACATTTCTGGAAACGAAGGGCTATATAACGGCTGTAAACACAGGCCCCGGCCCATTGGCCTATAGCCTCCTGTACCTGTAATAACAGCTGACCAGAACATACAACTATGGGGAAACCTATGCGGGCCGACAAGGCTACCATGCTGTCTAGTTATCTGCAACTCAGCAATAAAATACTAGAAGGCTACGTGACCGGCAAGGTCACCACTACTGTCAAACTTATGGCCCCACACGGCCAACATAAAAGAAACAAAAGTACTAACAGCTAACAACTGCACGGCCTCACACGACCGGCTCAACTGACTATAGGGAAATATATACAGACTACAAGCCTCAAGGAATAGTAATAGAAATGATCGGGACAGGGCCCCGACCTACCCGTACTATACAACAAAAGAAAATGAAATACACCTCTGGAATTCAGTCTCCGGATGACAGGAGCTGAATACTCGATCGCTGACAGGAATCACGTGGTATCGCCTGCTCGTCTATGAGTACCTGCAGGCAAGTAATGCAGCGCCCCACCAGGCGTCAGTACTGCTGGTACTGAGTGTGTAAAGCAATAACTGAAAGAAATATCTAAAAACAATAATATAACTGATTAAACTGGAGTAGGAAGAAATAGATTAACTGTCTGATAATGTAAGTCATACCTTTTCTCAATTTTACTGGAAGGAGTAGGAGTCATACCTGGAGACGTATCGTTCTACTGCTGATCTACTCATATCTAACATAACATGGCATAACATAACATAACATAACATAGCACACACAAACCTTACCCGGCCCCCATAAGCCGAGAGGTACAACCAGCACAGAATCTATACCCCTACCCCGGTCATCCCATCTCCTATGAACCCTGTAAGCATCCTGCTGGTCCCCTGGGTATGCACTTGGGCTCGCTGAGCCCCTGACTATAACTGCATCTGAGTCCGGAGAACTCCTGAATCAACACCCGGGCGTATCCGCTCGACAGGGGTGTGTAAGGGCCGATCAAGGCACAAATATGGGGAAAGCTGGCATCCCATCTTCGTCCCCTGTGGGATGGCATGCCACTCCGTAGAGCGACGTATCCTCGCCCTCTGGCGGACGATTCGATACAGCTATCAACCCTGGGGCGATCATGGATGCTAGGTAGTCCAACCCCAAACAATACAACGGTCTCAACTAGTAATACTATCTGCATGTCTCACATGCTGAGGCTAATAGTGGTAAAGTATTTGTATATACTATATGCTGAGCTAGTGATAGTAATATGTACATACTTAATACATGCTGAGGCTGGTAATAGTATATACGTATAAATATAGTCTTCTGCCAGACTGTACTGGGTCTAATGCTGAACATGATATAGTGTTTCTGCTGGAAACTATGTTGTATACTAAGTTTCTATAGTAACATGATTTACTATTCCTAACATGCTTTCTAACTTCATTTTAACTTATCATTCTATTTCTGAGATGTCTTACAGATATTACATTGCTTTACTGAGTTTCAACTGAATACGATAATATCCTAACATTCTGTACTATATCACATACTGAGCATGCTGTGCAGTTTCTAACACTTGTATTAGAATCTATATCGTGCTAGCAAGTTTCCTGCTAAATACAACATGATGCTTCTAATATCGTACCAACATTCGTAATAAACACAACACATAACTTCTGAACATTCTACTGGATTTTAAATTACTGTACTGCCCCGAGATTACTAACTTGCCGAGGAAACTAGCTTTACGTACCTTATCCTCGAACTATCCATCTGTCGGACGAGGCTCGGCCGGTATTTCAACTATTTTCTCCCAACTGCATTCATAAATATGTCAATTAATACTAAATACAGCTTTATTGTAAAGAGCAACGTCACTTTCGATATAGTTTATAGCCTAAACTTAGGCTTATCGAAAGACGGTCGAAAACTCACTATTTTTCAAAGGTCCAGAAGGGAGAAATATTCACTTCACAGCTAGGAACACATAGACACTAGTTTAGAGCAATTCCACTTACCTTAGCTCGGTAGCTCGACGATTCATCGGCCGTATTTCACGAAACTAAATCCGTAGGAATGCTCTCGGCTGCTAAATACCTCGGTATCTGAGGTTAATTTGAGTTTGGACAACGTTTAGCAGCGTAATCGGATGAAAATTATATTACCTCTTCGTTCCTTTTTCCTTTTCTGCTGGTTTGCTCTGTTTTCTGGAAATTTCATGAGTTTATAATGAATTAAAACCGAAGTGGGGCTTATATACTTGGGCCTGGACAAGGCCAATGTGTCACGGAGCCAACGCGAAGGCTCCACCTCCGTGACACGCTGCCATCGCGGAGGGGCTCTGCCTCGACTCCTTCCGCGATGGTTCGACAGGTTTCTCGTCCGATTTTTTCCCGGGCCTTTCTCTAGCACGTATGGCCTTCAAATATGCTTAACCATCATGCGAATAGGTCATTTAGGTGCCGAAAATTCTACGGGGTATAACAGATCTGTACTGACTAATCTATGACTGAACTGAGTTGGCTAGTGGGAGAGTCTATAACCGACATATAACCACGTGAGCTAGACATAGAGTCCGATGTATATGCCCCATAGGTAGGACCCAATATACCTTGGAAGGGTATAAAGGCATGAACTTGGTGATCACAAAAGTCTGGGGCTAATCAGGCCAATAAATACTGTAACCTACGTTGGCAATGTAATTTTGAGAACCTGGGTGCGCTGGAACCCCAGTTCGTTTGGTGTTAGGTCCTACTCCAACTGGATAGTCCTAGACTAAATACTAGGCTTATAGCTCAAAACTGAGGCCCAAGACTAGTCAGGTATGCATATCTAAAAGCACCCTAAGAGTTATATCAAAACAGATTCTTAAACTGGGTTCTATACTGATCATAGCTGCTTATCTAGAAATATCATGACCGTCCAAGAACAAACTGTAATCTGAAACTAGGGTCCTAAGGTTAGTTAGAACTATATATCTAAAGTGTCATAATCGCTTAGTGGACCAATAAACTGAACTCTAAATCTGATTCTGATAACTGGGAGGTATCACAGACACCTCAAGAGTTTCTGTAGTCAACTGGTCAGCTGACAAATTCTGAGTAGCACTGCGGGTTCCTACATTCAAACTAAACTGAACTACTAAGCAGCTAACAGAGATTTAAACTTATTGTAACAATACGGGAATCCATAATAAGGCTAACATCAAGCAATAAGGAAGTCCAATCCAACCAGCAGAATTCTCATTCAACAATAGGGCCAAAATGATTCTTACTAAGAGAGCAACTACACAATATCTAAATAATGAAAAAAAATTAACAATCAGCTTAAAGCATATTTCACAAGCTATAAGGACTCTGACATATAACTCAACCTCAATCGAAAGCCCGGGACTAGAATTTACTTTTACAGGAATAACACAAATTTAATCATGAACTGATGGAACTCATGTATAAAATAATCATGGATATCATTCTATGTGAATTCAAAGAAAACTGACATATATTCTCTTCACATTCGAAAGCTCAGGGATAGGATTTATAGAGAAACTAGAGAAGGGTTTTGAGGGACACAAGGGAAGAACTATCCCCTTGTTGAATTTCCCTAGACCTGAGTTAGAATTTCCTTTGGAGAAGGAAGCTTGGACTGCTGCAATAGAGGAAAAATCCTAGTCTTGTTTGAGAGCCTCTTGAGAGGAAAGCTTACGGTATTTTTTTTTTGAAGATGAGTGGGAATGAGAGGAAAATCGTTTTGCCCCTCTAAATCTCCTCAAAATAACTCAAAACGACTTAGTTTAGGATTTAGGAGGTTAAAAAATTACCGAAGCACCCTTAGGAAATTCATAGAAAAAATTGACTGCTAGTCCCCACAGGGGACCCTACGACTAGTGGTCACGGTCATTGAGTCCACTACCCAGAATCCCCTATTGGTGACGATGAGGGACACCACAACTCGTGGTGTACCCAATGACTCTTGGTGACCCACTCATCACTACACTGCCAACATCATTACTCTCCCAACAATTTTGGACCACGGGTCACCTAACGAGTTGTGGCTTGGACCACGACTCGTAGTGACTAATTGTGAAGTACACTACAAAATCTCCTCTGGGTCTTCAACCAACTACTGGCCATGGATCACCTAACGAATCATGGTGTTGACTATGAATCTGTTGCAAAAATTTCTATTTTCTCCGTTTCAACTTTCAAGTCTGATTTTTGAGTTTCAGGGCATTACAGTAATGTTCTTGAGAGCCTAAGTGATAAATGAGGGAGAAGGACTATTTATTTCCTCAAAATCCCCTGATAATTACCCCAAAATGACATAGTTTAAGATTTAAAAGAGTAAGGAGTTATGAAAATACCCCTAGAAAGTTATTTGACAAACTACCCGTCTAGGCCTAACGGCTCATGCAACGAGTCATTGTTTGAGACAATAACTCATTGGGACAAATCGTTGCTTTTGGGCTTGAAGTTCCATTCTATGAACTCCCCCAACAGGAAGACAAGAAGTCCTATTATAAGAAACAATGGGTCGCTATATCCATATGTTTCCACTAGACAAATTCTTAAGACTTTCCGAACTCCACCTAACGGTTCACAGGACGAGTCGTTACTTTCTCTACCGACTCGTCAAGTGGCTTATTGGTTCAGGGAAAAATTTCAACAAAAATTTAATCTTTGTTAGGATTGGAGACCAAACGACTCGTTACTTCCTCTAACGTGTCATTCTATGACTCATTAAGTCTAGAGGAAGAAAATTGCAGAAGCTTACAATGACTCTTTTAGCGGGTCGTTGGTTCTGACGACTCATTTGACGAGTTGTTCTGAGGTTAAATTATAGGTTTTCTGCTTGTTACCACTCCAAGTCTGGGGTCTAACCTTAGGGACTTTTAGGGTGTTACAAGTTCTTAGGCTCCTCATTAATTTCCAAGCTAGGTAAGTCATTCTATTGTTGTCTGAATCATGGTTATAAGTTTTTATTTGCTTATGAGGCAGCACTTAGAGGATTCTTATGAGTTTTCAAGTTGAAGAACTCCAAGTCTCAAATCCTTAAGCTATGTCTTCATGTCTATATGTTAGATTAAAACGTGGTATATGATATGAAGAAGTTTTGAGTAATCATATTTCGAGAATCATGCCAATAACTCTGTCAAGTGTTTGAATTTGCATAAATGCTAAGAACTCAAGTACTTATAAGTCTTCCTAGTGAGAAGTCTTAATGTATACAGTTTATACGTCATAGCCTATAGCTAAATCCTTTCATTTATACTCGGACCATAATTTATATAATCAACTCTTGTTGAGCCTCTTAAGTTCAAAGAAGAGTCACTCTCACGTGTATATATATATATATATATATATATATATATATATATATATATATATATATATATATATATTCCTAATGTCTAATCAAGAATTAACATGTTGTTGATAATCAGCCAAGCTAAGAAATCAAATCGAATACTCTACATGAAAGTCCTAAATATGTGTACAGCTTTAGCCTCTCAAGTATGGCTAGAAATTGTTATACCCCGAAAGCCCAAAGATCAGACTTGATAGTTGAAACGGAAAAAATCCTGATTTTCTGCACCAGGTCACAGAACGGGTCTTCATGTAACCCGTCAGGTTGACCATGAGTCATTAAGTGACTCGTGGTGAGGGGTGTTGACTTACCTAAAAAATTCATATTTGGGGTGACCATAGGTGTGACCACGAGTTGTGGTCAGCCCCACGAATCATCAGATTATCCGTGGTCAAGGGCAATTGAAAGATGAAGGATGAGTGGTAATAGACCCCATGATTGGACACCACGAGTCGTGTTCAGTCACCACGATTCGTATGGTGAGTCGTGGTCAGCAGATTGCTAATGTTTTAAGGTTTTGACAGTGGAAGAAATGAGTGGTGATCACGAGTCATGGTCACCAATAATGAGTCGTTAGGTCCCTCGTGAGGACCCCTCGAGGAAAAGTGGCAGTGAACATGACAACTAGATACCATGAGTCGTGGTCTTTGGTAACAACTCATCCAGTCCCTCGTGGGGACTAGCAGTCAGTTATTTTCTACGAATTAAGTAAGGACTTTTTCATAATTCCTATGATCCTAAGGTCTAAACTACGTCGTTTTAATCTATGAATAGTGAGTATAAAGGGGGTCAACTTCATTCTAGACTATCCCTACTCATGCATGCAAACTTAGAGAGCTAGAGAGGTGATCAATCTTAATTTCTTCAAGTTTTTCTTCAATTCTTCATTGGGCAATCAAGGAAGTGGTGAAATCGGTCAATCTCAGGTATGTAGGGTTATGAATGAGTGAATTTATTCACACCCATGCCCAATCCACTCTCCAATTCATGAAAATCCATATTTTGATCCAATGGGGTTTTAACCCAATGCATGAATTTCCTAATTTTCTATATGGGTATGATCCAAGTATGTTTTTACTATTGTATTATGATTCATGGGCAAATTTTATATTATTTTCAATTATAATCATGTTTTCAAGCTTTATAAATTAAAATGCCCATCCATGAAAAGTTCATGAAAGTTTAGATTTATTATGTATGTTCAAATATGATGAAAAGCATATTTTCAAGTTATCCATGTCTATGATCATGTATTTAAGTGAATCAAGTATTTTCAAGCATGTTTAAGTATTAGGCCCATAATTTCAAGTATTGTGTATGATTTCAAGTTGATTAGCTTACCACGTGGTTTTGGAGTCAAGACTCCCAATTATGTTCAGCTTGTGGTATGGTTTGAGCCAAGGCTACTCATGTATGATTCAGATTTATATATATTCATGATTATTCAGCTTCGTCAATAGATAATGGTCAGCTTCATTGAAAAACGATGGAGAGAATATATATATTTTTGAGAGTAGTGTCTAGCACCGAGTATGTTAAGGGTCAGTCAACCCTATGCCTCAGAACTACACGCCAATGTAGATATGATCAGATTATTTTGAGACCTCCTATGTGAGCTTCCGCCTGCCCCAAGAGGCATAGAGCTTGATATCAATATCATGGTAGTGTCCTTAGCCCTGACAAGGCATTGGACAGATCTGCCCACTTGAGTGTGATAGTCAAGACCACGTAAGATCTATCGTGGTAATGGCAGTTATATGACAAGTCTCCCATTATTCCTCATGATTTCAGTTATGCATGTTATCATTCATGATATATATACATATATGTTCTAAAGTAGGTTTGACCCAATGTATAGTTTTACTTGTGATTATCAAATTTCATATTTGGGTCATTCAATTCAGTTATGATGTTCAGTTATGTTTTGATCATGATTTCAGAAAATAGCATGCAATCCCTACTCTCAGATTCTTGTCTTGATTATTGTCACGACCCGAATATAGACTCGGATCGTAATATGGGACAATGAGCCTCGAGAGGTCCCAAGTCAACCCATGGCATAAGCATACATAACTTCATTCACTTTAAGTGGAGGACTGAACACTATACATAGCAAAAACGTAAACATAGTCATAACATATCATAACATAAGAAATCTCGGAACATACGGGCAAGCTGAGTACTACATACTGTCTGAAAGCCTCTACTGCATATGATGGGTTGATGGGACAACACCCCAACTAACCCGGCCAAGTACTAAAACGTAAAATAACACAAATGTCTGGCAAAACGGCCCTCGGAACATGAGGACTCACCAATAAACTGAAAGTAAACTTTGAGACGATCTAAAGAGGAGGATGAGTCTGCGAGCCGGGTCCTGTATCATGAAATAATACAGCATAGAAAGTATGTGGTCAGTACGTGAAATGTACCGAGTATGCAAAGTAAGTAAAACAGACATTAAAAGATGTAAAAACTCATAAAATATCATAAGAAAGGACATCATGCTCATATCGTAAACATCGTAACATAGCGTAAGGATCAAGATTTTCAAATCATTCACAAAAAATTCATAATCAAAAGCATGAGAGGAAAGCGATAATGAACATAACTTGAGCCAACATACATAATTATAACCATGCATAAATTATGTGGAACAGTGGGAGATTCTCTTAACCGACATACCCCATATGAGACACATGAAGCCCGACTTGTAAACCTAATTAGGAGGCCGTTCGTACCTTACCAAGGGTAGAACCATGAAAGTGCGATATCACCATGAAAAGGGTCAATTGGGTCGGGGACAGTCACAAAGGAGGTCCCAACATACCTAAGGTGGCACGTAGTTCATGAGATCCGGGGTAGAACCTAGGGCCCGAACCTACTCGGTGTTCGATACTACTCCCAAAATATATATAGTGCTCATGGTATAACATGCATGAATTCATAGGCTAGTTAAATTATGATAATCATAAACATATTTGTACATATGTGAATTAGCCATGACATAAGGCCCGTGGGCCGGCCAAAAACATAATTCATGAATCATAGCATATAACTTGAAAATTATCAAACCATGATAGATAATCGAATAAATTTATATTTCAAATTATAAATCATGCTAAATTTGTAAATATGAACAATTGAAGCATAGACCATAAATCAATTCATCATAGATCATGCATAATTAGGCTTAATTTGGTAGAAATCGAAATCAATAATTTTATAAGTAAAATAATTGTAAAATCTTATCAAAATCCATAAAATATGATGTAAATCATAAATCATCATAGCCCATTAGCAAAACATTAGATTTTTCACAAAATTAAATTCAAAACCCCATGAGATTTTGGATGGATTTTTCATAGATTAATAGAGAATGGGCATGGGTGTGAAAGAAAACACCCATTCGTAACCCTACATACCTGGGTAAGATCGTATTCCAAAGTTATTGATTGCCCAAGGATGAATTGATAGGGAAAAGCTTGAATCTATGCTTGATCTCTCTAGAATTCTCTTAATTTGCATGCATGGGAATGGCTTAATCAAGAAGGACTTAACCTATCTTATTATGCCAAAAAAAATACATGAAACGACATAGTTTAGAGCCTTAGAGCATAGAAAGGTCAAAAATACTCTTAATAAAATATCCCTGAAAAACTGGCCTGGACGAACCAACGACTGATCCTACGAGTTATTGTGTGAAACCATGACTCATGGTATCCAGTCGTTGGATCCACTATCTCAAAAACAACTTCAGATTCTTCCTACGACTCGACAGGACGAGTCATTGATCCAAAGAATGGGTCATTAGGTCGACCGTTGTTAGCTCCCTGTCCAACCTGAACTTCCCTTACCACAAGCCTCACAATGACTCGTGGTCGCTTCCAATGAGTCATGGTCTCGATTTATTACATGCACTGAAAATTTTGGCAACCAACCAACGACTGGTAATAACGAATCATCATTTCTCACCATGGGTCACTGGATGACTTGTGGCATCTCCAACTACTACGACCCAAGTTCTCCAACGATTGCAACCAACGGCTCATTATTTCAAGCAATGATTCATTACTTCGTCCGTGGTCTCCACTGATACCTGGGCCTTCCCTACCATGACTGGTAACAACAACTCTGGTTTTCAACCATGAGTTGTTACTTTACGCGTCCTGTTACCTTTTTCCCAAATTTTCAGCCAACTTTAAATTTTGATCTGGGGTCTAATCTTAAGATCTATCGGGGTGTTACAATTATGTTATATATTATGCATGTTTTAAAAATTCTTACTCATTTAAGCGGTTTTACTACCTTGTATACTCGATATATTCCACGTACTGACCGCATACTCTATGTTGTACCATTTCATGATACAGGCTCCGATCTTCAGACTCAGCCTCATCACTAGCCAGCTTCCGGAGTTAGCATTTAGTCTCTATTGGTGAGTCCTTATCTATCGAGGGATCCTCTTTTATTCAGTTATGTTTACGTATTTCCAGTTTCAAATTTAGAAAGTTAGCTGGGATCTTGTCCCATTAACTCATCAGATGTAGAGGCTTTTTAAATAATAGATTGTATTCAGCTTCACACTTGGGTTGTGTATTCAGATTTTTATGTTATGTTCAAATTTCCTCCATGTCATTTATGTTTAGTCTTCCCTTTACTTGATTGAGTTAGATGTATGTTCATGTCATGGGTCGACTTGAAGTCTCTCGGGGCTTCTTGTCCCGTGTCTCGATCCGAGCCTATATTCGGATTGTGACAGATATATATCGAGATAAAGGTTCTCTTCAGTTGAGTCAGTATCAAGTTTCCAACAAATTATCCGAGAAGGGTTATTTGTGAGTCACCAGACTCAAAGGTTGTGCCTGAGTACCTTTACATCATGAGCATGCATGGTTGCATTATGTTACTAATGATGATGTACTTGATAAGCCTACAAGCATATGTCATAACCACCGAGATGTTTATCGATTTGGTAGATAGATGATATGTACAAACCTCCAAGCGACTATATCAGATAGGTAGCGGCGCTAACCATCGGAATGTATGTCGGTTGGGTAGACAGACAAAGCATTGCATACATACTTATGTTTTCATTGATGCATATATTTATTGTCATGTGTTATGTGGCATTTATGTGACTACACAGATTGCATTGGCACAAATGTGACTCCAGTTAGACTGCAGTTACCAGAGTTAGGTTGAGTCTGTCACTACTCTTGATTTAGTTATATTGAGTTTACTCCTGTCATAGTGAGTTGTTATCAGTTTACAGAGTTATAGGTTGTCTCTGTCCGTTATTATGATTATACCTTTTGACTCAATTATGTTATGATTGTTAACTCACGTTTTCATTTTCAACTTTACATGCCAGTATATTTCATTCGTACTGATGTCTCTTCGCCTAGGGACCTGCATTTGTGCCACAAGTGCAAGTAGAGACCGAAATTGCTAGTTGCAGTAGTGGTTCGTGAGATCAGCGTATGTGTTGGTATGCTCTTTTTTTTCTGAAGCTAGGGTGTAGTTACCTCTGCTTGAGTTTTGAATTGCGGTTATGGGTAGGTTGAAGCCCTATTTTGATCATAAGTTCAGTTTATTCTTTAGAGGCTTTATGGACTTAGTATGTACAGTTATTTAGTTTGTGACCTTGTCGGCTTCCTGTTGCTTGGGTTAGTATAGTCGTAGCCTCATCTTCTTTTTAGGTATTTCTCTATTACTGTTGAAACCTTACAAGTCTAGATTTCTACTCTAACTGATTGTGACATACAGCCTGGATGGTCTAAGCATTATAGTAATAGACGACATATAGCCGACTCCCCATTCATCTAGGCTTTGGGAGCTAGTCGCGCCCTTCCCTAATTTTGGGGTGTGACATAAGTTAAGTCAAAACAACATATATCCCTTCACACAAGGAAGGACTCAGAAGACACGATGAGTGAAAAGAGTTCTAGTTACTAAAGAATTCGTCAAGAACAAGGAAGTACTATGAAAGATTATAAATACACAAGGACTCCCACAAAGAAACTTATGCACTTATACGTAGAGAAAAGAGAGAAGACAATCAGGATAGAAATTGAGTGAGTTGACTTGCTATCAAAGTGCAACATATAATAAAGAACTAGAGTGAAGAACATGATTCATAGTTATATATTTTATAATCTTCTATTCTAGTTATTCTGTAGAAGGAAGTTGAATTCAGTTGTAACCTATTGCTTTGTTAGAAGCACTCTTTAGGATACAACACTCTTTGTGTGCTGAAAATTCAAATTAAGGATAACTTGATGGGAGTTCAACTATTTATGTACATTCAACTTAAGGATTAGAATTAATTTTTAGATTATTGTATTATGAATAATTTTTGAGGTTTATTGTGCTATTGAAGTTGGGGTAAATCCTATAGTAGTGCGGGCCATGATTTTTTACTTTTGTGAGTTGGATATTTTTTCACGTAAAAGTTCATGTCATTCTTTTTACTATTTAGTCAAGCTCTTATTGTGAAACAGATAGACTAACCTGGTCCATCACCAGGACATAGTTCTAATATAGCTAAACTCGATTCCCGTGTGATAATTAGGAGTGCTTACTATAACAAGTATACTATTAATTTAAGTCAAGTGTATATCATTATTCCTAGTTTTTATTGCTCCAATATGTTAACTCATATGGATAGTTAATATAAGTTATCAATAACTAGTGATCGTACCTAGTGATAACCCACCGTAAAAAAAAATTTGATATAGAAAAAAAGCTAAAGTAAACGTGTAAATTTATTATTTCACTAGCATTTCGTCATAAGACCATAGAGAACAATCTATATAATCACTAGATCATAATTGATTTACTTTTTCTTATAAAGAATTTTTAGAAAATAAAAGAACGTCCAAAACACTATCTAAATGACCCTAAATAGCCAAGAAACAACGTGATTCACTGAATTGCAGTGAGTATTTCTTACTGGGTCATATTCAATGAACCTGTCGAATTTTAGGTCGATCGGAGTTGATAAAATTTCTAATCTCCAAATCTATGATCAAATTCGAAAAATAACTGATTTAAGGGATTCAAGAGAAAAAAATCTAATCTATATTCCTATCATATATGATTTCATATTAAATCATCATGTGCAATCATGTCCCATATTTAACATAAATAAAATAGATATAAAAAATAGCATTTTATATTCAAATCAAATTTTAATCCCACAAACAACCTAAAATTCATCCAAACGACCTTGGAATGCCAAAAAGGGCATTCATGATTGCATAGCAATAAGTATCGCATACTAAGTTGTTTCTGATGGACCACCAAATTTAAAATCAATAGAAGATTGTGAAATTTATAAACGTCAAACTATGACCAAATCAGAAAAATGACTATTCTAGGTATAGTTAAGTATGAAAAGAATGATGTATGTATTATTCTTTTTTTATAATTATTCAATAAGTTCAAGGCATACATTGTGTTCTATCTTCAGGTAAGATACACAAACCCTTCATTATAATAAATTGTTCTTTCAGTGAATACACTTGAGAATTCAATATGTTTATTTCTCCTTTTCGAGGCAGTGAAAATATCAATATCACTTTTCATGAATTAATTAAGGATTACTAAAATACAACAACAATAACAACAATAACATACCCAGTATAATCACATAAAGTGGAGTCTAGGAGGGTAGAGCATACTCAGACCTTACCTCTACCTCAGAGATAGAGAAGCTGTTTTTGATAGACCCTCAACTCAATCGATCATCCCAAGCAATCTAGATAAAACTAACAGATATATAAGAAATAAGCAGATGGTAATAAAAGCAGCAAACAATAACAAGATATTTACTACAATAAAATTATATGATAGTCAGAGTACACACAACAACACATAATAATAGAAATTGAAGGACAAGAAATTATCGGAGAATGCTATAACTACTAGTATGGACGGATAACAAAAAAACACATTGCTACCTACCATCATTTCATCCTAATGTGCGTCCTCCACAACCTCCTATCTAAGATCATTTCCTCAAAAGTGTTACTAGGATAGGTAAATTTTCTTTCAATAGATAAAATTCTACTAGTAGCATACACTTATTCAGGACAATTCTTCAAATGTGTTGAAAATATTTCACTGATTTAAATAAATAGAGCATTATATCATAGTGAATTCTTTTAATTAACCATAACTCTCAAGTCTCAATTCACGTATTTGTATCATCTCATATGTATGAAAAACTAAAAATTTTTAATAATCTCAAATAAATAAGTCACCTTAACAGTAACTATTTATTAATTATAAAATATTTAATCCATAACGTTAGACATACATGAGAAAAGAGAAAAACAATACTCAACAGAAGTCCATGTGAGAACTAATAAAAATAAAAACGTACCAGACTGATTAAATTACAGCAGTCCATGTGAGAATTAATAAAAAGGTCCCACTTTTGGGCTTCATCAAATAATCAACTGGAGAAAGGAATCAAATTTGTTTTTAGATGAAACTTGTCATTCCTTTTACGTTGTCTTTTTAGTTTAAGAAAAAAACAACCTACACTGAAACCTTTCACTGACTATTCAGGATATTTTTTTCTTTAGCTTTAAAACGTGGCATAAAAATTTTCTTTTTTTTTTTTGGTTGGAAAGGGAATTATCATTAATAGTAAGGCTAGATTATTACATAGCTTCTTGTGGGAGCATTGTCCCTATTGGTACTCGCAATTACATTAAGATTTCCTAATTTTGCTAATATATTACAAGCATAAATTGATACAAGCTTAGTTTTTTATACTCCTTCCTTATCAGCTTCCAAAATAGCATTAGTGTACGAGGGAGGAGAGTCCAAAACAGTTAGTAGACTGTTGTAATTGGTTTTCTTGGTTTCTTGTTTTTCCAAAATGTCAGCCATCTTGTTCCCTAGACAGAAGTTATGCTTGATAACTGGATTTCCCAATCTTCTCAACAGTGACCTGCAATCATTAATATATTTTGAGATATATAGGAGGTGATTGCTCTAATAGCTGAATTACCTCGACTGAGTCGATCTCGACTTCAATAGGTATATAGCTTTTATCCACTGTTAGTTGAAGTCCTTAGTTCAATGCTTGAAGTTCCGCCATTCTGTAGCAGAAAGCGTTGGTACTTTTGTAGAAACCTAACCTCCAGTTGCTCATGAAGTCTCTGATTATTCCACCTATCCGTCCCTTGCTAGTATTTTGAGAAAAAGCGTCGTCAATGTTTAACTTATATTGGCCTGATCTGGGAGGAAATCAATTCTTTACGGGTGGATGAGTAGTTGGTGCATTTAGTGGTGAATTTGAATTAAATAGCCCTCATGGTAATGTGATTAATGTCGATGCTGGTCTACATCATCTTAAAAGAAGTATGATTGCGATTAATCCAGATGTCCCATAGTGTGAATGGGTAAAATTCTTCCCATTGCAAGTGTCTATTTGAGGGAGTAATTTTAAGAGAATTCACAGCTTGCAGCCAGTGGTTATCCGCTATGCTGATGTTGTGCATATAGAGCACATAATCTAGCCAAAATTTCTTAGCAATCTTACACTCAAAGAAGATATGAGTTATGATTTCCTGAATACCATGACAAATAGGACAGGAGGAGTCGTTGGTGATACCGACATGTTGAAGGTAAACTGTGGTTTGGAGTTTGTTATGGGAGCAGAGCCACAGAAAGAATTTTATTTTGGGGGTTGTGCTGAGAGACCAAATCCAGCTGAAGGTGTAATCAACAATGTCATGGGATCTAGTAAGACTGAGGGCTGACTTGGTAGAGAAAATACCTTTGTTATTTACCGACCAATAGGGTATATCTCTATCCAAAGTATATAGAGCAAAGAAATTGGCTTTAATGATAATATCCTTGGGAATTTTGAAGGAAACCTTTGTCCAATCCTATTTATCATCAGTCCAAAGATTTGAAAGCTTAACGTTGACATCTTCTTGGGTGAGGGATCCCTAGATAAGAGATCTTAGCGGAGGAGTTTTAGGGATCCAACTGGAGTTCCAAACATCAATGGTATCACCTTTGCCTAGAGCCCGAGTAGTAGCTTTAGAGCAGATTTTACTACCATTACGGATATTCTGCCAAATAAAGAAGATCAAGGATGCTGTGGATTTTAAACCATACTTACTAATGAGGGTGCTTTCTCAAAGCAAGTAATGGTTAGTATAGAGCCTCTAAGATAGCCCAGCTACAATAGAAAGATTTTTATCCTGAGCTTTACAAGGCCTTTTCTTTGGGAAGAGTAACAGTACCCCATTTTATGTAGTGGATTTTCTTTTTCTGGGGGTCTGATCCCCAAAGAAAGTCTCTATGAATTTTGTCAATGGCTTTACAAGTCTTTTTAGGGAGGAGGAAGTATTGCATTGTGTGGGCGGGAAAAGCATTCAAGGTGGATTTTATAAGAGTAGTTCTGCCCGCCGGGCTGAGAAAGTTTGCTTTCCAACTGGCGAGTTTTCCCCTCATGCTATCAAGGATATATTGGAAATGAACAGGTTTTGTCTTGACGTTCAAAATAGGAAAGCCTAAACATTTGCCAAAGCAATGGGTCTGATTGATATTTAGGAGTCGTTGGACTTGATCTCGGCTAGAGATGTCGCAGGATTTAGAAAAAATAACTTTGGACTTGGTAGGGTTTATTTTCTGGCCTGATAAGTCAGAGAGCTGTGAGAACTTTGTGAATAGTCTGAATAGATTTGGAATTTGCTCTTGCCATTATAGTTAGATCATCGGCATAGAAAAGGTGCGAGAAGAAAGGGCCCTTTTTAGTGAGAAAAATGGGGTCCCATTTTAGAATGTCCACCTGAGAAAAAATGTATCTTGAGAGCATTTCAGTACAAAAAATGAAAAGGTAAGGAGACATTGGATCTCCATCTCCTTTCCTGATTCCCCAGGAAGGGGGTGAAAAAGTTTGTTTTGGAACCATTCACTAACATAGCAATTTTGCTAGTACTGATGCAATTCTCAATTAGTCTAGAGATAGTGGGGGGAATTTGAAGAAAACAAGGGTTCGATAAATGAAAGACCACTCGATGCGGTCGAAAGTTTTTTCCAAGTCAATATTTAGGATTAAGCTACCCTTAGAGTCTCTACTTTTATTAATGTGGTTCACAATTTCGTGAGTGATAATGGCGTTGTCGCCGGCGCTTCTACCTTTTAGGAACCTGGTCTGTTGCGGGCCGATAAGATTATTCAACAGGGGTTTTAGGCGGTTAGCAATTATTTTGCTAATAACTTTATACATAGTATTACGAAGCCCAATAGGTATAAAATTCTTTAAATAGTTAGCATTTTTAAACTTGGGGAGGAAAGTGTCATTTATATCACTGGAATTGTTGAGGTTTTAAATACATATTGACAAAATTGGCGTATCGAGTTGCCAACGATGTTCCAATTTTTTGGTAGAAATGGGGGTGGATTCCATCTGGACCAGGTGATTTGAAAGGTTTGAAGGAAAAGACTGCTTGGATAATTTCCTGATCTTGAAAAGGGGCATCAAGCGATGAAAGATCAATATTATGAAAGCACTTTGGTGATGAGTTAATATCCTTTCCATCTAAAAACAACTGGTCAGTGGTGAAAGCATTTGAGAAGTGATTAAGGTATGATTGATTAATTGAGAATGATTCGTAATCCAGTTGTCATTATCATCTTTGAAAAAGGAGATTTTGTTCCTTCTTCTTCTATTGATAACGGACAGGTGGCAAAATTTAGTGTTGGCATCCCCATCATTGAACCAATTAACTCTAGACCACGTTTTCCAGTGGTCTTCCTCGATAACTAGGATATTATTGTAATCACGGATGAGCTCCTGTTCAAGGCTTTGGAGGAAAAGACTATAAGGGTAAGCTTAAGAATTATGAATACCATTGAGTCTGGCCAGAATTTTTTTTTTTTCTTTTTAAATATTTTCAAAGGTATTGTGACTCTAGACTTTTGCTTTATCCCTGAAATACTTAGTAGCCTATTCTAGTTCTCGGTTCCGCCGACAATCTGTTACTATAGCCTCAAACTCAGGGTGGTTAAACCATTATTTTCCAATAGAAAATTTTTCTTATGGATGAAATTATGGCTGCTAGTAAGATTAATAAGGAGGGGGTTATGGTCAGAATGTGTTTTTGGTAAATGAGAGACTGAGACGTTAGGGTAAGCTTCTACCATTTTTCATTAGCGAAACATCTATCGAGTCTTTTCAGAATTAAACCTTTGTTAAGACCCCTATGGTTCGACCAAGTGTACCAGACAACCTTTAAAACCTAGGTCTATAAGGTTACAATGGTTTATACAATTCCAGAATCTAGAGCTCCTATTGCCGTTAATTTTTATATCTTCAATTTTATCCTGTTGACTAAGAATATCATTAAAATCTCAGTTATGAACCAATGATCACTCAAGGAGCTAGATAATTATTGAAGGCTGTCCCAAAGAATATTGCGTTTAACACTATAGTTGCTAGCGTAAGTAATACTAAAGCACGAAGATTTATGATTAGGATTTACCTGAATAGTGGCGTGGATCTCCTGCTCAGACTGCCTAAGTGAGGTCACTGTAACCAACTCAGTATTCCATAGTAGCACAATTCCTCCAGATCTTTCTATTGCAGGAACTTTTAACAAATCATTAGAGCCAAAATCATCATAGGGATGCATGGTTGCTCATCTTAGTTTCCAACAGTGCGACCATGTAAGGATTATGATTTTGGATCAACTCTCTAAAGTTCCTACGGAATGTGGGATTGTTGCCACCTCTTATGTTCCAAACTACAAAGCTTGTGGGGTTATTCATTTGGAATCTATTTGAGGAGGGGTTCAGTGTCACTGGATCGTCTTTAAGGGAATTTGGCTCGGGCTCATGGTAGGTGTCATCACTACCACATATTTCACTACAGCACTGTTCAAGGGTGGACGGAGGTCGAACGAGCATTTCACTAAAGCAATCGAGCACTTTAGAATATACTTTTTGTCCTCTTTTCCCGAAAACATCATAAGCGTTGCATTTTTTAGGTTTGAAATTTCGGTGAATGAGCTCCTGATAACTTCCTATTTCCCCGTTCTCTTCTATGTCTTTCTGAGGGGCAACTTGGGTTGCATATTGTTGGAATGGTAATGGTTGCCATGGGAAGAAGAGGGGATTGGTGCTTATTGCTTCTTTGGAGTGAAGAACGGCAGTTGTAGATTGGGGTTCGTACCTAGGGGTGGGTTGAAATGGAGAGGGAGATTCCAACATGGATGGAGATGATGATACAATGTTGGAGCTATTGTTGGGGCCAACGACTCTAGCACGTAACTCAACCATTGATGGTTCAAGAAGTTCTCCATTGCGAGGTTCATACCCTCTGTGATCAGTTGAGCCAGGAAGTTCGCATTTTGAATAATTATCATTGTGTTCGTTCTGTTGATGTCTATCGTGAAGAATACTACCTGCCCCTGGAGATCCTGTTCCACCCAAGATTGGGGTTGATGAAGAGGATGGACAGGTTGAGTTGCAAAGATTAAAGGGTGGTGGGCTATGTGAAGAGGGAGGTTTTGGAGGTTTTTCATGATGTTTTGAGGGTGGTGGATCAGATGAGTGTAGAGGAGGGGATGATGACTCCTGTTCAAGGGGGGTGGATGTCTCCTCATTGTTAATGGGATTAGGTAAATTTAAAGTAGAGGAAGAGTGGGATATTAGTATTAATGATTGCAAATCTGAGTGAGGAGATATTGAATGGAAATTATTGGGCTGATTTAACGTGGGAGAAATCAGCATAGAGTTAATGCTAGGATTTGATGAATCTATTTGCATGGCCACTAGGGCAATTGTAGATGCCACTTGGCCATTGCCTTCAGCCATTTGTATATTTTTATTGGCTTCAGATAGGTTAGAGTTCTCCACGTTAGAGCTATTACTATTGAGGTGTCTATGCTTCTTACAGTTAGAGGGGTCTATAGAGGAAACCAGGGGCCAAAGAGTTGTTTGGTGAATCCGTTGTGACACGTGGCATAGTGGAGTTTAGGGGTGCTCTTGCTTGTATCAATGGGGGGGTAGAGTGCATGTTGTCATCAGAATCCTTTTTGGTTTTTCGGGGAGATGGAGGAGAGATCTGTGTGCCTCCCTCAATATCTGGAAGGATGGAATATTTGTTATTGATCAGAATCTCAGTATTTAGTCTCCCTTGGTTAGGAATTTTATACTGGTCTAGTTTAGGGACTTGATGCCTTTGAGTAATTATTTGCAATGGACTGATTCTATTCTTAGTGGAGTTATCACCCTGAAAGTGTTTGGATGAAGTATTCATTGGATAATTGTGATTAACATTCTTTGCAACTAAATTTTTGTTTAAAATAACCTTACCTGAACTTGTTGAGTAAAACTGGGCCTTAATACCTGGGGTCTCTGTCGGATGATATTGAGAAGTGTTATTCTCATGAAATCTTCTTGCAGGAGCAGCAATCATTTTCCTTGTAAACATGACTGTTTGCCAATCATGGGCCACTTTATGATTGTTGGTTGATTCTTTACTGTTGCAATAGTGGTCTGACATTTCTCCTTTTCCTTTAATGGGATGAGGGCATTTTGAGCTTGTGTGGCCAAATCTTCCACAATTTTTACAAAGAAAACCCTCCCCTTCATAAATCACCTTTTGCATGTTTGGAGCCAATTTTAATGCAAGTGTTAACTGGTTCCTCAAGTGGATCTGGAGGCAGAGTCGAGCATATCTCCCTCTCAGAGTAGCACTGGTACATGCATCTACATTGAGTAGCCTTCCAATGGAATTTCCTATTTTCTGTAATTTAGTCCCATCATAAAATTCCGTTGGGAGTGGTGGGAGTCTAACCCATACCGCTGAGTGAGTTTGCTTTTCTTCCGTTGCTACAGAGTTAGGCTCCTGTCGTTTTACTGATAAATAGTGGCCGTTTATAAACCATGGACACCTCTTTGTAGCGCAGATATCATTTTCTCTTCTTTGGTAAATTTCACTATGAAGTAATCTGAACCCAGATCTACGAGAGGGAAATTTTCTGAAGGTTTCCATAACTCTTGGATCTTACTTTTTAGATAGTGGTGGACTATCCGTTTTCCAATAAGCTTGATTATCAAGGAAAATCTCCACAGCATATGTAATCGATCCTTTTCCTCTTGGGATATATGGATAGTTCTATGCCATCCCCTAGGTCCTCGAACATGCTTTCGGAAGTGGAATCGGTATTTTGTTCTTGATTCTCTACAAGGTTGTTCATTTCCAGATCAGTGATTGGTTTATCCGATAACAGCTTTTCTTTAAAGTTGTCCTTTGGGTAGGAATTATTGGGATTAGACACGGTAATAGGATTAATATCAGGAGGTTTAGGAGGGATTAATGGGGTGGCATGTTCAGATGTGGATTTACTCATGATGATGATATTTAGTCTTAATATTAGATGAGCAAGTTTGAAGGAAATCTAGAGAGAAGGCTGCAAAAAAATTTTCTTATCATGAATCATGCATATATCCTTTACGTTGTCGATTTCTGACATCAATTATTAGAAAGTAGGTATACATGCTGAATATAAATAGTGAAGATGATATTTGTACGTAATATATATAACATATAATAAGATATTTTAATTAAATATAAAATTAATATTTATCTCTTAAAATGTGACCAAATATTTTCCATGTGATCATCCTATCTTCTACCGTGGACAAATTTTTATATAGCCACTAGGTTTAGAGTTTAAACTATTTTCAAAATCTGTTAGATCTTTTTTTCCACCAAGAAATAAAATCTGTTTAATTTTTATGTAGTTGAGCATAGCAGGGGCATAAAATTTAACTAACTAGGCTTTGTATTATAAAATTAATTTAAAATATCTTAATTAATTCTACCATAATGGATTACGCATTATTCCACAAAAATTTCTAATTGCACTCCTCAATTTAATTTTGAAATTCTTCCATTAAACATCATATAATTACTCTTCCTATTAAGATTCAGATACTAATCAATCAAATTAAGTTACTGATAATTTAATTTATTAATTATTTTCTTAAATTTTAGCTTAACTTATTTCATATGTCGGATATAAAATCCACTTGTAGGTTTTACTCATGAAAACTTGTAAGCTTTCATAAAGGTGTATAATCAATCTCAAGACCAAGACATGAATTTCATCAACTAATGATTACTCCGCCAGTATATATTGTTATCATTCAATTTATCGGGCATATTGACCACAAAAGAATCTTGTCTTTTAATAAATCAAAATAATAAATAATATATACGACTAATAATAATTATATCAAGATTAAGAGTATAAATACATCTAATGGACTAAAAAAATTTTTTATTAATTCAGTATAAAATATTTATCTTTGCTTGGTCCGTTCAATACATACAAAATGTACTAGCACAAAAAGTTGAAAGTATACCATTCGCATAATCAAGATTAGTTATATTTAATCTTTTGCGGCAATCATACCTGTGGTTTTATCCAATTTTCATCTTAGATTGTGATCATATATATTTTTTATATTTATTAGAATCGATAATTTAATCTTCCGTGTATAAGTTAACTCTATGCACTAAATCTCGACCATATAAGTGAAGGACACATCGATAAATATATGATTTATTTAAATTTTTCTTAAAATAGAATAAATATTTGTTCTATAATTAATACTATATCTAAACACCTGACTAATAGTATATATTCCAATAAAAACCTCAAGCCAACAACTTAGTTCCAGCACTGACGTCTTGTTCGAGTAGTGTCGAAAGTTGGAACTCCTTCAACCCATGTTGCACAAGACAATTCTAATGAAATCCAATGAAAATTTGCATTGCCTTAGTTAAATAGTTGATGAAATTTTTACCATATTAAGCCAATAGCTGAATTGTCTTTGTTTACATGTTATAAATAAATAGATATATATTAGAGGATTGTCAACCAACACAACAAGAAGTGATCTTTACGTCGTTGTCAAAAATTTTAAACCAGTTCATATTTACGACGTTTATATCAAAACTTATGATATATATTTGTGTCACACTTTTATTGGTAATTATTAGTTTATTATTAGTTTAAACCTTATTTCTTGTGACATATTTAACTTCTAATTATGCTAAACCTATTGAAAGTAAATGAGTATTCAGAAGAAAATATCATATCGATAATTATGTACAAACATTTAATGCAAGAATACATCAATAAGAATGTTGTATACCTTAGCATTAATATATGGTTTAAATGTCAACCAAATGAATATTGTGATCTTGATGAAGAAATATACATAAACTAAATCCAGAGGGTTTTGGCTTCCTAAAAATGATAAAAAAATATTTAAATTGATCAATTCATTATACGATTTAAAGCAAGATTTAAAATAATGACATCAAATTAATTGATAGTGTTATATTATTAAGTAATTTTAAACAAAATCAGCACCAATACGTATAACCGATTAGAATTGAAAATATTTTATCCCTATTGAAGAGCGGTGAATATATTTATTTTAAGTTCATAAAAGATTATGGTGTGATAGTATGTCCTTATGTTGATGAAATGCTAACCATAGAAACTACTTCCTCTGTTCCATTTTAATTGTTAGAATATGATCTGCACACTCATTAAGAAAAATTAATAAGATGGTAATTTGACTAATATAACCCTATTAATTTTTTTAAAACATAAAATAATAATTCCTTTTACATTTTAGAATGACTTTAAGCACTAAGAAATTGAAAAAAATTTGGTCAATTATCTTTTGAATTTTGAAACTAGCAAGTATTTTGAAATAGTTATTTTTAGTATACCTAACAATTAAACTAGAACGGAGGTCATAATATGCACGGCATAAATTAAACCAAGAAGTATTTAACTTCTCAGTTTAGCTAGATGAGGAAAGGCCCGTTTACGGGCCCAACATTGTAAGTTTAACTTACAAATTTTTGAGCTGGCTGCCCCTATTTTGGGGTAGTCTTTAATTTTTGCCGCTTAAATTGGTGATCTTTAATTTTTTTTTCCTTCAATATTTTAAGTAATAAAAAGAGGACAAAAATATCTCTAATAGTTTTAAAAGAAAATCGCAAGTAAAAAAAATTCGCAAGGCATAGGTTAGCCCTAGAAGGCAAAAGTTCATGCTACTAAATTTTTTCCCCAAGACACAAGTTCAATAGGCAAGAGTTCAATTGCATGAACTTCTGCCTATAGGCACGACTTTCCTACTGAACTTGTGCCCCAAGACATAATTTCATATTTTTGAAGTTGTACCTATAGGATAGAAGTTTATGTAATTGAACTTCTACCCCCAAGCACAAGTTCAGTAGGCAGAAAGTTCAATTGCATGAACTTCTGCCCATATGCATAAGTTCCCTATTAAACTTATGCCCCAATGCATAAATTCATGTTATTCAACTTGCACCTATGGACATAAATTCACACAATTTCAATTGCATGAACTTTTTCCCCTTAGGCATAAGTTCAACAACATGAATTTATGCTTACCATGCATAAGCTCATATTACTTCTGCCTCCACGCACAAGTTCATGTTACTTCTGCCTACAGGCGCATAAGTTTAGTAACATGAATATATGCCTATCAAGCATAAATTCATGTTACTAAACTTATACCTGGAGGCATAGCCTGTGTTAATTTATACCTTAAGCTATAAATTGGGCAAAAACTTATGCCTTACGATTTTTATTTTATTTTTTGCTTTTAAGAATATTTTTGATCATTTTTTTATCACTTAAAGTGGCGAAGGCAAAAATTAAAGACCACTAATTTGAGGGGCGAAAATTAAAGAGCACTCCAAAATAAGGGTATTTATGCGAATGACCCATTTATTTATTTTTACATAAATTATTTAAATTCTTGTTCTTTTCATCTAAGCACATAAAGAATAATAATAATAATAATAATAATAATAATAAGGTTCTCCGTTTACATTTTTTGATCAATAGTTTTTTCTAATTTATCAAACCAAGTATTAATTTATAATACATTAAATTTAACTAACTTAAAAAGATTACATATTTTATTGCTTATTATTTCAACATTCACTCATCAATTAAATTTAAAGACGGAATTGAATTATTAATTTAGGTGACATGCTTTTTATATTTTATATTTGAGCATTTTAGATAATAGATTTAAAAATGCAAGTATCGTATGTATTAATAAATTTTTTAAAGAAAACTAATATGTGATCATAGAAAAAGAAAAGAAAAAAATACCACTACTTTAACTTATGTATAGTATATACTAAAATTAAGATAATAATTCAGTATAATAAATAAAAAATAATTTTAAAAGAGATTTATATCCCAATGAGACAACATAGTACTTTCACTAAAAAGTCAAACGACATTGACATTATTAACATGATACAAATTGTAACTAAATATGATAATTTACGCATATATCTTTTCAAAAGAGTTCAGTCTAAATATATATAATTTTTCTTTAATTTAAAAGCAAATATAAATAAAATTATGTATTTTAAGGAGATAAGATATATACTCTTTCTATTTTAAAATAAGTGGTGTTTTTATTTTTTTTATTTTGTTTCAAAATAAGTGGTATCTTACCTGATCAAGTAAATATTAATGATATCATTCTAATTTGTCTTTATTTAATTTTAAAAAAAATGCATAGTCCAAATAATACTAAAGAGTTACATCTTTTTCAAGATATTTATCAAAAATAAATTACTAAAAGTACATCTTGCTATATAGGAAAGAGTAATTTTCTTAAAGGGTATACCCAAGCTAAAAATATCATTTATTTTGACAAAGCGAGAATACATATTATATGTTACTTTTCATTGCAATGTTTAAGAGAATGTATTGATTGTTGGATATTTATTGTGGAAAAAGAAATTTTATACTGAAATGAGTAAAAATCTTTTTAAACTATGCGAAATTGAAGAAAAGACCCCCAATTAATAGTTTGGTCCAAAAAAATCCCTATTATTAATTTTGGATCAAAATATTTTTTCTAATAAATATTTTCTTTTAAACACATTTTTTTAATAAACAATTTGTAACCACTCATTAATTTTCATATATATAAGATTATAGTAACCCATCATTAATTTTTATTTAGATGATGACAAAATTATTTTTTAATAAAATAAAAATATTTTTATTTCTTAACTTTTTCGAACGGAAGAAGAATGAGCATTTGATAATATGATTCTTGATTTTAAAGATAAGATGCAACAATCATAGTGCCATGAAAAATAAAAAAAATATTACATTCCTTCAAATTATAAAATATTTTTAAAATATCATTGATAGAGTTATTGTTGATCTTTTTTCATTTTCACTTTAAAATCAAGAAATATATTAGGAAATATTTATCCTACTTCAATTCAAAAAATATTAAGAAATAAAAATATTTTCTAATTTATTAGAAATTCTTTTATCATTAGCTAAATGAAAATTAATAATAAGCATGATCTTAAATATATAACCTATATTATTGTTTAAAAAAGTACATGGGGTTATTATAATTTAATTGATAAAATAAAATTAAGAAGGAAAAAAAAGATTACTTTTTTTTTTGTTAGCTAAAGAAATTTTTTAAAAAATAATTTTTAAAAAATAATTTTTAAAAATAATATTTTATTATAAAAATAATGTGTTTAAAAATAAAAGAAATAATATGCTTATTAGGAAAAAGATATTTTGACCAAAAGTAATAATAGGAGTATTTTTTAATCAAACAATTAATGACAATAATATTTTTAGACCAAACTACTAATGGCAAGGTTATTTTTGGACTAAACTATTAATTTTTGCTCAATTTCACATAATGTAAAACCATATTGACCCATTTAGTATATGTGTATGTGTGTGTGTATTAGATTCTCATATCGATTAAACTTATAACTTTTGTTCTCTTAATATAATATGATCAAATTCGTCAATTGAAGTAAATTTTTAAATATCTAATACACAAATAATTAAATCTAAAAAAAATTAAATATATTGAGATTTAGAAAAACTTACTTCTTAAACTATCTTTAGATATATGAACATTTTAATTTAAAATTTCTTTTCAAAAAGTGTGGATAAAATAAAATAAATATTTTGGATATCAATAAATTCATTATTATTCAATTATTATAATTTATACAATAATCAAATATGAAAGAAAAAAATTAATATAAATAAACTGAAATGTTTATCGTAATATTTATAATATTATTATGCTTAACACATGAAATAAAAATTGATACAATAATATTAAAAAATAAAAAATAAATGAGTTTGCATGGAATGTATACTCTAGCCACACACATGCAAATAAGTTTTTTGTGGGTCTTTAAACCAAAAAAAAAAAAAATCCTTCTAGAATTTTATTTTAACCATTGATGTTATAGTTATAATTTTGCCCTTAAATGAACTTAAATTTTCAAAATGCCATTGGTCACTCTTGTTATGGCTCTTCTATAAAATACTAGATGAGGATTGACCCGTGTTTGCGGGCCCAATGATTTAAAATTTAATATAATTTTATTTTATACTGCATATTTGCAATTAATAAATCAATAGAAAATTTTATAAAATATACATGAGTTAAAGTGATTCTATGCCAAAAGAGTAATATTAAATTAGGTATAAAAAATTCACGATGACAAATATGCATGCCGAATGATATTCAAGTAGTGAAAAAATAACTTTCTATCTTAAAATATCACCCAATGTGGATGTGAATGACCAAGAACTTGATTAAAGAAAAGAGTGATCATAACCTTTCTTCTCTTACAACTGAATATAGCTAGGACAATATATTTTGCCCTATAAATTTTTAGAGTGTTTCATTTATTTTTATTGTACGTCTATAGCTGTTGAAACTAACTCCTTCTCCTTTGATAATGCAACTCATGGGTAAAAAATTAAATATCGTGATATTTTCACAAATACATAAAAATTATAACTCATGCTTACATCCTTGACTCGGATTGTATTGCTAACTCATCGATCTTAAAGATATATTTCATAATTCTCAACGTCTTTCAACTACTTTCAAGCTTGAGAAAATACATACTAAAAATATTGACTTCAATTAGAGTCTTGAACTATTTTCACCAAAGCAATTATAAACGTGACAATACTGCTGAATATTGAAATTTCAAGAGAGAGAAATTTTAGCTTTTGTTACAAAAGGTGATTTCAATTTTAAATTGTCTTGATAGTTGTTTAATTATTCTCTTAAAATTAAATTAATCATAATTAATTTCAGCTAAGCATGATTGAGAATGATAATAGGGATTACACTTAATTATAAATTGTCTTTTTATTTCTATAAAATCAAACAATAACTTATAACTTGTTTATTATTACAAATAATGTCATACTCGTATTATCTTTATGTCTAATAAATATACTATATCAAATAATTAATTAATATTAATGATATTTTTTCACATTGTATTTGAAAATGTTATAAAAAGTAGATTAAAATTGTATGTTTTATTTACATTAACAAATTTCATCGAGTTAAACGAAGCAAAAATATTTTAATCTATCATTAAATTAATTTCAAATACAGATAAATTCATTTTGCAAGTGTTTCTTACTTGATGAAAGTCAAAACATACTGTCGGGGTCCATTTTTCTCGCAAAAAGCGGAACTCAACATGTGACAACTCTTTTGAAATTATTAGAAAAGAAGAGAGAGTCGCCACCTAACGAATTAAGGTGCGTTAGGGCACCGTTCTAAATTAAAAAAAAAAATTGGTTTGAACTAGCCTAGGTTGCCAGAGTCGGGTAAGGGTTCAAGTTACCTCGAAAGGAAGGTGTTAAGCACCTTTCGAGGTCCACAAATGTGGGTCCCTCCCGAATTCGTTAAACATGTGGAAAAAATAGTGATAAACTAAGGTCAATTATTTCATTAAAACTAACTTAGCTAAGTAGTTGGACAAATAAACTCCAAAATTATTTTACTAATTAAGTAATAAAATAAGGCAAAAATAAAAATAAAATATTTCACTTATTTCATCAGCATAAACTAAATCATTTACCAAATTGATGCAAAACAATCTGCTAAAATAACAATTGAATTATTTCCTATTTAAACATATGCGATTCATTTTAGACCAATGAGTATCCCAACAAAATTAAAATTGAAAAATTAAAAATAAATAAATAAATAAAAATAAGAGAAAAAAAACTTTAACACGCTCTTAAAAATTTTTTTTGTTCAAATGAAGAAGTTATATTTATTTTTTTTAAAAAAAACTTTTTGAGTACTATTAGGTGATTACGACAATATAAACTTAATTGTTAAATACGCAGGTAATTTAATGGACAGAAATTTTTTAAAAAGCCAAGATATTCAAACAAACAAGAAAAAAGACTTTTGAAAGGATACAAGAAAATATTTTAAACGATATTTATTTTGTTAACTCACGACATATAACTCTTAGTTACCCAAAATAAAAGAAAAATAGTATAATTTATAGATACTTTTATAAATGATTTAAAAAATATTTTTCAAATATTAGACAAACTTAAAAAAGTTGAAAAAATGTGTGTTGCTTTATATGGAGGGCAACACGATATAATGGATCGTGACCTTCAACCTTAGCAACAAGTTAATTGGAGGTCGGTCTTAAGTTTAAAATATAATAATATATTTCAAAATTTTGAATAAAGACTTAAGTTTTGAATATAATCACATAAATATATTTATATATAAATACACATAATGATTTTTTGAAAACTTTGGTTGATGTTGCTTCCGGGGAAAGGGTCGGCTTTGATTAAAATTTTGAAATTAGACCTCGTAATTTCTTTTACTTTTTCATTAACTATATGTTAAGGATAGTATTCAAATGTGATTAATAATTTTTAAAAATACGTTACCTATTTTAATTTGAAAAGGAAAAATAGGCGACGAAAAATATAACAAAAACAACTTTGTAAGAAAGTATGCAAGTTGAAAGTGGTTAAAAGAAAACATCTAAACAAGTAGCAGATAATCCCCAGCCCCCTTTAAACATCCCTTTTTCTCACTATTATCGAGTTATTACAATCATTACAATTGATGAAAACGAGTGCATGAATAAATGAAATACATAAAAAGTATATAATGACCAAATTAATTAACTTTCATAGCCGCTCTTGTCCCGGTGACTTTCCGATGGATCTCGAAATAAAATGATACCTGCTTAAAGATTAAAAAGAATATATGAACACATAGATACTAAAGAGCGGTGTATGCAAATAAGACAGTGATATCACAATATGAATAAATTCAAAGATTATTATTTTCCACAAAAATCTAACAGATGATAAATCAAACAAAGTTATACCAATTAAATATAGTTAATGAACAATCCAAGTAATAATTAAATTTTGCATAGTTAAATTGACTAACCAGTTTGATGGTTTTGGCTAAATAGAGAGACTCGAGTTTCAGCAGAAATATGAGAGGGGAGGAAGACAATGCTTCTTCCTTTTACTATTATTCTTTGTTTTTTTTAAAGAGAAAGCAATAATATTTGAGTATTATCCTCCAAAGGAAAAGCCATTTTTCTATAATAAAGAAAAGAAAGAAAAAAAAGTTGTATACGTAAATCACCCGTAAGGTGAGCATGCCCCACAAGAATGGAGAAGACATATTTATATAGTCTAACAGCAAAGGGGTCCGTTAATTAAAAAAATAAAAAATATCCAAAAAAATTATTTAAGACATAAAAAGAAAAAAGAAGGAGGATAATTAATCAAATAATTTTTCTTAATCAGAAAAGCAAAATCAATTAATTTTCAGCTTATCATAACCAAATATGTATTGTACTATTTTAAGAAAAGGGAAAGAAAATCAGTCATACAAATCTTTCCTTATTAAACATTTGGCACATAAAAGAAATAATTAATTATAAAAATTCTTGTCTTAATGGATAAGACAGAATCAAAATAAAGCCTTAAATCATCATATTTATGATGTACTAATATTGGGATTACCATAATTGTTATAGAATCACTAATGAAAAATCCAGAATATCAAAGATTCTAATCAATTTAAACTTACCATAACGAATAAATAGCCACTTATTTAATTATTACGATAATGCAAAAATCAAGAGATTTTCTTTTAATGTGCAGTGATAGCCTCAAATCAACAGTATTAACTAAAATTAACAAATATATAAGGGATACTGCCTCAATTTATATTTTCAAAAAAAGAAATGGATACTCTTAGCCAACATTACCAGATTTAACAAATATGCCAATATGAGTTTACTTTAAGGGGGGAGAGGAAAAAAGACAACTCAAAATCACCATAGAATAGACATACTAAGACTACCACATGTTGTATAAATAAATAGATAAATGATTGTCTTACACACAGTAGCATGGATCACTGAAATAGGAAGCAAAATACATTCCACCAAATCTTCATATAATGTACACAATTAGTTGTAGCATATAGACAACAAATTAGGACATATATAGTATTAAACTTACAGAACTAACAGAGCCAAGCAAGTAAAGAATCATTTAATCTCATAATTTAAACACATAGGACATGAACATTAAGCAAAACTCAGAACTACACATACCATAGAGTGAGTGATTGACAGGAAACATCACAAGAATTGGGAATTTCGACATATGATAATAAACAAAGAGGAGTGAAAAATCGGTACTTCTTAGACGGGCATAGATGATAATATTGTACGAATCTCATATATTATCACACAAATATCAACAATTATGCAAATGAGCAAAGAGGAGCAATGTCATATTTTGGACAGATATTTACAAATCCGTCATTAAAACGTGACTAGCCAGGTTCACCGGTCACTGTTTTGGTGTAGTGGCGGTGGCTGCCAAAAAATAGGGTTGGTGTTGTGGAGTCTTGCATGTTCACCGGACGAGGTGGTCAGGTGGTTGTTGACCGGAGAGGTAGAGAAGAAGGGGAGAGAGAGGAAGGGGTGTGGGTCTGCGGCTGTTACCGGCGCTCCTCTTGTGAAGACAAGAGAGGAGGCGCGCTATTGGATGTTCTCCGGCCAAACGTTACCGGAAACAATGGTGGAAGCGGATGAAAAAGAGGGAGGAGAGGGAGAAGGTGCAGCTGGGAGGAGGTTCAGGTGGCGAGAGAAAAAAAATGGAGAAGAAGAGTGGAGTGAGAGGCAGCGCTGCTGGTGACGTTGCTGGTGGTTGGCCGGAGGGCAGTGGTAGCGGTCAGCTGCCGCAATGAGGTGAGAAGAGAAAGAGAGTGTCTTGTGTGACTGCTGCTAAGAGTTCTTTTTGTGAATGAAAGTAGGGTTTGGGGGTATTTAGGAATAAAGGAAAGAATGCAGGATTTAGTTTAGTCCGTAGGATTAGATTAAATGAATGGTTAGGATTTAATTTTAGATTCTGGGTTGGGTCATGGGTCAAATGGGTCACCCGAATGGGTTATGGGTTGGAATTAAATAGGTTGAAATGATTTGGATCTAAATGATGGTCAAAATTAGTAAAACTGGGCTAGAATTAGTAAAAAGAGGCTAAAAGTGGTAGGAATTGAGTGAAAATGGCTCAATCTTAAATAAATTGGAAGGAATTCTAAAATAGTTGCTATATAATTAATAAACTACTAAACTTGTAAATAATTTAACAAATAGGTAACATAATAGTTTAAATTACGAAAAAAAAATATATAAACATTTTTGTCAGTATAAATAAGTTATAAAATTGAATAGACTCATATAAATATTATATAATTAATAAAATATTATATCTTATAAATAATTCAATGACTAGGAAATAAAATTAAATTATCGAATATTATAAAAACTTTATTATTAACATAAATAATTTATAAATTCAAGTAAAATTATTACGCAAATAAATTTATAAAATTTAGTAAAATTATGTAAATATTTTATAAAGATTAAGTAAAATATATATTTTAAAACAAGAGCATATATTGATATGAAATATACTATATATGACACAATTATTTAATATCAAAAAAATTAATAAATTAAAATTAATGCAAATTATATATACATATATATGCAATTTAAAATAATTTCACAGAATTATGATAATTAATTATTTTAAAAATATGAATACAAATCGAATATTTGCATAAAAAAGGTAAATAAAATATACATATATAAGCAGTGTATACGGGACGTAGAGAGGTCAAAATTGGGTGTCAACAGCTGCCCCTTTTTGCTCAGAAATGAAGGATGAATTGTCGAGCAAAGATTGACTTAGTAGCCAATTTTGTCCGACCGAGGGAATGATCTCGGTGGGACTAGGCGAAATGAAATATAAAGTTATAAATATGTTATGGTTGATACTTCAGTTTCAACTCGCCTACATATATCGGGTTTCACGAGAATCAGATTGTGTGTAATTTTAGAATTAGGAACGAACGAAATCCCTAAACAAGTTGATACTACAAAGCTTGAATAAGGACGGAAGTAGCACGAGGTGATAAGAATGGAGAGAGAAGAGGGGCGTATGAAATGCTACTTTAGTATCACATTGCGATGATATTGGAATGAAAGTTATATGAGAACAGAAGGTTAAGAAGTGGAATGCAAGTGAAAATGTTTTCCCTATAACTAAAGATCTAGTGTTGTATTTGTACCCGCAGATTTTACACTAATAGATAATATGGTTAATAATATAAAACATGGACTAAAGATAAAAGTAATGCTAGAAGAACTAGCAACGAAGAAAAATATATTATTTTCTGAGGAACCTCGAAAAATCTACCTCAATTTCGATTTTTCAAAGAGAAACCTGCAAAACTTATATGAGCTTATTAGTACTCGAATACGCATATAAACTATTTAGAATTGATATATCATATTTTAAGGAAGGTAAACCAATCATCTTATTTCAAAACTGACGGGCTCGAATAAACGGCTCGAATGTAAACAAGTGCTCGTAATGTAAATCACAGTGCTCAAAAATGCAAATCATAGGGCTCAAAATTAGTTGCGGCTCAAAACTATAAATTATAGGGCTCGAATAATAATTAGGGCTCAAATATAATACTCGAGCTCAAATGTCCATTTATAGGGCAGACGAACCCAAGATGTACATTTTTAGGGCAGACGAACCCAATTGTCCTATTTTAGGGCGGGCGAACCCAATTGTCCTATTTTAGGGCAGACGAGCCCAATTGTCTATTTTTAGGGTGTACGAGCCCAAAATATCCATTTTTAGGGAGGACGAACCCCAAAATATCTTTTTATAGGGTGGATGAACCCGAAATATCCTATTTTAGGGTGGAATAACCCAAGATATCCTATTTTAGGGTGGAATAACCCAAGATATTCTATTTTAGAGAGGAATAACCCAGTTGTCTGGGCGGACGAACACCAAAATATCCTTTTATAGGGCGGACGAACCCAAAATATCCTATTTTAGGGTGGAATAACCCAAGATATCCTAATTTAGGGTGGAATAACCCAAGATATCCTATTTTAGGGCAGACTAACCCGGTTGTCCTATTTTAGGGTGGACTAACCTAGTTGTCCTATTTTAGGATGGACTAACCCAGTTGTCCTATCTTAGGGTGGACAAGCCCACATAATAATAACATAACTTCAATGACTCAAATAATAGTAGCTGATTCAAAGTAGCTTGATAAGTAGCACGATAGTATCTTGAGAGTAGCTCGAAGTAACACAAAAAATAGTAGCATAATAGTAGCTCGAAGGCAACACAATAGCATCTTGAAATAGCATGATAATAATAGCATAATAGCATTTCGAGTAGCACAGTGGTAGCTTGAAGTAGTGCAATAATAATAATAAAATAGTAGCTCAAAAGAAGCACACGGTATCTTGAAGTAGCACAATAGCACGATAACAGTATAATAGTAGCTTGATAGGAGAAAATATATAGCTTGAAGATTGTGAAATAGTGGCTTGAAGGAAGCATATTAGTGGCCAGATTAAAATAGCGGCATAATAATAGTAGCATAACGGGCCCGGTTGAATAACATAATAGCAGCATGACATAATAATAACTTGAATATCGGGTCGACAGTAGCACAACACGGGCCCGATTGTAGCATGATAACCATTTAGTGTGGTAGTTTGACTTGGTGGTACAATAAACTTGAATTCGAAGGCATAGTAATAGCTCAATAATAGCAGATTGGGGTCACAATAAAATTTGAATCTAGAGGCGTAATGATAACTTGGAAGTAGCACAACAAGTGTCAAATAACATATGATCTAAAGTAAGATAGTCCAGCCTTTGCTTGAGAGAGAAAGGCATAGGTCCTTCTCGACCACGAGAATATTTCATGGTCGGGTGTGCCTATACTCAAAGAAAATTTGTGAGTTTTAAAGGAAAGGTTAATGCGTACCTTTGTATGTCCTTTGTTCCTTGTCATTATTTTGATCCTCTACAAACTTTGCATTTTGATGAAATTTTTGAGGAATTTTCAACAAATTTCTGCACTAGTTTAGAATCCAAAGTGCTTTCGCAAATCTCCTTATTGCCTGCTTGTGGAATTTTTGAGGTTCCCTCAAAAATTCTGCCCTAGTTTGACTTAAGGACTTTGTATTCCTGCTTCACTTAAACAAAATTATCAGTTCAAAAGGGATGGTTGTCTTATAATTAAACATCGAGATTCAGTTTTGAACCCACATTTGACGTTTAAGGATCGAATGAAATTGCCATTGATTTTGTATTTGGTTGTGAGCAAGGTATTTGATTTGGCTATGAAAAGAAAGAAAGTTTTATTTGATTGAAACCGAACCCAAAATTGGGCTGCCTACGTATTCAAAAGGAATCAGGTCAGACGTAGTTCAGAGTACAAAGAAATGAATAGAGATTGAAAAAGAGCGGGGAGTGGAGAGTGAAGGCACTTTGCTTATGACTGTCTCGTCCTCGTCAGTTCCTTTTGCGCTTCCTTTTCAAGTGTCTCGGAACTATCTTGGTCGGATCTCCTTGAACAATGATTACCCCAGAAGTAAGAGAGTTGTAATTCATCGATCCTTGATGTACTATTATCTTCCTCTTCTCAATTAAATCCCGAATCTTGTACTTCAAAGCTGTACATTCTTCGGTATTGTAGCCTTGAATATGTGAATGGTATGCATATCTTTTTGATGGATCAAAATTTGGAGATGGATATTTAGGAATCCACCCTCTCCTTGGTTTCAAAACTCCTTGAACTCTCAGTATTTCAAATATGATTGTCAAAGGTTCAGTTAGAGGGGTAAGCGTGCGACCTTACTTCTTTTGATTGATTGGAGTGCACCGGATGAGCTTGGTGTCGAAAATCATATTGGTTGAAATCGAGTGGTGTCTGATAAACTTGGCGTCGGGAGCTCCGCTCACTGCCAGAGTCAAAGATGGCGCATATTTGTTGTACTTCCTGATGGTGTTGTGGTGGAGAAATGGTGGTTGAGTTACCCCTTTTTCTTTTATTCGGAGGACTTTCTCGTGCTTGAGAACTTGTGGTAATATTAATAATTTTCCCTGTTCGAATGCTATATTCTAATTCTTTCCCAATCCGAATCAGACTTGCGAAGCTATGAATGATTGCAAAATATAAGTATCTACGGTATATACCGTCTAGTGACTTGATAAAATATTGGACTAATTCTTCTTCAGATAGAGAGTGACGTATCTTAGAAGCTTCTCCCCTCCATCTTATCACATATTCCTCAAAAAATTCGTGATTCATTTTTCTTATTTCAAGCAAATCCAGAAATGTCAGATCATTTTTGGTGTTAAACTTGTATTGTTCTACAAAATCTCGAGCCATATCTTCTCAAGTATGCCATTTGTTGAAATCTTGCTTGACATACCAAGTAAATGCCATTCCTGATAGACTCTGTATAAATAATCTCATTAGGAGAGCTTCGTCATATCTAATTCCAACTAATCTGCCGCAATAGTCCTTCAGATGTTCGATTGGGTCTCCGTGCCCATCAAAGATGTTGAATTTTGGGATCTTATATCCTGGCGGCAACTTAACATTTGGGTGCAGGCACAACTTTTCATATCTCAGATCTAAAATATTTTTCGAGCGTAGTTTCTCATCCACGATCTTTTTCAAGTTATTGAACTCTTTTCGTAGTGTTATGATCTCGCCTTCGGATGTTGTCATGTCTTGCAAAGTGCCAAGATGGGCATGCAATGAAGGAATTTGTGGAGGGAGTGTAAGAGATGGAGTTGGATGAAGAGGTACCGTCGAGAAAATACTTCGTGTCGAGCGAGGACCAAAGTTTGGGTTAAGAAAAGGGCTAGAATTGTCTGGAATATCAGACATTTTTTCAAATTGCAGATTTTCAACTAAATCAATGTTCAAGTACCTGACAACCTTTAGGCAAAATTCAAATGCAAACATCAGTAGCATATAAAATAAGATATTAATAATAACACCAAAATAACGATTTTGTTCAAAATTTTCAAGCCGGATAAACAAATTTAAACTCAAACATAATACAAAATCTGGAGGCATGAATGGGGTGATACTGATGAAACTTGTGATATGACACTTGATGAATATTAGAAGGATGTGATATGAACGAGTAGATAGTGACGGTGCTAAATAATTTAGCAAGTCAATTCAATAAGCGAAACCGACTTATATTAAATATCATAACCTTGATTTTGAAGGAAAAGGGATGTGTATTGCTAAATAGTAAATCAAAGTTATGAGATTTTTGTTAAAAGTGAAACCTTAATGGCAAGACGATAGACTAAGGCGAAGTTTGAACTTAATTTGAACAAATAAGGAAAGGATGTTTCTTTTAAAATAGTCACATGCATAGTCAATAATATGAATGGAAGGAAAATAATTTAGACTAGGCTCCGAGATTATATGATTTGAGTCTGTAAGGTAGGATATACGATTGATAGAGTTAAGCACGAAATGATTCTAGAATTATTTAAAGATTGGAGCCCGAAGGACGAAAGGAAGAAAAATAAGAAACAATTATAAGTAAAACAACGATACATGCGACAGATAATTCGCGCGTCCTAATATATTGTGACCTCTTTTGTGCCAGAGGTAGGCCTAGCGAATTTTGAGAGATAAATATGCCATAATATATCATTTTATTTGCTCTTATTAAAATATCAACATAAATAATAATTTTTTACATAATAAAATATTACAAGAATGGAAAATTACAAAAAAATAAAAACTTTCCATAATCAAAAATGAAATATTTCTTTTCTTTTTGGTTTCTTCAAAGATTACATGTCATGATTTAATAACATGCATAATAAGCGTTAGTTTTCCTAAAGAGCAAATATTCTATATTTTTAGGCTTCAACTCTCACAAAATGCAAATAAGTATGATAATGTCCTTCTTTGAGATTGTAAATATCTTAGGACTTTGGGCAAAGTCAAAGTAATGGTCTTAATACACGAAGGATATCAAGACCTCCTAGGGATAATGCATGCATGACTTACGACAAATTACTAAGAGTTACGTGAACACAGACTAAAAGATTTTCTTTTGCGAGAAGGCACGTGGTCACATGGTAGTAAAACTATCCATTTACCCCACGGATATGCCAACTCTCTAAATAGGTGTTTGAAAGAGATTCGGAGAAGTACAAAACACAACTCGCCTGTATGGTGAGTGATAGTGAGAGATTCCCAAGTGGGGGAAGTATGAACGAAATGACAGTTATAAAAATAATAACAATTAGCAAGCAATGAAAAATAATACACAATTAAAAATATCAAATAATAGTGAATAAGGGAGTGAGAACTAAATATTAAGACAAAGAAAATCATTAATATTTGCAATAACAAAAGAAAATCAAGCAAAATAATTTAAATACGACAGCAAATAAGGGGAATAAGGAAAGGGATTAAGCATGTAAGGAAAAGATGACCTAAATATGTTAGCAAATACGGAGAAATAATAACAAATACATGACAAATAAACAGGCATGATGAGGAGGTTTAAGAGACACAGTTCTCTCAAGCGGACAACTTGAGAGTGAGAAAGTTCATGACCGTCGACGCACAGCTGATCGACCAAATCACGAGACATTTCTCAACACGGGTATTAACAGTGAACGGACATAAAACCACGCTATCGTTATCAAGTGTGTGAGTGCGAGAAAAAAAACAAGTAACATAAAGATATATAAAAAAGAATATACTAATGCCTAATTCTAAAAGCTTCTAGCCATATATTTAAAAATAATATAAAGACATAAAAAGTTCAAGCAGGGAAGAAAATAATTTATAGCAAGAAGCAAATAAAAACACAAAATAAAATATAGAAAGAAAATCACATAAACATGGTAAAAAATCAATTATTTTAAAAAAAACACGATACAGAAAAATATTATCTAATGGAACTTAATAGAACAAACATAAAAAATACAAAACCCCACATAAGAACAAAACCGTTATGGTTAAAAATCTAAAATCCCCAGAAGAGCCGCCATGCTGTCACGCCCCATTTTTCTCGCGAAAAGCGGAACTCAACATGTGACAACTCTTTTGAGATTATTAAAAAAGAAGAGAGAGTCGTCACCTAACGAATTAAGGTGCATTAGGGCATCGTTCTAAATAAAAAAAACTGGTTTGAACAAGCCTAGGTCGCCAGAGTCGGGTAAGGGTTCAAATTACCTCGAAAGAAAGGTGTTAAGCACCTTTCGAGGTCCACAAATGTGGGTCCCTTCCGGATTCGTTAATCATGTGGGAAACATAGTGATAAACTAAGGTAAATTATTTCAGTAAAACTAACTTAGCTAAGTAGTTGAACAAATAAACTCCTAAATTATTTTACTAATTAAGTAATAAAATCAGGCAAAAAATGAAAATAAAATATTTCACTTATTTCATCAGTATAAACTAAATCATTTACCAAATTGATGCAAAACTATATATAAAAATTACAATTGAATCATTTCCTATTTAAACATATGCGATTCATTTTAGACCAATGAGTATCCCAACAAAATTTAAATTGACGAATTAAAAAAAATAAAAATAAAAATAAGTGAAAAACAACTTTAACACGCCCGTAAAAAAATATTTTTTGTTCCAATGAAGAAGTTATATTTATTTTTTTTAGAAAAATTTTTTTGAGTAATACTAGGTGATTACGACAATATAAACTTAATTGTTAAATACGCAGGTAATTTAACGGACAGGAAATTTTAAAAGAGCCAAGATATTCAAACAAACAAGAAAAATAACTTTTGAAAAGATAAAAGAAAATATTTTAAACGATATTTGTTTTGTTAACTCACAACATATAACTCTTAGTTACCCAAAATAAAAGAAAATTAATATAATATATAGATACTTTTATAAATGATTTAAAAAATATTTTTTAAATATTAGACAAGTTTAAAAAAGTCTAAAAAATGTGTGTTGCTTTATAGGGAGGGCAACACGATATAATGGATCGTGACCTTCGACCTTAACAACAAGTTAATTAGAAGTCGGTCTTAAGTTAAAAATATAATAATATATTTTAAAATTTTGAACAAAGACTTGAGTTTTGAATATAATCACATAAATATATTTATATATAAATACACATAATGATTTTTTTGAAAACTTTGGTTGATGTTGCTTCCGGGGAAAGGGTCGGCTTTGATTAAAATTTTGAAATTAGACCTCGTAATTTCTTTTACTTTTTCATTAACTATATGTTAAGGATAGTATTCAAATGTGATTAATAATTTTTAAAAATACATTACCTATTTTAATTTGAAAAGGAAAAATAGGCGACGAAAAGTATAATAAAAACAACTTTGTAAGAAAGTATGCAAGTTGAAAGTGGTTAAAAGAAAACATCTAAACAAGTAGCAGATAATCCCCAGCCCCCTTTAAACATCCCTTTTTCTCACTATTATCGAGTTATTACAATCATTACAATTGATGAAAACGAGTGCATGAATAAATGAAATACAGAAAAAGCATATAATGACCAAATTAATTAACCTTCATAGCCCGCTCTTGTCCCGGTGACTTTCCGATGGATCTCGAAATAAAATGATACCTGCTTAAAGACTAAAAAGAACAGTATGCACACATAGATACTAAAGAGCGGTGTATGCAAATAAGACAGTGATATCACAATATGAATAAATTCAAAGATTATTATTTTCCACAAAAATCTAACAGATGATAAATCAAACAAAGTTATACCAATTAAACATAGTTAATGAACAATCCAAGTAATAATTAAATTTTGCATAGTTAAATTGACTAACCAGTTTGATGGTTTTGGCTAAATAGAGAGACTCGAGTTTCAGCAGAAATATGAGAGGGGAGGAAGACAATGCTTCTTCCTTTTACTATTATTCTTTATGTTTTTAAAGAGAAAGCAATAATATTTGAGTATTATCCTCCAAAGGAAAAGCCATTTTTCTATAATAAAGAAAAGAAAGAGAAAAAAAGTTGTATATGTAAATCACCCGTAAGGTGAGCATGCCCCACAAGAATGGAGAAGACATGTTTATATAGTCAAACAACAAAGGGATCCGTTAATTAAAAAAGAAAAAATATCCAAAAGAAATCATTTAAAGGACATAAAAAGAAAAGAAGGAGGATAATTAATCAAATAATTTTCTTTAATCAGAAAAGCAAAATCAACTAATTGTCAGCTTACCATAACCAAATATGTAGTATACTATTTTAAGAAAAGGAAAAAAAATCAGTCATACAAATCTTTCCTTATTAAACATTTGGCACATAAAATGAATAAGTAATTATAAGAATTCTTGCCTTAATGGATTAGACAGAATCAAAATAAAGCCTTAAATCATCACATTTATGATGTACTAATATTGAGATTACCATAATTGTTGTAGAATCACTGATGAAGAATCTAGAATATCAAAGATTGTGATCAATTTTAACCTACCATAACGAATAAATACCCACTTATTTAATTATTATGATAAAGTAAAAATCAGGAAATTTTTTTTAAATTTGCAGTGATAGCCTCAAATCAGTAGTATCAACTAAAATTAACAAATATACAAGGGATACTGCCTCAATTTATATTTTCGAAAAAAGAAACGGATACTCTTAGCCAACATTACCAAAAATATATAAGGGATGCCGCCTCAATTTAATTTTCGAAAAAAGAAATGGATACTCTTAGCCAACATTACCAGATTTAACAAATATGCCAACATGAGTTTACTTTAAAGGGGAGAGGAAAAAGGACAACTCAAAATCATCATACAATAGACATACTAAGACTACCACATGTTGCATAAATAAATAGATAAATGATTATCTTACACACATTAGCATGGATCACTGAAATAGGAAGCAAAATAAATTTCACCAAATCTTCATCTAATGTACACAATTAGTTGTAGCATATAGACAACAAATTAGGACATATATAGTATTAAACTTACAGAACTAATAGAGCCAAGCTAGTAAAGAATCATTTAATCTCATAATTTAAATACATAGGACATGAACATTAAGCAAAACTCAGAACTAAGCATACCATAGAGTGAGGGATTGACAGAAAACATCACAAGAATTGGGAATTACGATATATGATAATAAACAAAGAGGAGTGAAAAATCGATACTTCTTAGACGGGCATAGATGATAATATTATACGAATCTCATATATCATCACACAAATATCAACAATTATGCAAATGAGCAAAAAGGAGCAATGTCATATTTTGGACAGATATTTACAAATCCGTCATTAAAACGTGACCAGCTAGGTTCATCGGTCGCTGTTTCGGTGTAGTGGCGGTGGCTTCCGAAAAATAGGATTGGTGTTGTGGAGTCTTGCATGTTCATCGGACGCGGTGGTCAGGTGGTAGTTGACTAGAGAGGTTGAAAAGAAGGGGAGATAGAGGAAGGGGTATGGGTCTGCGGCTGTTATCGGTGCTCCTCTGCAAAGACAAGAGAGGAGGTGCACTGCTGGATGTTCTCCGGCCAAACATTACCGGGAACAATGGTGGAAGCGGATGAAAAAGAGGGAGGAGGGGGAGAAGGTGCAACTAGGAGGAGGTTAGGGTGGCGAGAGAAAAAAAATGGAGAAGAAGAATGGAGTGGGAGGCAGCGCTACTGGTGGCGTTGCTAGTGGTTGGACGGAGGGCAGTGGTAGTGGTCAGCCGCCGCAATGAGGTGAGAAGAGAAAGAGAGAGTGTTGTGCGGTTGCTGCTAAGAGTTTTTTGTGTGAAATGAAAGTAGGGTTTGGGGGTATTTGAGAATAAAGGAAAGAATGCAGGGTTTAGTTTAGTCCGTAGGATTAGATTAAATGAATGGTTAGGATTTAATTTTAGGTTATGAGTTGGGTCATGGGTCAAATGGGTCACCCGAATGGGTAATGGGTTGGAATTAAATAGGTTAAAGTGATTTGAATTTAAATGATGGTCAAAATTAGTAAAAATGGGTTAGAATTGGTAAAAAGAGGCTAAAATTGATAAGAATTGAGTGAAAATGGCTCAATCTTAAAGAAATTGGAAGGAATTCTAAAATAGTTGCTATATAATTAATAAACTGCTAGACTTGTAAATAATTTAACAAATAGGAAATATAATAGTTTAAATTATGGGAAAAAAATATATAAACATTTTTGTCAATATAAATAAGTTATAAAATTGAATAGACTCATGTAAATATTATATAATTAATAAAATATTATATCTTGTAAATAATTCAATGACTAGGAAATAAAATTAAACTATTGAATATTATAGAAACTTTATTATTAACATAAATAATTTATAAATTCAAGTAAAATTTTACGCAAATAAATTTGAAAAATTTAGTAAAATTATGTAAATAGTTTATAAAGATTAAGTAAAATATATATTTTAAAACAAGAGCATATATTGATATGAAATATACTATATATGACACAATTATTTAATATTAAAAAAAATTAATAAATTAAAATTAATGCAAATTATATATACATATATATGCAATTTAAAATAACTTCACAAAATTATGATAATTAATTATTTTAAAAATATAATGCAAATCGAATATTTGCGTAAAAAAGGTAAATAAAATATACATATATAAGCAGCGTATACGGGGGGGCGTATGAAGGTCAAAATTGGGTGTCAACACATACCATATTATTCTTTATAATATGATAAAATGCAAAAAAAAAAATATATAGCTTTAATTCAAGTGATTTTATACACGAATCAAGAAAAACGAATACAATAAGCAAAGAGAGCTTCCAAAGGTATTCACATGTATGATGAGGCAATGTACTACCTCAAACAAAGAAAACCCAAAAAATACTAACAAAACTTAACATAGTATAAGTTGTAGTAATTCAATGAAGGGAGTTAAAATTATATTTTATGTAACTCTTTTTAAATGACATTAATTCTTGATAAAATAATAAAAGTTTGCATATAATTTCATAAATTATATGAATTTTAATTCTTTTCATTAACAAAGTTATATCCTTCTTTAACTAATTTAGTAGATAATAAGCAAATAAAAATAATGCATGTTGAGGAGATAAGAATTAATTATCAAAAAAAGGAGATATGAATTATTTTTTATTTTATAAATATGGCATATGTTAATTTTCATAATGAAACAACATAAAATTACAAAAGATAAATTCTAAGACACTTTATTAATAGTTAAAAATTATTCATGGATCATCAAAGGATGTGGTGCATCAGATGTGACTACTCCTCTAAAGGTCTCAACTTCATGTGCTGGATATAAATTTTTTTTGATAGAGAACGCTTTTCTTATGTGGGCCCTATGCAATGTGAATTCAAATTAGTGAGGCTCCAATATAAGTACTATACATCAAAAGAGAAATCAAATAAAAAAATACTGATAAAAAAAGTTAATGTATGTCTTGTATAATATTAGTGTAAAATAATTACAATATTAAATTTACTTATTTTATTATAATATATAATTTATCTTATTTTAAAATTATAGATCTCTTTTTGTGAAAATATACCTATAAATATCTTTAGACCCGATAGTAAAAAATTCTTTACTTTATAATGTATATTATTTAAATGAACTTATTACATCATTTAAGAGTACAAAATATAATATCCTAATAAAATTGCTTAAATTAATTTTTGAATTTTAATAAAATATACTTTAAAACTATCTTTAGACATGCAAAAGTTTATGATTTATAATTCTTTTCAAATATTAATTTACTTATTTTATTATAATATATAATTTATCTTATTTTAAAATTATACATCTCTTTTTGTGAAAATATACCTATAAATATCTTTAGACCCGATAGTAAAATTTTTTTTACTTTATAATGTATATTATTTAAATGAACTTATTACATCATTTAAGAATAAAAAATATAATATCCTAATAAAATTGCTTAAATTAATTTTTAAATTTTAATAAAATATACTTTAAAATTATCTTTGGACATGCGAAAGTTTGATTTATAATTGTTTTCAAATAGTATGAATAAATTATCTTTCAAGTAATTTTAAAAAAATTTATTTATATTATTATAATATCTTTGTGTAAAAATTAAATATGTAAATAAAAGTTAATTAATTTTAAATTTTTGTAGAATATTAAAATTTCACCTCATAAAAAAGTTATGGTTGAAAAATATGGGGTCCACGTGAGATTTTTAATTATTTGAAATACAGTTGGCATTTAGAGAAAAAGTGTTTAATTATTTTATTATTAAGAATTTTATTGTTAATGACAAATAAAAAAATATGAATAATTTTTTAAATGACTATACTACCCTTAGTCTACCACCTCTTCACATTTCTATATAATAAATAGAAAAATAAATAAAAATAGAAATGAATATCAATAGATTCATTATTATTCAACTGCTATAATTTTATACAATAATCAAATATGAAAGTAAAAAATTAATATAAATAAATTGAAGTTTTTAACTTAATATTTATGATATTATTATGCTTAATAAATGGATCAAAAATTATTACCATAATATAAAAAATAAAAAATTTTGTATGGAATGTGTACTCTAATTACACATATGGAAAAAGATTTCTTGTGGGTCTTTTAAAAGAAAAGATTCTTCTAAAATTTTATTTTTAACCATTGATACTATAGTTATAATTTGTCCTTAAATGAAGTTAAATTTTCAAAAATGTCACTGATCAATCTTGTTATGACTCTTCTATATAATAATACTAGATAAGTATAACCGTGTATAACACGGGCCCAACACATAAAAAATTTTAAAGATCTAATTTTAAATTAATTTTTTAAATTTTTTAAATTTTTTTTGAAAAATGACAGTCATAAGTTTCTTATGCGCTTTTTCAAATTAAATTCTAAAAAAATTGAATGATTTTCTATACTCAAGCAAAGCTTAAAATATTTCCTTCTTTGATAGAAAGGTTTGTTGTCCTAATTTCTTATCTCATTTTAATGTTAATTAATTTACTTTTTATATTAATTCAATGTAAATTATTATTATTATTTTCTTTGTAATCTAAATAAATTTATCATTGATTCATCATTTTGTATATATAACTTTAGCAAAACTTTAATTATCATTTTTTTATTTTCTCTTATGTAGAAATATTCAATATCTTATAATAGAAAAAATATGTTAGAAAATTAAATTACATTATTTATTTTAATGTTGAATAAATAATTGATTTTTGTTATTATGAAAAAGTATGTGAGACAATCATATAATATATCTCTTTTTAAATTAAAGCAAAAGAGACTTTTTAAGTTTTGGGTGTTTAATTAATGAAATTTTATAAAATATTATTTTAAAATAATATGATTAAAAAAAGTTAAGCTAACTAAAATGTCATTTCTCCTAAATAGAACACTTACGGTGTTTAATAATTTAGATGTATTTTTCTTACAAAAAAATTAGTCTATACTTATTTTTTTTTTAAAATTACATAAGTTATTCTAATTATAACTTTCTCTATTTTTATTTCTTATTTTGACATATGAATAATATGTTCTGTTTATACTTATAGCATCATTATTGAACATCATGTTTAATTTATGGTATGTTTTATTAATTTTATATTCTCAATAAATGTTTGAAAATCATCTAACACATATCGAATTTGCATTTTATTAAAATATTTTATGACTCTGTATCATAGTATTTATTAATATATATTATATTTTTTTTTAATACTCGCAATCATAATCGGTTCCGATTGAAATTATTTGCATTTAATATTTATGTCAAACTAATGAATATGTGAAATCTATTTTTCATATATACTTTTATCACTAAATCGCAGTTAATAAATGTATATTTTCTCATTAATATAGGATTTAACCATGATAAACTAATGTGATTTAGCTTAAACATCTAGTGTGATACATTTTAACTCTGATCAACACTCCATCATAACAACATTTTATCAACTTTATATCATTAAAATAATTTAAAAATTATTTTTATTTTATTAAATATTTTATGCGAAATCCTATTTTCATGAGAATTTTAATATCATATCAAATAACATGTATTTTTTTATTAATATATATGTAAATATTAATTTAAATATTGTACTTATATAAATATTATTTTTATCAAGTAGAAATTAAAAACTTAAGTTCAAAAAGTGATATAACCACATTATAAAATAAGGATAAAAATAATTTTATTTTTGTTGAAATATAGTCAACCAATACATGATGGATCTTCTAAAATTAGGTAAAAAAAATAGTCTTGGATTAAAAGAGAAGATTATAATTTTTATGTTATATGGTTAAAATATTTAATTCTTATTTCAAAAGTGTATAGCATATAAAACTACCATTGGTTTCACTTCATCTTTCTATATAAAAATAAATAATATAATAAAAAATTAAATTCCACCATATTTACTTATCTTATTATAATTTTTAAATTAACTATAATTTCAATTCAAAGTCAAATCTTAATATTTAAAATTTAAGTCATCAATAACCATATCTTATATAGTGCAGTGAATTTCAAATAAGAAATTATCTTTTGTCTAATATAATTTATATATATATTTTATAAATTAATTCTGGTGACTTTTATATGTTTGTTAGTAGAAGTTCATGACAATAATTTTTGGGCTAAAATATAGTTTTAAAAGGTTTGAATTTGAAAAATATAAATTTAGAAGTACAATTAGATATTTAAAAGAGTTGTATTTTTATTGAATGCACCATTCTATTAAAGTAAATAATGAGTGAAATATTTTTTTTTTAAAATGGTGACAAAATATAACATGAATGAAAGTTGATAATGGTTATACATTTAAAATTTTATGAGGTTGAATAAGTCTATATAAAAAAAGGACCAAGCTACTATAATTACATATTATAAAAAGAATGAGCTTATCAAAAAATGCAATTAGCTTCATATATATTACATATGTTTAGAGACTATTGATGAGAAAATAAGATACAATTAAGTATACATAATATAATTTATATTGCTTCATGTATAATTTTTTGTAGTCATGGTTGTTCTTCCATGACTCTTCTATATAATAGAAATAATAATAAATATCTAAAATGGGATATATCTCAAACTCTGTAGAAGAGTAATGCTTTTAAAATAATTTTAAAAAAGAAAAGGTGGAATAAAAAGTGTGATGGATATTTAACCTTGTGTTAAAAAATTATAGGTCAATTCTACTAAATAATATAATATATAAAATTATATAGAGATATAGATACAAATAAAAAGATAATTCTATCTTTCGATATAGATATAGAGTGAAAAGACAAATATGACATTGGTTGATATACTTTTATCATTAAATCACAGTTAATAAATGTACATTTTCTCATTAACATATGATTTAACCATGATAAACTAACGTGATTTAGTTTAAACATCTAACATGATACATTTTAACTCTGACCAACACTCTATCATAATAAAATTTTATCAACTTTATATTATTAAAATAATTTGAAAAATTAATTTTATTTTATTAAATATTTTACGCAACATTCTATTTTCATGAGAATTTTAATATCACATCAAATAACATGTATGTTTTTATTAATATATATGTAAATATTAATTTAAATATTGTACTTATATAAATATTATTTTTATCAAGTAGAAATTAAAAACTTAAGTTCAAAAACTGTTATAACCACATTACAAAATAAGGATGAAAAATAATTTTATTTGTTGAAATATAATCAATAGATCAAATAAGAAAGACCCAAATACATGATGGATCTTCTAAAATTAGGTAAAAGAAATAGTCTTGGATTAAAAGAGAAGATTAGATTTTTGTGTTATTTGGCTAAAATATTCAATTCTTATTTGAAAAATGCATAACATATATTAGCATGATCTTAGTGAAATGTCAAAACTACTGTTGGTCTCACTTCATTTTTCTATATAAAAATAAATAATATAATAAAAAATTCAATTACATCATCGTTACTTATCTTATTATAATTTTTAAATTAAATATAATTTCAATTCAAAGTCAAATCTCAATATTTAAAACTAAGCCATCAATATCTATATCTTATATAGTGCTGTAAATTTCAAATAAGAAATTATCTTTTGTCTGATATAATTTTTATATATGGTCTATAAAATTAATTATGTTGAATTTTATATGTTTTTAGTAAAAGTTCATGACAATAATTTTTGAGCTAAAATATAGTTTTAAGAGGTTTGAATTTGGAAAATATAAATTTAGAAGTATTATTTAATATTTAAAAGAGATGTATTTTTATTCAAATGCACCATTCTATTAATATAAATAATAAGTGAAATAATTTTTTTTTTAAAATGTGACAAAATATAACATGAATGAAAGTTGATAACGGTTGTACATTTAAAATTTTATGAGGTTGAATAAGTTATATAAAAAAGTGTCAATCTACTATATATATATATATATATATATCGCTAAGTTGAACGTTATATTACCCTTTTTTTTCCTCTACTAAATTAAAATTTAGTTAATACATAATTAAATATTAATATTTTATCATATCATATCATATTTATATATTTATTACTACACAAGTGTGAAGCCAAAAAGTAAAAAATTAAAATAAGTAAATAATAATAAATAAATATAAATAATAATAATGATAATAAATAAATAATAATAAATAAATAAAAATAATGATAATGATAATAAATAAATATAAATAATAATTAATAACTAATGAACTAAATAAATAAATTAATAATAATAATAATAATATATTACACTAATTAAAAGTGAAAAACCCTAATAGTAAAAGTTGGATTGCCATATTTTTCCTGTAGTAAATTAAAATATAATAAAATATCTAATTAAATAGTAATATTTTACCATTATATATATATATATAAAGTCATCCATTGAACCAAGTAAATGAGGAGGATTGTTTCACATGCCAGTAATTATTGTAGGTTACACTTTTATATTTTTTTAATTATTATTTATATACTACCTTAAGTTGAAAGTTAGATTACTATTTTGCCCCTCCACTAAATTAAAGCTAGTTAATACATAATTAAATATTAATATTTCATCATATCCTATCATATTTATATATTTACTAATTTCTGGATACGTGCTTCACACGTGTACATCCACATTAAATAATGAAACATAGAGTTGTGATAAGTGTAAATTCAAAATAATTGAACTGGCGTTTTGGTTACCTTAATTTACTAATCATGCTTTGATAACGATTAAGTATAAAGTGTGATAAGATCATCAAAATAAAATTTTTAAAAAATCAATATTTATGCAAAAAAGTGCAAGAATTACATAAAATACATTACCATGGTGGGCAAAAATATAAATCACGCACCAAGAGTAAATTTAATCTGCGGGTTTTAGGCTGCTTCTATCAAGTTTATGGATATTTCATACAAACTCAAAATGCCAACAACAACAAAACAAGAAGGTAAATTAGAAAATATTTGAAAAACTATCAAAAAGAAGAAGAAAGAATGCAACAACTCCACATTACCTATTAAAAGGTGTAGAGTATGATTATGACACAAAGATATATATTTTTCATATCGAGTCTGCTTAATGGTACAAATTTTCATTAGAGGATTGTGTATAAAACTATTATAACCAGTAGAAGCTTAGAAGATGAAAAAATTAGAAGGTGAAACCGTAGTATATGAAATAATAATTAAAAATATATAAAAGTGTAACCGACAATAGTTAGTAGCAGGTGAAAAAATCCTCCTCACACACACACACACACACACATGTATATATGATATTTGATGGTAAAATATTACTATTTAATTAAATATTTTATTATATTTAATTTACTACAGAAGCAAAATGGTAATCCAACTTTTAGAATAAGTGCTTCCCACTTATATAATAATATGATTACTATACAAGTGTGAAGCCAAAAAGTGAAAAGTTAAAATAAGTAAATAATAATAAATAAATAAATAAATAATAATAATAATAATAATAATAAATAAATAAATAAATATAAATAAATAAATAAATATAAATAATGATAATAAATAAATAAATAATAATAATAATGATAAATAATAATAAATAACTAACGAACTAAATAAATAAATAAATAACTAACAACAACAACAACAACAACAACAACAACAACAACAACAACAACAACAACAACAACAACAACAACAATAATAATAATAATAATAATAATAATAATAATAATAATAATAATAATAATAATAATAATATATTATACTAATTAAAAGTGGAACGCCCTAATCTTAAAAATTGGATTACACTTTTATATTTTTTTATTATTATTTCATATACTACCTTTTCACCTTCCAACTATCTCATGTTCTAAGCTTCTACCGGTTACAATGGTATTTATACATAATCCTCTAATGAAGATCTGTACCATTAAGTAGACTCAATATGAAAAATATATGTCGTTGTGTCATGATCATACTCTACATCTTTTAATAGGTAATATAAAGTTGTTGCATTTTGCTTCTTCTTTTTGATAGTTTGTCAAATATTTTCTGATTTACCTTCTTGTTTTGTTGTTGTTGGCATTTTTGGTTTGTATGAAATGTCCAAAAACTTGATAGAAGCAACCTCACACTTACAGATTAAATCTATTCTTGGCCCGTGACTTATATTTATGCCCATCATGAGGCTAGGTTAGCCGAAAGATGGTTATCGGTTCAAGAACGTAAGGTGTCCCTGCTTTTTCAGGGTAAGAAGGGGTAGAGAAAATGCCTCGAGCCAATGTTGGTAACTTGTATTTTATGTAATTCTTGCACTTTTCTGTATAAGTGTTGAAATTATTTTTAGTTTTATTTTATTTAGGTGATCTTGTCACGCTTTATACTTAATCTTCATGAAAGCATGATTAGCAAATTAAGGTAACCAAAACGTCAGTTCAATCATTTTTAATTTACACTTATCACAACTCTATATTTGATTATTTAATATGGATATACAAGTGTGAAGCAAGTGTCCAGAAACTAATAACATAAAAAGAATGAGCTCATCAAAAAATGCAATTAGCCTCATGTAAATTACATGTTTTTAGAAACTATTGGAGAGAAACTAAGATAAAGCTAAGTACATAGTATAATATATATTGCTTCAAGTACAATTTTTTATAGTCATGGTTATTCTTCCATGGCTCTTCTATATAATAGAAATGATGATAAATATCTGAAGTGGTAATATCTCAAACTTTCTAGAAGAGTAATAAATCTAAAATAATTTTAAAAAGAAAAGGTAGAATAAAAAGTGTGATGAATATTTCACCATGTGTTAAAAAATTATAGGCAAACTCTAATAAATAATATAATATATAAAAATATATAGATATATATATATATATATAGACAAAAAGATAATTTTACCGTTGGATATAGATATAAAGTGAAAAGACAAATATGCTCTTAGTCTACCATCTCTTCATCTTTCTATATAATAGAAATACAGAAATAGAAATTAAAATAAAAAACTTGGAAGTAGTTGACATTAACTTCGGTAATACAATTTTTAAAAGTATTGATGGTTTTGTTTTATGTCAACTTCACTACATTGACAAGGTTCTTTCTAAGTTTTAATACTCCATTTTATACTTCTAACAAGATGATTGAGATCTCTGAAAGATTTGATAGTCAGTTAGACTTTACTAATACATGCGATTTATATTTTAATGTACGTATGGATTGCACTAGGATGGATATTACCTTTATTGCGTGTAAATTGTCAAGATATACTCATAATTACGATCCAAACATAGACCTCAAACGTAACACGGAATTTAGAACCACGATGGTTCCAAGCTAACCCTTGGCACATGCATAACATAATCAAAAGCAAATAACTAAGTGGAAATAAATCAGGAAAATATCATCATAAGCGGAAGTCTAAGATAACATAACACGTAAGTGGAACTACAATTCAACACCACTAAATATCTAAATATAACTATCTGAAAAACGTCTAGTCATAAGATGAGCTGTTGGGATAAGACCTCAACTAGCTTGGCTAAGTCTGAAACTAAAAGATATAAAAGCAAAACATAAGACTAAATTGGTGTCCTCAGATGATGAGGACTCACTCAAAGCTGAGATTGGCTGAACTGAAGTGGGAGCGAATCTAATGTCGGGGCTAAGACTGGTCACCAAACCTATATTATGAGATGATATAGCACAACAGTATGTGATCATTACTTTAAATGTATTGAGTATGTAGGATAAGTAAAACATAATAGTAAAATAGTAAACTGAAACGTGAGTATGAGATAGTCTAAAACATGAGATTCTGATTGTAAACTGAATTAAATGGCTCAAAGTTTTCAAAAATTGAATCATAAAGCTTGACATAACTAAAATCATAAGCAAAATCTCATAAAATGAATATTGAGTCAAAATATCATAAGTCATAATATCGTGAAACATAAACATGAAAATGTATAAAAAATCATGGAACAATGAGAGATTCTTATAACCGACATACTCCAAGTGAGCATACAAGGAGCCCAACTTGTAACCTTAGCTGGGAGGTATGTCCATACCGTGCCAAGGGTATGAACCATAAAAGGCGTGATATCACTCATGGGTCCAGTAGCGTAAGGAAGACACTCTCAACTGAAGAGGACTCCTTAGGTTAGGGGTGAGGGAGACACTCTCAACTGGCGAGGACCCCTCATACTGTGGTGGCACGTAGTTATGGGATTCGGGTTGTCTATAACCCTTATCCGCTCTGTGTTAAATACTACTTTCAAAACATACATAGTGCTCATATCATAATCATGAAACATACTTGATTTTGCACGGGCTAGTTAGAAATCATGATATTTAAAAATTGTATAATATACGTGAACTAGCCATGAAAATAATGCCGAAGATTGGCCATGATACATAGTCTTGAGATTCATGAAATTCATACATAATTAGATAATTCATTATAACTTGAAGATATAGATTTATAAGAGTTTTTAGTAGAAAACATGTAATTACAATCATAAAACATTAATTAGAATATGAGAGAATCAAAATCAAAGAGATCATGGAGTTTTCATCAAATTAGATCTAACTCTAGAATTTTAATAAAATCATAATTGGAGACTTTACCTAATGAAATTGAGTTTGAATTGGGCATGAAGGTGGAAGGAATCCCCCATTTATAACCCTACATACCTGGGCTTGATGACTTCTTGCTAGGATTTGAACCCAAGAGAATTTGAGAAGAAGGAGAACCTTGATTGCTTGAGGACTTGAGAGGATTTGATCTTCAACTTCAGGTGTTGGGGATAGAATGAGGGTTAGGACAAAATAAAGCCCTCTAATACACCTTTTTAGGAGCTCAAACAGACTTAGTTTAGGAGTTAAGAACACAGAAAATACAGAAATATGCTTAATAACTCATCTGAGAAAATCGTCCGGGCAGACCTAACGGATCGTTAGTCCATCTAACGCCCTGTTATCACCCAGTTGAAGCACAATTTCAACTCTCTAAACCCCACTTAACGTCTCTTCTTAACGATTCATCATCATACTTAACTGATCATTGCTCCAGTTGTTAAGACTGGTAGAATCTCACATTTTCTCTAGCTTTACTCACTTAATGGATCACTTGACGATCCGTTAGTTGTCCTAACGGATCACTTGACGGTTCATTTTATGATCTGGTGCAAATTATGTTATTTTTCCCATTTTATCTCCAGAATCTGATATTAGAAACTTTTGTGGTGTTACATAATCTGAATAATGATCATTGGAGAGGTATAGTGAGGATATTTTTCTATATTAAAAGAAAAAAAATTGCACTATATTTCAAAAGAATTTCTTCGATATTAGAAAGATGTTCTTATAGCAGTTGAACAACTAATGTTGGTGATAACAAGTCAACGTCCGGATGAATTTTCACTTTTGGTGGAGGAGCAATTTCACGGGCTTCTAAGTACGACGTGTATTACTCATTCAATTATGAAATTTGAGTTTATTATGATCCATTTAAAAATCAACTTTATTAAATTGAATAAATTAACAAATAATCGTTCCATAATGAATATTATAATAAAATGCATGGTTTATAATTTATCCTAATAATAATATAAGGTAATTATGTAGGAAATTCACGTAATGAAAATTAAATTTTATCCAAATTCCACCCAAGTGAAAAATCATGTTTGAATATTATTTATGTCACAAAACGCATCATTAATCACTTTTAAAACTCAAAATGATCTAAAAATTTATTGCCATATCTTACGTGGTAAACCAATAGATTTGATTTTTAATTTTTCTTAAAAATAGTCAACAAATCTAATTTTTTTCATTAATAAGTTTCTAATCCAAATAAATTTCATTTATTATTTTCAAATTGTTTCTATGCCAGGCCAGCACATCATTGACCAATTTTTACTAAAAAGAAATATATATTACATATGTTCTTCTGCACGGATTTATATTTATATTGCATAATATGTTTTATTTATGAGTTATGACATAACATGTGTTATTTATACAATATAATTATAACCAGTTATTTTTCCCCTTTTAATTTTATTGGGTATGAATTTTAATTAAAAAATTAAATTTTAAAATTTTAAGTTAACGATATGTGTAATTTATGCAAACAAAAATTAAATCCTGTAGTCTTAATATATTACGTAGAATATTGAAATTTGAAAGTTACTAATTATAATGATTTGCATGGTCGATTTATTCTTTTAAACCCGTTTCTCCAGTTTGAACCTTTATGTAGCTTCATTATGTTGTTTATGACTTGCGAGAATGCGTAGCATGATTTTCAAAGTGATCGGATGCATTTAGAAAAAGGTTTTCAGTTTTGAAAGTTTGACCAAAGTCAACTGTAGCGCCCAAATAGAAAGACTGTGTGGGCACATACATCGACTCTGATTGATAGGAGAACCCTTACAACATTTCCATCAAATGGACAAGACAATAATTTCTAAAATTCACATTAATTGCTAGAACGACCAGCAAAATAATATTACAAGATTTCTCTAACATGACTCACCCAAGATCTAGTATAGACAGGTACAAGAGCTCTATTTGAATACTTGAAAAATAAAATGACCCAGCTTCGTTTGGAAAAAAAACCACTGAAGCTGGTGCTGAGTACTCCATGCCAATTAAGGAACTTCAACCTGCCATATCCTATACCCAAAAGAAAAAGGTGTAGAAAGGTAGTATCAGTACACCACATGTACTGATAGCCATCATCGACCGACTAGGGTTAGTTAACACAATATCATAAAAAATCAATACACAATCACTATTACTAAATTCAGCAACCACTTCACTTATGCAATATCCCACTAAGTTTAATCACTACGATATTATTTCTTATGCCTCATCAAGGTTCATGTAATTATCCCACGCTTTTATTCGTTAATTAGCCTATCAGTCTTCCTCTCTCTATCTCCGCTGCAGCGAAAGCAAAGGCCACTACAGCGGTCCCGCTGCTGTGGCGATGTGTTTGCTGCAGTGCTACCCCATCCAGCCAGTAACCAATTTTCCCTATTCCAGCTCCGTTTTATTTTGTCATATAACATTATAGCACTACTATCCCTCTTACCCTTCTAACATGAATGACTAAGTCCGTTTCTACCGTTTATTAACCTCTTAGTTATCTATAGGACTTTTTCGTTTTCCGTAGAAGTACCTCAATTAATAAAATCTACTTGCTATCACACGGTACTGCGCTATCTTTTGTTCAATCCATCATGCTACCATCCATGAGCCACAAAATCAATTTAAAACAAAACTATCAAACGCAATTACGAATTAATTATCTCAAGTTTACACAGAGATCGTCAAAAATAATATGAGGGAGTCAATTTTCCCAACAGTAAAATACATGCATATACCTGACTCATACCACGAAATATCATAAGATGCCATACCTAGACTAATAGCCCCATACAGTATTCCACACATGTTCCATACCTCAAAACCTAATCCATGTCGGTATATCATGTATCACACTGGTATATCAATTACCTTTTTGTATCTGCAGCCGTATGTATATTAACCATACCCGCATAATCTTTGTCTCACAATCATACCATTAGTGATATGCAGGGCACACGCCTCTGTCGTATCACTGTACACACATGTCAGAGGGTCTTATACTTTCCCTTCTAGTCATGATCTGCAGGGAACTTTAGAGATCCATGTACTATACACCCAGCTGTATGAACATTCATCATACCTGTCTGTTTACCCACTCATACACCCAGCCACATGGTCCTTTAGCCATACCTATCTATGTACTATCTCATACCTCTAGCCCGAACACTCACCTCGGGCATGAGCCACTCGTGTATCTAATCCTTATTCGAAATCTAATTATAGTAACCTGTTCATCTGAGTCCCTTAACTTCGGCCTTAGGCCTCTCATTTACCATCATATCGATAACTTTTCTTCCGTATTATCTGTGATCTCCGTCATAAATTCACTTAGTTCCAATTCGCTCCTCAATTGCGGGACGTATAATGCATCACAACACGTAACAGATCATCAAACGACAAGAATTACACAGTCACACAACAAGTACAATAACATAAAATTAAATCAACCTCATATAAGTACAATAATAATCATATTTAATTCAGCAAGTTATAAGATTTTTGACTTAGCCCGCTCACTGGTTTGGGCTCCGCTATAGCGGTATGCTACCCTCTACAGCGTACTGCTGGCAGTATTGCGACCAATCTTTATTCCAGTTTCTCCCACGTCCTGGTTTCTTTGTACCCACTATAATTTAGAAGTATAGTTTGATATTTAAAAGAGTTGTATTTTTATTGAATGCACCATTCTATTAATATAAATAATGAGTGAAATAAATTATTTTAAAAAAATATGACAAAATATAACATGAATGAAAGTTGATAACGGTTATACATTAAAAATTTTATGAGGTTGAATAAGTTTATATAAAAAAGTACCAATATATTATAATTACACACACACACACAAACACACACACACACACACACACACACACACACACACACACACACACACATATCATATATTATTATATAAGTGGGAAGCGCTCAAGTTAAAAGTTGGATTACCATTTTGCTCTTCCATCTAAAACTATTTCAATAATATTTTATATACTAAAAAGTAAATATACATTACAATAAATATTATTAGACCATTAAATTAAATAAGAAATCTATAATTGTTATAATAGAGAATTAATGTTTTCATTTAATTTACGTTATTTCACTTTATTCAAATTTAATTATAATTATTTATCGTCATCTTTATCAGAATGTAAAAAACTCAAAGCCATAGTATCATGGTTATTTCTTTTATTTAATATATATATATATATATATATATATATATATATATATATATAATTATTTGATTTAAAGATTTATATCTATGTTTTCTACTAAAATATTTTGAAATACTATTTGGTTGAAGAGTAAAAATATCGTTTAATATTTGATGGGTATTTTAGTCATTTAATTTTTATTTTGTGACTTTTTAATTTTATAATTTAACAAAATTTTATTGAAATATGATTATTATAACTCATTATTAAACATCTCTTTTTTTTAAAAAAATAGTCAAATATCTTTTAGTTTAGTGAGTTATTGTTCATATATATATATATATATATATATATATGTATGTATGTATGTATGTATGTATGTATGTATATATAATGAGATTTTCTTATTGTTTGGTACAACAAAAATATTATAAGAGTATTATTTAAATGTAGGCAAAATAATCGTTCAATATTTGATGGACTAATATGAGACTTTTCACTTTTAGTATAATATAATATGATATGATTCAAATATTATTATTTAATTAGATATTTAATTTAATTTTAATTTAATAAATAATAAAATATTATTACTTAATTAAACATTTAAATATGACCATTTGATAAAATATTTTCAGATAAATGATAATTATATAAGCAACTAATATAATTTATTTGGGTGCATATAAAAAAGTAATACCTTAAAATTCTGTCAAGTTTGTCTGATTATAAATTTCATTTATCATCTATCAGCATCAATATATCATTCAACATATATCATCTAACGAATCTGCACAAACTTACATAGGACACACTAATGTGCCGTGATTTTACGATACTTTTGACGCTTAAAATCAAGAAACTATGCACATTTCGGGTATGTTTATGTAGATACGATGCGTTTGTGTTGAATGTTGCAGGTAAACAGGTCCAGAACGGGAAATAGGAAAAGTAAGGCATAAAAGGACTGAAATGCAGGCTACTAGGCAAGTCACGAGTAATTGTCTCAAAGCACGACTCGTGCCTGGAGTCGTGGGGAGAAGATCAAGTTTTAAGGTTGAAGAAGCAGTGCACTTAACGGGTTGAAGGCACGACTCGTTACGTTTGGCAATAAGTCGTTAAGCCAGTCGTGAAGACTGGGAAGAGGATTTCTGAAAAATATCCAATGAAGGCAACGACAGACGTAACAAGTTGTCGGATGATGGGACCTCTAGTCAGGAGAACACTGGTAGGAACCGTCATGTGCACTGGAATTTTGAAGAACCAAAACCACGAGAGGCCTAACGACTCGTGCCCTGACACGATGAGTCGTTAGGTGGTCCGTTACCACGACTGGGCCTACTGCCTAGGACGGATGATTTTCACTGATCACGACTCGTTGGGAGACCCAATGAGTCGTTACTTGGACCGTTACCCATGCAGACCTGAAATCCAAGTTTAGTTAGGATACGATTTTTTGAAACAATAAATATAATTTTTTGGTTTATTTTTTGCAGACAGTTTATTTTTACTACTTTCACATGGATTTTAGTGTTGTGAACAATCATTCTTAGTTCAAGAAACAAAGTTTGTAATTTTGTTCTTGATTTTGGGAATTAATCAACATTGGAGTTTTGTTCATCAGTTTTGGAGTTATATTCAATTCACTTGGTTTTCTTCTACAAATTTTTGTAAGTTACAATTATGATTTATTCTACATTTTGTGATTGTGATATTTCAAACATGAGTAGCTAAACCCATAACTAGGGTTGTGGGAACCATGATGAATTAACATACATAGGTTAAACACTTAGTGATTCTTGAAAGGGGTTTAATACATGTATTATTTTTCTCTTCGTTTTAATTATTTCTTAACGGTTATAAAAGTTGAAACTTGCATTATTCTTACTTACCGGATCAAGGAGGTAGTGAATGAAAAAAGGGATTAATAACGGAGATTTGAGGCTATCACCCCTCATCTAATAGCTTGAAATTATTCGGGGATAGCTAATCCAATATTAAGGGTAAGGGTTAATTAAGCATACACCCATATATGGATCAAGTTGTGTGGTGATAATCATTTAGATAGGGGACCAACCATTTAGGTGAACCTAACTTACCGATATGGAATGTTAAACACCGGAATAGATCACTAGTGTAAAAATCTTGTGGTTATGAAGTCTTGGGGAACACAATCCTAGTCAATTTGTTGATTGAATACAAACCGAAATTGATTTAAACATCTAGTAGTCTTTACTCTTGTTTATTATTTTATTTCTTTTCCGCCTAGGAAATAAGTAATTCGATAGTAATAACTAATCACATTAACTCAAGTTCTTTCTATATTCCCCGTGGAATCGACCTCAACCTTTGTTGGGTTCTATATTTGACATTGACCACTTTATATCTCAATTGTGAGGTGTAATTTGGATGACATTAAATTTTGGCGTCGTTGCCCGGGAATACGGCTAAGGCTTTTGTTAATTGTGTTTGCTTTATTATTTGTTCTTATTTCTTTTTTATTTTTCTTTTGTTGTTTTTATTTTTAACAAGTCTTAGGTTCGTGCATGCCCAGTACTAGGATCCAAGGAAAATTCCTAGTTCAAATCAATCACGAACTTGAGCAAACACTGAGAAATTTGAGAAGAATGGCCAACATACAAGAACAAGAGACAGTGGACCAAGCTACAACTAGAATGTTGGATGAGGAACAAGCTCGGGCTAGAGATTGTGAGTAGCTAGGGTTGCTGAAGAGCAACACCTAGCTGCCGAAGCAGAGCGAGCTAGAAGGAACAGAGGTCCAGAACAGCAGAGACACCGGTATTTAGATGAGGATGATGATGCTGATATTGACGAAGCCAGTGCCGCTGGAGCTATTGTCCCTCCCGCTTTGCCTGCTGGGCAAAATTTGATATTACCAGTGCTATGATCCAACTGCTCAACATGAAGGGGATATTTGCGGGTCATGCAACTGATGATGCACATACTCACTTGAAAAATTTTGTGGGTATCCCCAAAGCTTATAAACAGCCGGAGTGAGTCAAGATGCGATTCGGCTGAGGTTATTTCCCTTTTCATTAGGGAGTGAGGCAACGTTCTGGTTGGCAGAACTGCCCAACAATTCTATCACTACATGGAGGGTGTTGAAAAGAGCTTTTCTTGAAAGATTTTTCCCACCTTCCATAGCCCTGTAGTTGAAAGATGAGATTTACAACTTCAAGCAGTTAAATTCTGAGGCACTTCAAGAGACATGGTTGAGGTTCAACAAGAAGCTTAAAAGGGTGCCCAACCACAAGATCCCAGAAGATACATTGCTGGAATTTTTCTATAGTTCTTTAAATGCTAACACCAAGGCGGTGACTGATACCGTATTTGGCGGATCATTCATGAGCCACACTTATGCCGAGGCTACTGAGCTACTTAACAAAATCACCAAAACCAACCGTGCATGGCACATAAGAGAGTTGGAGATTTTGGATGGTTCTTATGCGGTAGGTATGTCTGCGGAATAGAGAAGAAAGGATGAAGAACGAGATCCGGATATTTTTTAGATAAAGACCACAGTGGGGCTTCTTGCTAAGCATTTGATAGGATCCAAATCTAAAAAAGTGAATGCTGTGGGTTCTTAGGGCAAGGCCCCGAGAAATGATGGAGGCGAATTTGAATCTAAGGAGGAAGCTAATTATCTGAATGGTCAAGGGATGGATTTACGGACCAACACCCAAGGGTCTAACCAAGACTCTTGGCATCAAAGTCAGGGGAACCAAGGTCGGAACTATTACAGGGATAACAATTACAACCGAGGCCAATACAGATATAATGGAGACTGGAAGAAGCATGAGGAGTACAAGAATGATAAAAGAGGTCTGTATGTCCCTCCAAGAAACTGTGAGCCAGAGTCTAGTGGCTCAAGGGTTGAAGACATGTTTTCCAAGGTAGTTAAGCATATGGAGGCAACAGATGGCCATTTCAAGGAGCTCCGCGCTGATATTTCTGGTATGAATCAAAAGGTGAAATAACATGGCGTGGCCATTAAGAAAATTGAGCAGTAGCTGAGTCAGATGTATGTTGCGATGAATCAAAGGCAGAAAGGCACACTTTCCAGCAACACAGTGCAAAATTTGAAAAATGACAGTCACTGTATGACAGTCACTACTAGGAGTGGAAAGGCAAAAGTTGATCCTCTGAGGCCGGTTATGATTGATGAGATAGAAGAGCCCGTATTGAATGATGATGATAGGATAACAAATTCCAAGGACCCAATTTTGGTTGATGATTCTGTGGTGAAGACTGCTCCTAGTAATGTAAAAGAGCATGGACCTAGCAATGAGAAGGAGAAGGAGGCACCTCAAAAGTTCACACCTATTCCTAGACCTCCTCCCCCTTTTCCACAGCAGTTGAAAAAAAAGGTCGAAGATGGAAAGTATCACAAATTCATCTCCATGTTGAAACAATTATCTGTGAACATATCATTAGTCGAGGCACTTGAGCAGATGCCTGGCTATGCTAAATCCATGAAGGACCTTGTCACTAGAAAGAGGACCGTGAGCTTCGAACCTACTAATAATTTGCACCACTGTAGTGCAATAGCATCCCGTTATCTTGTTCAGAAGAAGGAATACCCTGGAGCGTTCACCATACCGTGCACTATTGGATCCTTTAATTTTGCTAAGGCACTATGTGATCTGGGTGCTAGTATTAATTTGATGCCACTAACAGTGTTCAGACAGTTGGGCTTGGGAGCCCCCAAATCGACTATAATGCGACTTTTGATGATAGATTGTATGGTAAAGAATCCCGTGGGAATTCTCTATGATGTTCTAGTGAAGGTGGAGTCCTTTTTATTTTTGACCAATTTTGTCATCCTAGACTATGAAATTGATTTTGAGATCCCCATTATATTGGGGTGACCATTCCTCGCCACCGAACATGCTCTTGTAGATATGGAGACTGGACAACTGAAATTCCGGTTGAACAATGAGGAAGTGACATTCGATGTATGCAGATCCATGAAGCAGCCAAATGACATGCGGGTGGTCTCAGTAATTGATGTTGTGGAACTCGAGTTCCCAATTATGCCTAAGGAGGAGTTATTGATTATTGATGACTTAGCAGTAGTTTTGATGGATGTTGGTGCTGAGGAGATCCATGGGGGTGAGGAGATTGTTAATGCACTTGATGGCATGGGGTCATACACTTATGCTCCAAAGAAGATTGATCTTGACCTGAAGAATCGGGTTATCCCACCAGCCAAGCCATCAATTGAGGAGCCTCCGGTATTGAAGCTCAAAGCACTCCCATCTCACTTGCGGTATGTATTTTTGGGAACCGATAACAATTTTACCAGTTATTATTGCACTCGACTTGGAGAAATAGAAAGTGGAGGCTTTGGTCTCCATTTTGAAGAGATATAAAAAAGCCATTGGGTGGACTATTGCAGACATTATTGGAATCCCAATCGGTATTTGCACTCACAAGATCCAGATAGAGCCTGATTGTATTTCGAGCATTGAGCATCAGCGTAGGTTGAATCCACCTATGCAAGAGGTGGTCAAGAAGGAAATCATCAAGTGGTTGGATGCAGGTGTGGTTTATCCTATTGCTGACAGAAAATGGGTGAGCCCAGTTTAGTGTGTTCCAAAAAAGGGAGGAATCACGATGGTCCCAAATGCCAACAATGAGCTCATTCCATTAAGACCAGTCACCGGTTGGAGAGTATGCATGGACTACAGGAAGTTGAACTGTTGGACTCAGAAAGATCACTTTATGATGCCATTCATGGATCAAATTTTAGACCGACTTGCAGGCAGAGGATGGTACTGTTTCCTTGATGGTTATTCGGGGTACAATTAGATTTCTATAGCCCCTGAAGACCAAGAGAAGACTATATTTACTTATCCATATGGTACATTTGCATTTAAGAGGATGCCGTTCGGGTTATGTAATGCGCCCGCCACTTTTCAGTGTTGCATGATGTCCATATCTTCTAACATGGTGGAAGACATCATTGAAATCATTCTGGATGACTTTTCAGTGGTGGGTGATTCATTCGAAGATTGTTTAGCTCATTTGAGCAAGGTGTTGCAGAGATGTGAAGAGACCAACTTGGTGCTTAACTGGGAAAAGTGCCATTTCATGGTCAAAGAAGGTATAGCGCAAGGCCATAGGATTTTTGGTAAAGGTATTGAGGTGGACCGGGCCAAGATTGAGGTAATTGCTAGTCTACCACCTCCAATTTCTGTGAAAGGTGTTCGAAACTTTTTGGGTCATGCAGGGTTTTACAGAAGATTCATCAAGGACTTCCAAAATTGCACATCCTTTGTGTAAACTGCTTGAGAAGGAGGTGAAGTTTATTTTTGATGAGGCATGTCTGAAGGCATTTGAATGCCCAAAATAGAGATTGACCACTGCCCCGATTATAGTAGCACCTGATTGGTCTTTACCACTCGAGGTTATGTGTAATACTAGCGGAGTGGCCCTGGGAGATGTGTTGGGGCAAAGGCATAAAAAGATTTTATATCCTATTTATTATGCTAGCAAGGCTCTAAATGCAACTCAGAAAAATTACACCGTGACAAAACAGGAGTTGTTGGCTTTAGTTTTTGCATTTGAAAAGTTTCGTTCATACTTGCTTAGAACAAAGGTGATAGTACATACAGACCATACAACTTTGAGATATCTCATGGAAAAGAAGGATGCCAAGCCACAGTTGATTTGATGGGTACTGCTGCTGCAAGAGTTCGAGTTCGAGGTAAAAGATCAGAAGGGGATTGAAAACCAGGTGACGGATCACTTCTCAAGATTGGAACCTGATGCAACACTTCGAGATGAGCATGACATAGATGATGCATTCCCAGACGAGCAGGTTGTAACAACCTCATAGGATCTCATCCCATGGTTTGCAGACTTTACTAATTATCTAGTGAGTGATGTTGTACCAGAGAACTTATCTTTTCACCAGAGGAAAAAGTTTATGTCTGACGTGCATAAGTTTTTTTGGGACGAGCCCTACTTATTTCTCATATGTGTTGATGGGGTGATTCGGAGATGCGTTTCCGAGGTAGAGATGTTGAGTATATTGGAGGCCTGCCACTCATCCCCTGTTGGAGGTTACCACAGCGGGATTCGCACAGCCCACAAGATTCTGCAATATGGGTATTATTGGCCAACCATTCTCCAAGATGCGCATGATTTTGCAAAGGCATGTGATGCATGCCAAAGGCAAGAAGGCATATCACAGAGGCATGAGCTTCCTCTTACTCCCATCCTGGTCATTAAGCAATTTGATGGTTGGGGCATTGATTTCATGGGCCCATTTGTGAGCTCAAACGGGATAAAGTACATACTTGTTGCTGTTGACTATGTTTCGGAATGGGTGGAGGCAGTTGTGCTTTCGAATAATGAAGGGAAGAGTGTCACAAAATTCTTAAAGCGGAATATATTTGCTAGATTCGGGACTCCTAGAGCCATCATTAGTGATGGGGGTTCACGCTTCTGAAACCGGTTGTTTTATTCTTTATTAGAAAAATATGGGGTAAAACACAGGGTGGAAACACCCTATTACCCGCAGTCTAGTGGGCAGGTTGAAGTCACAAACCGGGAGATAAAGACCATCTTGGCAAAGACTGTGAATACTAACTGGATAGATTGGGCATGGAAGCTTGATGATGCTTTATGGGCTTATCGGACCGCATTCAAGACTCCTATAGGTATGTCTCCATATTAGCTTGTTTATAGAAAAACATGTCATCTTCCAGTAGAACTTTAACACAAAGCTATATGGGCGCTGAAGAAGCTGAATTTGGATTGGAGCGAAGCTGCATACTTGAGGCTTGATTAGTTGAATGAGCTAGATGAATTTCATTTGAAAGCCTATGAGAGTGCTGAAATTTATAAACTAAGAATGAAAATTCAGCATGACTGGAAGATCGAGAAGAGAGAGTTCAGTACGGGTCACATGGTGTTACTATTCAATTCTAGGCTTTGCTTGTTTCCCGACAAGTTGAAGTCCGAATGGTTGGGACCTTTTCAAGTGGTTCAAGTATTCTCCCATGGGGCAATTGAACTGTAAAATCATGAAGGAAAGCTCTTTAAAGTGAACAGTCAACGGGTGAAAGCATATCTGGGGAGAAGCGAAGAAATAAAGCTGGTGGATCTCTTGGCTCTGGGTGAAATCTGAGTAACCCGAGGACTTGCGTCGTGCCGCAACGTTAAATCAGGAACTGCATGGGAGGCAACCCATGGAGGTGTTTTGGTGAAGTCTGAGTAGTCAAAATACCCGTGTCATGCCGCGACGTTAAATCAAGCGCTTCTTGGGAGACAACCCAAGTTGTAAATGTAAGAAAAATATAGTGTTCACGTGTGTTGATGTGTGCAGGTGATTAAGATGGGAAATTTGAAGTTAAAATCAAAAATATGAACTTGAGTTGCTGGTGCCAAAAAGCACAGAACGAGTCGTCATCAGACTAAAGGACTCGTTAAATGGATCGTCGTCACTGCTGCATAAAACAGTGTAGACAACGGTTGACCAAACGAGTCGTTGCCAGTGAAAATGAATCGTGTGGTCTTCCGTCAAGTCTACTGGATCAAATATGGAACTAAACTGAAAAAAGGTGATAACGACTGACTTAACGAATCGTTGGATGACCAAATGATTCGTTGAGTGGCCCGTTAGGAAGCTACCACAGTTCAGGGCCTATGACTCATGCCACGACTCGTTGGGTAGCACCACTAGTCGTTAGGTCCCAGGTAAGATATTAATCTCAATCCAATGCACTAAGATTCTAATGAGTCGTTTCACCATATAACGGTCTGTTACGTGGGTCGTGATGTATTAAATGATAAATAACAGCCGACCCGACCCATGTTTAAATAGGGCAAAAAGTTTAATTTCAAACGAATAAAAACACCGGACTTTGCCCACTGAAGCCCCTCACCGTCTCAAGCTATCAATACTTCAACTCAATTTTCCTTCCTCTTCTCCTCTAAAAATAGTCACCCACTGGAAGGAATTCACAGTCGAACTCACAGCACTCACGGCTCACACAGGCACTCATGGATCACGACTCTACTCTCTGCTCAACAATCATTGTGTAATTCTCATTGATAAATTGTGAGTATCTCTATGCTTAGAGTAGAAATTTTGCTTGACCCATGCCTTTTTGAAATTTACATTGCTTGATTGATGACTCATACGGATAGATAACCCTAGGTTGCGTTCCACTTAAAATTAAGATAAAAATGGAACGAAATGCTGTCAAAATTTTGTTGTTTTTGTGCTAATGGGATTGATAATATCAAGTGATGATGAACATGTGTGAGTTAAGTGAACCACTGTATGTAAAACTCTTGAGCACGAGCCATGTAACGAGTCGTGGTATCACCTCACGATTCGTCATATAGCTCGTCTTGAGTGGGAATTGGTCTAGGTGACCAGTACATATCACGATTAGTATAATGAGTCGTCGCCTTAGGTAACGACTCGTTGTGACCAGTCGTTAAGTTCACTGGTCCAACAAGAAAAAAACATATACCGGAGACAACGACTGACCTCACGAGTCATGGCCAGTGGCAACGACTTGTTAAGTCACTCGTCCTGTCTACAAAGACACAATTTAAAAGTTGATTATGTTTCATCTAATCTTGTATACTAACTGACATTCCACAGGTACAATGGCTCTGAGGGGTACACTAAAGAAAGGCCCGGCCAAGAAACAAGTGCCGGGGAGGAGTCAACCATCTTATCGCAGACTTTGGGACGCGCCCTCTTCCTCCGAAGAGTCTAGTAGCTCAGCAGAGGAATACGAAGTGTCAGAAGAGCAGCTGGTAAGGAGATCCTCTAGGACTAGGGCTCAACAATCTACAAATCTGACAGCCTTGGTTGATGCTCCTACTCCACTGGCAAGAGACCCACCAAGCCGAATAGATAAGAATGCTGGGGCCATAGTTCCGATTGCTCCAGAGGGCACCACAGCTGAGCAAAATGTAGAAGTTGCTGATGAGTCACGTGCTCAACAAGGGAACACAAATTATGAGTTGATCGAGACTTCAAATACATCGAATGATCAACCAAGGCACGTGAGGAGATGGTGTGTTCATGGTATGAGGGTCATTTACAACAGAGATATTGCTCTTAATGACAAAGGACATCCAAAGAGGAGCATCTACGAGGAGCCCAGACTGGTCACCACGGGGCTCAAGGACCTCCCTGAGCTGCAGGCTTTGTTCGATAAATATAGGTTCGGATGGTTTACTGAGCCATCGGGAAGCTACAGCCCCTGCCTAGTTAGAGAATTCTGTGCAGCCTACGCAACCACATTACAGTGTTTGGAATTGGGTGGTCAAGAATGGAAGAAGAGGCCCTCTTTAACACAGGTGTTGGTTCGGGAGACGCCTGTAGACATATCTGAGAGGACCATCTCCAGACTGCTTTATAGGCCAGACCATCATGCCCCGATGAATATAGTTGAGTACGATCACAGACTATTTGAGCTCAAGAAAGTAAAGACTAAGACGCTGAATAGTGAGGAGCGAATCAGGCAGTACACTTGGCCGTCACAGGTCATTTCCACAAGAGATCCGCTGGTCGAATGGTTTCATGGCACTTTGTCCTAGATAAAGAAGGCCACATTGAATTTTTGAACTATGTTTTGGTGGTCAATGGTTCGGCACAGGATGGTACCAACCAGCAATGATAACGTTCTTTCACCTGAAATAGCTGCACTGGTAGCTAGCATCATGGAGGGGTATGCTATAAATTTCCCGGGGGTATATTGCTGAAGAGATTCGAGAGCGGGCGATAAATGATGGAACTAATGTTCGGTGGTTTGCTATATGGGTTAAAAACTGACACGCAAGTGCACGTGGTCAAACAAGTAATAAAGTGGCTAAGTAAGCCAAGTATCGAACCAAAGAGACTCTGGATAAGTAAAAATTGCTCAAGTATACTATATTCTATCTTACTTCTATATATGCTGACAACAACATAACCAAAAGTTAAATAATTTTTGTTTATAAATTATATACTAAAACTATTAACAAATATCTACTTTGAATTGAAACTATGGATATGAGCATGCCAAGGTTAAGAACAAGTAATGAACTTGATTATAATCATAATTTGGTTAATCTTCTCTTCCTGTTGCTAGCAAAGAACATTAGCCTAGAGATTAAAACTCTTGTATTTAATCTCACTTAAGTATCATAAACCATCCGTCTACATTTCTGTGATCAAATGCAATTTATGACCTAGTAATACAATTCCGGTTCCTAAATTGACTAATACGGATTTCAAGTATATTTCTATCAGGAAAGCACATCAAAACCCAATTTTCCCAAATCAAGTTAAGAACAATACCCTATTAATTCACAACTTTCCAATTTCGTGCTCTCTCGAGTGAAATCGGACTTTTTAGATGAACATTAATGTCGGCCACACACTAATGCAGTAGAAACAAGAATTAATAGAACAACATAGAAGAAGAAGATGAAAAACCATACAATTCAATAATCAAAATTCATCACCATTGTTCATAACCTCAGCAAGGAAGAGAATTAGCCACTCATTTGTGGATTAATCATCCTAAAACAAGTGTTAATCATACAAACAATTGATTGAAAGAAGAAAGAGAGAAAAACCCTTAGCTTTTTCGTCCCTCAACTGCCTGTAACCCACGTCCTTGCTCCACCAAGTCTGAATTCTCAAAAAATAAACCTAAGTGTGCTATTTATAGTAGTAGGACTCTTTCCCGGAATAACAAGCAACGTGTCACGGAGTGCATCACGGAGCACGGCCTCCGTGACACGCTACGGACGCGGAAGCCCTCTGGAAATCACCCGAAATTGGCCCAGGCAGCACCCTGCCGCGTTGGCAGCGTGTCACGCTGCTTGGGCAGCGCGTTGGCAGCCCTTGGTCGCGGAGGCCACCTGCCGTGGCACGTTGCCAACGCGCAGGTGGGCTGTTGTGAGCGGCCTGCCTGCCGTGGCACCTTGTCGACGCACCGGTGGGCTGTTTTGTGCCTCCTCTTTGCCGACGTTCGCGTGTTGATTCTGTTTCCAAGCCTCTACTTCACCAACTCATGGATTAGTTACTCAAAAGTCATCAAAACCTACAAAACAAAGGCTAATCATGTTGGTTAGCACATATCTTTACTTTATCTAAAATTACATGAAAATGTATACAATAATCTTAGATAAACAAGACTAATTTAAGTCGTAAAGCGTATCTCGGGCATATATTTTTGCCCGTGATCAACTACCATTCCCTTTCCATGACTTGTTGATAGACTCTGTTAGGAGTCAAAGGTTCCAGAGTTTCCATCGGTTGATCAGCACATAGTGGTCCACAAGATAACTGATATCGGGTTGATAAGAGATGACACAAACTCGGTATCGAGAGCGAGAAGTTAGGCTGTTGCATCCGCTGGAGCAACTATATTGGCAGAGGCATTTAGTAGCAGGATGCAGACTGAGGCTGCTGTATTTACTGAGATGGCAGCAGAGCACACGGAGGCCAGAGAGATGGGTAGCCAACCTGAGGCTACAGATGCAGTTGACGTTCTCGCCCCAGCAGAGATTCCAGAGTCATCATCCACAATAGATGCACCTCAACCACCTGTTGCATACTTAAGTGCTCCTTCAGCCTGTCTAGTCACTATTTCTAAAGAATTCCTGACCGACATGGCTAGACGGCTGGCAAAAAATGAGAAACAACAAGCACACACGGCTCTGCAGGTTAAGGTGTTAATGGAGCAAGTTGAGCCGTGGGTTACAAAGGAGTTGGAGGCTTTCTTTAGCTCAATGCATGGCCGGTTGGATGCTTTTGAGAGATGCATTGACGAGGCCTTGCACAGTTACAGGCGCTCGAGCTGGCAAGGTGGTATGCGGAGGTAGCTGCACTTAGAGTGAAGCTGCGGGAGTTGTCCTCACGATAGGTAGCTGCCATCCCACCACCCGTGCTCCCAGTAATTGAGGAGGAGAGCGAAGACGAGCTACCGCCGATATTTGACTTCATTACTGAGGAGCCCGTGGCGCAAGATAAGGGAAAGAGGCCTCATGAGGAGGCGAGTTTTGAGGAGGATGACTCTCTGCTCCGTTAGTAGAAATGAGAGTGGAGAGAGATGGAGACAGCGCTGCATTTAGCAAGAGAGGAGGCTCGACAGAGGGCCGCAGTTGAGGCAGCGAGAGCTCAGGGAGAAGGTACAAGCTCAATTGGGTCTGAAAATGCACCAGGTCAAGCCGGTGGTATCGGAGAGGACACTAGAAGAGTATCTGCATCCTCCACTGACCAGGCCGCAGACACCTAGGTCACACATGTATGTTCTCTATTTCCATGGTTTTGTTTTTTTATATATATGTCGAGGGCGACACATGCTTTTGTTGATGGGGGTGGGGAGGGATACCTACATATTTTTGCTGAACATAACCAGAGAGTTTTTCTTGCCAGATATCTTTTCCCTAGGTGTTCCTTATCTAGTAGAAATAGGTACATTTAGATTTTTATGTTTTCTGTTTGTTTGTGTCATTCGAAAGAAAGTTAGGTGAACTTAAGGCAGTCAAGAGCATGGATTTTTGAATTTAGTTGAACTGATAATGTGATACCCCTCCTAAATTTTTTTATGTATGTGTTAAAATCAAAAAGTATGACCTTTGTGAATCTTTGCATGACATTAGAACTGTGAACATGTTTACCATTGTATCGTTGTACCTGAACTAGTAGTTAGTAAAAGTGATGATGTTGACCTATGCTATATGTGAGTGAGATTTAGTAGTTAAATTCAGTTGTTTGTGTTAATCTAGAACGTGCCTAGTAAGTCGTACCGAGATAGAGGATGGGAAACTAGGAAAGAATCATAGGCCGTTTTTTGATTAATGAGCCCACTTTAGCCTTAAAAGACCGACCAAAAGAAAATAAATATCCCTTGATCTAAAATTTTGAGCTTAAATTGACCTTTATTTTTGTTTACACCAATTCACCTTCCTGCTTTGATTAAAAATGAACCTGTTTTGGCCCTGGTCCCTCCTTGGACACTGTGAACCTCAACTCTGGTAAATCACCTAAGTTGAGGGTGGCTATTATAGGGTGATTAAGAAGAGTAGGGTGGAATGAGATTTGATAATGAAAATGAAAGAGCGGGTGCGGTGTGCATAACGAAAGATAAAAAATAAACAAAAATATTGAAGAGAAAAAGGGCAAGAAAAGAAAAGAAAAGAAAAATGTTAAAGCAATGAAAGCTTGAAAGAAGAAACACCGCACTCGTAGTTGCAAACGAAAATAAAAGAAGAAGCAAGTAAAGGAAAAAGGGAGAAAATATGAAAGAAAGGTTAAAAATGGAGTTAAGGCGTGTGTAGTGCCAAGGAGGGTTAAGCTACTAGTCCTATGTACCATATCCGAACCCGGGCCTACGTTAAAAGCTTAAAAATTTCTATAGTGATCCTGGTTACCTGTTTGAAATTCGAGGTATTGAAAGTAAAGGAAAGCCTATGGTATTGCATGCACACAGTTAGAATTTATTTGTGAGAGCGAATGTAATCTTACCTAGTCTTAAGAGAAATACATTGATATAATCATATACACATGAGTGAGTGTGAGACTTCTTTGAGGTGAGAGAATTTGGTCAACAAAATCGTCTGCAAACTGTTTGGTCAGTGTTATAGATTTTTGTGCATGGTTGCAAGTGACAGTATTTTGCCATGTTTCATTCCTCTGTGTCATGGTTGAAAATTTTGCATATGCATTATGATTTGAGTTTGTATGATAAAGGAGGGGTTAGAAAATTTGACTTGATGAGGAGTTGTGACTGCCGTAAGTTTCCTAAAGTTCTTTCATTGAAGCATCAAAGTAGTTTATTTTATTTTATTTTTGCCTGAGGACATGCAAAAGTTCTAAGTTGAGAGTGTTGATGTACCGTGATTTTATGACACTTTCGATGCTTAAAATCAAGAAACTATGCACATTCCCGGTATGTTTATGTAGGTATTATGCGTTTGTGTTGAATGTTGCAGGAAAACAGGTTCGAAACGGGAAATAGGCAAAATAAGGCATAAAAGGACTGAAATGCAGGCTGCTAGGCAAGTCATGAATCATTGTTTCAAAGCACGACTCGTGCCTGGAGTTTTGGGAAGAAGATCAAGTTTTAATGTTGAAGAAGCAGTGCAGTTAACGGGTTGAAGGCACGACCCGTTACGTCTGGTAAGGAGTCGTTAAGCCAGTCGTGAAGACTGGGAAGAGGATTTCTGAAAAATATCCAGTGAAAGCAACGATAGACGTAACAAGTTGTTGGATAATGGGACGACTCGTCAAGAGAGCACTGGTAGGAACCGTCATGTGCACTGAAATTCTAGAGAACCAAGACCATGAGAGGCCTAACGACTCGTATCCTGACATGACGAGTCATTAGGTGATCCATTACTACGACTGGGCCTACTGTCGAGGACAAATGATTTTCACTAATCACAATTCGTTGGGAGACCCAACGAGTCATTACTTGGCCCGTTAGCCATACCGACTTGGAATCCAAGTTTAGTTAGGATAAGATTTGTTCGGAACTATAAATATAATTTTTAAGTTTATTTTTCGCAGACAGTTTATTTTTACTACTTTCATGTGGATTCTAGTGTTGTGAACAGTCATTCTTGGTTCAAGAAACAAAGTTTGTAATTTTGTTCTTGATTTTGGGAATTAATCAACATTGGAGTTTTGTTCATCGGTTTTGGAGTTATATTCAATTCACTTGGTTTTCTTCTACAAATTTTTGTAAGTTACAATTATGATTTATTCTATACTTTGTGATTGTGATAGTTCAAACATGAGTAGCTAAACCCATAACTAGGATTGTGGAAACCATGATGAATTAACATACATAGGTTAAACACTTAGTGATTCTTGAAAGGGGTTTAATGCATGTATTATTTTTTTCTTCGTTTTAATTATTTTTTAACGGTTGCAAACGTTGGAACTTGCCTTATTCTTACTCAACCGATCAAGGAGGTAGCGAATGGGAAAAAGGATTAACAACGGAGATGTGAGGCTATCAACCTTCATCTAATAGCTTGAACTTGTCCAGGGATAGCTAATCCGGTATTAAGGGTAAGTTAATTAAGCATACACCCGTATAAGAATCAAGTTGTGTGGAGATAATCATCTAGATAGGGGACCAAACATTTAGGTGAACGTAACTTACTGATATTGCATGTTAAATACCATAATAGATCACTAGTGTAAAAGCCTTGTGGTTATGAAGTTTTGGGGAACACAGTCCTAATCAATTTGTTGATTGAATACAAATCGAAATTGATTTAAACATCTAGTAGTCTTTGCTCTTGTTTATTATTTTATTTCTCTCCCCTCCTAGGAAATAAGTAATCTGATAGTAATAGCTAATCACATTAACTCAAGTTCTTTGAGTCATGGGGTTCTATATTTGACATCGACAACTTTATATCTCAATTGCGAGGTGTAATTTGGGTGACATCACATATGTGCAATGCATGTATTCAGGACTAGTTACTATATAAGTGGGAAGCCTCCAATTGAAAAGTTGAATTAGAAAAATACCCTTTAAAAATTAATATACCAATTTTATCCTTATTCAAATAATCGAAACCTCTCTCCTCATTACATAACCAAAGATGCAAATTAAAGTATGTATTATAAGTAAAAATTAAATAACTTTGAGTCATGGGGTTATGAATTTATTGTAGGCATTAAAAATTTTAACTACAGAAATTATCTGTTTCCTATTTCTTTCTCATTTTCTGCGCTTCTTTTAGCTTCCAATCGTTAAATAACTTCTTATATTCTTTATCAAATTCAATAAATTGCATAGAGCATTCAAGTTACTCAATTATATCTTTTTGTTTTTTGTCAAATCATTATATATTTTAACTTTCTTTCTCTTACCACTTTCTGTATGCAACAATTTAAGGCACATTGCTTTTTTTATATCTTTTTTTAATTTTCTCTTTTAGTATTTTTTATAAGTTATTATCCATATATGACACACCTTTCAAGACTATTTTTATAAATAAAAAATTAAAAAAAAAATTTCCAGAAAAAAAAACATGATCACAAGAAGGTTGTTTATATTAAGACATGATAAGCTTTATCTTCATTTTTTAAGAATTATATTATTTGTGTAGAACGATTTTAAATGTTTTATTATGTGATAGGGTTAAATTAAAAATTTGTTATTAAGCTTCAAGTATTTTTTTATACTCCTAACAAGTTTCCTAGATTATTATCAAGAAATTGATAAGATTTATATAATTTTATAGTGAAAAGTTATATTAATGGTAACTGATAGAGTTAATATATTTCAATTGTACTTGTATTTGATTTAACTAATATTTTTTTATCAGATTCACATATGAAAAGCCTTATTTGTTTAAACAAGATAAAAAATATCTATTCATGTAATTATGATTTATATGCATCACTAAAGTTATTTTATATTATTAGTATTGTTATGTATCTTTAACAATAATATTTATTACTTATGTACTAATCGAATTTATATAGAACTTCTATAAATAATTATTTTCATTTGACAACAAGCACAAATTTTAAGATGTGAAATAGTTTTAATTATAGTCACTCTTACACATATTTATCTTAAGAATATGTGTTATTGAAATATGAACTACATAAGAAAATGTAATACCAATTTGATGTTATTGTATACTACAAAATATGATAATGACTGAATTAAATAGAAAAATAAAATTGGTAAATAAACATTACTTTCTCTCATGAAAATAACAAAGATAACATTTTTTTTAAGGCAAAAATTGTATTTTGCAATAGCAATAAATATTGATTGCATAGGCTCTTTATTCATCCGTTTGTGCTTACATTTTTCCTTTTCAACTTTTATGTAAATTATTACACATTTATTTTAATATTACGTTGATCAATTTAATTTTTTTTTATACTGATTAATATAAAATTTGAAAACTAGTTATTATATAAGTGGAAAGACCCTAAGTTGAAAGTTAGATTATCATTTTTTCTCTCCACTAAATTAAAATTTAGTTAATACATAATTAAATATTATATTTTTCATATCATATCATATTTATATATTTTTTACTATATAATGATAATGATGATAATAATAATAATAATAATAATAATAATAATAATAATAATAATAATAATAATAATAATAATAATAATAATAATAATGATAAATAAATAATTAATAACTAACGAACTAAATAAATAAATAAATAATAAATAATGTACTAATAATTATATAAATGGGAAGCCAAAATGTGAAGTTAAAATAAGTAAATAATAATAAATAAATATAAATAACAATAATAATAAATAAATATAAATATATAAATAATAATAATAAATAAAAATGATGATAATAATAATAATAATAAATAATAATAATAATAATAATAATAATAATAATAATAATAATAATAATGATAAATAAATAATTAATAACTAACGAACTAAATAAATAATAATAATGATACTAATAATTATATATTATACTAATTAAAAGTGAAAAACCCTAATCTTAAAAGTTGGATTACCATTTTTTTCTTACAATAAATTAAAATATAATAAAATATCTAATTAAATAATAATATTTTTACCATATATATATATATATATATATATATATATATATATATATTGTAGGTTATACTTTTATATTTTTTTAATTATTATTTCATATACTACTTTAAGTTGAATGTCATATTACCAATTTGTCTCTCCATTAAATTAAAATTTAGTTAATATATAATTAAATATTAATATTTTATCATATCCTATCATATTTATATATTTATTACTATATAAGTGGGAAGTCAAAAAGTGAAAAGTTAAAATAAGTAAATAATAATAAATAAATATAAATAATAATGATGATAATAAATAAATATAAATAAATAAATAAATAATAATAAATAAATATAAATAACGATAATGATAATAAATAAATATAAATAATAAATAATAATAATAATAATAATAAATAATAATAATAATAATAATAATAATAATAATAATAATAATAATAATAATAATAATAATAATAATAATAATGATAAATAATAATTAATAACTACTGAAATAAATAAATAAATAAATAAATGATAATAATACTAATAATTATATATTATACTAATTTAAAGTGAAAACGCCTTAATCTTATAAGTTGGATTAGCATTTTTTCCTGTAATAAAATTAATAAAATATCTAATTAAATAGTAATAATTTATCATTAAGTATCTAATGTTATATATATATATATATATATATATATATATATATATATATATATATATATATATAAAGTCATTTATTGAGCCAAGTAAATGAGGAAGATTGTTTCACCATACCAGTAATTATTGTAGATTACACTTTTATATTTTTTTAATTATTATTTCATATACTATCTTTTCACCTTCCAATTATCTCATCTTGTAAGCTTTTACCAGTTACAATAGTATTTATACATAATCCTCTAATGAAAATCTGTACCATTAAGTAGACTCAATATAAAAAAAATATATGTCTTTGTGTCATGATCATACTCTGTATCTTTTAATAGGTAATAGGAAGTTGTTGTATTCTTTTTTCTTCTTTTTGATAGTTTTTCAAATATTTTCTGATTTACCTTCTTGTTTTGTTGTTGTTGACATTTTGGGTTTGTATGAAATGTCCATAAACTTGATAGAAGCAGACTCAAACCTGCATATTAAATTTACTCTTGGCTCGTGATTTATATTTATGCCCATCATGGTAACTTGTATTTTATGTAATTCTTGCACTTTTCTGCATAAGTGTTGAATTTATTTTTTTTAAATTTTATTTAGGTGATCTTATCACGCTTTATACTTAATCTTTATCAAAGCATGATTAGCAAATTAAGGTAATCCAAACGGCAGTTCAATCATTTTTTATTTACACTTATCGCAACTCTATATTTAATTATTTAATGTGAATATACACGTGCGAAACAAGTGTCTAGAAACTAGTAATATAAAAAGAGTGAGTTCATTAAAAAATGCAATTAGTCTCATATATATTACATGTGTTTAAAGACTATTGGAGAGAAAATAAGATAAAGCTAAGCACATAATATAATTTATATTGCTTCATGTACAATTTTTTATAATCATGGTTGTTCTTCCATGGCTCTTCTATATAATAGAAATAATGATAAATATCTGAAGTGGATATATCTCAAACTCTCTAGAAGCTTAATAAATCTAAAATAATTTTAAAAAAGAAAAGGTGGAATAAAAAGTGTGATGGATATTTCACCATGTGTTAAAAAATTATAGGCCAACTCTACTAAATAATATAATATATAAAAATATATAGAGATATAGATATAGATATAGATAAAAAGATAATATTTTACCTTCATCTTTCTATATTATAGAAATACAGAAATAGAAATTAAAATAAAAGACTTGGAAGTAGTTGACATTATCTTAGGTATAACAATTTTTAAAAGTATTGATGATTTTGTTTTATGCCAACTTCACTACATTGACCAGGTTCTTTCTAAGTTTTAATACTCCATTTTATACCTCTAACAAGATGATTGAGATCTCTGAAAGATTTGATAGTCAGTTAGACTTTACTAATACATGCGATTTATATTTTAATGTATGTATGGATTGCACTAGGATGGATATTACCTTTATTGCGTGTAAATTGTCATGATATACTCATAATTATGATCCGAACATAGACCTCGAACATAACACGGGATCTAGAACCACGATGGCTTTAAGCTAACCCATGTCACATGCATAACATAATCAAAAGCAAATAATTAAGCGGAAGTAAATCAGGAACATATCATCATAAGCGGAAGTCTAAGATAGCATAATACGAAAATGGAACTACAATTCAACACTGCTGAATATCTGAACATAATTGTCTGAAAAGCGTCTAGTCATAAGATGAGCTGTTGGGATAAGCCCCCAACTAGATCGGCTAAGTATGAATCTAAAAGACATAAAAGCAAAACATAAGACTAAATTGATTTCCTCAGATGATGAGACTCACCCAAAGCTGAGATTGGCTGAACTGAAGTGGGAGCGATCTAATGTCGGGGCTGAGACTGGTCACCCGAACCTATATTATGAGATGATATAACACAACAATATGCGATCATTACTTGAAATGTACTGAGTATGTAGGATAAGTAAAACATGATATTAAAATAGTAAATTGAAATCGTGAGTATGAGATAGTCTAAAACATGAGATTCTGATCGTAAACTGAATAAAATGGCTCAAAGTTTTCAAAAACTGAATCATAAAGCTGGACATAACTAAAATCATAAGTAAAATTTAATAAAGTGAATATTGAGTCAAAATATCATAAATTATAATATCGTGAATCATAAAAATGAAAATGTATAGAAAATCATGGAACAGTGGGAGATTCTTATAATCGGCATACTCCAAGTGAGCATACATGAAGCCCAACTTGTAACGCTAGATGGGAGGTATATTTATATCTTGCCAAGGGTATGAATCACAAAAGGCGTTATATCACTCATGGGCCCAGTAGTGTAAGGAAGACACTCTCAATTGATGAGGACTCCTTAGGTTAGGGGCGAGGGAGATACTCTCAACTGGCAAGGACCTCTCATCCTATGGTGGCACGTATTTATGGGATTCGGGTTGTCTAAAATTCTTATTCACTCAGTGTTAAATACTACTCCCAAAATATACATAGTGCTCATATCATAATCATGAAACATACTTGATTTTTCACGGGCTAGTTAGAAATCATGATATTTAAAAATTGCTTATCATACGTGAACTAGCTATGAAAATAATGCCGAAGATTTTTCATGATATATAATCTTGAGATCCATAAAATTGATACATAATTAGATAATTCATTATAACTTGAAGATATAGATTCATAAGAGTATTTAGTAGAAAACATGTAATTACAATCATAAAACATGAATTAGAATATGAGAGAATCAAAATCAAATAGATCATGGAGTTTTCATCAAATTAGATCTAACCTTAGAATTCCAATAAAATCATAATTGGAGACTTGAACTAATGAAATTGAGTTTGAATTGGGCATGAGGGTGGACAAAATCCCCCATTTATAACCCTACATACCCGGGCTTGATGATTTCTTGCTAGGGTTTGAGACCCAAGAAAATTTGAGAAGAAGGAGAACCTTGATTGTTTGAGGACTTGAGAGGATTTGATCTTCAACTTCAGGTGTTGGGGATATAATGAGGTTTAGGACAGAATAAAACCCTCCAATACAGCTTTTTAAGAGCTCAAATGGACTTAGTTTAGGAGTTAAGAATACAGGAAGTACAGAAATACCCTTAATAACTCGTCTGAGAAAATCGTCCCGGCAGACCTAACGGATCGTTAGTCCATCTAATGCCCCATTATCACCCAGTTGTTAAGACTGGTAGAATCTCCATCTAACCCTACTCACTTAACGCCTCTTTTTAGTGATTTGTCATCATACTTAACGGGTCATTGCTCCAGTTGTTAAGACTGGTAGAATCTCTCATTTTCTCCAGCTTTACTCACTTAACGGATCACTTGAAGATCCATCAGTTGTCCTAACGGATCACTTGACGATTCATTCTATGATCTGGTGCAAATTATGTTATTTTTTCCGTTTTATGTCCAGAATCTGATCTTAAAAACTTTTGGAGTATTACATAATCTGAACAGTGATCATTAGAGAGGTATAGCGAGGAAATTTTTCTATATTAAAAGAAAAAGATTGCACTATATTTTAAAAAAATTTCTTCAATATTTGAAAGATGTTCTCATAGCAGTTGAACAACTAATGTTGGTGATAACAAGTCAACTTCCGGATGAATTTCCACTTTTGGTGGAGAAGCAATTTCACGGGCTTCTTAGTACGACGTGTATTACTCATTCAATTATGAAATTTGAGTTTATTATGATACATTTAAAAATCAACTTTATTAAATTGAATGAATTAACAAATAATCGTTCCATAATGAATATTATAATAAAATGCATGATTTATAATTTATCCTAATAATAATACAAGGTAATTATGTAGGAAATTCAAGTAAAGAAAATTAAATTTTATCCAAATTCCACCCAAGTGAAAAATCATGTTTGAATATTATTTATGTCACAAAACGCATCATTAATCACTTTTAAAACTCAAAATGATCTAAAAATTTATTGCCAAATCTTACGTGGTAAATCAATAGATTTGATTTTTAATTTTTCTTAAAAATAGTCAACAAATCTATTTTTTTTTTCATTAATAAGTTTCTAATCCAAATAAATTTCATTTATTATTTTCAAAGTGTTTCTATGCGATGCCAGCACATCATTGATCATTTTTTACTAAAAAGAAATGTATATTATATGTGTCCTGCACGGATTTATATTTATATTGCATAATATGTTTTACTGATGACATAGCATGTGTTATTTATACAATATAATTATAACCAGTTATTTTTCTCCTTTTAATTTTATTGGGTATGAAATTTTAATTAAAAAAAATAAATTTTACTATTTTAAGTTAAAGATATGTATAATTTATGCAAACAGAAATTAAATCTTGTAGTCTTAATATATTACGTAGAATATTAAAATTTAAAAGTTACTAATTGTAACGATCTGCATGGTCGTTTTGTTATTTTAAACACGTTTCTCCAGTTTGAACCTTTATGTAATTTCATTGCGTTGTTTGTGACTTGCGAGAATGCGTAGCATGATTTTCAAAGTGATCAAATGCATGTAGAAAAAGGTTTTCAGGTTTGAAAGTTGAGAAATTTGAAAGTTTGACCAAAGTCAACTGTCATGGCCCAAATAGAAAGGCTGTGCGGGCACCTACATCGACTCTGATCGATAGGAGAACCCTTACAACATTTTCATCAAATGGACAAGACAATAATTTCTAATATTCACACTAACTGCTAGAACGACCAGCAAAATAACATTACAAGATTTCTCAAACATGATTCTCCCAAGATCTAGCATAGACAGGTACAAGAGCTCTATTTGAATACTTGACCGACAGAATAACCCAGGTTAGTTCGAAAAAAGGACACTAAAGCTGGTGTTGAGTACTCTACGCCAATTAAGAAACTTCAACCTGCCACATCCTACACCCAAAAGAAAAGCAAGGTAGTATCAGTACACCACATGTAGTGGTAGGCATCATCGGCCGACTAGGGTTAGTTAACACAACAACATAAAAGATCAATACACAATCCCTATTACTAAATTCAACAATTACCTCACTTATGCAACATCCCACTAAGTTTAATCACTACAGTATTATTTCTTCTGCCTCATCAATGTTTAGGAAATTATCCTACGTTTTATTCGTTAATTAGCCTATCAGTCTGCGGTCTCTATCTCCGCTGCAGCGAAAGCTTTGGCTGCTCCAGCGGTCCCACTGCTACGGCGATGTGTCTGCTGCAGCGCTGCCCCATCCAACCAGTAACCAATTTCCCCTATTCCAGCTCTATTTTATTTTGTCATATAACATTATAGCACTACCCCTCTTACCCTTCTAACATGAAAGACTAAGTCTGTTTTTACCGTTTATTAACCTCTTAGTTATCTATAGGATTTTTTCATTTTTATTAGAAGTACCTCAATTAATAATGTCTACTTACTATCACACGGTACTACGCTATCTTTCGTTCAATTTGTCATGCTATCATCCATGAGCCAAAAAATTAATTTAAAACAAAACCATCAAATGCAATTACGAATTAACTATCTCAAGTTTACACACAGATCATCAAAAACAATATGAGGGAGTCAATTTCCCCAACAGTAAAGTACATGCACATACCTGACTCATACCACGAAATGAAGATGCCATACCTAAACTGGTAGCCGATACAATAGTCCACACCTGTTTCTTACCTCAAAACTTGATTTATGTCAGTATATCCTGTATAACACTGGTATATCGATTACCTTTTTGTATCTGCAGCCGTATGTATATCAACTATACCCGCATAATCTTTGTCTCACAATCATACCATTAGTGATATACTGGGCACATGCCTCCGTCATATCACTGTATACACTTGTCAGAGGGTCTTATGCTTGCCCTTTCAGTCATGACCTATAGGGGACTTTAGAAATCCATGTACTGTACACCCAGCCTTATGAACATTCATCATATATGTCTGTGTACCCACTTGTACACCCAACTGCATGGTCCTTTAGCCATACCTATCTGTGTACTCTCTCATACCACTCGCCCGAATGCTCACCTCGGGCACGAGCCACTCGTGTATCTAATCCTTATTCGAAATTTGATTATAGTAACCTGTTCATTTGAGTCCCTTTGGCCTTAGGCCTCTCATTTCCAATCATATCGATAACTTTCCATCCATATTATCCATGATCTCCGTCATAAATTCACTTAGTTCCAATTCGCTCTTTAATTGCGGGACGCATAATGCATCACAACACATAACAGATCATCACACGACAAGAATTACACAGTTACACAACAAGTACAATATCATAAAATTAATTCAACCTTGTATCCGAACAATAATAATCATATTTAATTAAGAAAGTTATAAGATTTTTGACTTGGCCTGCTCACTGGTTTGGGCTCCACTACAGTGATATGCTCCCTGTTGCAGCGGTACTGCTAGCAGTATTGCGACCAGTCTTTATTCTAGTTTCTCCCATGTTCTGGTTTCTTTGTACCCACTATAATGAAACAATGTTATAACAAGCTTACATCAATAATTATCTTACCAAAGTGTCACCATTAATGCGGACAACAATCATCAATTTGAAAAATACAACACCAACCACAACACATTCAAGTCATTATGTAAGGGATTACTATCCTTCGTCACTCACTTAATCTCATGCTTAAACATAGTTATAACTTATTAATCAGTCCGTTAATAGCATCCTCTACAAAGAGTCTATGATATTTTACACGTCTAAGGTTTCGATTCCAAAAAGGAAGAAGTCCATATTTATACTCGGGAATATTCTGTCAATGGCACCCAAAAGTTAATCTCCTCAACAATGTTTGACCCAAAGCATAAACTAGAACAAGTACCCATTTATCTATTGAAATATCTCTCCTAGGGTTTTACCTCATTATGAATTTTCGTCACCTCTCTTCTAATACACTTGTTCTTAGATTTTCACTGATTCCGACTAATAGACTACAACACGATTAAAATACATTCCTACTCATCGAAAGTATATCAATTATATGCATGTATATGTTTAGCTAACCAAAGTCTAACACAAAAGCGAGTAAACCATAGCCTACCTGGGCGCCAATCTATCGTCCCTATCGTCTTTGTTTGCGGCTATGCTATTTTTGATTTCCTCGTGAGAGTTCTTAGCCATGGATGTCAAATTCCACCCTTGGATCCTCTAGTTTTCTTCTAAAAAGTCTATTTTCTATTTTTAGATTTTTGTAATAAGTCCTCTTCAAGGACTAGGTTTTTAACATCCAAATCAAAATGGAATTGCAGATTTCTTGTTTGCATCCACTGCAGTGGTTTCGTTGTGGCGGACACCATCCCACCGCGGAGACCACTCACTTGGGTCTGCCCCATCTCGACTACACCCATTCGAGTTTATTCTCAGTGTGCCCTTCGTTTTTCAGGGATTTATTGTGAATTTTTAAAAATTTTAATTTTTTTGATTTTTATGGGATCGGATGATATAATGGTTGGGTAAGTCGTTACATCAACATTCTAGGTTAATGAGCCGAATTAGAATTCTAAAAACCCGTTAGGTATGGATGATTATTATGAATTAGTAGGATGATTTTCAAAGATCCCGAAATATTCAAAAGTGATTTGAGCCTTTAGTTGAATTTTTAAAATTTTAAGAAAGTTAAGTTTGACCATGATCAAATTTTGATCAAGACAACCTCGTAATGGTAATTTGATATTTTCAACAGATATGAAACGTATTTTATAATCAATTTATACTATTGGTTTGTGTCTAGGGGGTCTCGAACGAGTTTTTGGTATTTTTTCAAAGATTGGTATTTTAGCTTTGTTAAGCTTAAATAGTACCACTTGAATAAAAAGATCTCCTAATGATATTTTGATTGAACCATTAGATTTATATTATGATTTTGCAATCACAAAAAAATCATCGAATTTCAAGTTCGTATGAGAGAGTTATGGTATTTTGAGCAAAGTTAGCTGTTGTTGTTGATGGTGCATCACGGATGCAAAAAAAAATCCAGAAGAAGCGGACCTGCAAATGCAAAAACTTGGTTCGCTAATGTGGAAAAGATGCAGGTGTGGAGTGGGGTCCGTGGGTGTGAAGCCTTAGAGGCCAGAGTAATTTAAAAATATGACTTCATTTCATTTACTAAAAGTCAATTTTTGGAAGTTCGGAAGCTTCAATTTAGGCAATTTTTGCAGTGTATTTCTCGTATCAAAGAGAGGTTAAGATTATAATATTTATTTTATGATTACATAATGTATTACACAAGATTTGGTCGAAGAAAGTTGAGATTTGAAACCCAAAAAATTAAGAAATTAAAAATCATTTATTTAAATGTTGATTGAGATTGAATTTCCTTGATTATTAGAACATAAGGTCCTTATGTTATGGGTTATCCAATTTTGAAATTAAATTATTAATTTTTCAATTATTTCATCATTTAAATCGTATATGAGCATGAAAATTAGGAATTTTAGGCCTAAGAATAAGAAATCATATTTTGATGATTTGAGGTCAATTTGAACTCGGTTTGTGAAGAAATTTCAAATTTAGATTTCTTAACTTGCATATAACCTGATTTTGAAAAAAATTATAGTTTTGACCTTGGGGGCTTGCGGTTGACTTTTCACCCATTTTTTATTTGAACATTTACATGACAATATGGGTGTCAGTAGACTCGTATACTCATGTAGAAAATAAGTTCGATAGAATGGGAGTATTTTGAGGCTATTTGAAAAGGAAAGGCGCATTTATGATATTACACCCCGTAAGATGTTAGCGGCTAGCGTATGTGCGCGTGGGCTTGCGGTGAGTAATGAGAGCATGGCACGTGCGGGAGAAGTCTCAGTGGCAGGACGAGTGAGGGCTCGTCGAGTGGGTCGGCAAGGCCGAGTGAGGCTACGCAGTGAGGGCCTGTGTGACGCGGAAACCCTGTTGCGCTATGGCCTACATGACGCGGCAGCCACTCAGTGCAGTGGGTTGCCACGCCGATGGCCCATGTGACGCGCCCGACCCCCACTGCCCTCTATATATAAATATAAGTCAAGTTTAAGTTCATTTCATTTGTAACAATTCCAAAAATCAGAACGCAACTCCACGAAGGTTCTCTCTATTCTTCTTCCATTTCTTACGGAATTACACTGCTAAACTCTGTCTAAACTCAAATTCGTCCCGGACAATGAGTTCTAGGATTACGAGGAACATTCCTGTGGAGTTATTTCTTGAAAATTCGCTTGGAGTATCGGAACCCGACTGAGTAAAAGTTTTCAGAATCACTTCTAATCGAGTCCTAAGTGACTGCAAGTGACTGGTAAAAATTTCTATCTTTTAACTCTCAGGAATTTGTAAGCTTTTGGTTGAATTGAATGAAATTTGAATTGTAGTTATTGTCTTTGAAAGATAGTGTCATCTACCGATTCTTAGCATTGAAATAGCCTTATTCTCTCAGCGTAAAGGCTGCAATTAAGTGGAATCACTGGCTTCAGATTGAAAACTGTTTGGGCAAATGAAAGACGACATTTGAGGTATGTTAAGGCTTATTTATTCAGCAAGTTATTCTCGTCGTATAGTGATACGACCTATGCCTTTTAAAGTAGATAATGATCTTATATGTTGTGATTAGTTGCTGCAAGTGGATAATGATTCTGAATGTTATGGTTAGCTGCTAAAAGATGTATTGAGAATATATTGTAGTATCCCTGGTCAGGAAAGAGTATGTTAAGTGTGATCACGCTAGGAGTGTCATAGAAACTCCACTATTCTTCTGTTCACTGTATTAGCAGAGTTCTGATGTTTTTCTATCATGCCAAGGATTTAGAAGTTTATGGTTAGCTGTTGGGCCTGATCTGGTAAGTTGGATAGCATAGGACGCAGTCGGGCGATATAACTTTCAATTTGATGCCTATATTGTCAGTGTAGCTCGCCTAGAGGCCGTTGGTGTACCTTGACTCCTCTAGGGCCAGAATTTGGATAGGATGGTCTTACCCTAGAGTTAGTGGTTCCAGGGTTGCCTACTGAAGTGAGTGACAGCCTACCATATAGTTGGCTACTATCAGTGACTGTTAATTTCAGTCGACTTAGTGCTTGTCGTACAAGTCTCCCAGAAAGTCATTCTAGTTGTACAAGTCAGATAGACCCGTGGGGACCCTAAGGAGGGAACCTCATTGGTAGTTGGATGTGGGGTCAATGCCCCAGTCTGCTCTTATAGATAATTAGGTACAGTTTGCCGCGAGTGGCTAGGCGCAGATAAACCTGCCTACAAGGCTATGAATCGCCCAGAGAAGTCATATGAAGTCTGAACAGACCAAGTTAATGTCTAAGGGACTAGAACTATAGTAGCACAGGGCTATGGATTGCTCAGAGGATCTATGTGATATCGCGTAGAGGAGCTATGTGATGTCCCAAGGGATTATATTCATGCCCAAGGGCCATATTATAGTCCATCCATGAATGGACTTCTACTTTTATGCCGTATCGGCATCACTTACCCTCCATCGAGCCTTGTGTGCCCAGGTGTAGTTACAGGAGACCAAAGGGCTCAAACATAGTTATAGGAGTCCAACGGGCTCAATTGCAGACCCAGAAGCCAGGTAGGTCGGCTATAGTTACTAGTAGAATCATAGGAGCCTGGTTAGGGGTATATATATTGGATTGTACCTGCAAGGGCTTATGGGGGCCCCGGTAGGTTATTTCTGTGTTGCTTGCAGCTTCCAGGCTTATGGGCTCTAGGTTAGGTTCTTGTTTGTATGCTTGCTTTCTAGTTATAGCTTACGAAGGTATAGTCGTGCAGTTTTAGCTCTTACTAGTGTAGTGATGTATTAGATGCAGGTTATGAGTATGAAAGCTTATAGGTTAATTTCTATTCCCTTCTTTCTATTCACTTTCAGTTCTTTATCAGTGTCTATTCATCTTTTCATTATTGCCTTACATATTCGTTACATATTGTACTGACGCTCAACTATGGGGCGCTGCATACTTGCCTGCAAGTTTAGACAAATAGGTCTCCGAATCTCCTAGCAGTTGTTCAGAGTCCGCAGTTCAGCCATCTCCTTTCATTTGGAGTTGCCAGGTTGTAGAGGTTACCTATCTTGTAGTTTTATAGCATTTGGGTAGGCCGGGGTCCCTATCACGACCAATATTTTCATTCTTAGAGGCTTATAGACTACAATCTTCAGTTAGTTAGTTGTTGTTGACCGTGTGGGGCCTATGTATGTCTTATTTTACGTGTTGGCCATATGGGTACTAGTTTAGCTAGTTAGTTAGCAACCTTGTCGGCTATGGTATGAATATGACTGCCTATTTTCTTTCCGTTATAACTAGACAGCATGGTGATCTTGTCGGCCTGCATAGAATCCCTTTATTATTATGTTGGCCGGGTTAGATGTTTTCTTTTACAGATGCTGCATGGCCTTGTTGGCCCGGGGCTGTGTTTACAACAGAAATATAGCAGTTTGTTTTCTTGATTTTTAGTTGCTGGTAGGTACCAGAGGTGCATCTGCCCAGCCAGGTCAGCCCAGGTCCCAGTTTGGCATTAGGTGCTAGTTATGCCTCCCAAGGTTGGGCGTGACAAACTTGGTATCAGAGCAATATCGTATCCTAAGGAGTCTGCAAGCCTTTTTAGTAGAGTTTTTCTTATAAATGTTTTGTGCACCACATTCTATAAGCAGGAGGCTACGAGACATAATAGTATGGTTACCCTTTCTTCTTCTCAGATCGTGCTATAAAGCCAAGTTGTACAGGATTGAGTCTCTAAGCTTTCATTGTTATGTCTGTCTAGAATAATATTTGACATAAGATAGACTGCAACAAGTCGCAAGTTAGATACATCAACAGGAGAGGGTACCAGCGAGGTACCATAGTTGGGGGGCCCAGTATGAAGGCGAAAGGGGATGTCTTTTAATCTCCCAACATCCTCCCCGGGCTCTAGGAATCTTATAAGGTAACAGATAGGCCAACACTATTCTTAGTTCTTCTTATACCCTCAGAACAGGAGGTCAGGAGTATGGTATATATATGAGTTGGCTTACTTAAGTAAACCTTTAGAATTAGACAGGGACGATAGTAATGTTGGGATTACCTGGAATGTGCGAGGGATTGAGTTTTTAGAGATTGTTGAGTTTCGCACCTTAGCCCCGTTAGAGAATAGTATGGTTATTTATTTCCTTCCAGTCTTTTCTCAGTATGACAGGGAACGTAAGTATTAACATGATGTTGCCCAAAATGAATAGTAAAGGAAAGCTAGAACCGTTGATTCTAGGAAACTGTTAGGAAAAGATTAAGACCCCTAGTGTTTAAATAAGTCACCTAGACCCTCACGACAATAAATCAGGAGGGTAGGTAAGATTGCTAGCAGCATCCAAGTTTGGGTGAGAGTCCATAAGCAAAAAATCCCCAGTAATAGCAAAGTTTAAGTCAGAAATAGACTAACCCCATCGTGGTGTGTGGATGGCGGTAGGGGATACGTGAAGAATACTGGCTATGGCCCTAGTTTATTATGTCAAAGGATAGAGAGATTGTATGAGAGGAACCTGCTCGAGTGCAGGTTGGGACAATGTAGATTGGTGGACATGACTAGTAGTATCCTTGCTAGTATGGTGCATGGGGCACGTACCCTGATTTTCAGCCTATAGGAGTAAGGCCAAAACATGAATATCAAGATCTAGGGAAAGAAAAACTACCTCTTGGCTGTAGCGGGCTGAAAAAGCTTGAAAGCGCCACTGAATGTCGAGAAATAAGCATTGGGATGGCATTTAAAGGATAATGAGGTTGTAACCTAGAAAGCCGCAATACCACCACTAGTTAGGGACGTGAAGGAGTGACGGTACGGAGAACCTAGCCTAGTAAGGCCCAGAGACAAGGCCTAACAGGGAGTCAGTGGCCTTTGAGATGATAGGGGTCAGAGTCTTGAGACCTAGAGATCGAATCTGCGTTCTAAATGTGGTAGGGCTTCGTTAGCAGACTGCAACAATGGTACACCATGTCCATTATTCCCTCCATCCATTTGATGCAAATGCATCAGGTTATAAAAGAGACCTATTGATGGCATGAGAGGAAGAAAGATATAGTCGAGTTGTGGAACAGAGCTCCAATAACTAGCAAGGAAAGGCTGGACAGTGGGAACCGGGCAGGCTAATTCAGGAGATAGTCATGCCTTCGTGGAAGTGGGAAGTAGCCAGTCCGAATATAGCTACAAGGTTACTTTGCACCAGGCGTAAACATGACCCATTTAGGTCATTGTTGAAAGGCTAATGGGATTAACTTATTTCTTTCCAATCAGAATTATGTTCCAGCTAAAGACTATGCTGAATTGAATGCTAAAGAAATATTCCGGCTATACGGTGTCTCAATGTTTATTAACTTTTGGCAAAGGGGCACAACTTACAGCTAGGTTTTGGGAAAGCCGTCAGAATAGATTGAGACACATGTTGATTTTAGTATGGCTTCTCATCCCCCCCAAAAAATAGCCAAGCAGCGCACACGATTTAGATTCCCCGAGATCTGTTATGGGTGGAAATGTAGGCCCCTTATATGATGACCTAAAACAGGTAAATTGGGGGTAATTAAACCGAGTGTACTACATCAGTCAGACATAAAAAGTTAAACTTATTAGAAAATATGTACCAGCAACCCGGGGTTGTCGAAAGTCCTACTCTAACACATGGCATAGGGAGTTAAGGATTGAAGCAACAACTAGGTATTCTTGAAAATTTCACCAACGAAGGGCGTAATGAGATTTGATAAGGAGGCAAGCCCAACCCTAGAATTACTAAGCTATACCGGATCCTCCAGAAGATTGGCCAAGTGGCCTATGAGATAGAGTTGCTTTCGGGGCTAGGATCTGTTCATCAGCACTACGCAGGCGTGTAGGAGGCCTTTCCTCAGGTTGACCCAGTTGAAAGTGCTCAGGTTACAAAAGATTTGTCCTATGAAGAGACTCCAATAGTGATATTAGATTGGCAAGTCTGTAGGGGCTATCTTGAGAACCAAAGCTGCAACCTAGCAAAGTCTTATAGAGGAAAAGAAAGGTAGAAGGAATTGTTTGGGAAGTTGAGGACGACATGAGGTTTAGATACCCTCACTTATTCTAGACTTGGCCCAGATTGAGCAATTGAGGTAAGATTATTGTTTAGTTGTTATTTAATGTCTTATACTATCAGTATTGTTCAGTTATTTGCCGGAGGTTTTGGAGTAGTTATGATAGCATCCTGCAAGATGTCTGTGTTGGACTTTTCTGCATTTCAGGTTTTTGGATAGTCCACACTACAGAGGAGGCTCTACCAAAAAATTTTCCGAAAAAGATTACAGGAGTTGAGTCTCTTGAGTTTAAGATTACATTTTAGGACGAATGTTCCCAGGGGGGGGGGATGATGTTACACCCCATAAGATGTTAGCGACTAGCGTACATGCACGTGGGCTTGTGGTGAGTGATGAATGCATGAAACGTGCAGGAGAAGTCTCAGTGGCAGGATGAACGAGGGCATTGTCGAGTGGGCCAGCAGGGCCGGGTGAGGCCAGGACGTGAGGGCCTGCGCGACGGGGCAGCCACTCGGCGCAGTGGGCTGCACGGTGCAGCAGTCCTGCGACGCGATGGCCCATGCAATGCACCCAAGCCCCACCACCCTCTATATATAAATATAAGTCAAGTTTAAGTTCATTTCATTTGTAACAATTCCAAAATCAGAATGCAACTCCACGAAGATTCTCTCTATTCTTCTTTTGTTTCTTGCCGAATTACGCTGCTAAACTCCGTCTAAAAGCAAATTCATCCTAGATAATGAGTTCTAGGCCTATGAGAAACATCCATGAGGAGTTATTCCTTGGAAATTCGCTTGGAGTACCGTAACCCCGTCGAGTAAAAGTTGTTGGAATCACTTCTAATCGAGTCCTAAGTGTCTGCAAGTGACGGGTAAGCATTCCTATCTATTAACTCTCAGGAATTTGTAAGCTTCTGGCCGAATTGAATGAAGTTTGAATTGTAGTTATTGTCCTTGAAAGATAGTATCATCTGCCGATTCTTATCATTGAAATAGCCTTATTCTCTCAATGTAAGGGCTGTAATTGAGTGGAATCACTAGCTTCAGATTGGAAACTGTTCGGGCAAGCAAAAGACGACATTCGAGGTAGGTTAACGCTTATCTCTTCGATAATTTATTCTCGTCATATAGTGATACGACCTATGCCTTCGAAAGTATATAATAATATTATATATTGTGATTAGTTGCTGCAAGTAGATAATGATTATGAATGTTGTATTTAGCTACTAAAAGACGTATTGAGAGTATATTATAGTATCCCTCGTCGGGAAAGAGTATGTTAAGTGTGACTCACGCTAGGAGTGTCACAGAAACTCCTCTGTTCTTCTGTTCACTATATTAGTAGAATTCTGATGTTTTGCTATCATGCAAGGCTTAGAAGTTTATGGTTAGCTGTTCAGCCTGATTTGGTAAGTTGGATAGTATAGGGCACAACCGGGCGATATAACTTTCAGTTTGACGCCTGTATTGTTAGTAAAGCTCGCCCAGGGGCCGTTGATGTACCTTGACACCTCCAGGGATAGAGTTTGGATAGGATGGTCTTACCCTAGAGTCAGCAGTGCCAGGGTTACCTAGTGAAGTGAGTGACAACCTGCCATATAGTTGGCTACTGTCAGTGACTGTTAGTTTCAGTCGATTTAGTGCTTGTCGTATAGGTCACCCAGGAAGTCATTCCAGTTGTATAGGTCAGATAGACCCATGGGGACCCCAAGGAGGTAACCATAGTTGTAGTTGAATGCAGGGCCAACGTCCCAGCCTGCTCTAATAGATAATCAGGTATAGGTTGCCGCAAGTGGCTAGGTGCAGATAACCCTGCCTATAAGGTTATGAATCACCCAAAGAAGTCATATGAAGTCTGATCATACCAAGTTAATGTCTAAGGTACTAGAACTATAGTAGCACAGTATTACCTTCAGTCTAAGAATTATAGTAAGCTGCCTGTGAAGGGTTAGGGCTTACTGCTCAGGAGCATGTCCGATTAGTAGCATCCCTACAATTGTTCTAAGCGAGGAAACTAAATAGTTGGTTGCCTGCGACCTTACTGTTAGCTTATAAGCCATCATTGTCCTAGCATGACATTCTGAGTAATGTTAGGCCACTCCAGACCTTGCCCTATTTTATCTAAACCATTTGAGATTATGATCACAGCCAGGACCCTCTAATCACGTGTAGGCACACGGGGTATGCCTGTTAGTAGCTATGCAGACTATTCTACGGGTGAGTAGCGGTCGCGTTAGGCCTTAAGATCCAAATTGGATTTTAGTTGATATAAAGTTGACTTGAAATTACATTATTGTTGAGTCTTTCTTATATTTTAGTATTTTTGATATATGAGGGGTTATTTTGACAAGATGGACATTTTACTAGAAGCACTCTGCTTAAATTGATGAAATGTTGCCTAAGGGCATGAGTTTGAGGGTAAATTTATTGTTGAAGAGGATTGTAGCCCGTGGTAATTGCGTAGAAAAGCATTCATATATATATATATAATTGTGGCATTAAAAATTTACCTTATTATATGTATGCATATTTGTTCTCATGGATCACAAGATTGATACTATGAAATAATTTTTTTGATATAAAATATCTTGTTTAACCATTGATGATTGGTTCTAAACGATCTTACTGATTTATGAAAGGTCCCAGTTCGGGTCCGAGCAGGGTTTACGTAAGTCCTGATTTGACCTTGGGCACGGTATATGGAAATCCCAGTTCAAGTTTGAGCATAGTTTATGATAAGTCTTGGTTCAATATCAGGCACGAAATATGAAAAGTCCTGATTTTAGTCTGGGCATGGTTTACGGTAAGTCTCAGTTTGAGTGGAGACATGGTATATGATAAGTATCAATTTGATTGCGGACATGATATATGAAAGTCCCTATTCAAGTTTGGACGAGCTATATGGATATTATGGGTCCTCCATGGATCTCACCTCACAACATATTCTGTAGAGGGGGTGTATAGCGGTAGGATCCTTGTTCCATTCATCGCACTACACACATTTATTATTGTTATGCCTTTTATTCTTATTCATTAAAGTTTATTATTGAATTGTTGGGGTATTCTCTGAGTATAAGGATTGTAACATTCTTTGTATGGTACAATTATTATCTTTAGCTCGATCACCATAAGATGCCTATTGAGTGTACGAGGTTTTGTACTCATACTACTCTTGGTGAATCTTTTTGATACATATTTGAATATTTAGTAGGCCTAGTTTATTTTTTGTCTGAGGTGATACTTCTCAGGGTCTTGGGTAAATTACCTAACGTTTAGAGTGATGCCAGACTCCCTCTATCTTTACTATTTCGGACAGAGTTGTAGTATTCTTAAGATGATTATATTCAAGTAGATGCTCTTGTTCATGTGACACTAGGTCTTAGGTATATTTTGTTATTTCCAAACTTTTATTCCATTTATGGAAGCTTGGATTTTGAAGCTTACTTTTGTTATTTTTATTCATTTCGTGTATTAACTTGATATTTGATTGGGATGAAGGATTGGTGTCACGACTCGAACATAGGCCTGGATCGAGACACAGGATAAAGAACCCCAAAAGGCTCCAAGTCGACCCATGACATGAACATGACATCTAAAGCTCAACACAATAATGCGGGAGTCTAACATATATAATAGCGGAAGTCTGAAAAATCTGATAACATCGAATATCTGAATACATAACAATGATCTGAAACTGAGAACATACTATGTGTGATAAGCCTCTACAAACTGACAAGTTGATGGGAAAAGACCCCCAACTAACTCATTAAAACTGAAACTGAACATACTGAATACAACTGATAAAAGGGTCCTCGAAGGATTAGAACTCACCAACTCTGGCTGAGAGATGCAAAACTCTAAGGATCTGTCTAGCAGCGGGACTGAACCTGAATATCTGAGCCTGTATCATGAAATGATACAACATAAAGTATGTGGTCAGTACGTGGAATGTACCGAGTATGCAAGGTAAGTAGAACCGATAAGTAAGTAAAAATTAGAAATCATGCATATCATAAAACATTTCATCATAGGATTCTGAGAGTAAGCTTGCATGCTAATATCTGAAAACATGATTTAGACATAACTGAATATCATAACTGAATCGAATGACCCAAAGATGAAACTGATAATTCATAAGTAAAACTGAACATTGGGTCAAACTTGCTGAAAACATAATATCATGACTAATGAACATGCATAACTGAAATCATGAGGAACAGTGGTAGACTCATCATATAACCAATATTACCACGATAGAGCTTACATGGTCCCGACTATTACAGTCAAGTGGGCAGAGCCGTCCAAAGCCTTGCCAGGGCTAAGGGCACTACCATGATATCAATATCAAGCTAAAGGCCCCTTGGGGGCAGGGGAATCTTACAAAGGAGGTCCCAAATAACCTGAACATACCTACGTTGGCATGTAGTTCTGAGGCATAGGGTTGACTAAACTCTTAGCCTACTCGGTGCTAGACACTACTCCCAAAACATGCATATGCTCTCCATCGTTTTTCAATGAAGGTGAACCATCGTCTTACGATGAAGCTGAATCATAATATCACATGCATAATCTGAAAACATAACATGAGGAGCCTTGGCTCAAACTATACCATAATCTGAAAAGAGTGGGAGTCTAGACTCCAAAATCCATGTGGTAAGCTAAAAACATGAAATTGAGGTAAATTATGAAACATACTTGATCATATAGGCTTGCCCACATACTTGAAATAGTCTTTGATAGTCAAAAAATCATTTTAGACATGGGTAATTCGAAATCATACTTCCATCATATATATCTCATCATACTTGAAAACATAGAACATAATCTCAACCTTTCATTAACTTTCATAATTGGGCATCATATTTGTAAAACTTTGCAAACATGAATTGTAATTGCAAACATTATAAAACATGCCCATGAATCTGAATTCAACATTAGAAACATGAATAGAGTATACCCATGATAGATACTTAGAGAATTCACAAGTTGGGTTAAAACGCATAAATTCATCAACTTAGAATTTTCATGAATTTGAGAAGGGATTGAGTGTGGGAGTGGATTGATACACCAATTAATAACCCTATATACCTGGATACTTTTGATTTCACAACCCTCTTGAATGACCAAAGGAAATTGAAGGAGAATTGATGAATTTCTAGGCTTGATCACCCTTAGGAACTTCTAGGCTTGCATGCATGGAGAGGGATAGGTTTAGAGTGAGTTAAACCCTCTTAAAGCACACCTATCTAAGATTAAAATGACATAGTTTAGGTCTTAGGAACTTAGGAATTGCGGAAAGGCCCTTACTAATTTCATAGGAAAAATCACACTGCTAGTCCCAATGAGGGACTAGACGACTCATTGCTTGAGGGACGACTCGTGGCCTGCTTCTTGTTACTAATACTGGGAACTATAATACTGTCAATCACCAAGAGGGACACCACAACTCATGGTGACGATACATGATGAACAATGCCAATTATACCATCCTTCATGCCGGCTCGTTGACCACGACCAACCTAACGACTCGTGGTCCTGACCACGGGTCGTGGCCTCACCCATGGTCAACCCCTAGACCAAAAATTCAACCAAACTTTCCTTTCATTCCATGAGTCACCTAACGACTCGTGGTGTACCTCACGGGTCACTGGATGACTCGTCCTGTGACCTAGTGTAGAAATTTCTATTTTCTTCATTTCTACCCTCGGGTATGAATTTAGAGCTTTCGAGGTATTACAATATCTTCCTCTTGGGAACATTCATCCTGGAATGTGAATAAACATACTAAAAATCTGGGAAATGCAACTGCTATACCAAATACTGAACATTTAGAGATGAAAATTGATGAAGCGACTGACTCCAGATTGAAATACATGACTGACCTGAATTCATGAATCATACATACATGCAATGACATGAAAGAAACTGGGGCACATGAACCAAACATGAAATTGAATAGAGTACTAGGGAGGAAACTGATACCTCAAGATAAAACTGAGCCGGAAGGGAATAGATGCGGGTATTTAGCCATCATATCTGCTTCGGCTTTCCATGTACCTCCCTCAACATGCTGATTCCTCTACAAAACCTTTAATGAAGCTACTTCCTTATTTCTTAGCTTCCAAACTTGACGATCAAGTATTTCCATTGAAACCTCTTCGTAGCTGAGGCTATCCTTCACACCTATGCTCTCCACCGGGACAACCAAAGACGAATCACCCATGCACTTCTTCAAAAGAGACACATGAAACACTGGACACACTGAAGCCAATTCCGAGGACAACTCCAACTCATATGCTACCTTGCCAACACGTTTCAAAATCCTGTACGAGCCAATATAATGGGGACTGAGTTTCCCTTTATTTCTGAATCTCATCACTCCCTTCATGGGGGATACCTTTAGAAACACCCAATCATCAACTTCGAACTCAAGCTCTCTCCTCCTCACATCCGCATAGCACTTTTGGAGACTCTGAGCTATTTTCAACCTTTCCCTTATAAGCTGAACCTTCTTCATAACCTCGTGAACTGAATCTGGTCCTATCAATGTAGCCGACTTTAGACCAACCAATTGATGATCTACATCTCCGCCCACAGAGAGCCTCAAGCGGAGCCATTTGAATGCTGAAATAGTAGCTGTTGTTATGTGCAAACTCAATGAGAGGCAAATGATCATCCCAACTACCCTTGAAATAATTCACACACGCTCTTAACATATCCTCAAGAGTCTGAATGGTCCGTTCAGCCTGACCATCTATTGAGAGTGAAATGCTGTGCTAAACTTGACCTGAGTACTAAGTCCCTTCTGAAACAATCTCCAAAACTGGGAGGTAAACTGAGTACCTCTATCTTATATGATGGACAAGGGCACTCCATGCAAATGAACTAGCTCCCAAATATACAACTTAGCATAATCCTTCACTAAATTTGTAGTTTTGACTGGTAGAAAATGAGCGGCTTTGGTCAACCTATCTACCACAACCCTAATGGAGTCATATTGTCGACGAGTACGAGGAAACCCTATAATGAAGTCCATATTGATTTAATTCCACTTCCAAGTAGGGATGCTAATGTCTTGAAGAACTCCTCCGGGTCTTTGATGTTCAACCTTCACCTGTTGACTATTCGAACACTTAGCCACAAACTCTGCTATGTCCTTCTTCATGCCATTCCACCAGTAAATTTCTCGTAGGTCACAGTACATCTTGGTGGCACCTGGATGTATAGAATATCTGAAATCATGAGCCTCATGCAACATCCTCTCCCTCAAGTCATCAACACCCGGCACAAACAAACGACCTTGGTATCACGGTACACCATCTCCCCCTTGGGAGAATACCTCTACCTTATGATTCTAAACAACTTCCTTCGACTTTACCAAAATAGGGTCCTCATCTTGCCTATCCTTGACTTCAGTCACCAAGGAAGATTCTGATCCATTCTGAACAATGACACCACCATCCGTTGAGTCAACTAGACGAACTCCTAGTTGTGCAAGCCAATGCACATCCTTCACTAACTCTTTCCACTCCTCACCTACATGGGTCACACTCTCCATAGAAAGCCTGCTAAGAGCGTCTGTCACCACATTGTCCTTGCTCGAATGATAAAGGACACTCATATCATAATCCTTAAGAAGCTCCAACCACCTTCTTTGATGTAGATTTAGATCCTTCTGGGTAAACTGTATTGTAGGATTTTGTGGTCCCTAAACTTTGAAAACATGTATTGTAATTGAAAACATTTGTAATGCCCTGGAAACTCAAAGACTATCTTCAAGACTTAAATAAGAAAATCTGGAAAATCCGTAGAAAATGTCTCAGGACGACTTACCTAATGAGTCGTTGTGAGACCTAATGACTCGTTAGGTTAGTTGTGGGAAGGAGGAATTAGAAGTGTGAAGTGAGAAGCAGTGTACCCAATGAGAGACCCCATGAGTCGTGGTCACTGACCACGACCCATTTGGTCATTCGTGAGCTGGCCGGGTCAGGAATTAAATAATTGGGAAGTGTACTAGACGAATGGTGACCATGAGTCGTGGTCACCAGTAATGACTCGTTAAGTCCCCCGTTACCATCCCTAGTCAATTGTTAGCAGTGCACCTAAAGAGTGTCACCACGAGTCATGGTCACGGACCACGACTCATTAGGTTCACCTGTCATTTTTTCCCTGTGACTTTCTAAGGGCTATTTAGTAACTTCCTATTTTCCTAAGCTTTAAACTACGATGTTTTGGATGTAATTTCAGACTTATTAGAGGGTTTGGATGGTTCCTTCCCTCATTCCCATGCTTATTCTCAGAAAAACATTGAAAGTTCTCTCAAGAAACTCTCAAGCAGGCTTAGGGTTTTCCTCCATTACAACAGTCCAAGCTTTTTCCTATAAGAAACTTCAACTTAGGTATGTGGGAATTCAACAAGGGAATTTTTCTTCCCTTGTTTCTCCCAAATCCCTCCCATAGTTTCTCTATCAGTTTTAGCTCTGAGCTTTCGATTACGAAGAAATTAGATGTTATTATTTGTTAATTTCACCTAGAATGATGAGCTTACTTATTATTGATATGATCTACATCAGTTCTTACCTGAATTATTGATGTTCTTTCCAAAGTAAATTTAATCCCTAAATTTTTGAGTAAAGACTGTTTGTGTATTAAATTTCTTCTAGTTTGTGAAGTGCGATTTGGGTTGAATTATTCTAGTGATTCTTATTATTTATATGTTGAGAAAATATTCCATTGATAAGAATGATTTTAACCTTGTCGGATGAGATTCCTTTAATTTTTGAAAATTTTCCATATTATGGGATTCCTGTGTTGTTGGAATGAGTTGGATTCTCTATTAGCTGCTTAGTAGTTTAGTTCAGTTAGAACATAGAACCTCTTCAGAACTATTCAGAACTATTCAGAACTTGTCAACTAATTAGTTTGACTTAAGTCTTTCCCTGAGGTTTCAGTGGTGCCTCCCAGTTATCAGAATCAGACTCAAAATCTAGTTTATTGGTCTATTAGGCAGTCATGACATTTTAGATATATAGCTCTGACCAGCCCCAGGACCCCAGTTCAGTTTACAGATTGTTGTTAAATGGTTACGACGCTTTCAGATAAGCAGCTCTGACCAACCTAGAACCCTGTTTCAAAATCTGGTCTGATAAAACTCTTAGGGTACTTTCAGTTATATGTCCCTAACTAGTCTTGGACCCCAATTTCAAGCTATCAACCTCGTATTTCAGTTTAGGTTTCCCAGTGGGAGTAGGACTTAGCACCGAGTGGGCCGGGGTTCCAGCACACCTAAGTTCCCAAAACAACGTCGCCCGCGTAGGTTACAGTATTACTTGGACTGATTGGCCCCAGACTTTTGTGATCACCCAGTTCATGCCTTTATACCCTGGAAAGGTATATTGGGTCCTATCGGTGGGGTGTATACATCGGACTCCACGTCTAGCTCACGTGGTTATATGCCGGTTACAAACTCTCCCACTAGTCAGTCTAGTCCAGTTTCAGAATAAGCAGCTCAGTTCAGTTCCATTTCTATCAGTTTAGCTCAGTTCAGTATAGTATTTCAGACTTAGAACTTTCAGACTTAGGACATGTCTTTGACCACCAGACAGGGTCATCTTGACCATTTTAGTTTATTTCAGTAGTTCAGCTCGGTTAACTTGTTGGTCATGGCATGTCATTTCAGTTTAGACTTTGTATCTCAGTTATTCTTTCTCCCACTTATTCAGTACATTCAAAGTGCTGACGCATACTTTTATGCTGTCTCATTTTATGATATAGCTGCAGGTTCCTAGACTCATGTCACACCCCACCTTGGGGGGTATGACTGGCACCTGGTGCCCTACTAGGACCTGAACTACTGGACTGCTAAGCCTAGGCACATCTGGTGCCTAGCTGGCTCTAACTCACATTTCTGGAAACAAAGGGCTATATAACGGCTGTAAACACAGCCTCCGGCCCATTGGCCTATAGCCTCCTGTACCTGTACTAACAGCTGACCAGAAGCATATCAATATGGGGAAACCTATGCGGGCCGACAAGGCCACCATGCTGTCTAGTTATCTATAACTTAACCATGAAGTACTGGATAGCTACGTGACCGGCAAGGTCACCACTACTGTCGAACTATGGCCCCACACGGCCAACATAAAGGAAACACAAGTACTAACAGCTATACAACTGCACGGCCTCACACGACCGGCTCATCTGACCACAGGGTAATATACATACAGACTGCAAGCCTCTAGGAATAGCAATCGAAATGATCGGGACAGGGCCCCGACCTACCCGTACTGTACAACAAAAGGAAACGAAATACACCTCTGGGATTCAATCTCCGGATGACAGGAGCTGAATACTCGGTCGCTGACAGGAATCACGTGGTATCGCCTGCTCGTCTATGAGTACCTGCAGGCAAGTAATGCAGTGCCCCACCGGGCGTCAGTACTGCTGGTACTGAGTATGTAAAGCAATAACTGAAAGAAATATCTGAAAAATATAATACAACTAATGAAACTGAAGTAGAAAGGAATGGATTAACTGTCTGATAATGTAAATCATACCTTCTTTTAATTATACTGGAAGGAGTAGGAGCCATACCTGGAGATTTATCGTCCTACTGTCGATCTACTTGTATCTATTGTACATGGCATAACATATCATAACATCACATAGCACACACAAACCTTACCCGGCCCCCATAAGTCGGGAGGTACAACCAGCACAGAATCTATACCCCTACCCCGGTCATCCCATCTCCTAAAATAGCTATAAGCATCCCGCCGGTCCCCTGGGTAAGCACTTGGGCTCGCTGAGCCCCTGACTATAATTGCATCTGAGTCCGGAGGACTCCTGAATCAACACCCGGGCGTATCCGCTCGACAGGGGTGTGTAAGGGCCGATCAAGGCACAGTATGGGGAAAACTGGCATCCCATCTTCGTCCCCTGTGGGACGGCATGCCACTCCGTAGAGCGACGTATCCTCGTCCTCTGGCGGATGAGTCGATACAGCTATCAACCCTGGGGCGGTCATGGATGCTAGGTAGTCCAACCCCAAACAATACAACGGTCTCAACTAGTAATACTATCTGCATGTCCCACATACTGAAGTTAATAGTGGTAAAGTATTTGTATATACTATATGCTGAGCTAGTGATAGTAATATGTGCGTACTTAATACATGCTGAGGCTGGTAATAGTATATACGTATAAATATAGTCTTCTGCCAGACTGTACTGGGTCTAATGCTGAACATGATATAGTATTTCTACTGAAAACTATACTGTATACTGAGTTTCTATAGTAACATGATATACTATTCCTAACATGCTTTCCAACTTCATTTTAACTTATCATTCTATTTCTGAGATGTCTTACAGGTATTACATCGCTTTACTGGGTTTCAACTGAATACAATGATATCCTAACATTCTGTGTCACATCACGTACTAAGCACGCTGTGTAGTTTCTAACACTTGTATTAGAATCTATATCGTGCTAGCAAGTTTCACTCAAGTTATAACTCGATGCTTCTAATATCGTACCAACATTCGTAATAAACATAACACATGACTTCTGAACATTCTACAGGCCTTTAAATTACTGTACTGTACCGAGATTACTTAACTTGCCGAGGAAACTAGCTTTACATACCTTATCCTCGAACTATCCGTCTGTCGGACAAGGCTCGGCCGGTACTTCAACTATTTTCTCCCAACTGCATTCATAAATATGTCAATTAATACTAAATACAGCTTTATTTTAAAGAGCAACATCACTTTCGATATAGTTTATAGCCTAAACTTAGGCTTATCGAAAGACGGTCGAAAACTCGCTATTTTTCAGAGGTCCAGAAGGGAGAAATATTCACTTCACAGCTAGGAACGCATAGACACTAGTCTAGAGCAATTCCACTTACCTTAGCTCGGTAGCTCGATGATTCGTCGGCCGTATTTCACGAAATTAAATCCGTAGGAATGCTCTCTGCTGCTAAATACCTCGGTATCTGAGGTTAATTTGAGTTTGGACAACGTTTAGCAGCGTAATCGGATGAAAACTATATTACTTCTTCGTTCTCTCCCTGTTCTCTTGCGGTTTCTGGAAATTTTAAGAGATTTTAATGAGATTAAACCGAAGTGGGGCTTTATATACTTGGGCCTGGACAAGGCCAACGTGTCACGGAGCCAACGCGGAGGCCTCACCTCCGTGACACGCTGCCATCGCAGAGGGGCTCTGCCTTGGCTCCTTCCGCGATGGTTCGACAGGTTTCTCGTCCGATCTTTTTCCGGGCCTTTCTCTAGCACGTATGGCCTTCAAATATGCTTAACCAACGTACGAATAGGTCATCTAGGTGCCGGGAATCCTACGGGGTATAACAACTCAGCAGCGTTAACCGCCACGATTTAGATCCTCCTCACCTATAGTTGAAGTGTGAGTCCTCATCATTCGAGGGCCTTATTTCATTTTCATACAGTTAGATTACAGTTTTTATTTATACTTAGAGTTAGCTGGTGCTTGTCCCAGTAACTCATTAGTTAGAAGGCTTTCAGACTGCAAATGTTTAGATTTCATGTTTTAAGTTTATCTTAAATTTCATAAAATGCTTTTATGTTATTACTTCAAAATTTTCACTGTGCATGTTTTACTCAGAATACTAGTGTATGATAGAACAGGGGTTGACTTGGGGTCACTTGTGACTTCAAGTACCATGTTACGTCCAGGGTGTAAGCTCGGGGCCTGACAAACTTGGTATCAGAGCACTAGGTTTAGAGTATCCTTGGAATGCATGAAAGCCGCATTGAGTAGAGTCCTTTACATGGGTGTGAAGCGCGCCACACTTATAATGAGGAGGCTATGAGATGTTATTAGGAAAACTCTCTTTTGTTCATACTCATTCTCATGCATTAAAGTTCAATTCCAGAAACGTCCTTCTTACTTGTGTTATGTTTCATTTTAGTGAATCATGCCTCCCAGATGTGGTAATGGAAAAAGGGTCGGTAACACCAACAGACCTTTCCCACCGCCCCGACAGTCCCTCAAGATGATTCGGTATCTACTACCGAATTCAGAGCGGCCATTCAACTGCTGGCCCAAACAGTCACCAACCAAGTGAACCAGAAGGTGGTGCCGATGAACACCAACGGGTCTGCAGCAGCTACGAGGGTATGAAACTTCACCCGTATGAACCCTCCATCTTTTCAGGGATCCAAAGTAGGGGAGGACCCCCAAGAGTTCATGGATGAGGTCAATATGATTACCCGCATTATGGGTGTTAGCTCATTTGAAAGTGCTGACCTGGCTGCCTACCAACTAAAAGGGGTAGCTCAGGTCTGGCATGACCAGAGGAAAGAGGGCAGCCAGCGAGAGAAGGACCAGTGGGGTGGGATGAGTTCCATGCAACTCTCTTGGATAGATTTTTTCCTCAGGAGTTGAGGGAGGCAAAGATGGTGGAGTTTATGAATTTGAGACAGGGCAACAGAACCGTGCATGAGTATGCTCTGGAGTTTACTAGGCTATCTAAGTACGCTCGAGAGATGGTAGCCGAGCCACGGGCTCACATGTTGAAATTTGTGAACGGGGTGTTGAATCTAGTCCTTAAGGAGTGTAGGACGACGATGTTGATTTAAGATATGGACCTCTCTAGATTGATCGTCTATGCCCAGTAGATTGAGGTTGAAAACCTGAAGGATATGGAGTGAAAAAACAAACGGGAAAGGATTGGCCAGTCAGATTATGGACATCAGAGGTCTAGTGGAAATAGCTGCTCACAGCAGCAGTAGAAACAATAGCAACAACAGCAGAGAGCCCCAACACCGGGTTCGGCCAGAGCCCCAGCCTTTCGGTACCGCCAGGATCGGAGGAGTGGGTCATCTGGCACTTAGTCTCAGGCCCACAGTACTAGAAACAAGTATCCAGCTTGTCCCAAGTGTGGCAAGAACCACCCGGGAGAGTGCCTTCAGGGTCGAGAGGGCTGTTTCGGTTGTGGACAGCTCGGACATCGGCTTAGGGAGTACCCATCAGCTGGGTGAGGAAGATCACAATCCACCACTTCATCAGCTCCAACAAGCCGACCAGCCCAGCAGGCCAACACATCAGGTACGGATGGCGGTCAGCGCCAAAACCGCTTCTATGCTCTGTCTTCCCGTCAAGATCAGGAGAGTTCACCTGGCGTAGTCACGGGTATGTTACGTCTCTTTCATCTAGACATATATACCCTCCTAGATCCAGAAGCCACTCTTTCATTCGTGACTCCCTACATAACAGTCCAGTTTAATATCAGTCCATAGGTCCTATAAGAACCATTCTCAGTCTCCACCCCAGTTGGCGAGTCAGTTAGAGCCAACTGGGTGTATAGAAATTTCACAGTCTCAGTCCTGAGTAAATTCATCCCAGTTGACCTCGTAGAGTTAGATATGGTCGATTTTGACCTTATCCTTGGCATGAATTAGTTACACTCTTTCTATGCCTCAGTTGATTGCAGAACTAGAGTTGTCAAGTTCCAGTTTCCAAATGAACCAGTGTTAGAATGGACGGGCAACAGTTAAGAGCCTAATGGTAGGTTTATTTCCTACCTTAAGGCCTAGAAACTCATCTCCAAGGGATGTATCTATCATCTAGTTCGGGTCAAGGATACCAACTCTGAGACCCCAACCGTCCAGTCAGTTCCAGTGGTTATGTAGTTTCCAGATGTATTTCTTGAGGATCTTCCTAGAGTTCCCCTTGAACGGGACATAGACTTCGGAATAGACCTCCTCCCAGATACTCAACCTATCTCCATCCCACCTTATAGAATGGATCCAACTGAGCTTAAGGAGTTGAAGGAGTAACTAAAAGATCTTCTTGACAAGGGTTTTATCAGACCCAACATCTCTCCATGGGGTGCCCCAGTGCTATTCATGCGTAAGAAGGACAGTACCCTCATAATGTGCATAGAACCCGTCAGCTAAACAAAGTCACAGTCAAGAACAAGTACCCCCTACCTAGATTTGATGACCTGTTTGACCAACTTCAAGGAGCCAGCTGTTTCTCAAAAATCCATCTTAGGTCAGGGTATTATCAACTAAGGGTCAGAGAGTGTGACATTCCAAAAACAGCGTTCAGAACTCGGTATGGTCACTATGAGTTTGTGGTGATGTCCTTTGGGCTCAGAAACGCCCCAGCAACCCTCATGGATTTGATGAACAGAGTATTCAAGCCGCAACTGGATATGTTCTTCATTGTATTTATCGACGACATTCTAGTATACTCCAGAAATGAGGAAGAGCATGCCAATCACTTAAGATTAGCATTGCAGACACTCAGAGACCTCCAGTTGTTTGCCAAGTTCAGCAAGTGCGAATTTTGGTTAAAGTCCGTGACCTTCTTAGGTCATGTGGTCTCAGGTGAAGGAATACAAGTAGACCCTCACAAGATAGCAGCCGTGAAAGATTGGCCCAAACCTACTTCTCCTACAAAAATTAGGAGTTTCTTGGGTTTGGAGGGTTATTATTGACGGTTTGTGGAAGGTTTCTCCTCTATAGCATCTCCTCTGACTAAGTTAACTCAGAAGAAAGTGAAATTTCAGTGGTCGGACAAGTGTGAGGAGTTTCTGGGAGCTGAAGACTCGACTCACTACTGCTCCAGTTCTGACCCTGTCAGAAGAAACAGATGGATTAGTTGTTTATTGTGATGCTTCCAGAGTTGGACTCGGATGCGTTCTGATGTAGTGGGGCAAAGTGATATCCTATGCCTCCAGAAAACTCAAAGTTCATGAGAAGAACTATCCAACCATGAATTGGATTTGGTAGCGGTGGTGTTTGCACAAAAAATATGGAGGAATTACTTATATGGAGCTCACGTAGATGTGTTTACAAATCACAAGAGTCTTTAGTACGTGCTGAGTCAAAAGGATCTAAATCTGCATCAGAGAAGGTGGTTGGAGTTGCTAAAAGACTATGACATGAGTGTGTTGTATCACCCAGGTAAAGCCAATATGGTGGCCGATGCCCTAAGCAGATAGTTTGTGGGGAGTGTGGCTCACATTGAGAAAGGCAACAAGGAGTTAGCGAAGGATGTTCATAGACTAGTTCGGTTAGGGGTGCAGTTGGTGGATTCAGCCGAAGGTGGTATGGTAATGCAAAGCACGTCGGATTCATCCTTGGTAGTTGAAGTTAAGTCCAGGTAGGACGAAGATTCAGTCCTACTTAAACTTAAAGAAACGGTTCTTAGGAAGGAGGTTTAGGCTTTCTCCAAAGGGGGAGATGGTGTGCTCCGTTACCAGGGAAGGTTGTGTGTACTAGATGTTGGTGAGTTGAGACAATAGATATTGGATAAAGCGCACTGTTCTAGATATTCCATTCACCCCGGTGCTATTAAGATGTACCGTGATTTATGGGATATTTACTAGTGGAACGACATGAAAAGAGATATCGCTGAATTTGTAGCTAAGTGCCTGAACTGCCATCAAGTCAAGGTAGAACACCAAAGATCAGGAGGTATGACCCAGGATATCAGCATATCCACATGGAAGTGGGAAGAAGTAAACATGGACTTCATTACGGTTCTACCTCGGACTCGTCGGCAGCATGACTCAATCTGGGTAGTAGTAGATCGGATGACTAAGTCAGCACATTTTCTCCTAGTCAAAATCACAGATTCAGCTGAGGACTATGCTAAAATTTATATCCAGGAGCTGGTTAGACATCATGGGTTGCCATTGGCCATTATTTCAGATAGGGGTACCTAGTTCACCTCCCATTTCTGGAAGTCTTTTCAGAAGGGACTTGGCACTCAGGTCAAGCTCAACACAGATTTTCACCCGCAGACAGATGGTCAAGCTGAGTGGACTATTCAGACTCTAGAAGATATGCTAAGAGCGTGCGTGATCGATTTCAAGGGTAAATGGGATGACCATTTTCCTCTTATCGAGTTTGCGTACAACAATAGTTACCACTCTAGCATTCAGATGGCACCCTTTGAAGCACTATATAGGAGAAGGTGTAGATCTCCTATAGGGTGGTTCGACGTTGGTGAAGCTACCTTGATAGGGCTAGAATTGGTTCACGAGGCAATGCAGAAAGTTCAGCTCATCCGAGAAAGGTTGAAAACAGCTCAGAGCCGTTAGAAATCTTATGTCGATTTATGGAAAAGAGAGTTGGAGTTTGCAGTTGATGACTGGGTTTACCTAAAAATTTCGCCTATGAAAGGGGTGATAAGGTTCGGAAAGAAGGAAAAGCTCAGTCTGAGATATGTGGGACCCTATAGAATGTTGAGGCGTATCGCCAATGTAGCCTATGAGCTAGAATTACCTTCAGAACTAGCAGTTGTACACCCACTTTTCCATGTGTCACTTTTGAAAAAGTGCATCAGAGATCCAACCTCACTTGTGCCATTGGACAGTGTAGGAATAAAAGATAGTCTCTCATATGAGGAAGTACCAGTCCAGATCCTTGACCGTTAGGTTCGTAAGCTAAGGAACAAGGAAATAGCTTCAGTCAAAGCTTATCGAGAAATTAGCAGGTTGAGGGAGCTACGTGGGAGGCCGAAGCAGATATGATGGCCAAATACCCGCATTTGTTCTCTACCGGCTCTATCACAGCTTGAGATATTAGTTTTGGCCCTAGAACTCAATTTAGCTTTCATGATTCAATTTAGGTGTTCAAGTCTCTTTTATGTTTTTGAATGTATGTATGAAAGGTAAATTCAGTTCAGTCATGTATTCTGAAACGGAGGTAGTCAATCTGACAGTTTTGAATTCAAATTAACAGTATTTGGAAGTTATGATTGTATTTTTCTGCCTTCCTTTGTGTTTTCTAACATCCGAGGACGAATGTTTCCAAGGGGGAGATATTGTAATGCCCCGGAAACTCAAAGACTAGCTCTGGGACTTAAATCTGAAAATCTGTAGAAAATGTCTCAGGACGATTCACCTAATGAGTAATTGTGAGACCTAACAACTCATTAGGTCAGTCGTGGAAAGGAGGAATTAGAAGTTTGAAGTGAGAAGCAGTGTACCCAACGAGAGACCCCACGAGTCATGGTCACTGACCACGACCTGTTAGGTTATTCGTGATCAGGCCGGGTCAGGAATTAAATAATTTGGCAGTGTACTAGATGAATGGTGACCATGAGTCATGGTCACCAGTAACGGCTCGTTAAGTCCCCCGTTACCAGCCCTAATCAATTGTTAGGCAGTGCACCTAACGAGTGTCACCATGACCCGTTAGGTCACCCGTTAGGTTCACCTGACAATTTTTCTCTGCGACTTTCTAAGGTCTATTTAGTAACTTCCTATTTTCCTAAGCTTTAAACTGCGACATTTTGGACCTAATTTTAGACTTATCAGAGTGTTTGGACAGTTCCTTCCCTTATCCCCACGTTTATTCTCAGAAAAACATCGAAAGTTCTCTCAAGAAACTCTCAAGAAGGCTTAGGGTTTTCGTCCATTGTAGCAGTCCAAGCTTTTTCCTTCAAGAAACTTCAACTCAGGTATGTGGGAATTCAATAAGGGAATTGTTCTTCCCTTGTGTCCCCCAAAACCCTCCCATAGTTTCTCTATCAGTTTTAGCCTTGAGCTTTCGAATACAAAGAAATTACATGTTATTATTTGTTAATTTCACCTAGAATGATTTCCTTGCTTATTAATGATATGATCTCCATCAGTTCTTACCTGAATTGTTGATGTTCTTGCCAAAGTTCGGATGAGATCCCTTTAATTATTGAAAATTTTCCATATTATAGGATTCCTGTGTTGTTGGAATGAGTTGAGTTCTCTATTAGATGCTTAGTAGTTCAGTTCAGTTAGAACATAGAACCTCTTCAGAACTATTCAGAACTTGTCAACTGATCAGTTTGAGTTCAGTCTTTCCCCGATGTGTCAGTGGTGCCTCCCAGTTATTAGAATCAGACTCAGAATTCAGTTTATTGGTCCATTAGGCGGTCATGACATTTTAGATATATAGCTCTGACCAGCCGCAGGACCCCAGTTCAATTTACAGATTGTTCTTAGATGGTTACGACTAGGGGTGGGCGTTCGGTGTTTCGGTTCGATTTTTTCAAATTTCGGTTCGGTTTTTTCGGTTTTCGGTTATGAATAAGAAACACCAAACACCGAACCGTTTTAATTCGGTTCGGTTCGGTTTTTTTTTAATTCGGTTCGATTTATTTATTTTGGTTATTCGGTTTTTTTGGGCTTGGTTGATGGACTTTTTTGTCCCCTATAGTATCAATAAATTAGTTGTTGTTCCAATTATGAGGTCCCTCCTGAATTAAAAGATGCATTCCTAAGAGCAGCAGCTGACAAGGGAAAAATAAGAACAATGCAAATCAGAAACATGGCAGTGGATTGTCATACAACTCCAGGTTCTCTCCTGATAGGGGATGCCTGTAACATGAGGCACCCCGTAACAGGCTTAAGTGCTCTATTAGTTAGTGCTCTATTAGTTAGTATTACATCTTACCGTGGAGGTGGAGCCGTGGAGGACCGGAGGAGGAGGAGTGGAGTCACCTCTCACCTGGAGGCTGGAGGGTGGAGTCGCGGAGGCTGGAGAGGCCGAGAGGGCAGACCGATGGGGAGTTGGCACTCGGCAGAGACGCAGAGCCACAGGCCCGCAGCCAGTCACGCAGAGATGAGAGAAAGAGACGAGTAGTGAGTAGACACTGCCGACTCGTTGCTTAGCGGCGGCCGGCGAGAGGGATGGCCGATGGCCGACGGCTGGTGACAGTGTAGTCTGTCGTAGTCGTAGTGAGGCAGAGAGGACATGGTCGTGGACTCGTGGTGTTCTGTTCTCTGTTGTGTATTAGGATTAGGCTTTAGGAAATTAGGATAGGAAATTAGGAATTTAGGGTTTTTATTTTTTATTTAATTTAATTATTAATTATAAAAATAAAATAAAATAATTTTATTATAAATTCGGTTATTCGGTTTAACCGAAAAACCGGTGAACCGTAACCGGAAAAAAATCGAAAACCGAATTACGTTATAAAAAAAACCGAAACCGAACCGAAAAACCAAAAAAACCGAAACCAAAAAACCGAATTAATTTGGTTCGGTTTGGTTTTTTGGTTTTCGGTTTTTTTGCCCACCCCTAGTTACGACGCTTTTAAATAAGAAGCTCTGACCAGCCTAGAACCTAGTTTCAGAATCTGGTTCGATAAGACTCTCAAGGTACTTTCAGTTATATGTACCTGACTAGTCTTGGACCCTAGTTTCAAGCTATCAGCCTAGTAGTTCAGTTTAGGTTTTCCAATGGGAGTAGGACTTAGCACCGATGGGTCGGGGTTCCAGTGCACCCAGGTTCCCAGAACTACTTTGCCAGCGTAGGTTACCGTATTACTTGGCCTGATTGGCCCCAGATTTTTGTGATCACCCAGTTCATGCCTTTATACCCTGGAAAAGGATATTGGGTCCTACCGGTGGGGTGTATACATCGGACTCCACGTCTAGCTCACGTGGTTATATGCCGATTACAGACTCTCCCACTAGTCAGTCCAGTCCAGTTTCAGAATAAGTAGCTTAGTTCAGTTCCAGTTCTATCAGTTTAGCTCAGTTTAGTACAGTATTTTAGACTCAGAACTTTTAGACTTAGGACATGTCTTTCACCATCAGACAGGGTCATCTTGACCATTTCAGTTTATTTCAGTAGTTCAGCTCAGTTAACTTGTTGGTCATGGCATGTCATTTCAGTTCAGACTTTGTATCTCAGTTATGCTTTCTACCACTTACTCAGTACATTCAAAGTGCTGACGCATACTTTTATGCTGTATCATTTCATGATACAATTGCAGGTTCCCAGACTAAGTAGCGTTAACTACCACGATTTAGATCCTCCTCAGTGCAGTTGAAGTGTGAGTCCTCATCATTCGAGGGCCTTATTTCATTTTCATATAGTTAGATTATAGTTTTTATTTAGACATAGAGTTAGCCAAGCTAACTCATCAGTTATAAGGCTTTCAGATTACAGATGTTTAGATTTCATGTTTTAAGTTTATCTTAAAATTCATAAAATGCTATTATGTTATTACCTCAAAATTTAGGCTGTGCATGTTTTATTTAGAATACCAGTATATGATAGACTAAGAGTTGACTTGGGGTCACTTGTGACTTCAAGTACCACGTTACGTCTAGGGTGTAGGCTCAGGACATGACAACATTATAAAACATGTCCATGAATCTGAATTCAGTATTTGAAACATGAGTAGAGTATACCCACGAAAGATACTTAGAGAATTCACAAGTTGGGTTAAAACCCCATAGATTCATCAACTTAGAATTTTCATGAATTTGAGAAGGGATTGAGAACGGGAGTGGATGGATACACCCATTCATAACCCTATATACCCCGGTACTTTTGATTTCATAGCCCTCTTTAATACCCAAAGGAAATTGAAGGAGAATTGCTGAATTTCTAGGCTTGATCACCCATAGGAACTTCTAGGCTTGCATGCATGGAGAGGGATAGGTTTAGAATTAGTTAAACCCTCTTAAAACACACCTATCTAAGCTTAAAACGACATAGTTTAGCTCTTAGGAACTTAGAAATTATGGAAAGGCCCTTACTAATTTCGTAGGAAAAATCACACTGCCAGTCCCAACGAGGGACTGGATGACTCATTGCCTGAGGGATGACTCATGGCCTGCTTCTCGTTACCAACACTGGGAACTATAATCCTGTCAATCACCACGAGGGACACCACAACTCGTGGTGCACCTAATGACTCATGGTGACGAGTCGTGATGAACACTGCCAATCTTCCCATCCTTCATGCCAGCTCCTTGACCATGACCAACCTAACGACTCGTGGTCCTGACCACAAGTTGTAGATTCACCTGTGGTCAACCCCCAGACCAAAATCCAACCAAACTTTCCCTCCACTCCACGAGTCACCTAACGACTCGTGGTGTACCTCATGGGTTACTGGATGACTCATCCTGTGACCTGGTGTAGAAATTCCTATCTTTTTCGTTTCTACCCTCGGGTCTGAACTTAGGTATTTTGGGGATTTACAATTGGCTTACCTACCAATATTGGGTTTTGGACTGTGAAAACATAATATCAGATCTTTAGGTTCACCAGTCTCATAAGTATATGTCACGACTCAAACGTACACCCGAATAATAGACACGGGACAAGGAGTCCTGAGAGACCCCATGTCGATCCATGGAATGACCATCTATCTAATCCAATCACATGAGTGGAAGACTTATCATATAAGAACGTAATCACAGCATAGCATAAGGGGAAACAGTACAAGACTTAAACAATACAACAGAAAAGAACTCGTAGTCTGATAAGCCTCTAAACATGAAAGGTGGATTGAAGGGACAACTCCCCAACAAATCCAATATCTAGAAACTGAAAGAAATAACATAGAGTGTGAAGATGTAGTCCTCAGAACATGAGGACTCACCAAGTGCGCTGAGAGAAAGGATGAAACTAGCTACAGGTGAGTATGAGCCTGAGAATTGGGACTTGTATCATGAAACGATACAACATAGAAAGTATGCGGTCAGTACGTGGAATGTACTGAGTATGCAAGATAAGTAAAACGGACAATAAAAAAACATATATAAAACTCATAAATGATCATAATAGTAGGACAACATGCTCGTATCATAAATCATTACAACATATCATACGACTCAAGGTTTTCAAAGCATTCGTGACATAACATAATCATAATCATAATAGAAGAGGTTTACTTAACATGACTTGAGCCAACATACATACTCATAACATGCATAAATCATGAGGAACAGTAGGAGATTCTCTTAACCAACATAACCCATATGAGCACACATAAAGCCCGACTTATAACCCTAGTCGGGAGGGTGTTTGTACCTTTCCACGGGTAGAACCATGAAAGTGTGATATCACCATGAAAAGGGCCATTTGGGACAGGGACTAACATGAAAGGGTCCCGACATACCTACGGTGGCATGTAGTTCATGAGATCCGGGGCTTAACCTGAGCCCCGAACCTACTCGGTGTTTGATACTACTCCCAAAACATATATAGTGCTTATAATAATACATACATGAGTTCACGGTCTAGTTAAATCATGATAATCGTAAACATTCTTGAACATGTGTGAACTAGCCTTGACAAGAGGCCCGCGAGTCAGCCAAAAATATAATTCATGATTAGTAAGATTCATACATACTTATAGATCATGCATATAGCTTTAATTTCATAAAAATCATAGTGGGTAGTAAAATAAATGCATAATTTAAATCCTAACTCATGCTGGGCTTATCAAAACATCAAGAGGATATAGGACATTTTAGTAAGAATATATTCTTTTATCCCTTATCATGAGTATGTGATTTGATTTAAAGGTCTAAACTTCTTTGTTCCATTTTTCATTAATTGTGAGGACACACTCGTAGATTGCATGCCAATAGTTGGAGATGACAATGCACTATTTGGAGTAGGAGGTTATATGTAGAAGGAAGAAGTAGGCCACTACAAGGGATGAGTGGGCAGAGTTAGACCGCATCTATGATTCAAAGATAGATTGAGTGGCGTATTTGTATTCTTTGTTGGTAACATTCGAGGGAAAATATGAATAATATTGTGAATAACTGCATGATTGTCATATTCCACAAGTAATAGCTCAACAACGGAGGGAGTGCATTTATGGCTTAGCCTGTATAAGAAAGAGAGTTGATGACCTGGAATGGTATGAATAACGGGATGATTAGAAAACAAGTATCGCGATTATAAAAACTACAATTAAGAAATTTTGACATAACGAGGATAGGTTGCTCGAGGTATGATGAGAACAAAAATGCTTCAACAGCAATTGAAAAATTCTAGTATAGTCTTATGGAAAGAGTGTATCAACAAGGATTCGACAGTTCAATGAGGAAATAGGTACATATATTATTATCTTAAAGAGGAGTGAAAGTTGTAAAGGACAAATAGACCAGGTAAGAGGATAATGATCGTGGTAAAGCATGAAAAAGGGGTTCTTATAATGAGGTATGAGGTGATATGACTTCTTTCTGGGTATGTACGAAGAATGTTCTTTCTATCTCAATAAGTAGAGGTACAACAAAGAGAATTTGAATGGTCGAGTTTAACAATACGACAACCATATTCATACAATATAACTTGATTAGAGTTATACGGTATGCAAATGTTTTCTATGGACTGGGGCTTAGAAAGTATGAGCTGAATATGAGTGGGGTTTCCTATGATGATAAGATTTTATGGAAATATGCAGTGGTGATTCTTTAGAATTTTATGAAAATATGCAGGGAGTGTTCGGTCTGTTGGGTATAACTACACGCAAGTGCACGTGGTCGAACAAGTAGTAAAGTGGCTCAAGTAAGCCAAGTATCGATCCCATAGGGACTGGACTAAGGTATCAATCTAATCAAGTGTCAATAAACTTTAACTCTAACTGCAGACAACAGTGTGAAGAAGATTTTGATATTTTGTTTTCTAATTTTATACTAAGTCTAAAACGAATATACAGTTTGAGTCTGAACTATAAGTATGAGCATGCTGAGGCTAAAATGAACATGTAGAGAAATAAATTATCGATGCAATTTGATTAATCTTTCCTCCGGTTGCTAGTCAAGAATTATTGCCTATGGATTAAAACTCTCGTATTTAACCCAACTTAAGAATCATGAACCTTCCACCTACATTTCTGTGATAAAACGAAATTCATGTTCTAGCCATACAAAACTGATTCCTTAATTAACTAATACGACTTTCAGGTATATCTTTATCCTGAAGGTAAATCAATTCTCAATTTTCCCAAACTAAGAAAAGATCATATCCTATCAATTCACAACTTTCCAATTTCTTGCTTTCTCGAGTGAAACCGGACTTTTTAGATATACATTAACATTGGCCATACATTAATGCAGTAAGAATAAGAATCAATAGAACAACCATGGAAGAAAAGATGAAAAACCAATTTATCAATAATTACATTTCAATACAAATGTTCTTAACCTCAACAAGAAGGGAATTTAGCCACTCATTTGTGGACTAAACATTATTAAATGAGTGTTAATCATACAAGCAATTGAAATAAACAAGAAGGAAATAGAGAAAAACCCTGAGATTTTCGTCCCCTCAACTACCTGTAACCCACGTTCTTGCTCCACCAAGTCAAAATTATTAAAAATGAACCTAAGTGTTCTATTTATACTAGTGGGAATTTTTCCCAGAATAACAAGCAACGTGTCACGGAGTGCATCGCGGAGCACTGCCTCCGTGACACACCACCAACGCGGACCCTCACTGGAATCCGGTCGTCCAGGTATTAAGGCCCAATGTGGCACGACGTGCAACACGGGGTTAGGCCAACGTGCCACGGCCCCAACGCGCACCTTCACTGGAATTTGGTATAATTTCAGCATCCAAGCAGAATGCATCCGCGATGGCAGCGTGACACGGCTCCATCGCAGAGCCCCTTTACTTCGTGCTTTCCTTGTGCTTTTTCCCTTGGTAGCTTCCGAGTCTAATCCCGATCTCTCCCAACCTTCATCTTAGCTCCATAACTTTATATTTTTCCTGCAAAACAACGCTAATCATGTTGGTTAGTATAAATTCACATTTTATTACAATTCACATGAGAATGTACAAACATCAATAGATAAACAAGGCAAAATGACACATTTGAGTATCACTTGGGCATATAAATTTGCCCAAGATCACTTACCCCACACTTAAATCCTTGTTCGTCCCCGAACAATAATCTTACACCTCATGCAATTGACACCCCATCCTAGCTACTTTGGCTCGACAATTCAAGCTACGGTTATACCGATTATTTAATATAGCAAATCATCAAGAAAACATGCATAGTCTTATCAATACGATGACCTTCAACACATTAAGACCTCCTAGACTCAAGAATCGACTCTTGATATCGGCAAACTCATGCAAATCAGCTGATCAAGATATCCGACATGAAATTCAATCTTTCGTCGAGCATGTGCCCTCACAACACAAAAGAATGTTCCCCTTTTTAATCTCATGAACTCAAAACATTACATGCAGGGGCATATAAACAAGATTTAGCTCTCTCTCCCAAAAAAATTCACATGCATCATGTCATGAACCATAGGCTTGCCTTTAGTGTATTACTCCACTAATATAAGGACGCGTGCTGTAAGATCACATAGGACTTAACGGGTTGTAGTGTAAGCTACGGAACTAGCAAATACTGGGCTAACCAATAATAACAACTAGCCTCCTTAAGCGCTTTTTCAATACATCCCATCTACCTTATGAGCATTGTTCCTTCCTTCATCCTCCCATTCTTGAAGTCTGTCTTTATTTTTGATCCCATATCTTTAAGCACACTTGACTTAATAACAAAGATTATTTATACATATTCATTATATTTAATTTATAACGAGTGCACCTTCGACCTTTTCTTTCCTTTCATCACTCTGCTTTTTCTTTTCTTTTCACAATTCTCACTCCTTGACACTGTGGGAAAATTATTATTTTTTTCTTGAGCGCTTAAGAGGTTTGGATCAAATTCACGTATAATGAAAAGAAGGGGTTAAGCTCGGTTTACACCTTTTTGTCAAAAGAAAGAAATAGGCTAAAGGCTCAATGGGCTAACTAGGATGTACATTCAAGGTGGGTATGAAAAAAAAACTTTCGGTTAAATCAAAGAAATGCCTACATCCTTTCCTTCAACACACATCCTTCATTTCGTTTTGTACACACCCCAGACAAGTTCTAGACACTTCACAATAGCATGAAAGAAACGAAGCCACACCATACACTCATTGCACATGCTCAAGTCAAGACATATTCACAGACTCTTCAATCAGCTAATTACAAGAATTCAAACATTAAGCCTCAATCACCCCGAGTCGAACTCTATGGCCTAGCTATCTCAATATATTTACAAAGTTGCATGCTTTCCTCCGAACACCTTTGCATTTCAAATATCATGTACAACACGCAACCAGAATTTCGCAACCATAATGTAATGATAGGTTTTGGGATACAAACAAAAAAAAGAAAAAACTAAAAAAATGAACAAAAGAAATCTACTCCTAACGACTACATTTCCCTTAAGACGGTCGTCATCCATCCATCATAGGGAACGGTCACTAATTACGACTTCGGTTCAATGGGACTATTCTCGATAAAAGAACCGTAAACAAATGCCGAGAAACCCAAAAATAAAAAAATTCATGAAAATTTTAAAAAATATCGATCATTTCGATAAAACAAAAATATGTACAAAACCAGCTAACAACATTCAACAACACACAACAACTTCACCTTAATTACAATACAGACATACACACAAAAATCACAGGGTCACAAGTTTATCCAAGCACAACAACAGAACATAGACATTAATAACAACAACAACCAGCACCTAACTACTCCCACCCCACACTTAAATTGAACAATGTCCCCAGTGTTCACAAAAATTAGCATAGCACAAAAGTGGGTGGTGAAACTCCCTGATCAATCAAAGTATTCCACTTCTTCGTCAGGTGCCGCTGCCTCGTCTCCCATGTCTGAATCACCCTCGTCGTTATCATCTGACTCAACATCGGAGTCGTCACGACGTGTCTCCTCATCTGTGGGGACGACATCATCAGTGGGCTCTACAAAAGCTGGCCCCACTCGGCATAAAGCCCTGGCATTTTCGCCAAAAGGGTAGTCTAGCTCGAGCTGCCACAGCTCATCTTCTGTTGCCGGTCTCCCGCCTATGCGCAGCTGGAGCATCTGCATCCCGAACATGCGAGCCATGTACTGATCATCCCGAGCATGTTGCTCGGCTAGTATAAGAACTGGCCCGTGAGTGGTGTCGGGTGCCTTAGTTTTGGTGACATCTAAGGCTCGCCTCTCCATCTGCAGGATGTAGTCAAGGGCCTCTTCCTCGATATCCAGGCCCCTCAGGAACGTGGTTAGTAATCCACCAAACCCGTACCTGTGCCCTTGATGCAAACGGGCTCTCTTCATGGCGGAGATGATCAACGCCCCAACGTTGATCTCCAGCCCTTTCATCAGAGCGTATACCAAGCACACAGGATCTCAGGTGACATCTGTCATATGCACCCCCGAGATCAGGCAGGAACAAACAATTTTAAGCCATATCCTGGCTTCCCTGTTCATCTCTGAATAGGGCAATGTCTGATGGTAGCCCCTCTCCTTATGCCTGCTCCACCATGCTGTAGACCGGGCTTCACACAAAGTGCGTTTGATGTACGCATATGGTGGAGTGATATTCAGCTGCCGAAGCACATGGGCGTCTGTGTCCCGCGCCCCCAAGATGGCATTAAGGTGATGGGGCTCAAAAGTGACCATCTGCCCCCTTATCTTTATGGTGTGACTTCTGAGTGTCGGGTTCCAGTTGGTGTAGAATTCCTGAATTAGGTGCAGATTGCACTCTTTGGGCTCGTCAAAGATAAAATTTAGCTTGGCTGCCTCAATCCTGTGGACAATCCTGGGGAATTCCTGTGCCAATGGTTCCCTAGCAATGTGTTCCTCGGGGAAGTATTTGCTTTCCTTATGCTTTGCGTACCATTTCTTCCGCTCCTCTGTCACCTATCGTGTTCTGTATTGCCGACGTTGGCCGCGCGGAACCGCTGGTGCTACTGGGACTGCTGTTCCCAGTCTGATTCTTTTCCTTCCAGCGCTCGATGTAGATGCGCCCTTCCCTTTATCTTGCCTGCTTGCTATTATTTCTGTCAAATCAAACAGACAGGTCCAATGTTATTCCAATTAAAATTAGCTTCGACTAAGGTTGGGTTAATCTAGGTCACCCCACAGTTAGTCTTTAGCCACAATCACAACATTACGGAAAGATCATACTTATTTCCAATTTACATAAAAAACAAAAACACAACAAATATGCCTAGTGCATTCAGAGAATTCGACGGTATAAATTCTATGTACTACTCAGACTTCGTACAGCTAACCACAACATTACCATCGATAACATTTCATCCCATAGCACTTAGCTCAAATTTCTATCAACAAAACCGATGCAATTCCCCCAATTTCTATGCAATTTCAACAATTTCATTATCCCGACAATCCGTCGCGCCTTGATCATCTTACGTTAAGCACAACATAATGTTCCTCACCCAACATGCCCAAACCAAGAAGAATTTCACATTTCAACTCAATTTTAACTTCTTCATATTTGAATTCTAACCCTAGCTACAATTTCGCAAGAATTTCAATCAAACATGTATTTATCGAGTTCATACCATCACAACGATACTATGAACATCAATCAACAATAATTTACATGAATTCATCCTCAATTTACACTTAGGGCAAGTTTTCCTCACTTCCTATGCTCAAAATCGGAAAAATAAGACAAGAAATGAGATGAAGTTAACAAACATACCTTGAATTCGATGAAATGAAGAAAACTTGACGAAAATGTGTGCCTAGGTTCGTGTCACGTTGAGGGAGAAGGGGTTTTTGGGATGTTTGTCGCGGAGAGGATGAAAAATGAGGAAAAATGAGGGGAGTTTGGGGTTAAAAAGTGGGGATTTCGTGCGGGTCACCCGGTGACCCGGTGTGACCCAACGTGAATAACACCTCAACGTGTCACGGAGGGTAACGCGGAGCACCCCCTCCGTGGCACAGATCCATCGCACAGGTGTGCTAGAATTTGTAAAAATTCCAGAATTGCCTTCAACGTATCACGGAGGGTACGCGGAGGCCCTCCTCTGTGACACGGAGCCATCGCGTGGGCTCACTGTTTTGCCACTTTTTATTTTTATTTTATTTTTCTTACCTCGATTTTCTCCTTTGTGATTCTTTACATTTTGCCCTCCGATAAACCTGAAATTTATCTTACAACAAGAAATCGGTTAGAATCCCAAGGTTTGACAACATAACACAATATATATATATATATATATATATATATATATATATTTTTTTTTTTTTATATATATTTATATTTATATATATATATATATATATTTTTTTTTTCTTTTTCTTTTTCTCTTTTTTTTCTTTTTTCTTAACTAATGTACAAATACAATACAACAAATTCACGGGTTGCCTCCCGTGCCGCGCCTGGTTTACCATCGCGGCTCGACGTCATTCACGCTCATTCATCCCCTAGGGTGACAGACGTTTTCTTCCGAACACGTCCTCACCCCTGTCAAGCTTACACTTCTCCGGTGGTTTCCCCAATAACTCCCGTGACTCAACGCTCTGGACAACATCAGCTCGATCAATCACGTTGATCACCGAGAGTTCCTCGTACATGGCCGGGAGCTTGGTGGCCTTGTACACATCAAACACCTCCACCTTGTCGTGTGCTCACATGGTTAGCTGCCCTGCAGCTACATCAATCAGCGCTTTCCCGATCGCCAAGAAAGGACGTCCCAAATAAAATGGGACTTCCGCGTCTGGCTCGATGTCCAACACAACAAAGTCTACCGGGAAGATAAGGGAGCCCTCTTGCACCAGCACGTCCTCCACAATGCCATCAGGTCTTGCCAAGGAACGATCTGCTTGTTGCAAGATCACTGTTGTTGGTCTAGGACTCCCTAGCCCCAACTTCTTGAATACCGATGTCGGCATCAAGTTAATGCTCGCTCCCAAATCACATAATTCGCGAGCTCGGATACTCCGTAAGAGCCACCGTAGCGTACTCAGTCAACCTGCTTTTGTTCGCCATGATGTCCTTAATATACTAACACTTAAGAAAAATTTACCAATTGTTACTCCCCGGCAACGACGCCAAAAACTTGTTCGGTCTGTTGGGTATAACTACACGCAAGTGCACGTGGTCGAACAAGTAGTAAAGTGGCTCAAGTAAGCTAAGTATCGATCCCACAGGGACTGGACTAAGGTATCAATCTAATCAAGTGTCAATAAACTTTAACTCTAACTGCAGACAACAATGTGAAGAAGATTTTGATATTTTGTTTCCTAATTTTATACTAAGTCTAAAACGAATATACAGTCTGAGTCTGGACTATAAGTATGAGCATGCTAAGGCTAAAATGAACATGTAGAGAAATAAATTGTCGATGCAATTTGATTAATCTTTCTTCCGGTTGCTAGTTAAGAATTATTGCCTATGGATTAAAACTCTCGTATTTAACCCAACTTAAGAATCATGAACCTTCCACCTACATTTCTGTGATAAAACGAAATTCATGTTCTAGCCATACAAAACTGATTCCTTAATTAACTAATACGACTTTCAGGTATATCTTTATCCTGAAGGTAAATCAATTCTCAATTTTCCCAAACTAAGAAAAGATCATATCCTATCAATTCACAACTTTCCAATTTCTTTCTCTCTCGAGTGAAACCGGACTTTTTAGATATACATTAATGTTGGCAACACATTAATGCAGTAAGAATAAGAATCAATAGAACAACCATGGAAGAAAAGATGAAAAATCAATTTATCAATAATTACATTTCAATACAAATGTTCTTAACCTCAGCAAGAAGGGAATTTAGCCACTCATTTGTGGATTAAACATCGTTAAATGAGTGTTAATCATACAAGCAATTGAAATAAAGAAGAAGGAGATAGAGAAAAACCCTGAGATTTTCGTCCCCTCAACTGCCTATAACCCACGTTCTTGCTCCACCAAGTCAGAATTATTAAAAATGAACCTAAGTGTTCTATTTATACTAGTGGGAATTTTTCCCGGAATAACAAGCAACGTGTCACGGAGTGCATCGCGGAGCACTGCCTCCGTGACACGCAACCAACGCGGACCCTCACTGGAATCCGATCATCCAGGTATTAAGGCCCAACATGGCACGGCGTGCAACGCGGGGCTAGGCCAACGTGCCACGGCCCCAACGCGCACCTTCACTGGAATTTGGCATAATTTCAGCATCCAGGAAGAATGCATCCGCGATGGCAGCGTGACACGGCTCCATCGCAGAGCCCCTTTACTTCGTGCTTTCCTTGTGCTTTTTCCCTTGCTAGCTTCCGAGTCCAATCCCGATCTCTCCAAACCTTCATCTTAGCTCCATAACTTTATATTTTTCCTGCAAAACAACGCTAATCATGTTGGTTAGTATAAATTCACATTTTATTACAATTCACATGAGAATGTACAAACATCGATAGATAAACAAGGCAAAATGACACATTTGAGTATCACTTGGGCATATAAATTTGCCCAAGATCAGGGAGTTACATAAATAGTCCTCGATGTATTGGGTATATATCAATATATATGGGGAGACTTTAGGGGAGTTCAGTTATTTTCAACAGATTTGGCTTGAGAATAAAATTATTAAAATAGTGGGTGGAGTATTATATTTATTGAATTGAATATCAATTTTGACTCGGTAGCTTTATCTTGATGAAACAAAACTATCGGACTTGAAATTAGAGCAATTGGCCTTCAATAAAGCCAGTTTCACATATAAATGCATAGAATTGACTTAGAACAAGAAAGATCCTTTTATGGAAAATCATGATTTAGAATTGTAGTAGGTGAAAATATATTTTCTAAGAGTTTTTGGTACTAATGACGACCCTAAATGATATGAAAGAATGATCTGTGGGATCTGGGTATTTTATCAGTACAGAGTGGGCAATGGATTTTGGTTATAATTATTAGATTGTGGCTACTATAATGGATTTTGATGAATTAATTATGTGAAATATGATTATGATCAAATCAGGTTTGAAAAGTTTTAGCTTTTAATAATGAAGATATAGTCTTATGGGCTAAAACAAAAGAAGATCAGATGATTAGGTAAACAAGCAGTATTATAAATGTAACTTTTGTTTGAGAATTCTTACATGAGACCTACCATGGGTATTTACAGTTGCTAGACAATATTGATAGTGTTCTTTGCCCGTTCAAGGTTTAACGGATGCTTAAGTGGTGAATGATGTAATGATCTATATGGTTGTTTTGTTCTTTTCAACCCAATTCCCTAGTTTTAATCTTCCGTAACTTCATTATGTTGTTTATGACTTACGAGAATGGGTGGAACAATTTCCAAAGTGATCGAGTATGTTTATAGAAAGATTTTCAATTAAGAAAGTAGAGAGTTTGACCAAAGTTCACATTCTAGGTTAATTGTCACGACCCGAACGTACACTCGGATCGTAGACACGGGACAAGGATCCCCGAGACACCCCAAGTCAACCAATGACATGCGCGTACATCTAATTCAATCACATAAGCATAAGACTTAACATAAGAAACCGTAAACATGTCATAATTAAGGAGAAAGACAATGCATAATCCATACGTGACGGTTGAATACAACTTGTAGTCTGAAAAGCCTTTAATCATGAAAGACGGGTTGATGGGACAGCTCCCCAACTAACCCAACAAAACAGAAACTGAAGGAAAAGCATAGAGTTTGAAAATATGGCCCTCGGAACATGAGGACTCACCAAATAAGCTGATAACTATCCCGGGAGCACTACTGAGGAGGGTGAACCTGAGAGCCGAGTCCTATATCATGAAACGATACAATATAGAAAGTATGCGGTCAGTAATTAGAATATACTGAGTATGCAAGGTAAGTAAAATGAACATTTAAAATATAGAAATCTTATAAATGATCATAAGAGTGGGACATCATGCTCATATCATAAATGTAGTACCATAACATAAGGCTCAAGATTTTTCAAAATATTCGTAATACAATCGTAATCATAATCATAAAAGAAAGCCTTGTTTAAAATGACTTGAGCCCATATACATAATTATAAACATGCATAAATCATGAGGAACAGTGGGAGATTCTCTTAACCGACATACCCCATATGAGCAAGCATGAAGCCTGACTTGTAGCCCTAGTTGGGAGGGTGTCCGTACCTTGCCAAGGGTCAAACCATGAAAGTGTGACGTCACCATGAAAAGGGTCATTTGGGCCGGGGACAGTCCCATAGGAGGTCCCAACATACCTACGATGGCACATAGTTTATGAGATCGGGGGCAGAACGTAGGCCCCGAACCTACTCGGTATACGATACTACTCCCAAAACATATATACTGCTCTAGTATAACATACATGAATTTATGGGCTGGTTAAATCATGACAATCATAAATATACTTGTAGATACGTGAACTAGCCATGCAACGAGGCCCGTGAGTTGGCCAAAACATAATTCATGATTCATAAGGCTCATACATACTTGTAAATCATGCATATAACTTGGAATTCATAAATCCATGATGGGTAATATCATAAATCTATAATTCAAGTTGTAAATCATGTACGGTTCATAAATATCATCATTTGAGGAGAAGATCAAAAATAGATTCATCATGGGGCATGCATAATTAGGCTTAAATACATAGGACTTCCAAATCAATAATATTATAATCAATTTAAATCACATAAGCTGATTACAACCCATAGATTATGATAAGATTTTAAAATCAAAAAACCCAAAATCAAATCATTAGATTTTAACTAAATCAATTCAAAATCCCATAAGTTTTTGTTGAAATTTTGGCAAAAATCGAAGAGGAAGGGCATGGGTGTGGAAGAAACCACCCATTGAGAACCTTACATACATGGGAATATCTAGTTCTTAACCTCTCTTGATAACCCAAGAAGAAATTGCAATAAATTGATGGGTTGAAAGCTTGGATCACTTTCCCAATTCCCCTACCTTGCATGCATGAAAGAATGAAGTGAAAACTGAACTTAACCCCTTTATATTTCCCTATTCATAACCCAAAATGTCATAGTTTAGGCCTTAGGATCTTAGTAATTTATGAAAAAGCCCTTACTAAATCGCCGAAAATAACTGCCAGGGGTCCCAGACGGGTGACCTGATGACTCGTTACATGCACACACGGCTCGTCAACTTACTCATCAGGTGAACTGTCTTAACTGATCATTTGGGGTCCTAATGGATGACATAACGACTCTTTATGGGTGGCCACGAGTCGTGGCCACCACTCTTCAAGTGCATTGCTTCCTTATGCCAATTATTTAAAATTCACCCAATGACTCACACCACGACTCGCTACCTGACATGATGAGTTGTGGTCTCCTTCCGTTAAGTACACTGCCTCGCCTTTAATATTTTTCTTATACCTTCTCCCCACGGATGACCTAATGACTCATAGTGTCTAACCACGATTCGTTCCCAAGCCCGTGGGTACTCCTTTTTCCTTAATCTTTTTCCCATTATTCCAGGCCTCCCCATGAGTCACCTGCAACCCGAATTTTTAGTTTTTCCCCATGTCAACTCCCGGGTCCGATCTTTGAATTCTCGGGGTATAACATTAATGATCCCAAATTTGAATTCTAAAAACTTCATTAGGTCAAAATGGTGATTTATAACTTAGTTAGATGATTTGCACAGATCTCAAGGTGTTTAGGAGTGATTTGAGTCTTTAATTAGATTTTTAAAGTTTAAGAAAGCTATATTTGACCGCGGTCAACTTTTGGTTAATACAACCTTGTATCAATTATATGGTGTTTCTAATAGGTCTAAAATGTGTATTATGATCGATTTACACTATTAATTTTCATTTGGGAGGGGGGGGGTCTCGAATGAGTTTAGGGTGGTTGTTAAGAGATTGGTGTTCTGATGTTGTTAAACTTAGATTGCACCATTTGAAGAAAATGCGCTCAAAATGGTGTATTTATTGAACCATTAGATTCTTATCATGATTTCAGAACCATAGCAAAAGGAATCGTCAAATTTCAAGGTAATATGAGAGAGTTAGAGTCTATTTAGCAATGTTAGCTGTTGTTGCTGCTAGTGCATCACAGCTGTGGAAAAAGATCCACCAAGTCAGAGCCGCAAGTGCGATTTAGTTGACGGGTGCAAAGCCTGTGAGTTTTTAAAAATCCAACTTCGTTTCATTCGCTAAAAGTCAATTTTTGGGAGCTAGGAGGCTCCAATTTGATTGATTTTTTCGGAATTTTTTCTCATATCGAAGAAAGATTAAGGTTCTAGTCTTATTTTTATAATTAACCATGATTAATTCAATTTATTAAGGTATTACTCGTGATTTAGTCAGAGAAAGCTGAGATTTTAAACCCCAAATAAATTAAAAATTATTTGTATGAAAGTCAATTTGTGATTGATTTCATTGATTTTTGGAACTTAAGGTCCTCATGTTATGGGTAAATCAATTTTTACATCAAATTATTAATTTGTCAATTATTTCATCATTTAAATCACATGTGAGCATTGAAATTTGGGGGGGGGGGGTGTTTCGGTGTAAAGCTGAGAAATCATATTTTGATGATTTGAGGGTCAATTTGAACTCCGTTTTTGATGAAATTTCATATTTGGGTTCCTTACCTCACGAATAAACTGATTGTGAAGGAAAATTATATTTTTGACCTTGGGGTCTAGGGATTGAATTTTTACCCGATTTTTGAACCTAACTTTTATAGGAAAATACTGGTATCGATAGACTCTATACTAGTGTAGAAAATAATTTTGATAGATTAGGAGTATTCTGAAAAATTTCAAAAAGAAAAGTGGCGTGTTTTCTTGGCATTTGAAGGAGGTTATGACTTACTTTTCTTAGACTTAGCTTGGTTGATAACTTATTGTATAAAGCATGTTATGAGTTGGGAAAAATGATGGGTTTGGGATATCCAAAATTTTGATTATTATTGTGGAATTTGAGCTTGGATTTTACTCAAATTTTGGTATTTATGATATATGAGGGGCTATTTTACCAAAATGGGCATTGTATTGGAAGAAATATACTTTAAATTGATGAAATGTGGCCCAAGACCATGAGTTCGAGAGTAAATCTATTGTTGAGAAAACTTGTAGCCTATTGTAATTGCAGTAAGAAGGCATTCATATATATAATTATGGCATTAAAAATTTACCTTTTGATTGTGATCATGTATGCATATTCATTCTCGTGGATCACAAGATTGGTACTATGAAAATAACATTTTTAGTATAAAAATCTATTTTACCCCTTAAGGATTAGTTCTAAATGATCTTACTGATTTATAAATATCCTAGTTCAAGTTTAGGCATGGTTTATGGTTGTCACGACCCGAACATAAGTCCGGATTGATACACGGGACAAGAAACTCCGAGAGACTCCAGGTCGACCCATGACATGAACATAACTTCTAACTCAATCAATAAAAGAAGAATATCAACATAATAATCATAGCGGAAGTCTAAGCATAATATAAAATCTGAACATACAACACGAGTGTGAAGCTGAATACAATCTATTGTCTGAAAAACCTCTAATTCTGATGAGTTGATGAGACAAGACCCCAACTAACTCTCTAAGCCTGAAACTAAAAATACATAAGCATTACTGAATCAAGAGGGGCCCTTGACAGATGAGGACTCACCAATAGAGACTAGATGCTAACTTCGGAACTGGCTAGTGACGGGGTTGAGTCTGAAGATCGGAGCCTGTATCATAAAATGATACATCATAGAGTATGCGGTCAGTACGTGGAGTACCGAGTATGCAAGGTAAGTAAACCACTTAAGTAAGTAAAATAATTAAAACATGCATAATATGAAACATAATAAAGATAAGAATCTTAGATAAGGCTTGCATTCTATTTTTCTGAAATCATGATCTGAACATAACTGAACATCATAAATGAATCGAATGACCCAAAGCTGAAATCTGATAATCATAAGTAAAACTGAACATGGAGTCAAACCTGCTTTTGAACATATATATATATATATATATATATATATATATATATATATATATCATGAATGATAAACATGCATAACTGAGATCAGGAGGAACGATGGGAGATCGTCTTATAACCGATATTACCACGATAGAGCTTACAGGGTCCCGTCTATCACACTTAAGTGGGCAGAGCTGTCTAAAGCCTTGCCAGGGCTAAAGACGCTACCATGATATTGATATCAAGATGAAGGCCCCTTAGGGCAGGGGAAAGCTCACAAAGGAGGTCCTAAATAATCTGATCATACCTACGTTGGCTCGTAGTTATGAGGAATAGGGTTGACTGACCCTTAGCCTACTCGGTGCTAGACTCTACTCCCAAAATTATGCATATACTCTCCATTGTTTTTCAACGAAGCTAATAATCGTCTAGTGACAAAGCTGAATAATCATATACATATAAAATCTGAAATCGTACATGAGGAGCCTTGGCTCAAACCATACCACAAGTTGAACGTAATTGGGCTTGACTCCAAAACCATGTGGTAAGCTAATTCGTGAAATCAGAAATCATACTTGAACACATGGGCTTGCCCAATACTTAAACATGCTTGAAAATACTCGATTCACTTGAAAACATGATCATAGACATAGGTAACTTGAAAATATTCTTTTCATCATAAATATCTCATCATACTTGAACATATATCATAGATCTCAATTTTTATGAACTTTCATGGATGGGCATCATAATTTATAAGACTTGAAAACATGATTCAAAATTGAAAACATTGTAAGACTTGCCAATGAATCATAATTCAATAATAGAAACATGCTTAGGTCATACCCATGGTAGAAACTTTAAAAATTCATGCATTGGGTTAAAATCCCATAGAATCAACATATAGATTTTCATGAATTAGAGAGGGATTGGGCATGGGTGTGAACAAATTCACCCATTCATAACCATACATACTTGAGAGAATCTAACTCTACAACTTCTCTGATTGTCCAAGGAAGAATTGAGAAGAAGTTGGAAGGAATTAAGCTTAATCACTTCTATAGACCTTTACTCTTGCATGCATGAATATGAATAGCTTAGATTACCCCTCTTAAAACTCACTATTCATAGCTTAAAATGATGTAGTTTAGGACTTAAGGATCATAGGAATTACGGAAAATCCCTTACTAAACTCGTAGGGAAAAAACAGACTGCCAGACCCAACTAGGGACTGGAAGAGTCCTTACCACTAGTCACGAGTCGTCGCCACAAGTTGTCAAGTACACTGCCAAAACTTCAACTGGGGATCACCACGGGGAACATAATGGGTCTTTACTGGTGAGCACGACTCGTGGTCACCTCTCATTGCCCTTACTGCCCAAAATTTCTTTCCTTCCACCAACCTTGACCACGACTCGTGGTCATGTCCGTAGTGACCCAAAAACCTAAATTTCTAGCTTAAGTCATACACCTCACCACGAGTCACATAATGACTCGTGGTCATCTTGATGGGTCACAGGATGATTTGTGCTGTGACATGGTGCAGAAAGTCCTGTTTTCTCTGTTTCAACTCTTGGGTCTTATCTTAGGGCTTTCGGGGTATAACAAAATCTCCCCCTTGGAAAAATTCATCCTTAAATGTTGAAAATCATACAGAAAAGCAAAGAAATGCAATCATCATATTCAAATACTGATCATATGAGCTGAAAACAGGCGGAATGACTGACTCCGATTTGAACTACATAACTGAACTGAATTCATGAATCATACTTACATACTTTTGCATGAAAGAAACTAAGGTACATGGCTAAACATGAAATTGAATAGAGTTTTAGGGTAAAAACTGATACCTCAGCTGGAACTGAGCCAAAAAGGAATAGATATGGGTATCTAGCCATCATATCTACTTCGGCTTCCCACATAGCTTCCTCAACATGCTAATTCCTCCATAAAACTTTAACTGAAGCCACTTCTTTGTTCCTTAGCTTGTGAACCTTCTGATACAGTATCTCCACCGGAACCTCTTATAACTAAGGCTGTCCTTTACACCTACACTCTCTACCAGAACAACCAGAGCTGGATCACCCAAACACTTCTTTAAGAGCGATACATGAAAAATAAGATGAACCAAAGCTAATTCTGAGGGCAACTCCAATTCATATGCCACTTTACCAATCCGTTTTACAATCCGGTATGGGCCAACATAATGGGGACTGAGTTTTCCTTTCTTCCTGAACCTCGTCACTCTATTCATGGGAGACACCTTTAGAAACACCCAATCATCAACTTCAAACTCAAGTTCCCTCCTTCTCACATCCACATAGGACTTTTGGCGACTTTGAGTTGTTTTCAATCTGTCCCTTATGAGCTGAACTTTCTCTATGGCCTCATGGACTGAATCCAATCCTATCATTGTAGCTTTACCGACTTCAAACCAACCAATAGGCGATCTACACTTTCGCCCATAGAGAGCCTCAAATGGATCCATCTAGATGCTGGAATTGTAGTTGTTATACGCAAACTGAATAAGAGGCAAATGGTCATCCCAACTACCCTTGAAGTCAATCACACATTCTCTCTACATGTCCTCGAGAGTTTGAATGGTCCGCTCCGCCTGGCCATCCGTTTGCAGGTGAAATGTCGAATTGAGCTTGAACTGAGTACCAAGTCCCTTTTGAAACGATCACCAAACCTGGGAGGTAAACTGAGTACTTATGCCCGATATGATGGACAAGGGCACTCCATGTAACCAAACTAGCTCTCGAATGTATAGTTTGGCATAATTTTCCACGGAGTCAGTGGTTTTGATTGATAGAAAATGAGCGGCTTTGGTCAACTTGTACACAACCACCCAAATGGAGTCATACTATCAACGAGTGTGAGGCAAACCCATAATGAAGTCCATATTGATCTCCTCCCATTTCCAAGTAGGGATACTAATGTCTTGAAGCACACCTCCTGGTCTTTGAGTCTCCACTTTTGCTTGTTGATAGTTTGAACATTTAGCCACAAATTTTGCTATGTCCTTCATGCCATTCCACCAATAGACTTCCCGTAGGTCACGATACATCTTGGTGGCACATGGATGTATAGAATATCTGGAACCATGAGCCTCGTGCAATATCCGATCTCTCAAATCATCAACATTCAGAACACACAAGCGACCCCGATATTGAAGCACACCATCTCCCCCTTTGAAGAAGAACTCTACCTTCTGATTCTGAACGACTTCCTTTAACTTTACCAAAATAGGGTCCTCGTCTTGTCTAGCTTTTACATCAATCACTAAGGATAATTCTGATATGTTCTGGACTATAACACCATCATCGGTCGAGTCAACCAAAAGAACTACCAAGCTTGCAAGTCGATGCACATCCTTCACCATCTCCTTTCTTCCTTCATCTAAATGAAACACATTCTCCATAGAGAGCCTACTAAGTGTGTCTGCTATTACATTTGCTTTACCTGGATGGTAAAGGACACTCATATCATAATCCTTGAGTAGATCCAACCACCTTGTTTGACGCAGATTTAGATCCTTCTTGGTAAACACATATTGTAGGCTCTTGTGGTTCGTAAACAAATCTACATGGACCCCGTACAAAGAATGTCTCCAAATCTTCAAGGAAAACACCACCATCGCCAATTCAAGATAATGGGTCGGGTAATTCTTTTCATGAACCTTCAGCTGCCTGGAAGCATATGCTATAACTTTACCATGTTGCATCAATACACAACCAAGGACGATCCTAGAAGCATCGCAATACACCACAAACCCATCGGTACCCTCAAGTAGGGTAAACACCGGTGCTGAGGTGAGTCGAGTCTTCAACTCTTAGAAGCTCCTCTGACAAGCCTCTGACCATTGGAACTTCACTTTCTTTTGGGTCAATGTGGTCAATGGAGCTACAATAGATGAAAACCTCTCAACAAACCTTTGATAATAACCAGCTAAGCCCATGAAACTCCTGATATCTGAAGGATTCACCGGTCTAGGCCAATTCTTCACCGCTTTTATCTTCTGATAGTTCACTTTTATACCATCATTGGACACCACATGGCCCAAAAATGCCACTGAGTTCAACCAATGCTCTCACTTGCTAAATTTTGCATATAGTTGATGATCCTTGAGAGTTCGTAGTACCACCCTCAAATGAGCAGCATGCTCCTCTTCGCTTAGATAGTATATCAAGATGTCATTGATAAACACGATCACGAACATATCCAAATATGGCTTGAACACCCTATTCATCAAATCCCTAAAGGCTGCAGGAGCATTCTGTTCGCGGTCTGCTGCTCAGGTTGGTATTATATATTATAAACCGACACGCAAGTGCACGTGGTCAAATAAGTAATAAAGTGGCTAAGTAGCCAAGTATCGATCCAAGGAGGCTCAAGATCGTAAAATTGCCTAGTTTACTATATTCCTGTTTCACTCCTAATTATGCTAACAACAATGTAACCAATAGTTACTTGAGTTTTTGTTTCTAAACTATATATACTACAATTAATAACAACTATTTACTTGTGAATTTAGACAATGGATATGAACATGCCAAGGTTAAGAACAAGTAATGAACTTGATAATCATGATAATTTGGTTAATCTCTTCTTCATGTTGCTAGCCAAGAACATTAGCCTAGAAATTAAAACTCTCGTATTTAATTTCACTTTAGAATCATAAACCATCCGTCTACATTTCTGTGATCAAATGCAATTTATGACCTAGCACTACAATTCCGGTTCCTAAATTGACTAATACGGCTCTCAAGTATATTTCTATCAGGAAAGCACATCAAAACCCAATTTTCCCAAATCAAGTTAAGAACAATACCCTATTAATTCACAACTTTCCAATTTCTTGCTCTTTCGAGTGAAATTGGACTTTTTAGATGTACATTAATGTTGGCCAAGCACTAATGCAGTAAGAACAAGAATTAATAGAACAACATTAAAGAAGAAGAAGAAAACCATATCATTTACAATCAAAATTCATTACACATGTTCAAAACCTCAGCAAGGAAGAGAATTAGCCACTCATTTGTGGATTGATCATCCTAAAATGAGTGTAAATCATACGTACAATTGATAGAAAGAAGAAAAGAAGAGAAGAAATCCCTTAGCTTTTTCGTTCCTCAACTGCTACTAACCCACGTCCTTGCTCTCCACTTCTGAACTCCGTCTAAAAACTAAAAACTCTTAAAAATAAACCTAAGTGTGCTATTTATACTAGTTGGAAATTTTTCCCGGAATAACAAGCAACGTGTCACGGAGGCCAATGCGGAGCACTGCCTCCGTGACACGGCGTGGACGCGGACCTTCACTGGAATTTCAGGGTCCGGTAAATTAGCCTCAACGTGGCACGGAGGCCAACGCGGAGGCCTCTCTCCGTGCCACGGAGTTGACACGAAGGCACACTGGAATTTGCCATTTTAATTCCTGTTCAGGCAGTGTGCTACCGCGATGGTAGCGTGGCACGACTCCATCGCGGAGCCCTTATAAAATGTGCATTCCAAGGTCTTTTCCACGCTCGCATCCAAGTCCAACTCCGACATAGTTCCAACATGCATTTAAGCTCCTAAAAATCACATTTACCTGCAAAACAAATGCTAATGATGTTGGTTAGTATAAATTCGCATTTTATTACTAATTACATGATATTATATACACATTGCACAACAAACAAGGTAAAAATGATACGTTTGAGTATCACTTGGGCATATAAATCTGCCCAAGATCACTTACCCCACACTTAAATCCTTGTTCGTCCTCGAACAACATATACACAAATCATGCAAATTACATCCCAACCTTCATCACTATCGTGCAACAATTTACGCTACGGTCATACCGATTATTCAATTTTTGCAAATCATCAAGAAAACATGCTTGGTCGTACCATACAATGACCTTTAATACATCAAGGCTTCCTAGACTTTAAGAATTGATTCTTGATATCGGCAAACTCATGCAAATCAGCTAATCAAGAAATCCGACACGAAAATCAATCTTTCATCAAGCATGTGCCCTCACAACTCGAGAGAAACTTCCCCTTTTTTTTTCATGCAGCACACAAACATTCAAGTAGGGGCATATAAAAATTAATTTCACTCTCTCTCCCAAAAGAATTCACATGCATCATGTCATGACCCATAGGCTTGCCCTTAGTGTATTACTCCACTAATATAAAGAAATGCAATATAGGATCACGTAGGAGTTTAATGGGTTGTAACGGGGCTATGGATCTAGTATATATATATTGGATTAGCCAATAATAGCCGCTAGCATCCTTAAGCGCCTTTTTAACTCATTTCCATCGACTCATGGACATTGTTCCTCTCTTTTCTTTTTTTCTCCCATTCATGCTGGTTTACTTTCATACAACCCATTTCATCAGACACACTTGACACAAAACAAAGGGTTTTCAAGTACCCTCACTATCAATTAATTACAACAAGTGCCTCTTCAACATCATCTTTTCTTTCCTCACTTTGCTTTTCTTTTTCTTTTCACTCTTTAACACATTGGGAAACATTTTCTTTTCTTTGTAAGCGCTTAAGAGCTTCTTATAGACTTTAAGGCTAATGAAAAGAAGGAATAAAGCTTAGTTCATACAATTTTTGGACAAAAGAAAGAAATCGGCTAAAGGCTCAACGGGCTAACTAGGGTATACAACATATAAAAAGGTAGAATTTGACCAGAAAAAAAATGGAAACTATCGGTTAAAACAAAGAAATGCCTACATCCTTTCCAACACTACACCTCCTTCATTTCGTTTTGCATACACACCAGGCAAGTTCTAGACAATTCACAATGACATGGAATAGCAAAACCTCACTTCACACTTCATGCACATGCTCGAATCAAGATGCATTCACAGACTCTTTAATTAGTCAATTACATGAATTCAAGATTAAGCCTCAATCATACTGAATCAAATTCTATAGCCTAGGTAACTCAACATATTTACAGAATTGCATGCTTTCAAATGAATCACTTTCACATTTTGAACATCAGTTAAAACACGCAACGAAATTTTAGCAACCATAAGCAACTACAGTTCATTGATGCAATCCACCAAAGAAAAAATTAAAAACAAATAAAAATCCTACTCCTACCGACTACATTTCCCTTAAGACGGTCGTCATCCATCTATCATAGGGAACGATCACTAACTATGACATCGGTTCAATGGGACTATTCTCGGTAAAAGAACCGAAAACAAACTCCGAGAAACCCAAAAAATAAAAATCGAGAAAAAAAAATTTTTGCAACACATCGATCATTTCGATAGAAACATATTTACAAAAGATTTTGATAATTTCAAAATATCTTCGCAAAAATTTGAAAAATATCGATCATGTCGATAGATTAAAAAAATTAATATTTACAAAATTTACAAAATATTTACACTTGCAACCATAACTTTCAAAAACACACATCATTAACCACACACAAGTATATACACATACATCACTAATCAGTTCGCCACAGGGAAAGCACAAACATACATACAAACCAAGAAAAAAACATACAGCAATTTAGAGCCTATGTCCCCAGCACCTAGCTACTCCCCACCCCACACTTAAATCGAACACTGTCCCCAGTGTTCACAAAAATACAAAGCATAAAATTTTGGGTGGTGGAACTCCCTGCTCAGTCGAAATATTCGACTTCTTCATCCGGTGCTGCGGCCTCGTTGCCCATATCTGAATCAGCTCCATCGTCGTCATCGGACTCCACATCGGAGTCCTCACGACGTGTCTCCTCATCAGTAGGGACATCGTCATCTGTCGGCTCCACGAAGGCTGGCCCTACCCGACATAAGGCTCTGGCGTTCTCGCCAAAGGGGTAGTCCAACTCCAGCTGCCATAATTCTTCCTCGGTGGCTGGTCTCCCACCTATCCGTAGCTGCAGCATCTGCATGCCAAACATACGGGCCATGTACTGATCGTCACGAGCATGTCGCTCACCCAAAGTCAGCACCGGTCCGTGTGTAGTGTCGGGGGCCTTAGTCTTTGTCACGTCGAGGGCCCTCTGCTCCAACTGCGGAATATAATCCAAGGCTTCTTCCTTAATGTCGAGGCCTCGGAGGAAGGTGGTAATGAGTCCGCCAAACCCGTATCTGTGGCCCTGGTGCAGTCTGGCTCTCTTCATGGCGGATATTATTACCGCCCCCACATTAATCTCAAGCCCTTTCATAAGGGCATACACCAAGCAGACACGGTCCCGGGTCACGTCCATCATATGAACTCCCGGGATCAAACACGAACATACAATCTTCAGCCATATTCTGGCCTCCCTGTTCATCTGCGAATAAGGCAGAGTATGGTGGTAACCCCTCTCCTTATGTCTACTCCATCGGGCTGTGGATCGAGCCCCACACAACGTATGTCTGATGTCAGCGTACGGTGGGGTGATGTTTAGCTATCGGAGAACATGGGCATCTGTGTCCCGCGCTCCAACGATGGCATTCAGCTGCTGGGGTTCCAGAGTGACAATCTGCCTCTGATTTTCACTGTGTGGCTTCTGATGGCCGGGTTCCAATTCGCATAAAATTCCCGGACCAAGTGAAGGTTGCACTCCTTGGGCTCCTGAAAGATAAAGCTGAGCCCAGCTGCTTCGATTCTCTATACAATGCGAGGGAACTCCTGTGCGAGTGGTTCCCGTGCAATATGTTCCTCGGGGAAGTACTTGTTTTATTTATGTTTCGCGTACCACTTCTTCCCTTCATCGGTGACCCATCTTGTTCCGTATTGGCGGCGTTGGCCGCGCGGAACAGCGGGTGCAGCTGGGACTGCGGTGCCCAGTCTCATCCTTTTCCTACCTGTGCCTGAGGTAGAAGCACCCTTGCCTTTATCTTGTCTGCTAGCCATTGTACCTGCCAATTTACACAAACAAGCACAACGTTAAGCTAAAAACTTGTTAACTTCGACTAAGGTCGGGTTACACAACATTTACCCCACACTTAGGCCTTAGCTACTTCTACAAAATTACGGCAAAGATAACTCTAAGTACACCACAGACAACATCATAACTTCATACGTAGTGCGTTCACAACAAAATTTCGACAGCATAACGGTTAGCGTACTACTCAGACTTCATACAGCTAATCCCAATCCTACTATCGCTAACAATTCACACATCGCACAAGCAACAAAAACAACAACAAAATAAAAACAACAATAAAAACATTCTATATACAAACGAATCCAAACAATCTAACCAATTCACACATTTTATGCATTTTCCCACAAAAATTCAAGAATTCGTCGTCTTTTAACATTTACACAATATTTACCACGACTTCTCTCAAATAATAAACACACCCCGACATCTAATTTGCCGACTTATCAAGTCGCCCAAGTCAAATTCAACAACCCAAGCCCTAGAATACAATTCTATGATCAATTTCAAATTATTTACGCAATCGATAAGTTCAAACACTAAATACAACAATCCAAACATGTATCAATCACAAATAATCCAACATTCATGTTTAATTTCTACCTAGGGTGATATATCTCACCTCACATGCCCAAATTTGACAAAAATCGCCAAAAAATTGAGATAGACGATGAAAACATACCTTTGAATTGAAGAACCGAAGAAAATTGATGTTTTTCCTTGCCTAGGAACGTGGCACGGTGCTTTGGGAGGGGGAAATGGGTGTTTGGTCGCGGAGGGAAGAGGGAAATGGGGAAAATGGGGCGAAATCGGGGGTTTATTTAAAGAAAACACGCGGGTCACCCGGCAACCCGGTGTGACCCGGCACTGAATAAGGGGCAACGTGTCACGGAGGGTAAAGCGAAGCCCCTCCTCCGTGACACGGAGCCAACGCGTTGGCTTACTGGATTTTTGAAAAATCCGGATTTTGCCTTCAACGTGTCACGGAGGGTAACGCGGAGCCTTACCTCCGTGACACGGCACCAACGCGCCAGTGCACTGTTTCTTCAATTAATTTGATTTTTCATACCTTGCCTCATTTTCTCGATTCCATGTATATTTCCTCCGTTATACCTGAAAATCACCTCACTAAACAAAAATTGGTTAAATTAATAGATTTCCCTAACTAAAAATAAAAAATATTAACTAAAATGAAAATCTAAACCTAATCAAGAAAAGAAAAAGAAAAATAAAAATTGGAAATAAACAAATAAAAACAAAAATAAAGATAAAAATTAACTACACTGTGCAAAAAGGAAAAAATAAAATATTTTTCTCACGGGTTGCCTCCCGTGCAGTGCCTGGTTTACCGTCGCGGCTCGACGTCCTCACGCTCACTTGTCTACTAGGGAGCTGGACGATTTGTCCCGATCATGGTCATCCCCCCAGTAGTTCTCAACCTTATCCGGTGGCCTTCCTAGTAACTCTCGGGAATCACTCATTCCATTAGCATTCCCATGATCAATCACGTTGATCACCGAGAGTTCCTTATAAACAGTCAGGAGCTTAGGTACCTTGTACACATCGAACACTTCGACCTTGTCATGTGCTCGCATCGTGAGTTGACCCGCAGCTACATCAATTAATGCTTTTCCGGTTGCCAAAAAGGGTCGTCCCAAAATAAATGGGACTTCAGCATCTGGTTCAAAGTCCAGAACAATGAAATCGACCGGAAAAATGAGGGAGCCTACTTGCACTAACACATCCTCAACAATGCCATCTGGCTTAGCTAAAGACCTGTCTGCTAGCTGCAAGATTACCGTTGTAGGTCTAGGACTCCCTAGACCTAACTTTCTGAATACCGAAGATGGCATCAGATTTATGCTTGCCCCCAAGTCGCATAATCCACGAGCTCGGATACTTTGCCCAATCGTAAGCTGGATAGTAAAACTTCCAGGGTCTTTCAGTTTTGTGGGCAACCTATTCTGAATACGGGAAGTGCATTCCTCCGTTAAAGCTACCGTGGCATACTCAGTCAAACGACTTTTGTTAGCCACGATGTCTTTAATATATTTCGCATATTTTGGCACTCCCTGCAAGACATCAACAAGAGGTAAGTTAACATGTACCTGTTTAAGTACCTCCATGAATTTCTGGAAACACGCCTCCTCCTTGTGTTTCTTAAGTCATTGAGGGAACGGGGGTGGAGGCCTTTCTGGTTCAGCTTCTTTAGTCTTCCCCTTATCCGAGATTTGCTCTCCCTCAACATCTGTTGCTCCTGACTTTTGAGGCGGTCTTTTCGGTTCCACCTCCTTCAACTGTAAACCACTCCTCGTGGTCACTGCATTTACCTGCTTTGGATTAGGATCCGTGTCGCTAGGTAGTCCTCCTCTGGGTCTAGTATTTTGGGCACTAGCAAATTGCCCAAACTGATATTCAAGAGCCTTGGTCGCCAACTGATTATTCTTCACTTCGGCTGCCAATTTGACATAGTCAGCCTGCAATTGTGCCTCATTAGCGATCATGGTTTTGAACATCTCCTCAATAGTCGGTGATGGTGGTGGAGGAGGGGCATTGTGATTTCTGAACTGAGCTTGATAATTTTGTTGCCCTCCTTGGTTTCTGTGCATACCCTGCCCTGAACCTTGGCCTTGTTGGTTGTTGCTACCCCACGAAAAATTCGGATGGTTCCTCCAATTTGAGTTGTAGCCACTACCAAACTGCTGCTGATTTCTCTGTGCATTGCCCACAAAGTTAACAGAATCAGGATTTGCACCACAGCATTCAGCTGAATGCTCACTACTACCACACACTTCACACCACATCTGTTGAACTGCATTGACTGAAGCTGAAGGCTGGTTCAAATTTATATTGCTGAAGTGAGTGTTTAACTGATTTTGCAAAGCAGCTATCTGTGCAGCGATAGCTGTGAATCCATCCACTTCAAGCACTCCCGCTGCTTTCCTTGCTCCACCTCTTGAAGAATCTGCATTCCATTCTGGATTGCCTTGTGAAATTCAGTTGAGCAAAGTGTACAGCTCCTCATAGTTCTTTTCCAGCACTTGCCCTCCAGCTGCTGAATCTAACAGAATTTTAGTGTGGGGTTCCAAACCCTCAATAAATGTGTGTACCAACACCTCATTGGACTGATGATGATGAGGACAGTCCCGCAACATGGATTTAAATCTTTCCCAGGCTTGATATAGATTTTCTCCTTCCCTCTGTTTAAAACTTAGGATTTGACTCCTAAGTCTGGCTGTTTTACCAGAAGGGAAAAATCTGATCAAAAACTTCCATGCAAGATCATCCCACGTTGATATAGAATTGGGTGGTTCAGCTTTTAACCACCTCTTGGCTTCACCAAGTAAGGAAAATGGAAATAAGGTGAGCCGAACATAATCAGGTGACACTCCAGCGAGTATATAAGTGTCACTTATCTCCAAAAAGTTTTGGAGATGTTGTTGTGGATCTTCATGAGGGAGACCGGTAAATTGCCCGCTTGTGTGCAAAAGTTGCACCATATTCTGCTTTAATTCAAACCTCCCTCCAGGCTCTGGTTTACGGATGCTAGAATGTACATTATTAGCGTGTGGGATTGCCACCTCGCAAACCAGCCTTGCTGCTGCTTCATCGAGCACTAACACTGCCCGCACAACTGGTGGATTTTGTTGCTCCATCATAGACTGTTTAAGCAACTGCAGCTTCTTTCGTAGAGCTTCTCTACGTTGACTATGAAATTCACATTCAGGCTCTAAGTAAGATTCCACCAGCTCTTTGTCCCTTGCCAGTGTTCACAGAAACAAAATCTGCAAAATACAGGCTAAGACCAAGTTGTTAACACTTAAGAAAATAAAAATAAAAATACAGTAAATTTACACTAAACACAATTTCACAAATCGCCTAGCCTCCCCGGCAACGGCGTCAAAAACTTGTTCGCAGTCTGCTGCTCAGGTTGGTATTATATATTATAAACCGACACGCAAGTGCACGTGGTCAAACAAGTAATAAAGTGGCTAAGTAGCCAAGTATCTATCCAAGGAGGCTCAAGATACGTAAAATTGCCTAGTTTACTATATTCCTATTTCACTCCTAATTATGCTAACAACAATGTAACCAATAGTTACTTGAGTTTTTGTTTCTAAACTATATATACTACAATTAATAACAACTATTTACTTGTGAATTTAGACAATGGATAAGAACATGCCAAGGTTAAGAACAAGTAATGAACTTGATAATCATGATAATTTGGTTAATCTCTTCTTCATGTTGCTAGCCAAGAACATTAGCCTAGAAATTAAAACTCTCGTATTTAATTTCACTTTAGAATCATAAACCATCCGTCTACATTTCTGTGATCAAATGCAATTTATGACCTAGCACTACAATTCCAGTTCCTAAATTGACTAATACGGCTCTCAAGTATATTTCTATCAGGAAAGCACATCAAAACCCAATTTTCCCAAATCAAGTTAAGAACAATACCCTATTAATTCACAACTTTCCAATTTCTTGCTCTTTCGAGTGAAATTGGACTTTTTAGATGTACATTAATGTTGGCCAAGCACTAATGCAGTAAGAACAAGAATTAATAGAACAACATTAAAGAAGAAGAAGAAAACCACATCATTTACAATCAAAATTCATTACACATGTTCAAAACCTCAGCAAGGAAGAGAATTAGCCACTCATTTGTGGATTGATCATCCTAAAATGAGTGTAAATCATACGTACAATTGATAGAAAGAAGAAAAGAAGAGAAGAAATCCCTTAGCTTTTTCGTTCCTCAACTGCTACTAACCCACGTCCTTGCTCTCCACTTCTGAACTCCGTCTAAAAACTAAAAACTCCTAAAAATAAACCTAAGTGTGCTATTTATACTAGTGGGAAATTTTTCCCGGAATAACAAGCAACGTGTCACGGAGGCCAACGCGGAGCACTGCCTCCGTGACACGGCGTGGACGCGGACCTTCACTGGAATTTCAGGGTCCGGTAAATTAGCCTCAACGTGGCACGGAGGCCAACGCGGAGGCCTCTCTCCGTGCCACGGAGCTGACGCGAAGGCACACTGGAATTTGCCATTTTAATTCCTGTTCAGGCAGTGTGCTACCGCGATGGTAGCGTGGCACGGCTCCATCGCGGAGCCCTTATAAAATGTGCATTCCAAGGTCTTTTCCACGCTCGCATCCAAGTCCAACTCCGACATAGTTCCAACATGCATTTAAGCTCCTAAAAATAACATTTACCTGCAAAACAAATGCTAATCATGTTGGTTAGTATAAATTCGCATTTTATTACTAATTACATGATATTATATACACATTGCACAACAAACAAGGTAAAAATGATACGTTTGAGTGTCCCTTGGGCATATAAATCTGCCCAAGATCACATTCGTTAGTCCAAAAGACATAACTAAAACTCGTAATGACCATACCGCTTCCTGAAGGCTGTCTTCGGGATATCATTCTCCCGAACCCTGAGATGATGGTATCTGGACCTGAGATCTATCTTCAAAAAGCACTTAGCACCCTTAAGCTGGTCAAACAAATCATCAATTATGTGGAGTGGATACCTGTTCTTGATGGTGACCTTGTTCAATTGCCGATAATCAATATCCATACAAAGAGAACCATCTTTCCTTCTGACAAAGAAAACAGGTGTTCCACATGGAGATTTGCTCGGTCTGATGAAACCCTTGTCTAGAAGGTCCTTCAACTTCTCCTTCAACTCTTTTAACTTAGTTGGGGCCATTCCATTAGGAGGAATATATATAGGCTGCGTGTCGGGAAGAAGGTCAATACCAAAATCAATCTCCTGCTCGGGAGGGATTCCTGGTAGATTATCTGGGAGCACTTCTGGATATTCACATACTACTGAAACAGACTGGATAGTTGGGGTGTCAAACGTAGCATCCTTAACCCTAACTAGATAGTACACGCAACCCTTGGAGATCATCTTTCTGGATTTAAGGTAGGAAATGAAATGACCTACTGGCACAACTGAACTGCCCTTTCATTCTAAGGCTGGCTCACTCGGAAATTGGAACTTTACCATAAGGGTTCTTCAATTAACTAAGGCATATCATGCAAATAACCAACCCCTGTCGAGATAACATCAAAGTCGGTCATGACTAACTCTACTAGATCTGCTGAGATGACTTTCTAAAGTATTGTGACCGGGCAGTTTCTATACACCCGTCTAGCTACAACTGAATCATCCACTGCAGTAGAGACTGAGAAGGGTTCTGACAAGATTTCGGGTCTAACTCCGGAACTACTAGCCACATAGGGCGTCACAAAAGACAAGGTAGCTCCTAAATCTAACAAAGCATATACATCAAGGTTGAAAACTCGTAACAACCAGTGACTATGTATGGGGAGACCTCCTACTCCTGGGGGGATGCTAGGGCATAAAATCTATTTTGGTGTTGTCCGCCATCTGTGCTAGTAGAAGCCCCTGTTGAGCTGGGCGTGCTGGTGGAGTTACTGAAATAGAAGGTGGGCCTCGTCCCTATCATGGCCCTGTCTAGCCGCTGGAAAATCTTGGAGCATATGTCCGGGCCTTCCACACCCGAAGCAAGCACCTGTACCTGCCAAAAACTGACCTGTGTGTCTCCGGCCACACCTGCCGCAAATTGGGATACTGGAATCTGTGGGCCTGCTTCTCTAGCCTCTAAAGCCTACTGCTTATCCTCTCTGGTCATGCCCAGATCTATATGTCACACTCATAGCCGGCGATGTCGGGGTTGACGATCTCTGGTGGGACTGCTGACGGTGTCCACCACCTAGTCTCTGATGAGTCCTGGTCCTCTTGGCCTCTCTCTCCCTCACATGCACTGCCTCCATCTGCTGGGCGTACGATACTATAGAAGGAAATCCATATCCTGATGAAGCATCGTTGTAGGATAATCCTTGTCTAGATAGTTTGCCACCCCATGAACAAACCTACTTACTCGAGTCCTCTGATCAACCACTAACTCTGGGGCATACTTGGATAGATGAGTGAACTCTAAGGTACACTCCTGGACCATCATCTTTTCCTGTTTTAGATTCATGAACTCAGTTGCCTTCATCTCCCTCATCTAACGAGGGAAGAACCAATCTAGAAAAGTGGCATGAAACTTGTCCCAACTGATAGGGCCTGCTCCAACTGCCCTACTATCCTTCCACTATTTGAACCAAATTTGCGCGACCACCTTTAATTGATATGAGGCCAAATCAGCATACTCCTCCCCAGTCACCCCCAAAATTTGGGTATTTTTAAAATCTCATCGATAAACTCATGTGGATCCTCGTCCACCTTTGACCCAAGAAACTTTGAAGGGTTCATCCTTAGGAAATCTCTGACTCATGCTGCCGCAGCATTCCTATTCTGAGGGACATGCGCTACCGCCTGTTGATTGACCTGGATGGTCAAGGCCTGTTCTAGCATCTGAATGGCTACCCTAAATTCAGCATGGGCAACCGGCTCCTATGTATGGTGCTCATGGGCTGGTGGGGCCTGTTGGTGCCCGTCTCCATTTCCATCCTCATGGCCATTTCCATTTCCATTTCTTCTACTGTTAACTCTACAGGGAGGCATGATTTTGCAAACGCGTATAACACGAGTTAGATGGATAGAGAGACATCTCACCGCACGACATAGATCATGAAAGGAAGGAACATTTCCTAAATATCTCACAGCTATTCGTCATAAGTGTGGCACGCTTCACACCCATGAAAAAGACTCTACTTAATGTGGTTTTCAGACACCCTAGGACAGTTTAAAACCTAGTGCTCTGATACCAAGTTTGTCACGATTTGAATATAGGCCCGGATCGAGACACGGGACAATAAACCCAGAGAGACTCTAGGTCGACCCACGGCATGAAATAACTTCTAAATCAATGAATAAAATCGTAAGATCAACATAATAGTCATAGCGGAAGTATAAAAAAAACATAAAATCTGAACATACAACACGAGTCTGAAGCTAAATACAATCTATTATCTGGAAAGCCCCTAATTCTGATGAGTTGACGGGACAAGACCCCAACTAACTCTCTAAGTCTGAAACTGAAAATACATAAGCATAATTGAATAGAGAGGGGACCTCGATAGATGTGGACTCACCAATAGAGACTGGACGCTAACTCCGGAATTGGCTAGTGACGGGGCAGATTCTGAAGGTCAGAGCCTGTATCATAAAATGATACAACATAGAGTATGAGGTCAGTATGTGGAATGTACCAAGCAAGGTAAGTAAAACCTCTTAAGTAAAATCATTAAAACATTCATAATATAAAACATAATCAAGATAAGAATATGAGAGTTGGGCTGGTGTGCTATTTTTCTGAAATCATGATCTGAACATAACTGAACATAATAACTGAATTGAATGACCCAAAGCTGAAATCTGATAATCATAAGTAAAAATGACACGGGGTCAAATAATCTGATCATACCTACATTGGCTCGTAGTTATGAGGCATAGGGTTGACTGACCCTTAGCCTACTCGGTGCTAGACTCTACTCTCAAAAACATGCATATGCTCTCCATCATTTTTTAACGAAGCTGAGTATCGTCTAGTGACAAAGAATAATCATATATATATAAAATCTAAAATCATACATGAGGAGCCTTGTCTCAAACCATACCACAAGCTGAGCATTATTGGGAGTCTTGACTCCAAAACTATGTGGTAAGATAATTTGTGCAATTATAAATCATACTTGAACATATGGGCTTCCCCAATACTTAAACATGCTTAAAAATACTTGATTCACTTGAAAAAATGATCATAGACATAGGTAAATTGAAAACATGCTTTTCATCATAAATATCTCATCATACTTGAACATACATCATAGATCTCAATTTTCATAAACTTTCATGGACGGGCATCATAATTTATAAAACTTGAAAACATCATTCATAATTGAAAACATTGTAAAACTTTTCCATGAATCATAATTCAATAATAGAAACATGCTTAGTTCATACCCATGGTAGAAACTTAGGAAATTTATGCATTAAGTTAAAACCCCATAGGATCAACATATAGATTTTCATGAATTAGAGAGGGATTGGGCATGGGTGTGAACAATTCACCCATTCATAACCCTATATACCTGAGAGAATCTAATTCTACAACTTCTCTGATTGCCCAAGGAAGAATTGAGAAGAACTTGGAAGGAATTAAGCTTGATCATCTCTCTAGACTCCTAAGCTTGCATGCATGAATAGGAATAACTTCTAATGAACTTACCCCTCTTAATACTCACTATTTATAGCTTAAAACAATGTAGTTTAGACCTTAGGATAATAGGAATTACGGAAAAACCCTTACTAAACTCATAGTAAAAAATGACGTCCAGCCCCAACGAGGGACTGGACGAGTCGTTAACACTGGTCACGAGTCGTTGCCACAAGTCATTAAGTACACTGCCAAAACTTCAACTGGGGCTCACAACGGGGAACATAACGGGTCATTACTATCGTGGTCACCTCTCGATGCCCTTACTGCCCAAAATTCTCTTTCTTTCCACCAACCATGACCACGACTGACTCAATGAGTCATGGTGCTGACCATGACTCATGGTGATCCAAAAACCTAATTTTCCAACTTAAGTCATACACCTCACCATGAGTCACTTAATGACTCGTAGTCATCTTGATGGGTCACACGATGACTCATTCTATGAAGTCATGCAGAAAGTCCTATTTTCTCTATTTCAACTCCCGGCTCTGATCTTAGGGCTTTCGAGATATAACAATGGTAAGTATAGTGCCTTGGGAGGCTCAGTGATTCCTGTAAGTCTGTGATGGTTTTTAGCTAGGTTGAGTCATGGCATGTGAAGACCTGCAAGTCCGTGTCTATTTTTGACAAGGTTGTACTTGTGAAGTTGTGATTCCTACTAGCCTGTGATAGTTTTCGACAAGGCTGCAATTACGAATTCATATACATACATACATATATATACACATTATACTATTTATGTTATTGTTTTCTTTGTCTAGATAGTTGTGAACTAGAGGTAACTTGGTGATGGCTGAGGTCATTGAGGAACCTAGAGTTGAGTAAGATAAGACGGTTCGATAGATCTTGTTGTGGTGCAAGTGATGAATGGTGAGTTATAATGACTAGGCACCATTTGATTGTTCTTTATTTGTTTTTTGTTTGGAATTTTCATGATAATGAGGGCGTGGTATGTTCTGTTTACTTTACTTGACTTTCTGAATATCTTACTATTGATAGTCTCTATATTTCTTAAGATAAACCCATATATCTGTTGATTTATAATTTGTATATGAGTGTTATTTCTTTATTGACGCCTAGTGGGGTGTTGAATTCATGCCTTCAGGTATTGATTGATAGGTAGATTGAATTATTATCGCTAAGTGGAGTCTCGACCGAGTCAATAAGCTCCAAGTCTTTTAGAGTTGTCAGTTTTTTGAGTTTATGGTTACTTTGGGCCCCTGTCCCTATCATTTGATTACCGTTGTATTTATAGAGGTTCATAGACATTCATTGTGGTTGTAGTGTTGTTACTTTAGGCCTGGTGTCACACCCCAAACCCGGAGAGGCGTGACTGACACCTAGTGCCACCCCTGATATGAGCATACACAATTCCCAAAAATAAAACAAAGGCCAGAACCAATGAGGTTCGACAACATAACAGCTATAAAATCAGAATAAGACGATAGACTATAGCAGAAGCTGGCTCACCTGACCAATCAAAAAAATAAATACCATATGCCGTCAAGGCCACAAAAAGGAAAAAAAACTATACAACACGGCCCACCTGGCCTATAACAACATACTAAAACCATAGTAATGTCTATGAGCCTCTGTGAATACATTAGTAATCAAATGATCGAGACAGGACCCCGAACTACCCTTAACTCAAACATCTGGCCACTCTGAAAGACCTGGAGTGCACCAACTCAATTGTTACTCCACAACACCCAAGAACTCGATCTAACAATGCACCATTGCCTGCAGGCATGATTGCAGCACCCCCACTAGGGCGTTAGTACAATAATGTACCAAGCATGAAAGGCAGAAATAACTGGGAGACATAGATTAGAGATCAAAAGATAGACCAGATATCACAGAAGGAGACTCAACATAAGTAAATACATAGAACCTACCTGGCCCCCATAAGCCTAGAAAGTACAAACAAACATACAAACAAAACCTACCTGGCCCCATAAGCCCGACAAGTCCAAAAGTAAACAATAACACAGGGGCACCTAGCCAACATACCTCACCTGTCATCGCCTCCAGACCTTTCAATGGCCTCAGCTAACACCAAACAACATCTAGAATCCACTGCTATCAAATAAAAGATAACACAAACAACAACCACAATAACATACCAAGAAAATCAAAAGTAAACACCAGTCAATGAACATCATCAATCAAGCACTGCCAGACTCTCTCTCGGTTGCGCATCGTTAACGGAGCTCAATCCATCTAGGAGAACCAATTGCGATCCCAGGAAGTCATACATGTCAGACCATTCTCGAATCATGTCTCAATTAGACACTACGGAGGACTTCATTTAACTCCTTGGGCTCAACCCCTTAGTCGGAAACACTCTCATGCGTCGGGTATCCACAAGCCACAAGGTACCTCGGGCTCATCCCCTAGCCAGAACAATTCTCGTGCATCCGGTATTCACAAGCCACAAGGCCTCAAACATAACAACATACAATCAAAAACAATAATAATACATGCTCAAATAGCCCATAATCGACTCTTAAACCCCACAACCCGACTATTACAACACAATACTATTCTTTCACGTCTAGCCGTCCACCGAAAAGCCACTAACCAAGCTAAGGATTACCATCCTAACCAGTCTATCCTCAAGCTTTACAAACAACGCACATGCCACTCTACTTACCACTAATATCAAGGGACACGACTAAATCAGCCGAAGTGTCACCACCACCGTCACGTGCCATCGACGCGATCGCCGATTCAAATATAACAACAGATCGTTGCAACCATCTACCTTAACCACTCCAAACCCTCATTCACTTGTCAAAATAATCACCTAATCTTATTCATTCAAACAACCCACAACTTGCTACAAGAACCACACGACTTCTTGATACGAGCCTAATAATTTGCCATAACTATGATTCTCCGCACTCAAGCCCAAGCCACCAACCAAACCAGCACCCTTATACACACCATTATCACCATACAAACAACAAAACAAGAGTTCAATAATAGCATAACAAGCCATCCCAAAACAGCCAACACACATGTCAACTTCAACACGAACGACAACGACTATGGAATTCATGCCGAAAAAGGGAGGGACAAGTGAAACATACCTTAGCTTCAAGCCTAGCCGAACTTGAGCTGTCAACACCATGAACCTGAAGTCCAAAAATTCTGCCAAAATGCAGCCAACACAACTCAACAACAAGACAAGATAAACGAAGTTTATCTGATATGATTCATAGGAATTCGACGGTAGAAACTCCGAGATAACAACCTAATGGTGTTAACACACCTATAACCAAATTCAAAAACCAAGGAAAACCAAAGGAATAAGTATTACCAACAACTTCACCACGAAACAGCCACCAACAACCCATAAAGACACCAAAATGCAAGCTACATGCGATTCCTGACTTTCCGACACCAAAACTATGTTGAGCCATGGATTCTAGACACAAAACCCAAAGTGTAATACCCTGGGAAGGCCTAAGAATAGACCCGGGAGTTGAATTTGAAAAGTGCAGAAAACTGGCAAAAACATCACAGGACGGGCGACTCAACGATTAGTGGTTGGATACCACGAATCGTCATAAGCTATCGTGGTATGGGGGTTCAAGGAGGTAGAGGTGACAACGGATGAAGTAACAACTCATTTATTGAAACAACGAGTCGTTGTTTGTACCCATGGGAGGCTGTGACCTGAGTAAGTTGGGGAAGTAACAGGTCATCCAACGACCTGTCATGTGTAACAACGACTGTTGTCACGAGTCGTGGTGAGAGGACATAAGGGTTCTAGTGGACTTAACAAACGAACACCACAACCCATTATAGGAATCAACAAGTCATGGTAAGACTCGTTGTTAGGGAGTTCTTATGTTCCAAAGGGGGAAACCAATGATCCGTTAGAGGTAAAGACGAACCATCCTATCCAATCATGGTTTGGATCCGAGAATTTGACCTAGGCAGTCCATGTGATGGGTCGTACCATGGGTCTTGGTAGCTACAAATGACTTGTTGGTACGTCTGTTGGTCCGTCCAGACTAGTTTTTTAGGGAAATTTTATCAAGGGCATATTCAACTTTTCCATGCTTTGAGATACTAAACTACGTCATTTTATGTATTTTTCTGAGTGTGTTAAGATGGGTTAAGTCCCTAACACATGACCATTCCAATGCAAGAGATTTAGAGAGGTTTTAGGTCATGTTTTAATCTTTTAAATCTAAAATTTCAATTTGACAAAGGTTCATGAAAGTTATGATTTATGATGAATATTCAATATTTTGAGATTCATTTATGATGGAAAAACATGAATTCAAGTTACCCATGTTTATGAGCATATTTTGAAAGAATTGAGTATGATGAAGTATTGGGCAATGCCCACATGTTGAAGAATGATTTATGATTTATAAAACGAATTATATGATTTACCGACTTATAATGTTGGCCGATGAAAAAGACCTTTGATTCTTAGCTAAGCATGTTTTAAAGGGGATCAATGATGATAAATGTTATCTTTTATCCAATGAATCTTTATGCATGGTGTTATTGATTTATGTATGAGCCTATATACATGTTTTTTGGAGCCGTGTCTAGCACCGAGCAGCTCGACGTTCAAAGGACTACGCCGGTGTCTCATAACCACATGCCATTGTGGGTTTCTAATGATATATTGTATTGATGATGATACCCCTAAATTTGATATCACGCCTAATGCACGACCCTCTCGTGGAAAGTCAGGGTCGGCTCTGCCCACTTAAGCAAGACAGTTGGGGCATCATGAAAGGCTCTACCATGATGGTGTCGGTTATGACGAGTCCTTCCATTGTTCCGCATGTTTTATGATCATGGGCAAAAATAGCATGCCCGAGATACGCTTTATGACTTAAATTAGTCTTGTTTATCTAAGTTATTCTATACATTTTCATGTAATTTTATATGAAGTGAAGATATGTGCTAACCAACATGATTAGCCTTTGTTTTGTAGGTTTTGATGACTTTTGAGTAACTAATCCATGAGTTGGTGAAGTAGAGGCTTGGAAACGGAGTTAACACGCGAACGTCAGCAAAGAGGAGGCACAAAACAGCCCACCTGCGCGTCGGCAACGTGCCACGACAGGCAGGCTAATCACAACAGCCCACCTGCGCATTGGCAACGTGCCACGGCAGGTTGGCTGCACGACCAAGAGGAGCCAACGTGCTGCCCAAGCAGCGTGACACGCTGCCAACGCGGTAGGGTGCTGCCGGGGCCAAGTTCGGGTGATCTCCAGAGGGCTTCCGCGTCCGTAGTTTGTCACGGAGGCATTGCTCCGCGATGCACTCCGTGACACGTTGCTTGTTATTCCGGAAAAAAGCCCTACTACTATAAATAGCACACTTAGGTTCATTTTTCATAATTCTGACTTGGTGGAGCAGGGACGTGGGTTACAGGCAGTTGAGGGACGAAAATATCAGGGTTTTTTCTCTCTTTCTTTCTTCTTTAATTTAATTTCTTGTATGATTAACACTCATTTAAAGATGTTTAATCCACAAATGAGTGGCTAATTTCTCTCCTTGCTCAGGTTATGAACAATTGTGATGAAATTTGATCATTGATTATTTGGTTTTTCATCTTTTCTTCCATGTTGTTCTATTAATTCTTGTTCTTACTGCATTAATGTGTGGCCTACGTTAATGTATATCTAAAAAGTCCAGTTTCACTCGAGAGAGCAAGAAATTGGAAAGTTGTGAATTAATAGGATATGTTCTTTACTTAGTTTGGAAAAATTGAGTCTTGATATGCTTTCAGGATAGAAATATACCTGAAAGTCGTATTAGTCAATTTAGGAACCGAAATTGTATGGCTAGAACATGAATTGATTTGATCACAGAAATGTAGACGGATGGTTCCTGATTCTTAAGTGAGGTTAAATACGAGAGTTTTAATCTCTTGGCAAATGTTCTTGGCTAGCAACTGGAGGAAAAGATTAACCAAAGTATGATGATAATTAATTTCATTACATGTTCATTTAACCTCAGCATGCTCTCATTCATAGTTCAGATTCAAGGTAGATAATTGTTTTAGCTTTAGTATAAAAAAATTATAAAACAAACTATCAAACTTTTGGTTACACTGTTGTCTACATTTTTAGAAGTAAAATATAGTACACTTGAGCAGATTGCACTTCATCCAAGTCTCTGTGGGATCGATACTTGGCTTACTAAAGCCACTTACTACTTGTTCGACCACATGCACTTGCGTGTCGTTTTATACCCCACAAATCAGCCGAACAAGTTTTTGGCGCCGTTGCCGGGGACTTGGCAATTGGTGAATTTGTCTTAAGTGTAAATTTACTATATTTTTTTTTCTTAGTGCTGACAACTTGGTCTTAGTGTTTGTTTTAATTCTTTTTCGTTTTATTTTTTTCTTTTTTGGATACCCTTATTGACATGACATCGTGGAATACAAATAATATAAATGGTGGATACTCATATTTTAGCGAATCTTGTCTGAATTGCGGAGGACACCACTCGTGGCAACACTATAACACGTGCAATATATGTGGTGGTCAAGATGGCCATTGGGATGGCTGTCCGAATGCATATTCCCCTCCCCCAAGCCCCTACTATGATCCTTCTGTTGTTTTTGCTGAATATAGGCATGCTGAAAATGAGGACTTGGGACGCCAAGCTCAAATAGAAGACATGCTGAAACAACTCCTGGAGCAATCAGAAGCAATGAAGGAGGCGAATGCAGAGGCTCTAGAAAGGTTGAGCATCAAATTCACGGAGATGATTGCTGAGGATGAAGCTTGTGATAAATTGCAGGTGACAGTTTTAGCCGATATTCAAGAGGAACTACAAGAGGAAGACAAGGGTGAATTTTTGGATGAAGCCCAACAATTAGAATCTCTTGAGTCCCCGTGATGGGCTCACACTTATGGAAAATCCATTCAGGGAAGAAGAGATAGAGTATCCCCCATTTGACATCAATGGAGAGATAGATGTCGATGCCGAGAAGGTGTATACAAGTAAGGAGGTCAAGCACAATGCATTTTCAGAGTTGAGGTTTATTGGACCACACTCGAAGCATTTTTCGACATTAAGTTTGGTTGAAAACATAGAAATAGAGTCTTCCAAGCTTATAGAGAAATGTCTAGAGGAGGACCAAGCCCCGTATATTTTGAAATATGCTGACTTGGAGAGACAAAATAACTTTGCTTACTTAAGGGCCAATAAGTTCAAAAGGCAACATATACTACTTGGTCCTTACAATTTTTCACCCCCACCCCTGGAGCATAAGAGGAAATTAGAGAAGAAATTAGGGGTGAGATTCATATCCTCAAGGTGGAGGAAAAAGTGGTGAAACTTGGTACGTCGTGCCGCGACGTAAAATTAGGCGCTGCTTGGGAGGCAACCCAAGGGTACCATGGGTACCATTTTAATTTCTTGCATTTAAGTTTATTTTATTTATTTTTCATCTTATGTTGTTTTGGTGGAAAGTTAAGCACAGATGGAGGGGAAGTGTGAGTACCCGTGGAGGAGGAAGCTAACAAGCATGGAAGAGAAAAAGTGTGGGGTCGAACACCCACTTTTGCAAAGTTGAAGAAAGGCATGTTGTTAGCTAGGCCTAAAGGCCTCAGGGAGTATTTATCACCCTCTTTAAATGTTAAGTTGATGCTATGGGGACATAGCATGATTGAAGTGTGGGGTGAGGAAAATTTTAAAATTTTTGTGCTTAACGATTTTTGGTGAATGTAATTCTTGTGAGAAATATTTGAAAAAAAAAAGATTTTTTTTTTGTGAGTCAAGCATGACTTCATCACCCGTTGGTTTTTCTTTTCGGTTCTTTTCCGACGGGGGGGTCTTTGAACCGAAGAATAAAAATTTTTCTTTGTCTGTATATAATGTTTTTAGTCATAGTTAGAGACTGTTTTCAATGCTGGATGGATGACAACCGTCTTGAGAAAAATTAGTCAGTATGTTGGTTTTTGAACCCGTAGCTAATTGATGGCTTGATATTCTTGTTATGTGCTATAAATGATTGTAAGATGCAAGTATGTTTAGTGTTGAAGCATGCAAGTGATATACATATGTTTGAGACACCTAGACTCTTGAATTTGACTTGATATGATTGAAGCTTAATTTTGAATTCTTGTGATTTAGCTGAGTTAAGAGTCTGCAGAATGTGTCTTGAATTGAGCATGTGTTGTGAGTGTAAGTTTTTCGAATATTCCGTGCTATTGTGGAATGTCTAGAACTTGCCTGGTGTGTATATAAAACGAAATGAAGGATGTGAATTGTAGGAGATGATTTAGGCATTTCTTTGAATGAACATAAATGTTATCCCTCTCTTTACCTACCTTGAATAGTTAATCCTAGTTAGCCCCATTGAGCCTTGAGCCTATTCTTTGATAGCTACAACATAAGCTTAATCCTTTTTCTTTCATTAGCCTTGAATTTTATCCAAAACTCCTAAGCGCTTAAGTGAAAAAATTCCAAAGAATGAGGGAGTGAGAAGCGTGAAAAAGAAGGAAAAGTAGAAGTTGTGAAAGTTGAGAAAAGGACAAAGGTGCACTTGTGTAAAAATGGTTGATTATTAGTAGGGAGTAAGAAAATAAATAAATGAAAAGTTACTTATAGAACTCCTTACTAATAAGCTAAAAGTGCCTGAAGAAAGGGGGGAACAAAAAAGGAAAAAGAAAGATGAAAAGAGAAAAAGGTGAAGTGAGGGAAGGGAAGTTTGTAATGAAGGCGTAATGTATTAAAAGCGCTTAGGAAAGATAGTCACTATTACTGGCAATTATAGTACTTACCCGCACCTGAGTTACATTACAACCTAAAAAGTCCTACTTGATCTTACATTTATACATCCTTAAATTAGTGGAATAAAACACTAAGGGCAAGCTTATGGGTCATTACATAATGCATGTGAATTCTTTGTGAGAGTGAGCGTAATTCTATTCATGTACCCACACATGTTGTGATGTAAAAAATTGTTTTTGCGTGTGATTGGATAACTCTCTTCCCGTGAGGGGCACATGTTGAATGAAGGATATAATTCATGTGGGATTTCTTAATTAGTTGATTTGCATGAGTTTGCTAAGATTGAGAGTCGATTCTTGAGGTTAAGAGGTCTTAACATCGTTGTATTTCATTTATGTGATTAAATTGTGCATGCTCTATTTGTAGCTTGTTATCTTACGTAATCATTATAGCCATAACTTGAATTATCTTGCTAAATTAGTTATGTGGGAGTCTCCATATGCATGATATGTAAAAGGTTGTTCGAGGACGAACAAGGCTTTAAGTGTGGGGTTGTGATCACGGGCAAAAATAGCATGCCCGAGATACGCTTTATGACTTAAATTAGTCTTGTTTATCTAAGTTATTGTATACATTTTCATGTAATTTTATATGAAGTGAAGATATGTGCTAACCAACATGATTAGCCTTTGTTTTGTAGGTTTTGATGACTTTTGAGTAACTAATACATGAGTTGGTGAAGTAGAGGCTTGGAAACGGAATTAACACGCGAACGTCGGCATAGAGGAGGCACAAAACAGCCCACCTGCGCGTCGGCAACGTGCCACGACAGGCAGGCTGATCACAACAGCCCACCTGCGCATTGGCAACGTGCCACGACAGGTTGGCTGGGCGACCAAGAGGTGCCAACGCGCTGCCCAAGCAGCGTGACACGCTGCCAACGCGGCAGGGTGCTACCGGGGCCAAGTTCGGGTGATTTCCAGAGGGCTTCCGCGTCCGTAGTGTGTCACGGAGGCAGTGCTCCGTGATGCACTCCGTGACACGTTGCTTGTTATTCCGGGAAAAAGTCCTACTACTATAAATAGCACACTTAGGTTCATTTTTCATAATTCTGACTTGGTGGAGCAAGGACGTGGGTTACAGGCAGTTGAGGGACGAAAATATCAGGGTTTTTTCTCTCTTTCTTTCTTCTTTAATTTAATTGCTTGTATGATTAACACTCATTTAAAGATGTTTAATCCACAAATGAGTGGCTAATTCCTCTCCTTGCTCAGGTTATGAACAATTGTGATGAAATTTGATCATTGATTATTTGGTTTTTCATCTTTTCTTCCATGTTGTTCTATTAATTCTTGTTCTTACTGCATTAATGTGTGGCCTACGTTAATGTATATCTAAAAAGTCCAGTTTCACTCGAGAGAGCAAGAAATTGGAAAGTTATGAATTAATAGGATATGTTCTTTACTTAGTTTGGAAAAATTGAGTCTTGATTTGCTTTCAGGATAGAAATATACCTGAAAGTCGTATTTGTCAATTTAGGAACCGAAATTGTATGGCTAGAACATGAATTGATTTGATCACAGAAATGTAGACGGATGGTTCATGATTCTTAAGTGAGGTTAAATACGAGAGTTTTAATCTCTTGGCAAATGTTCTTGGCTAGCAACTGGAGGAAAAGATTAACCAAAGTATGATGATAATTAATTTCATTACATGTTCGTTTAACCTCAGCATGCTCTCATTCATAGTTCAGATTCAAGGTAGATAATTGTTTTAGCTTTAGTATAAAAAAATAATAAAACAAACTATCAAACTTTTGGTTACACTGTTGTCTGCATTTTTAGAAGTAAAATGTAGTACACTTGAGCAGATTGCACTTCATCCAAGTCTCTGTGGGATCGATACTTGGCTTACTAAAGCCACTTACTACTTGTTCGACCACGTGCACTTGCGTGTCGTTTTATACCCCACAAATCAGCCGAACAAGTTTTTGGCGCCGTTGCCGGGGACTTGGCAATTGGTGAATTTGTCTTAAGTGTAAATTTACTATATTTTTTTTTCTTAGTGCTGACAACTTGGTCTTAGTGTTTGTTTTAAATCTTTTTTGTTTTATTTTTTTCTTTTTTGGATATCCTTATTGACATGACATCGTGGAATACAAATAGTATAAATGGTGGATACTCATATTTTAGCGAATCTTGTCTGAATTGCGGAGGACACCACTCGTGGCAACACTATAACACATGCAATATATGTGGTGGTCAAGATGGCCATTGGGATGGCTGTCCGAATGCATATTCCCCTCCCCCAAGCCCCTACTATGATCCTTCTGTTGTTTTTGCTGAATATAGGCATGCTGAAAATGAGGACTTGGGACGCCAAGTTCAAATAGAAGACATGCTGAAACAACCCCTGGAGCAATCAGAAGCAATGAAGGAGGCGATGGCAGTATTGAGAATTCAGCAAGAAGAGAATGCAGAGGCTCTAGAAAGGATGAGCATCAAATTCACGGAGATGATTGCTGAGGATGAAGCTTGTGATAAATTGCAGGTGACAGTTTTAGCCGATATTCAAGAGGAACTACAAGAGGAAGACAAGGGTGAATTTTTGGATGAAGCCCAACAATTAGAATCTCTTGAGTGTCCCCGTGATGGGCTCACACTTTTGGAAAATCCATTCAGGGAAGAAGAGATAGAGTATCCCCCATTTGACATCAATGGCGAGATAGATGTCGATGCTGAGAAGGTGTATACAAGTAAGGAGGTCAAACACAATGCATTTTCAGAGTTGAGGTTTATTGGACCACACTCGAAGCATTTTTCGACATTAAGTTTGGTTGAAAACATAGAAATAGAGTCTTCCAAGCTTATAGAGAAATGTCTAGAGGAGGACCAAGCCCCGTATATTTTGAAGTATGCTGACTTGGAGAGACAAAATGACTTTGCTTACTTAAGGGCCAAAAAGTTCAAAAGTCAACATCTACTACTTGGTCCTTACAATTTTTCACCACCACCCCTGGAGCATAAGAGGAAATTAGAGAAGAAATTAGGGGTAAGATTCATATCCTCAAGGTGGAGGAAAAAGTGGTGAAACTTGGTACGTCGTGCCGCGACGTAAAATTAGGCGCTGCTTGGGAGGCAACCCAAGGGTACCATGGGTACCATTTTAATTTCTTGCATTTAAGTTTATTTTATTTATTTTTCATCTTGTGTTGTTTTGGTGGAAAGTTAAGCACAGATGGAGGGGAAGTGTGAGTACCCGTGGAGGAGGAAGCTAACAAGCATGGAAGAGAAAAAGTGTGGGGTCGAACACCCACTTTTGCAAAGTTGAAGAAAGGCATGCTGTTAGCTAGGACTAAAGGCCTCAGGGAGTATTTCTCACCCTCTTTAAATGTTAAGTTGATGCTATGGGGACATAGCATGATTGAAGTGTGGGGTGAGGAAAATTTTAAAATTTTTGTGCTTAACGATTTTTGGTGAATGTAATGCTTGTGAGAAATATTTGAAAAAAAAAGAATTTTTTTTTGTGAGTCAAGCATGACTTCATCACCCGTTGGTTTTTCTTTTCGGTTCTTTTCCGACGGGGGGTCTTTGAAACAAACAATAAAAATTTTTCTTTGTCTGTATATAATGTTTTTAGTCATAGTTAGAGATTGTTTTCGATGATGGATGGATGACGACCGTCTTGAGAAAAATTAGGAAGTAGGTTGGTTTTTGAACCCGTAGCTAATTGATGGCTTGATATTCTTGTTATGTGCTATAAATGATTGTAAGATGCAAGTGTGTTTAGTGTTGAAGCATGCAAGTGATATACCTATGTTTGAGACACCTAGACTCTTGAATTTGACTTGATATGATTGAAGCTTAATTTTGAATTCTTGTGATTAGCTGAGTTAAGAGTCTGCGGAATGTGTCTTGAATTGAGCATGTGCTGTGAGTGTAAGTTTTTCGAATATTCCGTGCTATTGTGGAATGTCTAGAACTTGCCTGGTGTGTATATAAAACGAAATGAAGGATGTGAATTGTAGGAGATGATTTAGACATTTCTTTGAATGAACATAAATGTTATCCCTCTCTTTACCTACCTTGAATAGTTAATCCTAGTTAGCCCCATTGAGCCTTGAGCCTATTCTTTGATAGCTACAACATAATCTTACTCCTTTTTCTTTCATTAGCCTTGAATTTGATCCAAAACTCCTAAGCGCTTAAGTGAAAAAATTCCAAAGAATGAGGGAGTGAGAAGCGTGAAAAAGAAGGAAAAGTAGAAGTTGTGAAAGTTGAGAAAAGGACAAAGGTGCACTTGTGTAAAAATGGTGCCAGATTCATGGTGCCAAGTGCTTCTTTAAGATTGATCTCAGGTTCAGGTATCACCAACTCAGGGTTCGGGAGAGTGACATCCCGAGGACCGGTTTCAGGACTCGATATTGTCACTACGAATTTGTTGTTATGTCTTACGGACAACCAATGCCCCTGTAGCATTTATGGATCTAATGAATAGGGTTTTCAAGGAATATTTGGACATGTTCGTAATTGTGTTCATTGATGACATCTTGATATACTCAAGGAGTGAGGAGGAGCATGCCGCTCACTTGAGAGTAGTGCTTCAGACCCTCAAGGATCGTCAGCTATATGCAAAGTTCAGTAAGTGTGAATTTTGGCTAAACTCGATGGCATTTTTGGGTCATGTGGTATCAAGCGAAGGCATAAGGGTAGATTCTCAGAAGATTGAGGCGGTGAAGAATTGGCCCAGACCGGTAAATCCTTTAGAAAATTCGGAGTTTCTTGGGCTTAGCAGGCTACTACCGAAGATTCATTTAGGGCTTTTCATCAATTGCAGCTCCATTGACTAGGTTGACTCAGAAAAAGGTGAAGTTCCAATGGTCGGATGCTTGTGAGAAAAGCTTCCAGGAGTTGAAGACCTGACTCACTTCAGCACCAGTGTTGACTTTACTCGAGGGTACTGATGTCTTTGTTGTATATTGTGATGCTTAGAGAGTCGTACTGGGATGTGTGTTGATGCAGTGTGGGAAGGTAATAGCATATGCCTTGAGACAGCTAAAAGTTCACGAAAAGAACTACCCGACCCATGATCTTGAGTTGGCCGCGGTGGTGTTTGCATTGAAGATATGGTGGAATTACTTGTATGGGGTCCATGTGGATGTATTTACGGATCACAAGATCTTGCAATATGTGTTCACATAGAAAGATCTAAATCTTCGGCAAAGGAGGTGGTTGGAGTTACTAAAGGACTACGACATGAGTGTCCTATGCCATCCGGGCAAGGCTAATATAGTTGCAGACACACTTAGTAGGCTCTCTATGGAGAGTGTGTCCCACGTGGATGAGGGAAAGAAGGAGTTGGTGAGAGATGTCCATCGACTTTCAAGGTTGGGGGTTAGATTGGTCGACTTGATCGATGGCGGCGTTGTTGTGTAGAATAGGGAAGAATCATCCTTGTGGTGGATGTAAAGTCTAAGAAAGATGAGTCTAATTTTGAGAAAGTTGAAGGAGGCGGTGGCGGAGTCAGAAAGTGGAGGTTTTCTCCCAAGGGGGAGATGGTGTTCTATGGTACCAGGGTTGGCTATGTGTTCCGGACATTGATAATTTGAGGGTTTGGATATTGCATAAGGCACATGGTACCAGATATTCCATCCAACTGGGATCCACAAAGATGTATCGAGACTTGCGGGAAATCTATTGGTAGGATGGTATGAAAAAGGATATTGCGGAGTTTGTAGCCAAGTGTCCAAACTGTCAGCAAGTGAAGGTTGAATTTCAAAGGCAAGGAGGTGTACTTCAGGATATCAGCATCCCCACTTGGAAGTGGAAAGAAATTAACATGGATTTCATTACAGGTCTACCCCATACTCACCGGCAATACGACTTCATTTGGGTGGTGGTTGACAGGTTAACCAAGGCTGCACACTTTCTACCAGTCAAGACCATGGATTCAGTGGATGATTACGCTATGTTTTATATTCGGGGGTTGGTCCGACTTCATGGAGTGCCCTTGTCTATTATTTGAGACCGAGGTACTCAGTTTACCTCTCAATTCTGGCGTTCTTTCCAAAAAGGACTTGGGACACAAGTTAAGCTCAATATAGACTTCCATCCGCAAACAGACGACCAGGAAGAATGACCCATTTAGATCCTCGAGGATAGGTTGAGGGCATTTGTTATGGATTTCAAAGGTAGTTGGGATGATCATTTGCCCTTAATTAAGTTTTCTTATAATAACAGTTATCATTCCAGTATCCAAATGGCACCGTTCGAGGCTCTTTATGGGCGAAGGTGTAGATCTCCAATCGGATGGTTTGAGGTTGGTGAGGCAGCTATGATAGGGCCAGATTCAGTTCATGAGGCGATGGTGAAGGTTCAGTTGATTAGGGACCGGTTGAAAACCTCTCAGAGTCATCAGAAATCTTATGTTGATGTGAGGAGAAGGGATTTGGAGTTTGATGTGGATGACTAGGTATTTCTGAAGGTATCTCCCATGAAGGGAGTCATGCTGTTCGAGAAGAAAGGGAAACTCAGTCCCTGCTATGTTGGTCCCTACCGGGTTGTGAGAAGAGTTGGTAAGGTGGCATATGAGTTGGACTTGCCATCAGAGTTATCTTCAGTTCATCCCTTCTTTCATGTGTCACTTCTGAAAAATTGTTTGGATGATCCAGCCTTGGTAGTCTCAATAGACAACATCGGGGTAAAAGACAGCCTCAGCTATGAAGAAATTTCGGTGAAAATCTTAGATCGTCAAGTCCATAAGATAAGGAACAAAGAAGTAATTTCATTTAAAGTATTGTGGAGAAATCAACATGTTGAGGGAGCTACATGGGAAGCCAAAGCAGTTATGATGGCTAGATACCTACATTTGTTCTCTACCGGCTCAGTTCCGACTTGAGGTATCAGTTTTTGCTCTATGACTCTATCTAGTTTTCATGTTCAGTTCATGTGTATGTGAAGTATGAGATCAGTTCAGCTATGAGGTTTTATTCGGAGGTAGTCATTCCGTGACAATTTCGGTTATAATGATCAGTATATGGCTATGATAAATTGTATGTTTCTGTTTGCTGGTTGTTTCCTACATTCAAGGACGAATGTTTTCAAGGGGGAGATATTGTAATACCCCGGGAAGGCCTAAGAATAGACCCGGGAGTCAAATTTAAAAAGTGTAGAAAACTGGCAAAAACATCACAGGACAGGCGACTCAACGACTCGTGGTTGGATACCACGAGTCATTGTAAGCTATCGTCGTATGGGGATTCAGGGAGGCAATGGTGACAGCGGACGAAGTAATGACTCATTGCTTGAAATAATGAGCTGTTTTTTGTACCCGTGGGAGGCTGTGACCTGAGCAGGTTGGGAAAGTAACAGATCATCCAATGACCCATCATGAGTAACAATGACCCATTATCATGAGTCATGGTGAGAGGACATAAGGGTTCCAGTGGAAATGGACGGACACAATGACCCGTTAGAGGAAGCAATGAGTCGTGGTGAGACTTATTGTTAGGGAGTTCTGATTTTTCAAAGGGGGCAACCAATGATCCGTTGGAGGTAAAGACGACCCCTCCTGTCCTGTCGTGGTTTGAATCTGGGAATTTGACCTGGGCAGTCCATGTGACGGGCCATACCATGGGCCGTGGTAGCTACTAACGACTCGTTGGTACGTCCGTACCAGTTCTTCAGGGAAATTTTATTAAGGGCATATTTGACTTTTTCATTCTTTGAGACCCTAAACTATGTCGTTTTGTGTATTTTTCCGAGTGTGTTAAGATGGGTTAAGTCCCTAATGCATGCCCATTCCCATGCAAGAGCTTTAGAGAGGTTTTAGGGAGATTCAAGGTCTTCTTCTCCAAAATTCCATCAATTTCTTTGTGGGTATTCAAGGAACATTGAAATTAGTCCATTTTCAGGTATGTAGGGCTTATAATAGGTGAATCCTTTCACACCCATGTCCAAACATCGTTTTAAATCATGAATTCTCCTATTCATGTTCTATGAGGTTTTATCCAAATGCATGAAAAATGTGATTCCTCTCTATGGGTATGATTTAATTGAGTTCTAATTATTGAATTATGAATAATGGACAAGTTTTATATTACTTTCTTTAAAATCATGTTTCAATCTTTTAAATCTAAAATGTCCACTTGATGAAGGTTCATGAAAATTATGATTTATGCTGAATATTCAATATTTTGAGATTCATTTATGATGGAAAAGCATGAATTCAAGTTACCCATGTTTATGAGCATATTTTGAAAGAATTGAGTATGATGAGGTATTGGGCAATGCCCACATGTTGAAGAATGATTTATGATTTATGAGACGAATTACGTGATTTACCTACTTGTGATGTTGGCCGATGAAAAGGGTCTTTGATTCTTGGCTAAGCATGTTTTAAAGGGGATCAATGATGATAAATGTTATCTTTTAGTCAATGAATCTTAATGCATGATGTTATTGATTTATGTATGAGCCTATATGCATGTTTTTGGGAGCCGTATCAAGCACCAAGCAGCCCGGTGTTCAAAGGACTACGTTGGTGTCTCATAACCACATGCCACTGTAGGTTTCTAATGATATATTGTATTGATAATGATTCCCCCAAATGTGATATCACGCCTAATTCATGACCCTCACCTAGCAAGCCAGGGTCGGCTCTGCCCACTTGAGCGAGATAGTTGGGGCATCATAAAAGGCTCTACAATGATGGTGTTGGTTATAATGAGTCCTCCCATTGTTCCGCGTGTCTTATGCATTGTTATATTTATGTTATTGGCTCAAGTTATATTTTGATAAAGTTTACTTACAATTATGATTATGAATGCTTTATGAATGATTTTAAAGCTTTGAGCCTTATGTTTTCTTACGAAGTTTATGGTACAGGCATGATGTCCTTCTCCTATGTTTATTTATGAGCTTATTTTAATTTTAACGTCTGTTTTATTTACCTTGCATACTCGGTACATTCACGTACCGACCGCATACTTTCTATGCTGTATCATTTCATGATACAACATCCGGATCTCAGGCTCATCCTCATTCTTAGTCCATATCAGCTTACGCTCTCAGATTATTGGTGAGTTCTCATGTTTCGAGGATCGTTTGACAGACTTTTATGTTATCTTGTGTTTTAGTACTATTCGGGTTAGTTGGGGATGTTGTCCCATCAACCCATCGTATGTAGTTGAGGCCTTCAGAAAATATGTAGTCACTTATGTGTACGCCTAGTATTTTCTGGTGTTATGCTATGATTATGTATCCGCTATATTTTATGCTAAGTATTCCACTTTATTAAATGAGATTAGATGTATGCATGTGCCATGGGTCGACTTGGGGTCTCTCGGGGTCCCTAGTCCCATGTCTACGATCCGGGTGTACGTTTGGATCATAACATAAAGAAAACCATGGAGAGAACCTTGAGAGAGGTTTTGGACATGAGAAGTTCTGGAAAATAAGAAAATAAGGCAACCAACCGACCAAGCGGATTTTTATAGTCCTCCACCCCCTTAGACCCTTGTGAGGTGCCTGCTTGCGCGGTCTCACGAAAATGCGAATATCTCTCTATTCTGAAGTTGAATTGAGAAATGATTTGATGCTCTGGAAACAAGACTCAAAGATCTTTAATTTGATAGGTCTCACACCCCATAACTCCTTATAGATTTGTAGAAACACCTCGATACATTTGACCTAAATTTAAGGAATCTCAAGAAGGAAATTTTGCAATCACTTTTTCCGAATTTTGTTCCACAACTTGATCGATGTCTAATATTAAATATGATCACAGAGTGATTCAAATAACTCATAACACTTCCTTATTATCCTATTAGGTACTCTTAGTCCTACCTTGAAAGCACGATTTTATCGCTCAAACTATCTGGGGTGTTACACCTGGAAAGCCTTATTGTACAAATTGTTATTTTATTCTGTAGCATCGTCTGCCTATTGTATATCTAATCGTTGTCCTGTGAGCCAACTTCCCTCAAAACTCTGTTGTGTTCTCTATTGTTTTGAGTTTTTGTGATGCCATGCCTCATCAGCTTTGGCGTGCCGTAGCTAGATTACTGTAAGGTTCACTCGATCAAGTGCTGCTATGGGTTTAGGTCACACCTCCCCAAGTTTTGGGTATGACATCTCACGTTGATTCTCCAATACTTTCTCATTACTAGAACATATATCTGCCCTGAGTGGTTTATTGCATAGAAAGCAAATAAAGAAAAATATGAGAAAGTTAACAAAAATAAAATCAATGAGTTAACACGATATCGAAACTGCCCAGGCCCCATGGTGAGTACAAAACTGTTTACCAACACAATTGGTACATGAAATTAAAAGTGTTGATGCATATATATTTGAAGAAGAATATAAAGCAATATACAAATGAAGAGGACCAAAAAGAAATAATGAAAAACCAATGCCTAATAAATAATAGAAAAATTACAGTCGAAAAATATTTAGTAGTCCTTTTAGCAGTAAAATAAACCATGAACTAATTTAATTTTTTAAGTGGTATTTGTCAAAAAAAAATCATTGTTGGTTTGTCGATTTATATATCATTTTTAGCTTACACCAAATAAAATCGCGGATTTGCTTTCCTTATGTTCAAATTTTCTCTCAATTGCGTTATTCAAATTATGTTTTGTGAAATACTTTTCAATTGAACTTTATTTATCTTTTTTGACCTTTCTTATCCTTCTTTTTTCAATTCATTAATTGTATTTCTAAAAACAAACAAGTTATAGATATCTTTTCCTATGAGGGCAGGTTGAAGTCTTCGCAAGTTTTTGGGGATTATCCTGTAACTGCCCCACTCCATCACCATCTGTCATCCCTAATTCTTTTAAAAGGTTAAAGCTATACTAAAGAATGATCTTTTTATGTCTTTCATGCATCTTTCAGAATTCATTAAAAAAGAGTCAATTCACTGGGAAATTTCCTCACTTAGATTTTTCTTTAGGAATAATCAAATGCTAAGTATATGTGTAGTGATCCTTATTTTGCAATATAAGATCCCCATGATGATCACTTGTTATATTTTGTAATTTACTTAGAGATTTGGTTTTACTCCCCTCTAATGTAACAACTGTCACACCTCAAATCTGGGGAGGTGTGATTGGCACCTAGTTTCTCACATGACCGAGCTAGCCACTAAAACTCTTACAACTCAAATAGCAATTGGCAGATCAGGATTCCATGATAACATAACTATACTATAAGTATAAATAAGCTAACAACCCTAAAACATGTATATATAAGACTAACAAGCTATAAGTACCTTAGAGGCTAAACAACAAGCTGACAAGCTATGAACTCTACAACAACTAAACAGTAGGCCGACAAGGCTACAAACGACATACTAAAAACTCATACAAATGTATACAAGCGTCTAAGAGTAGTCTGACTGACATACAGTCAGGATAGGGCCTCGACCTACCTATCTGCTATACACATACTCAAAAAACTTTGACCTCTAACTTTTTAGCTCCAGAAAAAATGCTTGTACACCATAAAGGGATTGCTAACAAAATCTATGCACCAGTTTTCTTCCACAACCCTACTAAATTGGTTTTCTTTAGTCCAAAAATTCAGAAACTTGAATGGCTTCCTCATCTGCTGCTGATCAATATCGCATATAACATGCAATTGGGCATGATCTGACCCTTATCTAATCAGATAATATACCTCAGTGATTGGCAGAAGATCTAAAAATTCTTGGTTCCGCAGCACTATATCCAGCCTTTTAAAAATGGATTCCTCCTCAATCCTGCCATTCCACCATGTGAATTTGCTAACTATGATTTTGACTTCCATCAATGCATAATTACTAATGTATTGAGCAAAATCTATAGCTTCTCCTTGGGTAAATGGTAGTCCTTCCTACTTTTACTCCTCATTCAATATAATACTAAGTCTCCACCTACAATCCATGGTATTTGAATGCATTTTACCAATTCTTTCATATGTTCACATAGCTCTATTTGTTTTGCAGCCAGACATCTTGCATAAATGGCACTCAAGTAAATGTTTTATATTCCTAGCCTTGATGTTCACTGTAATCAATTGGATTGTGTCTGAAATAATTTGTTTCTCTAACTCCTCTCTCCAGAATAACTAAATCTTTGATGAACAATTTGCCACTCCATACTACAATTTCAGTTTTCTTTTGTATTTATGTAGATCTTTAGGCCCTTGAAAAGGTTCCATCAGAGCTACAACTGACTAATGGTGTCTTTTATTCAAATTTATTAATCTCTCAAAAGCATTTTGAGTGTTAACAAATCTGATATTCCAAAATAATATCTTACCAATCATTGATCATTATGGTGTTTTTATCCTTATTTCTCCTTGTTTGAACCTGTAAAGATAGTGCATTCTTTCCTTTGTTCTTTTTTCCTCCCACCTTTAGCATAGTCCCCTGTCTAGGAGATAGATCCTCAATTTGTATGCCATTATTGATATTAGGCTCCATATCTTCATCCTTCTCATGCTCCTAGCTATGTTGTTGCGGTCTTTCATTCATCTCCAGCACGTTTGGAACTTCCTTTCTCCCTTCCTCATGCACTATGATAGTGAGAGGGTTAGGAGAGTTATCCTTCAAATCTACATTGCCCTGATGTCCTCTATTCTTAGAGTTTCATATCACCAGTTCTTTGGTCTTCTCCTCTATCCCTTCCTTTTGACTAGACTCCTGCTTCTCCTCTGGGTTATGTCTCTCTACCTCTCCTCCTCCATCATCATGTTTAGGAATAGTTCTCCTTTCTGTCATTTGTTCCTCTCTATTCTTCCTTTCAACTTGATTTATTGATGTTTCCTTGTCTAGCTACTCCTGTGTTTCCTCCTAGTCTCTTAAAGCCGCAAACATATTGTCCGTGTCAATCTTCTTTCCATGTTGATCCTGCTTCTGACTCCAGACCATCTCTTTTTTGTCTAGCCATGTTCCTCTGCTTCCTACCATTACCAATTAACAACCTTTCATTTGGTTTCTGGAACTCCACACCCTCTTTTGAATTCACTGATATGTTGACATTCCCCCTCTTTGGCCAATTTTTATTATAGAAAGTTTAGAAGTCTATTTTCCATGTTCGTCTCCCTCCTTTCCTTTCTTTCCCTCCTTTGGATACAATTCTGGATGTATTATGAAGTATTCCTGCTTACTATGCCCTTGAATTCTGCAGCTTTTGCAGTACTTTGGCACATAATCATATTTAATTCAAATCCACTTTTCTACAACATCTCCATTTTGTCTTCAAACTCCAGTATTTATCCTTTTTGGAGATTCTCCCAAAAGGTCCACCTCCACCTTTACCCTTGCACAACTAGATCTTGTTTGATTCCTTGTCACCATATCAACCTGTAACGGTTTATCCCCTGCAGATGTAAGTGAGAAAACTGTCTCTTTTATGAAAAAGTTTGGAGGTAATGATGGAAACAAAATCCATACTATAGCCACAGATAGTTCCTCCTCCAGATCAAACATTGGATCCCACTTCAGTGTTCTCATTGGATAGGCCCAATTTCTTTGTGTGAGGTAGAATGCTGGCTTAGGTAATAGGGTCACATAATCCTTCATTTTTGAAACCCTGATTAGCACATGTCTATTACTCAACAATCCAATAGTGCACTCCCCTTTCAATTCACACTGCTTTGGTATTATTCTCCTTAAGTTTTGAATCTCTGGCGATCCATAGGAGAACTTTCCAACTACATCATATTGTAAATTCTCTCTATGAATCATTTGAGTCACTTGTTCCTCCTCCTAGATTACCCTGGATTCTCCATACAAATAAGTAACCGGTTTGATGGGGAGAGGTTTGTGATATATAGTGGCATGTTTAAGATTGGCAGCATAGTTTAGTACATTAACATTCCCACATTCTGGTGGCAGTTGTCCCGGTGAAGAGGTGGCCATGACCACCTACACGGTCTAGGAAAATTAGGTTTCCGACTTATGCAAACTAGATTTGTATAGGAATTCCATTATATAAGAGGTTTAAATGCTTTTAGAAAAGTAAGGATAACAAGAGATAACTTTGGAGCCCTTCTCTTAGTTTTCATTTTGTAACACTAACCTTCCTTGTGATTCACAATATTACATTTACCTCTTTTATGTTGACTCTTCTATAATAATGCTTTTAATATGATATAATTAATGTAAAGAAATTAATATATGACTGATTTGCCCTTTTTTAATATAAAAATCTTATAATTAATTATTTCTTAAATATTTTCTTAACAAATTCTTTAAGATAAATAGTCTAATTTTATTAAATCAAACCTTATTTTGAAGCTCAACCATTGTCATTTTCATAACAATCATGATAAAAAATCTATCATTTTTTCTTTTCATATCGCAACCCAAAAATTGGGATCGTAAAGACACCTATCTCAATTTCACTGATAGGTAAGCCAACCCCTCAATGCATTAATCGACAAGTATATGAAATACAAATGAGAATAAACAAGTGAAAGTAAGACATGAAACTGTTCTTGCCATAGAACCAAGTAAAGAAAATGGAAAATCCAACAACAATGCTCAAATTCTGGTGAAACAAATACAAGCCTCTAAGAATATCAAAATGCGAAACATGAAGTAATCCATTATCTAGAAATGCATTAAGATAGATAATAAAACAAAATAAGAAGTCTGAAATGCTGTGGAAAAGTCGGGCAGCTAACTCCAAGACCTCAAACAGACTCTAATTTATCACAAGGTCTCACCTACTGCAAGTACTAGGCTCAAAACTGCACAAAAAGTGCACAAAAGGAAGGGTGAGTACAATGAACACGTGTATTCAGTAGCATCCTCGACTGACCCTAAAAAAGAAGAAGTCGCGATGGTCGATCCGATACCTGCTTTCTTAATTCCTTTATCGTAATGTCAGCATAAAATTTTCAAAATCAAGGCATAATACAATTAAAGTCCGCATATTTAACAGTTTAAGAAAATTTCAGATTTTCACACAAAATTCAAGGTTGCTATAATAATAATTCACCTCAACAACCATTTATAGATTTAATACCAATACAAAAAATTAAATAAGAAGCAAATTATTCGGAATCAACTACACCACTAATGATATAAAAGTATGTCTCAATATAGTCACCACAACAGTTACACCACTAATAAAATCATAATTAGCCTCAAATTACCAATAAACACCTTCACAATCAAGCCAACGCATCATGACAATAACAATGAATGATAATGCAATGCACATGCCCTGACTAGAAAACTTGTATATGCCTGAGTCCTACCTCAGACAATTAGGACCCATGGGGGATTCACAAGGTCTATTTACCTTTTGGAACCATTTTCCATCGGTGAGACACACCCATTGAAATTAATTTTCCCTTGACGAGACACATCCTAAAAGTATCACTACGCAGCGATGAGAGTGGTATGAATATGCATGCACAAGTATAAAATACAATCAAGAATCACATAATGTATAAGCCTCAATAATTAATAATATCACAATTATGAAATTCCATCCACACATATCAAGTATAAATATCAAGTGAGCGATAATATATTCATCGATGCCATAATTAGAAATCATGCTCATGTTTTCAGTAAGTTCATCAATGTAACACCCCAAAAATCTTTATGACTAGACCCTAGATTTGAAGTTTGACCATGCAGAGAAAACTAGAAAATGTCCTCAGAATGAGCCTCAGTACGACTCATAGGAGGATTGTACGAGTCACACCAAGGACTCGTAGTGTGGTCCGGAGAGCTCAGCAAAAGTTGATTGAGAAATCATGTCAGGCTCTCATGACTAGTACCAAGTCAAACCAAGGTTTCGTGGTATGATTCAGAGAGTTCAGCAGAAAGTGGCAAGGAAACCATGATTAGATCCTATAATCCGTATCAGGGTGGTACGAGTCATAGTGAAGGATCATAGATAGGAGGTTCATAGAATTTGAAAAGAAGGATCAGTAGCTACAAAGACTCAGTACGAGTCGTAAGATGATAATACGAATTGTCATTTCAGTCGTGAGTTGAGATGTTGTACCCCTTGGACTTTCGGCTAAGTTTGGAACTGTTCTAGGTAGGTGGATAGACCCGAACCTGATGAATTTAAGGAAACAAGGTGTTAATATCAATTCTTGGGTGTAAGAAGTGCATTGGATGCAAGTTAAGGTTATAAGGAACCTATAGCATAAAGTTGAGTTGAGAGTCTTCCTACCAATTTGGGTTTTTCATGAAAGTTCTTACAAGGGATAAATTTAAATTATCATAACTCCTATGATACGAATTGTTTTTGGGTGACACAACATATCAAATTAAATACATTTGAGCCTTATTTCAAACAAATCCAACCTTACATCAATTGGAGTTTGAAGTAAAAAGTTATGGCCAATTTAGTGAAGCACTATCAGGTTTCGCGAACAAGACCAGCCCTGTTACCACGAGTCTTGGTACGATTTGTGACATGAAGGTACAACTCATACCAGGCACTCATACTAGGGGTTTTAAAAATATTTTTAAGCCTCCCAGAAGCCACTAATGGCATACCACGACCCGTAGGAAGTCACGATGAGTCAGGGTACGACTCGTAGCACTAGACAGATAGATTTTTGAGAACTTTTTCCTAGGGTTATTTTTGTAATTTTCTATGCTTCTAACTCTTAATATAGGTTATTTTAGGCTTCTTTTGGGATGAATTAAAATGATTTTCCTATTATAACCCCTGACTCTTCTCACAACCACCGTAAAGTTCTTCTTCTCCCTTCTTCTCTCAAGGCTCAAGAACTAGGGTTCCTCTCCAAGGTACAACAACTTCAAGATCTTTAGCGAGATCCTTCAACCAGGTATGTGGGACTTTTAACAAGGGTATACTTTCACCCTTGTGTCCCAAAGTTTCCAGCAAACCCTAGCTTTATAGTACTTCTAGAGATCATGATTTAGGGATTTTCTTTGACTGTGAAATTTCTCCACTTCCTCAATAGTGTTAAACTACCATAACTAGAATTCTTATATGCGTATGATAGTATTTTCATATATTAAAGAGTTCCTTAAATTCTATTATTTTATTTAGTTTACATGAGTATTTTCTAACTAAAATTCATGATCTAATTCTATTGATTCAGTTTGCTTTCCTTAGTCTTGATCTTGATCATAAATTCGGGTAAAACTTGCATGATTTAGACTTAAACAGAAAGGTTATGTTGATATGGTAGATGTTACTCGATTTACGAATGATTAGCATAGATACTTGAAAAGAAGTTAATATCTTGGTATATTCAGTTTCAGAGTCTCAGTTAACACTTAGAACACTTAGAGTTTTACAGATTTTTTCAACTGATCAGTTTGACTTCATTCTTTTTCTGAGGTATCAGTGGTGCCTCCCAGTTATCAGAATCAACTTCAGAATATAGTTTATTGGTCCATTAGGTAGTCATGACGTTTTATATATATAGCTCTGACTAGGCTCAGGACCTCAATTCAGATTACAGTTTGTTCTTAGACGGTTACAACGCTTCTATAAGCAACTCTGACCAGTCTAGAACCCAGTTTCAAAATCTAGTGCGATAAGAATCTCAGGGTGCTTTCAGTTATATCCCTGACTAGTCTTGGACCCTAATTTCGAGCTATCAACTTAGTAATTCAGTCTAGATTTTCCAGTGGGAATAGAACATAGCATCGAGCAGGCCGAGGTTCCAGTGCACCCAAGTTCCCAAAACTACGTTGCAAGCATAGGTTACAGTATTATTTGGCTTGATTGTCCCCATACTATTGTGATTACCCAGTTCATTCCTTTATACCTTGGAAAGGTATATTGGGTCCTACCGGTGGGGTGTATACATCGGACTCCACGTCTAGCTCACTTGATTATATGTCGGTTATAGACTCTTCCACTAGTCAGTCCAGTCCAGTTTCAGAATAAGCAGCTCAGTTCAGTTCCAGCTCTATCAGTTTAGCTTAGTTTAGTAAAATATCTCAGACTCAGAACTTTCAGACTTAGGGTATCTGTTTGACCATCAGACAAGGTCATCTTGACCATTTCAGTTTACTTTAGTAGTTCAGTTCAGCTTACTTGTTGGTCATTGCATGTCATTTCAGTTCAGGCATTATATTTAGTTATGCTTTCTCCTACTTACTCTGTACATTCAAAGTACAAACGCATACTTTTATGCTATATCGTTTCATGATACAGGTGTAGATTCCCAAACTCAGCATTGTTAGCCACTGCGATTCAGATCCTCCTTCGTCGCAGTGAAGTGTGAGTCCTCATCATTTGAGGGCCTTATTTCATTTTCTTTTAGTTGGTTTATTATTTTTAGCTAGACTTAGAGTTAGCTAGGGGATTTTTCTAGTAACTCATCAGTTCGAGGGCTTTCGGACTGCAGGTGTTTTGAACTTTATGTTTTAAATTTTATTTTTATAAATGCTTTGATGTTATTATTTTGAAGCTTCCGTGATGCATGTTCTACTTAGAGTACCAGCGTATGATAGACCAGGGGTTGACTTGGGGTCACTTATGACTTCATGTACCGTGTTACATCCAGGATGTAGGCTCGGGGCGTGACAAACTTGGTATCAGAGCACTAGGTTTAGTGTATCCTCAGAGTGTTTGAAAGCCATGCCAAGTATATTCCTTTTCATGGGTGTGAAGCGCGCCATACTTATGACGAGGAGGCTACAAGACATTTTGGGAAAATTCCCTTCTTTCACTATCCTTATCGTGCGATAGAGTGTAAACTCTAAGGTTTCTCTTCTAATTTATGCGTTACGCATTCGCAGACAATGCCTTCCAGAAGAGATAGCGGAAGAGGAAACAGTAATGGGAATCCACCAGCCCCACCAGCTTCAGTAGGCCACCTTAGTGGGCATGTGATGGATGCGGAGCTCGAGGCTGCCCTAAGAGTGTAAATACGGGTCGCAATCACTCAGGTTAACAAGCAGGCAGTCACACCTACAAATTATACTAAAAAGATAATAGCTACTAGGGTTCAAAACTTCATAAAAAGGAATCCATCTGAGTTTTATGGTCCGAGAGCGGATGGAAGGATCAACGGAGAGGAAAACAGGTGCAAGAGAGCAAGGACAACGGACATAGGGTATTCAAAACAGAGGATGAGTGGCAGACCTCATTTCCAGCCTCGTCGGAGATCATCAACCCTATCATCATCGATAGCTAGTGCTCCTAACAGACACAGAGTATAGAAGATTACATACACAGCTTGCAAGAATTGTGGGAAGAACCATTTGGGAGAATGCATGGCTGGCTCAAGAGGTTGCTTTTGGTGCGACAAGTCAGGCCATAAACTCAGAGATTGCCCAGTAGCCAAACAGGGTGAAGGTAGAGCCACGACTATCTTATCTGCAGCCCTATCAGGTCGCCCGACTTGTGAGAACTGTAGAAGGAGCCACCCTGGTAATTGTTTGCTCAGTAGGGAAGGATATTTTTGATGTGGTCAATTGGGCCATAGAATAAAGAATTGCCCTCTAGTGGGACGTAGGAAGACTCAGTCCACTATTCCAGCAGCTTGCACATCTCAGCAGGGCACAACATCTAGTACAGGTGGCAGAAAACTCCAAATATAGTTACAGGTATATTGTGAGCTCCTCATTTTGATCCTTGCATGTTGTAGGCCCAGGAGCCACAGTGTAAGGTATGAGATGCCTTTTAGCATGCTAGTATGAGAATTATCCCATGAATAGTATGAAATGGTTATAAGTATGAAGAATAACTTTTGAGTCGAATGAGAAGTAAAGAGTTAGTGATGTTATCCTAGCTTAAAAAAAGGATCTAAGAGCCTGAGAATGATAACTTAAAGCTAAGGGGGAGTCCTAAGTGTTCTAGTAGAAGGGCTCCAAACATAACAGCTTTGGGATGTCAAACCTTCTTATCCAAATGTTTCTCTTGTATTTTAGTTGACACTATATTCTACTCATGCTTATGTTCAGACTCTTAGGATTATAGATAACCGCTTTAGACTGTGATCCCAGTCTTACTCCTTGATTCCATAAATCTCAGCCATGTACGTGGACTCATGTGCCACAGTATGCTCAGCTCCATGAACTCAATCCTTTAGATTTGCCTTAACAGCTCATAAGATCATGCTACATCATGCTATATCATGTATATGCTCAGTTTAAATTTCGTAGATGATTCATGCTTATGATTTCCTTATTCAAACCCTATTATGTTCTCTCATGACAGAAATGATGGTTGCAATAGGTAGTCATACTAGGGAGACGAAGAAATCCTGGGATGGTATGTGCTACAGAGGAGTCGTAAGATGATAATGGTGTGTGGTATTCAGGGAAGTTGGTGCAACTAGCAAGGTTTCTCTAAAAGTTTCACCCATGAAGGGGGTGATGAGGTGTTGGTGAAGATGACATCCTCTTTTTAAATGAGGTTCCGGTTGTGATTCTTGATCGTCAAGATTGTAAGTTGGGGGGGGGGGGGATAAGGAAGTAGTTTTAGTGAAGGTTTTAAGGAACAATCAGCTAGTAGGAGCAACTACTTGGGAAATAGTTTCTTCTTAGTACCTTACTTAGTTTCATGTCAGCTTCAATTCCTTCAGTTTTTCTCATATCTTAGCATGCATGTACGATTCAGAAACTCAGTTTAGATATGTAGTTCAGCTCGGAGTCAGATACTCCATTGGCATTCAGCTTTAGTATTTAGTTCTCGGGATTGCAGCTCTTTCCCAAACCTTTCAGCTCAGTCACCCCATCAGTTCTCATTTTCGGATGTTCAGTATTTGGGATTTCAATTCCATCCCTATCCTTTCAGTATGTTTAGTCTACATTCAAGGACGAATGTTCCCAAAGGGGAGATATTGTAATACCCCAAAAATCTCTATGACTAGACCCCAGATTTGAAGTTTGACCATGCAGAGAAAATTGGAAAATGTCCTTAAAACGAGCCTCAGTATGACTCGTAGACTCGTAGTGTGGTCCAAAGAGCTCAGCAAAGTTGATTGATAAATCATGGCAGGCTCTCACGACTTATACCAAGTCAATACGAGTCGTACCAAGGTTTCGTGGTATGATTAAGAGAGTTTAGCAGGAAGTGGCAAGGAAACCACGATTAGATCCTACGATCCATATCAGCGTGGTAGGAGTCGTAGTGAAGGATCATAAATAGGAGGTTTAGATAATTTTCAAGGAAGTATAAGTAGCTACAAAGACTAGGTACGAGTCGTAAGGTGATGGTACGAATCGTCATTTCAGTTGAGATGTTGTACCCCTTGGACTTTCGGCTAAGTTTAGAACTGTTCTAGGTAGGTGGATAGACCCGAAACTAATGAATTTAAGGAAACAAGGTGTTAACATCAATTCTTGGGTGTAATAAGTGCATCGGATGCAATTTAAGGTTATAAGGAACCTGTAGCATAAAGTTGAGTTGAGAGTCTTCCTACCGATTTGTGTTTTTCATGGAAGTTCTTACAAGGGCCAAATTTAAATGACCATAACTCCTATTATACGAATTGTGTTTGGGTGATCTATCATATCAAATTAAAGCCCTTTTATCCTTCTTTCCAACGCATCCAACCTTACATCAATCGGAGTTTAGAGTAAAATATTATGGCCAGTTTAGTGGAGCACTGTCAGGTTTGGCGAACAACACCAGCCCTGTTACCACGAGACTTGGTACGACTCGTGGTGTGAAGGACGACTTGTACCAGGCACTCGTACAATGGATTTCATCAATATTTTTAGGCCTCCCAAAAGCCACTAATGGCATACCACGACCCGTAGGAAGTCACCACGAGTCAGGGTACGACCCATAGCACTAGACAAATAGATTTTTGAGAACTTTTTCCCAGGGTTATTTTTATAATTTTCTATGCTTCTAACTTTTAAACTAGGTCATTTTAGGATTCCCTTGAGACAAATTAAAAGGATTTTCCTATTATAACCCCTGACTCTTCTCACAACCATCGTAAAGTTCTTCTTCTCCCTTCTTCTCTCAAGGCTCAAGAACTAGGGTTCCTCTCCTAGGTGCAACAACTTCAAGATCTTTAGAAAAATTTTCAACCAGGTATGTGGGACTTTTAACAAGGGTATCCATTCACCCTCGTGTCCCTAAGTTTCCAGCATACCCTAGCTTTATAGTACTTCTAGAGATCATCATTTAGGAATTTTTTTTGACTGTGAAATTTCTCCATTTCCTCAATAGTGTTAAACTACCATGACTAGAATTCTTATATGCGTATGATAGTATTTTCAGCTATTAAAGAATTCCTTAAATTCTATTATATTCTTTAGATTTCATTAGTATTTTCTAACTGAAATTCATGCTCTAATTCTATTGATTCAGTTTGCTTTCCTTAGTCTTGATCTTGATCATAAATTTAGGTAAAATTTGCATGATTTAGACTCAACAAAAAGGTTATGTTGATATGGTAGATGTTACTTGATTTATGAATGATTAGCATAGATACTTGAATAGAAGTTAATATCTTGGAATATTCAGTTTCAAAGTCTCAGTCAACACTCAAAACACTTAGAGTTTTACAGATTTTGTCAACTGGTCAGTTTGACTTTAGCCTTTTCCTGAGGTGTCAGTGGTGCTTCCCGGTTATCAGAATCATCTTTAGAATCCAGTTTATTGGTCCATTAGGCGGTCATGACATTTTATATATGTAGCTATGAATAGACTCAAGACCCCAGTTCATATTACAGTTTGTTCTTAGACGGTTACGATGCTTCTAGATAAGCAGCTCTGACCAGTCTAGAACCCAATTTCAAAATCTGATTCGATAAGACTCTCAGGGTGCTTTCAGTTATATTCTTGACTAGTCTTGGACCCCAGTTTTGAGCTATCGGCTTAGTAATTCAATCTAAGTTTTTCAGTAGGAGTAGGACTTAGCACCGAGCGGGCCAAGTTTCCAGCACACCCAGGTTCCCAAACTATGTTGCCAGCGTAGGTTATAGTATTAGTTGTCCTGATTGGCACCAAACGCTTATGATCACCCTGTTCATGCCTTTATACCCTAGCAGGGTATATTGGGTCCTACCGGTGGGGTGTATACATCAGTCCACGTCTAGCTCACTTGGTTATATGTCAGTTATAGACTCTCCCACTAGTCAGTCCAGTCTAGTTTCACAATAAGCAGCTCAGTTCAGTTCTAGCTCCATTAGTTTAGCTTAGTTCAGTACAGTATCTCAGACTAAGAACTTTCAGACTTAGGGCATGTGTTTGACCATCAGAAAGGGTCATCTTGACCATTTCAGTTTACTTCAGTAGTTCATCTCAGCTTACTTGTTGGTCATTGCATGTCATTTAAGATTATGCATCAGTTATGCTTTCTCCCACTTAGTTAGTACATTCAAAGTATTGACGCATACTTTTATGCTGTATTGTTTCATGATACAGCTGCAGATTCCGAAACTCAGCATAGTTAGCCACTGCGATTCAAATCCTCCTCCCCCGCAGTTGAAGTATGAGTTCTCATCATTCGAGGGTCTTTTTTCATTTTCTTTCGGTTGATTTATTATTTTTAGCTAGACTTAGAGTTAGCTGGGGGCTTGTCCGAGTAACTCATCAGTTAGAGGGCTTTCAGACTGCAGATATTTTGAACTTTATGTTTTAAATTTTATTTTTATAAATGCTTTTATGTTATTATTTCGAAGCTTCCACTATGCATGTTTTACTTAGAATATCAGTGTATGATAGATCAGCGGTTGAATTGGGGTCACTTGTGACTTCAAGTACCGTGTTACATACAGGGTGTAGGCTCGGGGCGTGACATTCAATCTATTAAGAGAGTAACACTGCATCTAAAACTGATGCCATAAACTAGAAATCATGTTCACATGTTAATAGAATTCATCAATTTAGGAAGAGAATTTCTAATTTCTCGTAACATAACATTAGTACCCACATAAATACTCGTCATCTCATTTATATGGGATCCACATTACTCATTAATCCATTTTAAACAATCAATCGGTATATTAACACTTCATAAAGAGTCGAAGAAAGTCTCAACTTGCCTTTATCGGACTCTGAAAAGTTAAATTATGACTTTGACCTTCCATAAAGCCTCCAAATGATTTTAATTTTGTCAAATATATAATCTACATAAGAATACGATTATATAGATACCTATATTGACATTTTTTTTATCTCGAATAAAAAAATCAATCTAAAAGTCAACTCTAATTTCCTAAGGTCAAAAAAATAATTTTCATTTAAACTCAGTTTATCCAAAGGATAAGGAATCCAAATCTAAAATTTCATCAAAAATAGAGTTTAAATTGACCCTCAAATCATTTAAATACAATCTCTTAACTTTAGGCTTAAAATTTCCAATTTCCATGCTCATACGCGATGAACTAATTGACAAATCAATAATTTGATGCTAAATTTTTTTTTATTCTTTCATGTTGATCTTTTGAAAGTCACTGAGGAGGGAGAATGAATAATCGACTGCTAAAGATCTTGAGTAGAGCATTGATAGCTTTGCAGAGGAGAAAGACTTTGATAGTTTACCCATAAAAATAAGGACATTAAGTTTCAAAAATCAATGAAATCCAATCACAAGTCGCCCTTCAAACCAACGATTTTTAAATTTTTATCTTTGAGGCTCAAAATCTCATTTTTTACATCAAGTTCGTGAATCAGAGCATGAAAATATAATGAGTATTCTTAGAAAATAAATAAATAAAGGTAAAATCACGTACTAAATGTTCACCCAAGAAAACACATTGAAAATTGCCTCAGTCGGAGTTTTCTAGATCCCAAAATATTAAAAATATTAAAGTCCCAAAATTTAAAATTTTTTATACTCAGTGACCTTGGCATTTGCGACAAAAATATTGCATTTGCAACAAAAGTTCGCAATTGCGAGAAAAACTTGCATTTGCAAGCAACATATGACAGCAACAATATTTCACGCTAAAACCACTATATCTTCCTCATACGACTCGAAATATGAAGAATTTCTACGGTTATGATTCTAAAATCATGATACAAATCTAATGGTTACATCAGAATACCATTTTGGAGCTCATTATCTTGAGTTGGTACCATTTAAGCTTAGCAATGTTGAAGCATCAATCTTTCAATAAGCACCTAAAACTTATCTGAGACCCTCCAAACATAAATCAATAGTCTAAATCAAACATAAAACACGTTCTAGACCTGTTGGAATTATCAAATCACCAATATGAGGTCTTTTTGACCAAAAATTAACTGTGATCAAACTTAGCATCTCTAATACTAAAAAACCCAAACAAAGGCTCAAATCACTCTCAGACACCTTAGAATCCATGCAAACTCTCCAACTAGCTCAAAAATCACCCTCCGAACCTATTAAAACTGTCAAAATTCGAATACGAGCTCATTAACCTAAATGTTGACTTTGGTCAAACTTCAAAACTTCAAAACTTCAAAACTAAAATCTCATCCAATCTTCCATCCCGCAAGTTATAAACAACCTAATGAAGTTATGGGAAGGATCAAACTAGGAAAATGGATTGGAAGCACAAAATAATCATGTTGGTTGTTACATATCTTTTTTATTATTATTTTTTTTGCTTTTCCTCAATTTTCTATCTAACCTTTTTCTATGTGCTACAACTTCTGACAAGCCCTTTTTCCTAAGATAAGAGCAAATGGAAAGGGGAGATTTTTTTTCTTTTAATAAAATTTGAGGGTATGGAAAGGAGAGATAAAGCACGTATCTAACCAACTGAATTATTAATGTTTCTTTTGGCGGGGAGGGGGGGGGTTGGACAATTATTAATCTGCTCATACATTAAATTTTTTTCTCTTCTGATTTGATGAGATTATATATGTCTATTCTTTGAGGATGATTTAACGATTCACATGGTTGTTTTATGATTTTGACCCATTTCATAGTTTGAGCCATTCTATAGTTTGATTGTGTTGTGTATGACTTGCATGGATGGGTGACACGATTCCTAAGGTGATCGAATGACGATTGGATGAGATTATCGATTTTGAAGATTTAAAATACGAGAGATTTGACCAAAGTCAATATTTCATGTTAATGAGTTCAGATTCGTATTCTGAAAGCTCTGTTAGCTCCGTATGGTGATCTATGACTCAGTTGGATGGTCTGTATGGATCCCGAGGTGGTCAAAATTTATTTGAGTGAGCCTTTGGTTAACTTTTTGAGTTTTAAGAAAGCTAAATTTGACCATAGTCAACTTTTGATCAAAATGATCTCATATTGGTGATTTGATGATTCTAATAGATCCCAAATATTTTTTATGAATTATTTGCATATTTAGTTTATGTCAGGGGTTCTGGATGAGTTCCGAATACTCAAATTGCATTCTAGTAAAATTTAAAGTTAAGAGTTGATCTCGATCAAATAGTTAACTAAATGAGCTTGAATTAAGGATTTGAAAGTTCCAATAGGTTTGTATGATTACTTTGGACTTGTCTAAAAATTTTAATTATATCTATTGAGTTTCAGATGAATTTGAATATCTTGGGTAATTTGACATGATTTTTAGGCATATAATGTAACGACTCACACGTCCATCTTTAGTTTTAGAGATCGAAAAAATTATTTCAAGACTTTCAAAAGTTTTGGCATGAATTATAGAACCAATGTGAAAAATTTACTATAATTTCGAAAATCAAGATTGGATTTTTATCCCAAAATATGAAATAATTCTTAAATAAGCAAAAATAATATCTGGCTAGGTAAAAGAGCACAAAATGGAGTTTTGATTGAAAGATTAGATCTGTATTATTATTTAGGAATTATAGGAGAAAGAATCATCGAATTTCAAGTTTGTATGTGAAGTAATGACCATGTTAGTTAAAAACTAAAGTTGTTGGTACGGTGTTAGTGCAACCCTGTATAAATATCTGAACAATATAGTTTTATTCAGACTATGTTTATTTGGTATTTTGAGTATATCTGGAGTTATAGAGCTAGGAATTATAATGGCTCATTTTTAAACCCGCGTTCAAAATAATCCATAACTTGACAATTTCATTAAAAATAAAGTTGTCACCTAATTATTATGTAAATTAGGAAACCCATTCTTTTAAAAGTATTTTCGAAACCTTTATTTAAAACCAGAGAAAAGAGTAAGAGTTCAAATAATTTTTTGAAAAAGGTATTAAGCATTTTAAAAAATTCGCAAATGTAATTACATATGAATTTAAATATATCGGGCTAAATATCTATAATTTGTTTTTAAGAAAATGACTTAAAGAAATATTAACTCATTTAAAAGAAATATCACTTGAAGACTCGTCTACATAAACTCAAAACTTTGATTAGTCATCCCAACTTTAGTTTTTAGAAATGTTCCTGAACAAAAACAAATATAGTCTAATCTCAAATGAAATAAACATTGGTCCATGAGCTTTGAGTAAAATGAATGTGTTGATAGAAAACTTTTTCATACTCTTAAAAATGCTCAAGTATACGAAAACCTATAACCTTGAAATAAGCTTAAAAATGCTCAAGTATACGAAAACCTTTAACCTTGAAATAAGCTTTGTTAAGAAAAATCTTATATCACAAGGATTACTTATTAGAGATTTGGACATCTAAAAATGTTTTGGCTGAAAATAACTTCCGTGGATACTCATCTAGATCAAGTAAAGGGGAGAAAATGCAATGTTGGTATCACATATTCATAAAATACAATATAAAAAGAATTAAAAGTTGAATTGATTTAGGCTTCTCGACCCAAATCTGGAGGCTACGAGATGTTGCTTTGCTTACGGGCTCGATCTCTTCTTTCTGTTCACACATTGCGAGCTGACTCAGGAAGCTGAATATTGTGCAGTCGCGGTGTTGCATGCATCAAAATAAAGATCAGCGAGCATTAAAAATAATAATCCAATTTAACATCTCATGGTAAAAACTATTATATAAATAAAGAGGAGGTTAATTTTTTAAACATGAAACTTATTATGTGCAAACATGTAAAAAAAGAATCTATAAATTGACCCCTTGACAGTTTGAAGAAAGGGAGAAAACCTCAAACCACAATCCAAATAAACTTAATCTTAAAAAATGGAAGATCTCGTAAGACCCATTATTTAACAAAGAGTTGTTTCAAAGAAGGGAGATTTGGACAGTGAATTTCAGAATGGATTGCATTCTCATGAAAGTTCTAAATGCAAGTAGCATTATTTATTACTAAAATAAAATAAAAGAACTATCACAAAATAAGAACATTCTCTTAAAAGACAACTTGATAAAAACTTCAAAAATAATCGATGAATGACAACTTGCACGCTCAAAATTACTTAATAAAGAAATTAGAAAGGTGTTAAAGAGCTGTAATACCTTCAAAATTCAAACATTAGCTAAAATAATCCCATAAATAATAAACTGACGGAAATGAAAGAAAAAGCAGGGAAAAGAAATGTACTTAAAAGACCAAAGAAAACTCATACCGCAATCTCTAGAAAACATGATTGATTTCATACTTCACACTCATATGAAAGCTTAAACAAAGCTAAAAAATATGTGACGTTGAATTAGCTTATTCATTCATAACTAAAATTAGCAGAAAAACAGAACTGAAACAAAAAATAAATGTCAAAAGCAAACATAACTAAAAAAAAAATGAAAGAAAAAGGGAAATAGGGACCACTTATTAAGAAATCAGTCCTAAACTAAAGGGAACATTTTGGTAAAATACTTAATGCACCTTGAACTTTAATCATTTGAGAAAATTTCCTAGAGGGGAAGAAAGAGGGCTGAACAGACATGTTAACAACCCCTGCTTCTCCCAAACTACCCAGCAATGTAGCTATTTGTTACACCTTAAATGATTCTGAAAGTGTTGGTTTGATTTTTCTCCACGTGGAACAAAATTACATGTGTCAATTTACTTGGCTAAAAAAATGAACTTGGAGAGAAAGAAAAATTTGTGGAGGGAAAATTTTATATTTAATTTTCCTTTTCTTATTTTGTGCTTGGAGACCAAATTTGGACATCTATAAAAGGATGACCATTCTTCATAGTAAAATCGTCCCAAAAAAATCATAGGAATCATATTATAAGAGTAGAGAGTTGAAAGAGCATTTCTCTTAGGTGTATTTGGAATTTCTCCCCTTTCTTTATTAATAATATAAAGGCAGTTGTTCTCTAGTGGATGTAGGATCATTCTGATCCTAACCACGTTAAATCTTGTGTTCTTCCTTATTCTTTCTTTCACGTTTCCGCTAACAATTGGTATCAGAGCCAAGGTTCTGTATAAGTCTGCTCTGTGGTTGCATCACAGTCTGAACTTCCTCATTAGAAAAGAATTACTTTGATTTTCTGTATTTTCAAATACTATCTGTAATAGAGTAGGAAGAACTGTTGGGACAGCGGAACAACAATAAACATACACACACAAATTAACTGCGAGAAAATAGAGAAAAATGGAACACAAACGACACACAAGAATTTACGTGGTTCGGTCTCACGACCTAGTCCACAACTGCAGCTAGGAGGAATTTTATTACTCTCTCTCTTGTGGTGTGTAGATTACAAGTACAAGCTATCTATTTATAGAAATAGATTAGGGTTATTAGGGTTTCTAACGGGCCTAATTAAACAGGCCTCCACAAGCCCAACAATCTCCCACTTGGAGGCATGATAATCTTCAACTGCCATCCACTGTGAGCACTTGTACGTCTAGTAATCTCCTCCTCATCTTCCTGGTTGCAGCGGCCTTTTCATCAGTTAACCTGAAGGCCCGTTGAAGCTTCCCCAAGCTCCAACATCAGTCACGGCTAAAACTGCCCCTGACTCGTCCTCTGTCCCTACCGACTCCCACTTGCACGAACTGCCGAATCCTGGGATACTCTGAGAACAAACAACACTCTCCATAGTTAGCAGGTAATCATCCGGAGAGACTTTGACAGCTGGAACACTGGTTCTCTTAACCCACTGTCTGGTAACTCTGGCTGAAGTTTTAACTGGCTGACTGCCGATGCTCCCACTGCCACGAGAACCCCTGACTGGTTTACCTGAACCTTTCCAAGCACGTTCAACCTGAATCTGACCTATGGCTCTGGGTTTATCTCCTGCAAAACGAACCTTCTTATGCCCACGAGACTCTGTGAACCGGATTTTGTTTCTCTTCTGATCTGGGACAGTCACTCCCTCAGATGGTAAATAGACCATATACAGCGAACTCCATTTCTTTCCTCGAGCTATGACCAAGTTCCCCTTCATCACCTTCCCACTGCCCGTTTCCGAACTTAACATCGTGTCCCTCATCATCCAATTGCCCAACAGAAATCAACCGTTTCTTCAAGCTTGGAATCACTCGGACATCCTTTAAAGTCCACGAACCGACTGAAGTTTCAGAATCATGTCACCCATGCCCGTTACATCAAGAACTTTATTGTTTGCTAGTCTTACCTTTCCAAAATCCCCTTCTTTCAGATTCTGCAATGCTTCACTGCTGTGGGTAGCATGAAATGAAGCACCAGAATCCATGACCCAGGAATCCACACTGCTCTCCACGCTACATATCAAGAGATCATTATGAGCATAGTCTCCTGCAATGTTAACTTGTTTATTATTCGGGCATTGATTCCTGAAATGCCCCACCTCCTTGCACGTCCAACACGTTACATCTGAGCGATCCTGAGTCTTCGACTGACTCCTTCTTCTGTTCCTGCTCCCACTACCTCTGCTATTTCTCCTTCCTCTACTGACATTTAGCAATTCACTCGATGATTCCCCAGAACTCCTTCTTCTGACATCCTCGCCTAGAATGAGATCACGAATCTTCTCAAAAGTGAATCCATCGGGTCCCGCTGAACTGGTAACTGCTGTAACCGTTCCGGACCAACTGTCAGGTAATGACGATAGCAGTAGTAAGGCTTGAACTTCATCATCGAACTTAATGCCCACTGACGTAAGTCTGGCTAAGATTGAATTCATTGTATTTATGTGCTCGGTAACTAAACTGCCTTCCTTCATTTTTGTGTTCACCAATTCTCTAATCAGAAAGACCTTGTTTGCTGCAGATGGCTTCTCGTACATGTTAGACACCGCTTCCATGACACCTTTCGCTGTCTTCTCCTTCAGAATGTTAAACGCAACATTCTTGTTCAACGAGAGTCGGATAACCGCCATGGCTTTCCGATCCAAACCTGCCCACTGTGCATCAGACATCTTTTCTGGCTTGTCACCCAATACCATGTCTAACTCCTTCTGAACCAGCAAATCCTCAATTTGCATTTTCCACCAACTGAAATCTGCACCATAAAGCTTTTCAACTCGATACTTCCCATCTTCTGCCATCTCAAACGACTAGATGAGGTACCCGGTACAACTGATCTCAGATCTTGGTAACTTCGTCAGAAATTCAATGACAAAACCAATACGCACAAACAAAGTTAACTCGGACCACCACCAACAAGAGACCAATTGAAAAACTTTTCTGCCTGAAAAAAAATTTTCCGGCGAAACAGTACCTGCCGGTGAAAAAACATTTCTCCGGCGACTCGATCTCCTGCTCGATCTGCTGCTGCTCAATTTTTCTTTTGAAATTATCAAGCTCTGATACCACTTGTTGGGACAGCGGAACAACAATAAACACACACACACAAATTAACTGCGAGAAAATAGAGAAAAACGGAACACAAACGACACACAAGAATTTACGTGGTTCGGTCTCACGACCTAGTCCACAACTGCAACTAGGAGGAATTTTATTACTCTCTCTCTTGTGGTGTGTAGATTACAAGTACAAGCTATCTATTTATAGAAATAGATTAGGGTTATTAGGGTTTCTAACGGGCCTAATTAAACAGGCCTCCACAAGCCCAACAAGAACAAGTAACAATGAGTTCCATGAAGTTTGAAATTGATATGTTTAGTGGGCGCAACAACTTCAATATTTGGAAGATCCAGATGATGGCGTCACTGTGGAGGGAAGGTTCAATCCATGCTATTGACATAAAGTATCCCGATGACACATCGGATTCCGACAAGGAGAAGATTGAAGAGGATGAATTAAGTGTAATCCAACTGTCCCTTGCACCTAACGTGCTCTGTGAAGTGAGTACAAGTATCGAAGAGAGCCAAACAATTATGGGATAAGCTGCAAGGGCTTTACCAGGACTAATCGGTGATGACAAGGATGTTGTTACAACGACATTGTCACACATTTAAGATGGAGTCAGATACTTTATTGCAAGACCATCTAGAGGCATTTAATAAACTTGTCATGGACTTACAAACTGTCAGAATTAAAAAGAATGAGGAGTCACTGGCATGTGCTTTGCTATTTTTATTGACTTCAAAATATCGTGATATCGAGAATTCAATGATGTATTGCAAAGAGCCTATCACCCTTGAGCAAGTGCGGCAAGCATTTAACTCTTGTGATATTTGGAGGCATTTTGAAGGAGACAAAAATAATGAATCTAGTGAGCTCTTTGTGAGAGGCCAAACTAGACAACAGGGAAGAAGCAACTCAAAGCATAGATCAAAGTCTCGTGTGAATAAGAAGAATGCGGAGTGTTGGGGCTGTCACAAGAAGGGGCACTATGAATGAGATTGCCCTATGTCAAAGTCTAAAGAAAAGGCAAGTGCATCCATTGTTAAACAGGTACATGATTCTGATAATGAATATGTACTAACAACATCATACAATAGTGGAGTGTATGGCAATAATTGGCGTTAGACTCTGGTTGTACTCTACATATGTGATAATGCTCAAACTCAAACTTCCTGACAAAGTATGAAGTGGTTGTTGTCAATAAAGAACCCAACTACGATGTTGGGTTCGAACCCACAAGGAATAGGATAAGATCTAGACTAATGCTGGTAATTGAACTTGTTGGCGAGTTATCTCCAAATTGGGGGAGAGGAGGTTTAAAGAAAATAATATTAAAACAAATATTATAATTGCGATTTAAATAAAGATTCACAAACAACTAGGGTAAGTGTTCCCCATGGGTTCATAACTACTTCAGACATACATACGCGATCAATCCCAATGCTTACTTGTAGAACTGATAATTAGGGTTCATCCAAACGACTGGTCCCTCCTATTGGATGACTATACTCAATCACCGGGTTAGGTCATCAATATGTTCGAAATTTAACTATCCTGCGGCCACAACTCAAGTTAATACAATGATCGTAAAGACCAAGCTTTGTTGTAATTCTCTTTTACTAATATCTACTTCTCTAGGTTCAAGTAAGTAAAGAATTCGGGCAAGTCCTAACACTGTACACCGTTAAGAAATATTTAAAGATGAAGATAATACAATACAAGTGTTTAACATTGGTTTTGAATCACTTTTTTGTAACCCTAATTTGTTAATCCACCATGGTTCCTACAACCCCTAGTTGTGGAGGTTTTAGCCTCTCATGGTTGTAGGATTATATTTTGCATTCATAGACAAACACATAATTAAATACTTACAACAACAATTGGAAGGAAATCAGATTTGATTATCAAAGAACAACCTCAAGAACAATGTATGAAATCAAGAATTTGATCCCAATAATTGTTCCTCAAAACTTGATAAAAATTCAAAAAAATAATTCTTCACACGTCTACTAAGCTAATAACAAGTTTTCCATATCTGGTGCCGATTGTGTCACGATCGGACCTATGACCTATAGCAGGATTGTACAGGTCGTACCTGCTTTTCGTAAGTCCTTGGCTGCTGTAGATTTGGGTAAGGGTTGGTAGGCTGGTACGACTCATACCTTCATCCTACGAGTCGTACAATGCTTCTGTGGTTTGGCTCTAAGAACTCTGACATCTTCTGGAACTTTTCATGAGTATTGTGGTACGACATGTACCTTCTTCCTACAACTCGTAATGTCTGCATTTTCTGAAGTTCTGCTAAGTACTGAAGAATCTTCTGAAGTTCACTACGGCTGTTGGTATAGTTCGTACATTGATGTGGTGGTTCGTGAGTCCATCTGTACCAAGAGTCTGCCTTTGTTCAATTTCTTCTGAATAATTTCACGACTCCAGTTATGGCTCGTACCGTCTTGGTACGGCTCATACTGAGAGACGTATGTTGCCTTCTTGTCACTTCAACCTTATGACTTTCATCATGGTTCTCAGTACGGCTCATACAATCAAGGTACGACTCATACTGAGAGTGGTACTTTGACTAATTTTCTGCATTTTAAGACTTCTTTTGCACATCTTTGCTCTAACACTTATTTTCCCTGAAATCAAAGTAAGAGTGCCTCATATACATATAAACATACCTAAGTTCATGCTATTTTCTCAGTTTTAAGCTTCGAAAGTGCTGCAAACTCACAGCACAACAACACCCTCAACTTAAGACTTTTGCATGTCCTCAGGCAAAGAAAAATAAAAACTAAACATGACGCTTAACTAGAAAATAAACCTAGGATACTACAGCCAACATCAAACAAAATTTGCTCTATTAACTCAAAAAGATTTTGACCCTTTTCTTGTGAACCAAATCAAGACATGCACTACAAGCAACCACAAAACATTATAAACAGGGATTAAGACATTTCATCTAGCTATTAACAGGTAGTCAATCCATCACCGATGCTTTTTACACAGATCACTGGTAAAATTAAATACAAACCATGTACCATCACAGAAAATGAAGTCCCCCACTCACAGATATAGTAGAATGTATAACAAGAGACTAAACAAGCAAGACTCTCACTCTCACAAAGAAGTTCCAAATGCTGCATATCGGATATCATAGGCTTGCCATTATTTTCTCTACTTCGGTTTGTCAGATGGTCATATTAGGATCACTATAGGACTTGCTTTGGCTTGTAATGTAGGATTTTGGGCTGGGTATAGTAGATATGAAATCTTTTGAGTGGCTAAACCCCTCCTTGGCACTATAAACCCGTGGCTCCATTTTTTCCACTTTTTTCACCCTTTATTGCTTATTTTCTTTTTTTCTCCCTTTTTCACCTGTCACGACCTGAGTTTACACCCTAGCTGTAACATGGGACAAGGAACCCCGAAAGGCTCCAAGTCGACCCATGGCATAATCATAGCATATCACTTAACAATAGAAACAACTGTCAACATAAATGAGCGGAAGTTAACTGCAAGAGTCGAATATAAAACCATAAGAACAATTGTAATAACACTTTGATACAATGTTGAATCTATCTAGAAAAGTATGAAAATCTTCTACTAAACTGATGAGTTTCTAGGACAATCCCGCAGCTAACTCCTAAAATCTAAAACTGAAACATAAAGAAAATATAAACATAAATCACGTCCTCGGGGGATGAGGACTCACCACTAGTAGCTGAGAGGGAATGAAGCATATTTAACCACGAGGCTGAGTCTGGAGACCTGAATCTATATCATGAAATGATATAGTACAAAAAGGCGTGTGGTCAGATCATGAAATGATATAGTACAAAAAGGCGTGTGGTCAGTACTTGAAATGTACTGAGCATGCGGGATAACATAGATAATTAAGTATACACATATATGATAAGGAAATAACCAAGTACATCAACATGACTGATTTAACATGCAACAATCCTTTTATGATTCACATACACACATATATACATGAAACTTTCCCTTGGATCTCATATTATGAAACATCATTGAACTCATGCATAAGGGTCAAGTGCTGAATGTTTAGTAAGAGCTGAATTTGAAACTAACATCATACACTGGACTGGATCACTGCTGGTAATTAAGTCTGATTTCTCATTATATTAAATCTATTATAATTTGAAATCTGAATCATACGGAACTGAATCATACTGATAACATAACTAAGAGAGTCATCCTCTACTATGGAGAGTCCCAGCTGAACTAAGGTAGTCATTCTCCACTATGGAGGAACCTAACTGAACTAGGGAATCACTCTCTGCTATGGAAGATCCTGGCTGAACTAGGGATTCACTCTATGCTATGGAAGATCCCGACTTAACTAGGGAGTCACTCTATGCTATGGATGATCCCGACTTAAATGGGGAGTCACTCTATGCTATGGATGATCCCGACTGAACTAGGGAGTCACTCTATGCTATGGACGATCCCGACTGAACTAGGGAGTCATTCTCTGCTATGGAGGATCTCGAGTGAACAAGGGACTCACTCTCTGCTATGGAGGATCCTGACTGAACTAGGGAGTCACTCTCTGCTATGGAGGATCCCGAGCTGACCAAGGAAAACATTCTTGGCTATGGAGAGTCCCTGGCTAACTAGAACATAAGGAGTACTGATCTGACATTATATATTTGGTCTATGCTACTACTAGTCAGAAACATGAATATACACTGCTTTCATTATACAACAATCACTTCGAAGGGATTGGGGCTACTTTTGACTAACAACAAGCCCAACATTCTGAAATATAATTCTCATGATTTATCATCATAATTCATATCATCATGGAGCCATATCAGTATTTCTTCAAACGTCTTACATTAGTGAGCATCTATAGATTCACATCATGCATTGTACTTCCATGACATTTAAGTTCCGAATTCATATCATTCCACATGTATCATAGAGTCATTCATGATCCATAGGTCCAATTTGCACCTTAACATGCATACATTGATTTATATATTTCAGGTTTACGGAAAACCATATACTTAACTGATAACTTAAACATTTACAACGAGATCATGAGGGAAGCATATATTTTTACTTCATAAGACCCATTTCGAGATTTACTCCAATTCATGAGAAGGATGTATTAATTAGGCCATTATCATAGATTTACCTCATACCCAATCAGTTCCATCAAAAGCATAAGGAACATACATATTTTACTTTCAATTAATCATGCCCATACACTAATCTCATCTCGACATATTTATCAAATAGGGTATTCTAATTGTTAGGGAATTCTTACAATCTTCACATATTTCATACATGGATTCAATTGATTGAAAAATAATAAAACTCCAATCATCGTTCAAGCCCTTTCATGAAGATCATTCTAATATCATACATTTTCACCCTCTAACACATACTTCAAGACATTCAATTAATTTTATGATCACAATTAACTCATAATTCTAGTGGGTTTTAGAATTCAAGAAAACATATAAGAAATCACTCATCAATTAAAATCCTACGTCATGCTTTTCTAGATTAATTGAAATTGAGATTTTGATAAAATATTTTGGGGCACAGGGATGGAAGTATATCCTTGTTGAAAAACCCACATACCTGCTTCGAAAAATCTCCCACTTGAACTTGACCTTGAAGTCTTTTAATAATCCCTTGAAGAATCCTTGAACCTTGAGAGAGAGGAGAAAGAAGGGTTTGGGAGCTATTTCATGAAGAAGGAGGGTTTAGGCTAGTTATCCCCTCTAAAACATCCCATACTATGCTCAAAACAACATAGTTTAGGAGTTAGAAGTATATGATTTTACGAAAACACCCCTGAAAAAATGTAGAGAAAATCCTCCTGCCAGTCCCCACGAGGCACTCCACGAGTTTTGGGGTCAGGCGACGACTCGTGGTGACCAAGTCGTGGAGTGCACTGGTTCAAATTCTCAAAATTTTTCCCGACTCAACTGACAACCCACTTCAAGAGTTGTGGTCTGCCACGACAACTCGTGACCTGCATCCGTCATCCGCACTGCCTGGAACCTTATCCAAGAACTCTTGCCTCCACCCAATGGCCAAACTAACGAGTTGTTACCTGGAAGGATGACTCGTTCGGTCATCCGTTATCACTGGACTTGCTACACCTCTGAACTGCTCCACACGGGTCTGGCCACGACTCGTGGGGTCACTTGACGAGTAGTTCCCCGACTCTTTCTGTGCAAAAATTTTCCATCTGCTGTCTGAATTCTTTCCTTAAGCTTGAAATCTGATCTTAGAAACATTCAGAGTGTTACATCACCCTTTTTTATACACTTGTATGAGTGTGGTGTGTTTCTTCAAACTTTTATGCATCTTTCTCTTTTTGTATTTTCTTTTTCAATTTTTCTTTCTTTTTTCTTTTTCTTTTGTCACACCACACCTCATTTTTTACCCGTTTTTCTTTTATCTCTCTTTTTCACCTTCTCACTATTTATGCACACCCCTACTTTAGCCACCCTCAACTTAGGCATTTTGCCTATGTTGAGGTTCACGATATCCAAGGAGGCACCAGGGCCAAAATAGGTTCATTATAAAAAATGGATACTATTAGTTGGTTAATCAAAGAAAAATGGTCTATTTAAAAGGCTCAAATTTTGGATCAAGGGAATCATATGATTTTGATAGGGTTATTTAAGATAAAAATGGCTAAACAAGAACGACCTATGATCCTTTCCTAACCAACCATCCTAAAACCTATGAAAAGACCAATCAGGCAAGTTCTAGATGCTCTATGCAGTATTGAACTAGGTATTAGGCCTCACTCACTCATGGTACATGACTTATATTCACTCTACCTGTCCGTTCATTCATGGCTTAACAAAAACTACACATGCTAACATACTAAATAACATAAAAAGATCCATAAAAATTATGCATACAATCACAAGTACACAGCTAATTCATCAAAACTTTTTAAACAGGGTCAATTTTTCATAATATCAAAAACTAGTGCACTTTATTGGCTAAGTACTCTTAAGCTACTTTTTAATTAAAAAAAATCATAAAAATAAAATTCTAAACATGCTGGTTCTACTAGATAGCATGCTCGAGGGAAAAGAAATACGGCAAGAAAAACCCTCGGACGAATCAAAAACCCAAAAATACAAGTACACCCCCTCTCCTTTTTAAAAATTGTTCTTCATCCCAGAAGCATAGAATGTAAGAACCAAGGGAAAGGAACATACCTGCGGCACTCTAAGCGCTCCTTTTATCCTGTGGAGGAGGTGCCTCCGCTGCAATCATGGCGCTGACGGTCACCGGTGCACTCACTGGTGGATCAATAGGGGAGTGGCTATCCCCTCAGTAGTCTCAGCCATCTTTACAGCCTCTAGAATGGTCGGGGCTGAATGTGGCTTGCCCAAAGGGTCCTTGCAACTAGCAAGCTCTGTTTGGGCCATGGTGGAGCTCCTTGCTCCTCTAGCTCATTCCTGTAGCTCTGACAAGTATGCTTCATGAGTCTGCAAGCTCTCTACTCGTGCCCACTTGCGTTCTCTTTTATTTCTCTTCTTTCTCTTTCTCGGGGTTTCTTCTCGAACACCCTCGGAGACCCTCTTTTTCTCTTTTTCTTTCCCTGCTCCTGTAGGCTCTGAGAAGGCCACCAAGTCAAACTCCTCATCTATGTCAGCAGCGAGGTCAGGAAGAGTGGGGGCTGCTATGATTGCCGGCTGTCATGATGACAGCTCGGCCACTTGGCTCGAAAGAGCACCCAACTCCTAACGGAGGCTACCTGTCTCAATCTATTCGGCGATGCGTGTATTGAACCTTCTTTGAAATCCATCTAATCTGGCATGCAGGGCCTGTTCAGCTATATCAATCTAGGCCTTCAGCCAGGGCTTAACATTCTCCATCATTGATTGGATCTTCGTTTCGGCTATGGTCAGTCTCTTGGCTAGCTTCTAGAGAAATTCCTAGGCCACTAGGATGTACGCGGCTGGGGTTTGACTCGGGAGGCTAGTATATAGTGCAGCAAAAGTGCTGGGAGCTGCATCTGAATAACCGACATCTGTAGCTGGTGTCTCGCCCTGCTCCTGTGAGGTTGGGGCATTCACCTGTGTACCCCCAATTGATCTAGTCAGTGGAACTGTGGTGGAAAGTCAAGCCCAACTTACCAGGTTTATTTCATCCCCGATCAGGCGCTCCTTACCCCGGTGCACTGTGATGCCTGCCTCTATGCATAATTTGAAGACAAGACTCGGGAATGGGATAGTAGTGCTCAATCCCATAGCCCAATCTTGCATCTTCTCTACGATGACCCTTGGAATATTGATGGGGTATTTGGATATGATACAGGCCACCAAAGCTGCTCTATCCGCATTGAGGGTATTATCATTGACCATCGGTGCCAACCGGTGATGTACTAACATCCAGCAGCCCTTCTCTATGAAATTTAGGGAATTCTTTATAGCCTACTTTCCTCTAGTGACCCACTCTGCCTCTTCTTTGTCCTCAGCGATAACGCTGGACAACCACTGTATCTGCCTCCTCCTCTCATCAAAGCCCAGCTGCTTGATCTGTTTCAATGCCTCCACAGAGTATTCATATTCTGGCGTAGCTTGTGGAGGTATGAACTGGGGCCCATATAATATTAGAGCAATAATACGCTCGGATATGTCGACCTCTCGGTCTCTAACCAAGATGCTCTCCAGCTTGGGCTGATCTTTCAATTTTTCCCCATTTTCGCCTTCTGCTCAATGGTTACCAAGTAATTGGTCTGGGGCCTTATCCATTCACTCGAAGCCGTAGAAGCTAAATATCAGCTTCATCTCCTCCACCTCGTTCAATGAATTTGTGAGGATCTGCGGCTTTTCTTTGATGCTCCGCCTAGGTTTGTTTTTGGCGGTGAGAGCAATGCCCTGTTCATATATCTCCTGGGATCTTGGCACTCTCCATCGGATAGTGTGATTTTCCCTAGGCAGAGTCTGCTCCTGCTCTTTGGTGCCTCTTCCTCTAATCCAGCACCGCTGCTTGCATCTCCGGATTTGGTCTCCTCGGACACCTTTTCTTCATTAGAGACGCTTCCTGACTCTTGAGCTCTTTCCTCAGCTCCCTCCTCAAACTGGGGAGCATCGACAAATGTGGAAGTGGCCACCACGACCTTGGCTTTGGCCTTCACCTTAGTGGTTCGGTGCCCGTCAGTGTCCGATGTGTCGACCCTGTACTCCTCTACTGAACCACTAGGGGAGCTTCCCACTTGATCAGCTTCGGAGGTTTCATCAAGTAATGTCCTCTGTGCAGTTGCCTTTGATAATTTGCGCTTCATCGTCATTGTACTTGTGGAGAAAAAGGGCTAGAACTGAGAAAAAGAAAGCAAGAACAAATTCCTCTGTAGTCTATCACGGGTCAATAGTACGGGTCGTACCTTGGAGGTACAATTCATACTGAGACCTGTAATATCTCAGGTCAGTGCCATGCCTCTGAGGTACAACTTGTACCATGAAGGTACGGTCTGTACCACGAGTCATTTGAGGATGCCCCTGTACAACAATTTTTCTGTATTTTTCCATGACTCATGATACGACCCGTACATCAATTCCACGAGTCGTATGAAGGATCGTACTGTCACTTGTGGACTTGACCCTTTTCAGATTCTTGGTATGACTACCAAGTACGACTCGTAGAAGTAAATCACGAGCCGTAATAGGATTCGTACCTTGTGATTTTTTTAAATTTTTCTTGGGATAGTCCCGGCGAGCCATCCTACGAGTCATAGTATGAAACCACGAGTCATAGGAAGGCTTGTGAAGCCTGTCCCTGCCTCAATTTTGTTTCAGTTTGCGAGAGGTCTTAATTTAAATTTGGGTACTTAGAATTCCTCAGGTCTAGGCATGCATTCAACCAGTTTTACCACTAATCATTCCCCCCTTTTTAAATCACGACCCGTAACTCAATTTTTAACAGTCTAATGAAACATTTAATCAAGTTCGAGCTTTAACCCAATTGGAAAATTGTCATTTTCCAATTTTTTTAGCAATGAGAGGACTCTCAGGGGTTTTAAAATTTTTTTATCAAGCATACAAGTTATATCTATCAATTTTGAAGAAGTACACTTACTTGAATGTTGATACTTCAACTGTGGATCAAGACTAGGGTTTGAGTGATGATTTTTCAATGTAATTTCTGAGCTAGAACTTGTTCAATGCTTATTAGTGATGAGTTACGGGTGTGAGGGAGTCATGAGTTTAGGTTTACAGAGCGTGGGGAGGGGTACAATTCATTTAGGCTTATATAGGTCTTAGGGACTATTTTAAAAAATATGGGCTGAGTCAGGTTAATTTAAAGTTTTTGACCCGTCACGACTCATTCCATGGTCGCAAGAAAGTCCTACGACTCGTCCCTTGAACCCGTACTTATTGAAATTTAGGGGCTTACCCGTGGACCTACGAGCACATCTTATGATTCATACAATAGGGGTACGATTCGTACTATGACTCATAGGTTTTTGCTTTTCATTATGGTCCATGCCTTGTATAGTTCATAGCCACAGTGAGTACTATGACCCATACAATGAAGTTATAAGTCATAGGACCAACCGTACCCTGAACTCATGCACTGAAGTATATCTCTGATTCTTACCACGACTCGTGCTATTACTTGTACAACCCTCTCAGGAGTCGTACCGAGAACCGTAGCACCTACCTATTCAACAATTTTTTTGCCACCTGTTTTTGTCTCCTTTGTACACGAAACACACATTAGTTAATTAACTTGGATTGCCTCCCAAGAAGCACTTAATTTAACATCGCGGCATGATGCAGGTGGCTCGGTTACTCAGAATTCACCAAACAACCACTTGGGCCAAGAAGCGCCTGATTTAACATCGCGGCACGATGGTAAGTCTCTGGACTACTCAGACTTTGTCAAGGAACTCAAATTTATCTTCTATTGCAACCACTTTTGTATTCTTTCGGTTGCTTTATTGACCGGCAGATGTTGAAAGTGACCTCTTCTTTATTGAGTCTGAATTTCAACTAGCCAGCCTCCACATCTACTAAGGCCCTCCCTGTGGAAAGGAATGGTCACCCCAAAATTATGGGGACCTCGAAATCAACCTCATAATCTAGGATCACGAATTCTGCTGGGAATAAAAATATATCAACTTTGACAAGCACATCAAACAGGAACTCCACAAGCTTCTTCACAGTTCTATCGGCCATCAACAGCCGCATGGTAGTCAGTGTGGGGCTCCCAAGCCCAGCTGCTTAAACACAGCCAATGGCATCAGATTGATGCTTTCTCCCAAATCATAGAGTGCCCTTGCAAACTCAACATCGCCGATTGTGCATGGAGCAGTGAAGGCACCTAGATATTTCTTCTTCTGAGCTAGGACCCATGAAGCTATAACACTACAATGGTGAACATTATCAACGGGCTCATAATTCACGGACCTCTTCTTCGTCACAAGGTCCTTCATGAACTTGGCATATCCCAACATATTTTCCAATGCGTCGACCTATGGTATGTTTATAGATAACTATTTGAGCATCGACAAGAACTTTTGAAACTTACCATTCTCCGCCTTCTTCATTCTTTGGGGGAACGGTGGCGGTGTTCATGGAATAAACTTGTACATTTGTGTTGCTCCTTCTTCAGGTTCAGGCCCATTTTCAACATTTGGGACCTCATTCAACTCAGCATCCTCATGGTATTTCTTCCCAGCAACATCATCTTCTTCTTCGATTATGCTTTCTTTCTTCCTTTCAACTACAACCGGTAGAGAGGGGTCAACCGTGGTCTTTCCACTCCCAGTTATCACAGCCATACAGTGACCATCATTCTTTGGATTCTAGACTGTGTTAGTAGGTAGTGTACCCTTCTGCCTAGGGTTCATAGATGCTGACAGTTGCCCTAGTTGCTATTCGATCTGCTTGATAGCCGTCGCATGTGACCCATGTTTGATATATCACTATGGATGTCTTTCAACTGATCATTTGTGGACCTCACCTTCTTTAGCATCTCAACCATCATGCTCTCTAATTTCAACTTTCCATCCTCCCCCTTACGTGCATTAGGAGGTACGTATAATCCAGCTCGATCGTTGCGGAAACCATCATTCCTTCTCCATTCTCCCTCGCTCTCACGACCTCGGCTTCTATCTCTGTACCCATTCTGGTTATAGTTATCTCTATATTGGTTGCGACCTTGGTTTCCAGAACCTTGGAGCCAAGTGTCTTGTCCAGACCCTTGGGCGTTGGCTCGGAAACCCGCCACCTAGTTATCCAAGAAGTTTGCCTCCTCCTCGGAATTTGAGTGGTCTGCCACTGGGGTATGACAGAGGGCTCTAACTCTCAGAAGTTGTGCATAGGGCGAGGAAACAGCGGGCAAGGCGGAGAGATTGCAGGCACAATAGTTGTCCTACAAAGGGGGACTTGGCTTCAACATCCCGAATGACGGCTTGCCACAAAAACCGACTTCAACATCCCAAAGGATGGCTTGCCAAGTAAGTTAAACAGTAAATTTCATCATAGACATAAAAGATTTTCCTTACGAAACGGGGCTGGCTTCTACATCTACCCGGACGGTTTGCCAAGCTACACAACTTGGGAAATCTTTAACTCTACTTATAAATTTAGCTGTTTATAAACTTTGGAAAACTATTACACTTGGAACAAGCTTCCTTACACAACGTGTAAAGGCCCTATACTACTTCAAGGATCATCCATACCATGCCTTTTGAAAGGAAGAACAAGAGAGAATTTAGCAAACACTCATATTATTGAACATATGAAATTTTTACAAAACTTAACTCTATTCGACTCCTATTCTTCACTATGATTTACAATGGACAACCTAGCCTCCTTTATATAGGGGTTAGGAGACTACAAGATAAGACTCAATAAAAGATAGACTCGGCACACCTTTCTAGACAGCCTAACAAAATGAAAACGGCACACCTATTTACATGGCCTAAGAAAAACAAATCTGGCATGCTTAACGAGGCAAACTCATCTACAAAGCCTAATAACAACAGACGACTAATAAAACAGCTATCCTAATATGTCCAAGGAAGCCCATGTGGTGGCATATGAAGTGGGGCCCGCGTTCGTCTTCATATGGGTGGTAAATTTTGGCGGGTGATTTGAGGCGGTGAGCTTCCAGATTCTGCATATGTCTTGCACACGTCATCAACCATTATCCAGTGGGACAAAATAGAAACTGAAAATTGCCAATAGAAAGAGAGTTCTAGCTCGACATGGACTTTCCCGTTGATTAACTTTATCAGTTGACGTAGCATAAATACCTTTGCATCGTATGAATTCTTGAAGAATTGAACCCAGTACTTCTTTGGCCTAAACCAGTATAGGAATATTTTCAAGGCTAGTTCAATCTTGTCAAATTCCCTGAATACGTTGCACTTGCATTCAATCAGGATGTAATACTGGTGACATTAGTACCAGAAGAACCATAAGAGTTCCCGTGGAAAATCATTGGCAAGTGGTATGAACACATGACAGAACTGGTATTCTGGATTGACTCCATATGACTTTAGGATGGATCCTCCATACTTTTTGAAAACCTGTAGCTCATAGAATGTTCGTTGTTCGATCAGGATGGATGGATCGAATGGGTATACATATTGACTGAACAAGTCCGGTGGATGGATGACTAATGACCCCATTCCGAAAAGAAGACCAGAACAACCAACGCCAAAATTGGTTGGAACTAGGTTCCATACTTTCACTCTCAATGATGTCAAGTATTTGAAATGGCCTCAACGGATCCATGATTTCCTTATGTGGATGGTAATGAAACACTTGGTAGAGTGAGAGAAGTATCTAATCCTATTAGAATTCACGTCAAGGTTCTACGGCATCTGTAGAGATTTGTGGACCGCACTGGGGATATATAATAAGAATACTTTCCTCACGTCCCAAGACCTTGCTTTTAACATCAGAATTCTGTATGAAGTCTTTTATGGAGATACAAGCGAGAGGCAAGAAAAGCTATGAAGACAATTCTTCGAGATGAAATATGTATCATTCGACAGAGATGTCATTGATATTCATTTTCAGAAGATGGCAAAAATATACTTTGAACTTGGTGGAGACGCCAGTTTGAAGCAGGCCTTTGTTTTATCCTTGCCAAAGATATTAGCAGGACGAACCATGACGATTGTCGAGAAAAAGTTCCAGTCAATCACAATCCCCCAAGTTGGCTATACAAGGCAAGCAATTTGCATGGCGCTAGAAGATATTTGCACAAAGAGATCTGTTCTGAAGCAGATCATGCACAACAATCCACCCCTTGATAAAGCTTGCAACAGAACTGACCTAATCACTGGGTCCAGTTGCTTTTGCCACACCCCCAGAAGGCAAAGCAAATTCAAGAAATACAAGAATTTAAAATGGCCAAAGCCTACTGGCAGAATATCCAAATTCACTAGGCGAACAAAATACTTCAGGAGAAAGCGTCCAAGTAGTTTCCAGAAGAATGATAGATGCTTTATCTTCCACAAGATTGGACACTTTGCAAAGAACTGTCCTCAAGCTAAAAGATCTATCTGGCTTCTTACCGAGATAGAAGAGCACGCTGATGTCAAGGACAATGATCTTGAATCAGTTCTTTTAGCAGAAGATGAGCCATCAGAGAATACCCTTTTCTCTATAGATGTATATGAAGAACATAGACATGACCATTACCATATTTCTGAGGCTGAAGAAGAAATCAACAACATTATCAATATTCCTCAAGTCCAACTGAACGTTTATCCATCCAAATGGGATAAGTCGATTCAGGTCATTGCATTCATGGATACTGGTACAACATCATCGCTGATGAATCCAGTAGTCCTTCCTGATGATCAATGGATTTCCCATTTCAAAAACTTCAACACTGCATCAAATGGAATCCTAACGACCACAATCATCACAAAATACTAGATAACAATTGATTCTTCCCAGGATTAAAATGTAGAACAAAGCTATTCGCATTAGATATCCTAGGAAAGGATCTAATAGTTGGTTTTGACATCTACAAACAACTCAAGGATCGACTCCACATCGGAGCCTATGGAATAACATTCAGAAAGCAATTCAAGCCATGCTCATAAGTTACACGCCTATTCCAGATCACTGAGGACGAGCAGATCAGAGAGATTGAGCAATAGTTGATGGAACGTTCATGTGCTGAATCTTATAAGGAGTTTATGAAGAAATGCATAAATCCACTTTCGCTAGTGAACCTCCTGTTGAAACCTCTTCGATCCACAAAACCAATCTTTGTCAAAAAATAGGAAAAAATTGTAGCCATCATCTTTGACCACTCTCATCTCAAAAAAACAAACAGCACAACCTTTTCTCTTTAGATGTACCAGCCTAAATCTAAACCCTTGCCTGAAGATGATGAGGATCCATTCAATTGGAGCCTTCCAGCTGTCATGAGTGAACACGATTGGATCAAACAATTCAATCATAAAGGTCGTGACATATGGTGGTTCAAATGTCCCTTCACCGGGCACTGCCCTTGGGATATCAAATTTGACTGCCAGGAATGTCTGGAGGATGAAGTTGAATATGTAGAGAAGAGAGACAAACCCAAAAAGAAGAAGGGGAGATGCTTAGAAAAAGAATTTCGTAAGTAATATGAAGATGGGGATCCATCAATCAGTTCCTTGAGCCGTCTAGGAAAGTATGAATTCCTTGTCTCCTACAAACCTCAAGATTGTCCAACTCTACCTACTCCAGCCAAGAAACCTCACAACCCTCAAATCTTCATGATGAGTCCATCCAGCTCCAGTCATACTCTAGAGTTCCCCTCACAACAACCCTTAGAAAAAGATGGTGTAAGCCATGCACCAAAAATACCAAAGAAAAATATTGTGTTGCTCACTGGAGAAAAGACACCAACAAGTGATATTGAGGCTTCCATCAATTGGCAATTAGAAATGCAATCTGCCAGAACAAGGTACTGACCAACATCGGCACTTCCCTCAAGAACGTTGCTCACACATAGACCAAGATGACGAGCAAGGTGGAGAACATTGAGAAGAAAGTGGAACAGACATATAATCAACATGCTGGTCTTACCAGAGCCCTAGAATTGAGATTGCAGAATATGCAGTATGACATCTATCCACCAGGCACCTCACTTTTCCACTTATTTTCACAACAACAAAAAGAATTGGCTAATACCAAAGAGCAAATCAAACAACTGAGATATGGACCTTTTGAGCCACAAAGAACCCAGAGCCACTCTCCAAAGTCCTCCTTTTTCCCTATGTCGTCACAGACATACTCACCTCCTACATTGGACCGTCCTGGTACTACCTCTCCTTTCATTCCACATGAACCCATATCCTACACTCAAAAATCCAAAGAGGAAACTGAGTTTTCCATTGCATAATGGGTTTGGGATAAGAAAAATGCTCTTGCAACAGAAAAGCAAGCCAAAACAAGGAAAGAGGTTGGAGAAAGTTCAAAAGAGCCAGATCCAAAAAACTTGATGATCTCAGATCAAGTTGTTCCGGACCTCTATGTCTTGGACAAAAATGATAGCACATGATCTAGTGTTGAAGAGACAACAGATAGAGATCCTATTGATGAAACTGAAGAAGCAGAGACTGAGTCAAGTGAGAATCTCTCACTAGACACCTCTGAGGAAGAAAATCCACTGATATACATGAACCAACCAAGAGAACCAGAAGTTTCTAAAGTTGATGATAATCAAGACGGGATGACTGATGACCCAATTCTGGAAAGAAGACCAGAACAACTAACACCAAAATTGGTTGAAACTGGGTTCCATACTTTCACTCTTGATAATCTCAAGGTTTCGCAGTGGCCTCAAAGGATCCACGATTTCCTTACTTGGATGGTAATAAAACACTTCGTAGAGCGAGAGAAGTATCTAATCCTATAAAAGTTCACGTCAAGGTTCTCCGGCATCCTTAGAGATTGGTGGACCGCGCTGGGGATACATGATAAAAATACTTTCCTCACGTCCCAAGAATTTGCTTGCAACATCAGAATTCTGCCTGAAGTCTTTTGTGGAGATACAAGCGGCGGAAAGAAAAGCTACAAAGATAATTTTTTGAGATGAAATGCATATCATTCGACAGAAGTGACATTGATATTGATTCAGACGATGGAAAAAAATATACTTTGAACTTGGTGGAGATGCCAGTTTGAAGCCAGCCTTCGTTTCATCCTTGCCAAAGATGTTAGCAGGACGAACCATGATGATTGTCGAGGAAAAGTTTTAGTCAATCACAATCCCCCAAGTCAGCTATATAAGGCAATCAATTTTCATGGCGCTAGAAGATATCTATACAAAGAGATCTATTCTAAAGCAGATCATGCACTACAATCCAGCCCTTGATAAAGCTTGCAGTAGAATTGACCTAATCACCAGGTCCAGTTGCTCTTGCCATGCCAGAAGGCAAAGGAGATTCAAAAAATACAACAAGTTCAAATGGACAAAGCCTACTAGCAGAAGATCCAAATACACCAGGCGAACAAAATACTTTAGGAGAAAGCATCCAGGTAGGTTCCAAAAGAATAATAGATGCTTTATCTGCCACAAAATCAGACACTTTGCAAAGAACTGTCCTCAAGATAAAATATCTATCTAGTTTCTTACCGAGATAGAAGAGGACCCTGATGTCAAGGACAATGATCTTGAATCAGTTCTTTCAGCAGAAGATGAGCTGTCAGAGGACACTCTTTTCTCCGTGGACGTATATGAAGAACATGGGCATGACCATTACCAGATTTCAGAGGCTGAGGAAAAAATCAACAACATTATAAGTATTCCTCAAGTCCACCTGAATGTTTATCCATCCAAATGGGATAAACTAATTTAGGTTGTTGTATTGATGGATATTGTTGCAGTATCATCACTGATGAATCCAACAGTCCTTCCTGATGATCAATGGATTTCCCATTTCAAGAACTTCAACACCGCCTCAAATGGAATCTTGAGCACCACGGTCATCATGAAACACCCAATAACAATTGAGTTTTTCCCAAGATTAAAGTTCAGAACAAAGCTGTTCAGATTAGATGTCCCAGGAAAGGATCTCATAATTGGTTTCAACATCTTCAGACAACTCAAGGATCGACTCCACATTGGAGCCTATAGAATAGCGTTCAAAAAGAAATTCAAGCCATACTCATAAGTGTCACGCCTATTCCAGATCACCCAGGACAAGCAGATCAGAGAGATCGAACAACAATTGATGGAACATTCATGCGTTGAATCTCACAAGGAGTTTATGAAGAAATGCAGAAATCCACTCTGGCTGAATGAAGAGTTTTTCATCAAACTCCCTTTCAAGAAGAATGAAAACATTAACCCAACCAAGGCAATCCACTCTGGCATGAATCTAGAGCACCTTCATCTTGCAAAGAAGGAGTGTGCTGAACTCATGGAGTTTAGACTGATCGAGTCATCTGATTCTTAATGGGCATGTGAAGCTTTCTATGTCAACAAGAGAGCTGAGCAGACAAGAGGTAAACTCAAATTAGTCATAGACTACACTCAACCATTTCCTCTAAGATGATAAATTCCCTATACCAAAATAGGCTTATCCTATTTTCACACTTAGCCAAAGCTATATATTTTTTCAAGTTTGATCTTAAATTTGGATTTTGGTAATTGGGGATACATCCTGAGGAAAGACCAAAAACAGGATTTTGCATTCCTGACCAACACTTCCAATGGAAAGTTATGCCATTTCGGCTGAAGCCTGCACCATCTCTATTCCACTATCACCGTCGTCGCCACCTGTACCACACCTATAGTCACTACCACTACTGCGGTCAATCCCTACTACCAACCACCTCCACTATCACAATTAGCACCACCACCAACTATACCACCACACATTCTTCGGTCGGCACCATCAACACCGCCAACTACTAACATCAACTAAGTTCACAATCATAACCATCACTACCAACCAACACCATCACGCTAGCCACTACAACACCAACCATCTCCATCATCACAACTATCGCCACCACCATCATGTCAGTCACTACAACACCAACCACCTTCAGCATCACAACTATCACCACCACCATTACTAGAAACTATCACCATCACCTTTACTAGCCCGTAACACCAATTATTACCACCACCATCACTAGTAAACATAAATATTTTATTTCTTATAAAATAATAAATTTATTTTATTAAATTTGTATTTTTATGATATTTAATTATTTTTTACTTGAATTATATTTAATTTATTTACAATAAATAAAATATACACATTCAGATATTGAAAACAAACGGTCTTAATCATTCAGTGTTCAGATCTAGAGACAACATCTTAATCATTTAGATGTGTATTCAGATTCAGACATCTTAATCTTAATAAAAACAAATGAGGCCTAAGCCTTATAGCATCTTAGCTGACTCTAGGCAACCTGTACGCCTTGCATATTCCCACGAAGTTCATTTTGTCCACGTGTAAGAAAATTACATGTGCTAATTTACTTGACAAAAAAAATAAACTTGGAGAGAAAGAAAATTTTGTGGAGGAAAAATTTTAGATTCAATTTTCCTTTTCTTAGTTTGTGCTTGGAGGCCAAGTTTGTAATCTATAAAAAGATGATCATTCTTCATCAGAAAACATCCCAAAAAAATCATAGGAATTACGTTATAAGAGTAGAGAGTTGAGAGAGCAATTCCCTTAGATGATTTGAGATTTCTTCCCTTTCTTTGTTAATAATATAAAGGCAGTTGTTCTATGGTGGATGTAGGATCATTCTGATTCGAACCACGTTAAATCTTGTGTTCTTGCTTGTTCTTTCATTCTCGTTTCCGTTAACAGATTCTACAGAAGCAATTTCATTAAACTTTAATCAAGCAGGCAATAATTCACTGATTTTCACTGAAAAGGAAATTTAACAAATAAAGACACTGACCTTCATGAACGTGCTTTCTAAGGCAAAGAAGAATCTAAAGTTTAAGTTTAAAAAGTAGACAAATATCATTAATAAGTTGCTGATTTTTTAGTGAAAAAGGATTGTTAAACCAAAACAAGAAAAAAATATTAAAGAGATCTCATACCAAACATTTCAGATAGAGAGATCCAAGAGACAAAAACAAGGAATTCTCTCTAGTTTATATTTACCTATTTTTCAAGCATTGAACTAAAAGACTCTTATGCATAAGGCATCCCCTATTACAAAACTAACACACAAAGTTAGATCAAACTTAATTCCAAGAGAATTGATCAGTACAGAGATTGTCATACAATTAAGAAAAATATCTATGAAAATAATTATGAAGGATAACCCCGTAAATAAAATTGGAATAGGAATTTATGTTTCATTTAGATAGAACACCTAAAGACCTCCCTAAATTTGATGCATTTTCTTCAAATCCCTCTAAGTTATTAGTAATCTAATTACTGTTCGGTGTTTTCACAACAACACGCAAGTGCACGTGGTCGAACAAGTAATAAAGTGGCTCAAGTAAGCCAAGTATCTATCCCACAGGGACTGGGCTAGGGTAACAATCTACTCAAGTGTCAAAAAACTTTAACTCTAAAAATGCAGACAACAGTGTTAAGAAAAATTTGATATTTTGGTTCCTAATTTTATACTAATTATAAAACGAATATACAATTTGAGTCTGAACTATAAGTATGAGCATGCTGAGGTTAAACGAACATGTAGAGAAATAAATTATCGATACATTTTGGTTAATCTTTCTTCCGGTTGCTAGTCAAGAATTATTGCCTATTGATTAAAACTCTCGTATTTAACCCAACTTAAGAATCATGAACCTTCCACCTACATTTTTATGATAAAACGAAATTCATGTTCTAGCCATCCAAAACCGATTCCTTAATTGACTAATACGACTTTCAGGTATATTTCTATCCTGAAGGTAAATCAATTCTCAATTTTCCCAAACTAAGAAAAGATCATATCCTATCAATTCACAACTTTCCAATTTCTTGCTCTCTCGAGTGAAATCGGACTTTTAGATATACATTAACGTTGGCCACACATTAATGCAGTAAGAACAAGAATCAATAGAACAACCATGAAAGAAAAGATGAAAAAACAAATTTATCAATCAACACATTTCAATACAATTGTTCTTAACCTCAGCAAGAAGAGGATTTAGCCACTCATTTGTGGATTAAACATCGTTAAATGAGTGTAAATCATACAAGCAATTCAAATCAAGAAGAAGGAGATAGAGAAAAACCCTGATATTTTCGTCCCCTCAACTGCCTGTAACCCACGTTCTTGCTCCACCAAGTCAGAATTATTAAAAATGAATCTAAGTGTTCTATTTATACTAGTGGGAATTGTTCCCGGAATAACAAGTAACGTGTCACGGAGTGCATCGCGGAGCACTGCCTCCGTGACACGCCACTGACGCAGACCCTTACTGGAATTTGGTCATCCAGGTATTAAGGCCCAACGTGGCACGGCGTGCAACGCTGGGCTAGGCCAACGTGCCACGGCCCCAATGCGTACCTTCACTGGAGTTTGGCAAAAATTCCATATCCAGGCAGAAGGCATCCGCGATGGCAGCGTGACACGACTCCATCGCGGAGCCCTTTAATTCGTACCTTCAAGTGCTTGTTCCCTTGCTAGCGTCCGAGTCCAACCCCGATTTCTCCCAACATGCATTTTAGCTTCCTAAAATTATATTTCACCTGCAAAACAACGCTAATCATGTTGGTTAGTATAACTTCATATTTTATTACAAATCACATGAGAATGTATAAACATCGATAGATAAACAAGGCTAAAATGACACATTTGAGTATCACTTGGGCATATAAATTTTCCCAAGATCACTTACCCCACACTTAAATCCTTGTTTGTCCCCGAACAATAATCTTACACCTCATGCAATGGACACCCCAACCTGGCTACTTTGGTTCGACAATTCAAGCTACGGTTATACCGATTATTTAATACAACAAATCATCAAGAAAACATGCAGGGTCTTATCAATACGATGGCCTTCAACACATTAAGACTTCCTAGACTCAAGAATCGACTCTCGATATCGGCAAACACATGCAAATCAGCTGATCAAGATATCCGACACGAATTTTAATCTCTCGTCAAGCATGTGCCCTCACAACACAAGAGAATTTTCCCCTTTTTAATCAAATGAACTCAAAAGATTACATGCAGGGGAATATAAACACAATTTCACTCTCTCTCCCAAAAGAATTCACGTGCATCATGTCATGAACCATAGGCTTGCCCTTAGTGTATTACTCCACGAATATAAGGAAGTGTGATGTAAGATCACGTAGGACTTAACGGGTTGTAATGTAAGCTATGGAACTAGTAAATATTGTGCTAACCAATAATAGCCACTAGAATCCTTAAGCGCTTTTTCAATACATCCCATCAACCTCATTGGCATTGTTTCTTCCTTCATCCTCCCATTCTTGAAGTATGTCTTTATTTTGACCCATATCTTTAAGCACACTTGACTCAATAACAAAGATTATTTATACATCTTCATTATATTTAATTTATAACGAGTGCACCTTCGACCTTTTCTTTCCTTTCATCACTCTGCGTTTTCTTTTCTTTTCACCATTCTCACTCCTTGACACTTTGGGAAAGTTCTTTTCTTTCTTGAGCGCTTAAGAGTTTTGGATCAAATTCATGGATAATGAAAAGAAGGGGTTAAGCTCGGTTTACACCTTTTTGACAAAAGAAAAATAACAGGCTAAAGGCTCAATGGGCTAACTAGGGTGTATATTCAAGGTGGGTATGATAATGAAAGCAAAAAAGAAGTTCGGTTAAAGCAAAGAAATGCCTACATCCTTTCCTACAATACACATCCTTCATTTCGGTTTGTACACGCACTAGGCAAGTTCTAGACATTTCACAATAGCATGGAATAAACAAAACCTCACCATACACTTATTGCACATGCTCAACTCAAGACATATTCACAGACTCTTCAATCAGCTAATTACAAGAATTCAATCATTAAGCCTCAATCACACTGAGTCAAACTCTACGGCCTAGGTATCTCAACATATTTACAAAGTTGCATGCTTTCATACGAATCACCTTTGGATTCATCATGTACAACACGCAACCAGAATTCCGCAACCATAAAGTAACTACAGGTTTTGGGATGCAACCCACAAAAGAAAAAACTAAGAAATAAATGAAAAACTCTACTCCTAACGACTACATTTCCCTTAAGACGGTCGTCATCCACCCATCATAGGGAACGGTCACTAACTAAGACTTCGGTTCAATCGGACTATTCTCGGTAAAAGAACCGAAAACAAACACCGAGAAACCCAAAAATTTAAAAATTCATAAAAAAAAAGTTTTAAAAATATCGATCATTTCGATAAAACAAAAATATGTACAAAGCTAGCTAACAACATTCAACAGCACACAACAGCTTCACATTAATTACAATCAAAACATAAACATCACAATGACAGGGTCACAATTTTCCACAGGCACGACAACAGAACAGAAACATATATTAAAAACTACAGCAACCAACACCTAACTACTCCCACCCCACACTTAAATCGAACACTGTCCCCAGTGTTCACAAAAATTAGCATAGTACAAGAGTGGGTGGTGAAAGTCCTTGATCAATCAATGTATTCCACTTCTTCATCAGGTGCTACTGCCTCGTCTCCCATGGCTGAATCGCCCCCATCGTCATCATTTGACTCCACATCAGAGTCGTCACGACGTGTCTCCTCATTTGTGGGGACATCATCATCGGTGGGCTCCATAAAAGCTGGGCCCACTCGGCATAGAGCCCTGGCATTTTTGCCAAAAGGGTAGTCTAGCTTGAGCTACCACAGCTCCTCTTTTGTTGCCAGCCTCCCGCCTATGCGCAGCTGGAGCATCTGCATCCCAAACATGCGAGCCATGTACTGATCATCCCGAGCATGTCGCTCGACTAGTGTAAGAACTGGCCCATGAATGGTGTCGGGTGCCTTAGTTTTTGTGACATCTAAGGCCCGCCGCTCCATCTGCGGGATGTAGTCAAGGGCCTCCTCCTCGATATCTAGGCCCCTCAGGAATGTGGTCAGTAATCCACCAAACCCGTACCTATGCCCCTGATGCAAACGGGCTCTCTTCATGGTGGAGATAATCACCGCCCCCACGTTGATCTCCAGCCCTTTCATCAGGGCGTATACCAGGCATACACGATCCCGGGTGACATCTGTCATATGCACCCCCGGGATCAAGTAGGAACATACAATCTTAAGACATATCCTGGCTTCCCTGTTCATCTGTGAGTAGGGCAAGGTCTGATGGTAGCCCCTCTCCTTATGCCTGCTCCAACGTGCTGTAGACCGAGTTCCACACAAAGTGCGTCGGATATCCACGTATGGTGGAGTGATATTCAGCTGTCGAAGCACATGGGCTTCTGTGTCCCGCGCCCCTAAGATAGCATTAAGGTGATGGGGCTCAAAAGTTACTATTTGCCCCCGTATCTTGATGGTGTGACTTCTGAGAGTCGGGTTCCAGTTGGCGTAGAATTCCCGAATCAGGTGCAGGTTGCGCTCCTTGGGCTCTTCAAAGATGAAGTTCAGCCCGGCTGCCTCAATTCTGTGGACAATCCTGGGGAACTCCTGTTCCCACGGTTCCCTAGCAATGTGTTCTTCGGGGAAGTACTTGCTTTCCTTATGCTTCGCGTACCATTTCTTCCCCTGCTCTGTCACCCATCTGGTTCCATATTGATGGCGTTGGCCGCGTGGAACAGCTGGTGCTGCTGGGACTGCTGTTCCCAGTCTGATTCTTTTCCTTCCGGCGCCTGATGTTGATGCGCCCTTTCCCTTGTCTTGCCTGCTTGCCATTGTTCCTGTCAAACCCAAAAGATAGTCCCAATGTTATTCCAATTAAAATTAGCTTCGACTAAGGTTGGGTTAAGCTAGGCTACCCCACACTTATTCTTTAGCCCCCAATCACCACATTACGACAAGATCATACTCATTTCCAAAAACAAACAACAAAACATAACAAGTATGCTTAGTGCATTCAGAGAATTCGATAGTATAAATTCTTTTGTACTACTCAGACTTCGTACAGCTAACCACAACACTACCATCGATCACTTTTCATCCCATAGCACTTAGCAAGGAGAAACAAAGAAAAGTTATCTACCTGAAGCCATATAATTCACCCATTTCTTGCAATTTCCACAATTTCCTTGACCCGAAAATCCGTCGGTCTTTTAGCATATTAACAGTTAGCACAACGGACTCATCTCACCCAACATAAACAACCCAGCAAGAATTCCAAAGTTCAACTAAATTTTTTTTCTTTTCACACTCAAATTCAAGCCCTAGCTATGATTTTATCAAAAATTCTATCAAGCTATGTAATTATCGAGTTCATGCAATCACAATGATTCTATTAAGATCAATCAACAATAAATCAATTGAATTTAAGCTCAATTTCTACTTAGGGCAAGGTTTGCTCATATCACATGTTCAACATCGAAAAATTCGACAAGAATTGAGATAGAGTTGAAGAACATACCTTGAATTCGATGAAATGAAGAAAACTTGATGAAAATGTGTGCCTAGGTCCGTGTCACGTTGAGGGAGAAGGGGTTTTTGGGATGTTTATCGCGGAGGGAATGAAAAATGAGGGGTAATCGGGGTTAAAAAGTGAAGATTTCGCGCGGGTCACCCGGCTACCCGGTGTGACCCATCGCGATATACACCTCAACGTGTCACGGAGGGTAACGCGGAGCATGCCCTCCGTGACACGAAGCCATCGCGCGGGTGTTCTAGAATTTTAAAAAAATTTCAGAATCACCTTCAACGTGTCACGGAGGGTAACGCGGAGGCCCTCCTCCGTGACACGGATCCATCGCGTGGGCTCACTGTTTTGCCACATTTTATTATTTTTCATACCTCGATTTTTCCTTTGCGATCCTTTGCGTATTTATCCTCCGTTCAACCTGAAATTTATCTCACAATAAGAAATTGGTTAGAATTATAGGTTTCAATTAAAATACAAATTTTGTTTTCGGATGGTTTCCCCAATAACTCCCGTGACTCAACTCTCTGGACAACATCAGCTTGCTTAATCACATTGATCACTGAGAGTTCCTCATACACAACTGGGAGCTTGGTGGCCTTGTATACATCAAACACCTCCACCTTGTCGTGTGATTGCATAGTTAGCTGCCCTGCAGCTACATCAATCAGCGCTTTCCCGGTTTCCAAGAAAGGACGTCCCAAAATAAATGGGACTTCCGCGTCTGGCTCAAAATCCAGCACGACGAAATCTACCGGGAAGATAAGGGAGCCCACTTGCACCAGCACATCCTCTACAATGCCATCAGGTCTGGATAAGGAACGATCTGCTAGTTGTAATATCACTGTTGTTGGTCTAGGACTCCCTAGACCCAACTTCTTGAATATCGATGTCGGCATCAAGTTAATGCTCGCTCCCAAATCACATAATCCGCAAGCTCGGATACTCTGCCCAATTGTAATTTGTATTGTAAAGCTCCCAGGGTCCTTGAGCTTTGTGGGCAACCTGTTTTGTATCCGGGAAGTGCATTCCTTCATAAGAGCCACCGTAGCATACTCAGTCAACCGACTTTTGTTCGCCACGATGTCCTTAATATACTTTGCGTACTTTGGCACTCCCTGCAAAACATCAACAAGAGGTAAGTTAATATGTACCTGTTTCAGCACCTCCATGAATTTCTTGAAACACGCCTCCTCCTTGTGTTTCTTTAATCTTTGAGGGAACGGGGGTAGTGGTCTCTCTGGTTCAGCCTCCTTTTTCTTCCCCCTCTCTTCACTTTGCTCCCTCTCACTTTCTGCTGCTCCTGACTGTTGAGGTGGTCTTTCTGGTTCCACCTCTTTAAGCTGCAAGCCACTCCTTGTGGTCACTGCATTCACCTACTTGGGGTTGGGATCCGTGTCGCTCGGGAGTCGTCCTCTAGGCCTGGTGTTTTGGCTCCAGCAAATTGCCCAAATTGATACTCTAGTGCCTTGGTAGCTAAATGGTTGTTCTTTACCTCGGCTGCCAATTTCACATAGTCAGCCTGCAATTGAGCTTGGTTAGCTATCATTGTCTTGAACATCTCCTCAATGCTGGGTGATGGTGGTGGAGGAGGTGCATTGTTGCTTCTATATTGTGTCTGATAGTTCTGTTGTCCTCCTTGATTCCTCTGCGTCCCCTGACTCGAACTTTGCCCTTGATGGTTATTGCTACCCCAAGAGAAATTCGGGTGATTCCTCCAGTTGGAATTGTAGCTGTTGCCATACTGTAGATGGTTGTTTCTCTGTACATTTCCCACAAAGTTCACCGAATCAGAATTTTCTCCACAACACTCAGCTGAGTGTTCACTACTCCCGCATACTTCACAACAAATCTGCTGCACTACATTCACTGGGGCTTGAGATTGGTTCATGCTCATGCTACTGAAGTGGGTGTTGAGTTGGTTCTGTAAAGCAGCCATCTGTGCAGCAATAGCTATGAAACCATCCACTTCTAACACTCCCGCTGCTTTCCTCGTTCCTCCTCTTGACGAGTCCGCATTCCACTACGGATTTCCCTGCGAAATACGATTCAACAAGGTATACAGCTCCTCATAAGTTTTCTCCAATGCTTTCCCCCCAGCTGCTGAGTCTAGCAAGATTTTTGTGTAGGGTTCCAAACCCTCTGTGAAAGTATGCACCAGCACTTCATTGGATTGGTGATGATGAGGACAATCCCGCAACATAGATTTGAATCTCTCGCATGCTTGATACAGATTCTCTCCCTCTCTCTGTTTAAAACTTAGAATTTGACTTCTAAGTCTTGCTGTTTTACCGGATGGAAAAAAACGTATCAAGAATTTCCTTGCAAGATCATCCCACGTAGTAATAGAATTAGGTGGCTCAGCTTTCAACCACCTCTTGGCTTCTCCCAAAAGTGAAAATGGGAACAATGTAAGCCTGACATAATCTGATGACACTCCCGCGGGGATGTAAGTGTCACTTATCTCCAAGAAATTTTGGAGATGTTGCTGTGGATCCTCATGAGGGAGACTCTGTGAACTGCCCGCTGGTGTGCAGCAATTGTACCATGTTCTGCTTAAGCTCGAACCTCTCTCCTGGCTCAGGTTTGCGGATGCTAGATGTCACATTATTAGCATGTGGGATTGCCACCTCGCGAACCGGCCTGGCTGCCATGTCATCGGGCACTAACATTGCCCGTACAACTGGTGGATTCTATTGTTGCTTCATAATTGTTTGTCTGAGCAACTGCAACTTTTTCTCTAGAGCTTCTCTCTTTTGACGATGAGATTGTCTTTCCGGCTCTAAATATGAGTCCACCAGCTCCTTGTCTCTTGCCAGTGTTCAACAGAAATTAGTATCTGCAAAATACAGGCTAAGACCACGTTGTCAACACTAAGAAGAAATAGCAAACTAACACTTAAGAAAAATTTACCGATTGCCAATCCCCGGCAACGGCGCCAAAAACTTGTTCGGTGTTTTCACAACAACACGCAAGTGCACGTGGTCGAACAAGTAATAAAGTGGCTCAAGTAAGCCAAGTATCTATCCCACAGGGACTGGGCTAGGGTAACAATCTACTCAAGTGTCAAAAAACCTTAACTCTAAAAATGCAGACAACAGTGTTAAGAAAAATTTGATATTTTGGTTTCTAATTTTATACTAATTATAAAACGAATATACAATTTGAGTCTGAACTATAAATATGAGCATGCTGAGGTTAAACGAGCATGTAGAGAAATAAATTATCTATACAATTTGGTTAATCTTTCTTCCGGTTGCTAGTCAAGAATTATTGCCTATGGATTAGAACTCTCGTATTTAACCCAACTTAAGAATCATGAACCTTCCACCTACATTTCTGGGATAAAATGAAATTCATGTTCTAACCATCCAAAACCTATTCCTTAATTGACTAATACGACTTTCAGGTATATTTCTATCCTGAAGGTAAATCAATTCTCAATTTTCCCAAACTAAGAAAAGATCATATCCTATCAATTCAGAACTTTCTAATTTCTTGCTCTCTCGAGTGAAACTGGACCTTTTAGATATACATTAACGTTGGCCACACATTAATGCAGTAAGAACAAGAATCAATAGAACAACCATGAAAGAAAAGATGAAAAAACCAATTTATCAATAATCACTTTTCAATACAATTGTTCTTAACCTCAACAAGAAGAGGATTTAGCCACTCATTTGTGGATTAAACATCGTTAAATGAGTGTAAATCATACAAGCAATTCAAATCAAGAAGAAGGAGATAGAGAAAAACCCTGATATTTTCGTTCCTTCAACTGCCTGTAACCCACGTTCTTGCTCCACCAAGTCAGAATTATTAAAAATGAACCTAAGTGTTCTATTTATACTAGTGGAAATTTTTCCCGGAATAACAAGCAACGTGTCACGGAGTGCATCGCGGAGCACTACCTCCGTGACACGCCACTGACGCGGACCCTTACTGGAATTTGGTCATCCAAGTATTAAGGCCCAACGTGGCACGACGTGCAATGCGGGGCTAGGCCAACGTGCCACGGCCCCAACGCGCACCTTCACTGGAATTTGGCAAAAATTCCATATCCAGGCAGAAGGCATCCGCGATGGCAACGTGACACGGCTCCATCGCGGAGCCCCTTTAATTTGTGCCTTCAAGTGCTTGTTCCCTTGCTAGTGTCCGAGTCCAACCCCGATTTCTCCCAACATGCATTTTAGCTTTCCAAAATTATATTTCACCTGCAAAACAACGCTAATCATGTTGGTTAGTATAAATTCACATTTTATTACAAATCACATAAGAATGTATAAACATCAATAGATAAACAAGGCTAAAATGACACATTTGAGTATCACTTGGGCATATAAATTTGCCCAAGATCAATTACCTCATAAACGTAGCTATTTGGTATCCTTTAACCCCTTGTACCATCTCATCCTAAGAGAGTGAGATACATTTTTCCTGCCATGTTGACTTTTTATCCACACCTTATTTTTAAAAAATATTTTTAAATTTTTTTAGATTTTAATTTTTCAATTAGTTAAAAAAAATTTTCCAGAACTCTATTTTTTAAGCAAACAAAGAAATTATTTTGCTAAAAATAATGAAATTATAATTAGCTTTTTTTTCGCCCAAAAATAAAAATTCGCCGCTGAAATAGATATTCATTATATCTAAGAAAAATATAACAAAATTATATAGTTAAAACTTCATTATTCTGCTAAAACTTTTTATTTCCCTAAATATAAAAGAGCTCTAACTAATTTTTTTTTTCTTATTCTAGATTTGGCTTGAAAGAAAATAAATAGTTATTGCATCTTAATAAGTAATAAAAAATAACATAATTGCAACTCCATTACTTGAGTTAAATCATTTTTTATGTAAATAAAAATGACGGGACTCAAGATTTTTTTAATTGATTTAGGCCTGAGAAGAGAGTACACAATTGAAATAAATAACATTTCATCTATAAAAAAATACAGTTGATATTTCATTATTTTTTTTAAAAAAATTAATTTTATTTTGCTAGAATAATAGAGTTAGAGTCAATTTTATTTAATTGACCTAAAAAATAGAAATACATCATCAAAATAAATAATTAAGGGCTGATTTTTAGTTTTTTTTCATCCTCACTTGCTAAAAAGAGAGTATAATCACTCTCTTTGCTACACCATCATTTAAGGGGTTAAAAACTATCAAATAGATAAGTTTAGAGGGGTAATAATTATGACTACCGATAATTTATGGGGATTTAAAGAAAACACATCAAGTTTAGAGGAGTCTTTAGGTATTCTACCTTTCATTTATGATGAGCTGATAACTTACCAACTCATTAGGTTCTTAAGCATGAACTTTAGCTTAGTTTTCAAGTCTTTTAGTTAGATTTTATCTCTTTTTTTCCTTTGGATGTGCAGGTATATGATTTTAAGAGAAGGATCATGAAGTTGAATCAAAAAATGAGATTCACCGGTCAACTGCAGGCACTCACTGGTTTAATGGACAACTGCAACCAGTGGCTCGCAGACAGCAACCGGCGATCCGCCGGTTCCATCGCCAAAATGTGTTGGACTTTGCTGGACAAATGATGAAATCAACCGGAGGCGCACAAATAGCAACCCGATAATCGCCGAAGGCATCACCGAAAGGCTTTGGGACTTCACTAGATCATAGAGGAAAGCAACCCGCGGCTCGCGGATAGAAATCGGCGAACCGCTAGTTCCATCGCAAGTGAAAGATTCCTGAAAAGGGAAAAAATGTTCAGCCTTAAAAAAGAGGAGAATGTTTTGACCTACTTTGTATATATTCTAGAAAAAGTACTCTAAACATATCATTGAATATTTTATTTGCTTTTTGAGAGAGAAAGAACTCCATTGTAGAAGAGAAGAAAATATTTGAATATTGCTTTTTCATCTTCGTCTTCTTCAGCAAGGTATAACCACCATTGTAAAGATATTTTTGAGCTTGATTGTGCTTACTCCTAATGATGAAATTATTGAGTTTATTGATAAATATGCTCTTGTGTTTCTCATTTATGAGTAGCTAAATCTATAGCTAGAGGTATGTGATGATGGGTGTTTAATTTAATTGGGTATTACTAGATTTGTCTTGTTATTACTTAATTAGTATAAATATATTGAATTCTCCTCAAATTATAGTTGATTGCTCATAGTTGAAAATATGGGTATTATTATTTTACTTGATTTTAGCTTGAAAAAGAAGAATTATGTAATGGGGGATAATTTGATAGTGGATTAAAATTTGATTATGTGGGGTTAGGCTAGAAATAGCCCAAACCCATGATCATAATCCCTTTAGAGGTTGATGGCTAGAAATATCTCAGCCCCTAATCTAAATCATATTGGAATAATTGAATTATACCTTGAGGTTCGAAAGAACTCGAGGATAAGGAGCCCAAGTGGTTAAAAAACATCGGGCTCCATCTTTTTTTCAAGGTTATTTACACATATTTGTAATAACTTGACTGTTTAGTAAATTCTGATCTGATTGACATCCTATCTACATTACACCTCTAGCCCTTGCTCATTATTGTTTCTTAATTTTTGTTATCGTGCTCTCTATATTAGCTGATTTTAGAATCCACAATATTATTGCTTTCACTTTCCCCAAAATTTACGTTTACGTTTTCGTTACTTGGATGTGAATCAATTCAATTCATTAAACAACGCTTGTGTACATCATTCTCTAGTCCTTGTAGGATTCGACCCCGACACCCGTCATGTTATTTGTTTTGATACAACAATCGCTTACATTCTCTCTAAATGAGGAGTGTAGTTTGAGCGTTATAAAAAATGAAACCGTTGCTGGGGACTAGCACTTGATATCCTTGAGTTGTTTGTTAATTTGAATTTATCTTGCATCTTATGTAGTTTAACATTATTCTTGGTGTTGGGCATCTAGGGTGAATTCATATGAGCCAACATTCATAATCAGGAGATAGCTTGGTGCAAGAAAATATGAAACGTGAAGAAGATAATCCCGTCATGCTTGAGATTGCAGGTGCCATTCGCCTACCAGCTACGGTGGGAAATATGGTATTTCATGTCACTAGTATGATGTTGCACCAGTTACAAATGAAAGGGCTCTTCGGAGGTAAACTGAGTGAGGATGCAAACTGCCATTTGAGGAACTTCCTAGATATTTTCCAACCTTTTAACATAATGAATATAAGCCAAGAGTCTATAAGCTTGAGGCTCTTTTCATTCTCCCTAATGGGAGAAGAAACTATGTGGTTGGAGGAGATGCATCACCTCGTGGCAAGAGTTGACAGAAGCATTCTTGTGAGGGATGACATTACAAACTTTAGGCAAGAGTCGGGTGAGCCTTTGCATGAAGCATGGCTGAGGTTCAAGAAGAAAGTGTCTCTTTGCCCTAACCATGGTCTTCCCGATGGAGTTCTACTTCAAATCTTTTATCGAGCCCTAGACTCCATCAATAAATCAGTCGCCAATAACCTAGTTGGGGGATCAATCATGGATCAGACATATGGTCTAGCTAAAGCCCTCTTGGCCAGGATGATGAAGACGAATAGGGCATGGTATACAAAGGAGATGAATGTATCTTCACATAATGCTAGTTCTAGTTTGCTAACAGCTGAAATGAGAAAAAAGGATGAAGAGCGAGATGAAAATCTTGCTAAAATGATGAGTCAGCTGGAGTTAATAACTAAGAATGTGACGGGAGCCGAGCCTAAAGTTTTGAATGCTGTGGGAATGCAAGGTCCAATGCATTTTGAGGGAGAGTCTTCGCCATCAAAGTACGAGGATGAGTGCCAATATATGGCAAATCAAATTTTGGTTCTCAACCCAGGTACCAAGGGACTAATCAAGGCCCTTGGAACCCAAGGGAAGAGAATCAAAGTTGGAGGAACCGTGACACATAAGGGTAGCCTTATCGAAATGAGAGATGGGGCAATAGAGAGAAAAATCGTTAGGAGGGCCCCTATCATAGAAGCTCGAATCCATATGTTCCTCCTCCTAAAGTTGAGAATGCTCAATCTAAACTGGGTGCAAGTGATGTAGGGAACTCAAAAATTAAAGAAATATTGGCAAGGGTTCTCAAGAAAGTTGAATCAATGGACAACGGGGTCAAAGAACTTAAAGGGGAGGTGTCTAACCATGCCCAAATAGTGAGTTCACACTTGACTTCTATCAAATATTTGGAAGCCCATATGAACCAATTGTCTTCTCAAATAAACCCTCGGATGAAGGGAATACTTCCTAGTGATACAATGCCAAATCCCAAAAAAGATAGTCAGTGCATGGCAATTGTCACTAGGAGTGGCAAGACACTTGGAGATGTGGGTGTTAAGCCTAAGGAAGTTGATGCCCCAAAGGCAAGTGATGTGAAAGAATCAGATGAGGTGCCACAAGCACCAAATGGTTGTGACGATACTGAGGATCAAGGTGAGGGAGATGTTGATGAGACTCTCTCAAATGATGAGGAGGGAGATGCAGGCATGAAGACCTCAAGTGAGAAAGATAAATAATCAAGAGTTCCACGTCCTTATCCACAACGGTTAGCCAAGAAGAAAAAGAACGATCAATTCAGCATGTTTATCGACATGTTCAACAAATTATTCATAAATATATCGTTGGTGGATGCTTTACTTCAAATGCCTAGATATGCGAAGTTTATGAAAGAGCTGTTGAAGTAGAAGAAGGTTGTAGATGTGGGCACCGGAGAGACAACACATCATTGTAGTGCTATGATGATGAGCAACCATGCCCCAAAATGAAGGATCCGGGAGCCTTCACAATCCCTTGCACCATTGGGTTGTGTGTGTTCAAGAAAGCCCTTTGTGATCTTGGAGTGAGTATTAATTTGATGCCCCTCATAATCTTCAAGAAGTTGGGGCTTGGCAATACCAAACCTACCTCAATGAGATTATTATTGGCTGATCGCTCTATCAAGAAACCGGTGGGTGTTTTGGAGGATGTATTGGTGAGGGTAGATAAGTTTATTCTACCAGCTGACTTTGTGGTTCTAGATTTTGTGATGGATGTAGAAGTCCCAATCATCTTAGGGAGACCATTACTCGCCATGGGCAAAGCCTCGGTAGATGTTGAGCTAGGTGAGATCAAGTTTTGTGTGGGAGGTGAAGAGGTCACCTTCAACGTATGCCAATCCGCGGAACCTCCTAATGAATACAAGGTGATTGGAGTGTTGAACGATAAGAGGAAAAATGGAGGAGTTGATTTGGAAGAGGATGAGTCGAAGAATGATCCTCTGGAAAATGGAATTTGAATGAAGGATACGTCATGCCGCGGCATTAACTAAGGTGCTTCTTGGGAGGCAACCTAAGTTTTTCTAATTTTTTAATTCTTTTAATCTCATTATTGTTTTTGTTTTGTAGGACTAAGTAGATGTGAGGCAGGGACGAGAAGCACAAAAACAGGGCAGGCACCATGTTAGATCGGTGAACCGCTGATCCAAATGTGCGAACTGGCGATGCCTTGAGTAAGAGAGGCAGAAACTTGGGAAGAAAAGGCCAAACCAGCGAGTCACCAGTGGAATGCCACCACCAGTCCTCGAACTACCGTGTGACTGTCGGTTCAGGTCAGAATGCCTGAGGAATGGGGAACAAACAACGGTCCACCGGAGGAACACAAAGTCCAATTGTGAATCGTCGGTCAACTGCTAGATACTAAGAAATTGGGCACCAATTTAGGTCAGTGATGTTAAGGCGGCGAACCGCCGCTTCTCATCGGCGACCGCCGGTGAGGCGCTGATACAAGTACGTGCTTTATTTTAAAATCTTGACCAACCCATTGATTGACCCAACCCAGATTTCTTTTTAAGCTGCCCTAACTAGATCTATTCCCTTTTTATTCTCACAAAATCCCCTTTTTCCAACCTTTTAATACTTTTCCCATATACTTTTTCATCTTCCAACACTCCACCTTTCCGCTCACTTTTACATTTTTCAACACTCCATTTTTCCACTCCCTTTTACTTAAATCACCATTAAATCCCCATTTTCTCCTCAACCAATCCCATTCCTCTCTCTTCACCTATAAGAACCCCTACAACCTATTTTCTCTACCATATTCTCAATAAACCATACTCCCTGCTAGCAAGTCAAACTTTCCACCATTGTTGAGAAAGTTCAACCTTCCACATTTCTCATCTACTCTCAGTCTTGTGTTTTGGTAAAGTACTTCTAACACTCTGATATTGTTACAATTTGTAGTCTTTGTGCATATGAAATTTGCTGTAGCATGTCTCTCCCTTCTTTTTACTGTTTCTTTCCCCAAATTTTTATTATTGTGGATATATATGATAAATGTTGTTGATAGATATGATGTAAAATTAGTGGGGAATGGGGTCTGATGCTTAAATGGGTGTGGGGAGATTATTTCTATGGTGTAGTTGGAGATTCTCATGATGTGTTTAATGGTTGAGTTTTGGGGTGAAGTCTGAATAACTTCAAGGGCTATAAAGGACCCGATCTGCCCGATGATAGATCGGGTGACACCATTCTTAAGGGTAAATCATCATTTTGTTTCCTTTTGATTGTGTAGCCAATGCTTATATATGGTGTGAGTAAGTATTTTTGAGAGTTAGATGTTGGTGTTTATTTTGAGGCAATGGGGACAACAACCATCGGCTACTTGATGAGTTGAAAATTTACCAACTCATTAGGCTCCTAAGCATGAGTTTTTTGCCTAGTTTTCGAGTCGTTTATGTGGATTTTATGTCCCTTCTCTTGAATTCTTTGTAGGTACTTCATGTGAGTAGAGAAAACATGAAATTGAGCAAAACACACAAAGTTTGAGATGGAATTTGATGCGTTAGAATATGAAGGAGAGGAGACAAAGATAATGGAGGATTTGAGCTCAAGAAGAGGTGCAAAGACATGCTTTAAATCGGCGAAAGGCGGATTCCAAAGCGCGAAACACGGGAGAAACGCCGAAGCTACTGCCAAGACCAGTTATTCAACCGGTTGTTCATGGAATGGAATCGGCTAAATGCCCATTGAATTGCCAGTTCCCCCTTCTAGGACACTATTTTCAACCGGCTATAATTTGGTGCTACGCGAATCAACACCGGCTAAACGTCGGTTCTTCATAGGAGAGGCCGTCTAATGAAGGGTAAAAAGGTCTAGAAAGGTCTCCAAAGCATCTAAAAGCCTCAAGGGCATTTGAAAAAAAGTTATACACAAGAAAGTACAAATATTTACATAGGTTTCATTGTACACCAACCATTCATTCAACCAATTCACCAACCATTCACTGATCTTCCACACATCTTTTCTCTATAGATTTGTAGAGTTAGGTAGTACTTTTCTTCTTCTTTTTCTTTAACCCATTTTGGGGGAATTCCACCATTGTTGTAAGAGCTTGTGAAGCTAGTGTGATGAATGTGACGGGAATCCTCTTGGTATCTTCTTTCTATCTTTAAATATGCTTGACTAATTTGCCAGCTAGAGGTATATTCATGGTGGGTTTATTAATTTGATTGGGTTTTGATAATTTGCTCTTGGATTCTTATTGAATTATAGATCTATTATCTTTTTCCAAGTTATAATTGCTAAAATTGATGGTTGCAAACATGAATTGTGCTTTACTTTTCTTATTTTTGCGTGAAAGAGAATGGTGAAAATTTGGTGAGAAGATAGTAGTGAGGATTTGACGTGTTAGTGTGTGGGATTAAGCTAGGGATAGTTAATACCCTTATTTTCACTGCATTAAAGGGCAAGTCTAGGAATAGCTAGTCCTTTCTCAAGTTTTTGTGGTTGATTGCTTGAATTGGCTTTGGAGTTTGAAAGAATCCAAAGCATAAACATTCTCGTAGTTTGAAAACAAGAGAATGTGAATTATTTACTGTTATCTATGTTAATTTTTAGTCTAAGTCATTGAAGAAATTCCCGATTAAATTGTGATCCCATATATAGAATGCCCCTAGCCTCTCACTTGTGATTGCTTCAATCGGAATTCCCCCCAATTAGTCTTAGTTTAGAATTAGATAGTTATTTTTCCTTTAATCCCCCCAATTTTACTTTTCAAATGTTGAACAATTACACATTCTAGTTTGAATTAGTTTATAACTCTTGAATTATCAACTCAATTCTCTACGGGATTCGACCACGACATCATTCGGGATATTTTTTTGATACAACGATTGTTTATGCTCTTTTGTAACGAAGATTATATTTTTGACCTTATAAAAAAAATGGCACCATCGCTGGGGAATTGAGTTGTGATAAGACATTAGTTATTTATTGATTCGAACTTGTTTTGCATTTTCATTTTGCATCTTGTTTTGTTTTTATTTTTGTTTGTTTGAAGTTGTATGATGACATCATGGGATGAAAGGAGGTTTGTTAGTTGCAACCCTTATTATGATGACCCATGTCCCTATTGTGGAGGACCACACTATTGGCAAGATTGCAAATATGCCCCTAGAAGGGAGATGAGTACACCTTCTCCCTCCTATAATGGGTATAGATGCACATTATGTAGTAGTCATGGGAGACATTAGGATGGATGCCCAAATGGGGTCACTTCTCGTTATAGTGGCTACAACAGAAGTTGTGCTCCTAAGCTTGAAAGGAATAACACCATGGCAAGAGAGGGAAGGAGAAATACATGTGGGCGCATGGAAGCCATGCTGCAAGCCTTTTTTGGAGCGGGAGCCTAATGCAGAAAAGAATACCAACTCCTCCATGCCCATGGAATCATCAACTCGCAAGAAGAAAGCTATAAATCTCTAAAAGAAGAAGCGGAGGAGACATTGAGCAGCATAAAGAGAAGAAGTGAACAATGGGGCATAGCTCAACTTCACTCATGCGAGGAAGCTCAAACTGATGATGAAAAAGGAAACAAGGTGAACTTTGAATAAGTCATAGAGGTGTGCCAACCAACCAATATTGCAAACATGCAAGATGCCGAAATTGAAGAAGTGACATTATGTCACGACCCGAATGTAGACCAGGATCGTAACACGAGACAATGAGCCCCGACAGACTCCAAGTCGATCCATGGCATTAACATACATCTAACTTAATAATAAAAAAATGAAATACTTAGCATAATAATATAGAGGAAACATAACCGTGACATAAAATAGAATAGAAACATACTTTATACATGATAGCCGAATACTACACATAGTCTGAAAGCCTCTAGCATATCTGATGGGTTTATGGGACAACACCCCTAACTAACCTGACAAGTCTGGAAACCAAAGGTAAAGAGAACTGGTCCCCGGAGAATAAGGACTCACTAAAGAGCTAGATTCTAATCTCCGAGACAAGCTAATGACGGTGTTGGGTCTGAAGATCGAAACTTGTATCATGAAACAATACAACATAGAGTATGCGGTCAGTACGTGAAATGTACCGAGTATGTAAGGTAAGTAAAATAGACATTCAAAATACATAAAAGTTCGTAAGAGATCAGAAGAGTAGGACAACATACTCATAACATAAATATCTATAATGCAACATAAGACTCAATGTTTTCAGAACATTCGTAATTCATTCATTATCATAGTAATAAAAGAAACTTTATAAATGGCATTTCAGCTAGAATAACATAAACATAACCATGCATAAATCATGAGGAATAGTGAGAGGACTTGTCATAACTGACACCATCTTAGTAGAGCCTTACATGATGCCTCAACTATCTCGTTCAAGTGGGCAGAGCCGTCCTAGGCTTGCCAGGCAAGAGATGTGCATTATGTGATATCACGAAAGAGGGGATCTATTAACATCATAATGTATCATCATGAACCTACGGTGGCATGTAATTATGAGACACTGGCATAGTCCTTTGAACGCCAGGCTACTCGATGCTAGACATTGCTCCCAAAACATGCACATTAGGCTCATATGTAAATCATAAACATAATTCAAGAGATTCATGGCTAAATAAACATTTAACATTGTTGATCCCCATTTACATACATGTTTAGCCATGAATCAAGGGCCCTTTAGTCGGCTAACATCATAAATTGATCAATCATGAAATCCATATAATAATTTGTAAATCATTCTTGAATATGTGGGCATTGCCCAATACTTTAACTTGCTTGAAAATATTCAATTCCATTGAAAACATGATTATAAACATGGGTATCTTGAAAATATGCTTTTCATCATCAATACTTCAGTATACATGAACATTCATCATAAATCTTGACTTTCATAAACTTCTCATAATTGGGCAATTTAAATATAAATATCTTGAAACATGATTTTAATGAAAAAACAACGTAAAATATGCCCATGAATCATAATTCAATAGTAGAAATACATTTAAATAATACCAATATAGAGAATTAGGAATTTCATGCATTGGGTTAAAACCCCATAGAATTAACATAGGAAATTTCATGATTTGAGAGATTGGGCATGGGTGTGGAAGGATTCATCCACTCATAACCGTACACACCTGATTAAAGATGATTCTTACACTTCCTTGATTTCCCAAGAGGAATTTGAGAAGAATTGGAAGGGATTAAGCTTGATCTCCTCTCTAACTTCCTAACTTTGCATGCATGGGTTTAGAATAGGCTAGAATGGCTTATCCCACCTTAATGCACTCTGAAAATGGCTTAAAACGACATAGTATAGGACTGTAGAGCATAGGAATGACTAGAATACCCTTAATATCTTCGCAAAAAATAACTTCTTGTCAGTCCCTACTAGGGACCTAACGAGTCGTTGCCACCATCCACGATTTGTCATATTAGTCGTTAGGTACACTGCCGAAATTTCACCTAAAACTCATAACTGGCTATCATAAGAATCGTTACCGGTGACCATGACTCGTGGTCACCACTCGTTATCTCCACTGCCTCAACCTCAGATCATTTATTACCTGTTGATCATGAGCCACCCAACAAATCATGGTGTCTGACCACGACTCATGGAGTCTATTCATTAGGTGTACTGCCACTCACCTTTCCCCTTTTAATTTCCTTAGCCACGGTTGACCTGACGAGTTGTGGAGCCTGACCATAACTTGTGTTCATGCCCATGATGACCCCCCCTCCCCCAACAATTCTTTTAATTTAAGCCTAGTACCTCACCACGAGTCACCTAACGACTCGTGGTCCTCCCCATGGGTCACAAAATGACTTGTTCTTTGATCTGGTGCCAGATTTCTAGTTTTCTCCGTTTCAACTCCCGGGTCTGATCTTAGGGCTTTCGAGGTATTACAACGTCTTCCTCTTGGGAACATTCGACCTCAAATGTTGGAAATCATACAAAAAAGCAGGGAAATGCAATCATCATATACAAATACTGATCATTTAAGCTGAAAATTAACGAAATGACTATCTCCGATTCAAACTACATGGATGAACTGGATTCATGAATCATACATACATCCACATACATGAAGGAAACTGGGCCACATGAACTAAACATGAAAACTAAATAGAGTTTTACGGCAAAACTGATAACTCAAGCTGGAACTAAGCCAATAGAGAATAAATATGGGTATCTAGCTATCATGTCCACCTTGGCTTCCCACGTAGCTCCCTCAACATGTTGATTCCTCCATAAAACTTTCACTGAAGCTACTTCTTTGTTTCTTAGCCTTCGAAACTAATGATCCAGTATTTCCATTGGAATCTCTTCATAACTAAGGCTTTCTTTCACCCAACACTGTCCACGGGGACAACTAGAGTTGTATCACCCAAACACTTCTTTAAGAGCGATATACAGGATGTACAAAAGCTAATTCTGAGGGAAACTCCAACTCAAATGCCACCTTGCCAACCCATTTTACAATTCGGTAGGGGCCAACATAACGAGGGTTGAGTTTTCCTTTCTTTCCAAATGGCATTACTCTCTTCATGGAAGACACCTTCAGAAACACCCAATCATCTACCTCGAATTCTAATTCTCTCCTTCTCACATCGGCATAGGACTTTTGGTGACTTTGAGCTATTTTCAACCTATCCCATATGAGCTGAACCTTCTCCATAGCCTCATGGACTGAATCTGGTCCTATAATCTCAACTTCACCAACTTCAAACCAACCAATAGGTGATCTACATCTCTGCCCATAGAGAGCCTCAAACGGTGCCATGTGAATACTGGAACGGTAGCTGTTATTGTATGCAAACTCGATAAGAAGCAAATGATCATCCCAATTACCATTGAAGTCAATAACGCATGCTCTCAACATGTCCTCAGGAGTCTGAATTGTCCGCTCCACTTGACCATCCGTTTGCGGGGTTGTGTTGAGCTTAACCTGAGTACCTAGCCATTTTTGAAACGACCTCGACAATTGAGAGGTAAATTGGGTACCTCTGTTTGATATGATGGACAAGGGCACTCCATGCAATTAGACTGGCTCTCGGATGTTTAATTTGGCATAATCCTCCGCAAAATCAGTGGTTTTGACTAGTAAAAAATGAGCGGCTTTGGTCAACCTGTCTGTAACAACTCAAATGGAGTGATATTGTCGTCGAGTGCGAGGCAACCCTGTGATGAAGTCCATATTGATTTCTTCCCACTTCCAACTAGGAATACTGATATCCTGAAGCACCCCTCCCAGTCACTCATGCTCAACCTTTACTTGCTGACAATTTGGGCACTTAGCTACCAATTCTGCGATGTCTTTCTTCATGCCATTCATCAATAGACTTCCCGTAAGTCACAATACATTTGGAGGAAATTGGGTGGATTGAGTACCTGGAATTGTGATCCTTGTGCAGCATCTGATTTCTCAAATTATCAATGTTCGGGACACACAAGTGACCCTAGTATCGAAGCACACCATCTCCCCCTTTGGAGAAGACCTCCAACTTTTAATTCTGGACGACATCCTTTAACTCTACCAAAATGGGATCCTCATCTTGTCGAGCTTTTACATCAGTCACCAAGGATGATTTTGATCCATTCTGAACTATAACACGCCATCGATCGAATCCACCAACCGAACTCCCAACCTTGCAAGTCGATGCACGTCTTTCACTAGCTCCTTCTTTCCCTCATCTACATGGGACACACTTACCATCGAGAGTCTACTAAGTGTCTGCTACTACATTTGCTTTGCTCGGATGGTAAAGCCCACTCATATCGTAATCCTTAAGTATCTCCAACCACCTTCATTGCCGAATATTGAGATCCTTCTGGGTAAACACATATTATAAACTCTTATGGTCCGTAAACATATCCACATAGACCCCGTACAAATAGTGTCTCCATGTCTTCAAGGAGAATATCACCACGGCCAATTCAAGATCATGAGTCGAGTAATTCTTCTCATGAGCTTTTAGCTGTCTAGAGGCATATGCTATAACTTTTTCATGCTTCATCAATACACACCAAAGTCCAATCCTTAAAGCATCACAATACACCACAAACCCATTGGTACCCTCGGGTAGGGTTAACACCGGTGCTAAAGTAAGTCGGGCCTTCAACTCTTGAAAGCTCCTCTCACAAGCCTCCTACCATTGGAATTTCACCTTCTTTTGGGTCAATTTGGTCAAGGGTGCAGCAACAGATGAAAAACCTTCAACAATCCTCTGATAGTAGCCGGCTAAACCCAAAAGCTCCTGATATCTAAAGGATTCACCGGTTTAGGCCAATTCTTCACCGCTTCTATTTTCTGAGAGTCCAACTATATGCCTTCACTTGATACCACATGGCCCAAAAACGCTACTGAGTTCAGCCAAAACTTGCACTTGCTGAATTTAGCATATAGTTGGAAGATCCCTGAGAGTCTATAGCACTCGCAAATGAGCGGCATGCTCCTCCTCGCTTCGGGAGTATATCAGGATGTCATCAATAAACACAATCATGAACATATCCAGGTATGGCTTGAACACCCTATTCATCAAGTCTATAAAAGCTCCAGGAGCATTCGTTAGTCCAAAAGACATAACTACAATCTCATAATTACCATACCGCGTCCTGAAGGCTATCTTCGGGATATCGCTCTCCCGAACTCTAAGCTGATGGTACCCGGATATGAGATCTATCTTCGAAAAGCACTTGACACCCTGAAGCTGGTCTAATAAATCATCAATTTTGGGAAAAGGGTACTTGTTCTTGACGATGACCTTATTCAATTGCCTATAATCAATACATATACAAAGGGAACCATCTTTCTTCCGAACAAAGAGAACTGGTGCACCCCATGAGGACTTGCTAGGTCTGATGAAACCCTTTTCTAGCAGGTCCTTCAACTGATCCTTTAACTCCTTTAACTCAGCATAGGCCATTTTGTAGGGAGGAATAGATATAGGATGTGTGTTGAGTAGGAGGTCAATACCGAAATCGATTTCCCACTCGGGAGGAACACTCAAAAAATCATCAGGGAACACTTTTGGATACTCACATACTACTGGAACAGATTGGATAGTCGGGGTCTTAGACTCAACATCCTTAACCCTAACTAGGTAGTACACACAACCTTTGGAAATCACCGTCCTGGCCTTAAGATAGAAAATAATGCGACCTACAGGCACAACCGAACTACCCTTCCACTCCAAGACTAACTCACCCAGAAAGCGGAACTCCACCACACGAGTTCTACAATTAACAAAAGCATAAAATGCATACAATCAATCCATGCCGAGAATAATATCAAAGTCAGTCATGGCTAACTCTACTAGGTCTGCGAAGGTGACTTTTTGTGATACTGTGATCCAGAAAATCCTATACACCTGCCTAGATATAATTAAATCACCAACGGGAGTAGAGACTGAGAATGGTTCATATAAAATTTTGGGACTAACTCCAAAGCTACTAGCAATTTAAGTTGTACAAAAGACAAGGTATCCCCTGGATCTAACAAAGTATAAGCATCAAGGTGAAACACTTGTAACATATTAGTAACCACATCCGGTGAAGTCTCCTGCTCCTGACGCGAGGCAAGGGCATAGAATATGTTTTGGCTCTACCCGCCACCCCCATTAGTGGATGCCCCCTGCTGAGCTAAATGTATTGGCGCTGCTTCTGACCTGGTAGTTTTTGGACAACCTCTCTCATCATCCTGTCTAGCAAATGGACACACTTGGCGCATGTGGCCGAATTTACTGCACCCATAATAGATATTTGAGCCGAGTAAGCACTCCCTAGCATGGCTCTTGCAACACTTCCTGTAGGATGGAAAGGTGCACTCTACCTGCATGCCCCTCTGGTCCCTCAAACCTGAGGCCCTGCTTCTCTTATCACCCTTGGGTATGGACGAAGCACTAGCTGATGATGGTGCTAGAGCTAGTGACCTCTACTGAATCTTAGGGCGGTGACCACCGCTAGATCTCTACTGAGTGAACCCATAGCTATCTGTTCGGGCCGTTTTGCCCTCTCTCTCCCTCACATCTGTCGCCTCCATCTACTGGGTGTACAAGAGCATCCGAGGGAAATTCATATCCTAGTGGAGCATAGAGGTCCTACAATCTTTGTATAAATATCTCAGCACCCCATGTATAAACCTGCTCACTTGTGCCCTCTGGTCAACAACTACCTCTGGGGTGTACTTTGATAATCGAGTGAACTTAATGGAATACTCTTGTACCGTCATCTTTCCTTGCTTAAGATTCACGAAATCGACTGATTTCAACTCCCTCATCTCACGAGGGAACAGTCAATCTAGGAACGCAACATGGAACTCCTACCAAGTGACAGGGCCTACTCCGGCGGCCCTACTATCTTTCCACTACTTGAACCAGATGTGTGCGACCCCTTTCAACTAATATGAGGCCAACTCCGCACACTCAACTCCATATCACCCCCATGACCTAGCTGATCTTCACAACCTCATCAATGAACTCATGCGGGTCCTCATCTATTTTTGACCCAAGGAACTCTGGCGGGTTCATTCTCAAGAAATCTCTAACTTGAGTTGCCGTTGCGTTTCTGTTTTATGGAATATACACCACTGTCTGCTGATTAACCTGAGCAGTCAAGGCCTGCGTGAGCATCGGAATAGTTGCCCAGAATTCAACTTGGGAAATTAGCTCTAGTGCATGGTGTTGCTGGACTAGTGGAGCCTGTTGGTGCCCGTTCCCGTTGCCATCCTCATGGTCGTTTCCATTCCCATTCCTCCTACCGTTAACTCTGTAGGGAGCCATGATTCTGCAATTGTGAATAGCACGAGTTAGAAGAATAGGGGACATTTCATCGCATGACATAGATCATGAAAGAAGGAAACATTTCCTAAATGTCTCGTAGCCTCTTCGTCATAAGTGTGGCGCTCTTCACACCCATGAATAAGACTCTACTTAACGCAGCTTTTAGACTCCCTAGGACACTTCAAACCTATTGCTCTAATACCAAGTTTGTCACAATCTGAACGTAGATCCAGATCGTACACGGGACAAAGAGCCCCGAGAGACTCCAAGTCGACCCATGGCATAAACATACATCTAACTTAATACTAACAAAGAGGAATACTTAGCATAATAACATAGAGGAAACATAACCATGACATAACATAGAATAGAAACTCACTTTATGTATGATAGCTGAATACTACACATTGTCTGAAAGCCTCTAACGTATATGATGGGTTGATGCGACAATACCCCCAACTAACCCAATGATCTTGGGCATGTTTACATGCCCAAATACTATTTTATACCCATGTTTTACCCATGTTGTACCTTAATTTAAGAATTATCACATGTATTTTGTGCAACTTGTGGCCATGGACTAACAAATATGATTAGCTCTTTTTATAGGTTGAAATTGCCAATGTATGGAGCTCAATGTGAAGACAATGGTCCTAATATTGAAGATAAATGTTAAGGGATGGATTATGGATGATGAGACAAGCTAAAAAGGACATTTGGAGTCAACTCCATGCCATGGAGAAGCGTTGGGGTGTTCAACAACGTGCCACGGAGCAAAGAATTAATTTATATGAGAAGGGGCTAGCAAACAGTGAGCATCCGCAATAGCAGAGTGTCACAGAGGCAAATCTCCGCGATAGTCAGCATGTCACAGAGGCAAATCTCCGCAATAGCCAGCGTGACACAAAGATGTTTCACCATAGTCCAAATTTTGCATTTTGCCAATTTATTATAAATTGAACCCTTAGCTTCTAAATTTATTATCAGGAAATATTTTGAGAACACCAGAAAAAAACGAAGGGAGAAGTGAAGAGCTCTACCTAGGGTTTGTTATTTTTCATTTTCTTTTAACTACTCTTGTAAGTATCTTACTCTAATTATGTTTTTGAATATTTATATGAACATGAGTGGCTAAAACCCCTCCTCTAGGGCTGAGGCCACATGATATGATTGTAAATGCATGAATTCTTCTTAGGTTTGAGTTGTTAGTTATTGTTTTTTCTTTATTTATTATCGTTGTTTTTATGATTAATCACCATGAAAACAAACTCGTTAATCTTAGGTAAAAGCTTGAAAGAATAACCCTAGGTTAAAACCCAAGAATGTGGGGAGCAAGTTCTTGTCTTTACGATAAGATTTGCGGTTAGGATAGAAACTATACCTAAATTGTCTTGCTTGGTTAATAAAATGGGGTGAGCTATACACCAACTTACAATTGTCACATCACCGCTCGTAGAAGTAGTTGTGAAGCTAAGTCAGGTTAAATGATTTTAGAAGTACGAAAGTCAATAATCAAGGGCATAAACCCCGTAAACCACATCCACGTATGTAAATTACTCACGAATTAGGACGTCACATCCCCACTTAACAATGTTGGTGTGAGACTAGTTTGTTGTATTTAGAGGCTCGAAAGACCATGAACACCACAATTTAATTATGTGAGACAACAACTAAAGTTTTCATAATCGAACCATTGTGAATTGTAGCATTGCATGATTATCAGGCCTTAACTCTAGTTGCTTCTTGTATTGTTTCTCGATTGTTTTGTGATCACCTCTAGATTTAATTAAAATTATACAAAATCTCTTCTACCAATACTAGTGAAGGTTAAATTAACACTTGAAATTGAATATTCACTTAATTAGTCCAGTTCTTGTGGGTTCGACATCCGGCTCTTAAAAAGGGCTACTGTATTACTTGTACGACCGCGTACGCTTGCGCGTGCGCTGGGGCGCAATAAGTTTTTGGTTCCGTTGCCAGGGACTGGCAAAATTGGTGAATTTCTTGTTTTGTATTAATGTCTAATTTTCTAAGTGTTGAAAAAAAATTATTTATTAGTTTTAGATTTCTTTTACTTTTGTTTTTAGTTTGATACCCTTCTTGACATGACATCATGGAACATAAATGGGTTGAATGGTGGATAATCATATGTTGGTGAGTCCTTTCTAAATTTTGGAGGACCCCACTTGTGGAAATATTGTCCTACTTGCAGTATATGTGGTGGTCAGGATGGCCATTGGAATGGTATAGGAATGATGAAGAGGAGCACTTTGGACATAAAGCTCAGATAGAAAACATGTTAAAACATGTTCTTGAGCAGATAGAAGCGATGAGGGAGCAGATTGAAGTAATGAGAATTCAGACTAAGGAAAATGGAGAGGCCCTAGAAATGATGAAAGCCAAGTTCATGGAGATAAAGGCTGAGGCTGAAGCTTGCACTTCTTTGCAAGTCACGGTCTTAGCCAATACTCAAGAAGGATCTCAAGGATAAAAAAAAGAGTGAGTTCTTAGAACAAGCTCAACAATTAGAAGCTCCTGAGAGTCTTTGTGATGGTATCACATATATGGCCAATCTAGTCATAAAAGATGGGATAGAGTTCCAACTAGTTGATATTCATGTGGCGTCAGATGTTGATGTGGAGAAGGTGTACATAAGTAAGGAGGTCATGCACAATGCAGTTTCATAGTTGAGGTGTATTGTACCTAACTTGAAGTATTTCCCGACATTAAGTTTGGTTGACAACCTAGAAATAGAGTCTTCCAAGGTTGTAGAGAAAGGTCTAGAGGAGGAACAAGCCCCGTATATTCTGAAATTTGCTAATTCCGAGAGACAAAATAACTCTTCACTTATGTAAGGGTCAATAAGTGCCATAGGCAGCATCTACTGCTTGGTCCTTTCATTTTTTCACCACCACCCTTGGAGCATGAGAGGAAACTAGAGAAGAAATTAGGGGTGAGATCCATATCCTCGAAGTAGAGGAAAAAGTGGTGAAACATGATGTGTTGTGCCACGACGTATAATAAAGCGCTTCTTGGGAGGCAACCTAAGGGTACCACAGGTACAAATTATTTTTCTATTGTTTTGATTTTGGGTTATTTTCACTTTTTATTTTGTTGTTCTGATGTAAGCACAAGAAAAAAGGGAAGTCTGAGTACCCTTAGAAGAAGAAGCTAAGGAGCATGTTAAAGCACAAGTATGGGGTTGAGGATCCCCAAGATGAAAAATGGACAACACATGCTGCTAGCTACGACTAGAGGCCTCAGGAAGTATCTCTCACCTTTAGTCATGCTTTTAATGATGCTTTGGGGACATAACATATTTTAAGTGTGGGGTGAGGAAAATTTTAGAATTTTGTGCTAAGTTATTTCAGGTGAATGTGGTGCTGGGTATAATATTTTTTGTTGAAAAAGTTTGAATTGAGCACAATTCACCCACCCTTTGGTTTTTCTTTTCGGATCTTTTCCGAAGGGGGGAACTTTGGACCGAGAAATAAATTTTCATTTGTTTGTACATAACTTTCAGTCATAGTTAGGGACTTTTCCCGATGATGGATGGATGACAACCGTCTTAAGGGAAAATCAGCCAATAGATGTTGTGTTTGAACCCTGAGCTGATTGATAGTTTGATGTTTTTGTTATATGTTGTACATGATTGTAAGATGCAAGTGGTTTTAATTGAGAAGCATGTTAACCAGTTGTATAACTTTGGTTGAGACACCTAGGCTCTTGAATGTGACTCTATATGCTTAAATCTTAATTTTGAATTCTTGTAATTAGCTGAGTTAAGAGTCTACTTAATCTGTCTTGAATTGAGAATGCGCTGTGAGTGTAAGGTTTTTGAATATTCCATGCTATTGTGTAGTGTCTAGAACTTGTCTGGTGTGTACACAAAATGAAATGGGGGATGTCGACTGTAGGAGATGATTTAGGTATTTCTTTGAATGAGCCTAATTTTTATCCCTCTCTTTACCTACCTTGAATGTCTGATCCTAGTTAGCTCCATTGAGCCTTAAGCCTATTCTTTGATAGCTGAAACACAAGCTTAATCCTTTTCTTTCAATAGCCTTGAAGTTGATCCAAAACTCCTAAGCACTTAAATGAAAATTTTAAAAGAGTAAAGGAGTGAGAATCGTGAAAAAGAAGGAAAAATAACGGTTGTGGGAGTTGAGAAAAAGATTAGAGATGCAATTGTTTGAAAATGCTTGAGTATTGGTAGGGAGTAAGAGAATAAAAGAATGAAAAAGTTGCTTAGGTACTCCTTACTAATAAGCTAAGTGTGCTTAAAGAAATAGGGCAAAAAAAGAGGAAATTTATGAGTGAAAATAATAAAGGTTAAGTAAGAGAAGAGATGTCCGTAATGAAAGTGTGATGTATTAAAAGTGCTTGGGGAAGATAGCCACTATTATTGGATAGAATAGTACCTACCCGTCCCTTAGCTTACATTAAACCTGATAAGTCCTACTTGATCTTACTTTTAAAAAATTCCTAAATTAATGGAGTAGTACACTAAAGGAAAACTTATGGGTCAATACATGATGCATGTGAATTCTTTGTGAGAGTGAGCTCAATTCTTATTCATACACCCATACATGTTATAATTGGAAAACTTTCGAGTGAAGAATGGGTATCTCGCTTATTGTGAGGGAACATGTTTGAGGAAAGATAGAATTTATGTTGGACTTCTTGATTGGCTAATGGGCATGAGTTTGTTGTGGTTGTGGAGTCGATTCTTGAGACTAGGAGGTCTTGATTTGGTTGTATTAGATTTGAATTGTGTTATATATTCTATATATAGCATGATTTATTTGAATTTTCCATCTAAATCAGTCATTGTAGCCTTAATTTGAGCCTTACGTCAATTAGTAATTTGTGAGTCTTCCTTGTGCATGAGATGTAAAGGATTTGTTCGAGGACGAACAAGGATTTAATCCTAGGGTAGTGATCTTGGGCATGTTTACATGCCCAAATACTATTTTATACCCATGTTTTACCCATGTTGTACCTTAATTTAAGAATAATCTCATGTATTTTGTGAAATTTGTGGCCATGGACTAACAAATATGATTAGCTCTCTTTGTAGGTTGAAATTGCCAATGTATGGAGCTCAATGTGAAGATAATGGTCCTAATCTTGAAGATAAATGTTAAGGGATGGATTATGGATGATGGAGTCAACTCCGTGCCATGGAGAAGCATTGGGGGGTTCAACAATGTGCCACGGAGCAAAGAATTAATTTATATAAGCAGGGGTTGCCAAACAGTGAGCATCCGCGATAGCAGAGTGTCATGGAGGAAAATCTTTGCGATAACCAGTGTGTCACAAAGGAAAATCTCCACAATAGTCAGTGTGACACGGAGTTGTTTCACCACAATCCAAATTTTGCATTTTTTCAAATTATTATAAATTGAACCCTTAGCTTCTAAATTTATTATCAGGAAATATTTTTTGAGAACACCAGAAAAGAGCGAAGGGAGAAGTTAAGAGCTCTACCTAGGGTTTGTTATTTTTCATTTTCTTTTAACTAATCTTGTAAGTATCTTACTCTAATTATGTTTTTGAGTATTTGTACGAACATGAATGGCTAAAACCATTTCTCTAGGGTTAAGGCCACATGATATGATTGTAAATGCATGAATTCTTCTTGGGTTTGAATTGTTAGTTATCTTACATTCTTCATTATCGTTGTTTTTATGATTGATCACCATGAAAACAAACTCATTAAGCTTAGGTAAAAGCTTAAAAGAGTAACCCTAGGTTAGAACACAAGAATGTGGGGAGCAAGTTCTTGTCTTTACGATAAGATTCGCGGTTAGGATAGAAATTATACCTAAATTGCCTTGCTTGGTTAATAAAATGGGGTGAGCTAGACATCGGCTTAGAATTGTCACATCACCACTCGTAGAAGTAGTTGTGAGGCTAAGTCAGGTTAAATGATTAGAGGTACGAAAGTCAATAATCAAGGGCATAAACCCCGTAAACCACACCCACGTATTTAAATTACTTATAAATTAGGATGTCACATCCCCGCTCAACGATGTAGGTGTGAGACTAGTTTGTTGTATTTAGAGGCTCGAAAGACCATGAACACCACACTTTAATTATGTGAGACAACAACTGAAGTTTTCATACTCGAACCATTGTGAATTGTAGCATTGCATGATTATCAGTCCTTAACTCTAGTTGCTTCTTGTATCGTTTCTCGATTGTTTTGTGATCACCTGTAGATTTAATTAAAATTATCCAAAATATCTTCTACCAATACTTATGAAGGTTAAATTAACACTTGAACTTGAATATTCACTGAATTAATCCAGTCCCTGTGGGTTCGACATCCGGCTCTTAAAAAGGGCCACTGTATTACTTGTACAATCACGTATGCTTGCGCGTGCGCTGGGGCACAATACCCGACAAGTATGGAAACCAAAAGTAAAGCAATAACTGATATAAACTGGTCCTCAAAGAATGAAGACTCACCAAAGAGTCGGATGCTAATCTCTGAGACAAGCTAATGAAGGTGCTGGGTCTGAAGATCGGAGCCTGTATCATGAAACGAAATAGCATAGAATATGCGCTCAGTACGTGGAATGTACCAAGTATGTAAGATAAGTAAAACAGACATTCAAAATATATAAAAGTTCATAAGAGATCATAAGAGTAGTACAACATGCTCATAACATAAATATCATAATACAACATAGGGCTTAAGGCTTTCAGAACATTCGTAATTCATTCATTATCATAGTCATTAAAAAAAACTTTATAAATCGCACCTGAGCTAGAATAACATCAACATAATCATGCATAAATCATGAGAAACAGTGGTAGGACTCATAATAACTAACATCATCATGGTAGAGCCTTACATGATGCCCCAACTATCTCGCTCAATTTAGCAGAGCTGTCCATGGCTTGCAAGGCAAGGGACATGCATTATCTGATATCGTGAAAGAGAGGATCCATTAACATCGTAATGTAACATCATGAACCTATGGTGGCACGTAGTTATGAGACACCAGCGTAGTCCTTTGAACACCGGACTACTCGGTGCTAGACACTGCTCCCAAAAATATGCACATTAGTCTCATACGTAAATCATAAATATCATTTAAGAGATCATGGCTAAATAAATATTTAACATCGTTGATCCCCATTTACATACATGTTTAGCCATGAATCAAGGGCCTTTTAGTCGGCCAACATCATAAATTTATCAATCATGAAATCCATATCATAATTTGTAAATCATTCTTGAACATGTGGGCACTGCCCAATACTTTAACTTGCTTGAAAATATTTAATTCCATCGAAAACATGATTATAAACATGGGTAACTTGAAAACATGCTTTTCATCATCAATACTTCATCATACATGAACATTCATCATAAACCTTGACTTTCATAAACTTCTCATAATTGGGCTATTTAAATTTAAATATCTCGAAACATGATTTTAATGAAAAACAATGTAAAACTTGCCCATGAATCATAATTCAATAGTAGAAATACATTTAAATAATACCCATGTAGAGAATTAGGAATTTCATGCATTGTGTTAAAACCCCATAGAATTAACATAGGAAATTTCATGAATTGAGAGATTGGGCATGGGTGTGGAAGGATTCACCCACTCATAACCCTACATACCTAATTAAAGCTGATTCTTATACTTCCTTGATTGCCCAAGAGGAATTTGAGAAGAATTAGAAGGGCTTAAGCTTGATCTCCTCTCTAACTTCATAACTTTGCATGCATGGGTTTAGAATAGGCTAGAATGGCTTATCCCACCTGTCCGGCAGGTTTGCTATAGGGTTTTAAAACCGTCACGCAAGTGCACGTGGTCAAACAAGTAATAAAGTGGCTAAGTAAGCCAAGTATCGATCCAAGGAGACTCAGGATAAGTAAAATTGCCTAAGTACACTATATTCTTATCTTACTTCTAATTATGCTAACAACAGCGTAACCAACAGTTAAATAAGTTTTTGTTTATAAAATATATATATATACTAAAACTATTAACAATTATTTACTGTGAATTTAAACTATGGATATGAGCATGCCAAGGTTAAGAACAAGTAATGAATTCGATTATAATAGTAATTTGGTTAATCTCTTCTTCATGTTGCTAGCCAAGTACAGTAGCCTAGAAATTAAAACTCTCGTATTTAATTTCACTTTAGAATCATAAACCATCCGTCTATATTTCTGTGATCAAATGCAATTTATGACCTAGCAATACAATTCCGGTTCCTAAACTGACTAATACGGCTTTCAAGTATATTTCTATCAGGAAAGCACATCAAAACCCAATTTTCCCAAATCAAGTTAAGAACAATACCCTATTAATTCACAACTTTCCAATTTCTTGCTCTCTCGAGTGAAATTGGACTTTTTAGATGTATATTAATGTCGGCCACACACTAATGCAGTAGAAACAAGAATTAATAGAACAACATAGAAGAAGAAGAAGAAAACCATAAAATTAATAATCAAAATTCATCACAAATGTTCATAACCTCAGCAAGGAAGAGAATTAGCCACTCATTTGTGGATTGATCATCCTAAAACAAGTGTAAATCATACATATAATTGAAAGAAAGAAGAAAGGAAGAGAAGAAATCCCTTAGCTTTTTCGTCCCTCAACTGCTTCTAACCCAAGTCCTAGCTCCACCAAGTCTGAACTAATTAAAATAAACCTAAGTGTGCTATTTATACTAGTGGGAAATTTTTCCCGGAATAACAAGCAACGTGTCATGGAGGCCATCGCGGAGCACTGGCTCCGTGACACGGCATGGACGCGGACCCTCTCTGGAATTCCAGGGTCCAGTAAAATAGCCTCAACGTGGCACGGAGGCCAACGCGGAGGCCTATCTCTGTGCCACGGAGCTGTTGCGAGGCCACACTGGAATTTGCCATTTAATTTCCTCTCCAGGAAGTGTGCCTCCGCGATGGTAGCGTGGCACGGCTCCATCGCGGAGCCCCTATACTTTGTGCATTCCAATGTCTTTTCCACGCTCGCATCCGAGTCCAACTCCGATATTGTTCCAACACGCATTTTAGCTCCTAAAAATCATATTTACCTGCAAAACAAATGCTAATCATGTTGGCTAGTATAAATTCACATTTTATTACCAACTACATGAGAATATATACACATTGCACAACAAACAAGACGAAAATGATATGTTTGAGTATCACTTGGGCATATAAATCTGCCCAAGATCACTTACCCCACACTTAAATCCTTGTTCGTCCTCGAACAACACATACACAACTCATGCAAATTACATCCCAACCTTTGTCACTATGGTGCGACAATTTACACTACGGTCATACCGATTATTCAATTTTTTTGCAAATCATCAAGAAAACATGCATGGTCTTACAATGCAATGACCTTTCATACATCAAGACTTCCTAGACTTTAAGAATCGACTCTCGATATCGGCAAACTCATGCAAATCAGCTAGTCAAGATATCCGACACGAAAATCAATCTTTCATCAAGCATGTGCCCTCACAACTCAAGAGAGTCTTCCCCTTTATGTTCATGCAACACACAAACATTCAAGTAGGGGAATATAAAAATTAATTTCACTCTCTCTCCCAAAAGAATTCACATGCATCATGTCATGACCCATAGGCTTGCCCTTAGTGTATTACTCCACTAATATAAAGAAATGCAATGTAAGATCATGTAGGACTTTAATGGGTTGTAATGGAAGCTATGGAACTAGTATGTATATTGGATTAGCCAATAATAGTCGCTAGCATCCTTAAGCGCCTTTTCAACACATTCCCATCGACTCATGGATACTTTTCTTCTTTTTTTTTTCTCTTTTTCTCTCATTCATGCTGGTTTCCTTTCGTACAGCCCATTTCATCAAACACACTTGACACAAAACAAAGGGTTTTCATGTACCCTCAATATCATTTAATTATAACAAGTGCCTCTTCAACCTCATCTTTTCTTTCCTCACTTTGCTTCTCTTTTTCTTTTCACTCTTCTCACTCTTTGACACTTTGGGAAAAGAATTTTCTTTTCTTCTTAAGCGCTTAAGATTTTTGTATAGACTTTACGGCTAATGAAAAGAAGGAAAAAAGCTTAGTTTATACAATTTTGGACAAAAGAAAGAAAGAAACGGCTAAAGGCTCAACGGGCTGACTAGGGTATACAATCACATAAAAAGGTAGAGTATGACAAGAAAGAAAAAATAGAAACTCTCGGTTAAAACAAAGAAATGCCTACATCCTTTCCAACACTCCACCTCCTTCATTTCATTTCGTACACACACCAGGCAAGTTCTAGACACTTCACAATAGCATAGAATAAAAATACCTCACTTCACACACCTCATGCACATGCTCGATTCAAGATGCATTCACAGACTCTTTAATTAGCCAATTGCATGAATTCAAAAATTAAGCCTCAATCATACCGAATCAAATTCTACAGCCTAGGTAACTCAACATATTTACAAAATTGCATGCTTTCAAACGAATCACTTTCACATTTTGAACATCAGTTACAACACGCAGCGAAATTTTGCAACCATAAAGCAACTACAGGTTCATTGATGCAATCCACCAAAGAAAAACTGAAAACAAATTAAAATCCAACTCCTATCGACTACATTTCCCTTAAGACGGTCGTCATCCATCCATCATAGGGAACGGTCACTAACTATGACATCGGTTCAATGGGACTATTCTCGGTAAAAGAACTTAAAACAAACTCCGAGAAACCCAAAATAAAAACCGAAAAATTTTGCAACACATCGATCATTTCGATAGAAAAATATTTACAAAAGATTTTGATAAGTGCAGAATATTTTCGCAAAAATTTTGAAAAATATCGATCATTTGGATAAGAAAGGAATATTTACAAAATATTTACACTGGCAACCACAACTTTTCATCACACACATCATTAACCACAAAAAATATACAGCTACAACACAAATCAGTTCACAACAAGGAAACATAAACATACATACAAACCAAGGAAAAAGCATACAGCAGATTAGCCCAACCCCAGCACCTAACTACTTCCCACCCTACACTTAAATCGAACACTGTCCCCAGTGTTCACAAAAATACAAAGCACAAAATTTCGGGTGGTGGAACTCCCTGCTCAGTCGAAATATTCGACTTCTTCATCCGGTGCTGCTGCCTCGTCGCCCATGTCTGAGTCAGCTCCATCGTCGTCATCGGACTCCACATCGGAGTCCTCCCGACGTGTCTCCTCGTTAGTAGGGACATCGTCATCAGTAGGCTCAATGAAGGCTGGTCCCACTCGGCATAGAGCTCTGGCGTTCTCGACGAATGGGTAGTCCAGCTCCAGCTGCCATAATTCTTTCTTGGTGGCTGGTCTCCCACCAATCCGTAGCTGAAGCATCTGCATGCCAAACATACATGCCATGTACTGATCGTCACGAGTATGTCGCTCGCCCAAAGTCAGCACTGGCCCGTGTGTGGTGTCGGGGGCCTTAGTTTTTGTCACATCGAGGGCCCTCCACTCCAACTGCGGGATGTAATCCAAAGCCTCTTCCTCGACATCGAGGCCTCGGAGAAAAGTGGTGATGAGTCCGCCAAACCCGTATCTGTGGCCCTGGTGTAGTCTGGCTCTCTTCATGGCGGATATAATGACCGCCCCAACATTAATCTCAAGCCCTTTCATAAGGGCATACACCAAGCAGACATGGTCCCGGGTCACATCCGTCATGTGAACTCCCGGGATCAAGCAAGAACACACAATCTTCAGCCATATTCTGGCCTCCCTATTCATCTGCGAATAAGGCAGAGTCTGGTGGTAACCCCTCTCCTTATGTCTACTCCATCGGGCTGTGGATCGAGCCCCACACAACGTACGTCTGATGTCGGCGTAAGGTGGGGTGATGTTTAGCTGGCGGAGAACGTGGGCATCTGTGTCCCGCGCTCCAACGATGGCATTAAATTACTGGGGTTCCAGAGTGACAATCTGCCCTCTGATTTTTATTGTGTGGCTTCTGATGGCTGGGTTCCAATTTGCGTAGAACTCCCGGACTAAATGTAGGTTGCACTCCTTGGGCTCCTGAAATATAAAGCTGAGCCCAGCTGCTTCAATCCTCTGCACAATACGGGGGAACTCCTGTGCTAGTGGTTCCCGTGCAATATGTTCCTCCGGGAAGTACTTGCTTTCCTTATGCTTAGCATACCACTTCTTCCCTTCCTCGGTTACCCACCTTCTTCCGTATTGGCGGCGCTGGCCACGCGGAACAGCTGGTGCAGCTGGGACTGCAGTGCCCAATCTCATTCTTTTTCTTCCGGTGCCAGAAGTAGAAGCACCTTTGCCCTTATCCTGCCTACTCGCCATTGTACCTGTCAATATACATGAACAAGCGTAATGTCAAGATATAAACATGTTAACTTCGGCTAAGGTCGGGTTACACAACGTTTACCCCACACTTAGTCCTTAGCTACTTTTACAAACTATGGCAAGGATAACTCAATTTACACCAAAACAATCAACTATACAATTTATGCTTAGTGCGTTCACAAAAATTTCGACAGCATAACGGTTAGTGTACTACTCAGACTTCATACAGCTAATCCCAATCCTACTATCGCTAACAATTCAACCATCGCACTTAGCAACAAAAACAACAAATAAAAAAAAACAAAGACAAAACATTCTATATACAATCGAATCCAAATAATCAAACCAATTTGCACAATTTTTGCATTTTCCCCAACAATTCGAGAATTCATCGTCTGTTAACATTCACACAATATTTACACGACTTAGCTCAATTTACAACCACACCCCGGCATCTAATTCATCAACTTATCAAATAACCCAATTCAATTTCAACAACCCATGCCCTAGAATACAATTTTACAATCAAATTCGAATTATTTAGATAATCTACAAGTTCAAATGCTAATTACAACAATCCGAACATATATCAATCACAAATAACTCAACATCATGTTAAATTTCTACTTAGGGTGATATATCTCACCTCACATGCCCAAATTCGACTAAAATTGCCAAAAATTTGAGAGAAACAAGGAAAACATACCTTTGAGTTGAAGAACCGAAGAAACTTGACGATTTCTTTGCCTAGTAGCGTGGAACGTTGGTTGGGGAGGGGGATTTGGGTGTTTGGTCGCGGAAAGGAGAAGGAATGGGGAAAAATTGGGCAAAAATCGGGGTTAATTTAAAGAAAAACACGCTGGTCACCCGGCAACCCGGTGTGACCCGGCACCAAATACACGGCAACGTGTCACGGAGGGTAACGCGGAGCCCCTCCTCCATGACACGGAGCCAACGCGCCAGTGCACTGTTTCTTCAATTAAATTATTTTTTCATACCTTGCCTTATTCTTCCCAATTCCATGCATATTTGTCTCCGTTTGACCTGAAAAATCACCTCACTAAACAAAATTGGTTAGATTAATAGATTTCCCTAACTAAAATGAAAAATATTAACTAAAACAAAAATATATACCAAATCAAGAAAAGAAAAATAAAAATAAAAATTATTTACACTAAAAAAAGAAAGAAAGAAAAAAAATATTTTTCACGGGTTGCCTCCCGTGCAGCGCCTGGTTTACCGTCGCGGCTCGACGTCCTTTATGCTCAATTATCTACTAGGGTGATGGACGATTTGTCACGATCGTTGTCCTCCCCCCAGTAGTTCTCAACCTTATCAGGTGGCCTTCCTATTAACTCTCGGGAATCATTTATTCGATTAGCGTTCCCTTGATCAATCACATTGATCACCGAGAGTTCTTCATTCACCGTCGGGAGCTTAGGTGCTTTGTACACATCGAACACTTCGACCTTGTCATGTGCTCGCATTGTAAGTTGACCCACAGCTACGTCAATTAATGCTTTTCCGGTTGCCAAAAAGGGTCGTCCCAAAATAAATGGGACTTCAGCATCTGGTTCAAAGTCCAGAACAATAAAATCGACCGGAAAAATAAGGGACCCCACTTGCACTAGAACATCCTCAACAATGCCATCCGGCTTAGCTAAGGATCTGTCTGCTAGCTGCAAGATCACTGTTGTAGGTCTAGGACTCCCTAGACCTAACTTTCTGAATACCGAAGATGGCATCAGATTGATACTTGCCCCCAAGTCGCATAATCCACGAGCTCGGATACTCTGCCCAATAGTCAGTTGGATAGTAAAACTTCCAGGGTCTTTCAGTTTCGTGGGCAGTCTGTTTTGAATCCGGGAAGTGCATTCCTCCGTCAAAGCTACCGTGGCATACTCAGTCAGACGACTTTTGTTGGCCACGATGTCTTTAATATTTTTGCATATTTGGGCACTCCCTGCAAGACATCAACAAGAGGTAAATTAACATGTACCTATTTAAGCACCTCCATAAATTTCTTGAAACACGCCTCCTCCTTGTGTTTCTTGAGTCGTTGAGGGAACGGGGGTGGAGGTCTTTCTGCTTCTGCTTCTTTGGTCTTCCCCCTATCAGAACTTTGTTCCTCCTCAACATCTGCTGCTCCTGACTTTTGAGGCGGTCTTTCCGGTTCCACCTCCTTCAACTGTAAACCACTCCTCGTGGTCACTGCATTCACCTTCTTTGGATTAGGATCCGTGTCACTAGGTAGTCCTCCTCTGGGTCTTATATTTTTGGAACTAGAAAATTGCCCAAACTGATATTCAAGAGCCTTGGTCGCCAATTGATTATTCTTCACTTCGGCTGCCAATTTAACATAGTCAGCCTGCAATTGTGCCTCATTAGCGATCATGGTTTTGAACATCTCCTCAATGGTAGGTGATGGTGGTGGAGGAGGGGCATTGTGATTTCTGAATTCAGCTTGATAGTTATGTTGCCCTCCTTGATTTCTATGCATACCCTGACCAGAACTTTGGCCTTGTTGGTTGTTGCTACCCCACGAAAAATTCGGATGGTTCCTCCAATTTGAGTTGTAGCCACTACCAAACTGCTGCTGATTTCTCTGTGCATTGCCCACAAAGTTAACAGAATCAGGATTTGCACCACAGCACTCGGCTGAATGCTCACTACTACCACACACTTCACACCACATATGTTGGACCGCATTGACTGAAGCTGAAGGCTGGTTCAAGTTCATATTGCTGAAGTGATTATTTAACTGATTTTGCAAGGCAGCTATCTGTGCAGCGATAGCTGTAAATCCATCCACTTCAAGCACTCCTGCTGCTTTCCTTGCTCCACCTCTTGATGAATCTGCATTCCATTCTGGATTGCCCTGTGAAATTCGGTTGAGCAAAGTGTACAGCTCCTCGTAAGTCATTTCCAGCACTTGCCCTCCAGCTGCTGAGTCTAACAGAATTTTAGTATGGGGTTCCAAACCCTCAATAAATGTGTGTACCAACACCTCATTGGACTGATGATGATGAGGACAGTCCCGCAACATGGATTTAAATCTTTCCCAGGCTTGATATAGATTTTCTCCCTCCCTCTGTTTAAAACTTAGAATTTGACTTCTAAGTCTGGCTGTTTTACCAGAAGGGAAAAATCTAATCAAAAACTTCCGTGCAAGATCATCCCACGTTGATATAGAATTTGGTGGTTCAACTTTTAACCACCTCTTGGCTTCACCAAGTAAGGAAAACGGAAATAAGGTGAGCCGAACATAATCAGGTGACACTCCAGCGGGTATATAAGTGTCACTTATCTCCAAAAAATTCTGGAGATGTTGTTGTGGGTCTTCATGAGGGAGACCGGTAAATTGCCTGCTTGTGTGCAAAAGTTGCACCATATTCTGCTTTAATTCAAACCTCCCTCCAGGCTCTGGTTTGCGGATACTAGAATGTACATTGTTGGCATGTGGGATTGCCACCTCGCGAACCGGCCTTGTTGCTGCTTCATCGGGCTTTAACACTGCCCGCACAACTGGTGGATTTTGTTGCTCCATAATAGATTGTCTGAGCAACTGCAGCTTCTTTTGTAGAGCTTCTCTACGTTGACTATGAAATTCACGTTCAGGCTCTAAGTAAGATTCCACCAGCTCTTTGTCCCTTGCCAGTGTTCACAGAAATCAAATCTGCAAAATACAGGCTAAGACCAAGTTGTTAACACTTAAGAAAATAAAACAACAATACAGTAAATTTACACTTATCACAATTTCACCAATTGCCTAGTCTCCCCGGCAACGGTGCCAAAAACTTGTCCGGCAGGTTTGCTATAGGGTTTTAAAACCGACACGCAAGTGCACGTGGTCAAACAAGTAATAAAGTGGCTAAGTAAGCCAAGTATCGATCCAAGGAGACTCAGGATAAGTAAAATTACCTAAGTACACTATATTCTTATCTTACTTCTAATTATGCTAACAACAGCGTAACCAACAGTTAAATAAGTTTTTGTTTATAAAATATATATATATACTAAAACTATTAACAATTATTTACTGTGAATTTAAACTATGGATATGAACATGCCAAGGTTAAGAACAAGTAATGAATTCGATTATAATAGTAATTTGGTTAATCTCTTCTTCATGTTGCTAGCCAAGAACAGTAGCCTAGAAATTAAAACTCTCGTATTTAATTTCACTTTAGAATCATAAACCATCCGTCTACATTTCTGTGATCAAATGCAATTTATGACCTAGCAATACAATTCCGGTTCCTAAACTGACTAATACGGCTTTCAAGTATATTTCTATCAGGAAAGCACATCAAAACCCAATTTTCCCAAATCAAGTTAAGAACAATACCCTATTAATTCACAATTTTCCAATTTCTTTCTCTCTCGAGTGAAATTGGACTTTTTAGATGTACATTAATGTCGGCCACACACTAATGCAGTAGAAACAAGAATTAATAGAACAACATAGAAGAAGAAGAAGAAGAAAACCATAAAATTAATAATCAAAATTCATCACAAATGTTCATAACCTCAGCAAGGAAGAGAATTAGCCACTCATTTGTGGATTGATCATCCTAAAACAAGTGTAAATCATACATACAATTGAAAGAAAGAAGAAAGGAAGAGAAGAAATCCCTTAGCTTTTTCGTCCCTCAACTGCTTCTAACCCAAGTCCTAGCTCCACCAAGTCTGAACTAATTAAAATAAACCTAAGTGTGCTATTTATACTAGTGGGAAATTTTTCCCAGAATAACAAGCAACGTGTCACGGAGGCCATCGCGGAGCACTGGCTCCGTGACACGGCGTGGACACGGACCCTCTCTGGAATTCCAGGGTCCGGTAAAATAGCCTCAACGTGGCACGGAGGCCAACGCGGAGGCCTATCTCCGTGCCACGGAGCTGTCGCAAGGCCACACTGAAATTTGCCATTTAATTTCCTCTCCAGGCAGTGTGCCTCCGCGATGGTAGCGTGGCACGGCTCCATCGCGGAGCCCCTATACTTTGTGCATTCCAATGTCTTTTCCACGCTCGCATCCGAGTCCAACTCCGATATTGTTCCAACACGCATTTTAGCTCCTAAAAATCATATTTACCTGCAAAACAAATGCTAATCATGTTGGTTAGTATAAATTCACATTTTATTACCAACTACATGAGAATATATACACATTGCACAACAAACAAGACGAAAATGATATGTTTGAGTATCACTTGGGCATATAAATCTGCCCAAGATCACCCACCTTGATACACTTTGCGAATGGCTTAAAACGACATAGTATAGGACCTTAGAACAAAGGAATGGCGAGAATACCCTTAATATCTTTGCAGAAAATAAATGCTCGTCAGTCCCCATGAGGGACCTAACGAGTCTTTGCTACCATCCACGAGTCGTCATATCAGTCGTTAGGTACACTACCAAAACTTCACTTAAAACTCGTAATGGCTCATCATACGAGACGTTATCGATGACCACGACTCATGGTCACCACTCATTATCTCCACTACCTCAACCTCAGATCATTTATTATTGATCACGAGCCACCCAATGAATCGTGATGTTTGAGCATGACTCATCGGGTCTATCCATCAGGTGCAGTGTCACTCACCTTTCCCCCTTTTAATTTTCTTGGCCACGACTGACCTGACGAGTTGTGGAGCCTGACCACGACTAGTGGTATGCCCGTGATGACCCCCCCCAAACAATTCTTTTAATTCAAGCCTAGTATCTCAACACGAGTCACTTCACGACTCATGGTCCTCCCGACGGGTCACAGAACGACTCGTTCTGTGACCTGGTACTACATTTCCAGTTTTCTCCATTTAAACTCGCGAGTTTGATCTTAGGGCTTCCGGAGTATTACACACTAGAGTCCCCAAGTGACATCCAACAAATCATTTTCAAGGAATCTAGTGCACTTGAAGAGGAGGATGTCAAACAAGAAGCATGCTTGAAAGGGGAGCGACATAAACTGCCCTCTTATCATTTTTCAACATTGAACTTGGTTGGAAAAGATGGAGACTGAGGAGACCAAGTCAATGGAGGAATTTGAGGAGGAAGATCAAAGTGGCTTCATCCTAGAGTATGCCATGCCATCAAGGTCAAAACACATCTCTCCTTTAAGGGACAAGAAACACAAGATGCAACATCCATTTCTTGATCCCTTGATGCTTACACCACCACCCTTCAAGCGGAGTAGAAGAATGGATAAGAAACTAGGGGTGCGATTCAAAAGCTCAAAGTGGAGAGAAAAGTGATGAAGTTGAAGTCGTCGAGCCACGACGTTAACTATGGCTCTTCTTGGGAGGCAATCCAAGTGCTTTTACTTTTTGTTATTACTTTTCCTATTGTTTTGTTATGATTTATGTTGGTGTTGTCTTTGATTGTGCAGGGATGGAACAGGTATGAAATGTGATAAAGGTGAGAGAATCCAAATTCAAATTGAGAAACCGACGCTAAACCGACAAAGAGCAAATCCAAATGTGTGAAATGCAAATATCAAACAGTATTTCTAGAAGAAAATTGCTTAAGCAGTGGCACAACTGTGTTAGTCTGGTGAAAGGATGGTTCAAAGGCAAGACACGTCAGTCGAACGCCGGTTATGAGCAGAACGCCTAGGGAGTTCTTCCAGCTATCCTTCCTTACTTTTTTCTACCAAGCGCATCGAGGACAATACTTTATTTGTGTTAGGGGGTGAAGTCTGAGTAACCCACTTGTTAACAGATGCACAATATGGCCCTATAATAGATTGGGTGATGTCATTCTTAAGGCTAAATCGTCATTACTTGTTAGTAGTATCATTTTTAGTGTTTTTTAGATAGTAGTCTTTTAATAAACTCCAAGGGTTTTCTTTTTACTACGGTTCTTTCCAAAGAAGTGGTTTCTTTATCTTTTCTTTTTTTCATCAAACTGGGTTGGCACTTCCCGATGATACATTGAGAGATGACTTTCTTAAGGAAAAATGTCAAGTCTAGAGTCTTGTAGAGTCTTTTGTGCACGTGTTTAATGTGGTACCACCAACATTTCTTGCTTAGCATTGTGCATGAATTTTGAAAAGAAAAGAGGGGTACTTAAATGTGAGAATGAGCACTTTTTTGTTATGAAATATACATTCGTTACTTGTCTTTTTGATTCATAACTAGCTTGTCAAAAGTTATTCTCTTAATGTGATGAAGTAAGTGTGTGACCCCTTGGATTGGGATGCCTTGCGTGGTGAGGCTTTTTGCTTAATTCTTGCGTATGCATGATTGTATAGAACTTTTCCTAAGTATGACTCTAGGTGAAATGATAGATGGGGATACACTTAGAATACGATCTTAGGCCCTCTTTTGTTAGTCACTTCACCCAAAATGACCTCCTTGAACATTAATCTTTGATAGCCAATGTTTAAGCCTTGGAACCTTTCTTCGGAAACTATATTACAAGCCCAATGACCATTTCTTAATCCTTCTCTTTGGCACCCATCCTCCTTAATTGCTAATGATAAAATAACAAAAGAATGGGGCTTGAAGCCTATGAAATGGAGAGCGATAAGGAAATAAATGTGAGATGAGGCAAAAGCCTAAGTTTGGGGTTTTGCAAGAGAATGGAAAAAATGAGAGCCTCAATTTGAGGTAGCACCAAGATTGTGATGAAATGAATGAATCGACGGGTTGAAAGACCTTAAATCATAGAAATAGAAATAATAGTAAAAAGGTGTTATCTCTTGCATATATAAGGCTAAATGTGAAATTCATAGGCGTTATAAAGGTGGCTTGTGTTACACAAATGATGAAGATAATGAACAAGGAGAAATAAGGTGGGGCGATCTCAATAAGATGATAGGATGTTACAAGTGTTTGTAAAGGCATTAGGGAGGCTTTAGTCACCAAAGCTAAACAATTATCCTACCCTTACCCTCAACTTTCATTATGATCTACAAGTCCTAATTGATTTTCAGTGTAGCAACACTACATTAGTGGCGAGATACATGAAGGGCAAGCCTATGGGTCGATTTGTATACACTTGAATTTCTTTGTGAGAGTGAGCTCATTTGTCATATCTTATAATCCCGTTGTGTGAAATGCTAAAAAATATGTTTTGGGTTTTCTCTTCTTGTGAGGGGCATCATTTCCTTGTAGTACATGCTTAAAATTGTTTTAAAAAGAGGGGTATGATTAAGGCAAGCCGGTAGCGAACTTTAAGGCATGCTTTGAATGTGAATGGTCAATGACTTCAGATGCTATTTGAACTTGTTTTGAGGAACTATGCCCTTGTTTGAATAAAATGAATGCATGTAAGACATGTTTAATGATTGTGGTTACCTATTGAAGCTTGTGCAACATGGTTTGAGTCTTTTCTTTTTCTGGAGTTGCTTGATGATTTTGTGTAAAACTACCATAGTGCTCCAAGCTTTAGCAATGTCCTCTTGTGAAAGAACCTCTTGATTGGTCCTTTATGCAAAGACTTATATATAGCATGATGTTCATTTGCTCAACTGTAAAGAATTGCATTTCTTGAGGACAACCAACGGTTCAAGTTTGGGGGTTTGATGAGTTGGAAATTTACCAACTCATTCGGTTCCTAAGCATGAGTTTTTTCCTAGTTTTCGAGTTGTTTATGTGGATTTTATGCCTTTCTATTGAATTCTTTGCAGGTGCTTCATGTGAGTGGAGAAAGCATGTAATCAAGAAAAACACATGAAGTTTGAGATAGATTTTGATGAGTTAGCATATGAAGAAGAGGAGCCAAAGATAATGGATGATTTGAGATCAAAAAGAGGTGCAAAGACATGTTTTAAATCGGCGAAATGCGGATCCGAAAGTGCGAAACGCCGAAGCTACAGCCCAGACCGACTATTCAACCAGATTTTTCATGATGATCCCTCCTTGTTTTTCTCATGTAATCTTTAGAGTAGTCATTGTTTGTTTATTTTATCATTATAAAAATATATATAAAAAAAGAAATATTGTGTATGGCACTAACATCACTTTTGCAGAATATGACTTCATCCAGGAACCTGAGCAAGGGCAAGGCCACAGCCTCCTCTTCCACAAAAGGAAAGGGAACGCAAAGGCATCCGCAACAACCACCAACTCTTGGGTAGCCATAATTTTTTGTGTGCCCAACATGAAGGGGCACTACGCTATTTGCAAGGGTCGTTCGATCACCATGGAGAAAAGAGTTGACTTGGTGGGGCTGTTAGGTGACCTCCCCAACATCACAGCTTAGTTCAGTGATAGGCAATGACATATCTTCACCAATCCACTCCCCAATTATTACCTTAGCCTCATCCCCGAGTTTTACGCTTCCTACCAGGCTAGGTAGGAGATCATGCACCATAAGGGCAAGGTGGACGAATTTCCCCGCCTGCCTTCAGTTCAGGTGTGAGGTGTGGAGGTTGACATCTCTCCAGCAACCATTAATTATCTCTTTTAGGAGAATGAGCTTGAAACTGGCTCGGAGTATATGGCCAGAATTGCTGACAAGGAGAATTAGTTCTCATGGATAGCTCTAGTCATTGCCGTAAACACACCCTTCTGGGCTACAATGGGGGCGAAGTTTCTCACCATGATCTCAAGTTTGAGGCCAAGCTATTGTCAGACTTCATCTGTCACCAGATCATACCTTCAATGAATGAGCAACGGGTTAGCTTGGAAGCAACTGTCCTTATAACCTTCATCACGAGAGGGGCCCCCATAAACTTTGGGGAAATTTTGGTTGTACAAATGAAGAGGAAAGCAAGGCAAACCAGCACCTCCATGCCATATTCTGTGCTCATCTCTCAACTTTTCTTGCAAACCTCTAAGTGCCATTGTTCCCAGATGAAGTTCCTAGCTCCGCTACTGGTGTAACCACAGTAGATTACAAAAGAGACGCAGATGTGCCCAAGGTAAAGCGGAAGCGGATGCAGGCCATTGATTTTCCAAAAGGTTTTTTCTCCCATAGTTCAGAGCAGTCTCCACGGGCGCTCGGTCTGAACATGCCATACCTAGAGGCATCAAGATAAGCCTCCGGTGAAGTACCTATTAGGGGAGCATCACCTCCTCCAACGTCCTCCCAACCAAGCAATCTCTGCAGGCTTGTGGAAATGACTAACTCTCGTGAGAGCCAACTTCAAAAATTGGTTAAGAGCCTCCCTCCCCTTATTTCCCAAATGGTAAAAAGGGAGATGAAGTCCATGTGTGAGAGTTTTACCAAGTTGTGCAAGAGGGTGGATATTATGGAGGGGGCTATTACTTCTCTCTAAACTGAAGTAGGGGAGTGGAAAAGTCAGACATCCATGGAGGTGCCTGATTTGAGTGCCCTTAATGCAGCGATGGTTGCCCCTTATACAGTCCGAGGCCCCATTGATGATTTGTTTGAGGGCTTAAGAGATAAGGCAAAGGATCTGGGTGATGAAGGGCTTGATGGAGAGGCTAGAGCTGATGCTGATGATGATGAGGATGATGAGGAGTGACTAACTCAGGGAGTTCTCACCCTATTTGTTTTGCATGCTTATATTGGGGACAATGTAGTATTTAAGTTGGGGGTGGGATGAGTGTTCTTCTGGGTGGTCATTTGTGCTTTAACTTGTTTATGACTTGATATAGCCCTTTTCGGGCTTTTATTTTATAACTTGTGAGGAGTTTTGAGCCTTTGTCAGACTCACTTTAGCAATGTTTGATGATTGCCCTTGACGGGTTGTTTGTTTTGTTAGATTTGTGAATGAATGAATAGAAATTGCCTTTGATGTTAGTGCCAATGAATGGGTCTTTGCTCTTATTGCCTAAATTTGTGACCCGAGTTTGATTTTATTTGCGTTTTTAATTAGGAGATAGTAATCAAACTCCAAGGGTTTTCTTCATACTACGATTCTTTTCGAAGGAACATTTTCTTTTTCTTTTCTTTTTGTTGTCGAACCGGATTGAGATTTCCCAATGATAGATTGTGAGGGTACTCTCTTATAGGAAAAATTCCATGTCTTTCTTTGAGTCTTTTTTGGAACTGTTTTTGAGAGTTATCACTAAAAATTTTTGTGTGGCATGAAAAAAATGAAAATGGGCATTTGAAATGAAAATAAAGGTAGTAGTCTCTTGTCATGCATTATATATTCCCTATTTGGCTTGTGAATTTGCATGCTCTCATGTCTTGAATCAAAATCTTGTGACAATGATGACTTGTGTGAACTCTTTGGGTGTGATGCCTTGTGTGGTAAGGATATTTAAATGAATCTCATGCATATTTTCTTGTCTAGAACTTTCCCTAAGGGTGACTCAAGGCGAAATCCTAGATGTAGTTGCACTTAGAACATGATTTTAGGATTTTATTTGACTAGTCACTTCACCCAAAATGACCTCCGAAAATGTCTTCCCTTGCTAGACAATTTTGAGCCTATCGACTGTTTATTCTTGAAAACCACATTACAAGTCAATGTCCCGTTTGGTAACCCTCTTCTTGGAACCTATCCTCCCTAATTGCTAGTGATGAGTGAATGAAAATAATGGGGGTTTGAAGCCCAAGACAACAGGAAGAGATAAGAAAATCAGTGAGAAAGAGGCAAAAAAGCCTAAGTTTGGGGGTTTACAAGAAAGGGGGAAATATAAGGAGCCTAAATTTGAGGTAGCACCAAATTTTGATCAAAAGGAATGAAATGATGGGTTGAAAAACCTTAAGGTACCTAAAGAGAAAAGAATAGTGAAATGGTGTTACCTCTTTCTTAGTCAAGGCTTAATGTGATAGACAAATGAGCTACAAGGAAGGTTTTTGAGAAATAAAAGATGAAAATGGTTGCAAAAGGAGGAACAAGGTAGAATGATCTAAAGAGTTGGATGGGGAGGATAAAAGTGTTCACATAAAGACATTAGGGAGTTTTTAGTCACTAGAGCTAAATATTTGTACTACCATTACCCCTAGCCTTCATTATTACCTGCAAGTCCTAATTGATTTTGAGTGTAGTTGCTCTATATTAGTGGCGAAGTACACGAACGACAAGCCTATTGGTCAAGTTGTGTGAATGAAGATTTCTTTTGTGAGAGTGAGTGTGATCATTTTCTTCTATAATCCCTTATGTGTGCATTTATTTATTATAAAGAAAAGGGATTCTCTCTTGTAGTGAGTGATATCACTTCCTTTCGAGGGAATACTTACATTAAAGTAAAATTGTGATTGAGGCATGAGCAATGTGAGCTCCAAGACAAACTTTGAATGTGTAGTGATTATGATTTGAGATGCTATGTATATTTGATTGGATAAACTATGCCCTTGTTTTGCAAAATGAAATCAGTTGGGAATCATGTCTATGAATTGTGGTTGCTTCTTGAAACTTTTCCACATTTTTATGGGGGAAATTGCTTCTCTTTTTCTTGAGTTGATGAGCATTTTTGGGTTGTCATATATTAAGCGATCATTGATGCATAGAATCTTGTGGAGTAACATGAAATTCCTTTTGCTCAACTGATAAGAATTGCATTACTTGACGAAAAGCAATGGTTCAAGTTTGAGGATTTGATGAGCTGGTAATTTACCAACTCATTAGGTTCTTACGCATGAATTTAGCTGAGTTTTCTGGTATTTGATTTTGGTTTTATGCCCTTTTTGCCTTTGGACGTGCAGGTATCTGATTTTAAGAGAAGGAGCATGAAGTTGAGCAAAAAGTATGAGATTCAGGTGAAAACCGATGCTCCACCAGAGAACACCAGCAAAACGCCGGTCAATCATAGGCACTCACTAGTTTAATGAACAACTATAACTGGCGGCTTGCAGACAGCTGCCGGCAATCCGCTGGTTCCATCGCTGAAATGTGCTGGACTTTGCTAGATAAATGATTAAATTAACTGGGGACTCACGGATAGAAACCAGCAAACCGCTGAAGGCATCGCCAAAAGGATCTAAAACTTCACTGGATTATAGAGGAAAGTAACCGGCGGCTCACAGATAGCAACCAGCAAACCGCCAGTTCCATCACAAGTGAAAGACGCCTGAAAGAGAAAAAACGTCCAACCCTAAAAAAGAGGAGAATATTTTGACCTACTTTGATATATATTCTAGAAAAAAGTACTCTGAACATATTATTGAATATTCTCTTTATTTTTTAGAGAGAAAAAACTCCATTGGAGAAGAGAAGAAAATATTTAAATATTGCTTTTTCATCTTCATCTTCTTCAACAAGGTACAACAACCATTGTAGAGATATTTTTGATCTTTTGATTGTGTTACTCCTAATGATGAAATTATTGAGTTTATTGATATGCTCTTGTATTTCTCAATTATTACACCCTGTAAGTTTTCATCATTTAACCAACACGTACGTATGTATGTTGAGAGCTTTAGCGTACGGTGCATCCGGGAGAGGTCTGAGGGAAAGAGCGTGCGAACACGCAATTGAGCAAGAAAGAGGCCGGAGCCAGGGGTAGGGTGCACCAGGCACCGTGCCACAAAACCCACCCCTACACATGGGCTGGCCCATCGCCCCCATAGGTTGGTGCGATGGGCAGCGTGTCGTGCTCCGCTGCCCGTTTCCTCAATATATGTATATAGTTAAGTGTGAGTTAAAGTTTCATTAAAAACATTTCCTTGAGAATACTTTCGGCAATATAACTCCTCCAATCAACTTTTCGTTGGTTAATCGCGAAATTACGCAGCTAAAAATCATTTGATTGCCAATTCGCCTTGGGCAACGAGTTCCGAGCCTATGAGAAAGGTATTTGCGGAGTTATTTATTGAAATATAGATCGGATTATTGGAGTCCCGCCAAGTAGAAGTTGTAGAAGTTACTTCTAATTGAGTCCTAAACGTCCACAAGTGATAAGTAAGTATTTCTACCTTCTAAACTCTCCGGAATTTGTAACCTTTCGACCGAATTGAATGTATTATGACTTGTGGTTGTTGCATTTTGCAAATAGAGTTTCTAGTTGTATTCCCTCAATGGAAAGGCTACAATTTGGAGGAGTTATCAGTTCTTGAATTACAACAGGGTTAATTGAGCAGAATTCGGTGATTAAGGTATGTTAAGGCTAACTCCTCTCGGCAAGTTATTCCTGTTGTTAGCTGATACGACCAATACCTTATAGTAGCTTATGCTTATAATGTTGTGGTTAGCTTCTACGAGATGAATTGAGGTTATAACATAGTATCCCTTTTCAGGAAGGTTTGTATTTACTGTTGATTATCGCCAAAAGAGACGAAGGGATTCCTTGTTAAGTTATTTACCAGTTAAGGAGACTAGTAGTGTTGTGCTACCATATTGAGGCTAAAGAGGCCCGAGGTTAGCTATTAGCGTACTTTGTTAAGTTTGGCAACATAAGGCGTAGCTTGGCGAGATAACATTCTGGTTGATGCCTATATATATAGAGTAAAGCTCGCATACAGGCCATTGGCGTATCTTGACACCTACAACACTAGAATCATGATAGAATGACCTTATCTTCCAGTGAGTGGCACCAAGGTTGCCAAATGGACCGGGTGGTAGCTTTTTTGGTGAACTATCTACTATTGGCGATCGTATAGTTTATTTCCACTTATAGTTAGTCATGTTGCTCGCTCAAAGAACACCCTAGTTGTCAAAAGCTGGATAGACTATGTGATGTCCTAAGGGGGAAAAATCTTATTAGCTGTTATATATGGGGCTAATGCCTCTTCCTATCCATGCAACTTAGATACAGTTATAGGAGCCTGGACGGCTCAGATACAGTTATAGGAGCCCAGATGGCTTAGGTACAGTTACAAGAGTCTAGACGGCTCAGATACAGTTACAGGAGCCCAGGCGGCTTAGACAGAGCACAGGAGCCCAGACAGCGCAGATGTAGTCACAGAATCCTAGAAGGCTCATTTACAGCTTCAGAGGTCGAGTATACCTCAGTTACAGTTTGCCTATGGGCCTATAGTGGCACAGTTATGAGGATATGGATTGCTTGTACTTGTCAGAGCTTATGGGGGCTCAGGTGGGTTATTCTGTGCTGTTTGTACCTTCCAAGCTTATGGAGGCAAGGTTAGATTTTTGTTTGTATGCTTAGCTATTAATTATAGTTCATGATATAAGATTATTAAGGTTAACTTCTGGCCCTTAGTACTGATTACTTCCAGTTTCTTATCAGCTTTCATTCAGCTGTTATTTACTGCCTTACATATTCGGTACATATTGTACTGACGCGCATGTATGGGGCGCTGCATACTTACCTGCAGGTCCAGATAGATAGGGTTCGAGACCGTCTCAGTAGTTGTTCAGATTTAGTTGATTGGCTATCTCCTTTCTTCTAGAGTTTCCAGATGTTAAAAGTTTGACTACCTTTTGTTGTATAGTTTTTGGGTAGGCCGGGGCCCTGTCCTGACCAATATTTTACTCTTAGAAGTTTGCAGACTATAGTTTTTTGATTGTTATGCATTGTTGGCCATATGGACCCTATATGTGATGTGATATATGCAGTTGGAAGCATTGGGCCTAGCTATGTTATCTGTTAGGAGCATGGTGGTCTTGTCGGCCTGCATAGGATGATATTACTGTTGCAACTGTTGGGTTAGCTGATTTACTGCAGGTGTTGTGTAGTGGCCTTATCGGCCTGGGGTTGTGTTTAAGGCTGAGATATAACTATTTTTTTCCTTTATTATGTGTTGCTGGTTGTTCGGTCCTGATTCGGTTAGTATTAAATATTATCAACTGACACGCAAGTGCACGTGGTCAAACAAGTAATAAAGTGGCTAAGTAGCCAAGTATTGATCCAAGGAGGTTGCTCTAGATATGTAAAACTGCCTAGTTTACTATATCTCTAATCTATTCCTAACTATGTTAACAACAATCCAACCAAGAGTTGAGTGAGTTTTTGTTTCTAAACTATTTATATACTACAATTAATAACAATTATTTACTTTTGAATTTAGACAATGGATATGCACATGCCAAGGTTAAGAATGAGTAATGAACTTGATAATCATGATAATTTGGTCATCCTCTTCTTCATGTTGCTAGCCAAGAACGTTTGCCTAGAAATTAAAACTTTCGTATTTAATTTTACTTTAGAATCATAAACCATTCGTCTACATTTCTGTGATCAAATGCAATTTATGACCTAGCACTACAATTCCGGTTCCTAAATTGACTAATACGGCTTTCAAGTATATTTCTATCAAGAAAGCACATCAAAACCCAATTTTCCCAAATCAAGTTAAGAACAATACCCTATTAATTCACAACTTTCCAATTTCGTGCTCTCTCGAGTGAAATTGGACTTTTTAGATATACATTAATGGTGGCCAATCAATAATGTAGTAAGCACAAGAATTAATAGAACAACATGCAAGAAGAAGAAGAAACCATATCAATTATCACCAAAATTCATTACACAAGTTCAAAACCTCAACAAAGAAGGGAATTAGCCACTCATTCTTGGATTAATCATCCTAAAATGAGTGTAAATCATGCATACAATTGAAGAAAAGAAGAAAGGAAGAGAAGAAAACTCTTAGCTTTTCTATTCTTCAACTGCCACAAACCCACGTTCCTGCTCTCCACTTCTGAACTCAGTCTAAAAACTAAAAACTCCTTAAAAATAAACCTAAGTGTGCTATTTATACTAGTGGGAAATTTTTCCCGGAATAACAAGCAACGTGTCACGGAGGCCAACGCGGAGCACTGCTTCCATGACATGGCGTGGACGCGGACCCTCTCTGGAAATTGCAGGGTCCGGATAATTGGCCTCAACGTGGCACGGAGGCCATCGCGGAGGCCTATCTCCGTGCCACGGAACTGACGCGCAGGCACACTGGAAATTGCCTAATTAATTCCTGCCCAGGCAGTGTGCTACCGCAATGGCAGCGTGGCATGGCTCCATCGCGGAGCCAGTGTAAAATGTGCCATCCAAGGTCTTTTCCACGCTCGCATCCAAGTCCAACTCCGACATAGTTCCAACACGCATTTTAGCTCCTAAAAATCACATTATCCTGCAAAACAAATGCTAATCATGTTGGTTAGTATAAATTCGCATTTTATTACCAAATACATGATATTATATACACATTGCACAACAAACAAGGTAAAAATGATACGTTTGAGTATCACTTGGGCATATAAATCTGCCCAAGATCACTTACCCCACACTTAAATCCTTGTTCGTCCTCGAACAACACATACACAACTCATGCAAATTACATCCCAACCTTCGTCACTATGGTGCAACATTTTACGCTACGGTCATACCGATTATTCAATTCTTGCAAATCATCAAGAAAACATGCTTGGTCGTACAAGACAATGACCTTAATACATCGAGGCTTCCTAAACTTTTAAGAATTGATTCTTGATATCGGCAAACTCATGCAAATCAACTAATCAAGAAATCCGACACGAAAATCAATCTTTCATCAAGCATGTACCCTCACAACTCGAGAGAAACTTCCCCTTTTATGTTCGTGCAGCACACAAACATGCAAGTAGGGGCATATAAAATTAATTTCACTCTCTCTCCCAAAAGAATTCACATGCATCATGTCATGACCCATAGGCTTGCCCTTAGTGTATTACTCCACTAATATAAAGAAATGCAATGTAGGATCAAATAGGACTTTTAATGGGTTGTAACTGGGCTATGGATCTAGTATATATATATTGGATTAGCCAATAATAGTCGCTAGCATCCTTAAGCGCCTTTTCAACTTATTCCCATCGACTCATGGACATTGTTCCTCTCTTTTCTCTTTTTCTCCCATTCATGCTGGTTTACTTTCATACAGCCCATTTCATCAGGCACACTTGACACAAAACAGAGGGTTTTCATGTACCCTCACTATCATTTAATTACAACTAGTGCCTCTTCAACATCATCTTTTCTTTCCTCACTTTGCTTTTCTTTTCTTTTCACTCTTTTCACTCTTTAACACTTTGGGAAACATTTTCTGTTCTTTGTAAGCGCTTAAGAGCTTCTTATAGACTTTAAGGCTAATGAAAAGAAGGAATAAAGCTTAGTTCATACAATTCTGGACAAAAGAAAGAAATCGGCTAAAGGCTCAACGGGCTGACTAGGGTATACAACATATAAAAAGGTAGAATTTGACAAGAAAAAAATGGAAACTAACGGTTAAAACAAAGAAATGCCTACATCCTTTCCGACACTACACCTCCTTCATTTCGTTTTGTATACACGCCAGGCAAGTTCTAGACAATTCACAATGACATGGAATAGCAAAACCTCACTCACACTTCATGCACATGCTCGAATCAAGATGCATTCACAGACTCTTTAATTAGTCAATTACATGAATTCAAGATTAAGCCTTAATCATAATGAACCAAATTCTATAGCCTAGGTAACTCAACATATTTACAAAATTGCATGCTTTCAAATGAATCATTTTCACATTTTGAACATCAATTACAACACGCAACGAAATTTTAGCAACCATAAGCAACTACAGTTTATTGATGCAATCCACCAAAGAAACTAAAAACAAAACATCTACTCCTATCGACTACATTTCCCTTAAGACGGTCGTCATCCATCCATCATAGGGAACGGTCACTAACTATGACATCGGTTCAATGGGACTATTCTCGGTAAAAGAACCGAAAACAAACTCCGAGAAACCCAAAAATAAAACTTCAAAATTTTTGCAACACATCGATCATTTCGATAGAAAATATTTACAAAATATTTTGATAAGTGCAAAATCTTTTCGCAAAAATTTTGAAAAATATCGATCATATCGATAAAGAAAAAAAAATATTTACAAAATTTACAAAATATTTACAAAGGCAACCATAACTTTCAAAAACACACATCATTAGCCACAAACAAATATATACACATAAATCACAAATCAGTTCACAACAACAGGGAAAGCACAGACATACATAAACAGTAAGGAAATATTATACAGCAAATTTAGAGCCTTGACCTAGCACCTAACTACTCCCCACCCCACACTTAAATCGAACACTGTCCCCAGTGTTCACAACAATACAAAGCACAAAATTTTTGGGTGGTGGAACTCCCTGCTTAGTCAAAATATTCGACTTCCTCATCCGGTGCTGCAGCCTCGTCGCCCATGTCTGAATCAGCTCCATCATCGTCATCGGACTCCACATCGGAGTCCTCATGACGTGTCTCCTCATCAGTAGGGACGTCGTCATTAGTCGGCTCCACAAAGGCTGGCCCCACCTTGCATAAAGCTCTGGCGTTCTCGCCAAAGGGGTAGTACAGCTCCAACTGCCATAACTCATCCTCGGTGGCTGGTCTCCCACCTATCCGTAGCTGCAGCATCTGCATGCCGAACATACGGGCCATATACTGGTCGTCATGAGCATGTCGCTCGCCCAGAGTCAGCACAGGTCCATGTGTAGTGTCGGGGGCCTTGGTCTTTGTCACATCGAGGGCCCTCCGCTCCAACTGCAGAATGTAATCCAAGGCTTCTTCCTCAACGTCGAGGCCTCGGAGGAAGGTGGTGATGAGTCCGCCAAACCCGTATCTGTGGCCCTGGTGTAGTCTGGCTCTCTTCATGGCAGATATTATGACCGCCCCCACATTAATCTCAAGCCCTTTCATAAGGGCATACACCAAGCAGACACGGTCCCGGGTCACGTCTGTCATATGAGCTCCCGGGATCAAACACGAACATACAATTTTTAGCCGGATTCTGGCCTCCCTGTTCATCTGCGAATAAGGCAGAGTCTGGTGGTAACCCCTCTCTTTGTGTCTACTCCATCGGGCTGTGGATCGAGCCCCACACAACATACGTCTGATGTCGGCGTACGGTGGGGTGATGTTTAGCTGGCGAAGGACGTGGGCGTCTGTGTCCCGCGCTCCCACAATGGCATTAAACTGCTGGGGTTCCAGAGTGACAATCTGCCCTCTGATTTTAATAGTATGGCTCCTGATGGCCGGGTTCCAGTTGGCGTAGAATTCCCGGACCAAGTGAAGGTTGCACTCCTTGGGCTCCTGAAAGATAAAGCTAAGCCCAGCTGCCTCAATCCTCTGTACGATGCGAGGGAACTCCTGTGCAAGTGGTTCCCTTGCAATATGTTCCTCCGGGAAGTATTTGTTCTCCTTATGCTTTGCGTACCACTTCTTCCCTTCCTCGGTAACCCATCGTGTTCCGTATCGGCGGTGTTGACCTCGTGGAACAGCAGGTGCAGCTGGGACAACCGTGCCCAGTCTCATTCTCTTTCTGCCGATGCCTGAGGTTGAAGCACCCTTGCCTTTATCTTGTCGGCTGGCCATTGTACCTGTCAATTTACACAAACAAGCACAACGTTAAGCTAAAAACTTGTTAGCTTCGGCTAAGGTCGGGTTAAACAAAATTTACCCCACACTTAGTCTTTAACAATATTTACAACATTTTAGCAAGGATAGCTCTATTTACACCCCAAACACAATCAACTATAAACATATTGCTTAGTGCGTTCACAGAAATTCGACAGCATAACGGCTAGCGAACTACTCAGACTTCATACAGCTAACCCAATCCTACTATCGACAGCTATTCACCCATAGCACTTAGCAACAATAACAACAATAAAATAGAAACAACAATACAAACATTTTATATACAACTAATCTAAGCAATTCAACCAATTCACATATTATGCAATTTCCCACAAAAATTCGAGAATTAGTCGTCTTTCAACAATTATACAATATTTACCATGACTTATCTCAAATAATAAACACACCGCGGCATCAATTTCGTCAAACTATCAAGTTACCCAAGTTAAAATTCAACAACCCCAAGCCCTAGAATACAATTCGACAATCAAAATTGAATTATTCAATCAATCGATAAGTTCAAACGTCAACTACAAAAATCCGAACATAATCAATCACAAAATAATTCACGTCATGTTTAATTTCTACCTAGGGTGATATATCTCACCTCACATGCTCAAAATTGACAAAAATCGCCAAAAATTTGAGATAGACGATGAAAACATACCTTGGAATTGAAGAATCGACGAAAACTTGACGTTTTCCTTGCCTATTAACGTGGCACGAAGCTTGGGGGTAGGGGAATGGGTGTTTGGTCGCGGAGGGAAGAGGGAATGGGGAAAATAGAGGCGAAATCGGAGGTTTTTATTAAGAAAACACGCGGGTCACCCGTAAACCCGGTGTGACCCGGCACTGGATAAAGGCAATGTGTCACGGAGGGTAACGCGGAGCCCCTCCTCCGTGACACGGAGCCAACGCGTTGGCTTACTGGAATTTTGAAAAATCCAGATTTGCCTTCAATGTGTCACGGAGGCCAACGCGGAGCATTGCCTCCGTGACACGGCGCCAACGCGCCAGTGCTCTGTTTCACCATCAAATTTTATTTTTCATACCTCGCCTCGTTTCCTCGATACCAAGTATTTTTCCTCCAGTATACCTGAAAATCATCTCACTAAACAAAAATTGGTTAAATTAATAAATTCCCTACTAAAAAAAAAATTACTAAATTACTAAATAAAAAATTACTAAATAAAATGCAAATCTAAGCCTAGTCACGAAAAAGAAAAGAAAATAAAATAAAAGAAAAACTTTACACTAAAGAAAGAAAAAAAATATTTTTCACGGGTTGCCTCCCGTGCAGCGTCTGGTTTAACGTCGCGGCTCGATAGCCTTTATGCTCACGTGTCTACTAGGGAGATGGACGATTTGTCCCGATCCTGGTCATCTCCCCAGTAGTTCTCAACCTTGTCTGGTGGCCTACCTAGTAACTCTCGGGAATCACTCAATCCATTTGCATTCCCATGATCAATCACGTTGATCACCGAGAGTTCCTTATAGACTGTCGGGAGCTTAGGTGCCTTGTACACGTCGAACACCTCAACCTTGTCGTCTGCTCGCATTATGAGTTGACCCGCAGCTACATCGATCAATGCCTTTCCGGTTGCCAAAAAGGGTCATCCCAAAATAAATGGGACTTCCGCATCTGGTTCAAAATCCAGAACAATGAAATCTACCGGAAAAATGAGGGAGCCTACCTGCACTAGCACATCCTCAACAATGCCATCCGGCTTAGCTAAAGACCTGTCTGCTAGTTGCAAGATCACTGTTGTAGGTCTAGGACTCCCTAGTCCTAACTTTCTGAATACCGAAGATGGCATCAGATTTATACTTGCCCCCAAGTCGCATAACCCACGAGCTCGGATACTTTGCCCAATCGTCAGCTGAATAGTAAAACTTCCAGGATCCTTCAGTTTAGTGGGCAACCTGTTCTGAATACGGGATGTGCATTCCTCCGTTAAAGCCACCGTGGCATACTCAGTCAAGCGACTTTTGTTGGCCACGATGTCTTTGATATACTTCGCATATTTTGGCACACCCTGCAAGGCATCAACAAGAGGTAAGTTAACATGTACCTGTTTAAGTACCTCCATGAATTTCTGTAAACACGCCTCCTCCTTGTGTTTCTTAAGTCGTTGAGGGAACGGGGGTGGAGGCCTTGCTGGTTCAGCTTCTTTGGTCTTCCCCGTATCTGAGGTTTGTTCTCCCTCAACATCTGTTGCTCCTAACTTCTGAGGCGGTCTTTCCGGTTCCACCTCCTTTAATTGTAAACCACTCCTCGTGGTCACTGCATTCACCTGCTTAGGATTGGGATCCATGTCGCTAGGTAGTCCTCCCCTTGGTCTAGTATTTTGGGCACTAGCAAATTGCCCAAACTGATATTCAAGAGCCTTGGTTGCCAATTGATTGTTCTTTACTTCAGCTGCCAATTTGACATAGTCAGCCTGCAATTGTGCCTGGTTGGCAATCATGGTCTTGAACATTTCCTCAATAGTCGGTGATGGTGGTGGAGGAGGGGCATTGTGATTTCTGAACTGATTTTGATAGCCTTGTTGCCCTCCTTGGTTTCTGTGCATACCCTGCCCTGAACCTTGGCCTTGTTGATTGTTGCTACCCCACGAAAAATTCGGATGATTCCTCCAATTCGAGTTGTAGCCACCACCAAACTGCTGTTGATTCCTCTGTGCATTGCCCACAAAGTTGACAGAATCAGGATTTGCACCACAGCATTCAGCTGAATGCTCACTACTACCACACACTTCACACCACATCTGTTGGACTGCATTGACTGAGGTTGAAGGCTGGTTCAAATTCATATTGCTGAAGTGAGTGTTTAACTGATTTTGCAAAGCAGCTATCTGTGCAGCGATAGCTGTGAATCCATCCACTTCAAGCACTCCCGCTGCTTTCCTTGCTCCACCTCTTGAAGAATCTGCATTCCATTCTGGATTGCCTTGTGAAATTCGGTTGAGCAAAGTGTACATCTCCTCATAAGTCTTCTCCAGCGCTTGCCCTCCAGCTGCTGAGTCTAACAAAATTTTAGTGTGGGGTTCCAAACCCTCAATAAAAGTGTGTACCAACACCTCATTTGACTGATGATGATGAGGACAGTCCCGCAACATGGACTTGAATCTTTCCCAGGCTTGATAAAGATTTTCTCCTTCCCTCTGTTTAAAACTTAGAATCTGACTTCTAAGTTTAGCTGTTTTACTTGAAGGGAAAAATCTGATCAAAAACTTCCTTGCAAGATCATCCCACGTTGATATAGAGTTGGGTGGTTCAGCTTTTAACCACCTCTTGGCTTCACCAAGTAAGGAAAATGGAAATAAGGTGAGCCGAACATAATCAGTTGACACTCCAGCGGGTATGTAAGTGTCACTTATCTCCAAAAAGTTCTGGAGATGTTGTTGCGGATCTTCGTGAGGGAGACCGGTAAACTGCCCGCTAGTGTGCAAAAGTTGCACCATATTTTGCTTTAACTCAAATCTCCCTCCAGGCTCTGGTTTGCGGATGCTGGAATATACATTATTAGCGTGTGGGATTGCCACCTCACGAACCGGCCTGGCTGCTACTTCCTCGGGCACTAACACTGCCCGCACAACTGGTGGATTTGGTTGCTCCATCATAGACTGTTTAAGCAACTGCAGCTTCTTCCGAAGAGCTTCTCTACGTTGACTGTGCAATTCACGTTCTGGCTCTAAGTAAGATTCCACCAGCTCCTTGTCCCTTGTCAGTGTTCACAGAAATAAAAATCTGAAAAATACAGGCTAAGACCAAGTTGTTAACACTTAAGAAAATAAAAATACAAATACAGTAAATTTACACTAAACACAATTTTACAAATCGCCTAGCCTCCCAGGCAACGGCGCCAAAAACTTGTTCGGTCCTGATTCGGTTAGTATTAAATATTATCAACCGACACGCAAGTGCACGTGGTCAAATAAGTAATAAAGTGGCTAAGTAGCCAAGTATCGATCCAAGGAGGCTGCTCTAGATATGTAAAACTGCCTAGTTTACTATATCTCTATTCTATTCCTAACTATGTTAACAACAATCCAACCAAGAGTTGAGTGAGTTTTTATTTCTAAACTATTTATATACTACAATTAATAACAACTATTTACTTTTGAATTTAGACAATGGATATGCGCATGCCAAGGTTAAGAACGAGTAATGAACTTGATAATCATGATAATTTGGTCATCCTCTTCTTCATGTTGCTAGCCAAGAACGTTTGCCTAGAAATTAAAACTTTCGTATTTAATTTCACTTTAGAATCATAAACCATCCGTCTACATTTCTGTGATCAAATGCAATTTATGACCTAGCACTACAATTCCGGTTCCTAAATTGACTAATACGGCTTTCAAGTATATTTCTATCAAGAAAGCACATCAAAACCCAATTTTCCCAAATCAAGTTAAGAACAATACCCTATTAATTCACAACATTCCAATTTCGTGCTCTCTCGAGTGAAATTGGACTTTTTAGATATACATTAATGGTGGCCAATCAATAATGTAGTAAGCACAAGAATTAATAGAACAACATGCAAGAAGAAGAATAAACCATATCAATTATCACCAAAATTCATTACACAAGTTCAAAACCTCAGCAAAGAAGGGAATTAGCCACTCATTCTTGGATTAATCATCCTAAAATGAGTGTAAATCATGCATACAATTAAAGGAAAGAAGAAAGGAAGAGAAGAAAACTCTTAGCTTTTCTATTCTTCAACTGCCACAAACCCACGTTCCTGCTCTCCACTTCTGAACTCAGTCTAAAAACTAAAAACTCCTTAAAAATAAACCTAAGTGTGCTATTTATACTAGTGGGAAATTTTTCCCGGAATAACAAGCAACGTGTCACGGAGGCCAACGCGGAGCACTGCCTCCGTGACACGGCGTGGACGCGGACCCTCTCTGGAAATTGCAGGGTCCGGATAATTGGCCTCAACGTGGCACGGAGGCCATCGCGGAGGCCTATCTCCGTGCCACGAAACTGACACGCAGGCACACTGGAAATTGCCTAATTAATTCCTACCCAGGCAGTGTGCTACCGCGATGGCAGCGTGGCACGGCTCCATCGCGGAGCCAGTGTAAAATGTGCCATCCAAGGTCTTTTCCACGCTCGCATCCAAGTCCAACTCCGACATAGTTCCAACACGCATTTTAGCTCCTAAAAATCACATTATCCTGTAAAACAAATGCTAATCATGTTGGTTAGTATAAATTCGCATTTTATTACCAAATACATGATATTATATACACATTGCACAACAAACAAGGTAAAAATGATACGTTTGAGTATCACTTGGGCATATAAATCTGCCCAAGATCACTGGTATGCACCAAAAGTGTATACGTCCATCCAGGTCAGCTCAGAGTCCAGTGTGGCATAAGGTTCCAGTTACGCCTCCCAAGGTAGGGTGTGACAAACTTGGTATCAGAGCAACGTCGTATCCAGGGAGTCTGAAAGCCGTGTCTAGTGGACTCTTTTTTATAAATGTGTTGTGCACCACATTTTATAAGTAGGAAGCTACGAGGCATGATAGTATGGTTACCCTCCTTCTTCTCAGATTGTGCCATAGATCTGAGTAATGTAAGGCTGAGTCCTTAAGCTTATATTGTTATGTATGTCTATAGAGATGTTGATATAAGACTGACCACAACCAATCATGAGTTAGATACCGCAGTAGGAGAGGGTACTAGCAGGGTGCCACAGTTGATGACTGCCCAGCTTGAGGATGAGAGAGAGACATCCTCTCGATCTCCCCAGTGTCCCCAGGGCACCAGGATCCTTCGAGGGTAACAGACACATCAACATCACTTCAAGTTCCTCCTACACCCTCAGATCAAGATGTTAGGAGAGTAATATGCATGTTGGTTCATATGATGGCAGCTCAGCATCATCCTTAGCCAGTAGTACTAGTTATTGCCGAGCCTACTGAGGGGCCCAGGAGTTCGAGAGTTTGTGAGTTCCTTGCTTTGAGTCCTCCGCAGTTTACAGGGATAGACCGTAGAGAGAACCCTCAGAACTTCATAGATCAGTTATAAAGGATATTTAGGGTTATGCATGCTTCATCCACAGGGTCAGTTAAGTTAGAAATGTTCTAGCTACAAGAGATAACAGTTTTGTGGTACGAAAGTTGGGAAAGGACCAGAGTAGAGATGCACCTCCACTTATATGGCCTAGGTTCTCCGAAGCCTTCATAGCCCACTATTTTCCCCTAGAGATCCAGCAGGCCAGAGTATAGAAGTTCTTACATCTTGAGCAGGGTGGAATGAGCGTCAGAGAATATGCATTGAGATTTGATACCTTGGCTAGATATGCGCCAACATTTGTTGATACTATGCCAGCAAGGGTACATCGGTTTATTATGGGGCTTGCACCAGAGTATGTGGAATCATATATTACAGCTACATGATGAGATGATATGGATATCTCACGGATTCAGGCCTTTGCTCAGAACATAGAGGAAATTAGGTAGTGCAGTATGGGATTTATAAGGCAGGTCACAAGCATCATTAGAGGGCTAGACCCTCTAACTTTCAAGAAGAGTTTCAAGGTGGGCCTAGGACTCGTTTGTTAGGTAGGCCACCTAGGCCCCCACTTCAGCAGTAACAGGGCATCAGATCAGACCATCGTGGACAGTCAGGTCCCGACGAGAGTTCACAAGCATCATGCTCGCAGCAGTAGAGGGGCCTAGGTCATATGAGACTAGCTATACTGCGTTGCAGTACATGTAATAGGTGGCATCTTTGGAGATTCTTATATGGATCCACCGCTTATTATTCCTGTGAATAGGAGGGACACATGATGATGGATTGTCCTACTAGAAACCAAGTTGATCGAGGCCAGCAGAATAGGTTCTCAGTGGGTTCTTTTGCTTTAGCACCTTCTGTAGGGTGCCGACCCTAAACTCCAATAGGAAGACACAGAGGTAGATCAGGGGCATCCAATTTTGGAAGTGGTTCAGATCGTACTTATGCATTACTAGGGCGACAAGACTCCGAGGCATCGCCGAATGTTGTGAAAGGTACATTGAATGTTTGCTCTCATTTAGTTTATGCTTGGATAGATCTAGGCTCTACCTTGTCGTATGTTACTCTATTAGTGGCATGGAAGTTTGATTTAGTTTATCAAGGTTGTACGGTAATGTTGGACGCCAAACCTCTACGAACCTAGTAGAGCTAGAAATGATTGATTATGATGTAATTATGGGCATAGATTGTCTAGAACCATGTTATGAAAATGTTTCATGCTGGACAATGATTTTTCAATTCCACTTCCCAGTAGAAATAGTGCAGGAATGGGAGGGCAACGCAACTACAGTGAAAGGTAAGTTCATATCCTATCTTCAAGCAAGGAAGCTGATTGCAAAAGGTTGTACCTATTATATTGTCAGGGCTTGGAATGTGCAGGCAGAACCCCCGCCTCTTTAGTCTATTTCAGTGGTTAGTGAGTTCCCAGATGTATTTCTAGATGAGCTTCCTGGTATCCCCCAGAATAGGAAATTGACTTCCCCATTGATTCGCTACCGGATATACAACCCATATCTATTCCTCCATACAAAATGGCCTCTGCCGAGTTGAAGGAATTGAAGGATCAGTTGAAAGACTTATTAGATAAAGGTTTCATTAGGCCAAGTGCTTCGTCGTGGGGTGTACCATTCTTATTTGTGAAAAAGAATGATGGCTCGCTGTGAATGTGCATAGATTATCGACAATTGAATAAAATTACTTTTAAGAACAGGTATCTTCTACCGAGAATAGATGACTTGTTTGATCAGTTGCAGGGATAAATACATCTCAAAGATAGAGAAGGATATTCTAAAAACGGCTTTCAGAAGTAGATATGACCATTTTGAATTCCTTTTTATGTCTTTTGGGTTGAAAAATTCCCCAGCAGTGTTTACGGATTTGATGAGTAGTATATTCAGGCCATTTATAGATTTGTTCGTGATAGTGTTCATTGATGACATTCTAGCATATTCACATTTAGAAGATGAACATAGAGATCATCTGGGAACAGTACTCCAGATTCTCAGAGATCGCAAGTTGTATGCAAAGTTCTCAAAATGCGAGTTCTGGTTAAATTTTGTATCTTTCGTGGACCATATCATGTCGAATGCAGGCATTCAGGCGGACTCGGAGAAAATTGAGGCTGTAAAAACTTAGCCCAGACCCACAACTCCAACCGAAGTTCATAGCTTCCTAGGGTTAGCCGGGTATTACAGAAGGTTTGTGAAAGGATTCTTGTTCGGGAGTTTGGGGTAACTACACACAAGTGCACGTGGTCGAACAAGTAATAATGGCTTAAGTAAGCCAAGTATCGATCCCACACGGATTGAACTAAGGTAATAATTAACTTAAGTGTTAATGAACTATAACTTCAAGAATGCAGACAACCAATTAAACACTATTTGAAGAGTTTGAGTTTCCTAATTTCTACGAATCTAAGACAGAATTCTAAAGTGAGTCTGAACAATAGTAATGAGCATGCTGTAAAATGAACATGCAGGGAAGTAATTTATCGATACAATTCAGTTAATCTTTCCTTCGGTTTCTAGTCAAGAATTATTGCCTATGGATTGAAACTTTCGTATCCTACCCAACTTAAGAATCATGAACTTTCAACCTACATTTCTGTGATAAAAGAATTTCATGTTCTAGCCATACAAAACCGATTCCTTAATTAACTAATAAGACTTTCAGATATATTTCTATTCTGAATGTAAATCAATTCTCAATTTTCCCAAACTAAGAAGAGATCATATCCTACCAATTCACAACTTTCCAATTTCTTTTCTTTTCAAAATCAAAATTGGATTTTTTAGATATACATTAACATTGGCCAAACATTAATGCAGTAAGAACAAGAATTGATAGAACAACCATTGAAGAAAAGATGAAAACTAAATTGATCAACAATTACATTCCACTACAATTGTTCTTAACCTCAGCAAGAAGTGATTTTAGCCACTCATTTGTGGATTAAACATCATCAAATAAGTGTAATTCATACAAGCAATTGGGATAAAAGAGAAAGAGATAGAGAAGAACCCTAGAATTTTCGTCCCCTCAACTACCTGTAACCCACGTTCTTGCTCAACCAAGTCAGAATGTTTAAAAATAAACCTAAGTGTGCTATTTATACTAGTGAGAATTTTTCTAGGAATAACAAGCAACCTGGCACGGAGTGTATCGCGGAGCACTCCCTCCGTGCCACGGGGCAAACGCGGACCCTCACTAGAATCAGGTTCCTCAGCAATTTCTCCTTGGCGTGCCACGGCCTGCAACGCGGAGCCAGGCCAACGTGTCATGGCACAATCACGAACCTTCACTGGAATTGGCCAAAATAAATCACCCGAGGAAGACTGCCTCCGCAATGGCAACGTGACACGGCTCCATCGCAGAGCCCTTATTTTTGCTGCTCTTCCTTGACCTTTTCCACTCCTTGCTTCCAAGTTCATTCCCAGTTTTTGCCAACATGTATCCTAGCTTCCCAAAATTACATTTTACCTGCAAAACAACACTAATCATGTTGGTTAGTATAAATTCACATTTTAACTACAAATCACATGAGAATGCACACATAACGATAGATAAACAAGACGAAATGAAGCATTTGAGTATCACTTGGGCGTATAATTTTGCCCAAGATCAATTGTTTGCCCTCTCAGCATCTTAATGAGGCTGACTCAGAAAGCAGCTAACTTCCAATGGACTGAGGCTTGTGAATAGAGTTTCCAGGAGTTGAAAGACAAACTGACATCTGCACTAGTACTAGCCTTGCCAAAGGGTTCAGAGGGCTACGTTGTATATTGTGACGCTTTAGGAAGTCTGTTAGGATGTATTCTAATACAACATGGTAAGGTAATTGCCTATTCTTCGAGGCAACTAAGGAAACACAAGAACAATTATCCCACCCATGATTTAGAATTAGCTGCAGTTATTCATGCTCTGAAAATATGGATGCATTACTTATGTGGTGTTCATATAAACATCTTCACTGATCACAAAAGTCTCCAGTATGTTTTTTCATAGAAAGAGATGAATTTTCGACAACATCGTTGGCTAGAGTTGGTGAAATACTATGACGTAAACATCCTGTATCACCCAGGAAAGGCTAATATTGTCGTTGACACCCTCAGCCGAAGATCCATGAGCAATTTATCATATTTGAGGCCAGAAAAGTGGGAGATGGTTTGAGAGATGCATCAGTTAGCCAGTCTAGTAGTCCTGCTAGTAGATTTAGAAGATAATGGGGTTATGATTCAGAATACTACAGTGTCGTCTCTGGTTGTGGAAGTGAAAGAACGACAATATGAAGACCCAAGCCTAGCACAACTTAGGAAAAAGGTTCATCAAGAAGGTTTGTTAGCCTTTGAGATAACAGAGGATGGAGTTTTAAGATTCAGAGGTCGACTCTGCATTCCAGATGTGGCAGGGATTCATCGACAGATTATGGCAGAGGTACATTATTCCTATTATTCCCTTCACCCCAGCTCAATGAAAATGTATTATGAAATAAAAGAGATCTATTGGTGGCATGGGATGAAGAAAGATATTGTTGAGTTTGTAGCACAACGTCCCAATTACTAGCAGGTAAAGGTTGAACATCAAAAACAGGTAGGCTGACTCAGGAGATAGTCGTGCCTATGTGGAAATGGGAAGTAATCAATATGGATTTTGTTATAGGGTTACATTGCACCAGATGTAAATTTGACTCTATCTGGGTCATTGTCGATACGCTGATGAAATCAACTCATTTCTTGCCAGTCAAGACTACATTTTCAGCTAAAGATTATGTTGTGTTGTATATTAAAGAGATAGTCCAACTGCACGGTGTTCCACTGTCTATCATTTATGACAGAGGGGCCTAGTTCACAGCTAGATGTTGGAAGTCATTTCAGAAAGGTTTAGGAACATAAGTTAATTTGAGTACAACTTTTCATCCCCAAACAGATAGCCAGGAAGAGCGTACCATTCAGATGCTTGAAGATATGTTATGAGCGTGCGTGCTAAACTTTAGAGGAAGTTGGGATGAGCACCTTCCTCTTATTGAATTTGCGTATAATAATAGTTATCATTCTACCATTAAGATAACGCCATATGAAGCTTTATATGGATGGAAGTGCAGATCCCCCGTAGGATGATTTGAGGTAGGTGAGTCAGGGTTGATTGGACCAGACATGATACATCAGTCAGAAGAGAAAGTTAAACTCATTAGAGAATGCTTATTGATAGCCTAGAGTCGTCAAAAGTCCTATCCGATGTATGGCGTAGAGATTTAGAGTTTGATGACAATATTTGGGTATTCTTGAAAGTTTCACCAATGAAGGGCATTATGAGATTCGACAAGAAGGGCAAGCTTAGCCCTAGATTCATCGGGCCATACCGGATTCTTCGAAAGATAGGCCAAGTGGCTTATGAGTTAGAATTTCCTTTGGGGCTAGAATCTGTTCATCCAGTCTTTCATGTATCGATGCTATAGAAGTTCATAGGAGACCCATCTTGGATTGTCCCAGTCAAGGATGTTCAGGTCACAGAAGAGTTGTCCTACGAGGAGACTCCAATAGCTATATTAGATCGACAGGTCCATAGATTGTGAACCAAAGATGCATCCTCCGTCAAAGTCCTATGGAGGAACAAAAAAATAGAAGAGATGAATCGGGAAGATGAAGATGACATGAATTCTAGATACCCTCACTTGTTCAAGGCCTTTAGACAATAGTACAAACACATGTGATATAGTTGAGGTAAGACAAATAGTCAAATATTGTTTTACTGTTTTTGATATTATTGTTGTTGATTGTTCATTTATTTATGCTAGAACCATATTAAATAGCTATTGTAGCATCCTGTAAGACTCCTATGTTGGACTTTTCTGCATTTCAAGTTTTTAGATAGTGCATATTATAGAGGAGACTCTTCCGAAATTTTTGGCAAAGCCCAAGCACTCAAGTCTCCTAAGATTAGATTACATTCGAGGATGAATGTTCCTAATGGGGGGATGATGTTACACCCCATAAGTTTTTGTCGTTTAATCTATGCGTGTGTACATATGTTGAGGGTTTTAGGGCACGACGCATGTGGAAAAAGGATCAGGGGACGAGCGCGGGAACACGCGATCGAGCGAGCAAGAGGCCAGAGCCGGGGGTAGGACACACCAGGTGCTACGTCGCGCCTCCCTACCCACTGCCTTAATATATATGTAGTTAAGTTTGAGTTGAAGTTTCATTTAAAACATTTCCTTGAGAATACTTTCGGCAGCACAACTCCTCTCATAAACATTTATCAGTTAATCAAAAAATTACGCCGCTAAACATCATTTGATTGCAAATTCACCTTGGGAAACGAGTTCGAGCTTACAAGGAATGTATCTGTGGAGTTATTTCTTGAAATCTAGCTCGTATTGTCAGAGTCCTACTGAGTAGAAGTTGTAGAAATCACTTCTAATAGAGTCCTAAATGTCCACAAGTGATAAGTAAGTATTTCTACCTTCTAAACTCACGGCAATTTGTAAACTTTCGACCAAACTGAACGTGTTATGACTTATTATTGTTGCATTTGAAAATAAAGTTTCTAGTCTTATTCCCTCAATGTAAGGGCTATAATTTGGAGGAGTTATCAGTTTTTTAATTACAACAGGGTTAATTGAGCAGAATTCGGCGATTAAGGTATGTTAAGGATAACTCCCCTCGGCAAGTTATTCCTATTGTTAGCTGATACAACCAATACCTTATAGTAGCTTATGCTTATAATGTTGTGGTTAGGTACTATGAGATGAACTGAGGATATAACATAATATTCATTGTTGGGAAGCTTTGTATTTACTGTGATTATCGGTAGAAGCGACGAAGGGATTCCCTATTTAATCATTTACTGGTTAAGGAGACTAGTGGTGTTGTGCTTCCATATTGAGGCCAAAGAGGCCTGAGGTTAGCTGTTAGCATACTTTGTTAAGTTAGGCAGCATAAGGTGTAGCTTGGCGAGATAACTTTCTGGTTGATGCTTGTATATATATATATATATATATATATATATATAGTGAAGCTTTCCTACAGGCCATTGGCATATCTTGATGCCTACAGGACTAGAATCATTATAGAATGGCCTTATCTTCAAGTCAGTGGCACCAAGGATGCCAAATGGACTAGGTGGTAGCTTTCTATGTGAACTATCTACTGTAGCGACCGTATAGTTTCTTTCCACTTATAGTTTGTCACGTTGCTCGCTTAGAGAACCCCCTAGTTGTTATAAGCTGGATAAACTATGTGATGTCCTAAGGGGGGGGGGGGAATCTTAGCAGTTGTTATATGTGGGGCTAATGCCTCTGGCTATCCAAGCGACCACCTACGCACATATCGTACAAGAGCCCAGACAGATCAGATATAGTTATAGGAGCCAATATGGCTCAGATATAGTTATAGGAGCCCAGATTGCTCAGATAAAGTTAGAAGAGCCTAAACGGCTCAGATACAGCTCTAAGAGCCCACGTGGCTCAGACATAGCACAGGAGCCCAGATGGCTCAGACATAGTTACAGCAGCCCAGAAGGCTCAATGACAACTTCGGAGGTTGAGTATACCTTAGTTACAGTTTGCTTATAGGCCTATAGTGGTATAAATAAGAGGGTATGTAGTTCTTGTACTTTCCGGAGCTTATGGGGCTCAGTGTAATACCCTGAAAATCCTAAGATCAGACCCGGGAGTTGAGACTGTAAAAAACAAAAATTTCTGCACTAGGTCATAGGATGAGCTCTCTAGTGACTCGTGGGGAGGGATTTGATTATGTTTAGAAAATTCAGGTCTGGGCTGACCACACAAGTCGTGGACAACCCCACGGTCCGTAAGGTCTCCCGTGGTCAAAGGCAGATTGAAGGATGAAGGGAAACAGGCAGTGCACCTAACGGGTCTTCATCACGATTCGTCAGGTACACCTGGAGTCATGTTGTCCCCCGTGGTGAACCTTAGAAGGTATTTGGCAATGAAGGTGATGGGAGGTGACCACGAGTCGTGGTCCCATACATTGATCCGTCCAGTCCCTTGTTGGGATTGGCATTGTGTTTTTCCCTGCGAATTTAATAAGGGATTTTCCGTAATTTCTAAGTTTCTAAGGCATAACTACATCATTTTAAGCTCAGAATAGAGTGTTTTAAGAGGGGTTAAGTCATTCTAAGCCTATCCTAATTCATGCATGCAAGCTTAGAGTGTTAAGAGGTGATCAAGTCTAGTTTCTTCAAAGTTCTTCCTCAATTCTCTTTGGGCAATCAATAAAGTTGTGAAATCAGAATTCTTCAAGTATGTAAGGCTATAAATGGGTTCAATAGCCCACACCCATGCCCAATTCCCTCTCAGTTCATCATGTTCTAATTGATGATTCTATGGGGTTTTTACCCCAATGTGTGAATTTACTAATTATTTATCATGGGTATGAACTAAGCATGTTTTAAATGTTGAATTATGATTAATTGGTAGATTTTACAATGTTTTAAATTACAAATTATATTTTTAGGTTTTCTAAACTATGATTCCCATCCATGAAAGTCCAAGGAAGTTGAAATCTATGAAGTGTGTGTACAAACATGATGAGATGTTTATGAAGAAAGTATGATTTCGAAATACCCATGTTTATGTTCATGTTTTCAAAGTGAATCAAGTTGATTTCAAGAATGGTAAGTATTGGGCAAGCCCATATTATCAAGTATGTTCTTATGATTTCATGAATTAGCTTACCACATGGTTTTGGAGTCAAGACTTCCTCTTATGTTCAGCTTGTGGTATGGTTTGAGCCAAGGCTCCTCATGTTATGATTTTAGATTTATGTATTATGTTATGAGTTAGCTTCGTCACTAGACGATGGTTCAACTTCATTGAGAAACGATGGAGAGCACATGCATGTTTTTGGGAGTAGTGTCTAGCATCGAGTAGGCTAAGGGTCAGTCAACCCTATGTCTCAGAACTACACGCCAACATAGGGATGTTCAGATTATTAGGGACCTCCCTTGTGAGCTTTCCCTGCCCCAAGGGGCCTTCAGCTTGATATCGATATCATGGTAGTGTCCTTATCCCTGACAAAGCCTTGACGATAGTGATAGTCGGGTCCACATAAGCTCTATCATGGTAATGTCGGTTCTATGACGAGTCTCCCATTGTTCCTCATGATTTCAGTTATGCATGTACATCAGTCATGGTATTATGTTTTCAGCAGGTTTAACCCAATGTTCAGTTTTACTTTTGATTATCAGTTTTTAGGTTTAGGTCATTTGATTCGGTTATGATGTTCAGTTATGTTTAGATCACGATTTCAGAAGATAGCATGCAAGCTTTACACTAAGAATCTTATCTTGATTATGTTTTGAATATGCATGATTTATTAATTTTACTTACTTAGCATTTTTATTTACCTTGCATACTCGGTACATTCCACGTACTAACCACATACTCTATGTTGTATCGTTTCATAATACATGCTCCAATATCTAGACTTATTCCCATCGGTAGCTAGATTTCAAGCATTAGCACTTCCCGATCAGAGTTGGTGAGTCCTCATCTTTCGAGGGCCCTTCTATCAGATATGTTCAGTATTTTCAGTTTTCAGACTTTAGTGACTTAGTTGGGGTCTTGTCCCATCAACTCGTCAGTATTAGAGGCTTCTCAAACATAGTTTGTATTCAGCTTTAGACTCATGTATGTGTTCAGATGTTATGTTTTGTTCAGACTTCTGCTTTGTTATTCATATTGATCATCCACTTTATTTGGATGAGTTAGATGTCATATTCATGTCATGGGTCGACTTTGAGCCTCTCAGGGTTCTTTTTCCCGTGTCTCGATCCGGGCCTATGTTCTGATCTTGGGCAAAATAGCATGCCCAAGTGATGCTTTATAACTTTGTTTTGTCTTGTTTATCGACATAATTATATGCATTCTCATGTACTTCTATGTAAATGTGAATATATATACTAACCTACATGATTAGTTCTTGTTTTTGTAGGTTTAAAATGAGTTTGAGGAACTAATCCATGAGTTGGTGAAGTGGAGGCATGGAATCGGAAGTAAAACGCGAACGTCGGCAAGGGGGACACGCGAAACAGCCCACCTGCGCGTTGGAAACGTGCCACGGCAGGCAGGCTACGTGACCAGAACGTGCCACGACCCCTAGCATGCTGCACAAGCAGCGTGACATGCAGCCAATGCGGCAGGGGGCTGCTTGCGAACTGTTTTGGATTTCCAGTGTGCCTATGTGATGCCTCCATGTCACGGAGGTAAATTGACACGTTCACCTCCATGACATGGAACTATTTCATGCCGGGAATAATTTTATACACCTCACATTTACTATAAATAGGTCCCTTAGCTCCTAAAAACATTTTGTCACGTAATATTTCTGAAAAACTACCAAGGAGTGAAGGGAGAAATGGGAGAACTCACCTAGGGTACTTAAATTTCATCTTCTCTTCTACCAATTCTTGTAAGTATGTTATGTTAATTATGTTTTCTTGTAATTATACGAACTTGAGTGGCTAGAACCCTTCCTCTAGGGTTGAGGTCACAAGATATGATTATGACTATGTGAATTTGTTTTGGTTTTAAGTTATTAATTGTTGTTTTGTCTTACGTTCTTAATTATGGTAGTTTTTATGATTGATCACCATGAAAACACACATGTTAAACCTAGATAAAAGCTTGAGAAAGTAAACCTAGGAAAGAACAAAGAATGTAGGGAGCAAGTTTGTATCTTACGACATAATTCGCGGTTAGGGTAAGAAATTATACCTAATTTGCCTTGCTTGGTTGATAAAACGGGATGATAATAAGAAATCAACTTAGAATTGTCAATACACCACTCGAAGAAGTAGTTGTGAAGCTAAGTTGAGTTAAATGATTAGAGGTATGAAAGACCCTAATCAAGAGCATAAACCCCGTAAACCACATTCCCATAATTGAATTGCCCACGAACTAGAATGTCACATCCTCACTCAACGATGTAGTTGTGAGGCTAGTTTGTCGTGTTTAGAGGCTCGAAAGACCATGAACATGAAATTGTAATTATGTGAGATGATAATTGATAATTCCATACTTAAACCATTACAAAGCGTATTACCGCATGATTATTTGGCCTTAGCTTTAGTTGCTCCTTGAATTACTTTAGAGTATTTCGGTGACCACCCCAAGATTTATTTAAACTTTATCGAGAAAGTCTATGTCAACACTTGCGAAAGTTAATATCACACTTTAACTTGATAATTAGCTAAATTGATCCAGTCCCTGTGGGTTCGACATCCGGCTCTTAAAAAGGGCCACTGTGTTACTTGTGATACCACGTATGCTTGTGTGTGCGCTTGGGCACAGTCGTCACTGTATTACTTGTGATACCACGTATGCTTGTGTGTGCGCTTGGGCACAGTCGTCAACAAGTTTTTGGCACCGTTGCTGGCCCTTTTTAAGAGCTGGATGTTGAACCCACAGGGAATGGATCAATTTAGCTAATTATCAAGTTAAAGTGTGATATTAACTTTCACAAGTGTTGATATAGACTTTCTCAATAAAGTTTAATTAAGTCTAGGGGTGGTCACCAAAATACTCTGAAGTAATTCAAGGAGCAACGAGAGCTAAGGCCAAATAATCATGCGAAAATACATTTTGTAATGGTTTAAGTATGGAATTATCAATTATCGTCTCACATAATTACAATTTCATGTTCATGGTCTTTCGAGCCTCTAAACACGACAAACTAGCCTCACAACTACATCGTTGAGAGGGGATGTGACATTCTAGTTCGTGGGCAATTCAATTATGGGAATGTGGTTTACAAGGTTTATGCTCTTGATTAGGGACTTTCGTACCTCTAATCATTTAACTCACTTAGCTTCACAACTACTTCTTCAAGTGGTGGAGTGACAATTCTAAGTTGATTTCTTATTATCATCCCGTTTTATCAACCAAGCAAGGCAAATTAGGTATAATTTCTTATCCAAACCGCGAATTATATCATAAGATACAAACTTGCTCCCTACATTCTTTGTTCTTGCCTATGTTTACTTTCTCAAGCTTTTATCTAGGTGTAACTTGTGTGTTTTCATGGTGATCAATCATAAAAACAACCATAATTAAGAACGTAAGACAAAACAACAATTAATAACTTAAAACCAAAACAAATTCACATAGTCATAATCATATCTTGTGACCTCAACCCTAGAGGAAGGGTTCTAGCCACTCAAGTTCATATAACTACAACAAAACATAATTAACATAACATACTTACAAGAATTGGTAGAAGAGAAGATGAAATTTAAGAACCCTGGGTGAGTTCTCCCACTTCTCCCTTCACTCCTTGGTAGTTTTTCAGAAATATCACGTGACAAAATGTTTTTAGGAGTTAAGGGACATATTTATAGTAACTGTGAGGTGTATAAAATTATTCCCGGCATGAAATAGTTCCGTGTCACGGAGGTGAACATGCCAATTTACCTCCGTGACATGGAGGCATCACGTAGGCACACTGAAAATCGAAAACAGTCGGCAAGAAGCCTCCTGCCGCGTTGGCAGCGTGTCATGCTGCTTGTGCAGCTCGCTAGGGGCCGTGGCACGTTACTGGTCACGCAGCCTGCCTATCGTGGCACATTGCCAATGCGCAGGTGGGCTGTTTCACGTGTCCCCCTTGCCGATGTTCACGTTTTACTTCCGATTCCATGCCTCCACTTCACCAACTCATGGATTAGTTCCTCAAACTCATTTTAAACCTACAAAAACAAGAACTAATCATGTCGATTAGTATATATATTCACATTTACATAGAAGTACCTGAGAATGCATATAATTAAGTCGATAAACAAGACAAAACTAAGTTATAAAGTATCACTTGGGCATGCTATTTTGCCCAAGATCACCCTACTCCACACTTAAAGCCTTGTTCGTCCTCGAACAATCCTTTTGCATCTTATGTAAATGAAGACTCGCACATGGCTAATTTAGCAAGAGAATTCAAACTACGGCTATAATCATTATTTAAGATAGCAAATTAAAAATAGAGCATGCACGATTTAATCATTGAAATGAAATACAACTATGTTAAGACTTCCTAACCTCAAGAATCGACTCTCAATCTTAGCAAACTCATGCAAATCAACCGATCAACAAATCTTACATGAATGTTATCTCTCATTAAACATGTGCCCTCATAATAAGAGAGTTACCCATTTTTACTCTCAAGTTTTTAAAACACAACATGTATGGGTATATGAATAGAATTACGCTCACTCTCTCAAAGAATTCACATGCATCATGTAGTGAACCATAAGCTTGCCCTTAGTGTTTTACTCCACTAATTTAAGGATGTTTGAACGTAAGATCAAGTAGGACTTATCGGGTTGTAATGTAAGCTAAGGGACGGGTAGGTACTATTCTGGCCAGTAATAGTGGCTATTTTCCCCAAGCGCTTTTAATACATCACACTTCCCTTAGGACATCTCTTTTCTTACTTCCTCCTCATTCTTTTCACCCTTGAATATTCTCTTCTTATTCCCATTTCTTTAAGCACACTTAATTTATTAGTACAGAGTACTTAAACAACTTCTTCATTCATTTATTTTCTTACTCCCTACCAATACCCGAGCATTTTCAAACAAGTGCACCTTTGACCTTTTCTCAACTCTTACAACCGCTACTTTTCCTTCTTTACCATGCTTCTCACTCCTTCACTCTTTGGAATTTTCACTTAAGCGCTTAGGAGTTTTGAATCAAATTCAAGGCTAATGAAAGATAAGAATTCAGCTTATGTTGTAGCTATCAAAGAATAGTCTTAAGGATCAATGGGGCTCACTAGGATTCAACATTTAAGGTAGGTAAAGTGAGGGATAACAATTAGGTTCATTCAAAGAAATGCCTAAATCATCTCTTACAATCCACATCCTTCATTTCATTTTATATACACACCAGGAAAGTTTTAGACACTCCACAATAGCATGGAATATTCAAAAACCTTTCACTCACGGCACATGCTCAATTCAAGACATATTCAGCAGACTCTTACTCAGCAAATCACAAGAATTCAAAATTAAGCTTCAATCACATCAAGTCAAATTCAAGAGCCTAAGTGTCTCAAACAAAGTTATACACTTCTTACATGCTTCAACACTAACCACACTTGTATCTTACAATCATGTATAGCACATAACAAGAACATCAAGCCATCAATTAGCTACGGGTTCAAAAACCAAAACCTATTGACTAATTTTCCTCAAGACGGTCGTCATTCATCCATCGTCGGAAGTAGTCTCTAACTATGACTAAAAACATTATATACAGACAAAAAAAAATTTATTATTCTTTGGTTCAAAGACTCCCCATCGGAAAAGAATCGAAAAGAAAAACCAACGGGTGGTGAAGTCATGCTCAACTCAAAAACTTTTCCAATATGTATCAAGAACTACATTCACCAAAATCATTAAGCACAAAATTTTTGAAATTTCCCTCACCCCACACTTGAATCATGCTATGTCCCAGAGCAGCTAATTAACATTCAAAAGGGTGAGAAATACTCCCTGGGCCTCTATGCCTAGCTAACAGCATGTTTTTCTTCATTTTTGCACAAGTGGGTATTCGACCCCACACTTTTCCTCTTCCATGCTTTTTAGCTTCCTCCTCCAAGGGTACTCATATTTTCCCTCCATCTGTGCTTATATATCCACCAAAAACAACACAAGTTGACAATAAACAAAATCAACACAAATAACAATTACAAATTGTACCTGTGGTAACCTTGGGTTGCCTCCCAAGCAGCGCCTAATTTTACATCGGGGCATGACGTGAACTATCCTTTTCAAGACATCCTCATACCTGGGTTCCCTTTCGAGAACCATCTTCTTTTCTTTTGATTTTTAAAGGAAACAACCTCCACTCTATTCCTCTCTTCCTCCAACTTCTCATCCAACTGAAGCCCTTTATCAGACTCGGGCTGAACACTTATCATTACCTTTGGCCGTGGACCTGTGGAATCACCCACCCCACACTTATCCTCTGACAACACACTAACCTTTCAAAGGTTTATGTAGTGTGTGGGTGGGTTAATCTCTTGGTATACTCAGAAGATTTCTTCTTCATCCTCGACCCTTATTTTCAGGGTCCCTGCTCTTAAGTTAATTACCGCTCCTCCGGTGGCCAAGAATGGCCGTCCCAAGATTAAGGGTACCTAGTCATCAACATGAAAATCTAAGATAATAAAATCAGCAGTTATAATAAACTTACCCACTTTGATGAAAAGGTCCTCTATGATTCCATCCGGTGCCACTCGCGACTTATCCGCTAGCTGCAGCATCAACCTTGTTGGCCGCGGTTTCCCCAACCCCAGGGTGTTAAATAACGACAGGGGAATTAGATTAACTGCTTCCCCTAGATCACATAAAGTTCGTATTACCTCAGCTTTACCAATTTGTATGGGGAGGGTAAAACTCCCTGGGTCTTTAAGCTTCTTAGGAATTTTGTTCATCACCCTATGACTGCACTCCTCAGTCAGTGCTACCGTCTGGACATCCACCAATCTGACTTTTTTGGCCATCACATCTTTCAAGTATTTAGCATACTTTGTCATTCCCTGCAAAACATCAAGCAAAGGCAAATTTATGTGAAGTTCTTTGAAAATCTCGAAGAACTTTTTGAAGCATTCCTCCTCCTTCCTCTTTATGAATCTCTGTGCTGGCTGCAATGATGATTGTGCATTTTGTTTCACATCACTCTGATTCTCTCCCTTATCAGTGGATGGTCCTTGTCTAACCAACTCCGGCTGCACCTCATTTCTCTTCTCTTTAGGTACCGCATCAGCTAATTTCTTGCCACTCCTCACACTGGTGGCATTGACCTAGCGGGGGTGAGGATCTTTGTCACTTGGTAGTCCTCCCTACGGTCTCATGTTTTGAGCAGTTGCTATCTGACCCATCTGCTTTTCTAGATTGCGGGTGGCCAATTGCTGATTCTTCAAGGCTGATGCCATCCTCGCCTGATTTTCTGCTAATTGAGTCTGGGTCTCCATGATTTTCTGCAATGTTTCCTCAATGTTGCTGCTCAACTGGCCATCATTCTGCCTATTCTGCTGATACTGCTACTGTTGAGGTTGCTGATAACTTTGCTTTTGATTTCCACTCCAAGAAAAATTCGGGTGGCTCTGCCAATTTTTGTTGTAGTTGTTTCCCAAATTCTGAGTGTTCCTCGACACATTCCCAACAAAATTGACTGATTCCGGATTGGCTCCACAAGGTTCTGCATTGTGCCCATTATTCCCACAAAATTCACACCAACTCGGAGCTTGATGAACTGCATTAACCTGACCCTGTTGTTGGTTCATACTCAGTTTATTGAACTGAGTCATCATTTGATGCTGGAATGAAGCTAACTATGCCGCCAAATCATTCATACCATCTACTTCTATTAGCCCTGCTCTTTTTCCTGCCCCTCTCAATGATTCACTGTGCCATTCTGGATTTCCTTGAGCAATTCTATTCAACAGCGTGTACAGCTCATCATACGTCTTCTCTAAGGCTTGCTCACCCGATGCGGAGTCTAGTAAAATTTTCATGTGTAGGTCTATACTTTCTACAAAGGTATGGGCCAGCACGTCATTGGGTTGCTTGTGATGGGGACAGTCTCTCAGTAATGACTTAAATCTCTCCCAAGCCAAATACAAGTTCTCATCAGGCCTCTGCTTGAAACTCAGTATTTCACTTCTCAATTTTGCAGTCTTTCCTGAAGGAAAGAATCTGATCAAGAAATTCTTCGCCAAATCATCCTAAGAAGTTATGGAGTTTTGTGGCTCGGCTTTCAACCACCTTTTTGCCTCTCCCAACAACGAAAATGCAAAGAGGGTAAGTCGGACATAGTCCGTGGACACTCCGATGGGGACGAAAGTGTCACTAATCTCTAAAAAGTTTCGTAGGTGCTGCTGCGGGTCCTCATGTGCCATCCCAGTGAATTGACCACTAGAATGTAACAGTTGCACCATATTTTGTTTCAATTCAAAGTTCCCTCTAGGTTCCGATTTACGGATACTAGAGTTCACATTCGTCGCTTGTGGGATTGCCACTTCGCGAACTAGTCTGGCTGCCATTGCTTTCGGTGACAATTGTGCTTGTCCTGCGGGTGGTTGTTGTTGTACCTTTTCTTGAAGTCTTTTCAGCTTTTGCTCAAGATCTACTCTCCTTCGCAAATGAATTTGACGTTCTGGTTCAAGCAACGGTTCCACAAGCTCTCTATTCCTAGCCATCTCGGCAAGACAACCTGTCACATGCAATAAGTCAGACTAAGACCAAGTTTCTCAACACTTAAGGAAATTAAAAGTAACAAAAAAACAGACAAATTTACTAAACTTTGTCGAGTCCCTGGCAACGGCGCCAAAAACTTGTTGACGACTGCGCCCAAGTGCACACGCAAGTGTACGTGGTCTCACAAGTAATACAGTGGCCCTTTTTAAGAGCCAGATGTCAAACCCACAGGGACTAGATCAATTTAGCTAATTATCAAGTTAAAGTGTGATATTAACTTTCGCAAGTGTTGATATATACTTTCTCGATAAAGTTTAATTAAGTCTAGGGGTGGTCACCGAAATACTCTAAAGTAATTCAAGGAGCAACTAGAGCTAAGGCCAGATAATCATGCAATAATACGCTTTGTAATGGTTTAAGTATGGAATTATCAATTATTGTCTCACATAATTACAATTTCATGTTCATGGTCTTTCAAGCCTCTAAACACGAAAAACTAGCCTCACAACTACATCGCTGAGCGGGGATGTGACATTCTAGTTCGAGGGCAATTCAATTATGGGAATGTGGTTTACAGTGTTTATGCTCTTGATTAGGGACTTTCGTACCTCTAATCATTTAACTCAACTTAGCTTCACAACTACTTCTTCAAGTGGTGGAGTGACAATTCTAAGTTGATTTCTTATTATCATCCCGTTTTATCAACCAAGCAAGGCAAATTAGGTATAATTTCCTATCCTAACCGCGAATTATATCGTAAGATACAAACTTGCTCCCTACATTCTTTGTTCTTGCCTATGTTTACTTTCTCAAGCTTTTATCTAGGTGTAACTTGTGTGTTTTCATGGTGATCAATCATAAAAACAACCATAATTAAGAACGTAAGACAAAACAACAATTAATAACTTAAAACCAAAACAAATTCACATAGTCATAATCATATCTTGTGACCTCAACCCTAGAGGAAGGGTTCTAGCCACTCAAGTTCATATAACTACAAGAAAACATAATTAACATAACATACTTACAAGAATTGGTAGAAGAGAAGATGAAATGTAAGAACCCTAGGTGAGTTCTCCCACTTCTCCCTTTACGCCTTGGTTGTTTTTCAGAAATATTACGTGACAAAATGTTTTTAGGAGCTAAGGGACCTATTTATAGTAAATGTGAGGTGTATAAAATTATTCCCGGCATGAAATAGCTCCGTGTCATAGAGGTGAACGCGCCAATTTAACTCCGTGACACGGAGGCATCGCGTAGGCACACTGGAAATCCAAAACAGTCCGCAAGTAGCCCCCTGCCGCGTTGGCGGCGTGTCACGCTGCTTGTGCAGTGCACTAGGGTCCGTGGCACGTTACTGGTCGAGCAGCCTGCCTGCCGTGGCACATTGCCAACGTGCAGGTGTGTTGTTTCGCGTGTCCCCCTTGCCGACGTTCGCGTTTTACTTCCGATTCCATGCCTCCACTTCACCAACTCATGGATTAGTTCCTCAAACTCATTTTAAACCTACAAAAACAAGAACTAATCATGTTGGTTAGTATATATATTCACATTTACATAGAAGTACATGAGAATGCATATAATTAAGTCGGTAAACAAGACAAAATTAAGTTATACAGCATCACTTGGGCATGCTATTTTGCCCAAGATCATGTTCAGGTCGCGACAAACTTTGTATTAGAGCATTAGGTTTTGAAGTGTCCTAGGGTGTCCGAAAGACGCGTTAATCAGATTCTTTTTTATGGGTGTGAAGCACGCCATACTTATGATGAAGAGGCTACGAGATGTTTAGGAGATATTCTCTTCTTTCATTATCTAAGTCATGCGATGAAATGTCTCTCTATCCTTCTTACTCATGCTATACATGTTTACAAAATCATGCTTCCCTGCAGAGTTAATGGAAGGAAAAACAGAAATGGAAAGGGCCATGAGAATGGCAATGGAGACGGGCACCAGCAGGCCCCACCAGCCCATGATCAGTATGTACCCGAGCCAGTTGCCCCACACGGAGTTTAGAGCAGCTATTCAGATGTTAGCCCAAGCCTTGACCACCCATGTCAATCAGCAGGCAATAGCGCATGTCCCTCAAAACGAGAATGCAGCGGCGGTAAGAGTTAGAGATTTTCTGAGGATGAACCCTCCAAAGTTCCTAGGATCTAAGGTGGACGAGGATCCACATAAGCTCATTGAGGAGGTTCTAAAGATCACCCAGATTATGGGGGTGACTGGGGAGGAGTGCGCTAATTTAGCCTCATACTAGTTGAAGAGGATTGCGCACATTTGGTTCAAGTAATGGAAGGATAGTAGGGCAGTTGGAGAAGATCTTATCAGTTGGGATGAGTTTCACGCCGCTTTTCTGGATCGATTCTTCCCTCAGGAGATGAGGGAGATCAAAGAGGTTGAGTTTGTGAATCTAAAGCAAGGGAAGACGACAGCGCCAGAGTATGCCCTGGAGTTCACTTGCCTATCCAGGTATGCACCTGAGATGGTGGTGAATCAGAGAGCCCGAGTGAGCAGGTTTGTACATGGGTAGCAAACTACTTGGTTAGGGATTGCAGGACCGCGATGCTTCTTCAGGACATTTACTTTGCTCGGATAGTCCTGTATGCCCAATTGATGGAGGCAGTGTAGATGAGTGAGCGGGAGAGAGATGCCAAGAGGGCCAGGACTGATAGTTTCAAATTCTCCTAGCAAAGACCTAGTGGGCAGCTTCAGTAGTCCTACCAGAGATCTTCATCCCCAACGCTTTATCTATGAGTGTGCCATCTAGGTCCAGGTGCAATCAGAGGGAACGAGCATTAGGATCGAGAGGTCAGAGTAGGAGACCCGCAGAGATCAGCCCTCCAAAGTGCAGTAAATGTGGCTGGAGACACACAGGGCAGTTTTTGGGGGGTATAGGTGCTTACTTCAGGTGCGGGAAGCCCAGATATATGCTTAGAGATTGTTAGTAGCCAGATAGGGTCATAATAGGGTCCGAGGCCCAGCTTCTAGTTAAGAAGTTCCACCAGCACGCCTAGCTCAGTAGGGGGCATCCTCTAGTGCGGGTGGTGGACAGCGCCAAAACAGATTCTATGCCCTAGTAGTCCATCAGAAGTAAGAGGTCTCCCCAGATGTAGCCACTAGTATGTTACGAGTATTCCACCTTGATGTATATGCATTGTTAGATCCAGGGGCTACTTTATATTTTGTGATGCCCTATGTTTCTAGTAGTTTTGGAGTCAATCCGAAAATCTTATTACAACCCTTCTCAGTCTCTACTCCAGTTGATGATTCAGTTATAGCTAGACGGGTGTATAGAAATTGCCCTGTCACAATCCTTTAGAAAGTCACCTCAGCAGATTTAGTAAAGTTAGCCATGATCAATATTGATGTTATCCTCAGCATGGATTAGTTATTTGCATGTTACGCCTCAGTAAATTATAGAACCCGTGCAGTAGAGTTCAGATTTCTGGGTGAACCAATCTTAGAGTAGAAGGGTAGTTCAGATGTGTCTGTAGGTCGCTTCATTTCCTACCTTAAGGCCATAAAGATGATTTCTAAGAAATGTGTGTACCATCTAGTTCGCTATCAAGTAAGTTCCCGTAGTGTGTGAGTATCCAAAGGTGTTTCTAGATGATTTACCAGGAATCCCTCCAAAGCGGGAGATTAATTTTGGTATTGACCTTCTTCCCGATATGCAACCTATATCTATTACTCCTTATAAAATGGCTCCAGCTGAGCGAAAGGAGTTGAATGAGCAGTTGAAAGACCTCTTGGACAAGGGTTTCATCAGACCGAGTAAATCCTGGTGGAGTGCACTAGTTCTCTTTGTCTGCAAGAAGGATGGTTCTCTATATATGTGCATTGATTATTGACAATTGAATAAGGTCGCCATCAAGAACAAATATCCTCTCTCCAGGATTGATGATTTGTTTGACCAGTTTTAGGGTGCTAAGTGCTTTTAAAAGATAGATCTCAGATTTGGATGCCATCAGCTCAGGGTTCAGGAGAGTGACATCCTGAAGACAGCCTTCAGAACTCAGTATGGTCACTATGAGTTTGTAGTTATATCTTTTGGACTAACAAATACTCCTACAAATTTTATGGATTTGATGAATAGGGTGTTCAATCCATACTTTGATATGTTCATAATTGTGTTCATAGATGACATCCTTGTATACTCTCGGAGCGAGGAGGAGCATGTCGTTCATTTGACGGGGGTGCTACAGACTCTTAAGGTTCGCCAGTTATATGCTAAATTCAGTAAATGTGAGTTTTGATTGAACTCAGTGGCGTTAATGGTCACGTGGTGTCAAGTGAGGGTGTATAGGTAGACTCTTAAAAGATAGAAGAGGTGAAGAATTGGCCTAGACTGGTGAATCCTTCGAATATCAAGAGATTCTTGGGTTTAGATAGTTATTATCAGAGATTTGTTAAGGGGTTTTCATCTATTGCAGCCCCGTTGACTCAGCTGACCCAGAAGAAGGTGAAGTTTTAATGGTTAGAGGCTTGTGAGAAGATCTTCCAAGAGTTGAAGACTCGACTCACCTCATCACCAGTGTTAACCCTTCCCGATGGTACCGATGGGTTTGTGGTATATTGTGATGCTTTGAGGATCGGCCTTGGTTGTGTATTGATATAGTGCGGTAAGGTTATAGCCTATGCTTCCAGGCAGCTAAAGGTTCATGAAAAGAATTATCCGACTCACGATCTCGAACTGGCGGTGGTAGTATTTGCATTGAAGATTTGGAGACACTATCTGCACAGGGTCTATGTAGATGTGTTTATTGACCACAAAAGCCTACAATATATGTTTACCCAGAAGGATCTAAATCTACTTAAAAGAAGGGGGTTGGAGCTACTCAAGGATTATGTATCAGTGTCCTTTACCATCAGGGCGAGGCTAATGTAGTAGCAGACGCTCTTAGTAGGCTTTCTATGGAGAGTGTGTCCCATGTAGATGAGGGGAGGAAGGAGCTGGTGAAGGATGTGCATCGGCTTGCACGGTTGGAAGTTCATTTGGTTGACTCAACCGATAGTGGTGTTATTGTGCAGAATGGGTCAGAATCATCCTTGGTGACCGATGTTAAGGCTAGGCAAGACGAGGAGCCTATCTTGGTAAAATTAAACGAAGCTGTTCAGAATCAGATTGTGGAGGTCTTCTCTAAAGGGGGAGATAGTGTACTCTGATATCAGGTCGTTTGTGTGTATCGGGTGTTGATGATTTGAGAGATCGGATGTTGCACGAGGCTCATGGTTCCAAATACTCTACATCCAGGTTCCACTAAGATGTATCGTGGCCTACGGGAAGTGTATTGGTGGAAGACATGAAGAAGGACCTAGCGGAGTTTGTGGCTAAGTGTTCAAATTGTCAACAAGTGAAGGTTGAGCACCAAAGACCAGGAGGTGTACTTCAAGACATTAGTATTCCTATTTGGAAGTGTGATATCAATATGGAATTTATCACAGGGTTGCCTCATACTCGTCGACAGTATGACTCCATTTGAGTGGTTGTGGACAGGTTGACTAAAGTAGCTCATTTCTTACTGGTCAAAACCATCGATTCAGTGGATGATTATGCTAAATTATACATTTGGGAGTTAGTTTAATTGCATGGAGTGATGTTTTCCATCATATCAGATCGAGGTACTCAGTTTACCTCCTAGTTTTGGAAGTCGTTTCAAAAGGGACTTGGTACTCAGGTCAAGCTTAGCACAACATTTCACCCGCAAATAGATGGTCTAGTGGATCATACTATTCAGACTCTCGAGGATATGTTGAGAGCGTGTGTGATTGATTTCAAGGGTAGTTTGGATGATCATTTGTCTCTCAATGAATTTTCATATAACAACAGCTACCATTCCAGCATTCAGATGACTTCGTTTGAGGCTCTTTATGGGTGAAGATGTAGATCACCTATAGGTTGGTTTGAAGTCGGTGAAGCTGCAATGATAGGTCCAGATTCAGTCTATGAGGCTATGGAGAAAGTTAAGCTTATAAGGGACAGGTTGAAAATAGCTCAGAGTCGCCAAAAGTCCTATACAGATGTCAGGAGGAGGGATCTTGAGTTTGAAGTTGAGGATTGGGTGTTTTTGAAGGTATCCCCCATGAAAGGAGTGATGAGATTCAGGAAGAAAGGGAAACTCAATCCCTGTTATGTTGGCCCATGCTGAATAGTGAAACGGGTTGGAAAGGTAGCATATGGGTTAGAGTTTCCCTCAGAGTTAGCTTCAGTCCATCCATCTTTCCATGTATCTCTCTTAAAGAAGTACTTGGGTGACCCAGCTCTAGTTGTTCCGATGGAGAGCGTAGGTGTGAAGGACAACCTTAATTATGAGGAGGTTCTGGTGGAGATACTAGATCTTCAGGTTCGAAAGATACGAAACAAAGAAATAGCTTCAGTCAAGGTATTATGGAGGAATCAACATGTTGAGGGAACTACGTGGGAAGCCGAAGTAGATATGATGGCTAAATACCCGCATCTATTCCCTTCCGGCTCAGTTTCAGCTTGAGGTATCAGTTTCCTCCTTAGTACTCTATTCAGTTTCATATTCAGCTCATGTACCCCAGTTTCTTTCATGTAAATGGATGTATGTGTGATTCAGGATTCAGTTCAATCATGTAGTTCAGATCGAAGTCAGTCAATCCGTCAAATTTCAGTATGAATGTTCAGTATTTGAGTATGATGATTGCATTTCTCTGCCTTTTAGTATGTTTTTCCATATTTGAGGGCGAATGTTCTCAAGGAGGAGATATTGTAATACCCCAAAAATCCTAAGATCACACCGGGAAGTTGAGACGGAGAAAACAGGAATTTCTGCACTAAGTTACAGGATGAGTCATCTAGTGACCCTTTAGAAACACCACAAGTCGTTAAGTGAATCATGGGGAGGGTTTGACTATGTTCAGAAAATTCAGGTTTAGGGTGACCATGGGTGTGACCACAAGTCGTGGACAACCCCACAGTCCGTTAGGTCACCCGTGGTCAAATGCAGATTGAAGGATGAAGGGAAGCAGGCAGTGCACCTAACGGGTCATCATCACGATTCTTCGGGTACACCATGAGTCGTGGTGTCCCCCGTGGTGACCCTTAGAAGGTTTTTGGCAATGAAGGTGATGGGAGGTGACCACGAGTCGTGGTCACTAACAATGATTCGTCCAGTCCCTCGTTGGGACTGGTAGTGTGTTTCTCTCTGCGAATTTAATAAGGGCTTTTCCGTAATTCCTAAGTTCCTATAGCCTAAACTATGTCGTTTTAAGATCAGAATATAGTGTTTTAAGAGGGGTTAAGTCATTTTAAGCCTATCCTAATTGATGCATGCAAGCTTAGAGGGTTGAAAGGTGATCAAGTCTAGTTTCTTCAAAGCTCTTCTTCAATTCTCTTTGGGCAATCAAGAAAGTTGTGAAATCAGAATTCTTCAAGTATGTAAGGCTATGAATGGGTGCAATATTCCACACCCATGCCTAATTACCTCTCAATTCATGATGTTCTAATTGAGGATTCTATGGGGTTTTACCCAATGTATGAATTTCCTAAGTATTTATCATGGGTATGACCTAAGCATGTTTTAAATGTTGAATTATGATTAATGGTAAGATTTTACAATGTTTTAAATTATAAATTATGTTTTCAAGTTTTCTAAATTATGATGCCCATACATGAAAGTCTATAAAAGTTGAAATCTATGAAGTGTGTGTACAAGCATGATGATATGTTTATGAAGAAAGTATGATTTTGAAATACCCATGTTTATATTTATGTTTTCAAAGTGAATTAAGTTGATTTCAAGCATGTTAAGTATTGGGCAAGCCCATATTATCAAGTATGCTCTTATGATTTCATGAATTAGCTTACCACATGGTTTTGGAGTCAAGACTCCCACTAATGTTCTGCTTGTGGTATGGTTTGAGCCAAGGCTCCTCATGTTATGATTTTAGTTTTATGTATATATGTTATGAGTCAGCTTCGTCACTAGATGGTGGTTCAGCTTCGTTGAGACACAATGGCGAGTATATGCATATTTTTGGGAGTAGTGTCTAGCACCGAGTAGGCTAAGGGTCAGTGAACCCTATGCCTCAGAACTATGCGCCAACGTGGGGATGTTTAGATTATTTGAGACCTTTCTTGTGAGCTTCCCCTGCCCCAAGGGGCCTTCGGCTTGATATCAATATCATGGTAGCGTCCTTAGCCCTGGAAAAGCTTTGGACGGCTCTGTCCACTTGAGTGTGATAGTCGGGACCACGTAAGCTCTATCATGGTAATGTCAGTTATATGATGAGTCTCCTATTATTCCTCATGATTTCAGTTATGCATGTAAATAAATCATGGTATTATATTTTCAGCAGGTTTGACCCAATGTTCAGTTTTACTTTTGATTATCAGTTTTCAGCTTTGGCTCATTCGATTCAATCATGATATTCAGTTATGTTCAGATCATGATTTCAAAAAATAGCATGCAAGCCCTACTCTCAGAATCTTATCCTGATTGTGTTTTGAATATGCATGATTTATGATTTTTACTTACTTAGAGCTTTTACTTACCTTGCATGCTCGGTACATTCCATATACTGATCACAAACTCTGTATTGTACTATTTCATGATACAATCTCTGATATCCAGAATCAGTCCCACCGATAGACAAATTTTCAACATTAGCACTTCCTGATTAGAGTTGGTGAGTCCTCCCTTTTGAGGGACCTTCTATTCAGATATGCCAGTTTTTTCAGTTTTCAGACTTTAGTGGGTTAGAGGGGTCTTGTCCTATCAAGTCGTCAGTATTAGGGGATTTTAGGATATAGTTTGTATTCATTTTTTGACTCATATAGGTATCAGATGTTATGTTGTATTTAGACTTCCAGTTTGTTATTCATGTTGATCTTCTGTTTTATTTGTATGAGTTAGATGTTATGTTCATGCCATAGGTCGACTTAGAGCCTCTCGGGGTTCTTTGTCCCGTGTCTTGATCCGGACCTATGTTTGGGTCGTGACACTCAAGTGGGTTATTCTGTGCTATTTGCACCTTCCAGGCTTATGGGGGCCAGGTTAGGTTTTTGTTTGTATACTTACCTTTTAATTATAGTTCATGATATAAGATTATTCAAGTTAACTTCTGTCCCTTAGTACTAAGTACTTCCATTTTCTGATCAGCTTTCATTCAGTTGTTATTTACTTCCTTACATATTCGGTATATATTGTACTGACGCCCATGCACGGGGAGCTGCATACTTGCCTACAGGTCCAGACAAACAGGGTTCGAGACCGTTTCAGTAGCTGCTCAGATCCAGTAGATTGGCTATCTCCTTTCTTCCGGTGTTTCCAGATGTTAAAGGTTTGACTACCTTTTGTTGTACTAGCATGGGTATTGTTTTCTTACTTGATCTTAGCTTGAAAGAGAAGAATTAAGTAATGGGGAGAATTTAATAGTGGATTGGGATTTGATTATGTGGGGTTGGACTAGAAATAGCCAAAACCCATGATAATAATCCCTTAAGAGGTTGATGGCTAGAAATAGCTCAACCCCTAATCCAAACAATATTGGAATAGTTGAATTGTACCTTGAGGTTCGAAAGGACTCGAGGATAAGAAGCCCAAGTGGTTGAAAAACATCAGGCTCCATCTTTTTCCAAGGTTATTTACACATATTAGCAATAACTTGACTGTTTAGTAAATCCTGATCTGATTGATATCCAATCTATACCACACCTCTAGCCTTTGCTCATTATTGTTTCTTAATTTTGGTTATCATGCTCTCTTTATTAGCTGATTTTAGAATCCACAATATTATTGTGTAATACCCCGAGAACCTAAGATCAAACCCAAGAGTTGAAACAGAGAAAATTGAATTTTCTGCCACCAAGTCAAAGGACGAGTCATCCCATGACCCATGGGGTGCACAACGAGTCGAGGAGTGACTCGTGGGGAGGGGTTCGGTCTTGGTTGAAATTTTAGTTTCGGGGTGACCAAAGATGTGACCACGAGTCGTGGTCAGCAACACGACTCATTATGTCAGCCTTGGCCAAGGGATGCTTGAAAGATGAGAAGCTCCAATAGTGGTGGTAAAGGGTTGGTCACCACAAGTCATTGGGTACACCACGAGTTATGGTGACCCTCAGATGAAAAATGGCAGTGTTAATCATGACAGGCAGACAACGAGTCGTCCCCCAGACCACGATTCGTCCAGTCCCTCATTGGGACTGGTAGTGTGTATTTTTCTGCGAATTTATTAAGGGCTTTTCCGTAATTCTTAAGTTACTAAGGCCTAAATGTCGTTTTAAGCTTATTCGGGATTGGTTTAAGAGGGTTTAGCTCATTATAAATCACTCCTCCATGCATGCAAGACTAGAAGGTTCCTAGGGATGATCAAGGCTAAAATCCATCAATTCTCCTTCAATTTCGTTTGGGTATTCAAGGATGAGTGGATGATCAACTTACCCAGGTATGTGAGACTATGAACAAGAGTTCCTTTCACTTTCATGCCCTAAACTCTTATCAAATTCCATCGATTTCAAATTCTAGAATTCAAGTTTCATGATCTATGAGGTTTCTTCCAATTCTTGTGAAATTCTCTATGATCTATCGATGGGTCAATCCCTTTTATGTATTAAATTATATTTTATGATATATGGACATAATTTATAACTATTTTGATTATTAAATTATAGTTTCAAATTTTATTTAAATTATGCCCAATTATGCATATTCTTATGAAAAGTCAAGTTATGATTTCATTATGATCTTGATCTAAATTAGCCCAATTATGATTTATGCCTTATAATATGATTTCTCTCAAGTACTTATCATGGATTTATGAAATATCAAGTATATACATATTTTACAAGTATACATGAATTTCATGATTTATGGATTTATGATTATGGTCAACTCATTGGTCTTATTATATGGCTAGTTCACGTATTTTAAGCATGCTTATGATTATTATGATTTAAACTAGCCCATGAATCTCATGTATATTTTTCTACTATAATATGAGCACTACATAAGTTTTTGGAGTAGTATTTAACACCGAGTAAATTCGGGGTCCAAGCATATCCCGAGTCTCAGAACTATGTGCCAACGTAGCCACGATGGGACCTCCCTTGAGACTGTCCCCCTTTGCCCAAATGGGCCTTTCGTTGTGATATCACACCTCTTTTCATGGTTCTATCCTTGGCAAGATATGAAACACCCTCCCGACTAGTGGTTTATAGGTCGGGCTCCATGTGTGCTCATGTGGGGTATGTTGGTTATAAAAATCTCTCATTGTTCCTCATGATTTATGCATGGTTATGTTTATGTTAATTTGTCTCAAGTCATGCTTAATGAAGCTTTTATCCTATTATTATGATTGTGACTGATTTATGAATGTTTTGAAAACCTTGAGCCCTTAGGTTACATTATAATATTTACGTTATGATCATATTGTCCTACTCTTATGAACTCTTATGTATTTTAACTATCCGATTTTACTTACCTTGCATACTCACTACATTTCAAGTACTGACTGTATACTCTATGCTGTATCATTTCATGATATAGGTCCGAGGGATCAGTATCAGCCGCATCATTAGCCCTGCTTCCCTCTCTAACCTATCCAGTCGGTGTTGGTGAGTCCTTGTCCTTCGAGGACGTTCAGTTATTTATAGTTTATTATGTCCCTTTCATTTACAGACTTTATCGAGCTAGTTGGGAGTGTTGTCCCATCAGCTCATCAGTTATGTTAGAGGCTTTTCGAACGTTATGTAGAAATCAGCTTGTCGTTGTTGATTCAGTTCTAGCTTGATATAGATAAATGTATGAAGACTTCCGCTATTTGATTATGTTGATCCTCCATTTTGTTATGTTGAGTTTAGACGTTATATTCATGCCATGGGTCGACTTGAAGCCTCTCGGGGTTTCTTGTCCCGTGTTCCAATTCGGGTCTACGTTCGGATCGTGACATATTGCCTTCACTTCCCCCAAAATTTTATGTTTATTTTTTGTTGCTTGGATGCAAATCAATTCAATTCACTAAACAATGCTTGTATAGATCATTCTCTAGTCTTTGTGGGATTCGACCTCGATATCCGTCGAGTTAATTATTTTGATACAATGATCGTTTACATTCTCTCTAAACGAGGAGTGTAGTTTGAGCATTATCAATTTATTAAAAGAAAAAAGCAAAACTATATTCTCTCCTTAAAACAAAAATACTTAAAATACTTCATAGTTGACAAAATGTAGACATGAATTTTTGTCATTCCATAGCGTAATTAGATCCATTTGAGTAGACCACACTAGTAAATTAATTGTAGCGTCCAATACCAATAGTAGATGAACACAATTTTTATTGAAAGGTCCAAACTTGTAGTGAAACTTGACAGTTAAAGAACATGCAATTTTCGTTTTAATACACAACCATTCAACTTGTGAAAAGAAATATACTCCTATTGTCACTCTTTTGGCTAAAGATAACGCCAAATATTTACTGTATAACAACTAAAGCCAAACTTCAAGGCTAAGCTATTACTTCCTCTGTTCCATTTTAATTGCTACGATAAGATTTGCATATTTATTAAGAAAAACGTAATAGAGATGGTAATTTAACTAATGTAATCCAATAATTTTTTTGAAAACATACAATAATAATTGTTTTCACATTTTAAAATAACTTCAAGTACTAAGGGCAGAATTGAAAAAACATGATCAATTATCTCTTGAATTTTGAAACTAGCAAATATTTTGAAATAACTATTTTTAGTATATCTAGCAATTAAAATAGAACGGAGGGAGTACAAGCCATAATATTTGTAATGTAAACAACAAACATTTACCCTAGCCATGTTTTCCAAAAATATGAAGTAAATCTATTTAGGCCTCATTTGTTTGCATTTAATGAATGATTCAGACTTTATGTCATTAAGTGCATTTGTTTTCATTAAGATTTAAGTACTTATTTGATATGAACAAGTCTTACTCATTAAGATCTGGAATAAAGTCATAATATCATTAAGAGGTATGTCATCATCACTTTGTACACAACCACTATCCACCAGCATTAATCACCTCTATCATCACAACCACCACCATCATTACCATCCCAATCACCAGCCACCACCAATCATCTCTGCCACTATTGTCAACCACCATCACTGTCGCCAACTACCCCCGACATCACAACAACCACTAGCAACCACAACTACTTCTAACCACTATTATTGGTTATTACTACACATACGAATTCTATCATTATAATTATATGAACTACCACCACGGCCGCCGCCACCACAACCGTCGTCACTACCGCCACCACAACCGTCGTCACTACCGCCACCACAACCATCGTCACCGCCTCTACTACCTCTGCCACTACTATATCCCACTATCACCACTGCGACTAATCTCTACTACCAACCATCTTCACCATCACAAATAGTATTGCCACCAACTACTACCAACACATCATCAACCACCACACATTCTTCAACCACCACCGCCAATACCATCAACTACTTACATCAATCAACTTCACCATCACAGCTACCATTACCAACCGTCACCATCACGTCAGTCACTACAACACCTACCACTCTCATCATTATAACTATCACCACCATAATTACTAGTCATTAACACCAATCATTACCACGACGATCACAACAAATCATCTCTATCATAACTAGCAAACATAAATATTTTATTTTTTATCAGATAATAAATTTATTTCATTAAATTAATACTTTTAAAAATATTTAGTTACTTTTTTATTAGAATTATATATTTAATATATTTACAAATAAATGAAGTATGCACATTCAGATGTTGAAAAATAATTAATCTTAATCATTCAGTGTTCTGATCTAGAGATAACATCTTAATCATTCAGATGTGCATTCAAATTCAGATATATTTAATCGTAATGAAAACAAATGAGGCCTTAATTAGAAAGCGGCTTAAATAACAGATTATGATACTAAGAAATTTAAACACTTGATCATGCTAGACTAAAAATGGTCAGAAATGAAGTTAATCTAATTAAGAACTAAAAGACTGTAAATAATGAGATAAGAAAAGATATCACCATTTTTTTAGCTACTACTAAGACGACAAGATTGATGAGGATGAAATCCACCAGTGACTAAGGAAAACTAAAGTTTAAACTAAAATCTTGATGAATCAAATTAACTTAAACACAATATTTTTTTCATAATTTCATAAATACAGAAGAATAGAAAGAAATTTTTCTTTCTTTTTCGATCCAGAACCCCGTCTCCTTGAAGATGAAGCTTGGGGTTATATTTATAGACCCCTAAATGCTAGAGATAAAATTTGAAATAAACTTCAAAAAATGAAAATACGGAAGAGAGGCTAAACAAAATCTTATCTGCTTCTGGATTTGAGGGCATAAGCCTCTGCAATTCGGAAGCTATGAAACGAAAAAGAGACGTGGGGGGTTGGGGCAAGATTATCAGTGCGTTCACATGATTTTCAATAGATTTATAGTGAGGGGACGAGACTTGCAATGTGCTGGTGAAGGAGAAGATGGTGAGGTACATTGAGGGTCTAGGGAATGAGGCGGTACAACGGAGAAGAGAGGTCTGCATGTGGGAGCATGGGAGAGAGAAAGTGAGTAAAGGGAGAGAGTACAGTTGTACATGTCAGCGATGGATTTGCAAAGCCACGGGGAAGAAAAAAGGAAAGGAGGGTGAGATACAATGCCTAGAAATGTGAGAGAGGAGAGAGGGTAGGGTGTAGGGGTTAGGTGAAGTGTGCGGAGATTAAATCATGAAAATATATATACATACATACATATATAAATAAATAAATAAATAAATAAATATATATATATATATATATATATATATATTATTAACATTTAGTTACCTTCTTAATATGTAAATATATATAATATATATAAAAATTAGTTTTATATTTATGTATATATATATATATATATATATATATATATATATAAAATCAAATTTTTATATATATTATATATATTTACATATTAAGAAGGTAACTAAATGTTAATAAAATTGCAAAATCAATTAAAACTGAACCAATCTTCAAAAATTAATTTGAGATAAAATTAAGACGTATTATTTTTAATTAATTAATCGAACTTGTTGAATTTAACAAAACGAAATATTTGCAGTAATTATCAAAATTAAGTTGTAAATAACTTTCAATTTGCAAAAGTGATATACGTACTTCATTAAAACAACTGTTCTCAATATATATAAAAGATAATTTTTCAACTAATCAAATAGGTATATTTAATACTTATATAAAATATTTCATCTATATTAGGATATTTTGCCAAATAAAAAGGTAAAATAACACCAAAATATTTAAGAAAATATTTTTTGATTATGCAGGATAAATATTTTATTCTGTTTGTAATTTGAGAAGCTTGACTAATTAATTAAAATATGAAGGGAAAAAATTAGGTGTCAACAGCTACCTCTTTCTTTAGTCCAGAAGGATGGAGGACGACCTGAGCAAAGAGAATTGACGAATTCGATTTTTTTCTACTACTAATTCATCTCTTAAAAAAGAAATGACATGAATTACAATGAATTATAGTCGCACTACGGTGTTGAGTTTCCTACATATTTTCAATTGCATGAGAATTCAAGCTACATATAGTTCTGAATGCTCAATTTTATGAATAATTTGGAAATTTCAAAAGCTTGTCTCAGTGTCGAGTTTGATTGAGAGGCTTGGGAATATGAGTAGAAAATCTTTGAAATGAGATTTCAACATCGAGCTTGCCTATATATCATTTAAAATGGGAACTAGACTACCTATAGTTTGACTCAATCAATTGAAAAGGTATCTCTTATCATGAGGTAACCTTTGTAATTCAAGATGAATGATAGAAAAATTTGATTGTGAAAAAGAGGTTTGCAATCTCTCAATCATGAATGTGGTGAACTTCACATTCATCAGTAAGAACTTATACAGACACAATTTTTCAAAACTCTAAGTATACTATCACCTGAATTTGCAAAATAAAGAATAATGCTCTAGTGTGGTACAAATATTATCCTGGATGCAAAACTGAAAAATCAAAACATGAGGAATAACCAATATGTCTTCTTAAAGAGGTGTGGTTTGAATGTGGTGAAACTCAATCCTCAATTCACACTTAATGAGTTTGATATTCATCTTCAAAACTATGCCAAGTTCGCTACTAAGAAAGAGATCCATGTTGCTTTGCATGCAGTTGTACCCTCCTGTGAAATAATACTTAATAGGCATGCTAAATGGCACCATCTGATGCTCTTTGGATATACTGTGTTCATCATACTCTTGGATGGTTTGAGAGGGAATATTAATATCTTTTGCAACAGTTGATATCATCCTTCACCGGATGATTTGGCAAAATAAATGCAGGTCTATCGGTAGGGCAATGTTGATGATCCATTCGTAAGAAAATGTAATGGTCCATTGGTAGGACATATGTTAGTCTATTAGTAGGATAAATGTTAGATCTTTACGGCAATGAATGTCATTCTTCACTAATATTTGCATGATTATAAATATGATGGCCTTCTCAGCGTTTGAATGCATAATTTTCCTCTCGGGATTAGAATATATGATAGCCCTCTCAGTAACTAAAAAGAAAATATGATGATGCTCTTGGCAATTGAATGTATGGTGACTCTCTCAATAACTGAAAAAACAAATAAACGGTCCTCTCGACAAATAAAAAAGTAAATATGATATTCTTGATGCTCTAATTATTTTGAAATATTTGGAATATATAGCAATCATCTTGGTACCTATCACATTGACATCTCTTGTACATATCTGTACTCAAAAGAAATAATCAGTAGACACATTATCACTTTACCTAGTGACTTTAGTTAAGATTTTAAGAAAGAACTTTAGAAAGATGATCATATACACAAAAAATAGGCATCCTTATTTTTGTTGTAGAGGTGGACCCTATTTTTTGATTTTGACAATCTTATGTCATTCTTTTTCAAAAATTGGCCCAATTTTTGTCCTGATTTTGCCTCAATTTCCTGCTAAGAAAAGTTCTACATTGTGTTATGCTCTTTTTGTCATAGTCCACACCTGCTGCAAAACCTAAGATAAAATTTTATCTATAGAATAATGCAATATAAGCATAATAAAATGGAGCAATGGTGTTCCTTTTGATATTTTGAGCAATTAAAATATATATTCCTTTATATGATTGAACGAACAATTAAAATGAGGTCTTTCTTATGGATAGCCTAATGTGTCACCATTCCATCATGAATGAGGAAGTTAAAATATTCAAAATAAGCATCCCACTTTAACATCATTAACCTAATATGTCCCTTACTAAGGTAGACAGGCAATTACATGTCCCTTTCTAGGATGGATGAGCAGGTATAGTTCCTTTCTAAGTTGGACGATCACTTATGTATTCCTTTTTAAGGTAGAAAAGAAAATATTATTATGATTTTGAGGTGGACGAGCAAATATCGTCCCTTTTTGAGATAGAAGAACAATTATATGTCTCTTTCTAAGATGGACAAGTAATTTGAAAACAAGCATCCCACTTCGATGTGGTAAGACAAAATATCACCCCTTTCTAAAGTGGATGAGCAATTTTATGTCCTGTGATAGAATTTTTGAGGTTCACCCTAAAATATTTTGCTCCAGTTTATTACTTTAGCCAACCCTTGTGTTCAACTATAAAGGAGTATGTGTTCTCTACGAAATTTATGAGACTTTAAAAACTCTTCCCTAGTTGTATGCTCCGAAATAATCTTCAGACTTATCTTTAAGAGAATACTCTGTCTTGTGAAATTTTTGAGATCCTCTCAAATATTCTGCCTCAATTTTCATACGAAGGGAGATAGAAAACTTATGGGGGATTTGAATGAGCTAGTAAGGTGCCTAGCTGTTGGGGTAGGAATCAGGTTAAATATAGTTTCAATTATAAAAGGAAAATTAGAAATTACTAGAGATATGACCGAGGCTAAAATTGGCTGCCTACGTATCCCACTCTACAAATTTAGCTCATCACATAGTTCATAATATAAGAAAAATATCATTTGGATTTCTATTACAAATGAGATTGGACCCGATATCGGTTTTCCACGTATCCCACTATAAGTAATAGGTCAAGCATAGTTTAATTATAAGCAAAAGGTGGGATTATAAAGGAAATACATAAACAACTTTAGATGTAACATCTTTGCCGGTGTCTGAGTCAATGACTTTGGGTCATGCCGCTCTATCAATTTGGAAGAATCACCTTATTTTTTATCTACTCTTGAACCTTGTGCTTAAGGTTAATGCATCTCTCGGTATTGTGTCCCATCATTCTCAAATGATAGGCACACCATTCATTAGCCTTATAACACTTATTCAGAAGATTTACTAGCTTTTCCTTGATTGGATAGAGTATACCTGTTACTCTCAACCTTTCCTAAACCTAAGTTTGATATTTTTCCATCAGTGTATGATATTGGAGATTTTGGTATGAATTTTGATAAATGAGTGTTGAAAATTTGGTTGGAGGCAAACATAATGCGAATTATATGGCACTGAATGATAGATATTTCGTGGAGGTAACATATAAGGACCTTCGTCAGTATGACTCAATTCTGAGTAGATATGTTGTTTGAAAGCATGAGATAATAGATGTGTAGCCATGACGGCAGATATTTTTCAGTATACTTTGACACTTCCATGGAATAATTTGGGCTTACTTTTTTAGTATCTTGCAATGTAATAAGGCTTGTGACCTTCCCAGATTTATGGGAATCTTCCATTACTTCCCCTGTTTTTATAGCTCAGAAAACTTCTGTTCTATCATAGAAAGCATTCTCTCATAATACTCAGGCTCTTGGACCCTGATGAAAGCAGTGGTCAGTTTCTCTTCACTCATAGGAGGTTTTAATTTTGTGGCTTTTTCCATCCAACAGATAGAATATTTATGAAAATTCTCTGTGGGTTTCTTCTTTATCTTTTTCAAGTAGTATTAGTCGGAGATCACCTCAATGTGAAATAAAAAAAACTTTCAATGAAATCTTTAGCCATGGGGGCCCCCATGATGTCCATTTGTGCAGATCATGAAATGTATATCACTCCAAAACTTACCCATTCAAACTTTAGCTAAACAAACTCATTAATAGTTCCTCATTACTTCTCATTCCCATGAGTTTTTCATAATAAATTTGGAGATGGGCCATAGGATTTTCAATGCCATTGAAAGTATCAAAATTTGGCACTTTGTAATCTTTAGGTAGATCTAGATCTGAATGCATACACAAGTCTTCATACTCCAATGTTATAATCGTCTGTGTTAATTGCGCGTTCTTCATAACTTGGGAGAGAGCCTCCTTCATTGCGATCATCTCTTGCTCACGCCTTCCTCCTTCGCCTTCCATTCTTTCTCCAACTCCTTAATAATGGTCCGGTTCGAGTTGACCTTGAGAGGCTATATTTGAGATGTGGATTATATGAGAAGTTGTAGCTTAGATGAATTTATGCAGGACTGTAGGTTGGAAAGTGGGTTGATTTTGGTAAGTTGGAAACAAATTTTGGTAAAAAGGTTGACATTTTGGCATGTAGGTAAAATAGTTTGGTACCGAAGTATGGCATTCTGATAGTGATTGATATAAGGAATATGGTGTTGATTGAGTAGCAGTGGGATAATGTAAGAGGGATCCATAGGTAGTTGATTTGTATTGTTAGGAATGAAAATTATGGATCTTGCGGTATATGCATGAAGATATCTTGGAATACAAGCATTTAGTGGCGGGTTAGGAGATGGAGGTTTTTCTATAACCACTGGGTGTGTGTTCGTCGTGATATCTACCTTTGTTAGATCTTTGGTACGCTCTAATTTTTCTCATAAGTTGGCAATCTGTTGAACCAAATATGAGGTAAATTCATCATCCTAGGTGTGATTTCCCTTATTACAAGTCTCAGGATTTTGCAAAGTCATGTTTGTCATTCTTGTTTCTTCTCCTGATGTCATATCAATCATATATAGTTTTCTCTTTTTCCTTTCCATAAAGTCATATGATGAATCTCTAATCTTCCGAAATCGGCCTGTTTGCTTACTAACACAAATTAACTTCTCCCCTCTTTTAAAAAGAAAAGAACAATTCAAAAGGCAAAAGTGCTAGTTCAATGGTCATAATGGTTAATCAAAATAAAACATGTAGCACTTGTTTTACTAGAAACATAATAGTCCAAAATTCAAGTAAGAATATCTAAGAAGTGGATAGGGTTTTGATCACATCAATTGACTCCGCAATTTTAACAAAAACAGATAGACTTTGAATAAGGTGGACAATGTGATTTTGAAGAAAGGTTAGAGTGATAATCTTTTCAAATTTTGACACAAGTTGGCTTTTGTAGGAGCGCGTTGTATTGGTGTAGAACATGTTTTTTGATGGTAACGGATTTCTAAATTGTGATTGACTCTAAACTGATAGAGTATTTGGTGACATCAGAAAAATGGCCAAGGAGGGGTGCATTTCTGGCAACAATTCGGTGTGTGAAAAGTGATTTTTAGGAACAATGTGATCAACGTGAATTAAATGATGACCTAGTGATTTTTTTGAGAAATACATAATTTTGAGAGTGTAATGTCTTGAGGACCCGAGTATTGTAGACAGACTTGAGGGTTTTGAAAAAATATTATAAGAAAGGTTGAATTTTCCTTATTTTGAATGCCTAATGGAATTCTAAGATTTTGAAATGAAATAATGGACCACTTATTTTTAAAAGCAAAATGAATGTATTTAAACATGAAAATCAAATAATCACGTTGAACACATATTATATAGCATAGAACACATAAATATTATATATCGCATACATGTGATATTTTTAAGCCAAAGGTAAGACTAATGAGTTTGAAGGATGTGTATGTTGTTTTTACGGTATTCTGTTGCCCTCCCAAAAGTATATATTATACAAAGTTTATGAATAAAATAAATAGAGATACATTATAAGGGAAATAGATGTACAAATATTAGTCCCACACAGAGGTACAATCCTAAACTAAGCTTTCATACAAGGCTTTTTATTCTCGAACTTCTTAGAATTTCTAAACACCTTTTGGATTGGCAATTCATGGAGATCCTTCTTCGATTAAAAAAACTAATAAAATAGCTTCCCCACCACGAGAGACAATGGTTTGTATAACTCGGCATACACATATCCTTTAATTAATGGTATAGTCAGATGATTGTCTTTTTGATTGTAATACCCCAAAATTTGTCTAAGACTAGACCCGGGAGTTGAAAGGATACACAGTAGAAAAGCTGGGAAATTATCTCAGGATGACCCATTGTACAAGTCATGGGATGCTTCCATGGAGCTTGGGTTCCTATCATGGTAAGGATGTTGGTCGATAGGTCCAGGATCAACGAGCCATGGAATGACTCGTTGGTCAGTGTAACGGGTCGTGAAAAGCAGTCGTTGTGGGAGTTGCCTTTATCAAGGTGACTAACATGAGTCGTGGTACGACTCATTGAAAGGAACAATAAGTCATGGTAAGATTCCGTTGGGAAGGTTTTCAAAAGGTAAGCAGTTGCGGGCAGTGGTGACAACGGGTGAAAGTGATGAGTCATTAGGGCAAGTAACGACTTGTCCTGTCCAGTCATGGTTCTAGACCTGAGTTTGGGAAAATTGAGCAAAGTAATAACCTGTTGGAGCTAAGGACGACCCATTAGATGAGTCGTTACTCTGGGCAGTATGTATTTTCCTGTGAAGTTAGTAAGGATACATTCATAATTTTCTAAGCTCCTAAGCCCTATATTATGTAGTTTTAAGCTTAGTTAGAGGAGTTTTAAGAGGGTTTAATCTATTCTAACCTATTACCTCATCATGCACGCAAAACTAGAGAATTCCTAAGGAAGAGCAAGCTTAGAACTCTCCAATTCCTTTGGGCTTTCAAGGAAGAGTGTAAGACCAGATTACCCAGTTATGTAGGATTATGAATGGGAGTATTCTTCACTCACATGCCCAAATCCTCTTCTAAATTCATGAAATTCAAGGTTGATGAATCTATGGGGTTTTAACCCAACTTATGAAATTCTCTAAGTATATCTTGTGGGTAAATTCTATTCATGTTTCTAATATTTTTTTAAGATTCATGGGCATGTTTTATAATGATTCCAACTACAAATTTTGATTTCAAAAGTTTAGAATTATTATTCCCAATTATGAAAGTTCATGAAGAGTTGAGATTATGATCTATGTTTCAAGTATGATGAAATGTCTATGATGAAAGTATGATTTTGAATAATGGTTTTTTACTATCAAGTCTATTTCAAAGTTATGTACAAGTTTTGGGGAAGCCCAAATGATCAAGTATATTTCATGATTTACTTTGATTTTATGTTATTAGCTTACCACATGGTTTTGGAGTCTAGACTCCCACCTTTTAGCTTATGGTATGATATGAGCCAAGGCTCCTCATGTTATTTTTTCAGATTAAGCATGTAATTTTATGATTCAACTTCGTCGAAAGACGATGGTTCAGCTTCATTAAAAAATGATAGAGAGCATATGCATGTTTTTGGGAGTAGTATCTAGCATCGAGTAAGCTAAGGATTCAGAAAACTTCATGCCTCAGAACTACGTGCCAATGTAGGTATGTTTAGATTCATCAGGACCTCCCTTGTGAGCTTCCCTTGGCCCCAAGGGGCCTTCAGCTTAATATGATATCATGGTAGCACTCTTAGCCCTGACAAGGCTTTAGACAGCTCTGTCTATTTGAGTGTAATAGTCGGGACCACGTAAGGTCTATCGTGGTAATGTTAGTTATATGACGAGTCTCTCATTGTTCCTCATGATATCAGTAATGCATGTTCATCAGTCATGATATTATGTTTTAGCAGGTTTGACCCAATGTTCAGTTTTAATTATGTTTATCAGTTTCAGCTTTGGGTCATTCAAATTAATTATGATATTCAGTTATATTTAAACCATTTTTTTAGATAATAGCATGCAAGCTTACTCTCAGAATCTTATGATGAAATGTTTTATGATATGCATGATTTCAATTTTACTTACTTAGCAGTTTTACTTACCTTGCATACTCGGTATATTCAAGTACTGACAGTATACTCTATGTTGTATCATTTCATGATACTGGCTCGAATGTTCAGGATCAGTTCCGCCGCTAGTCAGATCCTTAGAGATTGCATTTTCCTGGCTTGTTGGTGAGTCCTCATCCTTTGAGGGTCATCTTATCATCTTGTTATCAGTGTTTTTAGTTTCAGTTATTAGTGAGTTAGTTGGGGCCTTGTCCTATCAACTCGTCAAATTGTAGAGGCTTATCAGACATAGTATGTGTTAAGCTTCGGATCAGTGTTATGTACTCCATTGTTCAAACATTGTAGTTATTCATACTCCCGCTATTTCAAATGTTAGATTTCCGCATTTAGTATGTTGAGTTTTAGTTGTCATGTTCATGCCATGGGTCGAGTTGGAGCCATTTATGGTTCTAGGTTCCATGTCTATATTCGAGCCTATTTTCGGGTCATGACATTGATAGTATACCATTTTTGACATAAGGTGATCTACTAATAAATTAATACATCTCGTGTATCAAGCCAACTTAGACAAATGCGCTAAAAAGGATTTTGATTTCCGCTCTACTCTAAGTTGACTATATTTGGCTTGTGAAAATGGACCGGGTACTAACGCAGACAACTTGGGTGGAGTAATTATAATTGTTGGCCAACCCGTGAATCAACTACCCATCAGGGTATTCCAAAAGTTTGATTTTATATGAAAGGCGGCAAGGACCTACATGACCTTTGTGTTTGCCAATTGGAAAAAATATATCATGAATGCAATGACACTATATATAAAAAATAAACATATAAAGCATAATTTAACAAATAAAACAATTAGGTTAGCCACAAAATGTCAGAAAAATTCTTTTGGTTGAAACCTAGATGAATTCACTGCAGAATTGTACTATGTTATTATCTGTTTTTAAAGTAGCATCCAAATTTTTCCATAGCTTAGCAATTTATAAAAAAGATAGAATCACCGCTTAATTATTATGAAAATTAGAAAATCATTAATTTAAAAGTATTTTCGAAATCTTCATTAAGCAGAGCCTGAATAAAGCTTGAAATAATTTTTTATAGAAGGTGTTAAGTACTTTAAAAAATTCAAAAATACAGTTAACCGCCAAATTTAAAATAAATTGTGGCAAGAAGATATAACTTGTACTTTTTAGAAATATTGACTTTTTATAAATAAATGTATTAGCATCTTTTATTATTAATCAATTAAATTATGAATTAATTCATAATCTTGGCTAATTGAAAAGAAATTAATTTCCTAAATATATACAATTTTTTAGACTTTAAATTATGTATATAACCCAACTTCTCCATCCGTGTCACGCTCCACCTTAAGAGGCATGACTGACACCTAATTCTACACTGAGATCGGAACTGACCGGCTGGGCATATACACCTCCGATGCTCACTAGTGACTCAAAATCAAGAAAACAAACTACTATATCTCAGCTGTAAATACAGCCTTGGGCCAACAATGGCACGCAATACCTGTAAAAGAAAATAGCTAACCTAGCCAACATAACAATAAAGGGATCCTATGTGGGCTGACAAGACCATCATGTTGTCTAGTTATAACAGAATAAAAACAGGCAGTCATATTCATACTTTAGCCGACAAAGCTACTAACTTATCTAACTACTAATAAGGTTCCCTCTTTAAGGTATCCACTGATCTATCAGACTTGTAGAAATTAGGATGGTTTCTTAGGCAATCAGCATGTCAAGTATTAAGCCGACTGGAACTAACGGTCACTGACCGTGGCCAACCATATGGTGAGCTATCGCCCAGTTTGTTAGGCAACCCTGGTGCCATCAACTCGAGGATAAGCCCAGCCTATCTAGGTTCCGGACCTGGAGGCGTCAAGGTATGTCATCGGCCTCTGGGTGAGCTTTACTAATAATACAGGAGATAAATCGAAAGTTATATCACCTGAATATGCCCTAGGAATTCAAACATAGGCATTCAAGCCCAACAGCTAAACATAAACTTCTAAGGCCTTGGCACGATAGTAAAATATCAGAATACTTCTCGGTGGTAAATAGTGGAACGAGGAACTCTCTACGGCCCACCCAGCATTAGTCACACTTAACATGCCCTTTTCTCGACTAGGAATACTATAGTATACTCTCAATACATATTTTAGCAGCGAACAACAACATATAAAATCATTATCTACTGACAGTAGCTAAATACAACATACATAATCCTTATCTACTAGCAGCATCTAATTACAACATATTGGGTTGTTATCTACGTTCCAGAGCATAGGTCGTATCATTATACAATGAGAATAACTTGTTGAAGGGATAAGCCTTAACATTCCTCGAATGCTAATTCTCGTTTACCCATGTAGTTCCAACCTGAAGCCGGCAATTCTAATCAATTATAGCCTCCACGCTGAGAGATTAAGGCTATTTCAATAGTAGGAATCGACAAATAATGATATCTTTCAAAAACAATAACTACAATTCAAACTTCATTCAATTCGGCTGGAAGCTTACAAATTCTTAATAGTTTAGAAGGTAGAAATGCTTACCTTTCACTTCTAGACACTTAGGACTTGATTAGAAGTGATTTCGAAAACTTTTATTTGGCGGGGTTCTGGTACTCTGAGCGAATTTCCAAGAAACAACTCCACAGGAATGTTCCTCATAGGCCTAAAACTCATTATTCGAGATGAATTTGCATTTGGACAGAGTTGAATGGCATAATTCGCGAAAAATGGGAGAAATCCACACTACTCTCTCTTTTTCATCCAAGGGAAATATTTGTTATGATCCAAACAACTCATAAAAGACCTTATATAGGTGGGGAGGAAGTGGCAGGGGGTGCGGTGCTCCTTCCATCGCGCCATGGTAGGGGCGCAACGCGCTGCCCCTTGCAGAGGAGGAAGGTCCCCGACGCGCCGACCTTTATGGCCTGCCTCCGCTCTCTTGATCGCGCGCTCACGCATTAATTCCCTGAACCCTTTTTTGTATGCATCGTACTCCAAAACTCTCAACATACATATCCACGCCTCGGTTAAATAATGAAAACTTATGGGGTGTAACATCATCCCCCTCTTAGGAACATTCGTCCTCGAATGTAATATTAGGCTTAAGAGACTCAATTCTTTTAATTGTTGCAAGAAAAATTTTAGCAAAGTCTCCTCTATAATATGCACTATCCGAAAACCTGAAACGTAGGAAAGTCCAACATAGGCATCTTATTGAAGCATAGCTCCACAACATATATATAAATAACTGAGAATAATAGCAACAAAAATAACTATACAACACCTGAACTACCTTGCTTTGACTGCAATTGTCTAAGTTTAAACACTATCGGCATAGAGCTCGGAACAACTGAGGATATCCATACTCAACGTCATCCTTAGCTTCTCAATTTATCTCGGCTAAACTCCTATTCCTCTCTAAGATTTTTAATGGATCACATCTTTGATTCTTGAGGTAGCCCTTAGAGACCTGGAGATCTAGTATAACTGTTGGAGCCTCCATGTACGATAGCTCTTCTGTAACCTGAGCGTCCTCGACTAGGTAAATCTGAGAAAAGGTCTCCTACACGCTGGCTTAGTGTTGATAAATAGATTCTAGCCCCGAAGGCAACTCTATCTCATAGGCTACTTGGTTGTTCTTCTGGAGGATCCAGTAGAGCTTCCTGAATCTAAGGCTCTTGTCAGATATCATAATGCTCTTCTTTGGCAAAAAAAAAAATTTTAGGAGTACCAAATCATTGGTTCAATCTTCAACTCCCTACGTTATATCTTAGAATAGCACTCCTGACGACCCTAGGCTGTCAGTACACATCTTCTAATGAGTTTAACTTTCTCCCATAACTAATGACGTATGCCCGGTTCAACTACCCCTGATTTACATGCTTCAGGTCATCATGTAGAGTACCTACACTTCCACCCGTAACGCACCTTTGGGCATCTGAATATGTTCTCTGCTTGGCCATTCGTCTGGGGATGAGAAGTTGTACTCAACTTAACTTATGTCCCAATCCTTTCTGATCCTTTCCAAAACCTAGCTATGGGTTGTGCCCTTTGTCAGAAGTTAATAGACACTGAGACACCATATAGCTAGAATATTTCTTTAATATTCAATTCAGAATAATCTTTAGCTGAACTATACATCTGACCAACAAGAAATGAGTTGATCTCGTCAGTCTTTCAACAATGATCCAAATAAGGTCACGTTTTCACCTAGTACGAGGTAACCTTGTAGCTATATTCACATTGTCTAATTTCCACTTTCACATAGGCATGGCTATTTCCTGACTTAGCCTGCCTAGTTCTTAATGTCCAGCCTCCCCTTGCTGGCCACTAGAGCGTTGTGCCACAGCTCGATAACATCGTTCTTCTTCCTGTGACACTAGTAGATTTTTTTTATAACCTGGTGCGTTTCCGTCAAACCTAGATAAGGGAATAACGGACATGATGTATCTTGCTACAGTCTACTAACGAAGCCCTGCCACATTTGGTATGCAGAGTTGACCTCTGAGTCTCAAGAATCTGTCTCTTACTACCTCGAAGGCTGGTGACTCCTTCTGCTGGGCCTTATCTCTAGTTGCACTAGGCTAGGGTCTCTGTACTATCACTCCTTTGACCCCACAACTAAAGGTGATATCACAGTGTTCTAGGTCACAATCTCGCTACCCTTTAAATGTTAACCAGATACTTATTTCTTGACAATCAGCGTTAATTCCAGGTTCTATCAGCATGCTACAGCCTGAAGGTGATTCTATTCTCCTCGAGAGCTAGATACTCGTACCTTCCCTTACTTTTATAGGTTGAGATCTGGGGTTCATGCCCCAAGGACCGTACTGATGAGGATATTACTGTTCAAGTCTACTAACCTGTATCGTTCTGACCCCCACTTAGTCCAATTTCACTCACATAATCTCTCTGTCCTTCGACATAACAAATTAGGGCCATAACCATTATTCTACAGGTATACCCTACCATCATTAGCACACTATGGAGGTTAGTTTATTCCTGACTTAAACTTTGCTATTGCTGGGAATGCACTGCTTATGGACTCTCACATGTACTTGGATGCTGCTAGCATTCTTAACTGCCCTCCTAATTTACTGCCGTGAGGGTCTAGGTGACTTTTTAAACACTAGGGATCTTAATCACTTTCTAACACTTCCCGAAATCAACGGTCCTAGCCCTTCTTTACTATTCGCTCAGGGAAACATCACGTCAATACTTATGCTCTCTACTATACTAAGAAAGGGTTGGGGTGCGAAATAGTCCTATCATTCTATGACGGGGATAAGGTGCGAAACTCAACAAACTCTAAAGGGCTGGAGGTGAGAATCCCACAATTTCATAATCTGGCATACGTTTCAGACAAACTGACATTAATTGTTGCCCCTATCTAATTCTGAGTATCTACTAAGTAAGCCAACTCATATATATACTATACTCTTGATCTCCTATTCCGAGGTTGAAGAAAGAACTGGGGACGGTGCTGACATATCTGTTACCTTATGAGGTTCCTGGTGCCCTAGGAGGATGCCAGGGGGATTAAAAAGACATCTGCTTTCGCCCTAAGGCTGATTCTCCCCCAACTATGGCACCTTACTAGTACCCTTTCCTGCTATTGTAGCTAAATCATGGTTGGCTGGAGTCTTTCCTATATCAAATATTACTCTAGACAGATATGACGATGAAAGCTCAGGGACTCAACCCCATACAACTTGACTCTATAGTGCGATTTGAAAAGAAGGAGGGGTAGCCATACTATCATGTCTCGTAGCCTCTTACTTATAAAATGTGGTGCACAACACATTTATAAACAAGACTCTACTATAAACGACTTGCAGACTCCCTGTGATAAGACCGGCTCTGGTACCAAGTTTGTCACCCCCACCTTAGGAGGCATGACTGACACCTAATACCACATTGGGATCGGGACTGACCTGGCTGGGCATATGCACCTCTGGTGCTCACCAGTGACTAAATATCAAGAAAACAAACTACTATATCTTGGCTGTAAATACAACCTCGGGCAGACAAGGCCACGCCAGCACTTGTAAAAGAAAACAGCTAACCTAGCCAACATAACAATAAAGGGATCCTATGCGGGCCGACAAGACTACCATGTTGTCTAGTTATACCAGAATGAAAATAGGTAGTCATATTCATACTATAGCCGACAAGGCTGCTAACTTATCTAACTACTAATGAGGTTCCCTGCTTAGGGTATCCATAGATCTATCAGACTTGTAGCAACTAGAATGGTTTCCTGGCCAACCTATATGGCAGACATTAAGTCGACTGAAACTAACGGTCACTGATCGAGGCCAACCATATAGCGAGTTGTCGCCCAGTTCTTTAGGCAACCTTGGTGCCATCAACTCGAGGATAAGCCCACCCTATCTAGATTCCGGCCCTGGAGGCATCAAGGTATGCCATCGACTTCTGGGCGAGCTTTACTGACAATACAGGCGATAAACCGAAAGTTATATCACCTGACTACACCCTAGGCTGTCAAACTTAGGCATTTAGGCCCAACAGCTAAACATAGACTTTTAAGGCATTGGCATGACAACAGAACATCAGAATACTTATAGGTGGTAAATAGTGGAACGAGGAACTCTTTACGGCCCACCCAATGTTAGTCAGACTTAACATGCCTTTTTCTCAGCGAGGAATACTATAATATACTCTCAATACATCTTTTAGCAGCGAACCACAATATATAAATTCATTATCTACTGACAGTAGCTAAATACAACATACATAATTCTTATCTACTAGAAACAGTTAATTACAACATATAGGGTTGTTATCTACGTTCCAGAGCATAGGTCGTACCATTATACGATGAGAGTAACTTGCCGAAGGGATAAGTCTTAACATACGTCGAATGCTGATTCTCGTTTGCCCATGTAGTTCCAACCTGAAGCCGGTAATTCTACTCAATTGTAGCCTCCACACCGAGAGAATAAGGCTATTTCAATAGTAGAAATCAGCAAATAATGATATCTTTCAATGACAATAACTACAACTCAAACTTCATTCAATTCGGCTTGAAGCTTACAAATTACCGAGAGTTTGGAAGGTAGAAATGCTTATCTTTCACTTCTAGCCGCTTAGGACTTGATTAGAAGTGATTCCAAAAACTTTTATTTGGCGGGGTTCCGGTAATCTGAGCGAATTTCCAAGAAATAACTCCACAGGGATGTTCTTCGTAGGCCTGAAATTTATTATCCAAGATGAATTTGTGTTTGGATGGAGTTTAACAGCGTAATTCGATAAAAAAAATGGGAGAAACCCACACTACTTTCTCTTCAGCCAAGGAAAACATTTATTATAATCCAAACAACTCATAAAGGACCTTATATAGGTGGGAGGCGGTGGAAGAGAGGTGCGGCACGCCTCCCATCGCACCGAGGTAGGGGCGCACGCGCCGCCCCTTGCAGCCTGCCTCTAGTCTCTTTCCTCTTGCTCGCTTGATCGCACACTCACACGTTCATTCCCCGAGGCCCTTTTCGTATGCGTCGTACTTCAAAACCCTCAAAATACGTATGCACACCTCGGTTAAATAATGAAAACTTACGTGGTGTAACAATCCATCAATTAACAGAAACTTTTCTTACATGTTTTGACTAGGATGGAAAATTTCCACTCTTCTAATTTTGAGTTTGGCATTAAATGGGCAATAACATAATTAAAAATTTTCAATTAGACACTTAAAATTTATATTGACTAAATGGGACATCTTGTTCAACGTGAAACGAGATGTTGGAATCTGTTAAACCTCCGTCAATTGGGAAAAGATTATTAGGTAGACTTTGTTGGGCTTCCAACGAGATCCTAATTAGTTTTTAAAAAAAAGATTAGATTTACCTTGTTAATAGTTCAACAAAATTTAATTTAATAATTTTTTAAAAAATATGTTGTACCTCGCTGATCCAACAACGAAATTTAAATTTTTTACTCTGAAATCACATATTCCATCAACATAGAATAGCACAAAAGTTTAAAAAATTTAATTGTGTCTTTTCTACTTTACCTTTTTAAATAATTAAAAATATGTGATTTTTATGGTTCTCTAAGAAAATGAAGAGATTGGGGTACATATTGTAAAATATAAAGGAAAGTTGCCTCGTGGGAATTCTGTTTAAACAGATTCTCTCCTTCTTCTTTTTTTGGCAATTTTTTAATTTTAGTTTTTTATGAGAAATATTTAAAATCATAAGACTAAAAGGTATTTTGATATATTTATTTTTAGTTTAAAATTATAAAATTTAAAAATCTTTTTAATTTTTTAAAATTTCGTTATTAAATTAAATCAGGTAATAAATTAAAATAAAGGGACTAATACTTTTTATATTCTAATTTATTTAAATAATTTGACTCAACATGAGATTTAAGAAAGAAATAAAAAAATTTAACACTTTTATGATCTCAAAAATATCAGAACATTTACGATTATAATTTTTTTAAAATTTTTAATTTTGAATATTATAATATAATATTTGACATTCCTACTGTAAAATTTTATGAATTTTTTTGTGTTTTGCATCATTGATGCATGCACGCTTTTGTGTGTTGCATTATATCCTGCATCTTTTACGATATGTACCCCAATCTCTTCATTTCCTTAGAGAACTATAAAAGTCACATATTTTTAATTATTTAAAAGGGTAAAGTAGAAAAAATATAATTATTTTTTTTTTACTTTTGTGTCTGATTGAATGACAGGAAGAATTTCAAATATATTCATTTATTCTATGGTGATGAAATAAGTGATTCCAGCCACAGATAGGTAAAAAATTTAAACCTCATTGGCAAATCAATAAGGTACAACACACTTTTTAAAAATAATTATTAAATTAAACATCGTTGGCCTAGCAACGTGGTAAAAAAAAATTTTGTAAAAAAAAGTAGGACCTCGTCGGAAGCCGAACAAGGTTCACCTAATAAATTTTTTCAACTAACGAAGGTTTAACGGATTTCAACACCTCATTCCATGTTAAATGGGGTTTCCCATTTGATTAATGTAAATTTTAAGTGTTCGAGTTAAAAATTTTCAATTATTTTATTCTTTATTTGGTGTCAAATTCTCTAATTTTCTCAGATTTCAACACCTCGTTCCATGTTGAATAGAGTGTCCCATTTAGTTAATGTAAATTTTAAGTGTCGAATTAAAAGATTCAACTTTTTTTACTGTTCATTTGATGCGTAACTCTCTAATTTTCTCATTGATCCTTAAACAAATTCAACAATTTGCTTAGAAAAAACTGATTCTATTGGCCTAACTCATTACATAAAAGAAAGCTTTAATTATTCAAAATGTGTATAGATAAATATACTTTTTGACCTTAAGCGCTATGCATTTTTGAAAGGAAAACTTCTTAGAATTTGTTTTTAAGGAGAAAGATGTGTAAACACGTGAAATCTATTCTAACGACTCTATGGAAAATTAACAATTTAGGAACCATCTAGCATTTAAAAATGAAAATTTCGAAATGTTAGCATTCATATATAAATAAAGAAAGATAAATAAGTAGGGAAGCATAAAGTAAAATATGTCATGAATTGCTGGTCCAGATTTACTAGAAAAGCAAATATTCTTTTTTTTTTCTTCTGAACTTCTAATTAGAAGTGAATCTTCGAGGTTGATTCGGTAGGGAGATATTATGTTGAGCCTTTGATCTAACACAGAATGCAAGGAATTTTAAGTTTTCGAGATTCATGCATAAAAAACAAGCAAAAAGAGATTAGTAAATGGGAAGGAAGAAACTAGTGTTAGTTTACTACTCAATCAACTTTCAAATAACACTTTCTTAACGCAAAATCCACGCTTCTAACACATAAGATATAATCACCGATTTTGAGAGCCTACACTCACGTCAATATGATCCTAGACAACATGTAGCCATTTCAGTTTGCTAAGGGGAAAGAAAGAGCTTCAAGTAATAATTCAAAGGGTGAAAAAGAAGCACCAAACAAAGATGAAAAGGCACAAACAACTAGAAAATATTTAGGTTAGACATTTTGTAATTCCAAACAATCAGATGGACAACATCTATACTCCACGACTTTTGGAATGCGGAGCGAAATTGAGGTAAAATTAAAATGTGACTTTGGATAAAATAAACGACTTCACTTCTTATTGACCTTACCTTTGAAAATATAAGTAGGCAGAAACATTTATTAAATAAGAGATCAAACAAATGATTTTAGCCTTACGAATGAAACCATATGGATGCACTCTGATTTTTTTGGAAGAAAAGAAAGATTCAACAGAGGACAGAGATATAAAATTGACTAAAATCAAGGCAATATAAGTTGAAACTTAACTTGTACACTAGTACTACACTAGTCATAATTACTGTTAATGCATAATTTCATCCTATCTTAGCAAATGAGAAGACAAGGCAGACAAATGAAGAAAATGTTGTTTCTCATTTTTTTTCTTTGCCGAATCATTTTTTTAAAAAATTAAATCGAGATACGAAAGAATCCATATTCCCAATCTCGTATTCTCTACCCCTTAAATTAGCCTAATCAGATTCAAATTCTTTCTTTCTTTTTTTTTTTTGTGAATTTCTTGACTTTTCGCCAAGAGGGATTTTTTGGTACTAATTAAATTCACTAAGTCTCTTAATTCTTAATCAATGAGTTAGGCTAAAATATCAAAAAAAGGAGCAAAAACTTGACTTATTAATATGGACTTGTTTGTCTTTGTACCTAGACAGCTCGAATTCTGTAAAAATAAAAAAGACGAAAAAATTTCATAAATAGTAACCATTTGAAACATAATTACCATTAGTAGCTATAGTTTGCATAATTATAATTTATAGCAATAGTTTTTAGGCAAAAAAATAAAATCTATCTCGTCTCTCTCTTCAATCTCACTCGCCTCTCTCTCTCTCTCTCTCTCTCTCTCTCTCTCTCTCTCTCTCTCTCTCTCTCTTTCTCTCTCTCTCCCTCTCTCGCCTAATCTCCTTAATCTCACTTGCCTCTCTCATTGTTCTCTGCCCTCTCTCACCCTTCTCTTTCTCTCTTCCTCTTTGTATACTATATTTTAACTTCTCTCTATGTGTATTATGTATTTCCACCTTCTCTCTTTATATTTCTTATTTTTTGGAGGGTATCAAACAATTGTGTTTGTTTTATTCATATTATATTCATACAAACATTTACGTTGTATCAACTAATACTTGTTATATTGATGAATACAGACTATATCAACGAATACAATTTTACTATATAAACAACAAAACTCCAATTGCACTTGCATTCATTCGCTCCTGTATTACTTTTATTCATTTATTCTACTTGTATTCATGTGCACATTTAGGTTTTATCAATGAAAATAATCTGCATGTATACAAAGATACAAACAACAAAAAGTTATAAGAGACTGTATTTATTTGCTCTTATATTACTTGTATTCATTCATTCTTGTATCACTTGTATTCATTAGCATTAATTTCACTTGTATTTATACACGCATTTAGGTTGTATTCATTCATTCTTGTATTACTTGTATTCATTCTCTCTAATTGAACTTGTATTTATATGCACATTTAGGTTGTATCTAATTACTCTAGTTTAGATTGTATTTTATTAGCTCTTGTATCTTAAATAGAACCTTCTGAAATTTGCAATGTATATTACATATACTTTCTCAAATTTATTGGATATTTGTTATCTTAGATAAAGATACATCTTGGTAGCACCGGGATGTATAGAATACCTTAAACTGTGAGCTTCTGACGCAATAGTCTTAATCAAGTCATCAATATGAGGGACACTGATGTGCCGACAATTGACGACACATATGATGCTAATAACTACGAATAAAAGCGAGTTGTTGAGCAACTTTTGTTAGGTTTAATTGTGTTCATGTTGCTTGTACAACAAAATAGCCTCAGGTTGAAGATGTTTTGAAAAAGGCCTAAGAAGTGCAAAGTGGCATCCAGTCTGATGGACTGTCAATGCTGTGACGGCCCCTCAACTCCAGCGTTAGATTCCAAAAGTTCCACAAAAGGGTACTTGAAGGTGATGATCCACTTGAAGGCTCGTCAACTCAGTGACGGAGCATCAACTACCTCATCAGCCTTAAGCAGTGATCTCAATAGAAGGAGTTGTTTTGACGGTGTCTGTGATAGACGGTCAACCATTTGATGGACCGTCAAACTTGGCGTCAGACCAAAGGAACTTTGAGTAGCTATTGGAAAAGTGGCATGTGAAGGTCCAAGACCATCACCCTTGTGATGGACCATCAGTTCCATCATTAGGTGAAAGCGGGATTCCATTTTCAAAGTGTGTATCTAAATTATTTAAGACCATAAATAGAATGAGTTAGGTTATTTTTCATCATCAGACTTTTGGAGAGAAATATATTGACTTTGTATGTTACTTTTGAAAGTTCTTGAGTAGATATTATCGTATTATTGGAATTACAATTAAGGTTTCAGATTTTCTTTGTAAGTTTAATATTCTTTGATGAATATAATTGTTGTTTTGATTTCAATTATCATGTATGGCTAAGTTCCATTACTAGGGTTGTATGATTCATGGATATTGACAGAGTTATGTTGATTGATTTGTGGATTAGTTTGGGTAACCGCATGCATTATCACTTCTTTCATTTTGAATGGTTTGTAATGGTTGCAATATTAGATTAAACTCTAGGTTTGACTTACTTGAGTAAGAGTATAAATCTAGGAAAAGAAGTGATAATAAGGATTTAAGATTTTAATCCTTTTCTAATGATTAATGTTGTAATATGATTAATCAACTTAGGTTAATTATCAATACTCTTGGTTCATCACTCTTAGTTTAAGAATGTAAGAGTGATATCTAGCTGAATAGGATGAAACAGTTAGATGGAGCAATTGAGTCAATAACCTGCATATATAGCACTAAACATATCCACTCTAGTCAATCATCGAATGTCATTAAGAAACCATGATGATCATAACCCTAGTTTCATCTCTTCTTGGATTTAATAGTAATAAATCATAGTTGGTATCTCTTTCTTTGGACTGATATTGAAGTAGTGAACAATTTTTCCAAACCCCCATTTTCACGAAAATAATTGACTAAAAGTGAATAACCACATAAGACTTAGTTTTCACCATATTCCCTGTGGGATTCGATCCAAACCTCGTTGGATTCTATATTTGACAACGATCGCGTTATATTTCTTATCATAAAGGTGTAATTTGGGGTGTATCAGACACACACACACACCCCTTTCATACTCATGACACCTTCCTCATCAATCACTGCCTCCTTGGCCTCTCCCTACAATACTTTATCACGAATCCTGCTTAGTTTGGCATCTTCGAACTGTCTAGCCTTAATCTGATCCAGGAATGAAGATATTAGCTCTATGCTAGTAACTCTCCAGCCGACTCGAACACCACAAGCCTCGTAAATCTAATAGTAAATGTCTAAACCTCTCTTCCCAGTAGACATTGGGTAGACTCTAAATAAGTCAAGATACCCATACTCTATGACTTCCTACTCAATGCATCTGCCACAATATTAGCTTCACCCTAATGATATAGGATGGTGGCACCATAATGTTTGAGCAGTTCCATCCATATTCACTTCCTCGGGTTAAGATCCCTCTGGGTGAACACGTGCTGCAAATTGTGGTCTCATTGAATACTTCATAACGGATACCTATAGTGCCTCCATATCTTTAGTGTAAACACCACTGCTGCCAACTCCAAGTCATGAGTAAGATAGTTCTTATCATGCACCTCAACTACCTAAAAGCATACGCAATGACCTTCTTATCCTGCATTAAAATAACACCCAAACCAGAACGTGAAGCATTACAATAAATCACAAAATCCTGACCCTCTATAGGCAATGTTATAATAGGGGTTACAGTCAACAGAGTCTTAAGTTTTTGGAAGCTTTCCTCACATTCGTTAGATCATTGAAATGGTACATTTCTCTAAGTCAATCGAGTCAATTGAGAAGTAATGGAAGCAAAACCCTTCAAAAATTGATAGTAGTAGCTAGCCAACCTCACAAAACTACGGATTTCTATCATCGATGTGGGCCTAGGTGAATTCCTAACTGCCTCCACCTTTGTGGATAATCATAATTCCTTACTTTGAGACCATATTTCCCAAAAGGTTACAGATGCCAGCCAAAACTCACACTTCAAAAATTTCACATATAACTGCTTTTCCTTCAACAAACCCAAAATAATCCTCAAATGACTCTCATGCTCTTATCTACTCTTCGAATATACCGGTATGTCATCAATAAAGACAATTATGAATGAATCCAAGTATGGCTTGAATATGCCATTCATCAGAATCATAAAAGAAACTGGAGAATTAGTAATACCAAGTGACATACCTAAAAACTCATAGTACTGATACCTGGTCCGAAAAGCCATTTTCGGAATATCCTCAACACGAATATTTAGCTAATGATAACTTGTTCTCAAATCAATTATAGGAAACACTGAAGCACCCTGAAATTGATTTAACAGGTCATCTATTTGAGAAAGAGGATACTTATTTCAGATGGTGACCTTGTTCAACTGATGGTAGTTAATGCATCCGCATACTCCTATCTTTTTTCTTTAAAAACAACACTGGAGCAACCCACGTGGAGACAATCAAATGAATAAACCCCTTACTAAGAAAGTCCTGCAACTGTACTTTCAGCTCTCTCAACTCAGTTGGTGCCATTTTATATGGAGGAACAAAATAGAAAGAGTTTATAGATCTAACTCAACGCAAAAATAAATGTTGCATCTGGCGGCATACCAAGTAAATCCGGGGGAAACACATCTAAGAATTCGCATACAATCAGGACCGACTTAATCCATGGGACTTCTGAAATAGTATCCCAAATGTGGTCTAGAAAGGCCTAACATAATCTTTCTACTAACTTCTTAGCACAGATGTAGGATATTATCTTTTTAGGATATAGATACAATCACCATTCCACTCGATTCTGGACATATCGGGCATCACTATAGTGATCGTCTTTGCAAGACAGTCTAGAATCGTAGGACAGGGAGACAACTAACTCATTTCCCAAAATGACATCAAAGATAATCATATCTAGGATCACCAAATCTATTTATGTTTTATACCTCATAAATGTGATTGTGCACTAACAATAGACTCTATCCACATTCATAGGATTACTGATAGGCATAGAAACATGATTGGAGTATCAAGAAAATCATATACCAAGTTTAAACCCAGAGCAAAAAGTAGTAGATACATATGAGAAAGTAGAACCAGGATCAAATAAAGTCGTAGCCATCTGGTCACAAATAATAATGGTACCTATGATAACTGTGTCTGAAGCCTCTACCTCAGGTCTTCCCGGAAAAGCATAGAAATGTTCTCGTTCACCTATTGGTGATTCGCCCCTACTGGGATGTGTACTGCTTCTACCAAACTGACTACCCCTGCAATTGGGCTCGGTCCACCTCTACCTGTTGGGTGGCCACCCCGCCCAAGAAGAGGATGATCCTTTCTAAATGCACTATCTCCTCTACCTAATAGTGTTGGAGCTCGGGAAGCCTACTGTAGAAAACTCTGACCACTCTGCATCAGCCTAGGAGACCACTTCCAATTGTGGCCATACTCACTATACTTGTGATAAACCTTGTCTATGATAGGCCATTGATATTGAGCCAATGAGAGAGGAAGACTTCCATAATCTAAATAGGAAGGTGGTGCACTCCCTGTGTAACCCGAAATGTGCGGGTTAGCCCCTGACAGACCCCCAGCTGCATCGCTGACTGAATGAGGAGTTTAGAGTACCCTTGAGGATTTGGGCCCTTCGAGAAAGAGTCACTATAGCTTCCCTCTTTATGGGCCTTCTTCTCTGCATTCTTTGCATAACCATGTAGTTTCACTTCGGCCACATTCCAAACATACTCTAGCACCTCCTGGAAGGTCTTCCTTGAAGAAAATATCTGTAAGCCTGATAACTGGATCCCTACATTCAGACTATTCACAAATCATCTGATTCTCTCCTCCTCTTTAGGTAGAAATTATAAGGCATACCTCAGTAGGAAGTGGAAACGGGCCTAGTAAACTGCCACTGATGAATTTACCTACTCAATACTGGTGAACTCATCATGCCTCCTATCTTGTAGAGTAAGAGGAACAAATTTCTCCAAGAAGGTGGATTAGAACTAAGTCCAATTAAATAGAAGTGATCTAGTCGGCCTACACTCTACAAAAGCCTTCCACCATAAGTTGGCATCCCCCATCAGTTGGAAGGTGACAAACTCCATCCCATATTTCTCCACTGCTCCCATCTTATGGAGCCTATCGTAGCAATCAATAATGAACTCATAGGAATCCTCAGCTTCGGGGCCATAAAAGATAGGAGGCTTCATTTTAATGAACCTACAGAACAGATCATGCTCCTCCTCAGTCATCACTAACCCAGTCACTGTTCTTGGAAGCATTCCCATATCAAAAATCTCATCCATCTAGGGAAACAAAATGGTAGCATGCCGCACTCCCGAATACTGACCTGCTGGAGTTGTAGGTGCCGCCTTGTTACCTACCAGCCTACTCGGCAAGTTTAATACCTGGGATAATACCTTTGAGGAAGCTGGTGCAGGTGCAACACCTTCCTGAACTGGTGTTGCTACCTCTTCTGCTACTCTATCCTGAACCTCTGGAGGTGTGGGAGACTCAGACCTATCTTTAGCTAACAGCGGTCAAAGCTCTGGCTCTGGTTGGTGCTTCCCTCTATCTTCTGCTGCAACCACCTCTTTTGGCTCGACCTCTACCACAAGCTACATCCCCAGCGAGTGGCTCTAGTGCCTCAGCTCTGGTTCCTCCTGAATGTGTCCTTACCATCTGTGAGAGAAAAGAATGAAAAATGTTAGATACCATTTAGGATTGCTAGATACCAATTGGAACCAAGTAATAGCACAAAAGAACAGAATAATTTAGTTTTCTTAAAGTCCTTTAGCCTCTTGAAGAGCAGCACAGACATCTCGTACCATTCCGCAAGACATTACTAGGCACATTCTTGTACAATGAGATCAACGAACTTAGGGCTTTGATACTTGTTGATGCCCAATTTTGACTTCCTTATACCCCGTCTAAGCTGCTTATATATATATATATATGCATATTTTAAAATTGCCCTTTTTAACATAATTGTTTATTTTGCATCCGTAATATTTTTGTATTAATTATTATACGTAATTAGTTTTTGCATAATTATTTATCATTTGTACATCTTTCAAGTTATACTTTTAAAATATTCTATTGCATTAGTGTCTATTAATTTTTTTAACATTATATGTAATTACGTCATATTGTATAATAATATATACATACATATTTCCAATTAAACAAGATTTATTTACAAAATATAATTTGCTTAGTTTTATATATTATTTATATTTAATTTAAAAATAGTAATATTTATATAGTTTTATTGTGAACTAAGCTATTATCTTACCTATTTACTAAATTATATATAAGTGTAGTATTTTTAATAATTTAATGGCAGCTAATTATTTTCCACCAATTTATTAAAATCTACCCACTTTCATTCTAATTCATGCTAATTTTAGCCATCTTTGGTCATTTTTTACTACATTTTAAACTCATTTCATCCATCAATTTAATTCTTGTCCATTAATTTAACCCTTGACCCGCTAGACGAACCCAATAACCCGTTGACTAGTCCCAATTTAATCCTAGCCATCCATTATATCAGATCTAGTGCTACAATTTAACCCTAATACCTTTCTATTTTGATAACCAAACCACTTCAAGCCCTAGCAAAAACCCTTTTTCTCACTTTACACTACACCCGCCGCATCACCCCAGTCCTCTTTTCTCCCCTCTCCTCTTCGTCTCCGGCGAAACCATGCCGCAGCACCATGCCTTCTCTCTTCTCCCTCTCCTTCACTATGGCGAACCACCACAGCCGCATCACTGCTCTGATAAATGAGTGATTGGAAGACCTCGCATCATCATCTTCTTCTTCTCTCATCTCTCTCTGGCCAACCACCAAACAAAGACAAGACCAACATTGCGGCTTCGACTCCGACCAATAACCATGCTTCCATCCGTCTCCAACCAATGACCACAACACTATTCAATGACACAGAGGTCCGCCTTGCTCCCCCTATCACCTCTTCGATCAGCAAACGTTCGGCAAGGAACCTGCGCCGCCTCCTGCTTCTCCAGCAAAGAGAGCTCTAAATTAAAGCAATACTGTTCCACATCGACGAAGCCTCACGAGTCTGAATCATCTTGTCAAATGTAGAACCTTTCAAATTTTGATTTAATATAGATCCAAAATGTCACGCCCCACCTTGGGAGGCATGACTGGCACCTGGTGCCCTATTAGGATCTGGACTGTTGGACTAATTGAGCCTAAGCACTTCTGGTGCCAGGCTGACTCTAATTCTGGATTCAAGAAAATGAAGGGCTATATAACGGCTGTAAACACAGCCTCCGGCCGACAAGGCCTATAGCCACCTGTAAGGATATAAACAGCTAACCAGAAAAACCAACTACAACGGATCCTATGCGGGTCGACAATGTCACCATGCTATCTAGTTATATCTGAAAAATGAAATCTGGCGCAAAATTGATTTGTGACCGACAAGGTCACCAACTAACAACTGAATAAGGCCCCACACGTCCAATACATCTAACCACAGGGAAAATATACAATCTGCAAGCCTCTAGGAATAATAAGATGGTCGGGACACGGCCCTGGCCAACCCATACTGTACAGACAAGAAGAAAGTAAATCTCTGTCTTCAAAGCTCCGGATGAAAGGAGCCGAAGGCTCTGTATCGCTGACTGGAACTACGAGGGATCTGTGATCTTGGGCAAATTTATATGCCCAAGTGATACTCAAATGTGTCATTTTAACCTTGTTTATCTATCAATGATTATACATTCTCATGTGATTTATAATAAAATGTGAATTTATACTAACCAACAGGATTAGCGTTATTTTGCAGGTGAAATGTAATTTTGGGAAGCTAAAATGCATGTTGGGGAAGATCGGGGATGGACTCGGATGATTAGCAAATGACAAAGCATTAGATGGCAAGAATTAAAGGGACTCTGCGATGGAGCCGTGTCACGCTGCCATCGCGGAGGCCTTCTGCCTGGCTAGGAAATTTTTGGCCCAATTCTAGTGTGGGTGTGCGTTGGGGACGTGACACGTTGGCCTAGCCCCGCGTTGCACGCCGTTCCACGTTGGGCTTTATTACCTGGACAGTCTATTTCCAGTGAGGCTCCGCGTCTGTGGCGTGTCACGGAGGCAGTGCTCCGCGATGCACTCCGTGACACGTTGCTTGTTATTCCGGAAAAAATTCCCACTAGTATAAATAGAACACTTAGGTTCATTTTTCAATATTCTGACTTGGTGGAGCAAGAACGTGGGTTACAGGTAGTTGAGGGGACGAAATTATCAGGGTTTTTCTCTATCTCCTTCTTCTTTAATTCAATTGCTTGTATGTTTAACACTCATTTAACGATGTTTAATCCATAAATGAGTGGCTAATTCCTCTTCTTGCTGAGGTTAAGAACAATTGTATTGAAATGTGATTGTTGATCAATATGGTTTTTCATCTTTTCTTCCATGGTTGTTCTATTGATTCTTTTTCTTACTGCATTAATGTGTGGCCTATATTGATGTACATCTAAAAAGTCCGGTTTCACTCGAGAGAGCAAGAAATTGGAAAGTTGTGAATCAATAGGATATGATCTTTTCTTAGTTTGGAAAAATTGAGAATTGATTTACCTTCAGGATAGAAATATACCTGAAGGTCGTATTAGTCAATTAAGGAACCGGTTTTGTATGGCTAGAACATGAATTTCGTTTAATCACAGAAATGTAGGTGGACGATTCATGATTCTTAAGTTGGGTTAAATACGAGAGTTTTAATCCATTGGCAATAGTTCTTGGCTAGCAACCGGAGGAAAGGTTAACCAAATTATATCGATAATTTATTTCCTTACATGTTGGTTTAACCTCAACATGCTCACATTCATAGTTCAGACTCAAATTATATAATCTTTGTAGACTTAGGATAAAATTAGAAATCAAAATATATCAAACTCTTTGTTGCACTGTTGTCTTCATTTTTAGAATCAATATAGCAACACTTAAGTAATTTGTTACCTCATCCCAGTCCCTGTGGGATCGATACTTGGCTCACTTAAGCCACTTTACTACTTCTTCGACCGCGTGCACTTGCGTGTAGTTATACACCCATATAACAAACGCCGAACAAGTTTTTGGCGCCGTTGCCGGGGACTGGCAATTGGTGAATTTTTCTTAAGTGTTAATTTACTATATATATTTTTTTCCTTAGTGTTGACAACTTGGTCTTAGCCTGTATTTTGTAGATATAATCCCTGTTGAACACTGGCAAGAGACAAGGAGCTGGTGGACTCATATTTAGAGCCTGAAAGACTATTTCATCGTCAGCGTAGAGAAGCTCTAGAGAAAAGCCTTCAGTTGCTCAAACAAACAATCATGGAGCAACAACAGAATCCACCAGTAGCACGGGCAATGTTAGTGCCCGAGGAAGTAGTAGCTAGGACGGTTCGCGAGGTGGCAATCCCACATGCCAACAATGTCACATCTAGCATCCGCAAACCTGAGCCAGGAGGGAGGTTCGAGCTCAAACAAAACATGGTGCAATTGCTGCACACCAGTGGGCAGTTCATAGGTCTCCCTCATGAGGATCCACAGCAGCATCTCCAAAATTTTTTGGAGATAAGTGACACTTATATCCCCGCTGGAGTGTCATCAGATTATGTCAGGCTTACATTGTTCCCTTTTTCACTATTGGGAGAAGCCAAGAGGTGGTTGAAAGTTGAGCCACCAAATTCTATTACTACTTGGGATGATCTTGCAAGGAAATTCTTGATACGATTTTTTCCATCCGGTAAAACAGCAAGACTTAGAAGTCAAATTCTAAGTTTTAAACAGAGAGAGGAAGAGAATCTATATCAAGCTTGGGAGAGATTCAAGTCCATGTTGCGGGATTGTCCATGTCATCATCAATCCAATGATGTGCTGGTGCACACTTTTATAGAGGGTTTGGAACCCCACACAAAAATCTTGCTAGACTCAGCAGCTGGGGGACAAGCATTGGAGAAAGCTTATGAGGAGCTGTATACCTTGTTAAACCGTATTTCGCAGGGCAATCCGGAGTGGAATGCTGATTCATCAAGAGGAGGAACAAGGAAAGCAGCAGGAGTTCTAGAAGTGGAAGGTTTTACAGCTATTGCTGCACAGATAGCTGCTTTACATAATCAACTCAACACCCACTTCAGTAACATGACAATGAACCAGCCTCAAGCCCCAGTGAATGTAGTGCAGCAGATTTGGTGTGAAGTGTGCGGGAGCAGTGAGCACTCAGCTGAGTGTTGTGGAGCAAATCCTGACTCGGTGAACTTTGTGGGAAATGTACAGAGGAACAACCACCAACAGTATGGAAACAGCTACAATTCCAACTGGAGGAATCATCCGAATTTCTCTTGGGGTAGCAACAACCATCAAGGGCAAAGTTCGAGTCAAGGGGCGCAGAGGAATCAAGGAGGGCATCAGAACTATCAGGCACAATATAGAAACAACAATGCACCTCCTCCACCACCATCACCCAGCATTGAGGAGATGTTCAAGACGATGATAGCTAACCAAGCTCAATTGCAGGCTGGCTATGTGAAATTGGCAGCCGAGGTGAAGAACAACCAGTTAGCTACTAAGGCACTTGAATATCAATTTGGGCAATTTGCTGGAGCCCAAAATACCAGGCCTAGAGGAGGACTTCCGAGCGACACAGATCTCAATCCCAAGCCGGTGAATGTGGTGACCACAAGGAGTGGTTTGCAGCTGAAAGAGGTGGAACCAGAAAGACCACCTCAACAATCGGGAGCAGCAGAAGTTGAGAGGGAGCAAAGTGATGAGAGGGGGAAGAAAAAGGAAGCTGAATCAGAAAAACCACCACCCCCGTTCCCTCAAAGATTAAAGAAACACAAGGAGGAGGCGTGTTTTATGAAATTCATGGAGGTGCTGAAACAGGTACATATTAACTTACCTCTTTTTGATGTTTTACAGGGAGTGCCGAAATATGCAAAGTACATAAAGGACATCGTGGCAAACAAAAGTTGGTTGACTGAGTATGCTACGGTAGCTCTCACGGAGGAGTACACTTCCCGGATACAAAACTGACTGCCCACAAAGCTCAAAGATCCTGGGAGCTTTACTATACAAATTACAATTGGGATGAGTATCCGAGCTCGAGGATTATGTGATTTGGGAGCGAGCATTAATTTGATGCCGTCATCGGTATTCAAGAAGTTGGGTTTAGGGAGTCCTAGACCAACAACAGTGATCTTGCAACTAGCGGATTGGTCCTTAGCCAGACCTGATGGCATTGTGGAGGATGTGCTGGTGCAAGTGGGCTCCTTTATCTTCCCGATAGATTTCGTCGTGCTGGATTTTGAGCCAGACGTGGAAGTCCCATTTATTTTGGGACGTCCGTTCTTGGCGACCGGGAAAGCGCTAATTGATGTAGCTGCAGGGTAGCTAACCATGTGGGCACACGACAAGGTGGAAGTGATCGATGTATATAAGGCCCCCAAGCTCCTGACTGTGTACGAGGAACTCTCGGTGATCAACATGATTGATCGAGGTGATGATGCTAAGATAGTTGAATCACGAGAGTTAATGGGAAAACCACCGGAGAGATGTAAGCACTATTGGGGTGAGTGTTGACACCCAATTTTGACCGACCTGCGCCTTAATATGCTGCTTATATATGTATATATTTATTTACTTATTTTACGCAAAAATTCGACTTACTTTGGTATTTATAAAATAATTTATTATCATAATATTGTGAAAATTATTTCAAGTTACATATATATGACTCATATTAATTTTAATTGTCGATATTAAATAATTATGTCGTATGTAATATATTTCGTATTAATATGCGCCCTTATTTTGAAATATATTCTTTACTTAATAAACTATTTAACTAATTTTACTAAGTTTTACAAATTTATTTGACTAATAATATTACTCGAATTTATAAATTATTTATGTTAATAATATGATTTTTATAATATTTGATAACTTAATTTTATTTTCTAGTCATTAAATTATTTATAAATATAATAATTTAATTATAGATATTTACATAAGTATACTAAGATTTATGATTTTATTTATTAATAATAATATTTAAATGATTTTCTATAATTTGAACTATTTTTATTATTTATTATTTATTTATCTACAAATGTAGTATATTTATTAATTTAATAGCAATTAAATTCAATTTCAATCAATTCATTTAATTTATAGCCATTTTCTATTCAATTTCATTCAATTTATTTTAAATCTGGCCACTTTCTATTGATTTTATGTCAATTTTAGCCACTTTTGATCAATTTATCTACTATTTAAATTAAATTTCAGCCAAATTAATCCCTACCCGTTTACTCTACCCGCGACCCGACCCATCTATCCTAGAATTTAATCTCAGCCGCTTATCAATTTTAATCGGACGGTCCTAATTAATTCTAACATTTTCCTTATTTAATCACTTCCCCCCCCCCCCCAAAAAAAACCCTAGAACAAATTTTCATTTTTCCCACTCCCTCTCTAACTCTTCTCCTTCACTCCCTCTTCTCCCTAGCCGCCGCCCCTACCCTCTCCTCTCTCCCTCACCGCCGGCCACCACCATAATCTCCATTAATTCCGACCAAACAACAAAGCCGCCGACCCCTCTCTCTCATACTTCCCCTTCATCTCTCTCTCCAACGCTGCCTTCCCTGTTCTTTCCCCTTTTCCGTCGCACCACCATTGTTTCCGGTGAAGCAACATCACCGGACCTTTCATTTTCTCCACCTCGCCACAGCCCTCTCCCCTTACCTTCTTTGTTATCCGTTTCTACCATTGCTTCCGGCAGCGCTTGGCCGGAGAACACCAAAAAAACCAATGGCGACCACCCTCTCCGGCAACGATCGAGCGCCGCACAGCCACAATCTCCGACCATCAACGCCTCGAACCACCATTGCTGGCAGTCACCACTTTCCCTCTCCCTCTCCCTCTCGCCTCATACCCCACCGGAAAAATCACCTCACCGTCGCACACCACCGGATCTCCCTCACTTTTCTTTCATCGCACCACCAGCACCGTACCGTCAAAACCCATCGCCGGAAATACCTCCAACCGATGGATCGGACAGATCGCAGATCTGTCCGTAAATTTTATTTATTTTTATTATTGATTTTTTATTTTTTTCTTTTATTTTATTTTTGCATATATGTATATAATAAATATATAGATATATAATATAATATATATATAAACAGTATAAATATATAATAATATATATATCTAATATATATGATATGCTGTTCGTTTCATTTTTTTTATATAATATAATATGTATAATATATGTATATAAATATATATGATATAATATATATATATAATAGGCATAATATATATATATATGTGTGTGTGTGTGTGTTTATATGTATAATTATTATTTTTTTTTCTGTCCATTTATATATAATAAATATATATATATATATATATATACTGTTATCCTTTTTGTTTTGTTTATATAATAATATAATTATATATGTATATAAATGATATGTATGGCCCTTTCTTTTTGTTTTGTTTATATATGTGTGTATATATAATAGGTATGTCCATATAAATATATATAATATAATATATATATATATGTATGTGCATATATTGTTCTTCCTTGTCGTTCATTTATATATGATAATATATATTATTTCCCTGTTTCACATATATATAATAATTGTTCATTCTTTTATTTCACATCTGTTAGTTAATTAATTGGCATGATAGGTAATGCAGTACTAATTAAAATATTGACAAGTTACCATTTGATTTGATCTCTTTCCCTGTGTGACTAGGAATATGCTTTAATATCCATTTACTTTACTTATTTGTTTTAAGATATATTTAAATTGATTGGATTTATTTAGCTTATGTTAAGGAAAGACCTCCTATAATTCGTTTCTGGATTTCTTTCTTTCCTTTTAACGGTAAAAAAAAAGGATATTTTTCTAATCTTCCTTTTATCTATTATTATTTTCTGTCAATTAGGAGAAATTCTCTCAACTAATTAAAAGGATAATTTATTCTTTCCTTCTAAGTTAACTGATTTCTTTTTCTATAAAAGCAGTCTTCTTTATTTTAGAAAAGGGGACACACGAATATCCTCTGGAAAAAAAAATTTGAATAGCCTTTTACTTAAAAAGTTCTTCCTCTTGGTTTTTTTTATGAATACCACTTCACTTCAAAGGTTAACTTCAGCAGATCTATTTCAAGGTTTGCTTTAATTTCTTCAAGCCGGTTAGTATACCTTACACAATATATTTTTGATATCATGCTTTTAATATGCTATGTGTATACTATTATTGACATGTTCAAAGTTGTGATGTATTATTTTCTATGTAATTATGAACCTAAAATACGACTCGCTTTAAGGACTAGAATATATATGTATTTGTGTATGTCTGCTGGTTTGTTTTATTGCTCAACAGGTTTATTCAAAGGCATGTGTTGAAAAATCTATTCGGGTTTGGGATAACATAGTCTGAAGCGGCTATTTGGATTAGTTTAAGGATCTTTGTGTTTGTTTAGTTATTAGTTTTATTTGATTTGTTATTATCTGTTGTACTGTGTAATAAACGCTATAATAGTGAAGCGGGGTTTCTTTTTTATGGGGGGGCGGGCTTTTTATTTTCTTTACTGCTTTCCTTTAATTGCCTAATTCACTTAGAAACCATGCTTATAGGTTTCGAAAGATTTAGTTAAACTTTGGTAATCCCTATAAGAACACCGGGTGTTTGTCCGCTTAGTTAGAAATTAGGCACATAGGAATTTAATTTATGCGCATTTACGTTGTAGATTTGCCTGATAATTGGCCAGGCTAAGAGATTATTGAACTAGTTAATACCTAATATTAGAGGTTATTAATTAATCTTAAAAAAAATAACTATCTTGGACATTAAGTGATAAACTGTTCTCACACAAATTATCTGTCTTGGATATTGCCCTTTCTAGACATTGTTTGCAATTAAAATTACGCCTTCCAAATTAATGCCACTTTCGTAAGTAATCTGAAATGTATTATGTCAATATGGCTGAATAATCAAAGTTTAGAAATTTTATTGTAGCAAGCCTAATTAAATATTGCCCAAATGCTGAATATAATTTATGTGCATTAATAACATGTATAGGATTTAATCCTTTGAATTGACTCACATAATCATGAACCTGATCTGATTGCTCAACCAGGAACCTTAACTCATTTTATTTGTTCTTTGTCGGCTATTGGAAATTCTAAATATACCATGTTTTAGGCCTTTAAATAATTGAGTCAAAGTATGTCATATGTTTAACTTACTGCAATCTTTTTTAAAACAGACCTAGCGTAAATTATAGAAATCATAAGGTGTGCAAACTCTTCTTATTCAACTTGGAAGTAATCCCTATAGGGTGAAGTGTTCACTTGCTTAAATTTTATTTTTGAATCATTATGTGATGTTCATCTACTTTAAGTTGGAAATACTTCTGTTTTTCTTTAATCTATCCTTATTTGCATTCATTTAGAAGTCATGTTCATAGGTTTGCATTCATCTAGTAATCCTGTTCATAGGTTTTAAATGAAGAGGTCTATCTGAAACCGTCATATGTTTGTTGTTATAGTTGCCGTTTTGCTTGACGTTTTTTTTTAACCATAGGATTTTTAGACCAAAAATCCCAATTAGCAGTCCAATGCCTCTTGGACTTTAAGATCGGGATGGGTAGGCAAACACTAGGACGATAGTTTATCACATAGAACGTCTTAAGTTAATAATCATCTAGGGGGTAGATGGGAAATGATAACTCGTGCTCGCTGAATAATACGAGCAATTCAAAAGATTGCGAAGTATTATTTAAGTTGCACGGATGATCCCACTAGGTCAAACATTTTTAAATGTAGAACTACGTTTGGCCCGATTCCCTTAAGGGATACGTAGGCGCCTTACCGAGGCTCGACCCCATAATTAAATAAAATATATATTTGTTGTTTGTTTATTTTTAATTTCCGTTTGTACTATTTTGCCACAATTTTTGCATATAATAAGTTAAAACTTTCTTGAATTTCATTTTTGCCCAAATTCCTTCTTGTCACTCGTCTAAATAAAAATTAATTTTTTATTATCAACTTCTTTTATCAAATCATTTTTAGTGTAAATAATATAGGTTTTAAAACAAACTTTATTTGATCGCTTAGTTAAAATTCCCATTTTAATGAGTACGATCGGGAACCACTCTTTGTGGACCTCGAAAGGTGCCTAACACCTTCCTTTCGAGGTAATTAAAGCCCTTACCCAACTCTGGTTATCTAGGAAATAAAATTCAACTTAGAACGGTGCCCTAACGCACCTTAAATTCGTTAGGTGGCGACTCTTCAAAATCCACCCTTAAGAGTTGTCACATGTTGTATCCCGCTTTCCGCGAGGGAAAAATGGGGCACGGCAGAATGGAGACTCTGCTGGGGATATTAGGCTTTGACCACTACGTGTTTATTGAATGAGAATCATTTAAATTTTAATTGCAATCTTTACTTATATTTATTTCTATATTCTTCCTTTGTTTTTGTTATTATTTATTGTTCATATGTAATAAAAACCATCGTAAATATTGTAATTTTTTATTTATTAATTGGCATATCGTTCATACTTCCCCCACTTGGGAATTTCACACTTTCACACACAATAACGGCTGTGTGGTTTCACGGCTGTTCACTATTTTAAACACCCCGGGGATTGTCTTATGATTTGGTCGATCAGCGGTGCGTCGACGGTTATAAGCTTCCTCACTCTCGAGTTGTCCGCTTGAGGGAACCATGTCAAACCCCACTCTTACTCCTAGACCGTGACCGTGTATTCCTTTAGTAAAGCTTGCACATCTTTTTAAACTTAGAAAAATCGCGATGTCCATGGTACGTCAAGATTAAATAGAAAAACTTTCCCTAAGTCCAAAGAGATTTACAATCTCAAAAAGGACATCACCATATCTTTTTGTATTTTTATCAAAGAAATCAATATGTCTAAAATGTTGACTATTTGCTCCTTAGGTGGGATAGGTAAAACTAACATTTCATTATGCAGGTTGTTAAGCATTAATTCGCGTGGCATAAGCATAGAAGAGGCCGCAGATGGAAGAGCATTTCCATTTAGGCTATAACTTTACCATTTTTGTAATCTTTAAATATCTTATTTTGTAAATGTTGCAATAATTTATTTATTATGTGTTTGGGATTTTATTGGAGCAAATGGAATGACACATTATAACATATTTGATTTTCAATATGCGTTAGGCCTACCTCTGGCACAAAAGAGGCCCCCCAAATTAGGACAACGAATTAATGTGTTTAATCTTTTATTTTTACAAGGTGAAGTGTATTAATGTGCTTCTTTTATCTACAACATGTCATGCTTGAATTTCCTAACTAATTTTTATTCTGTTTATTGTTTAACTTGATTATTCCCCTTCCCAAGGTTGATTTGTGCATAATCATCCTCTATACCTTTCTCGTTGTCGATTCACCAAAGCAAGAGGGAAATGAACGACAGTAGTAGTTCAACAGTTAGAATTGACACGGCTGCTCCAAAAGATTCCGCAGAGAGTTCGGAAAGAAGATATCCACCCGAACGTAACGACCTGATTATAAGGATGGAGCAAAAGAGTTTAGAGCTCCAAGGAGAATTATCTCGAGCTCGTAATACAACCAATCCAGCGGTCCCCTTGGAAACTTCGTTAGAACAGCAGGCCGAGATTCATGCTGTTACCGAGCCTCACGTCACTTTCACATATCTTCCTCCAGCACCCCATCAAACCTCATATCCTCAAAACAATCTTAGTCATGCCTACTCCCTTCCTCAAAATCAACATTCACATAATGCCTATGCAACTACTTCAAATCAAGCCATACCGCAAAGACCGCCCACCATGTTTCATCATTTACCTCCTAGAGTTACATCCAACATGTCTTACGCTCCAAGAGATCATACCCTAAACCCAATTTATATCGAGACTGCTCCGGTCACCCATCAGTTAGGAGAATCTGGACTCTCTGAGAAAGACAACTTGATACAGTCTATGGTCGAGGAACTCAAAAAGATGAATAACCGATTACAAAAATTTGAAAGAGCCAACAGAATAGAAGGCCTAAGTTATGAAGATCTATCCATACATCCCGACGTCGAGCTACCGGTGGGATACAAACCTCCAAAATTTGAAATGTTCAACGGCACGGGTGATCCAAAAGGGCACTTAAGGTTGTATTGTGACAAGTTGATTGGAGTAGGAAGAGATGAAAAAATTTGAATGAAGTTGTTCATGAGAAGTTTGTCGGGAGATTCCCTCAATTGGTACGTAGAGCAAAATCCAAGGAAATGGATTAATTGGACTGATATGGCTGCAGCTTTCGTAGAGCGGTTCAGCTTCAATACAAAAAATGCACCGGATTCGCACTACATTCAGAACTTGAAAAGAAAGCCTACAGAGACATTTAGGGAGTATGCAACCCGTTGGAGGTCCGAGGCCGCCAGAGTGCGACCTCCAATGGAGGAATTTCAAATGAAGGATATCTTTCTGCGGAGTCTGGACCCGCAAGTGCATGATCGATTGATGCTGGTTAGTGAGAAGAGCTTCGCCGAGCTCATCAAGTTAGGTGAAAAGATTGAGGACGGTATCAAGAACGGTACCATTATCGATTGGGGAGCATTACAAGCAGCCAACAAAACTTTGCAATCTGGTAGGGCCACTGAGAACAAGAATGTGAACGAGGTGAATGTCGTAGCACCTATAGAAGGACCGAAAACTCCATGGAGATAGCAAGCACCTCCACTTCAATACCAATTGCCTCCATACCATCAGTCGATTCCGTTCTATAACTCTGCTACCTATCATGCACGACCCACTCATTTTCAACCTCCCCCACCTGCACTTCAAAGGCCACCAATTTTTCAAAATCCACCGATTCAACAATTTCGCAAGCCTGCAAGACCCCGAGCAAGTTCATCTAAGCAGTATACTCCTTTGGGTGAGTCTATAACCCAATTGTATGAGCGATTAAAGGTTGCCGGCTATATCGCTCCAATTCCCGCAATACTGATGGATACGCATGCGAAATGGCTCAATCATACTAAGATTTGTGACTATCATTCAGGCATGAGAGGACACGCCACAGAAGAGTGTCGAGCTTTGAAAGACAAGATTCAAGCACAGATTGATGCCAAGGTTATCCACCCGAGATGAAAGTTGATGCCCAAGGCTATCCTCAACTTGATTTATTTCTTTATTCAAAAACCTTTCATTTCTTGTGCCCTGAACTACATTGGACCTGATTCCCATTTAAGAGGGATACGTAGGCGCCCTTATGGGGTTCGGTCTATATCTTAATAAAATTTCCTTTCTCTTTTCCTTTACCAACCGGGGCAGAATTTTTGAGAGGAACTCAAAAATTCACAACTTTACGTCATTTGCAACAGAAGTCTACACTGGGGCAGAAATTTTGAGAAGGATCTCAAAATTTCATCAAGGCTCAGTCAAGCCAAGGAGTTGATTCCCAAAAAGGACGTGACATACAATTTGATCATCAAGCTCATGAGATCAGGATAGCAACGGACAAATAAAGACACAAATCAGCCTTCCCCATTCTAATCTTATGATTTTTTCTTTGAGCACAGGATGCAACAAGTACCAAATTTGCAATCATGTTATACATCATCTGGATTCATTATCTACTGCAACGTTAAGCTCTTTGAATTTTGTCCACAAACGGGGTTAAGCGCTACCCTCTTAGTAAGCTACTCAAAGCTGAACGTTGTTTATTTGAAACTAAGTATTAATACTTTAATTTCTAAAGGGGTTAAGCACTACCCTAAATATTTCCTTCAAGGGCTAAGCATTGTACTAGGGTTAAGCACTGCCCTAAAATTTTATTTCAAGGGCTAAGCATTGTCCTAGGGTTAAGTATTACCCTAAATTTTATTTTTCAAGGGCTAAGCATTGTCCTAGGGTTAAGCACTACCCTAAATTTTTTTTTTCAACAGCTAAGCATTGTCCTAGGGTTAAGCACTACCCTAAATTTGTTTTTTCAAGGGCTAAGCATTGTCCTAGGGTTAAACACTACCCTAAATTTGTTTTTCAAGGGCTAAGCATTGTCCTAGGGTTAAGCACTACCCTAAATTTGTTTTTTCAAGGGCTAAGCATTATCCTAGGATTAAGCATTACCCTAAATTTTTCTTTCAAGGGCTAAGCATTGTCCTAGGGTTAAGCACTACCTTAAAATTGTTCTTTCAAGGGCTAAGCATTGTCCTACGGTTAAGCACTACCCTAAATTTTATTTTCAAGGGCTAAGCATTGTCCTAGGGTTAAGCACTACCCTAAATTTGTTCTTTCAAGGGCTAAGCATTGTCCTAGGGTTAAGCATTACCCTAAAAATTTTCTTTCAAGGGCTAAGCATTGTCCTAGGGTTAAGCATTACCCTAAAATTTTCTTTCAGGGGCTAAAAATTATCCTAGGGTTAAGCATTACCCTGAATTTTTCTTTTAAGGACTTATCAATATCCTACGGGTGAAAGCACTACCCTCTGATTTTGAAGGATAAGCATTATCTCCTTAATTTTGATCCTATTAAGCGCTAATCGTTAGTTACTTCATGCTTATTGACTAATCATTTATCCAGTTTTTTTGAAACTTGCAGGCTACCATTGCATTCTTCTCACACCATTTAATCGAATTACTATCATGTCATTTTTCAAGCTCTAACGCTCTTTGTTATTCTTATGCTACTTTTAACCTATTATCATCGTGCTACTCTCATTCTTGTGATTTTAGATGGGTCAAGATTTACCCCCCAAATTTTTAAGGGCTAAGCATAGTCCTACCGTTTTACGTCGTCTGGGCAAAGCACTGCTCTGCCAAATTATCTGAGCCACGATTTGTTCCCGAAGTTTATACGTTATATTAGTTACCTATGCCCATCACTATTTATTTATTTAGTTTTCCACTTTTGAGCCTATATTCGCATTTTAAGTCCGTGATATACATTTTTAATATATGCCTTTGAGCCATATTTGCACGTGATATTTATTTATATACATTTGAACCCTATATGCATTTGAGCCCTTGATATACATTCGTATATGCATTTGAGCCCGGATATACATTTTACATATGCATTTGAGCACTTGATATACGTTTTATTTATGCATTTGAGCCCTTGGTATAACTTTATATATGCATTTAAGCCCTAGATATACATTTACATATGCATCCGAGCCCGTGGTATACGTTCTAACGTATGCATCTGAGCCCCTATTTGCATTTAAGCCCGAATCTACATTTGAGCCCGATTATACATTTACATATGCATTTGAGCCGTTGGTATAACTTCATATATACATTTGAGCCCGTGGTATACATTTATATTCATTTTGAGCCCGTGGTATACATTTACATATGCATTTGAGCCCTTGGTATAACTTTACATACGCATTTTGAGCCCTTGATATATATTTATACATGCATTTGAGCCCGTGATATACATTTATATTCATTTTGAGCCCGTGGTATACATTTACATATGCATTTGAGCTCGGAAATACAATTTATACATGCATTTGAGCCCGTGATATTTATTTGTATTCATTTTGAGCCCGTGATATACATTTTATATATGCATTCGAGCCCTTGGTATACATTTATGCATTTTAAGCCCGGGGCATGCATTTTGAGCCCGTATCCACGTATTAAGCCTGTAATATATATTATAACATATTGAGCTTGTGATGCACGTGATATATGCATTTTGATATACAATTGAGCCCTCACCATGCATTTCGAGCCCGCTATTTGCATTTCAAGCCCGTTTCACACTTCGAGCCCATTATTTGTATCTTAAGCCCGTTTATGCATCCAAAGCCGTTATTCACATTTCGGGCCCGTTGTTGCATTCTAAGCCCCGTGACTTATTTGCATTGAGCCCGAATAAACTGGAGCTGTCAATGGAATTATTGAGGCTCTCGAATGATTTACCTTTTTTGAATTAACATTTCTTCCATTCATCCGAAGGCATCATAGTCTAAAGGCGTCATTTTTTTCATGGCCTGCAGACAACATTTCATGGCCTAGGGAATTTATTTTCTGCTTATCATGCTCCTAAGGCGTCATAGTCTAAAGGCGTCAGTTTTCATGGCCTGCAGACATCATTTCATGGCCTAAGGAATTTATTTTGCGTATCATGGCCCAAGACATCATGTTTTAGAGACATCATCCATTATCTCTAAACAAACTTTCATTGTCTAAAGGAAACTTGCCTCATGTTTAAATTTTCTCATCCGTTTATTTTACGAAGTATTTGATGCACATGCTTTAGTTATTTACGCGAGCGTCGGAAGAATAACGAGTTATGAATGATAACGCTTCCCTACTTTCTTCTTTTGAACAGTATTCTCACCTGTTTATTTTCGTAATGCATTCTAAATCGTGTCGATTCGTGCTGCCCCATCCTTATCCAAGCCTCGTGTTGACAATTTTTAGGGATCTCGTTCGTCCCTAAATTCAGAACTTCACGCGGCCTGATTCTCGTGAAACCCGAGATATGTAGGCGACTTGAAACTGAAGTCTCGGTCGCGATATCTTCATGACTTTATTTCCTTTTAAGCCCCACTGAAATTTTTTCTTCGGTCGGATAAAATTGGCTACTAAGTCAACGTTCTTTGCTCAACAATTCATTCTTCATTCCCGAGCAAAGAAGGGGCAGCTGTTGACACCCAATTTTGACCGACCTGCGCCTTAATATGCTGCTTATATATGTATATATTTATTTACTTATTTTACTCAAAAATTCGACTTACTTTGGTATTTATAAAATAATTTATTATCATAATATTGTGAAAATTATTTCAAGTTACATATATATGACTCATATTAATTTTAATTGTCGATATTAAATAATTATGTCGTATGTAATATATTTCGTATTAATATGCGCCCTTATTTTGAAATATATTCTTTACTTAATAAACTATTTACCTAATTTTACTAAGTTTTACAAATTTATTTGACTAATAATATTACTCGAATTTATAAATTATTTATGTTAATAATATGATTTTTATAATATTTGATAACTTAATTTTATTTTCTAGTCATTAAATTATTTATAAATATAATAATTTAATTATAGATATTTACATAAGTATACTAAGATTTATGATTTTATTTATTAATAATAATATTTAAATGATTTTCTATAATTTGAACTATTTTTATTATTTATTATTTATTTATCTACAAATGTAGTATATTTATTAATTTAATAGCAATTAAATTCAATTTCAATCAATTCATTTAATTTATAGCCATTTTCTATTCAATTTCATTCAATTTATTTTAAATCTGGCCACTTTCTATTGATTTTATGTCAATTTTAGTCACTTTTGATCAATTTATCTACTATTTAAATTAAATTTCAGCTAAATTAATCCCTACCCGTTTACTCTACCCGCGACCCGACCCATCTATCCTAGAATTTAATCTCAGCCGCTTATCAATTTTAATCGGACGGTCCTAATTAATTCTAACATTTTCCTTATTTAATCACTTCCCCCCCCCCCCCAAAAAAAAAAACCCTAGAACAAATTTTCATTTTTCCCACTCCCTCTCTAACTCTTCTCCTTCACTCCCTCTTCTCCCTAGCCGTCGCCCCTACCCTCTCCTCTCTCCCTCACCGCCGGCCACCACCATAATCTCCATTAATTCCGGCCAAACAACAAAGCCGCCGACCCCTCTCTCTCATACTTCCCCTTCATCTCTCTCTCCAACGCTGCCTTCCCTGTTCTTTCCCCTTTTCCGTCGCACCACCATTGTTTCCGGTGAAGCAACATCACCGGACCTTTCATTTTCTCCACCTCGCCACAGCCCTCTCCCCTTACCTTCTTTGTTATCCGTTTCTACCATTGCTTCCGGCAGCGCTTGGCCGGAGAACACCAAAAAAACCAATGGCGACCACCCTCTCCGGCAACGATCGAGCGCCGCACAGCCACAATCTCCGACCATCAACGCCTCGAACCACCATTGCTGGCAGTCACCACTTTCCCTCTCCCTCTCCCTCTCGCCTCATACCCCACCGGAAAAATCACCTCACCGTCGCACACCACCGAATCTCCCTCACTTTTCTTTCATCGCACCACCAGCACCGTACCGTCAAAACCCATCGCCGGAAATACCTCCAACCGATGGATCGGACAGATCGCAGATCTGTCCGTAAATTTTATTTATTTTTATTATTGATTTTTTATTTTTTTCTTTTATTTTATTTTTGCATATATGTATATAATAAATATATAGATATATAATATAATATATATATAAACAGTATAAATATATAATAATATATATATCTAATATATATGATATGCTGTTCGTTTCATTTTTTTTATATAATATAATATGTATAATATATGTATATAAATATATATGATATAATATATATATAATAGGCATAATATATATATATGTGTGTGTGTGTGTTTATATGTATAATTATTATTATTTTTTCTGTCCATTTATATATAATAAATATATATATATATATATATTACATATATATTATGTCTATTATATATATATATATATATATATATATATACTGTTATCCTTTTTGTTTTGTTTATATAATAATATAATTATATATGTATATAAATGATATGTATGGCCCTTTCTTTTTGTTTTGTTTATATATGTGTGTATATATAATAGGTATGTCCATATAAATATATATAATATAATATATATATGTATGTGCATATATTGTTCTTCCTTGTCGTTCATTTATATATGATAATATATATTATTTCCCTGTTTCACATATATATAATAATTGTTCATTCTTTTATTTCACATCTGTTAGTTAATTAATTGGCATGATAAGGTAATGCAGTACTAATTAAAATATTGACAAGTTACCATTTGATTTGATCTCTTTCCCTGTGTGACTAGGAATATGCTTTAATATCCATTTACTTTACTTATTTGTTTTAAGATATATTTAAATTGATTGGATTTATTTAGCTTATGTTAAGGAAAGACCTCCTATAATTCGTTTCTGGATTTCTTTCTTTCCTTTTAACGGTAAAAAAAAAGGATATTTTTCTAATCTTCCTTTTATCTATTATTATTTTCTGTCAATTAGGAGAAATTCTCTCAACTAATTAAAAGGATAATTTATTCTTTCCTTCTAAGTTAACTGATTTCTTTTTCTATAAAAGCAGTCTTCTTTATTTTAGAAAAGGGGACACACGAATATCCTCTGGAAAAAAAAATTTGAATAGCCTTTTACTTAAAAAGTTCTTCCTCTTGGTTTTTTTTATGAATACCACTTCACTTCAAAGGTTAACTTCAGCAGATCTATTTCAAGGTTTGCTTTAATTTCTTCAAGCCGGTTAGTATACCTTACACAATATATTTTTGATATCATGCTTTTAATATGCTATGTGTATACTATTATTGACATGTTCAAAGTTGTGATGTATTATTTTCTATGTAATTATGAACCTAAAATACGACTCGCTTTAAGGACTAGAATATATATGTATTTGTGTATGTCTGCTGGTTTGTTTTATTGCTCAACAGGTTTATTCAAAGGCATGTGTTGAAAAATCTATTCGGGTTTTGGGATAACATAGTATGAAGCGGCTATTTGGATTAGTTTAAGGATCTTTGTGTTTGTTTAGTTATTAGTTTTATTTGATTTGTTATTATCTGTTGTACTGTGTAATAAATGCTATAATAGTGAAGCGGGGTTTCTTTTTTATGGGGGGGCGGGCTTTTTATTTTCTTTACTGCTTTCCTTTAATTGCCAAATTCACTTAGAAACTATGCTTATAGGTTTCGAAAGATTTAGTTAAACTTTGGTAATCCCTATAAGAACACCGCGTGTTTGTCCGCTTAGTTAGAAATTAGGCACATAGGAATTTAATTTATGCGCATTTACGTTGTAGATTTGCCTGATAATTGGTCAGGCTAAGAGATTATTGAACTAGTTAATACCTAATATTAGAGGTTATTAATTAATCTTAAAAAAAATAACTATCTTGGACATTAAGTGATAAACTGTTCTCACACAAATTGTCTGTCTTGGATATTGCCCTTTCTAGACATTGTTTGCAATTAAAATTACGCCTTCCAAATTAATGCCACTTTCGTAAGTAATCTGAAATGTATTATGTCAATATGGCTGAATAATCAAAGTTTAGGAATTTTATTGTAGCAAGCCTAATTAAATATTGCCCAAATGCTGAATATAATTTATGTGCATTAATAACATGTATAGGATTTAATCCTTTGAATTGACTCACATAATCATGAACCTGATCTGATTGCTCAACCAGGAACCTTAACTCATTTTATTTGTTCTTTGTCGGCTATTGGGAATTCTAAATATACCATGTTTTAGGCCTTTAAATAATTGAGTCAAAGTATGTCATATGTTTAACTTACTGCAATCTTTTTTAAAACAGACCTAGCGTAAATTATAGAAATCATAAGGTGTGCAAACTCTTCTTATTCAACTTGGAAGTAATCCCTATAGGGTGAAGTGTTCACTTGCTTAAATTTTATTTTTGAATCATTATGTGATGTTCATCTACTTTAAGTTGGAGATACTTCTGTTTTTCTTTAATCTATCCTTATTTGCATTCATTTAGAAGTCATGTTCATAGGTTTGCATTCATCTAGTAATCCTGTTCATAGGTTTTAAATGAAGAGGTCTATCTGAAACCGTCATATGTTTGTTGTTATAGTTGCCGTTTTGCTTGACGTTTTTTTTTAACCATAGGATTTTTAGACCAAAAATCCCAATTAGCAGTCCAATGCCTCTTGGACTTTAAGATCGGGATGGGTAGGCAAACACTAGGACGATAGTTTATCACATAGAACGTCTTAAGTTAATAATCATCTAGGGGGTAGATGGGAAATGATAACTCGTGCTCGCTGAATAATACGAGCAATTCAAAAGATTGCGAAGTATTATTTAAGTTGCACGGATGATCCCACTAGGTCAAACATTTTTAAATGTAGAACTACGTTTGGCCCGATTCCCTTAAGGGATACGTAGGCGCCTTACCGAGGCTCGACCCCATAATTAAATAAAATATATATTTGTTGTTTGTTTATTTTTAATTTCCGTTTGTACTATTTTGCCACAATTTTTGCATATAATAAGTTAAAACTTTCTTGAATTTCATTTTTGCCCAAATTCCTTCTTGTCACTCGTCTAAATAAAAATTAATTTTTTATTATCAACTTCTTTTATCAAATCATTTTTAGTGTAAATAATATAGGTTTTAAAACAAACTTTATTTGATCGCTTAGTTAAAATTCCCATTTTAATGAGTACGATCGGGAACCACTCTTTGTGGACCTCGAAAGGTGCCTAACACCTTCCTTTCGAGGTAATTAAAGCCCTTACCCAACTCTGGTTATCTAGGAAATAAAATTCAACTTAGAACGGTGCCCTAACGCACCTTAAATTCGTTAGGTGGCGACTCTTCAAAATCCACCCTTAAGAGTTGTCACATGTTGTATCCCGCTTTCCGCGAGGGAAAAATGGGGCACGGCAGAATGGAGACTCTGCTGGGGATATTAGGCTTTGACCACTACGTGTTTATTGAATGAGAATCATTTAAATTTTAATTGCAATCTTTACTTATATTTATTTCTATATTCTTCCTTTGTTTTTGTTATTATTTATTGTTCATATGTAATAAAAACCATCGTAAATATTGTAATTTTTTATTTATTAATTGGCATATCGTTCATACTTCCCCCACTTGGGAATTTCACACTTTCACACACAATAACGGCTGTGTGGTTTCACGGCTGTTCACTATTTTAAACACCCTGGGGATTGTCTTATGATTTGGTCGATCAGCGGTGCGTCGACGGTTATAAGCTTCCTCACTCTCGAGTTGTCCGCTTGAGGGAACCATGTCAAACCCCACTCTTACTCCTAGACCGTGACCGTGTATTCCTTTAGTAAGGCTTGCACATCTTTTTAAACTTAGAAAAATCGCGATGTCCATGGTACGTCAAGATTAAATAGAAAAACTTTCCCTAAGTCCAAAGAGATTTACAATCTCAAAAAGGACATCACCATATCTTTTTGTATTTTTATCAAAGAAATCAATATGTCTAAAATGTTGACTATTTGCTCCTTAGGTGGGATAGGTAAAACTAACATTTCATTATGCAGGTTGTTAAGCATTAATTCGCGTGGCATAAGCATAGAAGAGGCCGCAGATGGAAGAGCATTTCCATTTAGGCTATAACTTTACCATTTTTGTAATCTTTAAATATCTTATTTTGTAAATGTTGCAATAATTTATTTATTATGTATTTGGGATTTTATTGGAGCAAATGGAATGACACATTATAACATATTTGATTTTCAATATGCGTTAGGCCTACCTCTGGCACAAAAGAGGCCCCCCAAATTAGGACAACGAATTAATGTGTTTAATCTTTTATTTTTACAAGGTGAAGTGTATTAATGTGCTTCTTTTATCTACAACATGTCATGCTTGAATTTCCTAACTAATTTTTATTCTGTTTATTGTTTAACTTGATTATTCCCCTTCCCAAGGTTGATTTGTGCATAATCATCCTCTATACCTTTCTCGTTGTCGATTCACCAAAGCAAGAGGGAAATGAACGACAGTAGTAGTTCAACAGTTAGAATTGACACGGCTACTCCAAAAGATTCTGCAGAGAGTTCGGAAAGAAGATATCCACCCGAACATAACGACCTGATTATAAGGATGGAGCAAAAGATTTTAGAGCTCCAAGGAGAATTATCTCGAGCTCGTAATACAACCAATCCAACGGTCCCCTTGGAAACTTTGTTAGAACAGCAGGCCGAGATTCATGCTGTTACCGAGCCTCACGTCACTTTCACATATCTTCCTCCAGCACCCCATCAAACCTCATATCCTCAAAACAATCTTAGTCATGCCTACTCCCTTCCTCAAAATCAACATTCACATAATGCCTATGCAACTACTTCAAATCAAGCCATACCGCAAAGACCGCCCACCATGTTTCATCATTTACCTCCTAGAGTTACATCCAACATGTCTTACGCTCCAAGAGATCATACCCTAAACCCAATTTATATCGAGACTGCTCCGGTCACCCATCAGTTAGGAGAATCTGGACTCTCTGAGAAAGACAACTTGATACAGTCTATGGTCGAGGAACTCAAAAAGATGAATAACCGATTACAAAAATTTGAAAGAGCCAACAGAATAGAAGGCCTAAGTTATGAAGATCTATCCATACATCCCGACGTCGAGCTACCGGTGGGATACAAACCTCCAAAATTTGAAATGTTCAACGGCACGGGTGATCCAAAAGGGCACTTAAGGTTGTATTGTGACAAGTTGATTGGAGTAGGAAGAGATGAAAAAATTTGAATGAAGTTGTTCATGAGAAGTCTGTCTGGAGATGCCCTCAATTGGTACGTAGAGCAAAATCCAAGGAAATGGATTAATTGGACTGATATGGCTGCAGCTTTCGTAGAGCGGTTCAGCTTCAATACAAAAAATGCACCGGATTCGCACTACATTCAGAACTTGAAAAGAAAGCCTACAGAGACATTTAGGGAGTATGCAACCCGTTGGAGGTCCGAGGCCGCCAGAGTGCGACCTCCAATGGAGGAATTTCAAATGAAGGATATCTTTCTGCGGAGTCTGGACCCGCAAGTGCATGATCGATTGATGCTGGTTAGTGAGAAGAGCTTCGCCGAGCTCATCAAGTTAGGTGAAAAGATTGAGGACGGTATCAAGAACGGTACCATTATCGATTGGGGAGCATTACAAGCAGCCAACAAAACTTTGCAATCTGGTAGGGCCACTGAGAACAAGAATGTGAACGAGGTGAATGTCGTAGCACCTATAGAAGGACCAAAAACTCCATGGAGATACCAAGCACCTCCACTTCAATACCAATTGCCTCCATACCATCAGTCGATTCCGTTCTATAACTCTGCTACCTACCATGCACGACCCGCTAATTTTCAACCTCCCCCACCTGCACTTCAAAGGCCACCAATTTTTCAAAATCCACCGATTCAACAATTTCGCAAGCCTGCAAGACCCCGAGCAAGTTCATCTAAGCAGTATACTCCTTTGGGTGAGTCTATAACCCAATTGTATGAGCGATTAAAGGTTGCCGGCTATATCGCTCCAATTCCCGCAATACTGATGGATACGCATGCGAAATGGCTCAATCATACTAAGATTTGTGACTATCATTCAGGCATGAGAGGACACGCCACAGAAGAGTGTCGAGCTTTGAAAGACAAGATTCAAGCACTGATTGATGCCAAGGTTATCCACCCGAGATGAAAGTTGATGCCCAAGGCTATCCTCAACTTGATTTATTTATTTATTCAAAAACCTTTCATTTCTTGTGCCCTGAACTACATTGGACCCGATTCCCGTTTAAGAGGGATACGTAGGCGCCCTTATGGGGTTCGGTCTATATCTTAATAAAATTTCCTTTCTCTTTTCCTTTACCAACCGGGGCAGAATTTTTGAGAGGAACTCAAAAATTCACAACTTTACGTCATTTGCAACAGAAGTCTACACTGGGGCAGAAATTTTGAGAAGGATCTCAAAATTTCATCAAGGCTCAGTCAAGCCAAGGAGTTGATTCCCAAAAAGGACGTGACATACAATTTGATCATCAAGCTCATGAGATCAGGATAGCAACGGACAAATAAAGACACAAATCAGCCTTCCCCATTCTAATCTTATGATTTTTTCTTTGAGCACAGGATGCAACAAGTACCAAATTTGCAATCATGCTATACATCATCTGGATTCATTATCTACTGCAACGTTAAGCTCTTTGAATTTTGTCCATAAACGGGGTTAAGCGCTACCCTCTTAGTAAGCTACTCAAAGCTGAACGTTGTTTATTTGAAACTAAGTATTAATACTTTAATTTCTAAAGGGGTTAAGCACTACCCTAAATATTTCCTTCAAGGGCTAAGCATTGTACTAGGGTTAAGCACTGCCCTAAAATTTTATTTCAAGGGCTAAGCATTGTCCTAGGGTTAAGTATTACCCTAAATTTTATTTTTCAAGGGCTAAACATTGTCCTAGGGTTAAGCACTACCCTAAATTTTTTTTTTCAACGGCTAAGCATTGTCCTAGGGTTAAGCACTACCCTAAATTTGTTTTTTCAAGGGCTAAGCATTGTCCTAGGGTTAAACACTACCCTAAATTTGTTTTTCAAGGGCTAAGCATTGTCCTAGGGTTAAGCACTACCCTAAATTTGTTTTTTCAAGGGCTAAGCATTATCCTAGGATTAAGCATTACCCTAAATTTTTCTTTCAAGGGCTAAGCATTGTCCTAGGGTTAAGCACTACCCTAAAATTGTTCTTTCAAGGGCTAAGCATTGTCCTACGGTTAAGCACTACCCTAAATTTTATTTTCAAGGGCTAAGCATTGTCCTAGGGTTAAGCACTACCCTAAATTTGTTCTTTCAAGGGCTAAGCATTGTCCTAGGGTTAAGCATTACCCTAAAAATTTTCTTTCAAGGGCTAAGCATTGTCCTAGGGTTAAGCATTACCCTAAAATTTTCTTTCAGGGGCTAAAAATTATCCTAGGGTTAAGCATTACCCTGAATTTTTCTTTTAAGGACTTATCAATATCCTACGGGTGAAAGCACTACCCTCTGATTTTGAAGGATAAGCATTATCTCCTTAATTTTGATCCTATTAAGCGCTAATCGTTAGTTACTTCATGCTTATTGACTAATCATTTATCCAGTTTTTTTTGAAACTTGCAGGCTACCATTGCATTCTTCTCACGCCATTTAATCGAATTACTATCATGTCATTTTTCAAGCTCTAACGCTCTTTGTTATTCTTATGCTACTTTTAACCTATTATCATCGTGCTACTCTCATTCTTGTGATTTTAGATGGGTCAAGCTTTACCCCCCAAATTTTTAAGGGCTAAGCATAGTCCTACCGTTTTACGTCGTCTGGGCAAAGCACTGCTCTGCCAAATTATCTGAGCCACGATTTGTTCCCGAAGTTTATACGTTATATTAGTTACCTATGCCCATCACTATTTATTTATTTAGTTTTCCACTTTTGAGCCTATATTCGCATTTTAAGTCCGTGATATACATTTTTAATATATGCCTTTGAGCCATATTTGCACGTGATATCTATTTATATACATTTGAACCCTATATGCATTTGAGCCCTTGATATACATTCGTATATGCATTTGAGCCCGGATATACATTTTACATATGCATTTGAGCACTTGATATACGTTTTATTTATGCATTTGAGCCCTTGGTATAACTTTATATATGCATTTAAGCCCTAGATATACATTTACATATGCATCCGAGCCCGTGGTATACGTTCTAACGTATGCATCTGAGCCCCTATTTGCATTTAAGCCCGAATCTACATTTGAGCCCGATTATACATTTACATATGCATTTGAGCCCTTGGTATAACTTCATATATGCATTTGAGCCCGTGGTATACATTTATATTCATTTTGAGCCTGTGGTATACATTTACATATGCATCTGAGCCCTTGGTATAACTTTACATACGCATTTTGAGCCCTTGATATATATTTATACATGCATTTGAGCCCGTGATATACATTTATATTCATTTTGAGCCCGTGGTATACATTTACATATGCATTTGAGCTCGGAAATACAATTTATACATGCATTTGAGCCCGTGATATTTATTTGTATTCATTTTGAGCCCGTGATATACATTTTATATATGCATTCGAGCCCTTGGTATACATTTATGCATTTTAAGCCCGGGGCATGCATTTTGAGCCCGTATCCACGTATTAAGCCCGTAATATATATTATAACATATTGAGCTTGTGATGCACGTGATATATGCATTTTGATATACAATTGAGCCCTCACCATGCATTTCGAGCCCGCTATTTGCATTTCAAGCCCGTTTCACACTTCGAGCCCATTATTTGTATCTTAAGCCCGTTTATGCATCCAAAGCCGTTATTCACATTTCGGGCCCGTTGTTGCATTCTAAGCCCCGTGACTTATTTGCATTGAGCCCGAATAAACTGGAGCTGTCAATGGAATTATTGAGGCTCTCGAATGATTTACCTTTTTTGAATTAACATTTCTTCCATTCATCCGAAGGCATCATAGTCTAAAGGCGTCATTTTTTTCATGGCCTGCAGACAACATTTCATGGCCTAGGGAATTTATTTTCTGCTTATCATGCTCCTAAGGCGTCATAGTCTAAAGGCGTCAGTTTTCATGGCCTGCAGACATCATTTCATGGCCTAAGGAATTTATTTTGCGTATCATGGCCCAAGACATCATGTTTTAGAGACATCATCCATTATCTCTAAACAAACTTTCATTGTCTAAAGGAAACTTGCCTCATGTTTAAATTTTCTCATCCGTTTATTTTACGAAGTATTTGATGCACATGCTTTAGTTATTTACGCGAGCGTCGGAAGAATAACGAGTTATGAATGATAACGCTTCCCTACTTTCTTCTTTTGAACAGTATTCTCACCTGTTTATTTTCGTAATGCATTCTAAATCGTGTCGATTCGTGCTGCCCCATCCTTATCCAAGCCTCGTGTTGACAATTTTTAGGGATCTCGTTCGTCCCTAAATTCAGAACTTCACGCGGCCTGATTCTCGTGAAACCCGAGATATGTAGGCGACTTGAAACTGAAGTCTCGGTCGCGATATCTTCATGACTTTATTTCCTTTTAAGCCCCACTGAAATTTTTTCTTCGGTCGGACAAAATTGGCTACTAAGTCAACGTTCTTTGCTCAACAATTCATTCTTCATTCCCGAGCAAAGAAGGGGCAGCTGTTGACACCCAATTTTGACCGACCTGCGCCTTAATATGCTGCTTATATATGTATATATTTATTTACTTATTTTACTCAAAAATTCGACTTACTTTGGTATTTATAAAATAATTTATTATCATAATATTGTGAAAATTATTTCAAGTTACATATATATGACTCATATTAATTTTAATTGTCGATATTAAATAATTATGTCGTATGTAATATATTTCGTATTAATATGCGCCCTTATTTTGAAATATATTCTTTACTTAATAAACTATTTACCTAATTTTACTAAGTTTTACAAATTTATTTGACTAATAATATTACTCGAATTTATAAATTATTTATGTTAATAATATGATTTTTATAATATTTGATAACTTAATTTTATTTTCTAGTCATTAAATTATTTATAAATATAATAATTTAATTATAGATATTTACATAAGTATACTAAGATTTATGATTTTATTTATTAATAATAATATTTAAATGATTTTCTATAATTTGAACTATTTTTATTATTTATTATTTATTTATCTACAAATGTAGTATATTTATTAATTTAATAGCAATTAAATTCAATTTCAATCAATTCATTTAATTTATAGCCATTTTCTATTCAATTTCATTCAATTTATTTTAAATCTGGCCACTTTCTATTGATTTTATGTCAATTTTAGCCACTTTTGATCAATTTATCTACTATTTAAATTAAATTTCATCCAAATTAATCCCTACCCGTTTACTCTACCCGCGACCCGACCCATCTATCCTAGAATTTAATCTCAGCCGCTTATCAATTTTAATCGGACGGTCCTAATTAATTCTAACATTTTCCTTATTTAATCACTTCCCCCCCCCCCCCAAAAAAAAAACCCTAGAACAAATTTTCATTTTTCCCACTCCCTCTCTAACTCTTCTCCTTCACTCCCTCTTCTCCCTAGCCGCCGCCCCTACCCTCTCCTCTCTCCCTCACCGCCGGCCACCACCATAATCTCCATTAATTCCGGCCAAACAACAAAGCCGCCGACCCCTCTCTCTCATACTTCCCCTTCATCTCTCTCTCCAACGCTGCCTTCCCTGTTCTTTCCCCTTTTCCGTCGCACCACCATTGTTTCCGGTGAAGCAACATCACCGGACCTTTCATTTTCTCCACCTCGCCACAGCCCTCTCCCCTTACCTTCTTTGTTATCCGTTTCTACCATTGCTTCCGGCAGCGCTTGGCTGGAGAACACCAAAGAAACAAACAGCGACCACCCTCTCCGGCGACGACCGAGCGCCGCACAGCCACAATCTCCGACCATCAACGCCTCGAACCACCATTGCTGGCAGTCACCACTTTCCCTCTCCCTCTCCCTCTCGCCTCATCTCCCACCGGAAAAATCACCTCGCCGTCGCACACCACCGGATCTCCCTCACTTTTCTTTCGTCGCACCACCAGCACCGTACCGTCAAAACCCATCGTCAGAAATACCTCCAACCGATGGATCGGACAGATCGCAGATCTGTCCGTAAATTTTATTTATTTTTATTGTTGATTTTTTATTTTTTTCTTTTATTTTGTTTTTACATATATGTATATAATAAATATATAGATATATAATATAATAATATATATTTATATATATATGTATATGAATAATATATATATATAAACAGTATAAATATATAATAATATATATATCTAATATATATGATATGCTGTTCGTTTCATTTTTTTTATATAATATAGTATGTATAATATATGTATATAAATATATATGATATAATATATATATAATAGGCATAATATATATGTGTCTGTGTGTATGTATGTATAATTATTTTTTTTTCTGTCCATTTATATATAATAAATATATATATATATATATATATATATATATATATAATAGACATAATATATATGTAATATAATATATATATATATATGTATAATTATATACTGTTTCCTTTCTATGCATTTATATATATATATATATATATATATATATATATATATATATATATATATACACTGTTATCCTTTTTGTTTTGTTTATATAATAATATAATTATATATGTATATAAATGATATGTATGGCCCTTTCTTTTTGTTTTGTTTATGTATGTGTGTATATATAATAGGTATGTCCATATAAATATATATAATATAATATATATATGTATGTGCATATACTGTTCTTCCTTGCCGTTCATTTATATATGATAATATATATTATTTCCCTTTCTGTTTCACATATATATAATAATTGTTCATTCTTTTATTTCATATCTGCTAGTTAATTAATTGACATGATAAGGTAATGCAGTACTAATTAAAATATTGACAAGTTACCGTTTGATTTGATCTCTTTCCCTGTGTGACTAGGAATATGCTTTAATATCCATTTACTTTACTTATTTGTTTTAAGATATATTTAAATTGATTGGATTTATTTAGCTTATGTTAAGGAAAGACCTCCTATAATTCGTTTCTGGATTTTTTTCTTTCCTTTTAACGGTAAAAAAAAAGGATATTTTTCTGATCTTCCTTTTATCTATTATTATTTTCTGTCAATTAGGAGAAATTCTCTCAACTAATTAAAAGGATAATTTATTCTTTCCTTCTAAGTTAACTGATTTCTTTTTCTATAAAAGCAGTCTTCTTTATTTTAGAAAAGGGGACACACGAATATCCTCTGGAAAAACAAATTTGAATAGCCTTTTACTTAAAAAGTTCTTCCTCTTGGTTTGCTTTAAGAATACCACTTTACTTCAAAGGTTAACTTCAGTAGATCTATTTCAAGGTTTGCTTTAATTTCTTCAAGCCGGTTAGTATACCTTACACATTATATTTTTGATATTGTTCGGTGCGTTGTATGGGTATTATATAACCGACACGCAAGTGCACGTGGTCGAACAAGTAGTAAGTGGCTTTAGTAAGCCAAGTATCGATCCCACAGAGACTTGGGATAAGTGCAATTTGCTCAAGTATACTATATTTTTACTTCTAAATATGCTGACAACTAAATAACCAAAAATTGAATAATTTGTTTTATAAATTTTATACTAAAACTACGAACAATTATCTACTTTGAATTTGGACTATGGATAAAAGCATGCTGAGGTTAAAGAACATGTAATGAAACTGATTATCATCATAAATTGGTTAATCTTTTCTTCCAGTTGCTAGCCAAGAACAATTGCCAAGAGATTAACACTCTCGTATTTAATCTCACTTAAGAATCATGAACCATCCGTCTACATTTCTGTGATCAAATGCAATTCATGTTCTAGCCATACAATTCCGGTTCTTAAATTGACTAATACGACTTTCAGGTATATTTCTATCCTGAAGGTTCATCAAAACTCAATTTTCCCAAATCAAGTTAAGAAAAATATCCTATTAATTCACAACTTTCCAATTTCGTGCTCTCTCGAGTGAAATCGGACTTTTTAGATGTACATTAATGTAGGCCACACACCAATGCAGTAAGAACAAGAATTAATAGAACAACATGGAAGAAAAAGATGAAAAACCATAATTAATAATCAAAATTCATCACAAGTGTTCACAACCTCAGCAAGGAAGGGAATTAGCCACTCATTTGTGGATTAATCATCATAAAACGAGTGTTAATCATACAAACAATTGAGTTAGAGAAGAAAGAAAGAGAGAAAAAACCCTGAACTTTTCGTCCCTCAACTGCCTGTAACCCACGTCCTTGCTCCACCAAGTCTGAATTATGAAAAATACACTTAAGTGTTCTATTTATACTAGTGGGAATTTTTCCCGGAATAATGAGAAACGTGTCACAGAGTGCATCATGGAGCACTACCTCCGTGACATGCCGTGAACGCAGACCCTCACTGGAACTGGGGATCCGGGAATTTAAACACTAACGTGGCACGACGTGCAACGCGGAGGCTAACCACCGTGCCACGGAGCAGACGCGAACCTCCACTGGAAATTTGATGAATTTTCACCCTCCAGGCAGAATGCCTCCGCGATGGCAGCGTGACACGGCTCCATCGCGGAGCCCCTTTAATTCGTGCAGTCCTATGCCTTTTTCCTTGCTCGCATCCAAGTCCAACTCCGATATCATCCAACATGCATTTTAGCTTCCGAAAATCACATTTTACCTACAAAACAATGCTAATCATGTTGGTTAGTATAAATTCACATTTTATTACCAATTACATGAAAATGTATACACATTGCTAGATAAACAAGGCGAAAATGATACTTTTGAGTATCACTTGGGCATATAAATCTGCCCAAGATCAGATATCATGCTTTTAATATGCTATGTGTATACTATTATTGACATGTTCAAAGTTGTGATGTGTTATTTTCTATGTAATTATGAACCTAAAATACGACTCGCTTTAAGGACTAGAATATATATGTATTTGTGTATGTCTACTGGTTTGTTTTATTGCTCAACAGGTTTATTCAAAGGCATGTGTTGAAAAATCTATTCTGGTTTGGGATAAAATAGTCTGAAGCGGCTATTTGGATTAGTTTAAGGATCTTTGTGTTTGTTTAGTTATTAGTTTTATTTGATTTGTTATTATCTGTTGTACTGTGTAATAAACGCTATAATAGTGAAACGGGGTTTCTTTTTTATGGGGGGGCGGGGCTTTTATTTTCTTTACTACTTTCCTTTAATTGCCAAATTTACTTAGAAAACATGCTTATAGGTTTCGAATGATTTAGTTAAACTTTGGTAATCCCTATAAGAACACCGCGTGTTTGTCTGCTTAGTTAGAAATTAGGCACATAGGAATTTAATTTATGCGCATTTACGTTGTAGATTTGCCTGATAATTGGTCAGGCTGAGAGATTATTGAACTAGTTAATACCTAATATTAGAGGTTATTAATTAATCTTAAAAAAAATAACTATCTTGGACATTAAGTGATAAACTGTTCTCACACGAATTGTCTGTCTTGGATATTGCCCTTTCTAGACATTGTTTGCAATTAAAATTACGCCTTCCAAATTAATGCCACTTTCGTAAGTAATCTGAAATGTATTCTGTCAATATGGCTGAATAATCAAAGTTTAGGAATTTTATTGTAGCAAGCCTAATTAAATATTGCCCAAATGCTGAATATAATTTATGTTCATTAATAACATGTATAGGATTTAATCCTTTGAATTGACTCACATAATCATGAACCTGATCTGATTGCTCAACCAGGAACCTTAACTCATTTTATTTGTTCTTTGTCGGCTATTGGGAATTCTAAATATACCATGTTTTAGGCCTTTAAATAATTGAGTCAAAGTATGTCGTATGTTTAACTTACTGCAATCTTTTTTAAAACAGACCTAGCATAAATTATAGAAATCATAAGGTGTACAAACTCTTCTTATTCAACTTGGAAGTAATCCCTATAGGGTGAAGTGTTCACTTGCTTAAATTTTATTTTTGAATCATTATGTGATGTTCATCTACTTTAAGTTGGAAATACTTCTGTTTTTCTTTAATCTATCCTTATTTGCATTCATTTAGAAGTCATGTTCATAGGTTTGCATTCATCTAGTAATCCTGTTCATAGGTTTTAAATGAAGAGGTCTATCTGAAACCATCATATGTTTGTTGTTATAGTTGCCGTTTTGCTTGACATTTTTTTAACCATAGGATTTTTAGACCAAAAATCCCAATTAGCAGTCCAATGCCTCTTGGACTTTAAGATCGGGACGGGTAGGCAAACACTAGGACGATAGTTTATCACATAGAACGTCTTAAGTTAATAATCAGCTAGGGGGTAGATGGGAAATGATAACTCGTGCTCGCTGAATAATACGAGCAATTCAAAAGATTGCGAAGTATTATTTAAGTTGCACGGATGATCCCATTAGGTCAGACATTTTTAAATGAAGAACTACGTTGGGCCTGATTCCCTTAAGGGATACATAGGTGCCTTACCGAGGCTCGGCCCCATAATTAAATAAAATATTTATTCGTTGTTTGTTTATTTTTAATTTCTGTTTGTACTATTTTGCCACAATTTTTGCATATAATAAGTTAAAACTTTCTTGAATTTCATTTTTGCCCAAATTCCTTCTTGTCACTCGTCTAAATAAAAATTAATTTTTTTATTATCAACTTCTTTTATCAAATCATTTTTAGTGTAAATAATATAGGTTTTAAAACAAACTTTATTTGATCGCTTAGTTAAAATTCCCATTTTAATGAGTACGTTCGTGAACCACTCTTTGTGGACCTCGAAAGGTGCCTAACACCTTCCTTTCGAGGTAATTAAAGCCCTTATCCAACTCTGGTTATCTAGGAAATAAAATTCAACTTAGAACGGTGCCCTAACGCACCTTAAATTCGTTAGGTGGCGACTCTTCAAAATCCACCCTTAAGAGTTGTCACATGTTGTATCCCGCTTTCCGCGAGGGAAAAATGGGGCGTGATAGTGAGGACGGTGGTCGAGAGAAAACGTCCGTCACCCTAGAAGATGACTGAGCTGAATGACTTTGAGCCGCGATGGTAAACCAGGCGCTGCACGGGAGGCAACCCGTGAAATTTTTCTTTGTAAATTGTGAATAGATTTCTTTTTCTTTTTCTTGATTAACAACAAAATTTTTATTTTTTATTTTTGTTTTTATTTTTATTTTTATTTTGAGTGAAACCTATAATTCTAACCAATTTCTTGCCGTAAGATGAATTTCAGGTTGAACGGAGGATAAATGTGCAAGTGATCGCAAAGGAAAATTCGAGGTATGAAAAATAATAAAAAGTGGCAAAACAGTGAGCTAGGGTGATGGCTCTGTGTCACGGAGGAGGGCCTCCGCGTTACCCTTCGTGACATGTTGAGGTGTAAATAAAAAAATCCAGAACACCCTCGTGACAGCTCCGTGTCACGGAGGGCATGCTCCGCGTTACCCTCCGTGACACGTTGCAGTGTATATCGGGACGGGTCACACCGGGTCGCCGGGTGACCCGCGCGAATTTCCCACTTTTAAACCCTGATTACCCCTCAATTTTCCTTATTTCTCACACACTCCGCGACCAACCTCCCTAAAACCCCTCCCCCCTCAACGTGACACGGACTTAGGTCAAGAATTTCATCGAGTTTTCTTCAATTCTTCGAATTCAAGGTATGTTCTTCAATTCCATCTCATTTCTTGTCGATTTTCTTCGATATTGAACATGTGATATGAGCTAAACTTTCCCTAAGTAGAAATTAAGCATAAATTCAATTGAATTATTGTTGATGGATGTTCGGAGTATCATTGTGATTGCTTGAACTCGTTAATTGCATAATTTAATCAAATTTTTGATACAATCATAGCTAGGGCTTACTTTTGAGTTTGAAGTGGAAAAATTTAGCGAACTAGTGAAATTCATGCTGGGTTGTACATGTTGAGTGAGATGAGTCGATGTGCTAACTGTTACTATGCTAAAAGACCGACGGATTCTCGAGTGAAGGAAATATTGGAATTTGCAAGAATTGGGTGAATTGTATAGGTTCATGTAGATAAATTCTTTTTGTTTTCGTTTCTTTGTTTCTCCTTGCTAAGTGCGATGGGATAAAATGTTATCGATGGTAATGATTGTGGTTAGCTGTACGAAGTCTGAGTAGTACATAGAATATATACCGTCGAATTCTCCAAATGCACTAAGCATATTTGTTATGTTCTGTTGGTTGTTTGTGTAAATAAGCATGATCTTACCTTAATGTTGTAATTTTGACTAAGGACTAAGTGTGGGGTAGCCTAGCTTAACCCAACCTTAGTCGAAGCAAATTTTAGTTGGCTTAACATTGATCTTGTCTATTTGGGTTGACAGGAAAAATGGCAAGCAGGCAGGACAAGGGAAAAGGCGCATCAACATCTGGCGCCGACAGAAAAAGAATCAGACTGGGCACAGCGGTTCCAGCAGCACCAGAGGTTCCACGCGGCCAACACCGTCAATATGGAACCAGGTGGGTGACTGAGGAGGGGAAGAAGTGGTACGCAAAGCACAAGGAGAGCAAGTACTTCCCCGAGGAACACATAGCAAGGGAACCGTTGGCACATGAGTTCCCTAGGATTGTCCAGAGGATCGAGGCAGCTGGGCTGAACTTCATTTTTGAAGAGCCCAAGGAATGCAATTTGCACTTGATTCGGGAATTCTACGCCAACTGGAACCCGACTCTCAAAAGTCACACCATCAAAATAAGGGGCAAATAGTCACTTTTGAGCCCCACCATCTCAATGCTATCTTAGGGGCGCGGGACACAGACGCTCACGTGCTTCGACAGCTGAATATCACTCCACCATATGCGGACATCAGATGCACTTTGTATGGAACCTGATCGATGGCTAGGTGGAGCAGACATAAGGAGAGGGGCTACCATCAAACGTTTCCCTACTCACAGATGAACAGTGAAGCCATGATATGGCTTAAGATCGTGTGTTCCTGCCTAATCCCGGGGGTGCATATGACGGATGTAACCCGGGATCGTGTATGCTTGGTGTACGCCCTGATGAAAGGGCTGGAGATCAATGTGGGGGCGGTGATTATTTCCGCCATGAAGAGAGCCCGGTTGCATCAGGGGCACAGATACGGATTTGGTGGATTACTCACCACATTCCTGAGGGGCCTAGACATTGAGGAAGAGGCCCTTGACTATATCCCGCAGATGGAGCGGCGGGCCTTAGATGTCACCAAAACTAAGGTTCCCGACACCACCCACGGGCCAGTGCTTACACTAGCCGAGCGACATGCTCAGGATGATCAGTACATGGCTCACATGTACGAGATGCAGATGCTCCAGCTACGGATAGGCGGGAGGCCGGCAACAGAGGAGGAGCTATGGCAGCTCGAGCTAAACTACCCTTTTGGCGAAAATGCCAGGGCTCTATGCCGAGTGGGGCCAGCTTTTGTAGAGCCCACGGATGATGATGTCCCCACAGATGAGGAGACACGTCGTGAGGACTCCGATGTGGAGTCCGTGATGACGATGGGGGTTATTCAGACATGGGAGATGAAGCAGCAATACCTGATGAAGAAGTGGAGTATTTTGATTGATTAGGGAGTTCCACCACCCAATTTTTGTGCTGTTTTAATTTCTGTGAACACTGGGGACAGTGTTCGATATAAGTGTAGGGTGGGAGTAGTTAGGTGCTGGTTGTGTTGTTGTGTATGTTCTGTTCTGTTGTTGTGCCTGATGAAGACTTTTGTGACCCTGTGATTTGTGATTGTGAAGTTGTTGCTCTGTATTGTAATTAAATGTGAAACTGTTGTGTGCTGCTGAATATTTTGCTAGCTGATTTTGTACATATTTTTGTTTTTATCGAAATGATCAATATTTTTAAATTAGTTTTTTTTAAAATTCTTGGGTTTATCGGCGTTTGTTTTCGGTTCTTTTACCGAGAATGGTCCCATTGAACCGAAGTCCTAGTTAGTGACCGTTCCCTATGATGGATGGATGACGACCGTCTTAAGGGAAATGTAGTCGTTAGGAGTAGATTTTTCATTTATTTTTCAGTTGTTTTCTTTTGTGGGTTGCATCCCAAAACCTGTAGTTACTTTATGGTTGCGGAATCCTGGTTGCGTGTCGTACATGATATTTGAAATGCAAAGGTGATTCGTATGAAAGCATGCAACTTTGTAAATATGTTGAGATACCTAGGCCATAGAGTCGATTCAGTGTGATTGAGGCTTAATGTTCGAATTCTTGTAATTAGCTGATTGAAGAGTCTGTGAATACGTCTTGAATTGAGCATGTGCAATAAGTGTGAAGTGAGGTTTTGTTTATTCCATGCTATTGTGAAGTGTCTAGAACTTGCCTGGTGTGTGTACTAAACGAAATGAAGGAGGTGTATTGTAGGAAAGGATGTAGGCATTTCTTTGTGTTAACTGAAAGTTTCTTGTTTTCATTATTGCACCTACCTTGAATCTACACCCTAGTTAGCCCGTTGAGCCTTTAGCCTATTATTTTTTTCTTGTGTCGAAAATGTGTAAACCGAGCTTTACCCCTTCTTTTCATTAGTCGTAAATTGATCCAAAAACTCTTAAGCACTTAAGAAGAGAAAATAATTTTCCCAAAGTGTCAAAGAGTGAGAATGGTGAAAAGAAAAGAAAAGAAGAGTGATGAAAGGAAAGAAAAGGTTGAAGGTGCACTTGTTATAAATAAAATATAATGAAGGTGTCTGAATAATCTTTATTATCGAGTCAAGTGTGCTTAAAGATATGGGCCAAACTAAAGACAGACTTCAAGAATGGGAGGATGAAGGAAGAAACAATGGCCATGAGTTTGATGGGATGTAGTGAAAAGGCGCTTAAGGATGCTAGTGGCTATTATTGGCTAGCCCAATATTTAGTAGTTCCATAGCTTACATTACAACCCATTAAAGTCCTACGTGATCCTACATCACATTTCCTTATATTAGTGGAGTAATACACTAAGGGAAAGCCTCATGACATGATGCATGTGAATTCTTTTGGGAGAGAGAGTGACATTGTGTTTATATGCCCCTGCATGTAACCGTTAGAGTTCATGTGATTAAAAAGGGAAAATTCTCTTGCATTGTGAGGGCACATGCTTGATGAGAGATTAATTTTCATGTCGGATATCTTGATCAGCTGATTTGCATGAGTTTTCCAATATCGAGAGTCGATTCTTAAGTCTAGGAGGTCTTGATGTGTTGAAGGTCATTGCATTGATAGGACCATGCGTGTTTTCTTAATGATTTGCTGTATTGAAAAATCGGTATGACCGTAGCCTGAATTGTCGAACCAAAGTAGCCAGGATGGGGTGTAAATTGCTTGAGGTGTAAGATTTTTGTTCGGGGACGAACAAGGATTTAATTTTGGGGTAAGTGATCTTGGGCAAATTTATACACCCAAGTGATACTCAAATGTGTCATTTTAACCTTGTTTATCTATCAATGATTATACATTCTCATGTGATTTATAATGAAATGTGAATTTATACTAACCAACATGATTAGCATTATTTTGCAGGAGAAATGTAATTTTGGGAAGCTAAAATGCGTGTTGGGGAAGATCGGGGATGGACTCGGATGATTAGCAAAGGACAAAGCATTGGACGACAAGAATTAAAGGGGCTCCGCGATGGAGCCGTGTCACGCTGCCATCGCAGAGGCCTTTTGCCTGGCTACGGAATTTTTGGCCCAATTCTAGTGTGGGTGCGCGTTGGGGCCGTGGCACGTTGGCCTAGCCCCACGTTGCACGCCGTGCCACGTTGGGCTTTATTACCTGGACAGTCTATTTCCAGTGAGGCTCCGCATCTGTGGTGTGTCACGGAGGTAGTGCTCCGCGATGCACTCCATGACACGTTGCTTGTTATTCCGGGAAAAATTCCCACTAGTATAAATAGAACACTTATGTTCATTTTTCAATATTCTGACTTGGTGGAGCAAGAACGTGGGTTACAGGCAGTTGAAGGGATGAAATTATCAGGGTTTTTCTCTATCTCCTTCTTCTTTAATTCAATTGCTTGTATGTTTAACACTCATTTAACGATGTTTAATCCACAAATGAGTGGCTAATTCCTCTTCTTGCTGAGGTTAAGAACAATTGTATTGAAATGTGATTGTTGATCAATTTGGTTTTTCATCTTTTCTTCCATGGTTGTTCTATTGATTCTTGTTCTTACTGCATTAATGTGTGGCCTATATTAATGTACATCTAAAAAGTCCGGTTTCACTCGAGAGAGAAAGAAATTGGAAAGTTGTGAATCAATAGGATATGATCTTTTCTTGGTTTGGGAAAATTGAGAATTGATTTACCTTCAGGATAGAAATATACCTGAAGGTCGTATTAGTCAATTAAGGAACCGGTTTTGTATGGCTAGAACATGAATTTCGTTTAATCACATAAATGTAGGTGGAAGGTTCATGATTCTTAAGTTGGGTTAAATACGAGAGTTTTAATCCATTGGCAATAGTTCTTGACTAGCAACCGGAGGAAAGGTTAACCAAATTATATCGATAATTTATTTCCTTACATGTTCGTTTAACCTCAGCATGCTCACATTCATAGTTCAGACTCAAATTATATAATCTTTGTAGACTTAGGATAAAATTAGAAATCAAAATACATCAAACTCTTCGTTGCACTGTTGTCTTCATTTTTAGAATCAATATAGTAACACTTAAGTAATTTGTTACCTCATCGCAGTCCCTGTGGGATCGATACTTGGCTTACTTAAGCCACTTTACTACTTGTTCGACCACGTGCACTTGCGTGTAGTTATACACCCATATAACAAACGCCGAACAATCTGCTCCTCGTCTATGTACGCCAGTACCACTGGTACTGAGTATGCAAAGCAACAACTGAAGATAACTGAAAGTAAATAATGAAATTGATAGTAACTGGAGAAATAAGAAAGACAGACTGAAACTGACTGGAATAGTGGGTTCAGGACTAACCTTAACTATCCTGAAAAGAGTAGGAGTCATACCTGGTAACGTGGCGTCCTACTATCTATCTAACAATAACTAAAATAACATTGCATAACATAACACAACATAAACCTTACCTGACCCCCATAAGCCGGAAGGTACAATCATCACAATCTATTTACCCCTACCCAGGTCATACCACATCACCTAGTAACTATAAGCAACCTGCTGATCCCCTGGGTATGCAACTTGGGCCCGCTGTGCCCTTGACTATCACTGTACCTGAGTCTGGAGGACTCCTGAAATCAACACCCCAGGCGCAAGCGCTCGACGGGGGTGTATAAAAGCCGACAAAGGCAAAATATGGGGAAATTGGCATCCCATCTTCGTCCCTAGCGGGCGGTATGCCACTCCGTAGAGCGAAGTATCCTTGCCCTCTGACAGACGAGTCGATACAGCTATTAACCCTGGGGCGGTCACGGAAGCTATACGGGTAATCCAGCCCAAAACAATACAATCAAGTCTCAACTGATAACAATAACTACATATAATACACACTGAATAAGATAACAATATAATCTCTAACATGCTGTAGTGAGTCTCATACTGAACATGATATAATACTTCTGACGTGCTTTACTAAATTTAATACTGAGCATGATATACTATTTCTTAAATATCTTAATGGGATTCATATTGTTTAACTATACTAGAGAAACTAACTTGCCGAAAGAGACTGGCTTTACATACCTTGACTGCTGGCTTTCTAATTAACTGGCATAGCTCGGGTAATATTCAGCTATTCTCCCCAACTGTAATCATATTCACGAAGGAATAGAATTAACTTCATTATTATACCGGAGAAAAACAATACTATATATATTACTTACTGACTATTCTTCGACTTATCGAAGAACGGTCGAAAACTCATAATTTCTCGGAAGTCTAGAAGGGAGAAATACTCAATTTAAGCCTGGGAGTGTATTAACACTAGTTTGGAGCAATTCCAATTACTTTTACTTGGCGGGTCGACGCTTCACCAGGCGAAATTCACGAAACTAACTTCGTAGGAATGCTCCCTACAGCTTTATACTTCGGTACCCGAAGTTAATTTGAGTTTGGATTGCTTTTGACGGCGTAATCGGACGAACATTTATGTTGAACCCTCGTTCTCCTCTGTTTTCTGGTTGTTTCTGCTGGAAATAAAATGAAGAGTGACCTAAAAACGAAGTGGAAGGCCTTTATATACTTGAAGCCAATTGCATAGCAACGTGGCACGCTGGTCATCGCGCCAATTTGGCTCCGTGCCACACTGACCATCATGGAGGAGGTGCCTCTGTGCCACGTTTCCCCTCTGGGCAGCACGGTTCATCTTCCTCTTGCGAAAATCTAACTTGGCACCCGTTCAGCCTTTCCCCGGGCCCTTTCCTTGCATGTATGGCATTCTAAAACCCCCAACCAACATGCGAATAGCCCAACTAAGTGCTAGAAACCTACGGGGTGTAACATCCTCCCCCCTTTAAGAACATTCATCCTCGAATGTTACCTTCTGCTTGCAAGACTCTTAACTTTCCATTACTTATTCTGGAAAAATTTCGGCAGAGTCTCCCCTGCAATATGGACTATCCGAAAATCCTGAAGCGTAGAAAAGTCTAATACAGGTACTCCACACGATACTATAGCATTTATCTTCACAATAAACTGGAGTCAACTACTCCACATATACATAAATATAAAGCAACTCATTTAGCAACAATAACAACATACCTCTGGCTGCATAATCTGACTAAGTTTGGAATAACTGAGGATATCTAACTTTCATATCATCTTTTGCTTCCCAGGTCATCTCCTCTCGGTTCTTATTCCGCCATAATACTTTGATAGAAGCAACATCTTTAGTTCTTAGTCTACGGATCTGGCGGTCTAGTATGGCTACTGGAACTTCTTCATAGGTTAACTCTTCTGTAACCTGAACATCTTGGACTGGGACAATTCTAGAGGGATCTCCTACACACTTTCTCAGCATTGATACGTATAAAATTGGGTGGACAGATTCTAATTCTGGAGGTAGATCTAATTCATATGCCACCTGGCCTATTCTTTGGCGAATCTGATAAGGCCCAACAAACCTCAGGCTAAGCTTGCCTCTCTTACCAAACCTCATTAAACCCTTCATCGATGAAACTTTCAAGAATACCCAGTCATTTACATATTCCAAGTTTCTGCGCCGCACGTCAGCATACGATTTCTGGCGGCTCTGAGCAGTCAGTAAACATTCCCTGATAAGATTTATTTTTTCCTCTTACTGATGAATGATATCTAGCCCAATCAATGTTGATTCTCCTACTTCAAAGAAACTAGCTGGAGATCTACACTTTCGCCCATACAACACTTCATAAGGTGCCATTTGAATTGCTGAATGGTAACTATTATTATAGGCAAACTCAATAAGCGGTAGGTGTTCATCCTAGCTACCTCCAAAATCTTACACACATGCTCGCAACATATCCTCAACCGTCTAAATGGTACATTCTGCCTGTCCATCTATCTGACGATGAAAAATTGTGCTCAGGTTAACCTGCGTCCCCAAGCCTCTCTGAAACGATTGCCAAAACCTAGCTGTAAACTGCGTCCCTCTGTCGGAAATAATTGACGATGGAACACCATGAATCCTAACTATTTCTTTAATATACAACTCGGCATAATCTTCGGCTGAAAAGGTAGCCCTTATTGGCAGAAAATAAGCTGATTTTGTCAACCTGTCAACAATTACCCAGATCGAATCATATCTACGCCTGGTGTGAGGTAATCCTGCTACAAAGTCCATGTTAACTGCTTCCCATTTCCATAGAGGCACAGCTATATCCTGGGTCAGTCCGCCTGGTTTCTGATGTTCATCTTTTACCTGTTGGCAATTGGGACATCGTGTTACAAATTCTGTAATCCCCTTCTTCATTCTTGGCCACCAGTAAATTTCTTTTACATCGTGGTACATTTTCGTCGAACCTGGATGGAGAGAATAACGGGCATAGTGTACCTCACCTATAATCTGCTGGCGAATCCCTGCAAAGTCTGGAACACAAAGGCGATCTTTATATCTCAACACTCCATCCTTGGTTACCTAAAAATCTTTCACCTCTCCTTGCTGGACTTTGTTTCTGAGCTGAACCAGGCTAGGTTCTTCATATTACCATTCCTTCACTTCCATGAGTAATGATGATACTGTGGTGTTCCGGATTACTGCTCTGTTGTCCCCTGTTCTGCTATGCGAACGGCTAAACCGGCTAGCTGATGCAATTCTTAGGCCAATTCCCACTGCTCGGGCTACAAGTATGCCAAACTCCCCATAGATTTACAGCTAAAGGCGCCTGCTACCACATTGGCTCTCCCTGGGTGATACAAAATATTCACATCATAGTCTTTCAATAGCTCTAACCAGCGACGCTGCCGCAAATTCAACTCTTTCTGGGTGAACTGTAGGATTTTATGATCAGTGAAAATATCCACGTGAACGCCATACAAGTAATGTCTCCATATCTTCAAGGCATAAATTACTGTGGCTATTTCTAGGTCATGGGAAGGGTAGTTCTTTTCATGCTTCCCCAGCTGCTTGGATGCATAAGCAATCACTTTACCATGCTGCATCAACACACATCCTAACCCAACACCCGAAGCGTCACAATAAACTGCATAACCCTCTGTTCCTTCTGGTAATGCTAATACTGGTGCTGACATCAATCTGTCTTTCAATTCTTGGAAGCTCTGCTCACAAGCGTCAGTCCACTGAAATTTTGCTGCCTTCTGCGTCAGTTTGGTCAAAGGTGCTGCTAAAGTGGAAAATCCTTCCACAAACCTTCTGTAGTACCCGGCTAATCCAGGAAACTACGTACCTCGGTCAGAGTGGTAGGTCTGGCCCATGTTTTTACTGCTTCTATCTTCTATGTATCTACCTGTATACCAGCGTTCGACACGATATGACCCAAAAAGGCTACTGAATTCAGCCAAAACTCACATTTAGAAAACTTGGCATATAGTTGTTGTTCTCTGAGAATCTGGAGCACTGTCCGCAGATGATCCTGGTGGTCTGCCTCTGAGCGAGAATACACCAAAATATTATCGATAAACACTATCACGAACAAGTCCAGGTATGACCTAAAAATACTGTTCATCAGGTCCACAAACACTGCTGGAGCATTCGTCAGCCCAAAGGACATGACTAAGAATTCAAAGTGGCCGTATCTGGTCCTGAAGGTAATCTTTGGAATATCTCTTTCACGAACCCGAACCTGATGATATCCGGACCTTAAGTCAATCTTGGAGAAATACCTTGCTCCTTGTAACTAATCAAATAAATCATCTATTCTGGGAAATGGGCACTTATTCTTGATCGTGACTTTATTCAGTTGCCGATAGTCTATAAACATACGGAGGGAGCCGTCCTTCTTTCTCACAAACAAAACTGGCGCACCCCAAGGTGAGGTACTCGGCCTAATAAAGCCCTTATCTAGCAATTCTTTCAACTGCTCCTTTAGTTCTCTGAGTTCTGCAGGAGCCATCCGATAAGGGGGAATGGATATAGGCTGAGTGCTTGGTAATAGATCAATTGCATAATCAATTTCCCTTTCTAGGGGAATACTAGGGAGCTCATCTGGGAATACATCGGGGAACTCAGTAACCACTGAAACAGACTGAAGAGTCGGAGGCTCTGCCCGAACATCCTGAACTCCGACAATTTGGTAAATACACCCCTTTGCTATCAACTTTCTCGCCCGAAGATAGGAAATAAACCTACCTTTTAGCTTAACTGTACTACCTTTCCACTCCCGTACTGCCTCCCCTGGAAAGTGGAATCGGACAGTCTTGGTCTCGCACTTAACATTGGAATAACATGGAGCTAGCCAATCCATACCCATAATGGCGTCAAAATTAACCATCTCTAGCTCTATTAAATCTGTTGTAGTCTGACGACTGGCAACCCCTATTGTACATCCCCGATAGACCCTTCTGGCTATAATAGAGTCACCAACGGGTATGGATACTGAAAAAGGTCGCCAAAGCAATTTCGACACAATACTGAACTTCCAAGCCACTAATGGTGTAACATAGGACAAGGTGGATCCCGGATCTATCAACACATAACCAGGGTAAGAGAAAATAGTCAGCATACCTATCACAACATATGGTGACGACTCTGCATCCTGTCTCCCCAGTACCGCATAGGTATGGTTTGGGCCTGCACCTAAACTGTAGGCCCCTGATCTGCTTCGGCCTCTACCTGCTGAAATTGAGGGCCTGCACCCTATCGGGGATGCTGGAGCTCGTGACCCTGCGGATGACCTATCCTGTCAATTCGGGTCACCCTGACCCCTAGCCGGACAATCTCTCATCAGATGACCCTCCTGGCCACAAATATAACATCCTGTGGAGCCATATCTGCAAGCTCCAGAGTGGCGTCGGCTGCAAATAGGGCAAAGTGGTAGTGTATACTAGCTCTTCTCTGCCCTTCTATACTGTGGTGAATCTACTGCTCGCGAACTACCGTCGGGCTCTGACTGCCCTCGACGACTGGACCTGCCCCTCTGCTGCTGTGATGGAGGTGAGGGTCTTGGCGGCCTATCTGATAACCGCAGCCTGGGTCCCCCCGGCCTCCCCCTAAAAATCATCTGGCCTGTCTCTGCGGTGCTGTTCCTGACTGGTTCTCCTGATCTCCCGTTGCCGCTGTCTGATGCCCTCAATATTTTGAGCAAATGCCTGTACTCGATCGGAGAAGAAACATCTCTCCCTCGGGACCTCTCCCATCTCTCATACCACAACACAACAATGTCCCGTAACTGGAATACCGCCAATTCAACCGACTCTGTGGGTGTGGCATGCATTACCCAGAAGATCCTCTACATCTGATCCAGGAAGTCCTGGAGGTCCTCTGTCCGACCCGTCCTTGTGAACTGTGGGGGACTTAATGCCAAGAATTCTCGGACCCTTAAACTATCGGGCCCTCTTGATGATTCTGCGGCTGTAGATGGCATCGACTTACGCTGAGCAGCCATCACCTGTGCTAACATGACTACTGCACTCTTGACCTCCTGGTCAGATGGTATAGGTATAGGAACTGCTAGAGGTGGTGCCGTTCCAAGAAGCTCTTGATGTAATGGTGACTGCTGGGAAGATTCAGACGATGCCTCCGTATCGCCCTCAGATCGGGCTGACTCTAATCGAGGCTGAGGCATCCTGCTGGTGCCCTCTCCTGCTGCTATATCCAACCTCCTGCCTGTCGTAGGATGTCGCTGATCCGACATTTTCTTTGTAAACAAAAGAGTATGATAAGCTTAGGGACTCAACCCTATACTGTACCGCTCTATAGCACGACTGAATAAGAAGAAAGAGTAACCACCCTATCATGCCTTGGAGCCGCCTGCCTACAGTATGTGGTGCACAACACATCCATAGACAGGACTCTACTTAGCAAGGCTTGCAGACTCCCTGGGATACAACCGGCTCTGATACCAATTTTGTCACGCCTCGCCTTGGGAGGCATGAATGGCACCTGGTGCCCTACTAGGACCTGGACTGCTAAACTAACTGAGCCTAAGCACTTCTGGTGTAAGGCTGGCTCTAACTCTGGATTCAAGAAAATGACGGGCTATATAACGGCTGTAAACACAGCCTCCGACTGACAAGGCTTAAAGCCACCTGTAAGGATATAAAAACCTAACCAGAACAACCAATTATAAGGAGTCCTATACGGGCCGACAAGGCCACCATGTTGTCTAGTTATATCAGAAAAATGAAATCTGGCGCTAAATTAATCTGTGACTGACAAGGTCACCAACTAACACCTGAATAAGGCCCCACACGGCCAATACAACTAACCACAGGGAAAATATACAATCTGCAAGCCTCTAGGAATAATAAGATGGTCGGGATAGGGCCTCAGCCTACCCATACTGTACAGACAAGAATAAAGTAAACCTCTGTCTTCCAAGCTCCGGATGAAAGGAGCTGAAGGCTCTGTATCGCTGACTGGAACTACGAGGGATATGCTCGTTGTCTATGTACAACTGCAGGCAAGTAATGCAGTGCCCCAAAAATGGGCGTCAGTACCACTGGTACTGAGTATGCAAAGAAACAAATGAAAATAATTGAAAGTAAATAATGAAATTGATAGTAACTGGAGCAATAATAAAGACAGACTGAAACTGACTGGAATAGTGGGTTCAGGACTAACCTTAACTATCCTGAAAAGAGTAGGAGTCGTACCTGGTAACGTGGCATCCTACTGTCTATCTAACCATAACTAAAATAACATGACATAACATAACACAACATAAACCTTACCTGGCCCCCATAAGCCGGAAGGTACAATCATCACAATCTATTTACCCCTACCCAGGTCATACCACATCACCTAGTAAATATAAGTAACCTGTCGATCCCCTGGGTATGCAACTTGGGCCCGCTGGGCCCCTGACTATAACTGTACCTTAGTCCGGAGAACTCCTGAAATCAACACCCTGGGCGCAAGCGCTCGACAGGGGTGTATAAAAGCCGACCAAGGCAAACTATGGGGAAACTGGCATCCCATCTTCGTCCCTAGCGGACGACATGTCACTGCGTAGAGCAACATATCCTCGCCCTCTGGCGGATGAGTCGATACATCTATTAACCCTGGGGCGGTCACGGAAGCTATACGGGTAATCCAGCCCAAAACAATACAATCAAGTCTCAACTGATAACAATAACTACATATAATACACACTAAATAAGATAATAATATAATTTCTAACATGTTGTACTGAGTCTCATAATGAACATGATATAAAACTTCTGACGTGCTTTACTATATTTCATACTGAGCATGATATATAATTTTTGAAATATCTTACTTGGATTTATACTATTTTACTATACTGGAGAAACTAACTTGCCGAAAGAGACTGGCTTTACATACCTCGACTGCCGGCTTTCTGATTAACTGGTGTAGCTCGGCTAATATTTTGCTATTCTCCCCAACTGTAATCATATTCACGAAGGAATAAAATTACCTTCATTATTATACTGGAGAAAAACAATAATATATATATAACTTACTGACTATTCTTTGACTTATCGAAGAACGGTCGAAAACTCGTAATTTCTCGGAAGTCTAGAAGGGAGAAATACTCAATTTAAGCCTCGAAGTGTATTAACACTAGTTTGGAGCAATTCTAATCACTTTGACTCGGTGGGTCGACGCTTCACTGGGCGAATTTCATGAAACTAACTCCGCAGGAATGCTCCTTGCAGCTTTATACTTTGGTACCCAAAGTTAATTGAGTTTGGACTGGGTTTGACGGCGTAATCGGACGAACATTTATGTTGAACCCTCGTTCTCCTCTGTTTTTTGGTTGTTTCTGCTGGAAATAAAATGAAGAGTGACTTAAAAACGAAGTGGAAGGCCTTTATATACTTGAAGCCAGTTGCATAGCAATGTGGCACACTGGCCATCACGCCAATTTGGCTGTGCCACGCTGGCCATCACGGAGGAGGTTCCTCCATGCCACGTTGCACCTCTGGGCAGCACGGTTCATCCTCCTCTTGCAAAAATCTAACTTGTCACCCGTTCGTCCATTTCCCAGGCCCTTTCCTCGCACGTATAACATTCTAAAACTTCCAACCAACATGCGAATAGGCTAACTAAGTGTTAGAAACCTACGGGGTGTAACACAAAATTTCCCCATGGTATTTCCTTGATTGATTTATTATTCTCTTTATCCATGTAATACCCACAATAAAGGTATTTAATTTTTTTTTAAAAGGGGGAATGGGATGAAGCCACAAGAAAGTTGCGACAGTTGTTTAAAAGAAGAAAAAGGCCAGTGAAGCTTAATGCTTCTGCCGAAAATAAGAAAAGAAGAGAAAAAAATGAAAAAAAGATAGAGTGAAGGGATAGGGTAAAGATCTCTTAGTCAACAAGGGTAAGAATAGAAGGGTTTCTGGTGCAGCCTTTGCACTGCAAGGAAGAGAAAAAGACCCCCGCAAGTGATATATTATTGAGCTTCAGCTTTAAAATTTCAGGTACCTATGTTTTTCTTAGTTTTGTTTTTCCTTCTAAACCAATATTGATATATATAATATGATTCTTCATAGAACCGAGTATATAGATAATTGGGAATTGATCAATAGCTTAGAAGATAGGGTTAAGGAAATTGGGAAGATCCATGAAACTTTTCATGAATTAACTGATTATTTGAACAACTTGATACTAATTTAGCTTGTATTAGTTTAAGTAAACCATGCAATAGTGAATGTAGTTTGATGACATAAGAATCAAACATGAAATTTCAGAGGGGTTTTGCATTTTAAATTAGTTATGAATTTATGGAAATAAAGGAATTAACATGAGATCGATATGATGTGATTATAGATTAACCGAAGGAAGTTGAACCGAAATGGTGTTAGAATTTTGATGCTGGAAATGGTTGATAGAGGATGGTTATAGATTTGTTTAGTGTTATTGATTGTTGCGCATTGATTCTGAGACAGGTAAAATTTTGGATAGACCTAAAAACAGGGGAAACTCTGTCTGATATTTTTGTAGATTTCCATTAAGGCTTGCTTTGGAATTTCTATTCCTTAGCGCCGGTCGCAGTCATAAATTGGGTCATGACAAAGTTGGTATCAGAGTCTTAGATTAGGTTATTCCTGTGACTAATGGAGAACATGTCAGTAGTAGAATCTATGATTATGTAGCCAACCATTTCTAGAATCTTGATTCTACGAGGGCATGATAGGACAATCTTGTCTTTCTTTCTTATTCATCCTTACGTGTGTGACGTTTAGAACCAACTAGATGAATATAACAATATTTATTTATTAATTAGATGGCTCAAACTCAATTATCTAATAGTAGAGCTACAAAAACCTCACCACCGACACCTAATTCGACCTCGGGTAGGCAGCCGACTTCCACCACTAGGGGAATAGGTGGAGCTCATAGAAAAGGGCGAGGTAGGGGTCGTAGTACCACCACAAGGAGATGTAGTACCACCACGAGAGTTACAAGAGAGCCTACTTCTTAAAGGCGTGCTAGTCCACCTCCACCATCACATGAGGGTGTTACTGCTGAGGCACTTATCTCCATGCAAAGGGCCATAGAGAGCTTGGTTGATAGAATGGATAGGCAGGAGAGGATTGGACAATAAAACACTACACCAGCTCAGACACAGACACCATCTCAGGAAACTCCACATACTTACACTTTTGGGAATAAAGAGGTATCTCTACAAGAATTCCTGAAGTTGAAGTCACCATGATTCATAGGTTCTGATAGTTCAGCTGATCCTCAGAGTTTCTTGGATGGGACACTAAAGGCATTATGAGCACTAGGGTGTTCTAGTGAGAGAGTTGTGGAGCTTGCATCATACAAACTAGAGTACATGGCTAATACATGGTATGAAACTATATTGCTAGGAAGGCATGCAAGAGCAGCACCATTGACATTGGATGAGTTCACCAAGTTGTTCATGGATCACTTTCTTCCTGATAGTATGAGGCAGAAATATGCCAGGGAGTTCGAGAGATTAGTCCAGACTCCAGATATAGATGTGTCAACATATAACACCAAATTCTATAAGCTGGCTAGATATTCTCCTTGCTTAGTGGATAATGAAGAAACTCAATTTCAGAGGTTTGTTAATGGGTATCTTGGTTGTCTATACAGTGAAGTAGCTCCACAGATGAAGACTTTGACCTACTCAGATGCAATTGACCTTGATAGAAAGATAGAAAATAAAGGATGTGAAGAACGTGCAGCCAATGATGTACGTAAGATGGCCAAGACAGGGGGATCTTTCAGTGGCAGCAATAGGGTGCACAGACAGGGATATATATGGTATCACAGTCCACATATAGACCATATTGTAGATAGGGTAATAAAGGACCGTCATTATCATCTGAACATCGTAGTTCTGGGAAGATGTATATGAGTACTCCAGCTTGCCAAACCTGCGGCGGAGCACATTTGGGCTAGTGTTGTGTGTTGATTGGAGGGTGTTTTCATTGTGATCAATCAGGACATCACCTGAGGGACTACCCTCAATCGCCAAAGAATCTAGCTAGGCTTCCGTTCAGTTAGCCGCCCTTGCTCAGGCTATTTGTAATACTTCAGGTATAGGAAATAGAGGTCGAGGTGCTGTAGATCATTCTACTGGGAATTAGGGACAAAGGAATGCTGGTAAAGGCCAGGCGAGAGTTTTTGCACTTAACATAAAAGATGTTTAGGCCTCAAATGCAATGGTTATAGGTATTCTTTCAATTTGTTCATTTGGCGCACTTGCTTTGAGTGATCCAGGATCTACGCCCTCCTATGTGTCCTCGTACTTTGCTTTAAGGTTTGATATACAACTAGAGATGTTAAATTATCCTTTTCTTGTTACTACTCCCATGGGATATTTTCTATTAGTTAAATATGTGTATCGAGAATGTCATATTCGAGTAGAGGTTATAAATACTCTAGCTGACTTGATTGACTTGGATATGATTGACTTTGATGTGCTAATGGGCATGGATTGTTTATCTCCTTGCTATGCTACAATTGACTGCCGTGCAAAAATAGTCATGTTTGATATACCTCATGAGCTGGCTTTTGTATTAAAAGGGGGTCAAGTCCCAGAGGTTTGTAAGGTTATATCTCTTATGAAGGCCCAACGATTACTGAAGAAAGGTTGCATGGGTCTCTTAGCTTTGGTAAGGGACATTAGAGAGGAAGCACTTAGCTTGGAGAAGGTACCAGTGGTGAAAGAATTTTCAAATGTATTTCCTGAGGATTTGCCAGGGTTACCTCCAATACGAGAGATAGACTTCGGTATTGATTTAACACCTGAGACCCTACCAGTATCAATACCTCCATATCGTATGGCATCGGCAAAGCTGAGGGAACTAAAATAATAGTTGTAGGACTTGCTAGATAAGAATTTTATTAGACCGAGTGTATCACCATAGGGTGCACCAGTACTGTTTGTAAAGAAGAAAGACGGCTCTCTAAGAATGTGCATTGACTACAGGCAACTAAACAAGGTAACAATACGTAACAAGTATCCTTTACCTCGTATAGATGACCTGTTTGATCAGTTGCAGTGAGCTATCCACTTTTCAAAGATTGATCTTCGGTCTGGTTATCATCAACTTAGGATAAGGGAATAAGATATTTCCAAGACATCATTCAAAACTAGGTACGGGCACTACGAGTTCCTTGTGATGCCTTTCAAATTGACAAATTCTCCAGCTGCATTTATATACTTGATAAATAGGGTGTTCAAGACATTCTTAGACAAGTTTGTGATAGTGTTTATTGATGATATCCTCATATATTCTCGTAGCCAGGAAGAAAACAAGAATTATTTGAGGACTGTGTTGCAGATATTGCGAGAACATAAAATTTATGCTAAGTTCTTAAAGTACGAAGTTTGGCTAGACTCAATAGCATTTCTGGGACATATTGTATCCAAGGATGGAATTATGGTGGATCCTAAAAAGATAGAAGCTGTACGAAAATGGCCTAGACCTACTTCACCTACAGAGATTCGTAGGCTTTTTGGCTTGGCAAGATACTTTAGGTGTTTTGTGCAAGATTTCTCCAGAATAGCAGCCTATTGACTAAGTTAACGCAGAAAAATGTGAAATTTCCGTGGACAGAGGAATGTGACCAGAGTTTTTAGAAACTTAAAACATGTTTGATCAATGCACCGGTATTAACCTTACCATTAGGTTCCGAAGGATTCACAGTTTTCTATAACGCTTCGAGAGTTGGATTAGGATGCATTCTTATGCAAGGTGGTCGTGTTATAGCTTATTCTTCAAGACAGTTGAAGACACACAAGAAAAACTATCCCACACATGACTTAGAAATGGCTGCAGTGGTATTTGCTCTTATGATTTGGAGGCATTATCTACACAGCGTAACTTGTGAGATTTATACTGATCATAAGTGCTTGAAGTACATCTTCCAGCAAAGAGATTTGAATCTTCGATAGCGTCAGTGGATGAAACTGCTCAAGAATTAAGATTGTGCTATTTTGTATCATCATCAGAAAGCTAATATTGTGGTGGATGCATTGAGTAGAAAATCTATGGGCAGTTTGGCACATATAGCTCTTAAAAAGAGATTGTTAGCGAAGGAAATGCATAAACTCGAAGGTGCAGGTGTAAAATTTCATGTGGAAAATTCAAAGACATTGTTGGCTTATGTTCAAGTCAAATCTTCGTTAATAGAGCACATTAAGGCCACTCAATATAAGGATAGAACATTGTGCAAATTTCAAGATGTGGTCTTAGCTAGGTAAAGTAAGAAGATGACTATTGAATGTGATGGTATCCTTAAACTAGACAATCAATTATGTGTACCAGATGTAGATGGGTTTAGACAAGTTATACTTGAGGAAGCTCATAACTCCAGATATACTATACACCCTAGTTCCACTAAGATGTATCATGACTTAAAGAGTTGTACTGGTGGGAAGGTATGAAGAAATATATTGCTAACTTTGTTTCTAATTGCATGACTTGTCAATAGATTAAAGCTAAGCATCAGCGACCCTCAGGACTACTACAACAGATTGAAATTCTAAAGTGAAATGGGAAAGAGTTAACCATGGATTTTGTGATTGGGTTACCATGAACCCTTAGAGGTTATGACTCGATATGGATAATTGTAGACCAACTAACAAAATCAGCACACTTTCTATTGGTAAAGACTACATATGGTGGAGTGAGATATGCACAAATATTTATGAATGAAATTGTTCAACTCCACATAGTACCAATATCCATTATCTCTAATAGAGGATCACAATTCACTTCACGCTTTTGGAAATCCTTTCAAGAAGCATTGGGCACACGAGTAGATCTTAGTATTGCATTTCATCCGCAGACAGACGGGCAGTCTGAATGTACTATACAAATCTTGAAGGATATGTTGAGAGCTTGGATTCTTGATTTTGGTGGTAGTTGGGATTCTTATCTACCTTAGCTGAGTTTGCCTATAACAACAACTTTCAGTCAAGCATTCAGATGGGCCCATATGAAGCTTTGTATGGTAGACGATGTCGTTCTCTGATCGAATGGTTCGAAATCGGAGAGGCAATGTGTTGGGACTAGACTTGGTGCAAGAAGCTATTGACAAGATAAAGTTAATTAGACAAAGGTTGATCATAGCTAAAAGTAGAAAAAAAGTTTTATGCGGATAAGAGTAGGAGAGATTTAGCATTCACAGTTGGGGACAAGGTTTTTCTATGAGTCTCCCCTATGAAAGGTTTGATGAGATTTGGGAAAAAGGGAAAATTGAGCCCGAGATTTATAGGATCATATGAAATACTTGATCAGGTAGGAGAAGTAGCATATCATTTGGCACTTCCTTGTGAGATGTCTTTTATCCATCTAGTGTTCCATGTCTCTATGCCAAGAAAATGTATATCTGACTCCTCTTGTGTGCTCGAAACACCACCTTTACAACTTGATGAGAATTTGTTGTATGAGGAGGAGCTAGTGAGTATTGTTGACAGAAATGTAAGAATTTTGCGGTTAAAAGAAATTGTATCTATGAAAGTCTTATGGAGAAACCATACAGTTGAAGAAGCTACTTGGGAGTCGAAAAATGATATGCGAGTCAAGTACCCTCACTTGTTTCAGGCTACAGGTATGTGCTTGTGTTAAATTCGGGGACCGAATTTCTTAAGGTGGGGAGAATGTAATACCCACAAAAAAAGGTATTTAAGTTTTTTTTAAAAAGGGGGAATGGGCTGAAGCAACAAGAAAGCTGTGGCAGTTGTTTAAAAGAAAAAAGGGCAGTGAAACTTAATGCATCTGCCGAAAACAAGAAAACAAGAGGGGAAAAAAGAAAAGAAGATACAGTGAAAGGATAAGTTAGAGATCTTTTAGTCAACAAGGGTAAGAATAGAAGGGTTTCTAGTGCAGCCTTTGCACCGCAAGGAAGAGAAAAAACCCCGCAAGTGATATATTATTGAGCTTCAACTATAAAATTTTCGGTACCTGTGTTTTTCTTAGTTTTTTTCCTTCTGAAACAATATTGATATATATAATATGATTCTTCATGGAACCGAGTATATAGATAATTGAGAATTGATAAATATCTTAGAAGATAGGGTTAAGGAAATTGGGGAAATCCATGAAACTTTTCATGAATTAACTGATTATTTGAACAACTTGATACTAATTTAGCTTTTATTGATTTATGTAAACCATGCAATAGTGAATGCAGTTTTGACGACATAAGAATCAAACATGAAATTTTAGAGGGGTTTGACATTTTAAATTAGTTATGAATTGGCGTAAATAAAGGAATTAACATGATATCGATATGATGTGATTATAGATTAATCGAAGGAAGTTGTACCAATTACTCGAGGTGATGAGTTGAGTATTTCGACATGAGTACTGTGAGTAGTGACCTTACCACAATTTGTATTTTCACAATCTGGATGATTTATAATGATTTTCCAAGTAAATATATTGCGAATGCTTTGAAATTGCATGTGGGACAAGTATTTTACTTGATATGGTATTGAAATATTTTTTTGATATGTTTATCATTATTTTAGATGATCTCACAATTACTAAATATATTTTACTGTTACTTAAGATTATTATCCTTACCGAAAAGAAAATACATGATTTTTATAAGAACTTAAGTGCCCTACACTATTGTGAAAATGATTTCATATGAGTACTTACTATTTAGAAATAAAAGTATCCCATAGCTAACGACGGTTTCGGTAGACCTGGTGCACCTTGTATCTACAGATTACCGTTACAGCCCTTGCTAGCAGGAAGGTGGAACTAGCATATAGTTATTGGCCATCTCTCAAGGTAGGGAACCACACCGATTACATGATTTATCCTTGAAATCCTCCCAAAATATAAGATTTGATATGACAGTGTTTATTGAGATTATTACCAAATTATTTATTGATTTCTGCTTATATGACATAGACAAAACTGATTTTTGGTTTACCCTTTCTGAAAAAGGCCCTTATTTAGGGATATTTGCTGATTTTCATACTAGTAATATTTATAATTGTCCCCATTAAAAGCAGTTGTGGTTAAATGGTATTACTCACTAAACTAGCGACTCACTCCCGCTATTTTTTTCAGATACCGCAGGTAATGTTGACGAGAATTCTATTAACTAAAGCGTTCAGGTTGGCGAATTTCTGGTGAGCCTCGCATTTGTTCATGTGGAAAAGGATTACATAATTGTTATAGCTTTTCCATTGAACTCTTAGAGTTGCTCCATAGTCATTTTGTTAGTTCCATATTCTTTCATTATTACAGACTTGTTAGTAGTACTATATGTTATTCCCATATGTTGGAGATGGTGTTAGAATTTTGATGTTGGAAATGGTTGATAGAGGATGGTTATAGATTTATTTAGTGTTATTGGTTGTTGCCTATTGATTCTGATACATGTAAAATTTTGGATAGGCCCAAAAATAGGGGAAACTCTGTCCGATTTTCTATAAATTTCTATTAAGGCTTGCTTTGGAATTTCTATTTCTTAGCGTCGGTCACGGTCCTAGATTGGGTCGTGAAAATCCATTTACGATTTCTTTTAGGATAGATTTTCATATTTAAAATTTGTATTTAATTTCTGTTTATCATCTCTCGACTATTGTTTGCTCCCTTTTATAAAAGTTATCACCTATAGAGGCCCTAAATGTTTATGAGTTTCTAGTTGCGTCGCACCTTAATCTTGTTGAATATTTTGTGAAAATCAACCGTTATTTGATTTTATATGTATTCATGTATTTGTATGTATATGCATATATTGGTATGTCCTTAGTATATATATGGCCCTCTGTTTAATATTTGTTTTAGTTTCATATTCTTACTTGTATAATATTGTGACGATTTTACACTCAATTAAATATAGTAACTTAATATATGACAACTTAGTATTCATTTGTTTTGGTTAGATTGATATGATTTCTCCCTAAATGACTCTACCTATTCGGCTAAGCAAAACATTATATGAGTCGTTTTTCCTTTTAATCTTGTCTGTAATTGATTATGTATAGCTTTATTACTTCTTATAGTCAATCCTTTAAATTATGTGACAACTTGAGTATTGGAATATTTATGGTAAATTTGAATGCAATTTGGCCTGACTATTTTGTTTAAGGGAAATTTTCCTTTGATTGACATCCCTAAATGGAAGTATATATTTATTCATCATCTCATTTCCTTATATTCTTTTACAATAGTTATATTACTTGTCTATTCTTGATAAATTATGATTTAATTTATCTCGCCCACAGTTTAAGGAATTATTTCCTTTTATTTGATTATGCTAAATATTTTTCCTTTCTTCTAATCCCTCATTCGCTATTATAAAAAGGATCCTTGTCCTTTCTTTTTGAGGATGGGAGCAACATAACATCCTAACTCTCATATTCTAAGTCATACTGTTTGGCAGTCAAATCTTTTCTCTATTTTATCTACTCTTCAATACTGAGACCTGCTATTTTTCTAGTTGCTTCTGTTCTCATTTCACTTGTAATTGGTTAGTTTGCCTTCCATGTGCGACACAACCATATTATTTAAGACTTTGATTCCTATGCTTTGTTATTTTCCTTTAATACTCAGGCATATTTTATTCTTACATGTTTAAACCCTTCGTCCAACTGTATGTCTGTGATATATTGTGTAATATTTGGAGATGTTTATGTGCTGCCTCTAAAACTATCTGGTCTTGAATTAATATCGTAGTTTCTTCACACATGTTTTGTTTTAATGTTCATTTATGTTCGCAGTAACCTTTCCAAAAGAACAGAAAGTATGGAGGATTCGTCCGGATGGGGGTGAAAAGCTATAGGAATTTATTTCTGTTTATTTTTATTATTACTAATTATTCTTATTGTTTCTTTTGTTGATCGTTTAATGATGTATAAACTCTATATATAGTGTAAAGGGGATGTGAAAGGGGGGCGAGGAACATGTGCTGTTTAGTTTGTCGTTTTATTCCATATCCCTATCCGTGAATAACTGGTTTAATTCATTCTATGTGTATTAGATATCATGCCTATAGTATATTAGTGTTATAAAGTATGCCTATATAATTTATATTTAACTCCACACTTGAAACTACGCTTATGGGAACAATGCACATAATTATCTTTGTTAAGAAATCATGCTTTTAAGGATAAGAAGTACAAGAATTCATACTTATATGATAATTGTCTTTACACCATAGAATCAACATATATAAACCACGAGTTTCCTATAAGTTTGTCACTAATTTTATTTCTATAACAATTATATTTGTTTATTTCAATAGTCATCATGCTAATAAATCGTTACATAATAAAGTGCAATATCATATCAAATCAGTCTGTGATTAGTGGATGTTTAAGAATTAATTATATTTTGAAGCATGTGAAGTTGATTTCATCATGTCATAAATCTGCCTGTAGGGATTATTTCATGATACAATATAATCAATCATTAGATATCATGTTTATAGAAATTAATAAAGAAGCTTATTTGAAAGCTTTTATGTGTTAATTATTTGTTTGAATCTTACTTGCTTATTTGACAATAATCATTCAACAACCTTACATATGTTGTAGACCCAAAAACTCAAAATAGAAGTCTGACACCTCTTGGATGTTAGAATTGGGAGGGGTAGGCACATGTTAGGGAGATTAGTCCTTTTTTTAGAACGATTAATAATTAATTAACTAGGTGGGTAGTGGGACATGATAGTCTGTGCTCGTTGAATAGTACGAGAAACCTAAAATGGGTTGCAAACTATTATTTTAATTTCACGGGATGATCCCGTTAGGTTAAAATACTCCTACCCCTATATTTATTTGTGGAACTACGTTAGATCTAATTCCCTTTAAGGGATACATAGGCGTCTTTACGAGAGTCGGTCTAAATCTTTGAAATTTTATTGTATGTTTTATCCCCTATCTGTCTTGTTTTATTTATTCTTGTCAAATATTATTTTCTTTGTTTGTGGCAAATTGTTATAATAATAAATACCTTTTTTCGTATATATGTTGGCTCAATATTCTTTCCTCTTGCTTATCTGATTTCTCTTCTTCTTTTGTACTATTTTTCTTGTATTTTAATTTTGATATAAAAATGATTAGTTTATTTTCATAATGGTGTGTTTATTTAAAATAACTTAGACTTACTTTAGGCTTTCTGATTTTTGACCATTTTTGATTACTTAATCAATTTCTCACATAATTAATAAATTAGGAAGGGACCCACAGTTGTGGACCTCAAAAGGTACCTAATACCTTCCTTTCAACATAATATAAACCCTTACCTGAATCTGGTGACATAGACTAATAAATGGAGTTATCCGCGTATTTAGTTTAGTACGGTGCCCTAATGCACCATAATTTGTTAGGTGGCAACTCTCCTTTATAATAATCCTAAGAGAGTTTTCACATGTTGTGTTCAGCTTTCCGGAAGAAAAATGGGGTGTGAAAATACCAACTTTTTCATGACCCAACTATCGTGACTGACACTCACACTAACCCTCCACGGGCGAACCAAATCTTACCAACTAACCCAACACTTATGCATTCATTTTAACAAGAAAATATAACACACAAGATAAACATATATTAAATGTAAAAACAAAGCGGAAGACTATCTAATTCAACCCTAAAATCCAAAAGTCATTGTACGAAGGAAACAACAAAAGGAAACACAAATAATGTTCGGAATGAATAGACATTTGCTATAGAGGATCTGTGACAGCTTGGATAAAAATCAGCTCACCCTCATATCAAGCGCTTGACAACTCTAAATATGAGTTGCAATGAAGTCCCTGGATCATAGTCTATACTCAAAGAAAATTGCAGGAATAACATCACTACAACCATTATGTATTGGTAGTCATCATTGGTCGACTCTGATTAGTAACAAGTATATAATATGAATCTAACCAAGTAAGAAATATAAGGTAAATGCACTCAATCACTCCGCTCATGAAAGCAGGGGTTTAATAATTATCAAACAAATGCATCAATTTCAAGCCTGTCAATGCCAATCAACAAGAAATTTATATTTTCTCAAAATCATCTAGCAGAATATCTCAAGTTTATAAGATAAAGATAAGGAAAATAATTAAATGGAATCATGTCCAAAATTGAAATACAACTGCATATTCATCTATCTGCTCAGTCTCACTCTATATCAACCCGATCACATATCCGTCACACAACTTGTACACATATGCTAGCGGGTCTTATTTCTGCCCATCTAGTTGTGGCCTGTGGGGATTCTAAAAATATATGTACTGTACCAGCGTGATACCCCGAAAGTACCTAAGACTAGACCGAGGATTTTAAAAATAAAAAGTAGCAAAAATTTGGAAAATTTTCTCAGAACGGGTCATTGCATGAGCTGTTTGAGGGACTAACGACTCGTTCGATGTGCCCGTGAACAGATACTGCAGGTCTGGAGTTGGGAGTGACGGGTCTCAGAACGACCCGTGAGATGTTACAATGAGTCATTGAAGGTAGTCATGGTGAGGTTAATTCTAGATCAAGGGGGAAGTCATGAGTTGTGGTACGACCCATTGTTCGAAGCAACAAGCAGTTGTCAGCATCCCTTGGAAAGAATTCTAAGTTAAGGCAATGGTGACAACAACTGGCAGCAATGAGTCGTTGGAACTTGTAACGACTCATTTTGTCCTGTCGTGGTAGAGGATCTGAGACCTGATTCAGGGGTGTAACAACGAGGGGGTGTAACAGACCATTGGATTCGGTAACGGTCCGTTGTGACACCCGTGGTCACTAGCGTAGCAGTTTTTCTAGAAAATTCCTTAAGGGTATTTTTGTCATTCCTAAGACCTACGGTTCTAAACTACGTCGTTTTAAGCTCTGAACAGTGAGTTTTAAGAAGGGTAAGTTCATTCTAAGCCATTCCTAATTCATGCATGCAAGTTTAGAGGTTTTGGAGAGGTGATCAAGCCTAGTTATTAAAGTTTTTCATCAATTCTTCATTGGGCCATCAAGGGAGTTGTAGAATCAGTTCTTCTCAAGTGTGTAGGGTTATGAATGGATGAAACCGTTCACACCCATGCCCAGCTCCTCTCTAATAAATGAAATTCTATTGATAATTCTATGGGGTTTTATCCCAATTCTTATGAAATACTTATTATCTATATATGGGTTAATCTCCTTCATGTATCAATGCATATTTTATGAATCATGGGAAGATTTTATAACTATTTCAGTTATAAAATTATGGATTGAGATTTCTACAAAACTGTTCCCAATTATGTATGTTTCATGATGAATCAAGTTATGATTTGTAATGCCTCGGAAATCCTAAGATCAGACCAGGGAGTTGAAATGAAGAAAACAAGATTTTATGCATCAGGTCACAGAACGAGTTGTCCTGTTCCCCTTGGGGTAGCCCACGAGTCGTGGAGTGACTCATGGGGAAAGGTCCAAACTTGGTTGAAAAATTGGGAAATTGAGTGACCACAAGTCGTGGTCAACACCATGAGTCGTTATCTGAGTCGTGGTCAAGGGTTGACTGAAGGTTGGAAAATTTGGGCAATGCACTTAACGGGTCCTCACCATGGCTCGTTTGGGACACCATGAGTCATGGTGTTGCTCGTAGTGACCCTTAGGTGGTTTTTGATAGTGAGGACTACGGGAGGTGACCATGAGTTGTGGTCACCGGCAACGAATCATCAAATAGCTCGTGGTGACCTCGGAAGAGGAATTTTGCTTCAGTGGCAAGGGAGACATAACGAGTCGTTGGTCTCCTAACGACTCGTGAAGTCAGTCGCTGGCAAGTTGGGGGAATCTGTAGAAAATTTCCAATGCACATCATGGTTGGGCACCACGAGTCATCCCTGACCTCAGGACTCGTGGAGTGCCTCGTGGGGACTAGCAGGGTCCTTTTTCCTGCGAATTTCCTAGGGAGTTTTACATAATTTCCTAAACTCCTAGACTCTAAACTATGTCGTTTTGGATTTTAATCAGGGGTTAATGTTACAACCCTTAAGTTCCTAACATTTAGTTGGCCTATTCATACATTAGTTATGAGTTTTAGAGTATGACCCGTACGAGAAAGGGACAAGGGAAAAGATCGATCGAGCGCGGAGTCAAGCTTGCAAAGGAGAGAGCTGGATCGACTGCCCGAAGGGGCAACATGTCACGGGCCCCTCCCTGGCGCGTTAGGCTCTGTGGTATGGCCAGAATTGGCGCGTTAGGGTACGTTCCACGGACCCCTTGTTCACCACCCAAATATATATATAAGGTCCCGTTGGTTGTTGAATCATTTTCAAAGTTTCATTTTCGGCCAGAGAAGAGGAAATACGAAGAAATCATGAAATTTTCATTCGTTTATGCTATGAAACACCGCCCGAATTCAAATTAACTTCGAGTATCAAAGTTTAAGCCCATAGGGAGCATTACTACGGAGTTAGTTTTGTGAAATTCGCCTGGAAAATTGTAACCCCGTCGAGTCAAAGTTGTCAGAATGACTCCACACTAATTTCTATACGATCACAGGCTTCAAGTAAGTATTTCTCCCTTCTGAACTCTCGAGAAATTATACGTTTTCGACCGTGTTCCGTTAAGTTGAAGTATAGTTAATATTTATATAGAAAGTTATCATTTTTGCCGAATTTAGTATTGAAACTAGTCTCACTTTCCTTGTAATACAATTACAGTTAGAAAAAACTGTTGAGTACGGATTGGAACTTGTCAACTAATAAGAAATCAGCGATCTAGGTATATTAAGGCAAATGTCTTCGGCAAGTTAGTTCATTTAGTATTATAACTCAGTCTGAATCCCAGTAAGAAGATCAGAAGCATATTTATTATGGATAGATATTGTTATTAGATGAAATTAGTATTTGATGTCTAGTTTGGGGATTGATTACACCTGTATAGCCTTTCCTGATCAACCCCAGGGTTACCAATTGTGTCGACGCCTACAGGGGCGAGATGACTGTAACACCCCGTAAGTTTCTAGCACTTAGTTGGCCTATTCGCATGTTGGTTGGGAGTTTTAGAATGCCATACGTGCGAGGAAAGGGCCCGGGGAAAGGCCGAACAGGTGCCAAGTTAGATTTTCGCAAGAGGAGGCCGAACCGTTCTTCCCAGAGGGGCAACGTGGCACGGAGGCACCTCTTCCGCGATGGCCAACGTGGAACGGAGGCACCTTCTCTACGATGGACAACATGGCACGGAGCCAAATTGGCGCAATGGCCTGCCTGCCACGTTGCTATGCAACTGGCTTCAAGTATATAAAGGCCTTACTGTTCAACTTTAAATTATTTTCCATATTCACACGACCAAAAATAGGGAGAGAACGAGGGTTCCTATATATTTCCATCGGATTACGCTGTCAAACGTTGTCCAAAGTCAAATTAACTTTGGGTATCGAAGTATAAGGCTACAGGGAGCATTTCTATGGAGTTAGTTTCGTGAAATTCGCCCGGCGAATCGTCGTCCCGCCGAGCAAAAGTGATTGGAATTGCTCCAAACTAGTGTTAATACAATCCCAAGCTTAAAGTAAGTACTTCTCCCTTCTAGATTCTCGAGAAATTATGAGTTTTCGATCGTTCTTCGATAAGTTGAAGAATAGTCAATAGATATATATATATAAAGTATTGTTTCTTCCAGTATAGTAATGAAGTTAGTCCTATTCTTTTGTGAATATGATTCCAATTGGGGAGAATAGCTGAATACTAGCTGAATCTCGTCAGTTAATCAGTAAACCAACAGTCGAGATATGTAAATCAAATCTCTTTCGGCAAGTTAGTTTCTCCAGTATAGTAAAACAGTATGAATTCCTGTAAGATATTTCAGAAACAATATATCATGCTCAGTACGAAATTTAGTAAAGCACGTCAGAAGTATTATATCATGTCTAGTATGAGACTCAGTACAACATGTTAGAGATTATATTGTTATCTTATTCAGTGTGTATTATATGTAGTTATTGCTATCAGTTGAGACTTGATTGTATTGTCATGGGCTGGATTACCCGTATAGCTTCCGTGACCGCCTCAGGGTTAATGGCTGTATCGACTCATCCGCCAGAGGGCGAGGATACATCGCTCTATGGAGTGGCATGCCGTCCGCCATAGACGAAGATGGGATGCCAGTTCCCCATATTTTGCCGTGGTTGGCCTTTATACACCCCCGTCGAGCGCTTGCGCCCAGGGTGTTGATTTCAGGAGTCCTTCGGACTCAGGTACAACTATAGTCAGGGGCCCAGCGGGCTCAAGCAGCATACCGAGGGGACCGGCCGAATGCTTATAGCTACTAGGTGATGTGGTATGACCTGGGTAGGGGTAAATAGATTGTGATGATTTCACCTTCCAGCTTCTGGGGGCCAGGTAAAGTTTATGTTATGTTGTTTTAATTATTGATAGGTAGACAGTAGAACGCCATGTTATCAGGTATGACTCCTACTCTTCTCAGTATAGCTATGTTAGCCCTAATTCCTCTATCTTAGTCAGTTTCAATCCATTTCCTATTACATCAGTTACTGTCAGCTTTACTATTTACTTTCAGATGTTTACAATTATTGCTTTACATACTCAGTACCAGTGGTACTGACGCCCGTTATAGGGCGCTGTATTACTTGCCTTCAGGTGTACATAGATGAGGAGCAGATCCCTTGTAGTTCCAGTCAGCGGTACAAAGCCTTCAGCTCCTTTCATCCAGAGCTTGAAAGACAGAGGTTTACTTCCTTTTGTTGTACAATGTGGGTAGGCTAGGGCCCTGTCCCGACCATCTCATTATTCCTAGAGGCTTGCAGATTGTATCATATTCTCTGTGGTTAGATGTATCGGTCGTGTGGGGCCTTGTTCAGTTGTTAGTTGGTGACCTTGTCAGTCACAGATCAGTTTAGCGCCAGATTTCATTTTTTAGTTATAATTAGACATCATGGTTGCCTTGTCGGCCCGTATAGGACTCCTTATAATTGGTTGTTCTGGTTAGCTGTTTACTTTTACAGGTGGCTATAGGCCTTGTCGGCCAGGGGCTGTATTTACAACCACTATATAGCCTGTCGTTTTCCTGAGTCCAGAGTTAGAGCCAGCCTTACACCAGAAGTGCTTAGGCTCAGTTAGTTTAGCAGTCCAGGTCCTAGTAGGGCACCAGGTGCCAGTCATGCCTCCCAAGGCGGGGCGTGACAAACTTGGTATCAGAGCCGGTTGTATCCCAGGGAGTCTGCAAGCCCTGCTAAGTAGAGTCCTGTCTATGGATGAGTTGTGCACCACATACTATAGGCAGGCGGCTCCAAGGCATGATAGGGTAGTTTCTCTTTCTTCTTCTTCAGTCGTGCTATAGAGCAGTACAATATAGGGTTGAGTCCCTAAGCTTATTATATTTTTTTGTCTATAGAGAAATGTCGGATCAACGACATCCTACGACATGCAGGAGGTTGGACGTAGCAGCAGGAGAGGGCACTAACAGTATGCCTCAGCGTCAGATAGAATCAGCCCGATCTGAGGGCGATACAGAAGTGTCATCTCGACCTTCCCAACAGTCTCCATCACGTTAGGAGCCGCTGGGGATGGCCGGTGTGACGGCACCACCTACGGCAGTTTGTATACCCATACCATTCGACCAGGAGGTTGGAAGCGCAGTGGTCATGCTAGCATAGATGATGGCTGCTCAGAGCCAGTCAACGCCACCTGCAACTGCAGAATCTTTAAGAGGGCCAGGTAGTTCAAGGGTCTGAGAATTCCTGGCATTAAGTCTCCCACAGCTTATAGGGACAGATCGGACAGAGGATCCAAAGGATTTCCTAGATTAGATGCAGAGGATTTTCAAGGTAATGCATGCTACACCCACAGAGTTAGTTGAATTAGCAATATTCTGGCTACGGGACATCACTGTACTGTGGTATGAGAGTTGGGAATGGTCCCGAGGGAGAGATGTTTCCCCTCCAACCTGGCCCAGCTTTTCAGAGGCTTTTTTGGATCATTATCTACCATGGGAGATTCGACAGGCCCCGGTTGATCAGTTCCTACACCTGGAGCAGGGGCCGATGAGTGTTCGAGAATATGCCCTGTGGTTCAATTCCTTGGCCCGATATACGCCAGCTTTCGTGGATACCATGCCATCCACAGTACACCGTTTCATTACGGGGCTGAACCCAGAATATGTTGAAACTTGTATCACAGCTACTCTGCAAGAGGATATGGATATTGCCCGAGTACAGGCTTTTTCTCAAAATATTGAGGGCATTAGACAGCGGCAATGGGAGATCAGGAGAATGAGTCGGGAACAGCGCCGTAGGGACAAGCCAAATGATTTACAGGAGGAGGCCCGGGGAGGACCTAGTCCACAACTATTAGATAGGCCGCCTAGAACCCCTCTACCATCACAACAGCAGAGGAGTAGGTTCAGTCGCCGAGGGCAGTCAGAGCCCGGTGGAGGTTCGCAAGCAGTGGGTTCGCAACAGCAGAGGAGGGCGAAGCAGAGTAGGTATACAATACCACTTTATTTGTAGCCGACACCACTCTGGAGCATGCAGATATGGCTCCACAGGATGTTATATTTGTGGATAGGAGGGTCATCAGATGAGAGATTGTCCAGCTAAGGGTTAGGGTGTCCGGGATCGACGAGATAGGTCATCAGCAGGGTCGCGAGCTCCAGCCTCCGCAGTAGGGCACAGACCCTCAATTTTAGCAGGTAGAGGCCGAGGTAGATTAGGGGCCTCCAGTTCAGGTGTAGGCCCAGACCGTACCTATGCATTACCGGGAAGACAGGATTCAGAGTCGTCACCAGATGTTGTGATAGGTATGCTGAATATTTTCTCTCATGCTGCTTATGTGTTGATAGATCTGGGATCCACCTTGTCCTATGTTACAGCGTTAGTGGCTTGGAAGTTTAGTATTGTGCCGGAATTGCTTCAGCAACCTTTTTCAGTGTCTACACCCGTTGGCGACTCTATCATAGCCAGAAGGGTCTATCGGGGGTGTACAGTAGAGGTTTCCAGTCGTCAGACGACAATAGACTTGATAGAGATAGAGATGGTTGATTTTGACACCATTATGGGTATGGACTGGCTAGCTCCATGTTATGCCAATGTTGAGTGATGGACCAAGACTATCCGATTCCACATTCCAGGGGAGGCAGTATGGGAGTGGAAAGGTAGTACAGTTACGCCAAAAGGTAGGTTTATTTCCTATCTTCGAGTGAGAAAGCTGATAGCAAAGGGATGCATTTATCATATTGTCAGAGTTCAGGATGTTTGGGCAGAGCCTCCGACCCTTCAGTCTATTCCAGCGGTCAATGAATTCCCAGATGTATTCCCAGATGAGCTTCCTGGTATTCCCCCAGAAAGGGAAATTGATTTTGCAATTGATCTCTTACCAGGTACTCAACCTATATCTATTCCCCCGTATTAGATGGCTCCTGCTGAACTCAGAGAATTAAAGGAACAATTGAAGGATTTGCTAGATAAGGGCTTTATCAGGCGGAGTACCTCACCATGGGGTGCGCCAGTCCTATTTTTGAGGAAGAAGGACGGCTCCCTCCGTATGTGTATAGACTATTGGCAACTGAATAAAGTCACAGTCAAGAATAAGTACCCACTTCCCAGAATAGATGACTTGTTTGATCAGCTACAGGGAGCAAGGTATTTCTCAAAGATTGACTAAAGGTCCGGATATCATCACGTTTGGGTTCGTGAAAGGGATATTCAAAAGACTGCCTTCAGGACCCAATACGGCCACTTTGAATTCTTAGTTATGTCCTTCGGGATGACAAATGCCCCAGCAGTGTTTATGGACCTGATGAACAGTATCTTCAGACCATACCTGGACTTGTTCGTGATAGTATTTATCGATGATATTCTGGTGTATTCTTGCTCAGAGGCAGACCACCAGGATCATCTACAGACAGTGCTCCAGATTCTCAGAGATCGCCAGCTATATGCAAAATTTTCCAAATGTGATTTTTGGCTGAATTCAGTGGCCTTCTTGGGCCATATCGTGTCGGACGCTGGTATATAGGTAGATACATAGAAGATAGAAGCAGTGAAAACATGGCCTAGACCTACCACGCCGACTGAGGTACGTAGTTTCCTGGGGTTAGCTGGGTATTATAGGAGGTTTGTGGAAGGATTTTCCACTTTAGCAGCACCCTTAACTAAATTGATGCAGAAGGAAGAAAAATTTCACTGGACTGAGGCGTGTGAGCAGAGCTTTCAAGAACTGAAAGACAGGTTGACATCAACACCAGTGTTAGCGTTGTCAGAAGGAACAGAGGGTTATGTAGTTTATTGTGACGCTTCGGGTGTTGGGTTAGTATGTGTGTTGATGCAGCATGGTAAAGTGATTGCCTATGCTTCCAGGTAGCTGAGGAAGCATGAAAAGAACTATCCTACTCATGACCTGGAATTAGCCGCGGTAATTCATGCCTTGAAAATATGGGGACACTACTTGTACGGTGTCCACGTGGATATTTTCACTGATCATAAAAGCTTACAGTATATCTTCACCCAGAAAGAGTTGAATTTGTGGCAACGTCACTGGTTAGAGCTGTTGAAAGATTATGATGTGAATATTTTATATCACCCAGGAAGGGCCAATGTGGTAGCAGATGCTCTTAGCTGTAAATCTATGGGAATTTTTTGGCATACTTACAGCCCGAGCAGCGGGAATTGGCCCAAGAATTGCATCAGCTAGCCAATTTAGTCATTCATATAGCGGAAACAGGAGACAATAGAGCGGTAATTCAGAACACCGCAGTGTCATCTTTGGTTGTGGAAGTGAAGGAATGAAAATATGAAAATCCTAGCCTGGTTCAGCTCAGGAATAGAGTCCAGCGAGGGGAAGTGACAGATTTTAGGTAACCGAGGATGGAGTTTTGAGATATAGGGATCGCCTCTGTGTTCCAGACGTTGCAAGGCTTCGCCATCATATTATGGGCGAGATACGCTATGCCCGTTACTCTCTCTATCTAGGTTCGACAAAGATGTACCATGATATAAAAGAGATCTATTGGTGGCCAGGAATGAAAAAGGGGATAGCAGAATTTGTAGCTCAGTGTCCCAATTGCCAACAGGTAAAAGCTGAACATCGAAAAGTAGGTGGACTGACATAGGATATAGTTGTGCCTCTATGGAAATGGGAAGAAGTTAATATGGATTTCGTAGCAGGATTACCTTACACCAGGCGTAAATATGATTCGATCTGGGTAATTGTTGACAGGTTGACAAAATAATCTCACTTTCTGCCAGTAAGGACTATCTTTTCAGCCGAAGATTATGCTGAGCTGTATATTCAAGAAATAGTCAGATTGCATGGCGTGGCGTTCCATTGTTAATTATTTTCGACAGAGGGGCACATTTTACAGCTATGTTTTGGCAATCATTTCAGAGAGGCTTGGGGACGCATGTTAACCTGAGCACAGCCTTCCATCCTCATATAGACGGGAAGGCAGAACGTACCATCCAAACTCTTGAGGATATGTTACGAGCATGTGTGTTAGATTTTGGAGGTAGCTGGGATGAGCATCTACCGCTTATTGAGTTCGCCTACAATAACAGTTATTATTCAGCAATTCAGATGGCGCCTTATGAAGCGTTGTATGGGCAGAAGTGCAGATCTCCATCTGGTTGGTTTGAGGTAGGAGAATCAGCATTCATTGGGCTAGATATTATTCATCAGTCAAAGGAGAAAGTAAAGCTTATCAGCGAACGTCTGCTGACTGCTCAGAGCCGCTAGAAATTTTATGCTGATGTGCGGCGAAGAAACTTAGAATTTGATGTGGGTGACTGGGTATTCCTGAAAGTTTCCCCGATGAAGGGTGTAATGAGATTTGGTAAGAAAGGCAAGCTCAGCCCGAGGTTTGTTGGGCCTTATCAGATTCGCCGAAGAATAGGCCGGGTGGCATATGAATTGGATTTACCTCCAGAGTTAGAATCTGTTCACCTAGTTTTCCATGTATCAATGTTGAGGAAGTGCATAGGAGACCCCTCCCGGATTGTCCCAGTTCAAGATGTTCAAGTCACAGAAGAGTTAGCTTATGAAGAAGTTCTAGTAGTCATACTAGACCGGCAGATCCGTAGATTAAGAACTAAAGATGTTGCTTTTGTCAAGGTATTATGGCGGAATAAGAACCGAGAGAAGATGACCTGGGAAGCAGAAGATGATATGAAAGTCAGATATCCTCAGTTATTCCAGACTTAGTTGGATTATGCAGCTAGAGGTATGTTGTTATTATTGTTTCATAAGTTGCAGTATATACATATGTATGTGGAGTAGTTGACTCAAATTTATTGTGAAATGAATGCTATAGTATGGTGTGGAGTACCTGTATTGGACTTTTCTGCGTTTAAGGTTTTTTGGATAGTCCATATTACAGGGGAGACTCTGCCGAAATTTTTCCAGAATAAGTAATTGCAAGTTAAGATTCTTGCAAGTAGAAGTTAACTATCGAGGACGAATGTTCTTAAGGGGGGGAGGATGTTACACCCCATAACTTTCTAGAACTTAGTTGGCCTATTATGTTGGTAGGGAGTTTTAGAATGCCATACGTGCGAGGAAAGGGCCCGGGGAAAGGCCGAATAGGTGCCAAGTTATATTTTCGCAAGAGGAGGCCGAACCGTGCTGCCCAGAGGGGCAACGTGGCACGGAGGTACCTCCTCCACGATGGCCAACGTAGCACGGCGGCACCTCCTCCGCGATGGCCAATGTGGCACGGAGGCACCTCCTCCGCGATGGCCAACGTGGCACGGAGCCAAATTAGCGCAATGGCCAGCGTGCCACGTTGCTATGCAACTGGCTTCAGGTATATAAAGGCCTTACTCTTCAACTTTAAGTTATTTTCCACATTCACACGACAAGAAATAGGGAGAGAACAAGGATTCCTATAGATTTCCATCGGATTACGCCGTCAAACATTGTCCAAAGTCAAATTAACTTCGGGTATCGAAGTATAAGCCTACAGGGAGCATTTCTACGGAGTTAATTTCGTGAAATTCACCCGGAGAATCATCATCCCGCCGAGCCAAAGTGATTGGAATTGCTCCAAACTAGTGTTAATACAATCACAGTCTTAAAGTAAGTACTTCTCCCTTTTAGATTCCCGAGAAATTATGAGTTTTCGATCGTTCTTAGATAAGTTGAAGAATAGTCAATAAAAATATATAGATAAAGTATTGTTTCTTCCAGTGTAGTAATGAAGTTAGTCCTATTCTTTGGTGAATATGATTGCAGATGGGGAGAATAGCTGAATACTAGCCGAATTTCGTCAGTTAATCGGTAAACCAGTAGTCGAGGTATGTAAAGCCAGTCTCTTTCGGCAAGTTAGTTTCTCCAGTATAGTAAAATAGTATGAATTCCAGTAAGATATTTCAGAAATAGTATATAATGCTCAGTATGAAATTTAGTAAAGCACGTCAGAAGTATTATATCATGTCCAGTATGAGATTCAGTACAACATGTTAGAGATTATATTATTATCTTATTCAGTGTGTATTATATGTAGTTATTGCTATCAGTTGAGACTTGATTGTATTGTTTTGGGTTGGATTACCCGTATAGCTTCCGTGACCGCCCTAGGGTTAATTGTTGTATCGACTCGTCCGCCAGAGGGCGAGGATACGTCGCTCTATGGAGTGGCATGCCGTCCGCTAGGGATGAAGATGGGATGCCAGTTCCCCATATTTTGCCGTGGTTGGCCTTTATACACCCCCGTCGAGCACTTGCGCCCGGGGTGTTGATTTCAGGAGTCCTTTGAACGCAGGTACAACTATAGTCAGGGGCCCAGCGGGCCCAAGCAGCATACCCAGGGGACCGGCCGGATGCTTATAGCTACTAGGTGATATGGTATGACCTGGGTAGGGGTAAATAGATTGTGATAATTTCACCTTCTGGCTTATGGGGGCCAGGTAAGGTTTCTGTTATATTGTTTTAGTTATTGGTAGATGGACAGTAGAGCGCCATGTTATCAGGTATGACTCCTACTCTTCTGCATATAACTATGTTAGCCCTGATTCCTCTATCTCAGTCAGTTTCAATCCGTTTCCTATTACTTCAATTACTGTCAGCTTTACTATTTACTTTCAGATGTATATAGTTATTGCTTTACATACTTAGTACCTGTGGTACTGACGCCCGTTTTGGGGTGCTGCATTACTCGCCTGCAGGTGTGCATAGACGAGGAGCAGATCCCTCGTAGTTACAGTAAGCGGTACAGAGCCTTCAGCTCCTTTCATCCGGAGCTTGAAAGACAGAGGTTTACTTCCTTTTGTTGTACAGTATGGGTAGGTCGGGGCCCTGTCCCGACCATCTTATTATTCCTAGAGGCTTGAAGGTTGTATCATATTTTCTGTGGTTAGATGTATCGGCCGTGTGGGGCCTTGTTCAGTTGTTAGTTGGTGACCTTGTCGGTCACAAATCAGTTTAGCGCCAGATTTCTTTTTCAGTTATAACTAGACATCATAGTGTGCTTGTAGGCCCGTATAGGACTCCTTATAATTGGTTGTTCTGGTTAGCTGTTTACTTTTACAGATGGCTATAGGCCTTGTCGGCCGTGTGCTGTATTTACAGCCGCTATATAGCCCGTCGTTTTCCTGATTCTAGAGTTAGAGCCAGCCTTACACCAGAAGTGCTTAGGCTTAGTTAGTTAAGAAGTCTAGGTCCTAGTAGGGTACCAGTGCCTGTCATGCCTCCCAAGGCGGGGCGTTACAATGACGTCGCTCCAAGGAGCAGTATGACATCCGCAAGGGACGAAGATGGGGTCCAAGATCCTCATACAGTCTATTCCATGGCTGGACTATCTTTACACCGATCAACACTACACTACACTCCCTGTCGATCCTGGAGCCCATGGTGCTGATGTCAGATATCAGGAGTCCATCGGACTCAGACACAACTATTGCTCAGGGGCCGAGCGGGCTCAATTGCAGACCCAGGGGACTGGTAGAATGGCTATTGTTGCTAGATGACTTAGTATGATCTTGTTAGGGGTATATAGACTGAAGTGTACTCACCAGGGCTTATGGGGGCCCCGGATAGGTTATTCTGTGCTGGATGTACCTTCTGGCTTATGGGGGCTAAGTAAGGTTCTTGTTTACAATTAGTTACTAACAGATTAGACAGTAAGAAGTTTAGCTATTCAGGTGGTATTTCTATCCCTTTTTTCAGTTACTTTCAGTTTCATTTCAGTTCATTCAGTTATTTACAGTTACTACCTCACATATTTAGTACATATCATACTGATGCTCTCCTGGGGCGCTGCATTACTTGCCTGCAGGTGCGAATAGACGCAGATCACGACCTTCCTTGTTTTCAACCAGATTAGCAGTGTAGTTGGCTCCCTTCCTCAGGAGCTCATAGTTAGAAGGTTGACTCTTCTTTTGTTTGTACAGTTTACGGGTAGGTCGGGGCCCTATCTCCACCAATATATCGCTCCTAGAGGCTTGAAAATTCTTTCTAATTCCCTGTGGTATGTTGTTGTTGGCCGTGTGGGGCCCATATGTGTTTTATCTTGCGTGTTGGCTGTGTGGGGCCTTATTTAGCTGTTAGTTAGCGGCCTTGTCGGCCATAACTTAGTTTATGCTAGATTTAATTTACTGTCATAACTAGACATTATGGTGGTCTTGTTGGCGTGCATAGGATTCCCTATTATTATTTATTTGTGGATAGCTGTTTTCTTTTATAGGTGGCTATAAAGCCTTGTTTGCTGGGGGCTGTGTTTACAGTCGAGATATAGCCCGTTGTTTTCTTGATTTGAGATTTAGTGTTGGCCATGCACCAGAGGTGCGTAAGTTCAGTCAGGCCAGTTCAGACCCTAGTAGAGCACCAGGTGTTAATCATGCCTGCCAAGGTAGGGCGTGACAAACTTGGTAGTAGAGCAGGTCGTATCACAGGGAGTCTGCAAGTCCTGCTAAGTAGAGTCTTGTCTATGGATGTGTTATGCACCTCATACTATAGACAAGAGGCTGCCAGGCATGTTAGGATGGTCACTCTTCTTCCGCTTCCAGTCATTCCATAGAGCTGTGCTGTATAGGGATGAGTCCCTAAGCTTACCATAATCTGCTTTTCTATAGAGAAATGAAGGACGCACAACAGACCACTACTAGTAGGAAATTAGATGTTGCAGCAGGAGAAGGCACCAGCAGGGTGCCTCAGTCAGAGTCGGCCCGATCTGAGGGCAACAGGAAGACTACATCTTGGTCTCCCCAGTGCTCTCCGCCAGGCCAGGAGCCGTCTAGAGCGACAGATGTGTTGGCACCATCTCCAACCGTCTCTATACCGATGCCTAGATCAGGAGGTCAGGAGTGCTATTTTTATGATAGCCCAGATGATGGCCGCACAGCATTACCCAGTGGCACCCATAGTTGTGGAGTCTTCGGGAGGAGCAGGTAGTTCGAAGGTTCGAGAGTTCCTTTCTCTGAGTCCCCCGCAATTTACAGGGATGGACCGGGATGAGGATCCTAAAGACATTTTGGACCAGTTGCAATGGATCTTTAGAGTAATGCATGCTGCACCTATAGAATCAGTTGAGTTAGCAATATTTCGACTACAGGACATAACAATATTATGGTACGAGAGCTGGAAAAGGTCCCGAGGTAGAGATGTTCCCCCTCTGACTTGGTCAAGCTTTTTAGAGGCCTTCTTGGACCATTATTTGCCATGAGAGATTCGACAGGCCCGGGTAGATCAGATTTTGCATCTGGAACAAGGCTCGATGAGCGTTCTGGAGTATGCTATGAGATTCGACTCCCTAGCCCAGTATGCACCATCTTTTGTAGATACCATGCCAGCTAGGGTGCACCATTTTATTATGGGGCTAAATCCAGAATATGTGGAGACTTGTATCACATCTACTCTATGAGAGGATATGGATATTTCCCGTGTTCAGGCATTTGCTCAGAATATCGAAGGGATTAGACAACGACTTCGAGAGATAGACAGGGCAAATCAGGAGCAACGTCTCAGGGCTAGACTGAGTGACACTCAGGAGGAGTCCAGGGTGGACCCAGGTTGTGACTATCAGGCAGACCACATAGACCTTCACCCCGGCAACAGCAGCAGGTTAGTAGACTAGGCCATGGGGGGCAGTCAGGACTTGACGAAAGTTCATGGCCATCGGGTTCGCAATAGTAGAGGGGGTCAGAGCAAAGTAGATTTACCATGCCACTTTTCCCTATTTGTAGTCGACGCCATCCTGGGGCATGTAGGTATGGTTCTTCTGCATGTTACATCTGCGGGTAGGAGGGTCATCTGATGAGGGCTTGTCCAGCTAGGAGTTAGAGTGATTGAGATTGATAGGACAGATCTTCAGTAGGTTCACGTGCCCCAGCATCTCCAGCAGGGCATAGGCCCTCAGCTCCAGCCGGCATAGGCCAAGGAAGATTAGGGGCATCTAGTTCAAGTACCGGTCCAGATCGCACTTATGCTTTACCGGGAGACAAGAGTCAGAATCATCGCCGGATATGGTGACAGGTATGCTGGACATCTCCTCTCATTTCGTGTATGTCTTGATAGACCGAGGCTCTACTTTGCCTTCTGTTACACCATTAGTGGCCCATAAGTTCGGTTTTATGCCAAAATTGCTTCAGCAACCTTTTTCAGTATCCACACCCATCGGTGATTCCATCATAGCTAAAAGAGTCTATCGAGGGTACAAAGTAGAGGTTGTTGGTCGCTAGACTTTAGAATATTTAGTAGAATTAGAAATGATTGAATTTTATGAAATTATGGGTATAGATTGGCAGGCACCCTGTTATGCCAATGTAGAATGTTGGACTAAAACGGTCTGATTCCACTTTCCAGGAGAGGTAATATCGGAGAGGAAAGGAAATGCAGCCAAACCAAAAGGTAGGTTTATTTCCTATCTTCGGGTGAGGAAGTTGATCACGAAGGGTTGCATCTACCATATTGTCTGGGTTTAAGATGTTCAAGCCGAGTCCCCAATTCTCCAGTCTATTCTAGTAGTTAATGAATTTCCAGACGTATTCCCAGATGAACTTCCTGGTATTCCTCCAGAATGGGAGATTGATTTTGTAGTTGATTTATTACCAGGTACTCAGCCTATATCTATCCCTCCGTATTGAATGGCTCCTGCCGAGCTCAGAGAATTGAAGGAACAATTGAAAGATCTTTTAGATAAGGGCTTCATCAAGCAGAGTACTTCACCGTGGGGTGCACTAGTTCTATTTGTGAGGAAGAAGGATGGCTCCCTCCGCATGTGTATAGACTATCGGCAGCTAAATAAAGTCACTATCAAGAATAAATACCCACTTCCCAGAATAGATGAATTATTTGACTAGTTACAAGGAGCAAAGTATTTCTCTAAGATCGATCTAAGATTTGGGTCCCATCAGGTTCAGGTTCGAGAGAGGGACATTCCAAAAACCACTTTCAGGGCCAGGTATGGCCACTTTGAATTTCTAGTCATGTCCTTCAGACCTATGAATGCTTCAGCAGTGTTTATGGATTTGATGAACAGTATCTTCAGGCCTTATCTGGATTTGTTTGTGGTAGTGTTCATTGATGACATTCTAGTATATTCCCGTTCAGAAGCAGAACATCGGGATCATTTACGAACAGTGCTCCAAATTCTTAGAGATCGCCAATTGTATGTGAAATTTTCTAAATGTGAGTTTTGGCTGAATTCTGTGGCCTTTCTAGGTGACATTGTGTCTGAAGATAGAATTAAGGTAGATTCCCAAAAGATTAAGGCAGTAAAGACTTGGCCTAGACCGACAAATCAGACTGAGGTACGTAGTTTCCTGGGGTTAGCCGGGTATTACAAAAGATTTGTAGAGGGGTTTTCTACTTTATCAGTGCCTTTGACCAAGTTAACTCAGAAAGCAGCTAAATTCCATTAGACGGAAGCGTGTGAGCAAAGTTTCTAGGAGTTGAAGAATAAGTTGACATCATCACAAGTTGCCAAAAGGATCATAGGGTTATGCAGTGTATTGTGATGCTTCAAGCGTCAGGTTAGGATGTCTTCTGACACAACATGGTAAGTTAATTGTTTATACTTTAAGACAGCTAAGGAAGCATGAAAGGCAATACCCCACCCATGACCTGGAATTGGCTACAGTAATTCATGCCTTGAAAATATGAAGACATTATCTGTATGGCATCCACGTAGATATTTTTACTAATCATAAGAGCCCCCAGTATATTTTTACACAAAAAGAATTGAATCTGCAGCAGTATTGCTGGTTAGAACTGTTGAAGGATTACGATGTGAACATTTTATAACCCAGGGAAGGCTAACGTTGTAGCACATTCCCTCAGCCCCAAATCCATGGGAAGTTTGGCATATTTAAAGCCCGATCAGTGGGAACTGGCCTGAGAATTGCATCATTTAGCTAGTTTAGTAGACTCGGGAGACAGTGGAGCAGTGATCCAGAATACTGCGGTGTCATCCCTGGTTGTAGAGGTGATATAATGGCAATGTGAAGACCCTAACCTGGTCCAGCTCAGAGATAAGGCTCAACAAAGGGAAGTAACAGTTTTCAAAGTAACCGCAGACGGGGTCTTGAGATATGCGGGTTGCCTCTATTCCAGATGTGGCAGGACTTCACTAGTAGATCATGGCAGAGGTACATTATTCCCATTATTCTCTTCACCAAGGTTCAACAAAGATGTATCATGACATAAAAGAAATTTACTGGTGGCCGAGAATGAAGAAGGAGATAGCAGAAGTCCTAATTACCAGTAGGTGAAGGCTGAACATCAAAAGCCCAGTGGATTGACACAAGAAATAGAAGTGCCTATGTGGAAATGGGAAGCAAGAAACATGGATTTTGTGACTGGATTACCCCGTACCAGACGTAGATTTGATTCCATCTGGGTGATTGTTGATAGATTGATGAAGTTAGCTGATTTTATGCCAGTCAGAGCTACCTTCTCAGCCGAGGACTATGCTGAACTGTATATCAGAGAGATAGTTCGATTTCATGGTGTTCCAGTATCAATTACTTCTGACAGAGGGGCACAGTTCACGGCTAACTTCTGGAAGTATTTTCAGAAAGGCCTAGGGACACAAGTTAACCTAAGTACAACATTCTATCCTCAAATAGACGGGCAGGCAGAACATACAATTCAAACACTCGAAGATATGTTATAAGCATGCGTGCTGGACTTTTGGGGCAGCTGGGATGAACATTTACCCTTTATTGAATTTTCTTATAATAACAACTATCATTCAGCAATCCAGATGGCACCTTATGAGGCCTTATATGGGCGGAAATGTAGGTCCCCAGATGGTTGGTTCGAGGCAGGAGAATTAGAGTTAATTGGACCAGATATAATCTGTCAGTCAGAGGAGAAAGTAAAATTATCAAAGAATGTCTGCTGACAGTGCAGAGCCATCAAAAATCTTATGCTGATATACGACGTCGAGACATGGAGTTCGATATAGGTAATTGGGTATTTTTGAAAGTTTCACCAACGAAGGGAGTGATGAGGTTTGGTAAGAAACACAAGCTTAGACCGAGATTTATAGGATCGTATCAAATCCTCTGGAGAATAGGCCAGGTGGCATATGAGCTAGAACTTCCTCCAGAGTTGGAATCTGTTCACCCGATCTTTCATGTGTTGATGTTACGGAAGTACATAGGAGATTCTTCCCAAATTATGCTAGTTGATGACGTCCAGGTTACTGAGGAATTATCCTACGAGGAGGTTCTAGTAGCCATATTAGATCGGTGGGTTCGTAGGTCAAGAACTAAAGATGTTGCTTCTATTAAGGTATTGTGGGGAAATAGGAATAGAGAAGAGATGACCTAGGAAGCTAAGGATGATATGAGATCTAGATACCCTCATTTGTTCCAGGCTTAGTCCAGACTATGCAATCAAGGTAAGTTATTGATTCAGTTGCTGTTTCATGATTTGTCTTATATATATTGCTTAGTTGACTCCAGCCTTGTTGTGAAATAGTTGTTATAGTGTTATGTGAAGTGCCTGTGTTAGACTTTTCTGCATTTCAGGGTTTCAGATAGTCCATATTATAGGGGAGACTCTACTGAAATTTTTCCAGAATAGTTGGAAAAGTTAAACTCCTGTAAGTGACATTCGAGGATGAATGTTCCTGGGGGGGGGAGGATGTTATACCCCGTAAGTTCCTAACATATACCCAGCCTATTCATATGCTAGTCAAGAGTTTTAGAGTATGAAGTGTACAAGAAAGGGCCCGAGGAAAAGATCAAATGAGCGCGGAATCAAGCTTGCAAGGGAGAGATTCAAACCAGCTTCCTGAAGGGGCAACGTGTAACAGACCCCTCCCTAGCGCATTGGGCTCAGTGACACGACCTAGAACTGGCACATTGGGGTCCGTGCCACAGACCCCTTGTCCACCACCCAAATATATATATAAGGTCCCTTTAGTTGTTGAATCATTTTCCAAGTTTCATTTTTGGCCAGAGAAGAGGACTTACAAAGAAATCATCAATTCTTTCGTCTGTTTATGCTACGAAATTCCGCCCAAATTCAAATTAACTTCGGTCATTGAAGTTTAAGCCCGTAGGGAGTATTACTACATATTTAGTTTTGTGAAATTTTTCCGGAAAATTGTAACCTCGTCGAGTCAAAGTTGTCATAATGACTCCAAACTAATTTCTATACGATCATAGGCTTCAAGTAAGTATTTTTCTCCCTTTTGAACACTTGAGAAATTATATGTTTTTGACCGTGTTCCGTTAAGTTGAAATATAGTTAATATTTATATAGAAAGTTATCATTTTTTCTGAATTTAGTACTTAAACTAGTCTCATTCTCCAAGTAATACGATTATAGTTAGAAAAAGCTGTTGAGTACGAATTGGAACTCGCCGGCTAATCAGAAATTGGCGATCCAAGTATATTAAGGCAAATGTCTTCGGCAAGTTAGTTCTTTTAGTATTATAACTCAGTCTGAATCCCAGTAAGAAGATCATAAACATATTTATTATGGCTAGTTGTTGTTATAAGCTGAGATCAGTATTCCATGTCTAGTTTGGGGATTCATTACACCTGTATAGCCTTCCCTGACCAATCTCAGGGTTACTAATTGTGTCGACACCTGCCAGGGGCGAGATAACGTCGCTCCAAGGAGCGGTATGCCATCCGAAAGGGAGGAAGATAGGGTCCAAGGTCCTCATATAGTCCATTTCATGGATGAACTATATTTATACCGATTGGGACTACACTACACCCCCTGTTGAGCCTAGAGCTTGGGGTTTAGATGTCAGATATCAAGAGTCCATCGAACTCAGACACGTCTACAGCTCAGGGGCTGAGCGGGCTCAGTTGCAGACCTTGGGGGACTGGTAGGATGGCTATAGTACTAGATGACTCAGTATTAGGAGTATATAGACTGAAGAGTAGTCACCAAGGCTTATAGGGGTCCAAATGGGTTATTTCGTGCTGGCTGTACCTTCCAGCTTATGGGGGCCAGGTAAGGTTCTTATTTACAATTAGTTACTGATAGATTAGACGGTAAGAATTTTAGCTATTCAGGTGGTATTTCTATTGTTTGTACAGTTTATAGTTAGAAGGTTGACTCTTCTTTTGTTTGTACAGTTTGCGGGTAGTTCGGGGCCTTGTCTCGACTAATATATCGCTCCTAAAGGCTTGCCAATTGTTTCTAATTCCCTGTGGTTAGTTTTTGTTGGCTGTGTGGGGCCCATATGTGTTTTATCTTGCGTGTTCGCCGTGTGGGGCCTTGTTTAGCTGTTAGTTAGCGGCCTTGCCGGCCATAGCTTAGTTTATGCTGGATTTACTTTACAGTCATAACTAGACATCATGGTGGTCTTGTCAGCCTGCATAGGATTCCCTATTATTATCTGTTTCTGGATAGCTTTTTTCTTTTGCAGGTGGCTTTAAGGCCTTGTCGGCCGGGGGCTATGTTTAAAGCCGAGATATAGCCCGTTATTTTCTTGATTTGAGATGTAGTGTTAGCCATGCACCAGAGGTGCATAAGTTCAGTCAGGCCAGTTCAGGCCCTAGTAGGGCTCCAGGTGCCAGTCGTGCCTCCCAAGGTGGGGCATGACATTTTAGTGGGGGTAATCGACAGTTTATTTCATTTCTCACATCCCCTCAAAGGTTAAAACGTAGAATTCTCTTAGAAAGACTCAGAGTAGAAGCTAGGGAAATTGATTTCTCCTTTGATTTTCAAGGGGTTCTCTCAAGGATTTCCATCACCAGGTATGTGGGAATTCAACAAGGGAATAGTTCTTCCGTTGTGTCCCCAAAAATCTTCTTTATCTTCTTTATTAGTTCTAGCCCTGAAACTTTTGAATGTGAATAAATTATATGTTAGACTTTGTTTATAACATGTGGAATGTTGTCTATGTTGATTGTTGTTATTTTTCCACTACCAAGTTGTCATGTTAATACTCATTCTTGTAAGGATGGTTTTATCCCTAGCTTTGAATTCAGTAAACTAGAATTTTTCCTATTGGATTAGTTCTTCCTTGTGGCTTGATTTTATCAATTGTGTTTCCCATATTGCTAGAAAATGTTGAAAATTCAGTCAGATACTTGTTAGTCCAGTCTCAGTCAATTACTAGCATATTCAGCATAATATAATAATGTCAGCTGATTAGTTTGACGACAGTTAATTCTTGAGGTGTCAGTGATGCCTTCTAGTTAATAGTTTTAGACTCTGTATCATACTTTAGTGGTTCTTTAGGTGTTCATAACACTTTCAGATACGTAGCTCTTACCATCCTTAGGACCCCAGCTTCAGATTATAGTTTGTTCTTTAGATGGTTACGACACTTTCAGGTAAGCAACTCTGACCAGTCTCAGAAGTTTTCAGTTGTATCATCGGTGAGTCCTCATCTTTTGAGGATGAGGATCATTTCTTTACAGTTATACTTCCTTTCAGTTAGATTTAGAGTTAGCTAGGGGTTTGTCCCAGTAACTCATCAGATAGATGGCTTTCAGACACAGACAAAGTTTTCAGATTTATAGCTTTGTTTCAGTTGCATATAATTTATAACTTAGTTCTTCTTCATAAATATTTTATTTTATTATTTTAAAGCTTCCCCTATGTCTTTACTTAGAATGCCAGTGTTATGATAGACCATAGGTTTGCTTGGGGTTACTTATGACTCCAAGTACCGTGTCCCGTCCAGGATATAGATTCAAGGAATGAAAAACTTGGTATTCGAGCACTAGGTTTAGAGTATCCTACAATGTTAGAAAGCCACGTCAAGTAGAGTCCTTTTCATGGGTGTGAAGCGTGCCACACTTATGATGGGGAGGCTATGAGATGTTATTAGGAAAATTCCCTTTTGTTTATACTCTTTATCGTGCATTGAAATTCAATTACAAAATCCTTCTCCTAACTCGTACTCTATTTTGTTTTAGTGAAATCATGCCTCCATGATGTGGTAATGGAAGAAAGGCTGGTAACGCTCATCGTCCTTCCCCACCAGCTCCAGCAGCCCCACTGTACAAATCAGTATCCTCCACAGAGTTCATGGCTGCCATCCAACTACTCACACAGATAGTTACTAATCAGGTGAACCAACAGGTGGTTCCGGTCAACAATAATGGGTCCGCAACAACTGGCAGAGCTCAGGACTCACTCAGATGAACCCTCTAGTTTTCTATGGATCTAAGGTGGGAAAGGACCCACAGGAGTTCGTGGATGATATTAGAAAGATCACTTGAATTATGGGTGTCAGTTCCTCAGAGAGTGCTGACTTGGCTGCCTACCAGCTGAAAGGGGTAGCCCAAATCTGGTACGAATAGTGGAAGGAGGGAAGACCAGCGTGAGTAGGACCAATGGAATGGGAGGAGTTCACTACAACCTTCCTCGATTGATTCTTCCCCTAGAAGCTCAGGGACGCTAAAGTGGCTGAATTCATGCAGGAAATCGGACGGTGGAAGAGTATGCACTGGAGTTCAAAATGTTATCTAAATATGATCCAGAGATGGTAGCCGAGCCAAAGGCTTGTATGTTGAAGTTTGTTGATGGAGTATCGAACTTGATCCTCAAGGAGTGCAGGACTATAATGCGAATTAAGGACATCAATCTCTCCAGTCTCATAGTTCATGCCCAACAAATTGAGGCAGAAAAATTAAAAGACTTGAAGCGAGAGAACAAACAGGAAAGAACTGGCCAGTCAGATTATGGCCACCAGAGATCTGGCAGTAGTAACCGCCCATAGTAGCAGCAGCAGAGGGCTCCAACACCTACTTAAGCTAGTGCCCCTACCTTCCGGTCCCGCAAGGATCGGAGGGGTGGAGCATCTGGCTCACAATCCCAGAGTCATAGCGCCAACAACCGCTACTGATACCCAGCTTGCCCTAAGTGTGGAAAGAACCATCCAGAAGAGTGTCTTTAGGGCCTCTAGGGTTGTTTTGGGTGTGGATAGCTTGGTCATCAGCTCAAAGAATGCCCGTCAGCAGGAAGGGGGAGATCACAATCCATCACTTCAGTAGCCCCAACAAGCCGATTAACTCAGCAGGCCAACACTTCAGGTACGGATGGCGGCAAATGCCAAAACCATTTTTATACTTTGTCTTCTCATTAGGATCAGGAGAGCTCACCTGACGTGGTTACGGGTATATTACACCTTTTTTGATCTATACATGTATGCCCTACTACATACAGGAGCCACACTTTCGCTCATGACTCCCTATGTAGCAGTTCAGTTTGATATCAGTCCAGAGGTCCTCTCAGAACCATTCTCAGTATCCACCTTAGTTGGCGAGTCAGTTAGAGCCAGCCGGGTGTATAGGAACTGCCCAGTCTCAATCTTCAATAAAGTCATTCCAGCTGATCTTATAGAGTTAGACATGGTTGACTTTTACCTCATTCTTGGCGTGGATTTGTTACATTCTGGTTATGCCTCAATTGACTGCAGAGCTAGGGTCGTCAGGTTTCAGTTCCCTAATGAGCTAGCTTTAGAGTGGACGGGTAGTAGTTCAGCGCCTAAGGGTTGATTTATTTCCTACTTAAGGACAAAAATCTTATTTCCAAAGGATGTATTATGATTTAGTTCAGTTCAAAGATTCAAGCTCTAAGACCCCGACTATACAGTCAGTTCCAATTGTCGGTGAGTTCCTTGATGTGTTTCCCGAAGATCTTCCCCAAGTTCCTCCTGAGCGGGAAATAGACTTTGGTGTAGACCTTCTCCCAGATACTCGGCCCATTTTCATTCCTCCTAATAGAATTGCTCCAGCTGAGCTTAAGGAGTTGAATGAGCGGCTAAAAGACCTTCTTGATAAAGGTTATATCAGACCCAACATCTCTCCCTGGGGTGCTCCAGTATATTCGTCCGAAAGAAAGATGGTACCTTCAAAATGTGCATCGATTACTGTCAGCTGAACAAGGTCACAGTTAAGAACCGATATCCCCTATCCAGGATTGACAACATGTTTGATCAACTTCAGGGATCCAGTTGTTTCTTCAAGATAGATCTCAGGTAAGGGTATCATCAGTTAAGACTCAAAGAGTGTGATATACCGAAAACAGCCTTCAAAACTCGGTATGGTCACTACAAATTTCTGGTTATGTCCTTCGAACTGACTAATTCCCCTGAAGCTTTCATGCACCTGATGAACAGAGTCTTGAAGCAGTATCTAGATATGTTCGTGCTTGTATTTATTGACGACATTCTAGTATACTCCAGAAATGAGGAAGAACATGCAAATCACCCGAGGATAGTGCTTAAGACACAGAGAGACCGCCAGTTCTTCACCAAGTTCAGCAAATGTGAATTCTAGTTGAAGTCCATGACTTTTCTTGGTCACGTGGTTTTGGATGAGGGTATTCAGGTGTATCCTCAAAAGATAACAGCGGTGAAAGACTAGCCCAAACCTACCTCCCAATCGAAATCAGAAGTTTCTTGGGTCTAGCCTGTTATTATTGATGTTTTGTGGAAGGTTTTTCCTCTGTTGCATCTCCTCTGACTAAGTTGACTCAGAAAAAGGTGAAATTTCAGTGGTCAGATGTGCGTGAGAAGAGTTTCCAGTAGTTGAAAACTCAACTCACTACCACGCGAGTTTTGACCTTACCAGAAGGAATAGATGGGTTTGTAGTGTATTGTTATGCTTCTAGAGTTGGACTCGGTTGTGTTCTTATGCAAATGGGTAAGGTGATAGCCTATGCCTCTAGAAAGATCAAGGTTCATGAAAAGAACTATCCGACTAATGTCCTGGAGTTGGCAGGAGTGGTGTTTGCATTAAAAATATGGAGGCAGTACCTGTACGGGGCACACGTGGATGTTTTCACCGATCACAAGAGCCTTTAGTATGTGTTTAGTCAGAAAGATCTGAATCTTCGTCAGAGAAGGTGGTTGGAGATACTGAAGGACTATGACATGAGCGTGTTGTACCACCCGAGCAAAGCTAATGTGGTGGCTGATGCCTTAAGCAGAGTGTCTGTGGGGAGTGTGGCTCATGTTGAAGAGGGAAAAAAGGAATTTGCAAAGGATATCCACAGGTTAGCTCGGTTGGGAGTACAGTTGGTTGTTACTACTAAGGGCGGAGTAGTTGTGTAGAGTGGATCAGATTCCTCATTGGTAGTTGAAGTTAAGTCAAGGCAGCATGAAAATCCCATACTACTTAAGCTGAAGGAGGCAGTTCTGAGAAAAGAAGTGGAGGCTTTCTCACAAGGGGGAGATGGTGTACTCCATTACCAGGGTAAGTTGTGCATACCGGATGTGTGTGATTTGAGATAGCAGATACTAGATGAAGCACACAGTTCGAGATATTCCATCCACCCAGGTGTTCTAAGATGCACCGTGATTTATGAGATATTTACTGGTGGAACAACATGAACAGAGACACCACAAAATTTGTAGTTAAGTGCCCGAACTGCCAGCAAGTTAAGGTGGAATACCAGAGGCTGGGAGGTATGACTCAGGATATCAGCATACCCATATGGAAGTGGGAAGAAGTAAATGTGGATTTTATTACAGGTCTACCTCAGACTCGTTGCAGATGACTCAATCTAGGTAATAGTAGACCGGATGAATAAGTCAACACACTTCCTCCCAGTTAAAACTACAGATTCAACTGAGGACTTTGCTAGGCTCTATATTCGGGAGTTGGTCAGACTTCATGGGGTGCCCTTGTCCATTATCTCAAATAGAGGTACCCAGTCCACCTCTCACTTATGGAAGTCTTTTCAGAAGGGACTTGGTACCCAGGTCAAGCTTAGCACATATTTTCACCAGTAGACAGATGAACAAGCTGATCGGACTATCCAGAGCTTGGAAGATATGCTACGAGGTTGTGTGATCGATTTCAAGGGTAGTTGGGATGATCACTTGCTCTCATTGAGTTTGCGTACAACAATAGCTACCACTCTAGTATACAGATGGCCATATTTATGGCATTATATGTTAGGAGGTATTGATCTCCTATAGGGTGGTTTGAGGTTGGTGAAGCTAATCTAATTGGGCTAGACTCAGTCTATAAAGCTATGCAGAAAGTATAGCTCATCCGAGAAAGATTGAAAATAGCTCAGAGCCGTTAGAAATCTTATGCTGATGTGAAGAGGAAAGAATTAGAGTTTGCAGTGGATGATTGGGTTTATCTAAAAATTTCACCTATGAAAGGGGTGATAGAATCTAGGAAGAAAGGAAAACTCATCCCGAGATATGTGGGAACCTACAAAATTCTAAGGAAAATTGGCAATATAGCCTATGAGCTGTAATTATCTTCAGAGTTGGCATCTGTGCACCTAGTCTTCCATGTGTCACTATTAAAGAAGTGCATCAGTGATCCAGCCTCAATTGTGCCACTAGAAAGCGTGGGAATAAAAGATAGCCTCTCTTAGGAAGAGGTCCCAGTTCATATCCTTGACCGTCAAGTTCGTAAGATGAGGAACAAAGAATTAGCTTCAGTCAAAGTCTTGTGAAGAAATCATCATGTAGAAGGAGCTAAGTGGGAAGCCGAAGCAGATAGGATAGCTAGATACCCACTCTTATTCCCTTCCAGCTCAGTTTCAATTTGAGGTATCAATTTTCTCCCTAAAAAATCTATTTAGTTACGTGTTCAATCCATGTGTCCTAGTTTCTTTCATGTTAATGAATGTGTGTATCATTTGTGGATTCAATTCAGTCGTATAGTTCAGTTCGGAGGTAGTCATTCCGTTTGTTTTCAGCTTTCATGATCAGTATTTGAGTATAATTATTGCAATTCTCTGCTTTTCTGTGTGTTTTCCAACATTCGAGGGCGAATGTTCCCAAGGGGGAGATATTGTAATTACCTGAAAACCCTAATATCAAACTAAGGAGTTGAAACGGAGAAAACAAGATTTTCTAAACCAGGTCACAGAACGAGTCGTCCTGTGACCTGTGGGGTAGGACACGAGTCATGGAGTGACTCATGGGGAAGGGTAAGGACTTGGTTGTAAAATTGGAAAATTGAGTGACCACGGGTGTGACCACGAGTCGTTATCTGAGTCGTGGTCAAGGGTTGACTAAAGGTTGGAAAATTTGGGCAGTGCACTTAACGGGTCCTCACCTCAACTCATTTGGGACATCACGAGTTGTGGTGACGCCCGTGATGACCCCAGGTGGTTTTCGGCAGTAAGGACTACGGGAGATGACCACGAGTGGTGGTCACCAGCAATGAATCATCAAGTATCCCGTGGTGACCCCTGATGAGGAATTTTGGTTCAGTGGCAATGGTAGACCTCACGAGTCATTAGGTCTCCTGGCGACTCGTAAAGTCAGTTGCTGGCAGGTTGGGAGAATCTATAGAAAATTTCCAGTGCACATCACAGTTGGGAACCAGGAGTCATCCTTGACCTCACGACTCGTGGAGTGCCTCGTGGGGACTGGTAGGGTCCTTTTTCCTGTGAATTTCCTAGGGAGTTTTACATAATTTTCTAAACTCCTAGAATCTAAAATACATCATTTGGGGTTTTAATCAGGGGTTTTAGAGGGGTTAACCGACGTTTTATTTCATTTCTCACATCCCCTCAAAGGTTAAAACGTAGAATTCTCTCAGAAAGACTCAGAGAAGAAGCTAGGGCAATCGATTTCTCCTCATATTTTCAAGAAGTTCTTTGAGGGATTTCCATCACCATGGATGTGGGAATTCGACAATGGAATAGTTCTTCCCTTGTGTACCAAAAAATCTTCTCTATCTTCTCTATCAGTTCTAGCGCTGAAACTTTCGAATGTGAATAAATTATATGTTAGACTTCATTTATAACATGTGGAATGTTTTCTATGTTGATTGTTGTTATATTTCCAATACCTAGTTATCATGTTAATACTTATTCTTGTAAGGATGGTTTTAGCCCTAGCATTGAATTCAGTAAACTAGAATTTTGCCTGTTGGATTTGTTCTTCCTTATGGCTTGATTTTATCAGTTGGGTTTCCCATATATCTAGAAAATATTGAGAATTCAGTTAGATGCTTGTTAGTCCAGTCTCAGTTAATTACTAGCATATTCGGTATAATCTAGTAATGTCAGCTGATCAGTTTGACAACAATTAATTCTTGAGGTGTTCGTGATGCCTCCCAGTTATCAGTATTAGACTCACTATCAGATCTTAGTGGTTCTTTAGGCCATCATAAGACTTTAGATAAGCAGTTTTGACCATCCTTAGGACCCCAGCTTCAGATTACATTTTGTTCTTTAGGCGGTTACGATGCTTTAGATAAGCAACTCCGACCAGTCTTAGAATACCAGTTACAGAATATGGTCGGATAAGACTCTCAAGGTACTTCCAGATAGGTATCCCTAAATTAGTCTTGGGCCTCAATTTCGAGCTATCAGCTTAGTAGTCAGTCTAGGACTATCCAACGGGAGTAGGACTTAGCACCAAGTGGACCGGGGTTCCAGCGCACCCAAGTTCCCAGAACTATGTTGCCACCGTAGGTTATATTTTATTGGTCTCATGGCCCAGACCCTTGATCACTCAGTTCATGCCTTTATACCCTGGCAAGGTATATTGGGTCCTACTGGTGGGGTGTATATATCGAACTCCACATCTAGCTTATGTGGTTATATCTCGGTTATAGACTCTCCTACTAGTCAGCTCAGTTCAGTCTCAGATGAGTTAGTTCATATTAGTTCAGTACAGTATTACCTCAGCTTTAGGGCTTGTTTTTGACCATCAGACAGGGTCATCTTGACCATCTTAGTATATCAACGTTTATCCAATTTTAGTATTTCAGTTGGTCATTGCATGTCTTCCCAGTTCAGTTATTTATTTCTTCGTGTTACTATTTCTCCTACTTACTCAGTACATTCAAAGTACTGACGTATATCTTTTATGCTGTATCATTTTATATACAGCTGCAGGTTCTCAGACTCAGCACCGTTAGCAGATCTCACTCAGAAGTTTTTAGCTGCATCATCAGTGAGTCCTAATCTTTCGAGGACGAGGAACATTTCTTTTCGGTTGTACTTTCTTTAAGTTAGATTTAGATTTAGCTGGGGCTTGTCCCAGAAACTCATCAGATAGATGGCTTTCAGACATAGACAGAGTTTTCAGATTTATAGCTTTGTTTCAGTTGAATAAAAATTATGAATTAGTTATTCTTCATAAATGTTTTATTTTATTATTTTAAAGCTTCCGCTATGTCTTTACTAAAAATTCCAGTGTTATGATAGACCATGGGTTGACTTGGGGTTACTTGTGACTCTAGTACTGTTCCATCTAGGGTATAGACTTGGGGCGTAACATGGTTCCACTTTGATTTTGATGTTCGTTAACCCATTATGATTTATGACTTATGATATGATTTCTCTCATGTACTTATCATGGATTTATGAGATATCAAGTATATACATGTTTTACAAGTATTCATGAACTTCATGATTTATGGATTTATGATTATGACCGACTCACGGGCTTTACATTCATGGCTAGTTCATGTATTACAAGCTTACTTACGATTATCATAATTTTTACTAGCCTATGAATCTCATGTATATTATCCTATGCGCACTATATATGTTTTGGGAGTAGTATTTAACACCGAGTAGACCCGAGGTCCATGCATGCCCCGAGTCTCAAAACTAAATGTCAACGTAGCCACGATGGGACCTCTATAATATTGTCCCTTTGCCCAAATGGGCCTTTTGTTGTGATATCATACCTATTTCATGGTTCTACCATTGGTGAGGTACAAACACCCTCCCAACTAGCGGTTTACAGGTCGGGTTCCATGTGTGCTCCTATGAGGTATGTCAGTTATAAGAATCTCCGCTCTTCCTCATGATTTATGTATGGTAATGATTATATACTTTGGCTCAAGTCATGTTTAATAAATCTTTTCTCTTATGATTATGATTATGAATGATTTATGAATGTTTTAAAAACCTTGAGCCTTATGTTTGCATTATTATATTTACGTTACGATCATGTTGTCCTACTCTTATGAAATCTTATGTATTTTAACTATCCTTTTTACTTACCTTGCATACTCGGTGCATTCCACGTACTGACCGCATACTCTATGTTGTATCATTTTATGATACACGCTCCAATCTTCAGACTTAGTCCCGTCACTAGCCAGTTTCTGGAGTTAGCATCCAGCTTCTGTGGTGAGTCCTCGTCCCCCGAGGACCATTCATTATCAGTTATCTTTGTACTTTGAGTTTCAGACTTGTTGGGTTAGTTGGGGGTGTTGTCCCATCAACCCATCAGATATGTTGAAGGCTTTCAGACTTCGCGTAGTAATCAACTTGTCATGTATAGTATGAATTTCGGTTCTGATGTTATGTTATGTTATGTTTAGACTTTCTCTCTATATATTGTGATGTTAAACCTTCCCTTTTTATTGATGGAGTTAGAGGTATGTTCATGCCATAGGTCGACTTGGAGTCTTTCGGGGCTACTTGTCTTGTGTCTCGATCCGGGCCTATGTTCGGGTAGTGACATACTTGGTATTAGAGAAATAGGTTTCTAAGTGTCCTAGGGTGTCTGAAAATCGCGTTAAGTAGAGTGTTTTTCATAGGTGTGAAGCGCGCTACACTTATGACAAAGAGGCTATGAGATGCTTAGAAAATGTTCCCTTCTTTCATGATCTATGTTGTGCGGTGAAATGTCTCTCTATCCTTCTAATTTGTGTTATTTGTGTTTGCAGAATCATGCCTCCCTACAGAGTTAACAACAAAAAAAAATGAAATGGAAATGGCCATAAGGATGGCAATGGAGACGGGCACCAGCAAGCCATACCAGCCCATGAGCCCCATGTACCGGAGCTGGTTGCCCATGCTGAAATCAGGGTAGCCATTCAGATGCTAGCACAGGCCTTGACTACCCAGGTCAACCAGCAGGCAGTAGCACATGTCCTGCAGAACGGGAATGCGACGACATCAAGGGTTAGAGACTTTCTGAGGATGAACCCTCCCGAGTTCTTTTGATCGAAGGTGGATGAGGATCCATATGATTTCATTAAGTGGATTCTGACGATCACCCAGATTCTGTGGTTGACTAGAACGGAGTGTGCCGATTTGGCCTCATATCAGTTAAAGGGGGTCGCACACATTTGGTTCAAACAGTGGAATGATAGTAGGGAGGTTGGAGCAGGCCCTATCAGTTGGGATGAGTTTCATGTTGCTTTTCTTGATCGGTTCTTCCCTCAGGAGATGAGGGAGCTGAAAGCAGCCAAGTTTATGAATCTTAAGTAGGGAAAGATGATGGTTCAGGAGTATGTCTTGGAGTTCATACGTCGGTCTAGGTATGCACCTGAGTTAGTGGTGGATCAGAGGGCCTGTGTGAGTAGGTTTGTACACGGGATAGCAGACTCCTTGGTCAGGGATTGCTGGACCACGATGCTTCTCCGGGATATTGACTTTGCTCGGATAGTCCTGTACGCCCAGCAGATGGAGGCGGTACAAATGAGTGAGTGGGAGAGGGAGGCCAAGAGGGAAAGGATTAATAGCATTAGATTCTCCCAACCGAGGCCTAATGGGCACTGTCAGCAGTTCCACCAGAGATCTTTAGCCACAGCACCATCATCAGCTAGTGTCCCATCCCGTCTTAGACGTGATCATTGGGGTAGAGCGTCAGGCTCGAGGGACTAAGGGAGCATTTAAGGAGATCGCACTTTTCCAGCCTATGCAAAGTGTGGCAAGAACCACCTAGGGAGGTGTTTAGTTGGTTCAGACGCTTGTTTCGGGTGTGGCAAACCTGGACATAGGCTCAGAGATTGCCCTTCAGCCAGATCAAGCGATGGTGGAGCCCGTACCCCAACCAATAGTTCAACAACTCTGATGGCGTGTCCTCTACAGTAGGGTGCTTCTACTAGTACAGGTGGCGCATATCACCAAATAGATTCTATGCCCTAGCATCCCGCTAGGAGTAGGAGACTTCATCAAATGTGGTTACCGGTATGTTACGAGATTTCCATCTTGTTGTATGTGCATTGTTAGATCCAGGGGCTACCTTGTCTTTTCTGATGACCTATGTGGCTAGTAGTTTCAAAGTCAGTCCCAAAATCTTGTCAGAATCCTTCTCAGTCTCTACTCCAGTGGGTGATTCAGTTTTAGTTAGGGTTAAGGATGCTACATCCAAGGCCCTGACTATCCAGTCCATTCTGGTAGTATGTGAGTATCCAAAAGTCTTCCCAGATGATTACCGGAAATATCTCCCAAGCAGGAGATTGATTTTGGTATTGACCTTCTTCCTAATACATAACTTATATCTATTCCTCCTTATAGAATGGCTCCAGCTGAGCTAAAGGAGTTGAAGCAGCAGTTGAAAGACCTTCTAGATAAGGGATTCATTAGACCGAGCAAATCCCCATGGGGTGCACCAGTTCTTTTTGTTTGAAAGATAGACAGTTCTCTTCGCATGTGTATTGATTATCGACAATCGGGAAAGGTCACCATCCACAACAGGTATCCTCTTCACAAGACTGATGATTTGTTTGACCAGCTTCAGGGTGCCAAGTGCTTTTTGAAGATAGATCTCAAATCGGGATACTATCAGCTCAGGGTTCGGGAGAATGACATCTTGAAGACAGCCTTCAGGACTCAATATGGTCATTACGAGTTTGTATTTATATCTTTTGGAATGAATGCTCCTGTAGATTTTATGGATTTGATGAACAGGGTTTTCAAGCCATACTTGAATATGTTCGTGATCGTGTTTATCGATGACATCTTGATATACTCTCGGAGCAAGGAGGAGCATTCTGCTCATTTGATGGTGGTGCTACAGACTCTTAAGGATCGCCAATTATATGCTAAATTCAGCAAGTGCGAGTTTTGGTTAAACTCAGTGGCATTTTTAGGCCATGTAGTGTCAAGTGAGGGTATAAAGATGGACTCTCAGAAAATATAAGCGGTGAAGAATTGGCCTAGACTGGTGAATCCTTCAGATATTAGGAGCTTCTTGGGCTTAGCTGGTTATTTTCGGAGGTTTGTTGAGGGGTTTTCAACTACTGCAGTGCCATTGACCAAATTGACCCAAAAGAAAGTGAAATTCCAATGGTCAGAAGCCTATGAGAGGAGCTTACAGGAGTTGAAGACTCAACTTACCTCGGCACCTGTGTTAACACTACCTGAAGGTACTGATGGGTTTGTGGTGTATTGCGATGCTTCTAGAATCGGCCTTGGTTGTGTATTGATGTAGCATGATAAAGTTATAACGTACGCTTCCAAGAAGCTGAAGGTTCATAAAAGGAATTACCCGATCCATGATCTTGAACTAGCGGTGGTGGTATTTTCCTTGAAGATTTGGAGACATTATCTGTATAGGGTTCATGTAGATGTTTTTACAGACCACAAGAGCCTACAATATGTGTTTACCTAGAAGGACCTAAATCTGCATCAAAGGAGGTGGTTGGAGCTACTCAAGGATTATGATATGAGTTTCCTTTACCATGTTGGCAAGGCTAAAGCAGTAGCATACGCTCTTAGTAGGCTTTCTATGGAAAGCGTGTCCCATGTAGATGAGGGGAAGAAGGAGTTGGTGAACGATGTGCATCGGCTTGCACGGTTGGGAGTTCGTTTGGTTGACTTGACCGATGGCGGTGTTATAATTCAGAGCGGGTCAGAATCATCCTTGGTGACTGATGTGAAATCTAGACAAGATGAGGATCCCATTTTTGTAAAGTTGATGGAAGCAATTAAGAGCCAGAAGGTAGAGGTCTTCTCCAAAAGGGGAAATGGTGTGCTTTGATACCGAGGTCGCTTGTGTGTTCTGGATGTTGATGATGTTGCACGAGGCTTATGGTTCCAAGTACTCCATACATCCAGGTGCCACCAAGATGTACTGTGACCTACAGAAAGTCTATTGGTGGAATGGCATGAAGAAGGACATCGCAGAATTAGTAGCTAAGGATCCAAATTGTCAACAAGTGAAGGTTGAGTATCATAGACCAGGAGGTGTGCTTCAGGATATCAGTATCCCTACTTGGAAGTGGGAGGAGATTAATATGGACTTCATCATAGGGTTGCCTCAAACTCATTGATAGTATAACTCCATTTGGGTGGTCGTGGACAGGTTAACCAAAGCCGCTCATCTTGTACCAGTCAAAACTACTAACTCAGCGAAGGATTATGCCAAACTATACATCTGAGAGCTATTTTGATGAATGGAATTCCCTTTTCCATCATATAAGACAGAGATACTCAGTTTACCTCCCAGTTTTGGAGGTCATTTCAAAACGGACTTGGTACTCAGGTAAAGCTCAGTACAACATTTCACCCACAAATGGATTGCCAAGCATAGAGAACTATTCAGACTCTTGAGGACATGTTGAGAGCATGTGTGATTAACTTGAACGGTAGTTGGGATGATCATTTGTCTCTCATTGAGTTCGCGTACAACAACAACAATCATTCCAGCATTCAGATGGCTCCGTTTGAGGCTCTCTATGGACGGAGATGTAGATTGCCCATTGGTTGGTTTGAAGTCGGTGAAGCTGCGATGGTAGGACCAGATTTAGTACATGATTCCATGTAGAAATTTTAGCTCATACAAGACAGATTGAAGACATCTTAAAGTCGCCAAAAGTCCTATGCAGATATGAGAAGGAGGGAGCTTGAATTCGAGGTTGATGATTGGGTGTTTCTAAAGGTGTCTCCCATGAAGGGAGTGATGAGATTCGGAAAGAAAGGAAAACTCAGTCCCCGTTATGTTGGCACGTACCGGATTGTGAAACGGGTTGGCAAGGTAGCATATGAGTTTGAGTTGCCCTCAGAACTAGCCTCAGTCTATCCAGTTTTCCATGTATCGCTCTTAAGGAAGTGTTTGGGTGATCAAACTCTAGTTGTTCTGGTGGAAAATGTCGGTGTGAAAGACAACTTTAGTTATGAAAAGTTTCCGGTGGAGATACTGGATCAGCAGGTTCGTAAGCTAAGGAACAAAGAAGTAGCCTCAGTCAAGGTTTTGTGGAGGAATCAACATGTTGAGGGAGCTACATCGGAAGCCGAGGAAGATTTGATGGCTAAATACCTGCATTTATTCCCTACCGGCTCAGTTTCAGCTTAAGGTATCAGTTTCCTCCTTAATACTCTATTTAGTTTCATGTTCAGCTCATGTACCTCAGTTTCTTTCATATGAATGGATGTATTTGTGGTTCGGGAATTCAGTATAGCCTTGTAGTTCAATTTGGAGGCAATCATTTCATCAGTTTTCAGCTTATATGATCAGTATTGGAGTATGATGATTGCATTTCTCAGTTTTCTATATGTTTTTCCACATTCGAGGTTGAATGTTCACAAGGGGGAGAAATTGTAATACCTTGGAAGTGCCTAAGACTGGACCTGGGATTTAAAAAATGAAAAGTAGTAGAAATCTAGAAAATTTTCTCAGAACGGGTCACTGCACGAGTTGTTAGAGAGACTAACGACTAGTTGGATGTGCCTATGAAGAGATACTGTAGGTCTAGAGTTGGGAGTGACGGGTCTCAGAACAACACATTAGATGTTACAACGAGTCATTGAAGTTAGTCATGGTGAGGTTAGTTCTGGATCAAGGGGGAAGTAATGAGTCGTGGTATGACCCGTTGTTCGAAGCAACGGGCCATTGTCAGCACCTGTTGGAAAGAATTCTAGGTTAAGGAAGTGGTGACAACGACTAGCAGCAACGAGTTTTTGGATCTTGTAACGACTCGTTATGTCCAATCGTGGTAGGGGATTTGAGAACTGATTCAAGGGTGTAACAACGAGGGGTGTAACAGACCATTGAAGTTAGTAATGGTCCGTTGTGAAGCCCGTGGTCACTGGTAGAGCAGTTTTTTATCATGACCCGAATGGATGCCTGGATCACAACAGGGGACAAGGAGCCCTAAGAGACCCCAAGTCGACCTATGGCATAAGCGTACATGTAACTCAATCAAGAACTGAATAACCATCAATACAATCATAGCGGAAGTATAACTTGAATATAACATCAGAATATAAAATCCAAAGCTGAATACATACATATGTCTTAATAACCTCTAATCATGACGAGTTGATGGGACAAGACCCCGACTAACCAGCAAGCTGAAACTGAGATACATAATGAAAATATGGAAAGTCTAGTCCTCAGAAGATGAGGACTCGCCAATAAAGAGATGCTAACTCTGATAAGCTGACTAAGAGCGGTCTGAAGCTAAGAGCTGGGTCCTGTATAGAAGTATGCAGTCTGTACGTGGAATGTACCGAGTATGCAAGGTAAGTAAAACCGTTAATGTAAGTAAAATCATTTAAAGACAATGCATTAATTAAAACATAATAGAGAGTAAGACTTGCATGCATTCTTTTTGAAATCATGACCTCTTCATAACATGATATAATGTGCTTATAACATTATAATTAAAGCGATTGACTAAAAGATGAATTCTGACATTTATAAGTAAAAGCTGAACATTGAGTCAAACCTGCTTTAGAACATGCATTTACATAAATCTCGTAAGTGATGAATATGCATATATGAAATCATGATGAACAATGGAAGACTCGTCTTTTAACTTACATACCACTATAGAGCTTACATGTTCCCGACTATTACACTCAAGTGGATAGAGTCGTCCAAAGCCTTGCCATGGCCAAGGACGCTACCACAATATCGATATCGAGCTGAAGGCCCATTTGGGCAAGGGGAAGCTCACAAGGGAGGTCCCAAGTCATATGATAGTATCAACCTATGCTGGTGCGTAGTTCTGAGGCATAGGGTAATCGACCCATAGCCTACTCGGTACTAGACAATACTCTCAAAAACATGCATATTCTCTACATCGTATATCATGAAACTCAACATCATCTATTGACGAAGCTCAATAATCAAATACATCTCAAATACGAAATCATGCATATGAGAAGCTTTAGTTCAAAACATACCACAAGCTGAAAAAATACTTGGGAGCCTTTTCTCTAAAATCATGTGGTAAGCTATGCATAGGAAGTCTTAATTCAAAACATACCACAAGCTAGAATATATATTTGGGAGTCTTCGCTCCAAAACAATGTAGTAAGCTTAGTTCGGGAAAATCATCATTTAAACTTAACATGTGGGCATTGCCCAAAGCTTTACCATTTTTAGAAATACTCAATTTTCATCGAAAACATAATTATAAACATGGTTAGCTTCAATCATGCTTTTCATCATAATATCTCATCATTATCACATATACTTCACAAATCTCACTTTTCATGATCATCTCGTCAATGGGCTTCAACATTCATGAGGCTAGAGATAAAATTTTAATAGAAATCATTATACAATTAGCCCATGCTTCAAAATTCGATAATAAAATCATAATTAATTCATACCCATGCATAGAAATAGATAATTCATTCCTTTGGGTAAAAACCCCATAGATAAATTATAGAATTTCATATTTTTTAGAGAGGGATTGGGCATGGGTGTGGAAGAAACCACCCATTTATAACCCTACATACCTGATGGAGACTGAATCTTACTCTCCCTTGAATTCCCAAAAAGGAATTGAAAGAAATTGAAGAAGAAACCTTGAATCTCCCTTTTAATCACCTCTCTATCACTCTTCTATTCTCTTACATGCACGAATGAAGACTTAGGATAGTTTCCCCCTCTAAAACGCACCTTTCATAGACTAAAACAACGTAGTTTAGGCTTTAGAAACTTGGGAATTACGAAAACATCCTTACTAATTTCGCAGAGAATAACTGTCAGGTGGTCCTAACGGACGACCCTACGACTCGTTGCTAGAGGGCACGACTCGTTATGTCGATCGTCAAGTGCAATGCCTTATTTGTTCTCCTAGGCTCGTAACAGGTCACTTCACGGCTTGTTATGGATGACCACGAGTCTCGTTAAGTACACTATCTCATTTCCAAACTTTCGACTCCAAACCTACCAATGACTCACCCCACGAATCGTTAAGGCTGACAATGACTCATGGGGACTCCCGTTAGGTACACTGCCCAACTTTCCTTTTCCCAACTATGTTTCCTTCCCCACGAGTTACTTGACGACTAGTGGGCTATCCTCATGAGTCATGAGATGACTCGTCCTGAGGTTGCAACAAAAATTCCCACTTTTTCCTCGTTTCAACTCCCGGGTTCGATCTTTGAGCTCCTGGGGTATAACAATATGTCCCCCTTGGGAACATTCATCCTCGAATGTTGGAAAGCACACAGAAAAGCAGAGATATGAAATTATCATTATCAAATACTGATCTTTTAAATCAAAAACTGGCGGAATGACTACCTCCGATTCAAAATATATACCTGAACTAAATTTGCAAATCATATACATTTACCATAACATAAAACAAACTTGCGCACATGAACTGAACATGAAACTAGATAGAGTATTAGGGTAATAACTGATACCTCAAACTAAAACTGAGCTGGTAGGGAACAGGTGAGGGTATTTAGCCATCATATCTGCATCGTCTTCTCACATAGCTCCCTCAACGTGCTGATTTCCCCATAACACCTTTACTAAATCTACTTCCTTGCTCCTTAGCCTCCGAGCCTGACGATGCAATATTTCAACTGGAACTTCCTCATAGCTAAGGATATCCTTTACACCAACGCTATCCACCGGGACTACTAGGGATGGATCTCCCAAACATCTCTTCAAAAGCGATACATGAAACACAGGATGCACAGAAGATAACTTTGAGGACAAGTCCAACTCATATGCTACCTTACCAACTCTTCTCATAATCCTGTAGGGACCAATATAACGGGGACTAATTTTTCCTTTCTTCCCAAACCGCATGACTCCCTTCATGGGAGATACCTTCAGATATACTCAATCGTCTACCTCGAACTCCAACTCTCTCCTCCTCACATCAGCATATGACTTTTGATGACTTTGAGTGGTTTTCAGCCTGTCCCTTATCAACTGAACCTTCACCATAGCGTCATGAACCAAATCTGTCCCTATCATAGCTGCCTCACCAACCTCAAACCATCCAATGGGCGATCTCATGGCCTCCCATAAAGAGCCTTGAACGGTGCCATTTAGATACTGGAGTGATTGTTGTTATTGTAAGCAAAATCGATCAGGGGCAATTGATCATCCCAACTACCTTTTAAGTCCATCACACATGCTCTCAACATGTCCTTGAGAGTATGGATTATTCACTTTGCTTGGACATCTGTTTGCGGATGAAAGGATGTGCTGAGCTTATCCTGAGTCCCAAGCCCCTTCTAAAAAGACAGCCAAAATTGAGAGGTAAATTGAGTACCTTAATCTGAAATGATAGACAAGGGCACTCCACGCAATTAAACCAACTCTTGAATGTATAGCTTGGCATAATCCTCCGCTGAGTCTGTGGTTCTGACTGGTAGAAAATGAGTAGATTTAGTCAGCCTGTCTACAACCACCCATGTAGAATCATACTATCGGTGAGTACGAGGTAGGCCTGTAATGAAGTCTATATTAGTATCTTCCCACTTCCAAATGGGAATGCTAATATCCTAAAGTATGCCTCCCTACCTTTGATGCTCAACCTTTACTTGCTGACAGTTCGGGCACTTGGCTATGAATTCTGCAATATCCCTCTTCATGACAGTCCACCAATATATTTCCCAAAAATCATCATCTTGGTGGCACCCGGATGGAAAGAATATCTGGATCCATGAGCCTCATGCAACATCCGACTCCTCAAATCATCGACATCCGAAACACATAGGCGACCCTAGTACCGCAGGACACCATCTCCCCCTTGGGAGAAACCTCCACCTTCTGATTTTGAATGGCTTCTTTCAGCTTCACCAAAATCAGATCCTCATCTTGTCTAGCTATCACATCAGCCACCAAGGGTTTCTGACCTATTTTGGACAACAACACTGCCATCGGCCGAGTCGACCAACCTAACTCCCAACCTTGCGAGTCGATGTACATATTTCACTAACTCCTTCTTTCCTTCATCCACATGGGACACAAACTCCATAGAGAGCCAACTAAGTGCGTCCACTACCATATTAGCCTTACTCTGATGGTAAAGGACACTCATATCGTAGTCCTTGAGTAGCTCCAACCACCTCCTTTGCTGAAGATTGAGATCCTTCTATGTGAATACATATTGTAAACTCTTGTGATCCATAAATACATCCATGTGGAAGCCATAAAAATAATGCCACCATATCTTCAATGCGAATACCACCACGGACAATTCAAGATCATGGGTCGGGTAATTTTTTTCATGGGCTTTCAACTGTCTTGAGGTATGTCTTATCACTTTCCCATGCTGCATCAGCACACACCCAAGTCCAATTCTCGAAGCATCACAATACACCACAAAACCTTCTACACCCTCTGGTAGGGTCAACCCCGGTGCGGTAGTAAGTCGAGCCATCAACTCTTGGAAATGCTTCTCACAAGCCTCCAACCATTGGAACTTTACCTTTTTCTGAGTCAACTTGTTCAAACATGATGCAATAGATGAGAGACCCTCAACAAACCTCTGATGGTAGCCAGCTAAACCCAAGAAACTCCGAATATTCGAGGGATTCACCGGTCTAGGCCAATTCTTTGCCACCTCAATTTTCTAAGAATCTACTTTTATTCCCTCGCCTAATACTACATAGCCCAAAAATGCTACCGAGTTCAACCAAAACTCGCACTTGCTGAACTTTGCATACAATTGGCGATCCTTGAGAGTCTGAAGCACTACTCTCAAATGAGCGGCATGCTCCTCCTCGCTTCGAGAATATATAAGGATGTCGTTGATGAAATAGATCACGAACATATCCAAATATTACTTGAACACCCTATTCATCAAGTCCATGAAAGCTATAGGAGCATTCGTTAGTCCAAAAGATATAACTACAAACTCATAATGGCTATACAGCGTCTTGAAGGCTGTCTTCGGGATATCACTCTCCCAAACTTTGAGCTGACGATACCCGGACCTGAGATCTATTTTTGAGAAACACTTGGCACCCTGAAGTTGGTCAAACAAATCATCGATCTCGGGTAAAGGATACCTATTCTTGATGGTGACTTTGTACAATTGCTGATAGTTAATACACATGCGAAAAGAATCATCCTTCTTTCGGACAAAGAGAACTGGTGCACACCATGGAGACTTGCTTGGTCTAATGAAACCCTTATCTAACAAGTATTTCAACTATACATTTAACTCCTTTAGCTCACCTGGAGCCATCTTGTAAGGAGGAATAGATATAGGCTGTGTGTCGGGAAGAAGGTCAATACCTAAATCAATCTTCCGCTCAGGACGAACACCTGGAAAATCATCAGGAAAGACCTCTGGATACTCACATACTACTGGAACTGATTGGAGAGTTGGGGTCTCAGACTCAACATTCTTAACCCTAACTAGACGGCACATGCAACCCTTATGTCACGACCTGAATGAAGGCTCGTTCGTAGACACGGGACAAGGGACCCTGAGAGACCCCAAGTCGATCCATGGAATAAGAATACAACTAAATCACTTACTAAACTAAATAAAACATGAATATAATCTCAGCAGAAGTCTAATTCAAAATCACATCAGAATAACATCTGAAGCTGCACATACATAAGTCTGAAAGCCTCTAATCTAGATGAGTTGATGGGACAAGACCCCAACTAACTCAACAATACTGAAACTAGAAATACATAAAGGAAAATGATAGTCTAGTCCTCGAAGGATGAGGAATCACCAATCTGAGCAGATACTATATCCGAAAGCGTCTAAGATTGGGACTGAAGTTGTGAGTCAGGTCCTGTATCATGGAACGATACAGCAGAGGAAGTATGCAGTCAGTATGTAAAATGTATCGAGTATCCAAGGTAAGTAAAACCTCTCTAGTAAATTAAATCATTTAAAAAATTTCACAACATATCATAATCTTTAAAGCATAAGTTGATGGGTTACATACATTCATTCTGAAATCGCAATTTTATCATAACATGACCATGCATAGCTTTATAACATCATGACCGATTCGAATGACTCAAAGATGAAACATAACATTTATATTGAAAAGCTGAACAATGAGTCAAACCTTGCTTTTAGAACATGCATGCGTAAAGTAATCATCATGAGTAATGAATATGCAAATCTGAATGATATAGACAGTGGGAGACTCGTCTCTTAACTGACGTACCACGATAGAGCTTACGTGGTCCTGACTATCACACTCAACTGGGCAGAGCCGTCCAAAGCCTTGCCAGGGCTAAGGACACTACCATGGTAACGATATCAAGCCGAAGGGCCAATCAGGCCGGGGATAGCTCACAAGGGAGGTCCCAATATTACAATAGTATCACCCTACATTGCGCGTAGTTCTGGGGCATAGGGTAATCGACCCTTAACCCTCTCGGTGCTAGACTCTTCTCCCAAAAACATGAAATGCTCTACATCATATATAATGAAGCTCAACATGAAATCATGCATAACTCAATATCATTTAAAACAAAGCTCAACATTGTCTATTGACAAAGCTCAATAATGCCATAAATCTCAATTATGAATTTATGAATTTATGCATATGAGAAGCTTTATTTTGAAACATACCACAAGCTCAAGTATAAATAGGAGCATCTATTCCAAATCATGCAGTAAGCTATATGTAGGAATACTTAACTCAACATACCATAAGCAAGAAATTATGAAATTTGGGAGAGTTCATTCCAAGCAATATGTTAAACTTATTTCGGGAAAATCATCATTTTAAATCAACATATGGCATTGCAAGACTTTATCATACTTGGATCTACTCAATTCATTTTGAAAACAATTTCATAATCATAAGTAGCTTTAGAAACATGCCTTTCATCATCAAATCTCATCATCATCATACATTCATTGTCAATCACCTCTTTTATGAACATTTAATCCATGGGCATTTACATTTCATAACTTAGAAAATATGATTTGTATTGAAAACAATTTAAAATCTGCCCAAGCTTCACAATCCATCAATATAAATAGAATCCAATCATGCCTATGTATATAGATTGAAGAATTATGCAATTTGGTGAAAAACCCATACTGGATCATAGGTGATTTATCATAATTGGATAGAAATTGGGCATGGGTGTGGAAGGAGACACCCATTCATAGCCTTACATACTTGGGAATGGTGAATTCTAACACCTTTTAATTGCCCAAGATGAGATTACTATGGAAACCATGAGATTTTGCCTTGAATCCCCTCTTAAATCCTTCAAACTTGCATGCATGGGAAGAATGACTTAGAGTAGGTCCTCCCCTGCTAAAAACCCACTAAAATGAGCCTTAAACGACGTAGTATAGGCCCCTAGGATTTAGGAATTATGTCAAAGCCCTTACTAAAATTTTCTGAAAATAATTGCTAGGGGGTCCCAATGAGGAACCTAACGACTCGTCACGAGGGGTCATGACTCGTTGAGTCATCCGTTAGGTACACTAGTTATCTGATATCTTTAGGTTCATAACGAGTGGCTTAATGATCTGTTGTCACTGACCCCAACTCGTGGCCATCTCCCTCCATGTACACTGCCTCCCTAACTCCAACATGTTTAAATTTCACCCAATGGCTTATACCACGACTAGTTGTCAGCACTAACGAGTCGTAGTCGCCTCCTGAAAAGTGCACTGGGGGACTTCACCTATTCTTTTCCTTTTCTCTCCCCCAATATTGACCTAATGACTCGTGGTGTCTGACTACGAGTCGTTCCCACGCCCGTGGGGACTCCTTCTCCTTTAGGCCTCCCCACGAGTCACTTGATGACTCGTGGGGTCTCCTACCGAGTCGTCCAACGACTCATCCTGCAACTGAAGCACCTAATTCCAATTTTCCCCATTTCAACTCCCGGGTTCGATCTTTAAATTCTCGGGGTATAACACCATAGAAATCATCTTCCAGGCCTTAAGGTAGGAAATAAAATGACCTACAGGCACAACTGAACTACCCTTCAATCCTAAGACTAGCTCACCCAGAAATCTGAACTTTACTGCCCGAGTTCTACAATTTACTAAAGCATAGCATGAAAATAGCCAATCCATGCCGAGAATAACATCAAAATCGGTCATGGCTAACTCTATCAAATTTGCTGAGGTGACCTTATGAAGGACTGAGACTAGGCAACCTCTATACACCCGGTCTAGCTACAACTAAGTCATCTACTGTAGTGGAAACTGTGAAGGGTTCTAACAAGACTTTGGGACTGACTCCGAAGCTACTAGCCATATAAGGTGTCACAAAAGACAAAGTAGCCCCTGGATCTAGCAGAGCATAAACATCAATATGGAAAACTCGCAACATACTAGTGACCACATCCGAGGAGACCTCCTACTCCAGACAAGATGCTAAAGCATAGAATCTATTCTGGTGCTGATCGCTAGCTGTGCTAGTGGATGCCCCTTGATGTGTTGAGCGTATAGGAGGGGCTGCTGAGCTAGAAGCTGGGCCTCGGCCCCCAACCTGATCTCGTCTCACAGCTGGACAATATCTAAGAATGTGTCGGGGCTGCCCATACTTGAAGCAAGCACTTGAACCTGCCAAACACTGGCCTGTGTGTCCTCGACCACATTTGTGACAAGTCGGGATGTTAGAATCTGTGGATCTACTGCTAGAGCCTGATGCCCGTCCTCTCTGATGATGTCTGGGCCTAGATGGCACACTTAATGCTGGAGATGCTGGGGCTGATGATCTCTGGTGGGTCTGCTATCGGTTCCCACCTCCGAACCTTTCCTGAGAGAATCTGTGGTCCTTGGTCCTGGCCCACTTGGCCTCCCTCTCCCTCGAATGTGCCGCCTCCATCTACTGGGTGTACAACACTATCCTTGGGAAGTCCAGTTCCGTATGGAGCATAGCAGTCCTACAATCCTTGTCCAAGTAGCCCGCTACTCCATGGGCGAATCTACTCACTCACATCCACTGATCGGTACCAACTATGGGAATATTTCAATAGGCGAGTGAACTCAAGGGCATACTATTTTACAGTCATTCTCCATTGCTTCAAATTCACAAACTGAGCTATCTTCAACTCCCTCATCTCTCGAGGGAAGAACCGGTCTAGAAATGCAACATGAAACTCTTCCCAAGTGACCGAACCTGCTCCTACGACCCTACTATCCTTCCATTGGCGAATCCAAATATGCGCGACCCCTTTTAACTGATAATAAGCCAACTCGGTGAACTCAACCCCATTCACCCCTATGACTTAAGTGATCTTGACAATATCATCTACGAACTCATGTGAGTCCTCATCTACCTCATACCTAAGGAACTCTGGCGGGTTCATCCGCAACAAGTCTTTGACTCGAGCCGCCTCTGCATTGCCATTTTGAGGAACATGCGCAATGACCTGCTGATTGACCTGAGTGGTCAAGGCCTGCGCAAGCATATGAATAGCGGCTCGAAATTCAACATGAGTAGCTAGCTCCGGTGCCTGGGGCTCCTAAACTGGTGGGGCTTGCTGATGCCCATGACCATTGCCATCCTAGTGGCCTTCACCATCTCTATTCCTCCTTTTGTTAAATCTTCGAGGAGCCATGATTGTGCAATTGCGAATAGCACGAATTAGAAGGATAGAAAGACTTTCATCGCACGACATAGATCATGAAATAAGGGAACATTTCCTAAACGTCTCATAGCCTCTTCATCATAGGTGTGGCGCGCTTTACACCCATGAAAAAGATTCTAATTCACATCTTTCAGACATCCTAGGACACTTTAAACCTATGGCTTTGATACCATGTTTGTCACGAACCGAACGAAGGCTCGGATCGCGACACGGGACAAGGAACCTCAAGAGACCTCGTTAACCATAAATACAATCATAGCGGAAGTCTAACTTTAATATAACATCAAAATATAAAATCTAAAGCTGAATACATACATATGTCTAAACTCTAATCATGACGAGTTGATGGGACAAGACCCCAACTAACTCAAAAAGATGAAACTGAAATACATAATGAAAAGATGGATATTCTAGTCCTCGAAAGATGAGGACTCACCAATAAGGAGATGCTAACTCCAATAAGCTGACTAACAACGAGGCTGAAGCTGAGAGTCGGGTCCTGTATCATGAAATGATACAACATAGAAGTATGCAGTTAGTACGTGGAATGTACCGAGTATGCAAGGTAAGTAAAACGGACAGTTAAAATACATAAGAGTTCATAAGAGTAGGACAACATGATGATAACATAAATATCATAATGCAAACACAAGGCTCAAGGTTTTCAAAACATTCGTAAATCATTCATAATCATAATCATAAGAGAAAAGCTTTATTAAACATGACTTGAGACAAAGTATATAATCATAACCATACATATATCATGAGGAACAGTGGGAGATTCTTATAACCGATATACCCCATATGAGCACACATGGAGCCTGACTTGTAAACCCCGAGTTAAGAGGGTGTCCATACCTTGCCAAGGGTAGAACCATGAAAGAGGTGTGATATTACAACAAAAGGCCAATTTAGGCAAAGGGAAAATATCATGGAGGTACCATCATGGCTACGTTGGCTCATAGTTCTGAGACTCAAGGCATGCTTGGACCCCGAGTCTACTCCTGTTAAATACTACTCCTAAAATATATATAGTGCTCATAGGATAATATAGATGCGATTCATAGACTAGTTAAAATCATGATAATCATAAGCATACTTGAAATACGTAAAATAGCCATGAAAGTAACGCCCGCAAGTCGTCCATGATCATAAATCCCTAAATCATGAAGTTCATGCATACTTGTAAAACATGTATATACTTGATATCTCATATATCCATGATATGTACTTGAGAAAAATCATATATTAAATCATAAATCATAATGGGTTAATGAACATCAAAATCAAAGTGGAACCATAATTTGATTTATCATGAAACGTACATAATTAGGCATAGTTTTATAGAAATTTAAATCCATAAGTTTATAATTGAAATAGTTATAAAATCTACCTATGATTCATAAAATATGCATTGATACATGAAGGAGATTAACCCATAGATAGATCATAAGGATTTCATAAGAATTAGGATAAAACCCCATAGAATTATCAATAGAATTTCATAATTTAGGGAGGAGTTGGGCAAGGTGCGAATGATTTCACCCATTGTGGTATGGAGAGTTATTTATCCTATTTGATGTGGAATTATATGCTTGTATATACATACACCCACACACCTCTAGGTTAGCACAATGCATCCACATATACATGCATATGGATTGAAGTATGATTTGAAGGAAAATACTAATTTTCAGCTTTTAAACTCAAATGCCTCATTTTTATTGATTTGAGATCCAAGGGGAGTGGACTGCTGTTTTTACTGATTTTAATTTCTTAATAGAGTTTACCATTTATAAATTCAGTCAAAGGCAAGATGCTATTCCAGTTATCCTTTACCTTACTAAATGCATGAAAGGTCATTTGTCAAGCAGGCCCGAGATCATTTGTCGGGTGTCTCTACTACTATGTCCGAGGTGAGATATTGGGCAACCTAAGGTTTTTTTTTTGGGTTTCACTAAAAGATTCCAAGGACATTTGTTGGGTCTCTCTACGTATTGCATTGGCTATACATTTCATTTCATTATCCTATACTGCACCACATCACCCTTGTATACTTATATAATATGTATATGTATATATTTGTATTTGTGTATTACTACTGTTTTCACTTTGCCATTGATATGTTGTAGTTTCTGGATAAGTTTCTGATATCAAGTCCTTTTCATATCTTTTATATTATATATTATTTTCTGAGCTTAGTTGCCCTATACTGGCTACTATGTACCCCGCGTTATGGTACTCATTCTACACTTCTACATCTTTTTTTGATGCAGCACTAGTGCAAGTCACCCTCACTAATCCTCTTCTCGTTCATGGACTTTTTTGGTAATTCAGATAGTGGTAAGCTTTTTTCGTCCACAGATTTACTAATTTCCATCTTGTATCTCTTGTCTATATTTTGTATCTGCTAGACAATTGTATTTCTTTTGTATAGCATTATTCTCATACTTTTAGAGGCTCTTGTACCGGTGAAACTAGGAACAGGATTTGTATCTTGTATATGTATTGTATTTCCTTGTTTCCTTAGTGCCCATGTTGTATATTTTGTACTTGTTATGTATATATCTATAATTTGTGGTCGTTTATCTCAGTTTTGCTTCCTTATTATCTTAGTTCATCTTTACTTTCACTATTCACTTTGGGATTTGGATTCCCTATTTTTTTTTTTGGGGGGGGGGGTTGTAGTAGGCACCATCATGGTTTGATTTGGATTGTGACATCATAGTGTTAGAGCTTTAGGTTCACCGATTTAAGTACAAGAGAAAGTGCCTAGTAGAGTCTTGTGGATCGGTATGATAATATTTTTATCCTATCTTCAGAAGGTTATAGGGAATTCTTAGAAAGAATTCCAACTCTTGATTCTTTACCGTGCGTACCATTTGTTTGTTTTATTTTTCTTCAGATGGTTCAGACGAGATCATCAATGGGTGAGGGCGAGGCTCCTGCACCTGTAGCTAGGGCCCCAGCTAAGGGTCGAGGTAGAGATAGATAAAGAGGTCAGGTGTCACAACTCAAGTTAGGACCCCAGGTCAAGATACAGAAGCTAGAACCACAAATGGCTCCAAGCTAACCCATAATACATACATAGCATGACTTAAGAGAAAAATTAAGCGGAAGTCTAAATATCATAAAGCATAAATAAGAGCAATAACATCACAACGTTGAGTCACAAAGCTAAACATGCTAACTTTATGTCTGAAAACCTCTACTATATGATGAGATGCTGGGACAAGCCCCCATATAACTCCAAGTTTGAAATTAAAACAAAATATAACTAGTGTAAACTGATAGATTTCCTCGAAAGATGAGGACTCACCCTAAGCGGGATGGAGCTGAACTTAGCGATTGCGAGCTAGCAATGAGACTGGAAGGGATCACCCAAACCTATATCATTAGACAATATAGCATAGAGTATGTGGTTAGTACTTTGAATGTACTAAGTATATAAGGTAAATAAAACGTGTTAGTAAATGTTAGTTAAAAATTATAAATATATCTCAAAATAGATCATAAGAGTAAGGGCTGTATGTTAAAGCCATAAATCTGATGTATACATATTCATAAGATTTTCATCATAACCTAAACATAATGACCCAAAGTTTAGAAATAAAAGTCATATAAATTGTCATTCTTGAAATCATAAGCAAAAGCTCATAAATTGATCAATGGGTCAAATATACTATAAAACATAATATAATAAGTCATGAACATGAGTAACTAAAATCATGAGGAACAATGGGAGACTAGTCATGTAATACCTCAGAAGTGCCTAAGAGTAGACCTAGGAATTTAAAATTCAAAACTGCTGAAAGTTGGGGAAAAGTTGCAGAACGAGAGCTACAACGACTCGTGGTAAGTAACCATGAGCCGTTGTGAGCAGTCATGGAAAGGGGTCAGGCCTGGTGGCAGTATAAACAATGAGCATTATAACGACTTGTTGCTATTAAGAACGATCTGTAGTCTGAAGTCAAGGTAAGGAAGTGAACTTTTACAGGAGACTCGACGGATGGATACCATGACCCATTGGAGGATACAATAAGTCATGGTAAGGCTAGTTGTGAAGGAGTTTAGAAATTTAAAAGAGGAAACAATGATCGAAGGAATGACTCATGGTATCTAAGGATGAGTTTTCCTGTCTATTCGTGGTGTGAATTCGAGAGAAGGCTGGGACAGTGCATAGCACGGATAGGTACCATAGGTCGTGGTATCCTCCAATGACCCGTTGGGTCGTCCGTTGTTTGGCCCAGTGAACAAATTTCTGCGAATTCAATAAGGTTATTTCTATCATTTCCTAAGTTTTAGGGGCCTTTACTACGTTGTTTAAGGCTCATTTCAGTGCGGTTAAGGAGAGGGAAAACCTATTCTAAGCTAGTTCATTCCATGCATGCAAGCTTGTGAGTTTGAAGAGAGGATTTAGAGAAAGTTCTGAAGTTTTCCATTAGAATCTCATCTTGGGCAATTAGAGAAGTGGTAAAATCATCCCTCCCAGGTATGTAAGGTTATGAGTGGGTGTCTTTTTCCACACCCATGCCCAATTTCTATCAAATCATGATTAATCACCTATGATCAAGTTTGGGGTTTTTTACCCAATTGCAAAGTTCTTCAATCTCTATACACGGGTATGATTAGATGATATTTATATTGATGAATTGTGAAGCTTGGGTATATTTTAAACTGTTTTCAATCCAAATTATGTTTCCAAAATTATGAATTTTAAATGCCCATGGATGAAAAGTTCATAAAAGAAGAGAATGATGATGAATGTATGATGATCATGAGATTTGATGATGAAGAACATGTTTCTAAAGCTACCCATGATTGTGAAGTTGTTTACAAAATAAATTGAGTAGATTGAAGTATGATAAAGCTTTGGGCAATGCCCACATGTTGATTTAAAATGATGATTTTCGCGAAATAAGCTTCCCATATTGGTTGGAGCAGAGTCTCCTTGAATTTCATATTTTTAGCTTGTGGTATGTTGAATTAAATATTCCTACATGTAGCTTACCACAAGATTTGGAGTAGATGCTTCCACCTATATTTGAGCTTGTGGTATGTTTTGAGATAAAGCTTCTCATATGCATAAATTCATAATTAAGATGTGTTTCGTTAATGAGCTTTGTCAATAGACAATGTTGAACTTTGTTTCATACGATGTTGAGTTATGCATTTTTTCATGTGCAGCTTTGTCAATAGACGATGTTTAGCTTCATTATATATGATATGGAGCATTGTATATTTTTGGGAGAAGAGTCTAGCACCGAGCAGGTTAAGGGTCGATCATCATATGCCCCAGAACTACGCGCCAACGTAGGTTGATACTATCATTATATTGGGACCTCCCTTGTGAGTTATCCCTAGCCCGATTGGTTCTTGAGCTTGATATCGATATCATGGTATCGTCCATCACCCTGGCAAGGTTATGGACGGCTCTACTCACTTGAGTGTGAGAGTTGGGACCATGTAAGCTCTATCATGGTATCACGGTTAAGTGACGAGTCTCCCACTAGCTATACTTTTCAGATTTGCATATTCATTACTCGTGATTATCTCCTTAAGCATGCATGTTCTCAAAGCAAGGTTTGTCTCATTGATCAGCTTTTATCACATATGTTATGTTTAAGCTTTGACTCATTCGAGTCAGTCATGATAAGATTTCAATTTTAGGATGAATGCATGTAGCCTTCCTTCTCAGAATTGAAAGCTTATGATATGTTATGAAATGTTCAAATGATTTATTTACCTAAGCGGCTTTACTTACCTTGCATACTCGGTATATTTCACGTACTAACTGTATACTTTCTATGTTGTATCATTTCATGATATAAGACCCGTCTCTCAGCGTCAGCCCTGCTCTTAGACAACTTTTTGGAGTTAGTATCTATTTGGATTGGTAAGTCCTCATCCTCTAAGGACTAGACTATCATTTTCCTTTATGTATTTCCAGTTTCAGTATTATTGAGTTAGTTGGGGTCTTGTCCATCAACTCATATAGACTAGAGGCCTTTTCAAACTTATGTATGTTTTAGCTTTAGATGTTATTTTGATGTTATGTTGAATTAGACTTCCACTGAGATCATATTTAAGTTTTCTTCTGTTTATTGAGTGAGTCAATTGTATGCTTATGCCATAGGTCGACTTGGGGTCTCTCGGGATACCTGTCCCGTGTCTACGATTTGGGCCTCCGTTCGGGTCGTGACAAACTTGGTATCAGAGCCATAGGTTTTGAAGTATCCTAGGGTGTCTGAAAGCCGTATTAAGTAGAGTCTGTTTCATCGGTGTGAGGCACCATGCCACACTTATGACGAAGAGGCTACTAGACATTTAGGAAATGTTCCCTTCTTTCATAATCTATGTCGTAAGATGAAAAGTCTTTCTATCCTTCTAATTCATGCTAATCGCGAATGAAGAATCATGACTCCTCGAAGGATGAATGCTAGGAGGAATGGAGGTGGTGAGGGCCATGAGAATTGAAATGGTTATGGGCATCAGCCAGCCCCACCAGTTCAGGAGCCTTAGGCACCGGAGCCAACCACTCATGCTAAGTTTCAGGCTGCTATTCAGATGCTTTCACAGGCCTTAATCGCTCAGGTCAATCAATAAGCCATTGCACATGTTCTGTAAAATGGCAATGTGAATGCGGCTCAAGTCAGAGACTTTTTGAGGATGAACCCACTGGAGTTCTTGGGGTCCAAAGTAGATGAGGACCTGTATGATTTCATTGATGAGGTTGTCAAGATCACCCAAGTCATAGGGGTGAGTAGTGTTGACTGCGCGGAGTTGGCCTCCTACCAGTTGAAGAGGGTGGCACATATCTTGTTTCGCCAATGGAAGGAAAGAAGGGTAGCAGGAGCAGGTTCGGTCACTTGGGAGGAGTTTCAGGTTGCATTTCTAGACCGGTTCTTCCCTCGGGAGATGAGGGAGTTGAAAGCAACTGAGTTTGTAAACTTGAAGAAGGTAAGGATGACAGTGCAAGAGTATTCCCTTGAGTTCACTCACCTATCAAAATATGCCCCAGAGTTAGGGGCTGACCAGAGGGCGCGGATGAGCATTGTTCATGGTATAGCAGGTTATTTGGATAAGGAGTTCCAGAGTGCTATGCTTTACCAGGATATGGACTTCCCTCGTATAGTGTTGTACGCCCAGCAGATGGAGGTAGCACATTCGAGATAGAGGGAGCCAAGAGGGCCAGGACCGAGGATCACAGGTTCTCACAGCAGAGGTCTGGTGGTGGACACAGACAGCAGACTCACCAGAGGTTATTTGCCCCGGCATCTTCGGCATTGAGTGTGCCATCCAGGCCTAGACATGATTAGAGGGGGAGAGCTTCATGCTCAAGGGGTCATAGAAGTAGACCCATAGATTTCAACATTCCAACGTGTCGCAGGAGTGGCCGAGGAAACACAGGATAGTGTTTGGCAGGGTCAGGAGCTTGTTTTGGATGTGGGTAGCCTAGAAATATGCTCAAAGATTGTCCGGCTGCGAGACGGGATCAGGTTGGGGGCCGAGGCCCAACTTCTAGTTCAGCAGCCCCTCCCCCACAGACAACACATCAAGGGGCATCTACTAGCACAACTGGCGGTCAGCGCCAGAATATATTCTATGCTTTAGCATCTCGTCAGGAGAAGGAGGTCTCCCCGAATGTGGTTATTGGTATGTTGTGAATTTTCCATATTGATGTTTATTCTTTGTTAGATCTGGGAGCTACCTTGTCTTTTGTGACACCATATGTGGCCAGTAGCTTTGGAGTCAATCCTGATGTTTTGTCTGAACCCTTCTCAGTTTTCACTCCAGTAGGTGACTTAGTTATAGCTAGCCGGGTGTATAGAGGTTGCCCAGTCTCAGTCCTTCATAAGGTTACCTCAGTAGATTTGATAGAGTTAGCTATAACCGATTTTGATGCTATTTTTGGCATGTATTGGCTATTTTCATGCTATGCTTAGTTAATTATAGAACCCGATCAGTAGAGTTCAGATTCTAGGGTGAGACAGTCTTAAAATGGAAGGGTAGTTCAGCTATGCCTGTAGGTCGATTCATTTCCTACCTTAAGGCTAGGAAGATGATTTCTAAGGGGTGCATGTACCATCTAGTTAGGGTTGAGGACATGGAGTCTGAGACTCCGACCATCCAGTCTATATCGGTAGTACATGAGTATCCAGAGGTCTTTCCTGAGGAATTTCCAAGTGTCCCTCCCAAACAGGAGATGGATTTTAGTATAGATCTTCTTCCCGACACACAACCTATATCTATTCCGCCCTGCATAACGGCTCCAGCCGAGCTAAAAGAGTTAAAGGATTGGTTGAAGGAACTGTTAGATAAAGGCTTTATTAGGCCGAGTAAGTCTCCATGGGGTGCACCAGTCCTATTCATTCGGAGGAAAGATGGCTCCCTTTGCATGTGCATTAATTATAGGCAGTTGAACAAGGTCACCGTAAAGAACAGATATCCTTTATCTAGGATCAACAATTTTTTTGACCAGCTTCAGGGTGCCAAGTGTTTCTCCAAGATTGATCTTAGGTCCGGGTATCATCAGCTCAGGGTTTGGGAGAGTGATATCTCAAAGACTGCTTTTAGGACTCGGTATGGTCACTATGAATTTGTTTTTATGTCTTATGGACTAACCAATGCCCCTGTAACTTTTATAGATCTAATGAACAAGGTGTTCAAGGAATATCTAGACATGTTTGTGATTGTGTTTATCGACGACATCCATATATACTCTCGGAGCGAGGAGGAGCATGCCGCTCACTTGAGAGTTGTGCTTCAGACCCTCAAGGATCGGCAGTTGTATGCAAAGTTCAGCAAATGTGAGTTTTGGTTGGACTCTTTGGAATTTCTAGGCCATGTGGTCTCAAGTGAGGGCATAAGGGTAGAATCTCAGAAGATCAAGGTGGTAAAGAATTGGCCTAGACCACTGAATCCATCAGATATCAGGAGCTTTTTGGGCTTAGCGAGTTATTACTGTAGATTTGTTGAGATCTTTTCATCAATTGTGGCCCCGTTACTAGGTTGATTCAGAAATAGGTGAAGTTCCAATGGTCCAAGGCTTGTGAGAAATGCTTCTAGGAATTAAAGACCCGACTCACTTCAGCACCATATTGACCCTACCCGAGGGTACGGATGGATTTGTTGTGTATTTTGATGCTTCGCGAGTCGGACTGGGATATGTGTTGATGCAGCATAGGAAAGTGATAGCATATGCCTCAAGACAATTGAAAGTTCATGAGAAGAATTATCCGACCCATGATCTTGAGTTGGCCGTTGTGGTATTCGCCTTGAAGATATGGTGGTATTACTTGTATGGGGTCCAAATAGATGTGTTCACGGATCACAAGAGCTTGAAATATGTGTCACAAAAAGATCTCAATATTCGACAAAGGAGGTGGTCAGAGCTACTAAACGACTACGACATGAGTGTCCTTTACCGCTGGGCAAGGCTAATGTGGTAGCAGACGCACTTAGTAGGCTCTCCATAGAGAGTGTGTCCCACGTGGATGAAGGAAAGAGGGAGTTGGTGAAAGATGTCCATCGGCTTGTATGGTTGGGAGTTAGGTTGGTCGAATCGACCAAAGGCAGCGTTGTTGTGCAAAATGGATCAGAATCGTCCTTGGTAGTAGATGTGAATGCTAGGCAAGATGAGGATCCATTGTTGGTAAAGCTGAAGGAAGCCATTCGGAGTCAGAAGGTGGAGGTCTTCTCCTAAGGGGGAGATGGGGTGTTGCGGTACCAGGTCCGTCTATATGTTCTAGATGTTGATGATTTGAGGAACCGGATATTGCATGAGGCACATTGATCCAGGTATTCTATCAATCCTGGTGCCACCAAGATGTATCATGACTTGCGGGAAATGTATTAGTGGAATGGCATGAAGAAGGGTATTGCCGAATTCGTAGCTAAGTGCCCAAACTGTCAACAAGTGAAAATTGAGCATCAAAGCCGGGAAGCATACTTCTGGATGTCATTATTCCCACTTGGAAGTGGGAAGAGATTAATATGGATTTCATTACCGGTCTACCTCATACTCGCTGACAATATGAATCCATTTGGGCGGTGGTCGACAACTTCATTTCATATGATGTTGAGTTATGCATGTTTTCATGTTCAACTTCGTCAATAGACGATGTTTAGCTTCATTATATACGATGTAGAGAATTGTATATTTTTGGGAGAAGAGTCTAGCACCGAGCGGGTTAAGGGTCGATCAGCCTATGCCCCAAAACTACGCACCAACGTAGGTTGATACTATCATTATATTGGGACCTCCCTTGTGAGCTATCCCTGGCCCGATTGGCCCTTGATCTTGATATAGATATGATGATATCGTCCATCGCCCTGGCAAGGTTATGGACGAATCTACCCACTTGAGTGTGAGAGTTGGGTCCACACAAGCTCTATCGTGGTAAGTTGGTTAAGTGACGAGTCTCCCACCAGATATACTATTCAGATTTGCATATTCATTACTCATGATTCTCCTTAAGCATGCATGTTCTCAAAGCAAGGTTTGACTCATTGATCGGCTTTTATCAAAAATGTTATGTTTCAACTTTGAGTCATTCCAGTTAGTCATGATGTTATAAAGCTATGCATGGTCTTGTCATGATAATATTTTGATTTTAGGATGAATGCATGTAGCCTTCCTTCTCAGAATTGAAAGCTTATGATATGTTATGAAATGTTCAAATGATTTATTTACTTAAGCGGTTTTACTTACCTTCCCTACTCGGTACATTCCACGTACTGACCGCATACTTCCTATGCTGTATTATTTCATGATACAGGACTCGGCTCGTAGCTTCAGCCTAGCTCTTGCACAGCTTTTCGAAGTTAGTATCTGCTTGGATTAGTGAGTCCTCATCCTTCGAGGAGACTATCATTTTCCTTTATGTATTTCCAATTTCAGTATTGTTGAGTTAGTTGGGGTCTTATCCCATCAACTCATCCAGACTAGAGGCTTTTCAGACTTATGTATGTGTTAGCTTCGGATGTTATTCTAATGTTATGTTGAATTAGACTTCCGCGAAGATTATATTTAAGTTTTCTTCTGTTTATTGAGTGAGCCAATTGTATACTTATGCCATGGGTTGACTTGGGGTCTCTCGGGATCCCTTGTCCCGTGTCTACGATCTGAGCCTCCATTCAGGTCGTGGCAAGTCATAACTGACAACCAGCATGTATGAGCGCATGATGATCCCATATCTTGCCCACATGTAGGAGAGCCATCTTAAACCTTTCCAGGGCAAAGGAAGAAAGAGGTGTGATCTCTTGGTGTGCCCTTGGGCGAGGGAAGCACTCTCTTGAGGGGTCCAAATAAGAATATATCCTACGTTTCCGCATAGTTCAGAGACTAGGTTCCTCAAAATCCCTGGTCTACTCGATTATAGACACTATTTCTAAAACATGCATATTGCTCATATAATCATATTCTCAAAACATAGCTTAAATTTGAATAGCTGGGGAGTCTTGACTCTAAATATCTCTTTAAAACTGATCTTATAGGCCTTGGCCAAAATTATGATAAAAATACTTAACTTGCATGGGCTTACCCAAATCATGGAATTATACGTACTTGAAATAGACTTCATATTTCAAAATCATGGAATCATGAGTTAATAATTCATAAGTATTCATGCATGCTAGATAACTTATTACACTAGAAATCATGGAATTATAAGCCTAAATTTCATAAAACATGCATAATAGGGCATAATTTCTAATAACTTGAAATTCATGATAATCAAATTGAAGGTAAAATCATCCCCAATAGTCTTAAATCATTACTTATAACATGAGGGAATTGGACCCATAGACATAACATAAATAATTTAATAGAATTGGGTTAAAATCGTAGAATTCCAATACACTTGATTAGATACTTGAATTCATGAATTGGAGAAGAGATTGAGCATGAGGGTAGAAGAAATTCCCATTCATGGCCTTACATACCTGGGTGGATTGATTTCTATGCTGGTCTTGAAATACCAAGAGAATTAAGGAAGAAATTGAGGAGGGACTCTAGTTTGATCTTGGAAGAGGATTTCAAATTCAAAGCATGAATGAGAGCATATTGACTTAAACTAGGTTAAACCCTCTTAAAATACACTTAAGGAATCTTAAAAGACGTCATCAGGAAGTTAAGAGCTTAGGAATTTACAAGACTTCCCTTGGGAAATCGCATAAAATTTCCGACTGCCAGCTATAACGACCCATCCAATGAGTCACTGTAGGACTTGATGACTCGTTGGATCCATCCATTATTTCTTGGAGTACTTCTGGTGCTCTTCTGTGTTCTTGACCAATGACTATATAGGATGTGTCATTATATGGAGCAATGACTCAATAATCCTCTTATCGTCACCACTGTCTCATTTGCATAAATTTCTAACTCCTTCAACGAATACATACCACGAATTGTTACTTGCCCCAACAAGTCGTGGTATCTGTCCATTGTCTCAAAACCAACTTGACCCCTTTTTCTGAACTCCACTTAACGACTCCTTAGGACACCCCTTAAATGAACCAACGAGTCATTGCTAGACTCATTGTTTCTGAGGGCTTGACCAAAGGCTTATAACGAATCACACAACGTGTCATTATTTCGAACACTGAATCATTCCTTGAGTCGTTCTGTGATTGGTGTAGATTTTTTCTGTTTTCTATAATTCGACCCTCGGGTTAGTTCTTAAAGACTTTTAGGGTGTTACATCGAGGCTAAGCATAAGCTGCGTGCCAGCTTGAGTTTAGGCTAAGGCGTAGTCACCTGAGCCAGATATTGCAGTTGAGGAGTTACAGTGTCAGTCGGAGGGTGTGGGCTAGCCTAGCCTCCATTAGAAATTGTAGTCAAGCTGCTTCATCAATATACCATGGTTAGGATCCTTAGATTTTTTTGAGGGCATATGGCAGGTAAGGACCTTGCATGGAACTCCAGGTGGTTCACAAGGTAGTGATGAGGCACAGATTTTTACCCAGGCAGCAGCACAGGGTGTTTCGAGTTTAGAAGCACGACCTGCTGTTGTGGTTCTTCGTCTAGAGGTATTTCTAGTGCCAATTATTGCTCAGCCTACTGTAGCTAGGCCAATTATGTCTTCTCAGTAGCAAAAGATACTTAGTGGCCCTCTGAGGATTTTAGGTGCCTTGGGAGAGGATTCCCATGAGTTTCTAGGAGAGGTTGCATATCCTTGGTCTATTGAAGTTGCATGGGGTAGACTACATTATATTTTACATGGAGGTGTCAGCTAAGCAGTGGTGGAGAGATCACCATGAGTGCAGGCCAGTCAAGCACCTTCGATGACTTGGGCTTAGTTCTCTGAGGCTTTCTTGGAGAAGTATATACCTTGCAGCACGAGAGAGAGAGAGGTTGAGGGATGATTTCACAGACCTTCAATAGGGAAATAGGGATTATAAGATGATCTAAAAATAGCCTCACTCTCTCAAAGATATTTAAGTGTACAACATTGAACTATAGGCTCCCTTCAGGTAAATCATCGCTAATGTAGAGTTGCAAAGCTTGAAATCACTAAGAACATGTGGGTTATAAACCAAGCTAGCGGTAAGGGTAGGACATCATTTAGTTCAAGTTACTAGAATCTCCCTAACGCATTTGTGACATAAATCAAACATCCCGCTCACAACATAGAGTCAACTCCACCTTATCTCTCCTTTCACAATCCAAGTTTTCCCAAATAGCCATCCTTCTGAACACCTTTGGTTTCTACATTAAGCATCTACTACACAAGAGATAGCACCACTCAAAATAATAATAATAATAATAATAATAATAACAATAATAATAATAATAATAATAATAATAATAATAATAATAATAATAATAATAATAATAATATTATTATTATTATTATTTCTTTCTTCCTTTTGATAACAATATTTCAAACAACTATTTTTTACATTAAATATTCGGTGTTACCTCACATTGAAGCTCATTCCTCTTTTCTCCTTTTCTGCACACCCCCAAACATAGGTTTTTGCCTACATCATCATTTCATTTCTCATTTTTTGCCCAAATCGTGGGCTTTTAGCCCCCATTTTCTCCTGTCACTAGCAATTAGGGAGGAACGGATATCAAAGTAGAGGATTTAAAAAGGATCAAGGCTTGTAATGTGATTTCTAAAAATAAGGTTTAAGGCTAAAAAATGGTTAACTAAGATCAATGTTAAAGGAGGGAATTTTCTTTGGTGAAGTGACTATCCAAAAAGGACCTAAAGTCATTTCCCAAGTTTAGACACATCTAGAATTTTTCCTTGAATCACATTCAGAGCAAATTCTAGACGATATGCGTACATAGGAACAAACAATAACCTTAACAAACATGGCATCACAATTCCAAGGAGCCTAGATATTGTCACAATCAATTGAAAAGTATGACTTTTGCAACGTTATTCTAAGTTCCAAACAACTCATTTGTGATTCAAAAAGTCAAAAAAAGAATGTAGGCATCATGACAAGAGAGTGCTTTTTAAGTTTATTTACCCCTCTTTTCTCAAAAATTAAATTTATTTGCCAAGAATATTTTTTGGTGGTACCGCTCAAGAGAAGTGCACAAAAACTCAAATGACAACTAAATATAGAATTTTCCCTTAAAAAGTCACCTCTCAATCCATTATTGGAAAATGCCACTCGGTTCGACATAAAAATTAAGATAAGAAAATTTTTTCTCTTTGAAAAATAACTGTAATATAAAGAAGACTCTCAGAGTTTATTCACTAGCTACTATTTACAAGGAAGATGTTAAAAAGAAAGCCATGACAATTTTTTCATAAGAATAATGTCACACAATCTATTACAGGACCAAATTATGCATCACTAATGAATGGATTACTTAAACTTCACCCCAACAAAAATAATGCATTGTCCCTAATGCACAAGATTAAACAAAATAAGGGAAAAATGGGTGAAAGAACTTCCTTGACCAGTAGAGGTGCATTCACAACCATGCATGACGCATAAGAGATGGACTTGCAAAGAATAAAAGTTTCAGAACACTACCTCAAACCTTGACTACACATCATGCCTCAGGTTGGTGCATGGAATTGCATGTGCAAAATAGATGTGGAGGGGGATATATGCATCAGAAGCTTCAATGATCTGTCTAAGGAAATGTGTGCAACCTAAGTGATGCATTTTGGTACTTGCATTTCCTAGATGCCGCATAGGAGCACAATTTTGAAAGTTTTTCTTATAAGTTTTCTGGCTAGCACATGCACCAAATCTGTGTTCTACAAAACCCCACATACATCTCATATGTGTTCCGTAGACGCCCTCTGGACATTTCCTAAGACAGCTCGTGGTGAGCTACAAAATATCTATTATAAAAACAAAAACAACAACAAGTGAAGTAAGAAAAATGAAAATTAAAAACACTTGGGTTGCCTCCCAAGAAGCGCTTGATTTAACGTCGTGACACGACATCATCAATTTTACCATTTTATTTTTCACTTTGAACTTATGAATTGCACCCCTAATTTATTTTCCAATTTTCTACTCTGCTCGAGAGGTGTTGTGGTGCAAACATAGAGGCACCAAGCAATAGATGTTTCATCTTGCACTTCTTGGTCCTTGAAGGAGGGATGTGATTTTTCCCTGTTGGCATGACCAACTTTAAGATGAAGTTACTTTAGTCTTCCACTTCAAAATCCTCCATAGATTTGGTTTCCTCAATTTCTACACCGTCAAGAAAATACAGTGTTGAAAAATGATTGGAATGCAGTCTAAGTCGCTCCATTATCAAGCATGCTTCCTTCTTAACATCCTCCCTGTTAAATTCTCTAGAGTCCTCAAAAATGATTTGATGAACTTTTCTTTGGAAATTTAGTGTCACCTTTTCAGTTTCAGTATCTTGCATTGTTGTTGGGTTGGGTAGCTAGAAAATCTCCCTTTCCCCTTCAAAATCCATCTTGAAATCTTCTTCATTGGGAGTTGACTCAAAACTACCACCCATGACCAATTGATGTTGAGCATTGCATGCCTTAATCATAGCATTGTTTAATTTGGCCTCTGATTCTCGGGTAGCGATATCTAATAGCTCCACTACTTGACTTTGCTCAGCATGCATGTTTAGGAAGTTTTCTATCAGCCGTGAAGTGCCTTCAAAGTGATCCCCATATACTTCAAGTTGTTGACCTCGCTTTGATAGCCGATCATCGCTCACAATTTCCACCTAGTCAAGTTTTTTTTCATGATGTGAATTTTGCAAGGCTTGTAAAATCATCCCATGGAAAAATCCATATTTTGGATATGTCACGATTCGAACCTAGGCGTGGATCGAGACACAGGACAAGAAACCCCAAGAGGCTCCAAGTCGACCCATGGCATGATCATAGCATAACATTAACCAGACAATAACTAATAGAATCATAACTGAGAGAAAGCTAACTGATAATAAAACATAATCTAATAAAAACCCTGATACATCAACTGAATCTGTTTACACAAGTCTGAAAGCCTCTACTACACTGATGAGTTACTGGGACAAGCGCCGAACTAACTCCTAAAGTCTAAAACTGGAGAATAAATGAAAATGAAAAACATAGATAGCGTCCTCGGGAGATGAGGACTCACCACAAGCAGCTGAAATGGGAATGGAGCGGATCTAACCACGCAGCTGGTTCTGAAAACCTGAATCTATATCATGAAACAATAAGCACATAAAGTATGCGGTCAGTACTTGGAATGTACTGAGTATGCGTGAAATGTAAGTAAACTTAAACATGCAAGTATACAATAGGGAAGTAAACTGAATGCATCACTAAAATATAACTGAGCTGAAATACAATGACCCTGTCTGGATAAACATTAGTATTGACATAAAGCTTTTATTTGAAAATATTTACTGAAGTATAATCAACTGATGCATAAGGGTCATATGCTGTACATGTACTGAGAACTGAAGCTGTAACTGCTATCATACACTTTACTTCCCATCTGCTGATAATTGAGACTGAATTTTACTACATTTGATTTAAACTAAAATCTGAGTCTACATAGAGCTAAACTGAACTGATATCATGGATTAAGCTAAGGGAGACGTTCTCTACTATGGAGTGTCCCTGACAGACTAAGGGAAACATTCTTTGCTATGGAAAATCCTTGAGTGACTAAGGGAAACATTCTTTGCTATGGAGAATCCCTGACTGACCAACGGAGACATTCTCTGCTAATGAGAATCCCTGGCTAAGCTAAGGGAGACATTCTCTGCTAATGAGAATCCCTGATTGAGTTAAGGGAGATATTCTCTGCTAATGAGAATCCCTGACTGAGCTAAGGAGAACATCCGGACTGACTAAGGGGAAACATTCTCGACTATGGAGAGTCTATATAAACTAGAACATAAAATTCACTGGTATGATGTCATTGATCTAGTCTAAGCTAGTTTAGCTAATCAGAGACATGAGCATTCGACTAATTATATCATATTGAATATCATACTTGTCACGACCCAAACGTACACTCGAATCGTGACACGGGACAAGGAGCCCCACGAGACCCCATGTCGACCCATGGCATGAGCATACATATAATCCAATCATATGAGCAGAAGACTTAACATATAAGAACGCTACAATAACATAGCCAAAGGGGAAAATCAGTACAAGACTTATACATTACAGTTGAATACAACTTGTAGTCTGATAAGCCTCTAAACATGAAGGACGGATTGATGGGACAACTCCCCAACTAATCCAACATCCAGAAACTAAAAGAACAACATAGAGTATGAACATACAGCCTCAGAAACATGAGGATTCACCAAGAGCGCTGAGAGAAAATCTGAAACTATCTATGGGTGAGGATGAGCCTTAGAACTGGGACCTATATCATGAAACGATGCAACATAGAAAGTATGCAGTCAGTACGTGGAATGTACTGAGTATGCAAGGTAAGTAAAAAGGATATTTAAAACATGTATAAAGTTCATAAATTATCATAAGGGGTAGGACATCATGCTCGTATGGTAAATTATAATAAAATATCATACGACTTAAGGTTTTTCAAAACATTCGTGACATAAACATAATCATATTATAATAGAAGAGATTTACTTAACATGACTTGAGCCAACATACATAATCATAACATGCATAAGTCATGAGGAACAGTGGGAGATTCTCTTAACAAACCTACCCCATATGAGCACACATGAAGCCCGAATTCTAACCCTAGTTGGGAGGGTGTCTGTACCTTGCCAAGGGTAGAACCATGAAAGTGTGATATAACCATGAAAAGGGCCATTTGGGCCAGGGACTAACAAGAAAAGGGTCCCAACATACCTCGGTGGCACTTAGTTAATGAGATTCGGGGCTTAACCTGAGCCTCGAACCTATTCGGTGTTCGATACTACTCCCAAAACATATATAGTGCTCATAATAATACATACATGAGTTCATGGGCTAGTTAAATCAGGATAATCGTAAACATGCTTGAACATATGTGATCTAGCCATCACATGGGGCCCGTGAGTCGGCCAAAAACATAATTCATGATTAATAAGATTCTTACATACTTGTATATCATGCATATAGCTTGTATTTCATAAAATCATAATGGATAACATAATAAATTCATAATTTAGAACATAATTTATGCTAGGCTTGTAAAGAACATCATTGGGAAAATAAATCATAAATCGATTCATCATGGGGCATGCATAATTAAGCTTAATTGCTTAGAAATCAAAATAAACAATACTATAATCAATTTAAATCTCGAAAGATGATCGAAATCCATAGATTATGATAATATTTCAAAATCACAAAACCCATAATTAAATCATTTGATTTTTATAAATAAATTTCAAAACCTCATGAGTGTTTGATAAATTTTAAGTAAAATCATAGAGTAGGGGTATGAGTGTGGAAGAATTCACCCATTGATAGCCTTACATACCTGGGATTATCTGATTCGAACATTCCGTAGAAGCGCAAGAATGAAATTGGAAGAATTGAAGAGACGAACTTAAAATCTCCTTAGATCACCTTTCAATATTCTTGCATGCATGAATGAGAGTTTAGAATAGGTCATTTTATTAAAAACACATCTTTCCCAAGACAAAACGACGTAGTTTAAGGCCTCATATCGTGAAAAATTGAAATTACCCTTAATGAACCTGCCCTGAAATCTAGTTGGATGGAACCCATGTACAACACTAACGGGTCGTTGGAACCAACGACGACCCATCATGTTGCTCGTTGCATTAAATGCTGGAAGCCTACTTCTGAAACCAACCAACAGAGAGACAGGATGACTCATCCTATCAACTAATGGGTCGGTCAATCAGTCGTTGTTTCCTTCTTCTGAAACTCTGAACTCCTTTACAACGAGCCTCACCACGACTCGTTGTATCCTACAACGGGTCATGGTATCCATCCGTCATCTCCACTACTAAATCCCACTACCCTACCACGACTCCTGACAATGGATCGACCCTTCTCACAATGGGTCATTGTGACACCCGTTGTCTAAACTGTCACCAGGCCTAGCCTCTTACCACAGCTGCTTACAAAGGCTCGTGGTTACACACCACGAGTCGTTGTTCCTCGTCCTGCAACCTTTTTCCCATATTTTTACAGGTTTTCAACTTTTCACTTCTGGGTCTATTCCTACGCACTTTTTGGGGTATTACAACATCTCCCCCTTGGGAAGATTCATCCTCGAATGTTAGAAACAAGCAAAAAACAGAGACATGCAATTATCATATACAAACACTGATCATTTTAACCGAAATATTTACGGAATGACTATCTTCGATTCATAACACATTGCTGAACTGATCGCATGCTTCACATACATATTCATACAGATAAAAGAAACTTGAACACATGAACTGGACATGAAAACTAAATAGAATCATAGAGTAAAATTGATACCCCAAGTCGGAACTGAGCCGGTAGAGAATAAATGCGGGTACTTAGCCATCATATCTGCTTCGGCTTCCCACGTAGCTCCCTCAACATGTTGATGTCTCCACAAAACCTTAATTGAGGCTACTTCCTTGTTCCTTAGCTTACGGACTTGACGATCTAATATTTACACTGGAACTTCTTCATAGCTGAGGTTGTCTCTTACACCGATACTGTCAACCGAAACAACTAAAGCTGGATCTCCCAAGCACTTCTTCAAAAGAGACACATGAAACATGGGATGTATTGAAGATAGCTCTGATGGAAAATCCAACTCATACGCCACTTTACTAACTCTTCTCACCACTCGATAGGGGCCTAAATATCGGTGACTGAGTTTCCCTTTCTTTCCAAACTGCTTGACCCCCTTCATGGGATATACCTTGAGGAATACCCAGTCATCCACATCAAACTCCATATCCGTTCTCCTCACATCAGCAAATGATTTATGATAACTCTGAGCGGTTTTCAACAGGTCCCTTATCAACTGGACCTTTACCATGGCCTCATGAACCAAATCAGGTCGTATCATGGCTGCCTCACCAACCTTAAACCATTCGATGGGTGATATAAACCTTCGCCTGTAAAGAGCCTTGCGCAATGCCATCTTGATACTAGATTGATAGTTGTTATTATAAGCAAACTCGATTAAGGGTAAATGATCATCCCAACTACCTTTAAAATCCATCACACATGTCCTCAGAGTATGGATTGTTCGCTCGACTTGGCCATCCGTTTGCGGATGAAAGGATGTGTTGAGCTTGACTTGAGTCCCAAGTCCCTTTTGAAAAGACCTCCAGAATTGGGAGGTAAACTGAGTACCACGGTCTGAAATAATAGACAAGGGAACTCCATGAAGTCGAATCAACTCCCAAATATACAATCTGGCATAATCATCCGCTGAATACGTGGTCTTGACCGGTAGAAACTGTACAACCTTGATTTACCTGTCTACCACCACCCAAATGGAATCATAGTGTCATCGAGTACAAGGTAGGCCTGTAATGAAATCCATGTTAATCTCTTCCCACTTCCATATGGGAATGCTAATATCCCAAAGTACGCCTCCCGGCCTTTGATGCTCGACTTTCACTTCCTGACAGTTTGGACATTTGGCTACGAACTCTGCAATATCCTTCTTCATACCATCCAACCAATAGATTTCATGAAAGTCTCAGTACATCTTCATGGATCCCGGATGGATAGAATATCTGGCACCATGTGCCTCATGCAATATCCGAACTTCAAATCATCAACATCTGGGACACATAGGCGACCCTGGTATCGTAGCACACCATATCCCACTTGGGAGAAAACCTCCACCTTTTGACTCTGCACCGCTTCCTTCAACTTCCTCAAAATTGGATCCTCATCTTGCTTTGATTTGACATCAACCACCTAGGACGATTCTGACCCATTCTGCACAACAACGCCACCATCGGTCGAGTCGATCAATCTAACTCCCAACCTTGCAAGTCGGTGGACATCTTTCACCAACTCATTCTTTCCCTCAACCACGTGGGACACACTCTCCATAGAGAGCCTACTAAGTGCATACGCAACCACATTAGCCTTGCCCGAGTGGTAAAGAACACTCATATCGTAGTCCTTTAGTAACTCCAACCACCTCCTTTGCTGAAGATTGAGATCCTTCTGCTTGAACACATATTGCAAACTCTTGTGATCTGTGAACACATCCATGTGGACCCCATACAAGTAATGCCGCCATAACTTCAATGCAAACACCACCACGACCAACTCGAAATCATGGGTTGGGTAATTTTTTTCGTGAAATTTCAGATATCGAGAGGCATATGCTATTACTTTACCATGCTACATCAATACACATCCCAGTTCGACTTTCAAGGCATCACAATATACAATAAAGCCATCTGTACCCTCAGGTAAAGTCAACACTGGTGATAAAGTGAGTCGGGTCTTCAATTCCTGGAATCTTTTCTCACAAGCCTCCGACCATTGGAAACCTGGTCAATGGGGAGGCAATTGATGAAAAGCCCTCAACAAATCTTCGATATTATCTTGCTAAGCCTAAGAAACTCCGAATTTCTGAAGGATTCACCGGTTTGGGCCAATTCTTCACCGCTTCAATTTTCTGAGAGTCTACCTTTATGCCCTCATTTGATACCACGTGGCCTAGAAATGCCACCGAGTCTAGAAAAAATTCACACTTGCTAAACTTTGCATACAACTGATGATCCTTGAGAGTCTGCAGTACTATCCTCAAATGAGCAGCATAGTCCTCCTTGCTCTGGGAGTATATAAGAATGTCATCGATGAACACGATCACGAACATGTCTAGATATTGATTGAACACCCTGTTCATCAGGTCCATAAAAGCTGCAAGAGAATTGGTTAGTCCAAATGACATAACTACAAACTCATAATGCCCATACCGGGTTTTGAAGGCTATCTTTGGGATATCACTCTCTCAAACTCTGAGCTGGTGATACCCGAACCTAAGATCTATCTTCGAGAAACACCTGGCACCCTGGAGCTAGTCAAATAAATCATCAATCCTGGGCAAGGGGTACCTGTTATTGACAGTGACCTTATTCAACTACCGATAATCAATGCACATCCGAAGTGATCCATTCTTATTTCGAACAAATAGAACCGGTGCACCCCATGGAGACTTGTTCGGTTTAATGAACCCTTATCCAACAAGTCCTTCAACTGTTCTTTTAACTCTTTTAGCTCGGCTGGAGCCATCCAATAAGGAGGAATGGAGATAGGCTGCGTACCGGGCAATAGATCAATATGAAAATTAATTTCCCTTTCTGGAGGAACACCTGACAAATCATCGGGGAAAACCTTTGGATACTCACACACCACTGGAACTGACTGAATAGTCAGGGTCTCGGACTCTACATCCTTAACCCTAACTAGGTGGTACATGAAACCCTTAGAGATCATTTTCCTGGACTTAAGATATGAAATCGATTGGCTAGTACAACGGAATTACCCTTCCATTCTAGAATTGACTCACCCGGAAATTGGAATTTCACCGCATGGGTCTTGTAATTAATCTAAGCATAACATGCAAACAACCACTCCATACCCAAGATGATATCAAAGTCGGTCATGGACAACTCCACTAAGTCTGTGGAGGTAACCTTTTGCAACACTGTAACGGGGCAACCTCTATATACCCACCTAGCTACAACTGATTCACCGACTGGAGTAGATACAAAAAACAGTTCTTACAGAATTTCAGGGCTAAATCCAAAATTACTAGAAATATAAGGATTCACTAAAGACAAAGTAGCTCCTGGATCTAACAAGGCATAAGCATCAGTATGGAAGACTTTCAACATGCCCGTGACCACATCTGGTGAAGCCTCCTGCTCTTGGCGAGGCATTAGGGCATAAAACCTATTTTGGCGCTGACCACCTCCTAAACTAGTTGAGGCACCCCGCTAAGGGGGTCATGTTGCTAAAGCGGTAGAACTAACTGAAGGAAAACCTCTGATCTTGTGTCCGGGTTCGCCACACCCGAAACAAGCATTCGCGCCAACTAGGCACCTCCTGGGATAATTCTTACTGCACTTCGCACAAACTGGAGGGGTGTGCTCCACCTGCATGCTACCTTGATCCCACGAGCCTATAGCCCTGCTCCTCTGGTCTCCCCTGAACCTGGATGGCGTGCTGGCCGAAGAGAGAGCTGGAGAGATAGACCTATGTTGAGACTGCTGACTTGGTCCACCCCCTGTCCTGGCCTGAGAGACTCCATAACTATCGATCCTGGTCCTCTTGGCCTCTATCTGCCTCCTATAGACCGATTCCATCTGCTGCGCATGCAGTACAATATGGGGAAAATCAACGTCCTGGTGAAGCATGACGATTTGGAAATCCTTGTCCATGTAATCTACTACTCCATGTACAAAATAACTCACCCGAGCCTGTTGATCAACCACTAACTCTGGAGCATATTTAGATAATCGAGTAAACTCCAATGCGTACTCCTGGACTGACATATTACCTTCCTTTAGATTAACAAACTCGGTCGCCTTGAGCTCCTTCATCTCTTGAGGAAGAACCGATCCATGAATGTAGTGTGAAACTCATCCGAACCTATCGGTCCTGCACCCGCCACCCTGGCATCTCTCCACTACTTGAACCATATGTGAGTCACCCCCTTAAGCTGACAGGAGGTCAAGTTAATGCACTCTTCATTTTTACCCCATAACCTGGGTGATCTTCAGAATCTCCTCAATGAAATTGTGTAAAACCTCATCCACCTTTGCCACCGTGAATTCCAGAGGGCTCATCCTCAAGAAATCCCTCACCCTAACTGCCGCTGCATTCCCATTCTGAGGGAAATGTGCCACTGTCTGATTCTGGATCTAGGCAGTCATGGCCTATGCCAACATCTGAATCGCTGCCCTAAACTCAGCGTGGCCAGCCAGCTCTGGTGCGTGCTCCTCGTGAACGGGTGGAGTTGGCTGATGCTCACTATCATGGGCACCCTCAAGATCATTTCCATTTCTATTTCTCTTAGAATTTACTCAACGTGGAGGCATGATTCTGCAAACGCGAATAGCACTATTAGAAGAGTAAAGGAAGTTCATTGCACGACATAGATCATGAAAGAAGGGAACATTTCCTAAATGTCTAGTAGCCTCTTCTTCATAAGTATGGTGCACTTCACACCCATGAAAAAGGCTCTACTTAACGCGGCATTCAGACTCCTAGGACACATAAAACCTATGGCTCTAATACCAAGTGTGTCACTACCAAATGTACATTCGGATCGTAGATACGGGACAAGGAGCCCCGAGAGACCCCATGTCGACCCATGGCATGAGCATACATCTAATCCAATCACATGAGCGGAAGACTTAACATATAAGAACGTTATCATAACATAGCCTAAGGGGAAAATCAGTATAAGACTTATATAATACGGCTGAATACAACTTGTAGTCTTATAAGCCTCTAAACATTAAGGACGGATTGATGGGACAACACCCCAACTAATCCAACATCCAGAAATTGAAAGAACAACATAGAGTATGAACATACAACCCTCGAAACATGAGGACTTACCAAGAGCGCTGAGAGCAAATATAAAACTATCTACAGGTGAGGATGAGCCTGAAAACTGGGACCTGTATCATGAAACGATACAACATAGAAAGTATGCGGTCAATACGTGGAATGTACTGAGTATGCAAGGTAAGTAAAATGGACATTTAAAACATGTATAAAGTTCATAAATTATCATAAGGGTAGGGCATCATGCTCGTACCATAAATTATAATAACATATCATACGGCTTAAGGTTTTTCAAAACATTCGTGATATAAACATAATTATATCATAATAGAATATATTTACTTAACATGACTTGAGACAACATATATAATCATAACATGCATAAATCATGAGGAACAATGGGAGATTTTCTTAACTAACATACCCCACATGAGCACACATGAAGCCCGACTTATAACCCTAGTCGGGTGAGTGTACATACCTTGCCAAGGGTAGAACCATGAAAGTGTGATATCACCATGAAAAGGGCCATTTGGGCTAAGGACTAACATGAAAGGGGTCCGAACATACCTACGGTGGCACGTAGTTCATGAGATCCGGGGCTTAGCCTGAGCCTCGAACCTACTCGGTATTCGATACTACTCCCAAAACATATATAGTGCTCATAATAATACATACATGAGTTCATGGGCTAGTTAATCATGATAATCGTAAAAATTCTTGAACATATGTGATCTACCCATAACATTGGACCTGTGAGTCGCCAAAAACATAATTCATGATTAATAAGATTCTTACACACTTGTAGATCATGCATATAGCTTGAATTTCATAAAATCATAATGGATAACATAATAAATTCGTAATTTAAAACATAATTCATGCTGGGCTTGTAAAGAATATCAATGGAAAAATAAATCATAAATCGATTCATCATGGGGTATGCATAATTAAGCTTAATTTGGTAGAAATCAAAATCAACAATATTATAATCAATTTAAATATCAAAAGATGATCAAAATCAATAGATTATGATAATATCATAAAACCCATAATTAAATCATTTGATTTTTATAAATAAATTTAAAAACCCCATGAGTTTTTTATAAATTTTAAGTAATATCATAGCATAGGAGCATGAGTGTGGAAGAATTCACCCATTGATAGCCTTACATACCTGTGATTATTAGATTCTAACTCTTAGAAGCCCAAGTATGAAATTGGAAGAATTGCAGAGAAGAACTTAAAATCTCCTTAGATCACCTTTCAATATTCTTGCATGCATGAATGAGTGTTTAGAATAGGTCATTTTCTTAAAAAACTCATCTTTCCCAAGACAAAATGACGTATTTTATGGCCTCATATCGTGGAAAAGTCGATATTACCCTTAATGAACTTGCCCTGAAATCTGGTCGGATGGAACCCACAAACCGCACTAACGGGTCATTGGAACCAACGATGACCCGTCATGTTGCTCATTGCATGAACTGCCTAAAGCCTACTTCTGGAACCAACCAACGGACAGACAAGACGACTCGTCCTATCAACTAATGAGTCGTTCAATCAGTCGTTGTTTCCTTCTTCTTAAACTCTGAACTCCTTCACAACGAGCCTCACCACGACTCTTTGTATCCTACAACGGGCCGTGGTATCCATTTGTTCTCTCCACTGCTAAATCCCACTACCCTACCATGACTCCCGACAATGGATTGACCCTTCTCACAACGGGTCGTTGTGACACCCATTGTCTACACTTTCACTAGGCCTAGCCTCTTACCACGGCTTCTTACAATGACTCGTGGTTACATACCACGAGTCATTGTTCCTCTCGTCCTGCAACCTTTTTCCCAAATTCCTTTAGTTTTTCAACTTTTCACTTTCGGGTCTATTCCTACCCACTTCTGGGGTACTATAATACTGAAATCATTTAGAGTCAATTAAGGCTACTTTCTACTAACAACAATCCCAAAAATCTGAAGGATCATTCTCATGCTTTATCATCATAATTCATATCATCGTAGTCCCAAATCGTTGTTTACATCATACATTCTATTTTAATTAAGCATTGATAGGACCAGACATACTTCAAACATGTCCACTACATTTGAATCTCAAATTCATATTATATAACATATATTCTAGATTCATGAAGGATCTATGATTCAACTCATACCTAAAACATTTACATCGAAATCATAGTGAAAACATGCACATATTTCACATTGGTCAAAGCCCATAAGTTCTAATCAGGTTCCAACACATATAATACAACATATGTTCTAGATTTGTGGGGATACATATGATCTACATATAATTTAAACAAGGATGCAAGTTCATGATAAGAGCATGTGAATAATTTATAAAATCCCATTTGAACCTCTAGACTTACTCATGGTGAAAATCCCACATTCAAGCTATTCACATATCATACACATCATTCGAGAAGGTACAACTATCTTTATAATCATACGCTACTATTAGTCATGAGGGTTCTTAGAATTTAGGTAAAAATATATGAGAATTCATGCATAATTTGATACCCTAGAACATGCTTCTCTAGAATCAAAGGATTTGGGTTTTTAGTATAAATGTTTGGGGCACAAGGATGGAAGGAAATCCTTGTTGAAAACCCACATACCTGATTAGAAGAAATCCCCTCTTGAACTTAATCCTTGAAGCCTTTGAAGAAACCCTAGTTGAATCCTTGAGTCTTTGAGAGATGAAGAGGAAGAAACTCATGGATGGTTTTTGGAAGAATGGGTGCTTAGCCTAGTGAAAACCCCTCTAATTCAACCCTTGAAATACCCAAACCGACGTCATTTAGAAATTAGAGGCATAGGACTTTACCAAAATACCCCTGGGACTAAGCTTGAAAACTTACCCGTCAGTGACCACGACCCTCACCACGAGTCGTTGGTCCTCACCACGGCTCGTGGTGACCATCCGTTGCCACTGGAGAAATATTTCCTCGACTTCTACTTCCTCAACAAACGACCAACAGGACGAGTTGTTACCTCATCCAACGACTTGTCATCACCTTCTTTCGTTACCACTGGTCCAACCTTTGATTTCCTTCCAACGACCGACACAATGGGTCGTTGCTCCTCCTAACGGCTCGTTGTCTTTGTTCGTTGCCACCGAACCAGAACCTTGAACTCCAACTAATGACTCTTCATGATGACCTATCACAGTAACAAACGGGTTGTTACCTGGCCCGTTGTCTCTGGGAAGTCCGAACTGCTAGCTTCCCACGACTACATCTGACGAGTCATTGCTTCCTACAACGACTCATTCTATCCTATCATGGTATCAAGGTCCTCTTGAACTATTTATGAAACCCTTCCCATGGATCCCTCTAACAGGTCGTTGGAGCGACCAATGACTCATTGGATGAGTCGTTCTGAAGCAAATTCCTACTGGTTTTCTGCTAAACTCCATCTAACTCTAGGGTCTGATCTTAGAAACTTTTAGGGTGTTACAGGATAACTTCCTAATCATCATGTTGAACTTTTTCCCACCATTCAATCTGGACTCAGCCCCATTGTTTGGTCCTCCCTGTTATGCTTCTCAATATCTCCTCAACCTCTTCTCTATATCTCCTCAACCTCTTCTTTTTGAGAACTAGAGATTTCTTCTTCGAATTTTTTCTCTTGTTCAATTCCACAATTTTCATTGTGGTCATAAAGATATTTTGGCTCATCCTTTAAGCTCAAAATCTCCACTTCAACCATTTCTTCTTGAGGGATAGAAAATTCCATGAGCATTGAAGAGTCAGCATCCTTCTCCAAGTTAGGCTCCCGCTCCAAAAAAGCTTTGAGCATGGAGTCCATGCGGTCATATACAGTGCTTTTTCTTCATATGCCCTTTCATCATTCCTATCAAATTTAAAAGTACAACTAGCATTTTTGTTATAACACTATACCAAAAGTGAAATAATTGGGACAATCACCCCAATGTCCACCAAAACCACCACACAAAGTGCAATTATACCTATAAAAGAAGTAAGAAGGTGCACACATCTCTCTTCTGGGGGCATGTTCACAAACTTTCCAGAAATGGGGTCTTCCACAATATGGACATGTGGTCATCAAGATATGGGTTACCACCACCAAATCCCATTTTATTCCATGATGCCACACTCACATACCAAGACAACCAAACAATGTAAAAGGAAAACAAGTTGCTATACAAGTATGAATCAAAAACAACAAATGGCAATCAAATTCTAATCCTCGGCAATGACGCCATTTTTGATAACGTCCAAAATAACTCTCCTTCTAGGGAGGTAGCAATGGTCGTTTGCAAACCAAGTAACCAGCAAAGAGTCGGGGTTGTAACCCATGTGGATTGGAGGTTGGATTTATCATGTTTTGTAAATTAGTTCACACAAGTATGCATCATGTCTAAACGTAAAGTAAAATTTTTGGGGGGTTGGATTGAAATAGTATCAAATGAAAATGTAAAAATAAAACATTGCAAAAATGATTATTTCTAGCAAAACATGAGAGACTAATGGTGTTCATGTGATAGGGAATTGACGTAGTAGGTATTAACTAATAGTCATAGGTTCAAATTGTGCATGGATACCCTTGGATTTGGGCTACACTATGAGTTTTCCAACCAAAAGTGTGTGTATACTTTGGGTTTTCTCAAATCCCAAAGCCAAAATATACTAAAAAACCAAATAATTCTTGAGAAAGGGTTTAGACTATTTCTAGATCTAACCCGTCAATGGAGTTTGAATTGGATGTAGACTATCTCTAGCTCCAACCCATAGATCAAAAACTCCAAATTCTCACTATTGAAGTCTTACTCAACTTCACTTTCCTTTTACAAGCGAAAGAAAAGTTAGAGAGCTCAATTAATGTTTGCAACCATTAATTATCCAATTATAACTTGATGAAATCAATAGATCCATGCAATCTAATATAATCTAAGATCAATTAGTTAATACCCACTTAGATCTAAACACCCATCATCAACACACACCCCTATAAGAGAAATTAACTGCTCATAATTAAAGGAAGAGAAATTATACAAACAAAGAATTTCTCAAAACCAATCATATTGATTAACTAAGATCACTTTTAGCTTAGAATATTCAATAATAGTGTTTTTTCACAATGAAGATGAAGAAGAAAGTATACAAATGTACTCTCTCTATCACTATCTCTTTTCTACAATATTCTCTATGATTAATGTCCTTCTCTCTTATATAAATAGGGTAAAAAATCAATACAAATTCCTTGCATAGATCTCCAAGAATCCCTTGAAAGATTCTCAAGTATGTTCTTGCCTTCTTGGATGACTTTTCCCTATGTTCGATGAGGATATGCCACTCACAGATGCCTCAATAAGTTTGTACAGTCTTTGTCTAACTCCTTCTGGATTGTATCTAAGGGTCGCATGTGTTGACTTGAGGCACGTAGGTCCTTTACCAGCAAGCTTCTATTTTCTCTCTCATGGAACTTGCAAGACGCGGGCACTGACTTGTGGCACGCATATTTTTCCACCGGCAGATTGCTTTAAGTCCAATTCCTTCATCATCTTTGTTAAAACTAAATTCCTACACAAAAGGGAAGAAAAAGGCATAAAACTTTTCTAAATTATGATAAGATAACAATAATTCATGCGTAAGAGCCAGATGAGTTGGTAAATTATCAACTCATCACCCATGAACATATTGAATAAAAGTCATTGTTTTTGGGAAGCATTGTAATTTGAGATAAATGTATTGTTTTCATAAAGTTGAGCAAATTTTTAATAAAGTTTTCATAAAGAGATTTTAAGAAAGAAAGTACAAGTTTATAACATGATTTTCAAAAGCTAATGTAAAGTCTTTTTTTGACAATCAAAGGTTTGTAGCATAGAAGCTCAGAAGTTTTCAAAGTGTAGTCTTGAGCCAAGGCTCATGAGTGAAGAGACAATGATTTTTTAGCCAAGGCTCAAAAGAGAGTTCAAACTTCCATTGTATCTATAACTAAAATACTTTATAAAAGATGTTTTCAGTTGCCTCAGACAGGCATATTTATATGAGCATAATTTTTGAGAGGATTATTTAGCATCGAGTTGGGTGAAGAGATTGGATAACTCATAAGCGCCAGAACTACACAACTAGCACAGGATAAAATCGTGTCGTTAGTTCAGGTGACTCCTTAGGTAGTCCCTATTAAGGACTTTAATTTGGATCCATAATTTTATTTTCTCCATCTACCCTGGAAAGGCTTTGGATGACTCTCCCAACATGGGCAAGAAGTTGGACATCATGCACTCATTCATGCTATATATTGGTTATGAGTAACTCCCAACTAAAGTTCTATATATACATATATTTTCAGAGGTTTTTTTAATGCATAGTTTAATTGCATAACTGCTTTTATACATCATTTATACTTGTGTTTATTACATCATTCAGAGCTTCAATTTCATTTAGATTCTTTCAATTCTGTTATTTTTGCTTAACTGTTATTTTATTTATCCATTTTACACACTATACACTTCGCGTTTGATGCCTTTTGGTGTTGCATCTTATCATGATGAAAATTCAGGTAGATAGGATCAACAACATATGCTTCATTAGGATCTCACTTCATCCAGTTGTTGGTGAGGCCTCCTACTTTCAGGGAGTCCTAGTCTTGTTGAGTAATTTTATTTTATAGAGCATAAGGTAGTCATGGGAGCTTTGTCCCGATGCCTATTCTTCAGGTATAGAGGCTTCATAGATTAGTTAGAGTTGGGTCAATAATGTTACTTTTTAACATTGATTTTTTATGGTTAATAAATATTAATTTTTTTAATTGAGCCCATTGTAGTTATTATTTCTTCTATACTTTATTGTATCCTCAACTAGTAGTAAGCTAGGTCAAGGGTTGCTTAGATCACTAGGTGTCCTGAGTGTCGGCCACGCCAGGGTGTTGGCTCGGGGCATGACACCCACAATCAAATACGTCCTACTTCTGCTATGCTCTACTGTCTCTCAGTGACACTACCTCTGCATCGTCATACTGTCACTGCTTAACCTCTATTACTAAGGTTGATTCAACCATATTCTGAACGAAAATACCTCCATCTTCGGTATCAAGTAACCAAATCTGTAGATTAGCTAACTACTGTAAGGCCTTTACCATTTCAATCTTGTCATTTGGAACTTCACTCAATCTACCATAGACTTGTGACTCAACGCATCAGCTACAATATTCCCCTTGCCCAGATGGTACAATATGCTCACATCACAGTCTATTAGCAACCCTAGCCATCTTCTTTACCTCAAATTATACTCTTTATGCTACAATAAGTATTGGAGGGTCTTATAATCAGTGAAGATATCAATATGTACCCCATATAAATAGTGAGCCATATCATCAATGCAAATACTATAGCTGCCAACTCTAGGTCATGAGTAAGGTAACTCTACTCGTGCTTACTTAGCTGCCTAGAGGAATAAGCGATAGTTTTGATATGTTGTATTAGAAAATAGCCTAAGCCAACTTTGGATGTATCATGATACACAACATAGCCCTCTATACCCTTTGGAAGAGTCAGGTTAGGTGCTGAAGTCAAACTATCTTTCAATTTCTAAAAACACCGCTTATATGTATCTGGCCACTGAAACTTAGCTACTATGTAAGTCAACTTCATCAATGGCGCAGAAACGGTAGAGAAACCTTCCAAAAATATATGATAATAGCTCTCTAAACCCAGAAAGCTACTAACTTCCATAGGATTTAGGGGCCTGGGCCAATTTTTAACAGCCTCTATCTTCTGGATATCAACCCTTATACCTTCATATATGATCACATAGCCAAGAAAAGCAACATATATTAGACAAAATTCACATTTTAAAATTTTAGCTTACAACCTGTGCTCCTGGAGATGCTGCAGTACAACTCTTAGATGATCTATTTACTTGGCCTCTAATCGTGAATAAATTAGGATGTCGTAAATGAAGACAATTAAAAACATATCAAAACAAAGGCCTAAACACCCTATTCATCATATCTATAAAGGTTGTTGGGACATTGGTAAGGCTGAATGACATCACCAGAAACTCATTGTGACTGTACTTGGTCCTGAAAGTAGTCTTAGGGATATCAGCTTCCTTATCCCATAATTGGAGGTATTCAGACCTCAAGTTGATCTTAGAAAACCATCTAGCACCCTGTAGCTGGTCAAATAGATCATCAATTCTGGGAAGAAGATACTTATTCTTAATTGTAACTGTGTTCAATTGTATGTAGTCAATGCACATTCTCAGCGACCCATATTTCTTTGGAACAAATAACACTGGTGACCCACGATGATACGCTATGTCAAATGAACCCTTTCTCAAGCAAATCTTTTAATTGCTCCTTTAACACCTTTATCTTTCTTGGAGCCATTCTATAAGGAGGTATCAATATCGGTTGAATACATGGAAGTAATTCAAAAGAAATATCTATCTCCCTTTCTTGATGAACTCCAGGTGAATCCTCTGGGAACTCATTTCAATGGGAACTGACTAAAAAGTCATACGCTCAGTTTCCAAATCTCTAACCCAGAGAAAGTGAGAAATACAACCTTTGTGTGTCATCTTTTGGGCCATAAGGTATGAAATAAACTTAACTTTAGGCATATCAGCCTTACCTTTTCGTTCTAGGACTGGCTCATCTAGAAAGTGAAATCTCATAATCTTGGTTTCACAATCAACATTATCATAACACGCCGCTAGCTAATTGATACCCATATTAACATTAAAATCAACCATTTTAAGCTCAAGTAAATCAACAAGGATCTATCTACCATATACCAGCACTACACAGTTTCGATAAACCTTTCTAGCTATCACAGACTTGCCAATTAGCGTAGAAACAACAAGTGGTCTAGATAACAACTCAGGAACTATTTCAAACTGACTTGCGACCAGTGAAGTCACATAAAAGAGTGTAGAAGTAGGATCAAGTAACGCATATATGACATGAGCATGAATAATCAATGTACCTATAACAACATCAGGTGATTCCTCTTGGTCTTGTTGGTCACCCAAAGCATAAAATCTATTTTGTGATGTCCCTGAGCTAGAAGCCTCTCCATTACGGCACCCACCATGGTCTAAAATAGATTGAGGACCAAGCATCGAAGGGCGAATTAGAGGTGATCAAGTCGTTGATGATCACAATCTCTGAGTAGTAGAACCCCTCTCTCGGTTCAGATAATACCTCCTAATGTGAACTGGATGCCCATAATCATAATATACATTTTTCTCTTAATGGCATGGGCCTGAATGTGTCCTTCCATATTGAGCATAATGAAGCAATGGTGGCCTCCTCTGCTCTAGGTGCTCCTGTTGCTGCGAATGAACTGAGCTCTGGTCCCTTCTTTCCCTTGTGACTAATGTGGAACACTCTCTACAAGTTGTACTGACTTCCAAGATGATTGAGCCCTTGGATCTCCTCGCGACTCTCTGTAGGAACCTGCTATCCTAACTCTCTTCCTCTATTCCTAGTGCTTGTGACTATCTCGAAGCTGATGAACCAAATCATTTGCACTCTAGTCGAAAGCCTGCATTTGTGCAATATCCATATCTGCCTGAGTAGATAACCTTGTATGATCAGGAGGCACATAAGGCCCCAAACCGTCATGAACTGGTGGACTCTATCCTCCATCGTATCTACCATATGTGAAACATACTTGGCCAAAGAATTAAACCTAAGGCAATGCTCAGGCATATTCTTACTATCCTACTCCAGGTGTGAAACTGCTTAGCTTGAGCTTGTCGAAATTTCCAAGGTAGATACTGATTGATAAAGTCCTCTAAGAACTTTTCCCACTAAGTTGGTGGTGTATTAGCCCCTTTGGATCATATCCATGTCTCATACTAGAATATAGCTATATCATGTAGCTTGAATGTTGCTAACTTCACTCCTTTAGTAACTTTAGACCACATCACATTCAGCACCCTATATTTTTAATCAATAAAGTCCTAGGGGACCTCATTTAGGTCAGATCCTATGCACACTGGAGTACTCAAACTCAAAAAGTTACGGGCTCTAGAACACTCAGCCGCATGGCCCTCTAATTCTTTCCATTGTTTATAACCACCATTCTTGGCTAGCAGCTATATGAGCCCTCAATTGAATAGCTCCCTCAATACTCTATCCTTCCGGGACTGTCGGAGGTACAATAGGTGTCTGAGGGTCAGCCACTCTATTACACTCATGCACTACCAAGGCTGGTGGAGCTAGATGTCTATCCATTGCAGCTCTAATAGGGGCTAGAGGGGTTGTAGTACCTAGAGCAAGAGACTCACTCTGAGCCTCTAACCTGTCTCCCTGATCATCTGGAAGGTGACTAGTACCCTCTCCTACGGCTGTGACGATCAATCATATGGTCTTCTACAGTGAGATAGGAATATTTTGAAATAATAGCACTATTTAGATATCATGATTTTTCTCTATAGCATGAACTATTAATGAAAGAAGTGAAATGACTCCTAAATGTCTTGTAACCTCCTGATTGTAAGTATGATGAACAAAATATCCATAAGAAAGACTCTACTAGACACGGCTTTGTGGACTCCCTGAGACTCTACTTCACTCGGATACCATGTTTGTCATGTCTCAAAACTGGGGTAAGGTGTAACTAGCACTCAATTCTAAACTAATCGAGAAGCCAACTATATAGCGGTTGTAACTATAAGTTTAGGCTGGCCAAGCCAGCTATCACAATAAACTAGAATAAACATGGAACCCATAAGGTCTTAATAATAACAGATAAATAACTGAAATGCCAACAAGGCTATGATAAGGCTAAATTGAGCAACGAAAATCTGACAAGGCCATACAATTAAATTAAACTATACAAATTGTTCACATGAGCTTCTAAAGACTACATAAACTAAAATGATTGGGACAAGGCCCTGGCCTACCTGTACTCTATAACAAAAACTTAATACATCAAAACTAGAAAATATCTCCTGAAAGAAAGGAGTATACCAACTTTCAACTGAATCTGGGCTCCTACTACAACTATCAATTTGAGCCTCTGCCTGCAGCTGTAGCATGATTGAAGGGGTCCCCAGGCGAAGGGACGTTAGTACAAATGAAATGTACAAGTATGTAAGGCTGAATGTGTAAACACGCGTACATCCAAGATATTGGAAATTAGAGTAGGGATAGAACAACCCGAGATTCTGAAAGCTAACATCTAAACAAGATGTTATACATCAAGTGAATACAATCAAGTAAGCATATATATAAATCATACTACCCAAACAGTAAGATATAATGTATTCTAGTTAGAACAATGACCTAGCTATGTCAATCGATACTCCCCTGCCAAGATGTCCATCTCAGAGGTCTCATAACTGAAGGGATATCTATCCACTTGATATAACCTAGCAATGGTAGGGTAGTGGGCCTCATAACTGAAAGGAAATCTACCCATCTGGCATAACTATGTCGGTGGTATGGTATCACAATTACTGTTGTGACCATATCTGCCCACCTGACATAACCGCATCGGTGGTATAACCTGAGACCATAACTAGTTTCATATATAGAGCCAACTGATGCGCTATGAGTTTACAATACTTTCAATGCTTAAAGATGAGAAAATAGCATGGACATAGATATGTTTATACAAATATGAGGTGTTTTCACTTTGTTTCAAGGGAAAATAGGTGTTGGAGCAAAACGTGCAAAAGATGCATAAAAGTGCAAAACATCAGCCAATTACCAATCTCAATATGAGACTTACCTAGATTGTATGAGTCGTAGTGAGACTCGTGGAAAAACATAGAAGCATGAAATAATGTGAAGGCAAAGTACGACTCTCAGTATGAGCCATAACTGGAGTCGTGGAAAACTTCAGAGAAAATTTGCACAAGAAGTCTACTGGTACGGGTAGAACCCACAGATCATAGAGTCTACCTATGACCCATACTAGGAGACATGGGGTGCTTCAGTGCTTCATAAAGACTTGGCAGAACTTAAGATGCAACAAGAAATTCTTAGTTATAGGAGCAAGGTAACGAGGCGTGCCATAACAGTCATAGAAAACTTTAGAAGATGACAAAGTTCAAAGTTAAGCCACGGATGGATTGTATGACTCGTAGGACCATGGAATGAGTCATACCAGTTGCCAACACTTAGCCAATTCTGTAGAAGCCAAGGAACGTACAAGAGCAAGGCACGACCCGTACAATCTTGCTACGGGTCGTATGACCAATTGTAGGATGAGTCTGCGCCAGATATGGAAATTTCCCTGTTATCTTAGGAAAATACCTTTTATATTTTTTAGTAGGAGAACAGATCTGTAGACATGTGACTATATTGAGAGACGGTTTTTAGTTAATTGTTTGTGAATTATTACCAAGTTTTGGAGAGCAATTCTAGAGATCAACACTTAGTTTTCTCAATTATTCTTGATTTTGTTCATCATATTCAAAGAAGGTTTTATTCCAATTATTTTTGTAAGTATTTAATTATATTTTATTCTATGAATACTAATTACAATCTTACAATCATAAGAAGCTAAAACCTCCACAACCAGAATTGTGGGAACCATGGTGGATTAACGAAATAGGGTTACAGAAAGTGATTCAAAACCAATGTTAAATGCTTGTAGTGTATTATCTTCATATTTAAACATTTCTTAACGGTGCGCAATGTTAGGACTTTTCTGAATTCTTTACTTGCTTGAACCTAGAAAAGTAGAGACTAGGAAAAGAGAATTACAACAAAGCCTTGATTTTTATGATCATTGTATGACTTGAGTTGCGGTCGCATGAAAGTAAATTTGGAGCATATTAATAATAGTTAGTTTGAAATCTCTTATGAGATCTGACCCAGTGATTGAGTATAGTCATCCAATGTGAACGAACTAGTTGTTTGGATGAACCCTAGTTATTAGTTCTACAAGTAAGCATTGGGATTAATCACGTGTGTATACTTGAAGTAGTTATGAATCCATGGGGAACACTTAGCCTAGCTATTTGCAACTCTTAATAATAACCAAATTGCAGTCTTGTTTTATTATTGTTTTTCTTTAAACCTCCAATTTGGAGATAACTTACCAATAAGTTTAAGTACCGGCATTAGTTTAGTTCTTACCTTATTCCCTGTGGGTTCGATCCCAACCTCTTTGTTGTGTTGTTTGTTGACAATGTCCGCTTCGTACTTTTCCATCAAGTGTGAGTTTGAGCGTTATCAAAAAGTGGTGTCGTTGCCGGGAAATACAACTAAGATTAGATTAATTTCTTGTATTTAACTTTTGGTTGTTATTTCCTTAATTACGTTTTCTTTTTGTTTTTGAACACCCACAATTTGTCGCTTGGTAAATGCCAAGTACTCGATGGAGTGGAAACCCCCTGATTCCTTTGGATCGCGAACTTGAAAGAACGCTGCAAAGGATTGAGAACGAAGAGCAGAGAGATGCATGTCTTGCTGAAGAACTAGGAAAGCCGAGCTAGCTCGGGAAGATGCACTTCGGGAAGCCGATGATGCACGAGATGAGATTGTCAATGCTGGTTGCATGGAAGGGGAAACAGAGGCCAAAGATATGACCCTCAATTCTTTGATGAGGATGACCCTGCCATTAATGAAGTCGGGTCAACCGGAGTTATTGTACCACCATGTTCGCACTCCGGTGCATGCAAGTGCACGCGGTTGTACTAGTAGTAAAACTACACTTGAAGAGCGGGATGTCGAACCCATAGGGACTGGACTATATCAGTGAATATTCACGTTCAAGTGTTAAATTAATTTTCACAAGTGTTGGTTTAGATACTTTGATTGTTTTGTATCTAAATCTATGGTGATAAAAAATAATTCAGAAAGACAAGGATTAGAAGCATCTAGAGTTAAAGCCTAACAATTTTGGATAGCTAAATCTCACAATGGTTCAACTATATGAAAACTCATTGTTGTCTCACAGAGTTAATATTCAATGTTCATGGTCTTTCAAGCCACTAAATAACAATAAATTAGTCTCACACCTATATCGTTGAGCGGGGATGTGACATCCTAATTCCCGAGCAATTAACACTGTGGATGTAGTTTACAGGGTTTATGCCCTTGGTTATGGGCTTTTGTACCTCTAACCATTTAACCTAGAATTAACTTCACAACTATGTCTAAGAGTGGTGATGTGACGATTTAATCCTAACTGTCTAGTTATCTTCTCATTTTATTAACCAAGAAAGGCAAATTAAGTATATTGCTATCTTAACCTTGAATCAAGTTTTAAAGACAATAACTTGCTCCCTGCACTCTTAGTTCTAACCTAGAGTTAATCTTTCAAGCTTTTGTCTAAGCTTAACAAGAGTGTTTCACTGGTAATCAAGCATTAAAATGATAATTAAACTAGAATGCAAGACAAAACAACAAAGAAAACTTGAATCAAAGATGAAATTCACACAATTACAATCATGTCATGTTGCCTCAATCCTACAAAAAGGGTTTTACCGACTCATTTTCATAAAAGCATTCAAAAACATGTTTGAATTCAAGTACTTACAAGAATGCTAAATAAGAAGTAAAGAAAAACCAATCCTTGGTGAGTTTCCATGTTTCTCCCTTCGCTCCTCTCCGCTTTCCACAAAATAATATGTGATAAATGAAAAATATTGCCAAGTGTTCAATTTAGAGTAAGTTGGAATTTTCACAAACTGGCCGTGCGTGGAACAGCTCCGTGCCACACTGCCATCGCGGATGTTTGTTGGCATGACACAGAGGTATCGCGTATGCCTACTGTTTGTCGGCAGGATGCCATTAGCATGGCGTTGGCAGTCGGGCGTAGAACGGTGCCTATCACGCCTCTCGTATGGCATTGCATGGTCTTGTCGTGCAGCAGAGCCATGCATGGCATGGAATGATAGGGGTGTTTCCTACCTTGGCATTCCCTCGCGCCCACACATCTATCGGTGTGGCACGGAGGGCATCACGCAGGAAGCCTAGCATGGCATGGAGCACGCTTCTTGCAGCTCCTCGTGCGCATGGCATTGGCGTGGCACAGCCATGGACGCAGCACGTGCCTAGCGTGGCATGGTGCTAGGCGTGGCTAGCCTACTTCTTGGCACATCTTCATGCGATCTTCCTTCAACTCATTCCAACCTTCTGTCTTGCTCGTGTACCATCCTAATTAGCCTCTTCTTAGCATATTTCACCAACAAAAAAAAGACTAATCATGTGGTTAGTTGGGCACACAATTATACACAAATACATGAGAATGTAATCAACTTAATCAACACATATGACTTGAAATACGGTATAACATAGAACTTGGGCACGTAAATATGCCCAAGACCACACCACCTTTGCCTACTAGCACAAAATTTCACATCACTAATACCATGATTCAATTGTTGAACATGAATTGGGTGTTTAGTGGTCATGCAACTGATGATGCTAACCTGCACTTAATGAACTTCGTCAGAATATGCAAGGCATACAGGTTGCCCGGAGTCAGCGAGGATGCAATAAGGCTAAGACTCTTTCCATTCTCTTTTTCTAGGGAAACCACTTTATGGTTATCGGAGTTGCCCAACGACTCCATTACCAACTGGAGGGAGCTTAAACAATTTTTTCTAAAGAAATTCTTTCCACCCTCAAGTATGATGCATCTTAAGGATGAAATATATAATTTCCGACAATTGAAGAGAGAGGCACTCCATGAAACCTTGTTGAGATTCAAGAAGAAGTTGACCAAGTTCCCAAACCACAAAATTCCTGATGACAGTTTGTTGGAGATTTTCTACAAATCACTGAATAACAGTACAAACACTATAACAAACATAGTGGCGAGAGGAGCATTGACGAGCCACACCTGGGAGCAAGCTGTCACTATTCTAGAAATAGTGACGAAAATGAACAGAGCATGGCACACCTGGGAAATGGAAGCAGCTGCTGGTTGATATGCTATTGGTTTGATTGCAGACCAATGAAGGAAGGAGGAAGAACGTGACTAGAAATTGGCCCATATTCGCACATCATTGGACCTGCTTATGAAGCATACCATGGGTGCTAGAGCCAAAAAAGTTAATGCAATGGGAACACAAAGATAAGAACCAGTGCTAGAGCACTCAGATTCAAAGGAGGAGGCAAACTTTTTGGACAACTAGGTTGTGGGTTTCCAAGCCAATGCCCAATGGTCTGGACAAGACACTTGGTGTCAAGGTTCTGGAAACCAAGGTTGGAACCATTACAATGACAACTACAACTGGAATGACTACAGAGAAAAAAGCTGAGGCCCTGAGAGAGAGGGAGAATGGATAAGGAATGACGGTTATCGCAACAACTGAACAGGATTGTACTGTAATACCCTAAAAGTTTCTAAGACTAAAATTGAGATTTAAAAATAAAAAGTAGCAAAAATCTAGAAAATTTTCTTAGAACGGGTCATTGCACGAGTCATTGGAGGGACTAACGACTCGTTGGATGTGCCCGTGAAGAGATACTGCAGGTCTGGAGTTGGGAGTGATGGGTCTTAGAATGACCTGTGAGATGTTATAACAAGTTGTTAAAGGTAGTCATGCTGATGTTAGTTCTAGATCAAGGGGAAGTAACGAGGCGTGGTATGACCCATTATTCGAAGCAACGGGCCATTGTCAGCATCCGTTGGAAAGAATTCTAAGTTAAGGCAGTGGTGACAATAATTGGCAGCAATGAGTTGTTGGAGCGTGTAATGAATCGTTCTGACCAATCATGGTAGGGGATCTGAGGCCTGATTTAGGGGTGTAACAACGAGGGGTGTAATGGACCATTGGAGTCAGTAATGGTCCATTGTGATGCCCGTGGTCACTGGTAGAGTAGTTTTTCCAGGAAATTCATTAAGGGTATTGTCATCATTCCTAAGCCCTAGGGTCCTAAATTATGTCTTTTTAAGCTCTGAATAGTGAGTTTTAAGAAGGGTAAGTTCATCCTAAGCAACTCCTAATTCATGCGTGCAAGTTTAGAGGTTTTGGAGAGGTGATCAAGCCTTGTTCTTCAAGTTTTTCATCAATTCTTCATTAGGAAATCAATGGAGTTGTAGAATCAGTTCTTCTCGGGTATGTAGGGTTATGAATGGGTGAAATTGTTCACACCCATGCCCAACTCCTCTCTAATTGATGAAATTCTATTGATAATTCTATGGGGTTTTATCCCAATTCTTATGAAATCCTTATGATCTATCTGTGGATTAATCCCTCTCATATATAAATTCATGTTTATGAATCATGGACAGATTTTATAGCTATTTATATTTAAATTTCTACAAACTATGCTCAATTATGCATATTTCATGAAACTTCAAGTTATGATCTCATTTTGATTTTGATGTTCATTAGCCCTTTATGATTTATGACTTATGATATGATTTCTCTCAAATTCTCATTATGAATTTATGAATATCATGTATATACATGTTTTACAAGTATGAATGAACATTATGGTTTATGGATTTATGATTTTGGACGACTCATGGACCTTATTTCACGGCTAGTTCGTGTATTTCAAGAATGCTTATGATTATCATGATTTTAAACTAGCCCATGAATCTCATGTATTATAACACCTGAGAAAATTTTTGGTGATTATTTGACGTTTTTATTCTAGGTTAAGGAAAGTACAGTTGTATATTGGTCGTAGATGACAAGGGAAATGTGTACAATCAAAAACCAAATAGTATGTGAAGTTTATAAGTAAGGGTCAAATTTAAATGATCATATATCCCAATATATAATTAATTAGAAGCCCTATGACCTATCATATTAAAGGTCTTTGAGTCTAGTTTTCAGAACATCAAACCGCTTGTCAATCAAAGTTCGGAGTAAGAAGCTATGGGCATTTTACCGAAGTATCGCGAGCACTGACGCGGGCATGACGCCCTAGCGCCTCAACCGCCCTATTTACTTAAAATCTGATTTTTCACTTGTGGAAAATATTTTCAGCTAAATATAAATCAACCAGCATGCCAAGGATTTCATTTCTCTCTCAATTCCAGCATCTAGGACAACGAAAATCAAGGAGAAACATCAAGCAAAGTTCAAGAAAATCACAAGATAAGTTGAGATTACTTTGCCAAGTGTGTAAGGGGCTGTTTTGGAGCTCGTTTTGGCAAGGTTTTGAAGGAGTTTTTCTGCGTTTCAAAATCTTTTTGGACTGCCTATGTATCCATCTTTGATTAGGTGTAGAAACCAGAAGAAAATGTAAGGATTTCGTCCCTTTTAAACCTCTCAAATTGTAAAGCGAAAATCTGGAAATTGACAGCTAAGTGAGCTGCCGATGAACAGTTTGTGAGCTGAGTTTTTCTCGTTTTCCTAACGTGTTTTGGCTGTTTCTTTTGCTGGAATTATTCTTCATATTGAGGGGAAAAATTAAAGAAAAAATAATTTAAAATTTCCTCTTGTTTCTCTCTCAAAAGTTAGTGAAAACTAGTTGAGAAAATGGCTAAATGTTGTTGATGTTGCCGTGTGTTGTTGTTGCTATTGTGACTGCCTCTGGTTAGTTATTTTGGCTGCTATTATTTTGCTGTAGATTAAGCTTGTTGTTGGCTATAAAAACACTGGATTAAGGAGGTTGAAGGATGATCACTTAAATAGGAAATCATCTGGAGAAAAGTTCATCGGAGAAAGGTATGTAAGGCGCCCCGTTTATCGTTCTTTTAAGCACGACTCTTGTGTTGTTAATCGAATGAGACAGAAACCTCTTTAAAAGTATTGAGTCAGTATGTTAAGCTTCATTTAATCTTTAAAGTTCCATGTTTTATTGAGGATAAATGTTAAGATTATGCCTAGACGAAGTGAGACATCTAAAGTGTGATATTGTGTTGATTGTTGTCGTAGTTGTACATTGAGTTGGAGACCCCTCAGGTTGGGCATTGTTAGATGGTCCTTACTGTATGTCATTTGTATATATATGTGATGTTAAATGTGTTTAAAGGTCTGGTTGATAACTAAAATTGGTGAAAGAGCCAAGATGAGGACGTGTAAACAATTTTAAGCCACGTAAAGACGTCGCAAGCTATTAAGGGTAAACGAGCTTAGCGAATTAGGATTACCTAGTTATGGTTGTACTTTATCTTATGTGTACATTATTAAATATGCCAGGCCAAGGGGAGATTACATAATCCCTTTCCCTTAAGCCGAACAACAAGCTAGCGAGCTTCTGAGCTCTAACGTCCCTTGAACACGATCTATAAATTTTGTTGAAACTCTTAGCTCATCCGTAGTTCCTTATGATTTATACAAGTTTTGAATACATTCATTTAAGTTCTATTTTCAATCTTTACATGTTATATATATTCAGTTATAGTTATGTATTATGAAGGAGGCCTATGCGGGCCACATGTTTAGTATTTGTCATTTCTATGTTGTTCATATTGAGTTGGTCTAGTATAAGCCATATCGGATCCATTTATGATTTTGTATAAGATTTATTGATTTTATCCTAGTGTGGTACACCGGCTGAGGTCTTGTTATTTTACCCCGATGTGGTACACCAGTGATCTCGGGCAAAATAGTATGCCCAAGTGATACTTTATAACTTAGTTTTGCCTTGTTTATCTATTTAATTATATGCATTCTCATGTAATTTTATGTAAATGTGAATATATACACTAACCAACATGATTAGTTCTTGTTTTTATAGGCTTACAATGAATTTGAGGAACTAATCCATGAGTTGGTGAAGTGGAGGCTTGGAATCGGAAGTAGAACGCGAACGTCGGCAAGGAGGGTGCGCGAAATAGCCCACCTGCACATTGGCAACGTGCCACGGCAGGCAGGATGCGCGACAAGGGTCGTGAAACACCATCAAATGCGCTGCACAAGCAGTGTGACGCGCTGCACAAGCAGCGTGACGCGCTGCACATCACAGACAGCTTCTGCTTGGCGACTGTTTTGCTTTCCGGCGTGCCTCGCGACGCCTCCGTGTCACGGAGGCATAATGGCGTGGTAACCTCCATGACACGGATCTATTCCACGCTGGGCATAATTTTATACATCTATCATTTACTATAAATAGGTCCCTTAGCTCCTAAAAATAGGAGGACACACGATTTATTTCTGAAAAACCACCTAGGAGTGAAGGGAGAAGTGGGAGAACTCACCTAGGGTTCATCAATTTCATCTTCTCTTCTACCAATTCTTATAAGTAGGTTACTTTAATTATGTTTTCTTGTAATTATACGAACATGAGTGGCTAGAACCCTCCCTCTAGGGTTGAAGCCACAAGATATGATTGTGATTTTGCAATTTTGTTTTGGTTTTAAGTTATTGATTGTTGTTTCTTGCATTCTGAATTATGGTTGTTTTTATGACTGATCACCATAAAAACAAGTGGGTTAAGCTTAGGTACATGCTTGAGAAAGATAACCTAGGCAAGAACAAGAGAATGTAGGGAGCAAGATTGTATCTCATGATATAATTTGTGGTTAGGATAGGAATATACCTAATACCTTGCTTGGTTGATAAAATGGGAAGATAGAAAGACACCAACTTAGAATTATCACATCACCACTTGTAGAAGTAGTTGTGAAGCTAAGTTTGATTAAATGGTTAGAGGTACGGAAGTACCCAAATCAATGGCATAAACCACATCCACGTAGTGAATTGCCCACGAACTATAAATAACATCCTCGCTCAACAATGTAGTAGTGAGGCTAGTTTGCCGTGTTTAGAGGTTCGGAAGACCATGAACATGCAATTCCAATTATGTGAGACGAAAATTGATAGTTTCATACTTAAACCATTGCAAATCATAGTATCGCATGATTATCTGACTTTAATTCTTGTTGCTCCTTGAATTAATTCAGGGTATTTCTTTGACCGTCCTTAGACTTAATTAACTCTATCGAAAACTTCTATAATCAACACTTGTGGCATTTAATGTCACACTTGAACTTGATAGTTAGCTGAATTGGTCCAGTCCCTATGGGTTCGACATCCGGCTCTTAAAAAGGGCCACTATATTACTTGTACGACCCGTACCCTTGCGGGACCACCAAGTTTTTGGCGTCGTTGCTGGGGAATCGGCAAAGTTCAGTGAAATTGTCTGTTTTTTTGTAAATTTTAAATTTCCTTAAGTGTTGAAATTTTTTTTTCTTTATTAGTTTTAGATTTATTTTAAATTTTTATTTTTAATTTGATACCCTTCTTAACATGACATCATGGAATATAAATGGGTTAAATGGTGGATACTCTTATTTTGATGAGTCTTGTCTGAATTATGGAGGACCCCACTTATGGCAACACTGTAATACTTGTAATATATGTGGTGGTCAAAATGGCCATTAGAATGGTTGCCCAAATGCATACACTTGCAATATATGTGGTGGTCAAGATGGCCATTGGGATGGTTGGCCGAATGCATACTCCCCTCCCCCAAGCCCCTACTATGATCCTTCTGTTGTTTTTGCTGAATATAGGCATGATGAAAATGAGTACTTGGAACGCCAAGCTCGAATAGAAGACATGCTAAAACAGATCCTTGAGCAAACAGAACCAATGAAGGAGGAGAGGGAAGCATTGAGAATTCAGCAAGAGGAAAATGGAGAGGCCCTAGAAATGATAAGCAACAAGTTCATGGAGATGAGGGCTGAAGCTGAAGCTTGCTCTGATTTGCAAGTGACGGTTTTATGCAATACTCAGGAGGGACTACGAGGAGAAGAAATGAGTGAGTTCTTGAAACAAGCTCAATTGTTGGAAGCTCCCGAGAGTCTATGATTGTCTCACATGTATAGTCGATCCATTCTTGAAAGAAGAGATAGAGTTCCAACCATTTGACATTCATGAGGAGTTATATGTTAATATGGAGAAGGTATATACAAGTAAGAAAGTCAAGCATAATGCAGTTTAAGAGTTGACGTGTATTGTACCCCACTCGAATCATTTTTCGACATTGAGTTTGCTTAACAACCTAGAACTAGAGTCTTCCAAAATTCTTTTGAGTGTTGGGCCTTAGATACATAAAGTTATACCAGGCTGCCTTATAATAATACCAGTTGTATGTCTAGGGTCTATGGGTTCTTGATAGGGGAATGGGTGTATGTAGATGATCTACAAACCATTCAAACGGACTTAAAATTCTTTTAATTGTGAACTTCGAGTATTGAATACTGTCAGGATTATCCGGACATTTCAATTTATGCTCAATTTTTACTGAATCGGTGTCTGTTAAAATAAACTCATAATACCTTCAGGTTTTAAGGGGATCATCTGTCTCCACATAATTCCAATTTGTGTAGCAGGGTTTTAGTAACTCGGGTACTCCAAAACCTTCATATTTTTTATCGAGGGCCATGATCGGTAGTACCTGTAAAACTGTTAGCTCAAATTGCTGTTTATTTGGAATATTTTTCTCCATTTTCTTTTCAGGAGTCGCTGGCAGAACTGCTTGAGAGTATGTCTCTGGTGGCTTCATTTCATAGCTGTCCTTGGTTTGGATAGAGATAGTTTTGTCGCCTGATGAAGAGTCTCCTTTAAATACTGATTTTAATGGTTGTAATCTGGCCTGACTGGTTATGGGTTCCTTTAATGGGGACGGAATAGTAGCTTTTGGCAAAGATGGGAATTCTGCCAAAACTGAATATTTATTTTCTGGTTTTGGTTTTTCCTCTTCTTTGAAGGGTCTTTTCATTATTTCTTCTGGTTTGAAAGGCTGAAATGGAGGCCTCAAGGGCCTTATACCTGGTGTTCCGGGTCTCATTTAGTTCCCTGTCGAAATTCCCTAGTCAAAAAATCTGGGAGAGAATTATTTTCTCCTTGTATAAACTCGATTTGAAAATCAAAGCTGGATAACGAAGCCTGCCATTTGGCAAATATTTGTTTAGATACAAGATATTTTACATCTTTTTGTAAAACATCTTTGGCTGCTTTGCAGTCTACTCGTAGTAAAAATTCTTTATTTATTAGATCGGCTTGAAATTTTGTGATACATAGCACTATAGCCAGAATTTTTTTTTAATGGTGCTGTAATTTTTATGAGTATTATTCCAGATTTCTGAAGAGAATCTTACTAATTGTTCGGGGTTTTCTAGGGAGATTTTTTGTTTAAGGATGCCTCCTTATCCTATGTCTTAGGCGTCAGTTTCTACTATCATGAATGCCTCTGGATGTGGTATTCCTAGGCATGGAAGTTTTTGAACTATTGATTTTATTTTTTAGACTATCCCTGTTTGTTTTTAATCCCCATGGGACTGGATCCTTCTTAAGACGCTGATGAAGAGGCTTACAAACCATATATTGAGTACTACATAAATATAGGTAGTACTGCTTAAAAATAGGTAGTACTCACTTTCTACTTTATTACTACTTGTAGTATTTTCTTTTATTTTTCTCCTGCCTTTGTAATTAATTTCCAAGTCATTTTCCACGATCCATTAAATGGTATTAGAGCCATACTTTTGTATTTGTTGAGAAAGCAGATTTTTTCTAAAGATAGTTTTTTCTTTTATAAATTCACTTTCTTCTTTTGACATATTATTTAGGTAGGGAAAAATGATATTTGTTCCTAGAGCAGTGGTGTGGATGCCGTCTAAATCCGCGACATAGGGTTTTATTTGGATTATAAAGGGGGTTCCTAATATTATTTCTTCATTTATATCTTTAGTTATTACAAAATCATTAATAATGCAGATTCCATTATTGCATATGTGTGCCTTATGGAGTTTATAATTTATTTTGAGTCTTTCACCTGTCGTGGAGAATAACCGCATTATACTTTTCTCAAGGTACTTAGTAGGGATTATTCCTTCAATAATGCAGTTTTGGTCTGCACCTGTGTCTAATAATACAATTTTGTGAATAGTATAATTTTTATTTATAACCAATGTAATAGGTATATGCCAGCTCTGGGCTTTAACTATTGCAAAAGTTTTTACTCCTGATTTACCTTCTAGAGGACTCTCTAGAGACTCATCTTCTTCTTCACCTTTTTCTAATTTTGATGTTTCTCCTGGTTCGAATTGATACAATTCAGATTCTTGCATTAGTTCTAGTTCATTTAATAGTTTATTAGCAAGGGCATCTGTTTCTAGCTTGTTAAGTCTTTGCTTAACTTCTTTGACTTCATTTTTAATATGTAATAATTCGGTTTGAAGATCTTGTACTGTTGTACTAGACTTTTGTTCTTTAAATTTATTTAGTACGTTTTTCATATTAAAAGGTTCAATTGTTTCTTTGTCATGTTGTTGGTTAAGAACTATATTTTTTAATTCTATTAAATATTTTCTTTTAAGATCTTTATCTTCAATATGATCAATCATATCAAAGAAGATTTCCTTGTTATTATTGGTAATGACATTTACTGAGTGGCTATCATAGGTGCAGATTGCTCCCGTACATCCACAATGATCAGTTAAGTCACTATTGTCAGAACTATATGCTATATTAAGCTGGTCTTCATCACTGAAACTTTGTTCAGGGGAAGAATTATTGTCATGTTCATCAAGAATAGAATATAATCTATCTTTTATTTCTGGCTCAAGTTCTAACATATTGATCTCATCCTTCTTTTTATTAGGGACCTTACAATCCTTAGATCTATGGCCAAATTTTCCACAATTCCAACACTTATCATTATTTCCTTGAAAGCCACCCTTGTTGGCTTCTCGTTTGTGCCTTTTAAATATTTTTCTGTAATGATGGGGTTTTTCAGATTTATTTTTATAGTACTTGTGTCTTCTTTTAATTTTCTTTGATGCATCTTTTGAAGGGGCAGACAACTTGATGTATCCAAAATCTTTGTGATTAAACGGTTACCCAACTTAAGGAACAAAACTAAGAAAATAGAGTAAGAGTATCAGCAAAACTAGACACAGAAATAACTGCTTAAGAGCAACATAATTTCGACTGGCTCTAGGATAGTATAAATATTTAGCTACTCAAACTCATACTCCTCCCCGCCAACATGGCTCTGATACCATTTAACAGATCGTGGAAAATGACTTGGAAATAAATTACAAAGGAAGCAGCAAAATAAAACAAAATACTACAAGTAGTAATAAAGTAGAAGAAAAAGATACTTGAGTTGTTTATTGATAAGAAGGAAAAATAGAGAACATAGAGAGGTTTGGGCAATTTCAAAGTGAGTGTAGTATTTTCCGAATGCCCCTGCTAATATAAGGTGAAGGTCTTAAATAGACCTCAATATGATGAGTCAAGTAATTACTATCTGCTATCTATTAACATGTGTCCACACGTAGTAGATTTAATTTTACACGGATCTATTTAAAAGATGTCTTCATCTTCTTGAAACTTGATTTCCTTGAAATTTGATATTTGTCCTGATGTGACCTTGGAATTTGATGAAGATTCATCTTCATCTGCATGGGAGTTTGTAGCTTGTCTTTTTGCTGCATTGTTTTTTGGGTGGATTCCTTAGGGGTCCACTGCTTTTGATTGTAGTAGCTTTTCATTTTTCTGAAAGGATAGTCTGGCCGCCTCCTTTAGTTGAGAAGATAAGCTTGAGCTATCCCTTGCGGATCTAGCATGTCTCCATTGCTTGATTCACTTGTATGAGAGGATGCAGTATCTAATAATTCCATTATCTATTTTTGTTGGGTATCTTTTTCCAAATTTGACAAGGCCTGCTGGAGCCTTCTTTTTAATTCTTCCTTGGACAGTTGGGAATCCTGTCGTAATGAAGAACTTGAAGTTTCCCTATCTTCCTGGGGTATTGGTGCCCAGCCTTTGATTTTGATGGTCTTACTCAGATATTTAATCCTTTCAAATTCATGAATATCAAAGGACCAGCTGATAATATATGAAATTCTTTTTGCAATAAAAAACTTACACAATTTAATATTTTCTGGTAGGGTAGAAATATTCTGCTCTACTTGAAATTTTTCAAACTGTGTCTGAAAATGTTTTGACAATACCTGTTTATTTCCTCCGAATTGGTTCCACCATTTGCAAAACCATCTGGGAATGATCGCTCTTTTCATTTCTTCTGAATACTTGAAAAACCAAGAGTGAGTGTTGGGCCTTAGATACATAAAGTTATACCAGGCTGCCTTATAATCATACCAGTTGTATGTCTGGGGTCTATGGGTTCTTGATAGGGGAATAGGCGTATGCAGATGATCTGCAAACCATTCAAACGGACTTAAAATTCTTTTAATTGTGAACTTCGAGTATTGAATACTGTTAGGATTATCCGGACATTTTAATTTATGCTTAATTTTTACTGAATCAGTGTCTGTTAAAATGAACTCATAATACCTTCAGGTTTTAAGGGGATCATCTGTCTCCACATAATTCCAATTTGTGTAGCAGGGTTTTAGTAACTCGGGTACTCCAAAACCTTCATATTTTTTATCGAGGGCCATGATCGGCAGTACCTGTAAAATTGTTAGCTCAAATTGTTGTTTATTTGGAATATTTTTCTCCATTTTCTTTTCAGGAGTCGCTGGCAGAACTGCTTGAGAGTATGTCTCTGGTGGCTTCATTTCATAGCTGTCCTTGGTTTGGATAGAGATAGTTTTGTCGCCTGATGAAGAGTCTCCTTTAAAAACTGATTTTAATGGTTGTAATCTGGCCTGACTGGTTATGGGTTCCTTTAATGGGGACGGAATAGTAGCTTTTGGCAAAGATGGGAATTCTGCCAAAACTGAATATTTATTTTCTGGTTTTGGTTTTTCCTCTTCTTTGAAGGGTCTTTTCATTATTTCTTCTGGTTTGAAAGGCTGAAATAGAGGCCTCAAGGGCCTTATACCTGGTGTTCCAGGTCTCATTTAGTTCCCTGTAGAAATTTCCTTGTCAAAAAAATCTAGGAGAGAATTATTTTCTCCTTGTATAAACTCGATTTGAAAATCAAAGTTGGATAACAAAGCCTGCATTTGGAAAATATTTGTTTAGAAACCAGATTTTTTACATCTTTCTGTAAAACATCTTTGGCTGCTTTTCAGTCTACTCGTAGTAAAAATTCTTTATTTATTAGATCGTCTTGAAATTTTGTGATACATAGCACTATAGCTTCTTTTTTAATGGTGCCGTAATTTTTCTGAGTATTATTCCAAATTCTTGAAGTGAATCTTACTAATTGTTCGGGGTTTTCTAGGGAGATTTTTTGTTTAAGGATGCCTCCATATCCTATGTTTGAGGCGTCAATTTCTACTATCATGAATGCCTCTGGATGTTGTATTCCTAGTCATGGAAGTTTTTGAACTATTGATTTTATTTTTTGGACTGTCTCTATTTTTTCTAATCCCCATGGGACTGGATCCTTCTTAAGACGTTGATAAAGAGGTTTACAAACCTGTCTAATATTTGGAATAAAATATGCAACATAATTGAGACTTCCTAAGAATCTCTAAAGCTGAGTTTTATCAATTAATTTATCTGGAAATTTGGATGAGAACTCTATGGCTCTACAAATGGGTTTATAGGTTCCTTGATATAAGTCATGACCAAGGAATCTAATAGCAGTCTGGAATAACTTGATCTTTTTAGCGTTTACTACTAATCCGTTTTGCTTAACAACTTTTAAAAAGGTTTGGATATGTTTGAAGTGTTGGTCAATATCTTCTGAGTATATTAAAACATCATCTATGTAAACTATAGAAATATGACTATGTGGATTAAATATGTTGTTCATTATATTCTGAAATTCAGACGGTGCTTTTTTTAATCCGAATGGCATTACATTCCATTCATATTGTCCGAAAGGTACATTAAAAGCTGTTTTATATTTATCTTTTTCTGCTATTTGTATTAATCCGGATTTCATATCGAACTTACTATAAATGTTAGTTTTATAAGTTGTTTTAAGAAGATCTCTTTTATTGGGTATTGGATACCTGATCCATTTTAAAACTTTGTTAAGGGGCTTATAATTAATGACTAGCCTTGGGGCCCCTCTTTCTTTTTCCGCACTATTATTGACATAGAATGCTAAACAACTCCATGGTGACTTGGAAGATCTAATAATCTTTTTATCAATTAAATCATTGATTTCTTTTTTACAATATTCCATTAACTCCTGATTCATTTGAATAGGTCTTGCCCTAGTAGGGATATACTTTTCGTTGAATCCCTCAATATATGGTAACTCAATAATATGGCATTTCCTATCCCAAAAGGCATTAGGACATTCTGAACAGACTTCTCGTTCTATGAATTCTTGTAGGCTTTTAATTTTGGCTTCTACCTTTGGATTTTTTAAAGTGGATTCAATCCGTTTAAATTTTATCTCGTCCTTTAAATAGTTTATTTGTTGAGAAAGCAGATTTATTCTAAAGATAGTTTTTTCTTTTATAAATTCACTTTCTTCTTTTGACATATTATTTAGGTAGGGAAAAATGATATCTGTTCCTAGAGCAGTGGTGTGGATGCCGTCTAAATCAGCGACATAGGGTTTTATTTGGGTTATAAAGGGGGTGCCTAATATTATTTCTTCATTTATATCTTTAGTTATTACAAAATCATTAATAAAGCAGATTCCATTATTGCATTTGTGTGCCTTATGGAGTTTATAATTTATTTTGATTCTTTCACCTGTCACGGAGAATAACCGCATTGTACTTTTTTCAAGGTACTTAGTAGGGATTATTCCTTCAATAATGCAGTTTTGGTCTGCACCTGTGTCTTATAATGCAATTTTATGAATAGTATAATTTATTTATAACCAATGTAATAGGTATATGCCAGCTCTGGGCTTTAACTATTGCAATAATTTTTACTCCTGATTTACCTTCTAGAGGGCTCCCTAGAGACTCATCTTCTTCTTCACCTTCTTCTAATTTTGATGTTTCTCCTGGTTCGGATCGATACAATTCAGATTCTTGCATTGGTTGTAGTTCATTTAATAGTTTATTAGCAAGGGCATCTGTGTCTAGCTTGTTAAGTCTTTGCTTAACTTCTTTGACTTCATTTTTAATATGTAATAATTCGGTTTAAATATCTTGTACTGTTGTACTAGACTTTTGTTCTTTAAATTTATTTAGTACGTTTTTCATATTAAAAGGTTCAATTGTTTCTTTGTCATGTTGTTGGTTAAGAACAATATTTTTTAATTCTATTAAATATTTTCTTTTAAGATCTTTATCTTCAATACGATCAATCATATCAAAGAAGATTTTCTTGTTATTATTGGTAATGACATTGACTGAGTGGCTATCACAGGTGCAGATTGCTCCCGTACATCCACAATGATCAGTTGAGTCACTATTGTCAAAACTATATGCTATATTAAGCTGGTCTTCATCACTGAAACTTTCTTTAGGGGAAGAATTATTGTCATGTTCATCAAGAATAGAATATAATCTATCTTTTATTTCGGGCTCAAGTTCTAACATATTGATCTTATCCTTCTTTTTATTAGGGACCTTACAATCCTTAGCTCTATGGACAATATTTTTCACAATTTCAACACTTATCATTATTTCCTTGAAAGCTACCTTTGTTGGCTTCTCGTTTGTGCCTTTTAAATCTTTTTCTGTAATGATGGAATTTTTCAGATTTATTTTGATAGTGCTTGTGTCTTCTTTTAATTTTCTTTGATGCCTCTTTTGAAGGGGCAGACAACTTGATGTATCCAAAATTTTGACAAAAGCTTCCTATTTCTTTTTTGGATATTTTATTATCCATTTTAAGTTGATTTTTAAGATTCATATCTGTACATAATTCAAGTCCTATGACATTTATAAAACTTATAAGGTCACCATAGGTTAATTGGCTATAAGGAATTTTTCCATCAAATCTATCTTTTAATTTTATTCTAACCTTTTCAGCGAATAATGTTGGTAAACCACTTATGAATTTTTCTTTCTAATAATCATGACTACAGTCCTCTCTGACCATAACCTTGTTGAGGAATACATCCTTATACCATCTAAAATCATCTAACTTTGGGCAAGATAGGTTAGATAGTATTTCTAAACTCCTATCTTGAAAAAGTTGAGGTTCTCCTATAAAATGTTTTGCTATACTATAAATTAAGGTAGCGGTGGCGTTTTCTACGCATAGATTTTCAAAAGTTTGTCCTGTAGATTCAGTCTTAATAACTTGAGTGATGGTTGTAGCATTTGTTACACTATGTCTATTATCTTCAGTGAGATAATTATCCCACCAATATTTTAATGTCCCTGTAAATCCAGATATATTTAGAGTGGCAGCTTGTTTATCCATGCAGTTTTTCATTTTATAGGCCGTAATGGCCATCCCCCATTTCATGTAACTTGTTGTATATCTGATGTTCTGCAAGTCCATCAATATTTCATTCAGCAATTTCATTCCAGAGTGTGAAGTATGAGATAAAATTTCATTTTCTTCATACTGCATATCCGGGAATGAGGGTTTATTATAATAATTCTTTTTGATGGAATATATAGAGCTTAACTTATTAATGTCGTTGTCAGACTTTTCAGATATTGTTCTTATGACCTTATCATCTTTTAATTTTAATTCATCCTTTAATTTTAATTCATTCTTTAATTTTAATTCATTCTTTAACTTTTCATTAATCTTTTCTATAAAATCATCGGTGATTTCAAATTTTTTTTGAAATTTGGGGAATTTAATTTTGGAAAATTCTGGTAATTTAAATATTGGATGGGTTTCTAATTTTTTATTATTGTAGGAAGGGCTAGGTTTATCCTTGGAAATTGATTTATTATCAGTCTTAAGGATCTGATTAGAGACTACGTATAGTAATTGATTAGTGTAATTGTTTTGTTGAATTAATCTATTTATATCTTATTCTTAGGATCACCTTGGGTGTCTACTATATCAATTTTAAAAGGTGTAGCTGTGAAAATTCTACCATCTATTGGTAAACTAATTTCCTCTAGTGGGGGAATTATAGATTCAACCACCTTAGTTTTGGTATGCCATTTATTAACAATCATGCTCAATGATTCCTTTTGATCATCCAATTTTCCTGTGTACTCAAATCATTTAAAGAACTCTATATTGCATCTCATCCTTTTCATATCGGCACACCATTTTTTCCTAAAGGATAATCTTTCCTTTAATGAATATTTTTCTGCATACCATTGCCTTTTTATGCTATTTTCTGGATCTAAAAAGAGTTTATCTAAATATTCAAAGTCTGGTTCGAACTTCTCATCAGATCTAATCATGCATAAAGAGTCTCTTGACCAGTTTCAGGGTGCTAAGTGCTTTTAGAAGATAGATCTCCGATCTGGATACCCTCAGCTCAGGGTTCGGGAGAGTGACATCCCAAGATAGCCTTTAGGACTCGGTATGGTAATTACGAGTTTGTAAATATGTATTTTGGACTAACGAATGCTCCTACAGCTTTTATGGATTTGATGAACAGGGTGTTCAATTATGTTCATAGCCGACATCTTTATATACTCTCCAAGTGAGGAGGAGCATTCCGCTCATTTGAGAGTGGTGCTACAAACTCTCAAGGATCGCCAATTATATGCTAAGTTCAGTAAATGTGAGTTTTGGTTGAACTCAGTGGCATTTTTGGGCCATGTGGTGGAAAGTGAGGGTATAAAGGTGGACTCTCAAAAGATAGAAGCAGTGAAGATTGGCCTAGACCGGTGAATCCTTCAGATATCAAGAGCTTCTTGGGCTTAGCTGGTTGGAGATTTGTTGAGAGATTCTTATCTATTGCAGCGCCATTGGCCAAATTGTCCGAAAAGAAAGTGAAATTCCAACGGTCAAATGCTTGTGAGAGGAACTTCCAGGAGTTCAAGACTTGACTCACCTCGGCACTAGTGTTAACCCTACCCAAGTGTACCGATGGGTTTGTGGTGTATTGTAATGCTTCAAGGATCGGCCTTGGTTGTGTATTGATCAGCATGGAAAGGTTATAGCATATGCTTCTAGGTAGTTGAAGGTTCATGAGAAGAATTAACAAACCCATGATCTTGAATTGGCAGCGGCGGTATTCACCTTGAAGATTTGGAGACACTATTTATACGGGGTCCATGTAGATTTGTTCACGGACCACAAGAGCCTACATTATGTGTTTACCCAGAAGGACCTAAGTCTGCGTTAAAAAAGGTGGTTGGAGCTACTCAAGGATTATGATATGAGTAGAAGACACTCTTAGTAGGCTTTCTATGGAAAGTGTGTCCCATGTAGATGAGGGGAGGAAGGACCTAGTAAATGATGTGCATCGGCTTGCATGGTTGGGAGTTCATTTAGTTGATTCAGCCGATAGTGGAGTTATTGTTTAGAATGGATCAAAGTCATTCTTGGTGACTGATGTGAAAGCTAGACAAGACGAGGACCCTATTTGGTAAAGTTAAAGGAAGCCGTTCAGAATCAGAAGGTAGAAGTCTTCTCCAAAGGGGGAGATGGTGTACTTCGATATCAGGTTCGCTTGTGTGTTCCGAATGTTGACGATTTGAGAGAACGAATATCGTACGAGGCTCATGGTTCCAGATAATCCATACATCTAGGTGCCACTAAGATGTACCGTGACCTACGGGAAGGCTATTCGTGGAATGGCATGAAGAAGGACATCGCGGAGTTTGTGGCCAAGTGTCCAAATTGTCAGCAAGTGAAGGTTGAGCATCAAAGACCGAGAGGTGTGCTTCAAAACATCTGTTTCCCTACTTGTAAGTGGGAGGAGATTAATATGGACTTCATCATAAGGTTGCCTCGCACTCATCGATGGTGTGACTCCATTTGGGTGGTCTTGTACAGGTTGACCAAAGCTGCTCATTTTCTATTGGTCAAAACTACTGATTCAGCGAAGGATTATGCCAAATTCTACATTCGAGAGCTAGTTTGGTTGTGTGCAGTGTCCTTGTCAATCATATCAGACAGAGGTACTCAGTTTATCTCCCAGTTTTGGAGGTAATTTCAAAAGGGACTTTGTACTCAGGTCAAGCTCAGTATAGCATTTCACCCGCAAACAGATGGCCAGGCGGGGCGGACTATTTAGAATATCGAGGACATGTCGAGAGAATGTGTGACTGACTTCAAGTACTGTTGGGATGATCATTTTCCTCTCATTGAGTTAGCGTATAACAACAGCTACAATTCCAACATTCATATGGCTCCGCTTGAGGCTCTCTACTGGCGGAGATGTAGATCATCTATTGGTTGGTTTAAACTTGGTGAAGCTTCGATGATAGGACTAGATTCAGTACATAAGGCTATGGAGAAAAGTTTAGTTCATACAGGACAGGTTGAAAATAGCTCAGAGTTTCCAAAAGTCCAATGCGGATGTGAGAAGGAGAGAACTTGAGTTTGAAGTCGATGATTAGGTGCTTCTAAAGGTATCTCCCATGAAGGGAATGATGAGATTTGGAAAGAAGGGGAAACTCAGTCCCCATTATGTTGGCCAGTACTAGATTGTGAAACAGGTTGGCAAGGTAGCATATGAGTTGGAGTTGCGCTTAGAACTAGCCTCAGCCCATCCAGTTTTCCATGTATCGCTCTTAAAGAAGTGTTTGGGTGATCTAGCTCTAGTTGTTCCGGTGGACAGTGAAGGTGTTAAAGACAACTTTAGTTATGAAGAGATTTCGGTGGAGATACTGTATCGGTAGGTTCGTAAGCTAAGAAACAAGGAAGTAGCTTCAGTCAAGGTTTTACGGAGGAATTAGCATGTTGAGGGAGCTACATGGGAAGTCGAAGTAGATATGATGGCTAAATACCCACATCTATTCCCTTTCAGCTCAGTTTCAGCTTCAGGTACCGGTTTCCTCCTTAATACTCTATTTAGTTTCATGTTCAGCTCATGTAGCTCAATTTCTCTCATGCAAATAGATGTATGTATGAATCGGGAATTCAATTCAGTTATTTAGTTTAAATCAGAGTTAGTCACTCCATAAGTTTTCAGCATGTACGTTCAGTATTTGAAATTGGTGATTTCATTTCTCTATTTTCTATATGTTTAACCACATTCAGGACAAATGTTCCCAAGGAGGAGATATCGTAATACCCTAGAAATGCACAAGACTAGACTCGGGATTTAAAAATGAAAAGTAGCAGAAATATGGAAAATTTTCTCAGAACGAGTCATTGTACGGGTCGTTGGTAGGACTAACGACCCATTGGATGTGCTCATGATGAGATACTGTAGGTTTGGAGTTGGAAGTAACGGGTCTAGGAATGACCCATTGTTTGAGATAACGAGTCGTAGGATGTGAGCCATTGTGAGGTGGGTCTGGTTCAGGGAGGAAGTAACAAATCAAGTGACGACTCTTCATTAGAAGCAATAGGTAGTTGTTAGTGACCGTTGGGAGGTATCCCGGGAGATGGACAGTGGTGAAAATGACTGGAAGCAACGAGACATTGGAGCTTGTAACGACTCATCCTGTCTAGTCATGGTAGAATATTTGAGACTTGAATCGGGGATGAAACAACAAGGGGTGTAATGGACCGTTGGAGACAATAACGGTCCGTTGTGACGCCCGTTGTCACTGGCAGAGCAGTTTTTCCAGGAAATTCATTAAGGGTATTTTTGTCATTCCTAAGTCCTAGGGTCCTAAATTACGTCATTTTAAGCTTGAAATAGAGTGTTTTAAGAGGGGTTATGTCATTCTAAGATATCCTAATTCATGCATGCAAGCTTAGAGGTTTTGAGAGGTGATCAAATCTAGTTTTCTACAAGTTCTCCTCAATTCTCTTTGGGCTATCAAGGAAGTGCAAGAATCAGATTCCTTCAGGCATATAAGACTGTGAATGGGTGTAATTGTCCACACCCATGTCCAATTTCCTCTCAACTCATGAAGTTCTAGTTGATAATTCCATCGGGTTCTTATCCAATGATGAATTCTTAAGTTTTATTCTTGGGTATGATCTAAGCATGTTTTAAATAATGAATTGTGATTAATGGGAAGATTTTACGATGTTTGAAATTATAAATTATATTTTCAAGTTTTCTAAATTATGATACCCATCTATGAGTGTTCATGAAAGTTGAGATCTATGAGTTATGAGTTCAAGTATGATGAGATGTTTATGAAGAATGTATGATTTCGATATACCCATGTTTATATTCATGTTTTCAAAGTGAATCAAGTTGATATCAAGCATGTTAAAGTATTGGGCAAGCCCATATGATCAAGTATGTTTATGATTTCATGAATTAGCTTACCACATAGTTTTAGAGTCAATACTCCCAATTATGTTCAGCTTGTGGTATGGTTTGAGCCAAGGCTCCTCATGTATGATTTTAGATTTTATTTATATATGATTATTCAGCTCTGTACTAGATGATGGTCATCTTCGTTGAGAAATAATGGAGAGCATATGCATATTTTTGGGAGTAGTGTCTAACACCGACTAGGCTAAGGGTCAGTGAACCCTGTGCCTCAGAACTACGAGCCAATAAAGGTACGTTCAGATTATTCGAGACCTCCTTTATGAGCTTTCCCCTGCCCCAAGGGGCCTTCAGCATGATATCGATATCATTGTAGTGTCTTTAGCCCTGGCAAGGCTTTAGACGGCTCTGTCCACTTGAGTGTAATAGTCGGGACCATGTAAACTCTATCGTGGTAATGTCGGTTATATGACGAATCTTCCGTTGTTCCTCATGATTCATGTTATACATGTACATCAGTCATGATATTATGTTTTCAGAAGGTTTGACGCAATATTCAGTTTTACTTATGATTATCATATTTAAACTTTGGATTATTCAATTCAATTATGATGTTTAGTTATGTCAGATCATGATTTCAAAAAATAGCATGCAAGCCCTACTCTCATATTATTGTCTTGACTATGTTTATATTATGCATGTTCGACGATTTTACTTACTTAGCTGTTTTGCTTCCCTTGCATACTTAGTACGTTCCACGTACTGACCGCATACTCTATGCTGTATCATTTTATGATACAGGCTCCGATATCCAGACTCAGCCCCGTCATTAGCCAGTTGTTCGGATTTATCATCTGTCTCAGTTGGTGAGTCCTCATCTTCCGAGGACCATTCCTTAGCAGTTATCTTTATAATTTTATTTTCAGACATAGAGATTTAGTTGCGGTCTTGTCCCATCAACTCATCAGAAATAGATGTTTTTCATACATATATTGTATTCAACTTCAGACTCGTGTGGTATTCTGATGTTATGTTATTTTTAGACTTCCACTATGTTATTTATTATGTTCTTCCGCTTATTTTATTGATTGAGTTAAATGTTATACTTATTCCATGGGTCGACTTGGAGTCTCTTGGGGTTTCTTGTCCCGTGTCTTGATTCGGGCCTATGTTCGGGTCGTGACAACTTGATTCAATTTTTGCCTTATTTTTCCCATTACACATTCCGAACCTGTTTTCCTACAACACTCAACAAAAACACACTATATCTACATAAACATACCCGTATTTTGATCTTCTTAGTTTTAAGTGTTGAAAGTATCGTAAAACTGCGACAAATCAACACTCTCAACTTAGAACCTTTGCATATCCTCGGGCAAAAACAAATAAAATAGAACTCACCCGACGCTTTAATCAAAAGAACTCTAGGAAACCTACGGCAGTCAACTTAAAATCAAATCAAATTTTCTAGCCCCTCCTCTATCATCAAAATCCAAATCACAGTGCGTATGTAAACTTTCAACCATGAAACAGAGGAATCGAAACATGGAAATACACTGTCAACTTGCAACCATGCATACAATCCTATGACACTGACCCAGACAGTTTGCAGACGATATTGTTGACCAAATGTGTTATACACCGTAAGATTTCCGGCACCTAGATGGCCTATTCGCACGGTGGTTAGGCATATTTGAAAGCCATACGTGCTAGAGGAAGGCCCGGGAAAGGATCGAACGGATAACCTGTCGAACACTCGCGGACGGAGCTGAGGTAGAGCCCCTCCGTGATGGCAACGTGTCACGGAGGTGGAGCCTCCGCGTTGACTCTGTGACACATTGGGCCTGTCTAGGCCCAAGTATATAAAGCCCCCACTTTGGTTGTGAGGTTATATTTCTCATTTAAATCCCAGAAAACGCAGAGAAACAGAGAGAAACGAAGGGGGGTAATATATTATTGTTCGATTACGCTGTCAAACGTAGTCTAAACTCAAATTAACCTCAGGTACCGAGGTATTTAGCAGCAGGGAGCATTCCTACGGATTTAGTTTCACGAAATTCGGCCGACAAATCGTTGAGCTGCCGGGATAAGGTAAGTGGAATTGCTCCAAACTAGTGTCTATGTGTTCCTAGCTGTGAAGTGAATACTTCTCCCTTCCGGGCTTCTGGAAAATAGCGAGTTTTCGACCGTCTTTCGATAAGCCTAAGTTTAGGCTATAATTATATCGAAAGTGATGTCGTCCTTTAGAATAAAGTTGTATTTAGCACTGATTGACATATATATGAATGTAGTTGGGAGAAATAACTGGAATACTGACCGAGCTACGCCAGTTAGTCAGGAAATCAGAAGCGAAGGTATGTAAAGCTAGTTTCCTCAGCAAGTTAGTAGTCTCGGTATAGTAAAATAGTTTAAAGGCCAGTAGAATGTTCAGAAGTCGTGTGTTATGTTTATTATGAATATTGGTACGATATTGGAAGCATCATGTTATGTATAGAGTGAAACTTGCCAGCATGATATAAATTCTAATACAAAGTGTTAGGAACTGTATAGCATGCCCATTATGTGATTTAGTAAAGAATGTTAGGATATTATCATATTCAGTTGAAACTTAGTAAAGCAATATAAGTATCTGTAAGGTATCTCAGAAGTAGAATGATAGATTAAAATGAAGTTTAGAAAGCATGTTAAAAATAGTAGATCATGTTACTATAGAAACTCAGTTATACAGCATGATTTCCAGCAGAAAAACTATATCTTGTTCAACATTAGACTCAGTACAGTATGGCAGGAGATTATATATTTATATATATACCATTATCAGTCTCCGCATGTATTAAATACATACATATCACTATCACTAGTTCAGCATACAGTATGTACAGATATATTATCATTATTAGCTTCAGCATGTGGTACATGCAGATAGTATTACTAGTTGAGACCACTGTATTGTCTTGGGGTTGGATTACCTAGCATCCACGACCGCCCCAGGGTTAATAGTTGTATCAACTCGTCTGCCAGAGGACGAGGATACGTTGCTCTACGGAGTGGCATGCCGTCCCACAGGGGACGAAGATGGGATGCCAGTTTCCCCATATTGTGCCTTGGTCGGCCCTTATACACCCCCGTCGAGCGGGTATGCCCTGGGTGTTGATTCAGGAGTCCTCCAGACTCAGGTACAGTTATAGTCAGGGGCTCAGCGAGCCCAAGTGCATACCCAGGGGATCAGCAGGATACTTATAGTTATTATAGGAGATGGGACGACCGGGATAGGGGTATAGATTGCGTGTTGATTGTACCTCCCAGCTTATGGGGACCGGGTAAGGTTTGTGTGTGCTATGCTATGTTATGTTGTGTTATGCCATGTTACACTAGATACAAGTAGATCGACAGTAAAGCGATACATCTCCAGGTATGACTCCTACTCCTTCCAGCATGGTTAAGAGTAGTCTTAGCTTTACATTTCCAATCAATTTAGTCTATTCCTTTCTATTTCAATTCCATCAGTTGTATTGTTGTATTCAGATATTTTTCAGTTGTTGTTTTACATACCCAGTACCAACGGTACTGATGCCCGTTTTGGGTGCTGCATTACTTGCCTGCAGGTACTCATAGACGAGGGACCGATACCTCGTGATTCCAGTCAGCTCACAGGGTCATCAGCTCCAGTCATCCTTAGCTAGATAGCTAGAGGTTTATCCCTTTTCTTTTGTTGTACAACATGGGTAGGCCGGGGCCCTGTCTCGACCATCTTATCAGTATTCCTAGAGGCTTGCAGACTGTATATATTTCCCTGTGGTCAATTGAGCCGGTCGTGTGAGGCCGTGCAATTTGTTATAGCTATTTAGCATTTCAGTTTATGTTGGCCGTGTGAGGCCTTATCCAATCAGTAGTGGTGACCTTGCCGGTCACGTAGTTATTCAGTATTCCATTGTTGAGTGCAGATAACTAGACAGCATGGTGGCCTTGTCAGCCCGCATAGGTTCCTTGTTATGAGTGTGTTTCTGGTTAGCTGCTATTACAGGTATAGGTGGCTATAGGCCCAGCTGGCGGGAGGCTGTGTTTACATCCGTTATATAGCCCTTTATTTTCAGAAATCTGAGTTAGAGCCAGCCAGGCACCAGATGTGCTCAGGCTCAGCAGTCTAGTGGTTCAGGTCCTAGTAGGGCAGCAGGTGCCAGTCATACCCCCCCAAGGCGGGGCGTGACAAACTTGGTATCAGAGCAGGTCGTGTCCCAGGGAGTCTGCAAGCCGTGCTAAGTAGAGTCTTGTCTATGGATTTGTTGTGCACCACATACTATAGGCAGGAGGCTACGAGGCATGATAAGATGGATACTCCTCTTTTTTTATTCAGTCGTGCTGTAGAGCGATACAGTGTAGGGCTGGGTCCCTAGAGCTTACTATATTCTTTGGTTACAAATAATGTCAGACCAGCGACATCCTATCACAGGATGGAGCTTAGGTATTGCAGCAGGGGAAGGAACCAGCAGGATGCCTCACCCTCGTTTAGAAATAGCCCGACTAGAGGGCACTACAGAGGCATCGTTCCAGCCTTCTCAGCAGTCTCCACCACATCATGAGCCACTTGGGGCGACACTATCTCCAGCAGTCCCTATACCAATACCTTCCGACCAGGAGGTTAGGAGTGCGGTAGTCATGTTAGCACAGATGATGGCTGCTCAGCGTCAGCCTATACCGTCTATAGTTGCAGAGTCGTCAGGATGGCCCGATAGTTCGAGGGTCCGAGAGTTCTTGACTCTGAATCCCCCACAGTTTACAGGTACGGACCAGACGGAGGACCCTCAGGATTTTCTAGATCAGATGCAGAGAATTTTCAGGGTTATGCATGCCATGCCTACAGAATCGGTTGAGTTGGCAGCATTCCGACTATGGGACATCGCCGTATTGTGGTATGAAAGCTGGGAAAGGTCCCGAGGGAGAGATGTTTCCCCTCTGACCTGGTCCAGCTTCTCAGGAGCTTTTCTGGATCACTATTTGACGCAGGAGATTCGACAGGCCCGGGTTGACCAATTCCTACATCTAGAGCAGGGGGCCATGAGTGTTCGGGAATACGCCTTGCGGTTTGACTCTTTGGCCAGGTACGCACCAACCTTTATTGATATCATGGCATCTAGAGTACACCGCTTCATCATGGGGTTGAATCCAGAATATGTTGAGACTTGTATTATAGCCACACTGCGAGAGGACATGGATATTGCCCGAGTTCAAGCTTTGCCCAGAATATTGATGGGCATCAGGCAGCGGCATCGGGAGATCAGGAGGACCAATAAGGAACAGCGCCGCAGGGACAGGCCAGTTGAGTTACAGAGGGAGGCTCGGGGAGGACCTAGGCCATGATTGTTAGATAGGCCGCCCAGGCCCCCGCCTCCACCACATCCGCAGAGGGGTAGATTTAGCCTCAGGGGGCAGTCAGAGACCGGAAGAGGCTCACAGATTGCAGATTCATCATTACAGAGAAGGGCGGAGCAGAGTAGGTATACCCTACCACTTTGCCCTATATGCAGCCGACGCCATCCTGGAGCATGCAGGTATGGCTTCACCGGATGTTATATTTGTGGCCAAGAGGGCCATTTGATGAGAGATTGCCCAGCTAGAGGTCAGGAGGATCGGGATAGATAGGACAGGGCATCCGCAGGGTCACGAGCTACAGCATCCTCGGCAGGGCGCAGGCCCTCAGTTTCAGCAGGCAGGGGTCGGGGCAGATCAGGGGCCTCCAGTGTAGGTGCGGGTCCAAGCCGCACATATGCGTTACCAGGGAGGCAAGATTCAGAAGCGTCACCTGATGTTGTGACAGGTATGCTAACTATCTGCTCACACCCTGCTTATGTATTGATTGATCCGGGATCTACTTTGTCCTACATTACTTCATTTGTGGCACGAAAGTTCAATATTGCACCAGAATTATTGCAGCAGCCCTTTTCAGTATCCACGCCCATCGGTGACTCTATTGTAGCTAGCAGAATTTACCGAGGGTGTACAGTAGAGGTTGTTGATCATCGGACCACAGTAGATTTGGTCGAGTTAGAAATGATAGACTTCGATGCCATAATGGGTATGGATTGGTTAGTGTCGTGCTTTGCCAATGTTGAATGTTGGACCAAGACGGTCCGATTCCACTTTCCAGGAGAAGCAGTGCGGGAGTGGAAGGGCAGTACCACTACGCCAAAAGGTAGGTTTATTTCCTACTTTCAGGCGAGGAAATTGATATCTAAGGGATGTATTTACCATCTGGTCAGAGTTCAGGATGTCACGAGCAGAATCTCCGACGCTCCAGTCTGTTCTGGTGGTGAACGAGTTCCCTGATGTATTTCCCGATGAGTTACCTGGTATTCCCCTAGAAAGGGAAATAGATTTTGCTATTGACTTGTTACCAGGCACTCAGCCGATATCAATTCCTCCCTATCATATGGCTCCTACAGAACTCAGAGAATTAAAGGAGCATCTGAAAGACTTGTTGGATAAAGGTTTCATCAGGCCGAGTACTTCACCATGGGGTGCGCCAGTTCTATTTGTGAGGAAGAAAGATGGCTCGCTCCGTATGTGCATAGATTATCGGCGATTGAATAAAGTTATTGTGAAGAACAAGTACCCATTCCCTAGAATAGACGATTTATTTGATCAGTTACAGGGAGCCAGATACTTCTCCAAGATTGACTTGCGGTCTGGATATCACCAGGTTCGAGTTCGTGAAAGAGATATTCCTAAAACGGTATTCAGGACCCGATATGGACATTTCAAATTTTTAGTCATGTCCTTCGGGTTAACGAATGCCCCGGCAATATTCATGGACCTGATGAACAGTATTTTCAAACCTTTCCTGGATCTGTTCGTAATAGTATTCATTGATGACATTCTGGTGTATTCTCGCTCTGAAGCAGATCACCGGACTCATTTGCGGACAGTGCTCCAGAACCTCAGGGACTGCCAGTTATATGCTAAATTTTCTAAGTGTGAATTCTGGCTTAATTCAGTAGCCTTCTTAGGGCATATTGTGTCGGATGCTGGTATACAGGTTGACACGCAAAAGATAGAAGCAGTCAAATCATGGCCTAGGCCTACCACTCTGACTGAAGTCCGTAGCTTTCTGGGATTAGCAGGATATTACAGGAGGTTTGTTGAAGGGTTCTCGACTATTGCGGCACCTCTGACTAAACTGACACAGAAAGCAGCAAAGTTTCAGTGGACAGAGGCATGTGAGCAGAGCTTCCAGGAACTGAAAGACAGATTAACCTCCACCCCAGTGTTAGCATTGCCGGAAGGTACAGAAGGTTATTCGGTGTATTGCGACGCATCAGGCGTCGGGTTAGGTTATGTGTTGATGCAGCATGGTAAAGTGATTGCATATTCTTCCAGACAGCTGAGGAAACACGAAAAGAATTACCCTACCCACTACCTGGGATTAGCCGCAGTGATCCACGCCTTGAAAATGTGGAGGCATTACCTGTATGGCGTCCATGTTGATATTTTTACAGATCACAAGAGCCTACAGTACATCTTCACTCAGAAAGAGTTGAATCTACGGCAACGTCGCTGGTTGGAGCTGTTAAAGGATTATGATGTTAATATTCTATACCACCTAGGAAAAGCCAATGTTGTAGCAGATGCTCTCAGTCGTAAGTCCATGGGGAGTTTGGGATATTTGTAGCCCGAGCAGCGGGAATTGGTCAGGGAGATACATCAGTTAGCTAGCCTAGTCGTTCGTGTAGCAGAAGCAGAGGACAGTAGAGCGGTAATTCAGAACACCGCCGTGTCATCATTAGTTGTGAAAGTTAAAGAACGGCAATATGAGGATCCTGACCTGATCCAGCTCAAAGACAGAATCCAGCAGGGTAAAGCACCAGATTTTCAGGTAACTGAGGAAGAAGTGTTGTTATGCAAAGGTCGCCTATGTGTTCCAGATGTTTCAGGGCTCCGCCAGCAGATTATGAACGAGGTACATTGCGCCCATTATTCTCTTCACCCCGGTGCGACAAAAATGTACCATGATATCAAAGAAAACTACTGGTGGCCAGGTATGAAAAGAGAAATTGCTGAATTTATAGCTCAATGCCCTAACTGCCAACAGGTGAAAGCAGAACATCAGAAACCAGGAGGTTTGACTCAGGACATAGCTGTGCCTCTTTGGAAATGGGAAGCAGTGAATATGGATTTTGTGGCAGGATTACCTCGTACCAGACACAGATATGACTCTATATGGGTGATAGTTGATAGATTGACAAAATCAGCTCATTTCCTGCCAGTAAGAGCTACTTTCTCGGCCGAAGATTATGTTGAGTTGTATATCCGAGAGATAGTCAGATTGCACGGAGTACCAGTATCCATTATTTTAGACAGAGGAGCACAGTTTACGGCTAGATTTTGGCGGTCGTTTTAGAGGGGTCTAGGAACGCAAATTAACTTGAGCACAACATTCCACCCTCAGATAGATGTACAGGCTGAGCGCACTATTCAGATGCTCGAGGACATGCTACGAGCGTATGTGCTAGATTTTGGAGGTTCCTGGGATGAGCATTTTCCCCTAATCGAGTTTGCTTATAATAATAGCTATCACTCAGCTATTCAGATGGCGCCCTTCGAGGCGTTATACGAACGGAAGTGCAGATCGCCGGTTGGCTGGTTTGAAATAGGAGAATCAGCGTTGGTTGGGCCAGACATTGTTCAACAGTCAGAGGAAAAGGTAAAGCTTATCCGAGAACGCCTACTGACTGCACGGAGCCGCCAGAAATCATATGCAGATGTGCGGCGCAGAAACCTGGAATTCTATGTGAATGATTGGGTATTTTTAAAAGTGTCCCCGATGAAAGGGGTGATGAGATTCGGCAAGAAAGGTAAGCTCAGCCCGAGGTTTGTTGGGCCTTATCAGATTCATCGAAGGATAAGCCGAGTAGCATATGAGTTGAACTTGCCTCCAGAATTGGAATTCGTTCATCCAGTCTTCCATGTATCTACGTTGAGGAAATGCATAGGAGACCCATCCAGAGCAGTCCCAGTCCAGGATATCCAGGTTACAAAAGACCTGGCCTATGAAGAGGTTCCAGTAGCCATCGTAGACAGACAGATTCGTTGATTGAGAACTAAGGATATTACGTCTTTCAAGGTATTGTGGCATAACAGGAATCGAGAGGAGATGATGTGGGAGGCTGAGGAAGATATGAAAGCTAGATATCCTCACTTATTCCAGGCCTAGTCAGGCGACAGGTATGTCCATATTATTACTTGTGTAATACTTTGTAGTTGTGTATATAAATGAGAAAGATTGATGTTTAGCTATCCAGTGAATCTTAAAGTATTGTATGCAACACCTGTATTGGACTTTTTTGCGTTTCAGGGTTTTGGTATAGTCCATATTACAGGGGAAACTCTGCCAAAAGTTTTTCTAAATAAGTAAGTTAAGAAGTCCTCTAAATAGTAGTTTCCATTCGAGGACGAATGTTCTTAAGGGGGGGAGAATGTTATACCCCGTAAGATTTCCGGCACCTAGATGGCCTATTTGCACGGTGGTTAGGCATATTTGAAAGCCATACATGCTAGAGGAAGGCCCGGGAAAGGATCGGACGGATAACCTGTTGAACCATCGCAGAAGGAGCCGAGGCAGAGCTCCTCCGCGATGGCAACGTGTCACGGAGGTGGAGCCTCCGCGTTGGCTCCATGACACGTTGGGCCTGTCCAGGCCCAAGTATATAAAGCCGCCACTTCGGTTGTGAGGTTATATTTCTAATTTAAATCCCAGAAAATGCAAAGAAACAGAGAGAAATGAAGGGGGGTAATATATTATTGTTCGATTACGCTGTCAAACGTAGTCTAAACTCAAATTAACCTCAGGTACCGAGGTATTTAGCAGCAGGGAGAATTCCTACGAATTTAGTTTCACGAAATTCGGTCGACAAATCGTCGAGCTGCCGGGCTAAGGTAAGTGGAATTGCTCCAAACTAGTGTCGATGTGCTCCTAGCTGTGAAGTGAATACTTCTCCCTTCTGGGCTTCTGGAAAATAGCGAGTTTTCGACCGTCTTTCGATAAGCCTAAGTTAGGCTATAATTATATCGAAAGTGATGTCGTCCTTCCGAATAAAGTTGTATTTAGCACTGATTGACATATATATGAATGCAGTTGGGAGAAATAGCTAGATACTGACCGAGCTATGCCAGTTAGTCGGGAAATCAAAAGCGAAGGTATGTAAAGCTAGTTTCCTCGGCAAGTTAGTAGTCTTGGTATAGTAAAATAGTTTAAAGGCCAGTAGAATGTTCAGAAGTCGTGTGTTATGTTTATTATGAATATTGGTACGATATTGGAAGCATCATGTTATGTATCGAGTGAAACTTGCCAGCATGATATAAATTCTAATACAAAGTGTTAGGAACTGTATAGCATGCCCAGTATATGATTTAGTAAAGAATGTTAGGATATTATCGTATTCAGTTGAAACTTAGTAAAGCAATATAAGTATCTGTAAGGTATCATAGAAGTAGAATGATAGATTAAAACGAAGTTTAGAAAGCATCTTAAAAATAGTAGATCATGTTACTATAGAAACTCAATTATATAGCATGATTTCCAGCAGAAAAACTATATCTTGTTCAACATTAGACTCAGTACAGTATGGCAGGAGATTATATATTTATATATATACCATTATCAGTCTCCGCATGTATTAAATACATACATATCACTATCACTAGTTCAGCATATAGTATGTACAGATACATTATCATCACTAGCTTCAGTATGTGGTACATGCAGATAGTATTACTAGTTGAGACCACTATATTGTCTTGGGGTTGGATTACCTAGCATCCACGACCGCCCCAGGGTTAATAGCTGTATCGACTCGTCCGCTAGAGGACGAGGATAAGTTGCTCTACGGAGTGGCATGCCGTCCCACAGGGTATAAAGATGGGATGCCAGTTTCCCCATATTGTGCCTTGGTCGGCCCTTATACACCTCCGTCGAGCGGGTACGCTCGGGGTGTTGATTCAGGAGTCCTCCGGACTCAGGTACAGTTATAGTCAGGGGCTCAGCGAGCCCAAGGTCATACCCAGGGGAACGGCAGGATGCTTATAGTTATTATAGGAGATGGGATGACCGGGGTAGGGGTATAGATTGCGTGTTGATTGTACCTCCCGGCTTATGGGGGCCGAGTAAGGTTTGTGTGTGCTATGCTATGTTATGTTGTGTTATGCCATGTTACACTAGATATGAGTAGATCGACAATAAAGCGATACATCTCCAGGTATGACTCCTACTCCTTCCAGCATGGTTAAGAGTAGGCTTAGCTTTACATTTCCAATCAGTTTAGTCTATTCCTTTCTATTTCAGTTCCATCAGTTGTATTGTTGTTTTCAGATATTTTTCAGTTGTTGTTTTACATACCTAGTACCAGCGGTACTAACGCCTGTTTGGGGCGCTGCATTACTTGCCTGCAGGTACTCATAGACGAGGGGCTGATACCTCGTGATTCCAGTCAGCTCACAGGGTCATCAGCTCCAGTCATCCGGAGCTAGATAGCTAGAGGTTTATCCCTTTTATTTTGTTGTACAGCATGGGTAGGCCGGGGCCCTGTCCTGACCATCTTATCAGTATTCCTAGAGGCTTGCAGACTGTATATATTTCCCTGTGGTCAATTGAGCCGGTCGTGTGAGGCCGTGCAGTTTGTTATAGCTGTTTAGCATTTAAGTTTATGTTGGCTGTGTGAGGCCTTATCCAGTCAGTAGTGGTGACCTTGCCGGTCACGTAGTTATTCAGTATTCCATTGTTGAGTTGTAGATAACTAGACAGCATGGTGGCCTTGTCGGCCTGCATAGGTTCCTTGTTACGAGTGTGTTTCTGGTTAGCTGCTATTACAGGTACAGGTGGCTATAGGCCCAGCTGGCCGGAGGCTGTGTTTACAGCCGTTATATAGCCCTTTGTTTTCAGAAATCTGAGTTAGAGCCAGCCAGGCACCAGATGTGCTCAGGCTCAGCAGTCTAGTGGTTCAGGTCCTAGTAGGGCACCAGGTGTCAGTCATACCCCCCAAGGCGGGGCGTGATAAAATGCTCTTACCACAAAGAAGTCCCACACTCACATAGATGTATATGATCATGACGATATTTTCTCTTGGGCTAGGTAAAAACTCACTCGCTCTGACAAAGAAATTCTAACTGTGCACCTTCAATATCATAAGCTTACCTTTACTTTCAATACCTCGATTTTTCAAACGGTATAACTAGGATCTATAGGACTTTTTCATCTTGTAGCGCTGGCTCGGGGTTGGGTATGGTAGTTATGGGAATAGTAACTTAACCCTCTTTGGCAGTACACTCACTTTGGCTCCACTTAACCTCTTTTTCACATCTTTCCCCTTTTTTTCTTGCTTTCTCCTTCTTTTACTTTCTTTTGCAACTACGGCGTTGTTTTCCTTCTTTCAAGCATTTCTTTTATTCTTTCTTACTTTCATTTTTTCTTTTTTCTCTTTTTCTCTTTTTTTTAATCTTTTTATTCTTTATTATGCACATCGCACTCGCCCTTTTATTTTCATTACTCAATTACTTTCCATCCTACTCTTCTTATTCAACCCTATAATAGTCACCCTCAACTTAGGCAATTTTACTGAGTTAAGGTTCACAGTGTCTAAAGAGGGACTAGGGCTAAAATAGGTTCATTATAATCAAAGAAGGAAGGTGAATTGGTTTCAACAAAAAGAAAGTTCAATTTAAGCTCAAAATTGGGATCAAGGGATATTTATTTCCATTTGGTAGGTCTTTTAAGGCGAAAGTGGACTTTTCATCAAAAACAACCTTTGATCCTTTCCTAATTTCCCATCCTATATCTCGGTATGACCGACCAGGAAAGTTCTAGAATGACACACACAGTAGAACTAACTTTATTTCTTACTCACACAATGCATAGGACAACAATCATCACTTCTACCGACTGCTAGTTCAGCTATAGTCACACAATGGTAAACACGTTCACAGTATTAATGCCATGCAAATATTCATAAAGGTCATCCTTGTCTACTTAGCACACACATGCACACAAAATTTTTAGGAGGGGTATCACATTATGCCTTAAAATAAATCCATGTTATTGACTGCCCTAAGTTCACCTAATTTCCTTTCGATTGACACAAAACAAAACACAAATACCTAAACATGCCGGTTCTACTAGATAAGGAACAACAGAGGGAAAAGATATCCGGCAAGAAAAATCCTCAGGTAATGTTTAGCAAAAATACAGGTATCCCACCCCACCCCCATCAAGAAAAGCATGCGGTGTCCTCGACGCATATAAAAAATAAAACATGGAAATGGGGAACATACCGTATGACATAGACGCCTGTGGCCTGGTCGGTGGAGAGCGCAGATACAACTCCAATCTCCTCTCCTGTGCCACCGGGATGAACCGGCGCACTCTCAGACCCCATAGAACTCGTACCCTCTCTACGATCTCCTGCAGTATCACTTTCGACCCTCTCTCGAGCCTTATCTCTAGATAGATTCAATGTTGCCTCCATATTTCTTCGCTCCTTCTTCTGCTCACATAGTAGAGTACCACTCTCATCCTTGCTCACCTCCTCCCAAGGTCTCTTCCCCTTTGTCATAAGCGACCGGTTCCTCAGTGATGAAATCTACTACCGGAGGTAGTTCCTCCTCACTCTCATCATCTATCATTGGGATCACGAGTGGTGTGATAGCAGATATTTGTTATGCCGACAGCTCCCATACCTCAACTTTGAGTGTCGCCACCTCCACATACCATCTGGCCAACTCGGGAGCCTGTAATTGAGCAAGGCGCTCATCCATCCACCTTTCAAAGGCTTCCAATCTATCATGCATAGTCCTGGATAGGCCCTCCAATTCTTTCGTGTCCCACAACTTAACCTGCTTTATTAGTACCTTTACCTGAAGTGTCGTGTACGCCTGCTTTTTTTCAGCCTTCGCCAGCCATCTAGCCATGTCGGTAAGAAAATCCTAAGAGATTGTTACTAGGCTGGCTGATGAAGCGCGAGAGGTTGCACTGGATAGGCTAGCTGCTGCTGCAATGGATAATGACTCTGGATCCCTGGCAGGTGAAGGAGTATCTATTGCATTGGTAGCATCAGGCTGGCTACCAGTCTCTCGGGCTTCTAACGGCTCTGCCTCAAACTCAATAAACCTTGCAGCCTCAGTTTGAATACTTTCGCTCAATGCATCCACTAATAATGTCGCCCCTGCGGATATAGCTAACTAACTCCTCGCTCTCGACACTAGGTTTGTCTCATCTCTAATCAACCCGATATCAGTAATATTATGGACCACCACTCACTGATCGACGGTTGGCAATTCCGGCACCTGGGACTCCTTACAGAGCCGATCTATGAGGCATGGGAAGGGAATGCTGGTTCTTTCTATGATAGATCGCTCCCGAATCTCCTTAGCTATGTACCTCGAAAAGTTGATAGCATACCCCTCCATAATACTTGCTACCAGTGCAGCTCTATCCGGTTAAACCATATTACCATTGCTAGTTGGTACTAGCCTATGTCAAACTAGTGACCATCAAAATTTTTCCTGAAAATTTAGAGTGGCCTTCATGATATGTGCTTCCAAGCCATGTAGCCATTCCACTAATGTACCCCGAGTGGCAATGATGCGCGTCATCCAAGTATATTTTCTCTTTCTTTCCTTGTGGCTAAAATTTTTTGTTTTTACTTTCTAGAGCTTACTCAGCCTATGATCAAACTCAATTGTGTTCATCGGGGGCTCGTAATCTAGACCATATAGCATACGAGAGATGGTCTGCTCTAAGATGTCTACGGGTGTCTCTCTAACCATCACCCGCATCACTCTAGGCCTTTTCCTCCAATCTTGGCATCCCAGGTCCTAACTCTGTAATGTGGCTGCATATGAGGCATAGAACTCTCTGACTAAGGAAGGATTGTAACTCTCGCACAGCTCACTCAACCACCCAAACCGGTATCTATCAAACAGTGTCTGAATCTCGGGAAGGTCTTTGAGCCCTGCAGTGACTACTCTTGGCTCCTCATAAATACTCCTCTTCGGGTGGCCCTTGTTAGTAGGAGCTATGTCTCTACTGTAGATGGCCCACATGCCCAGAACACACCACCTCCGCACCATTCTTGGTTGCTCAGTAGATGTGTGGGAGGTTTCAATCGCCTCATTATCCGTGCTCCCCTGTTGGGCACATAGTTCATCATCACCCTCCATATTTGTCGCAGCTACAATGCTCGGGGTGAAATCGAGGCTGAAACCCAAGAATTACCTTCCTCCCGGTTGGGTGGGTCCCTCGCAAGTGGAGTCGGAGAAGCAACCATGGTTGTCGAATTTGTAGGGCGTTTTTTCCTAGTCTTGGTCGACCTTTGCTCGAGGTGCTCTTTTGATATCTGATATTCCTCCACAGAGCCACTCAACTCTTCTGAAGATGAGGGCGTATCCCTTAGTCTGCGAGTTGAGGGCTGGCTCTTCTCCTGCCCCTGTTTCTTGGCCAGGCCCTTCTTTGGTGTTCCTTTCAGTGCCATTTTACCTGTGGAATAATGATTAGTATTCAATATGAGAGTATATGGAATTAAAAAAGATTTAGTGCCTACCTACAGACAGAACGGAAGACCCAATGACTCTTTCCCACTGATAATGACTCGTGAAGTCACTCGTCGTCTGCAGGTCAAGTATGTTCTTTTGGTTCCAGTGTACTTGATGACTGGTCATGATAAGTCGTTGCTTGTGGCAATGACTCGTTAGGTCAGTCATGGCCTGTGCATATAACTTTAAAAATTCCCCACTCAAAACGAGCTACACGAGTCGTGAGGTGATACCACGACTCTTCATGTGGCTCGTGCTTAAGAGCTCTTCAACAGTTGTGGTGACGGGTCATGTAACTTTCGTTAGGCATGCCCACGAGTCGTTAAATGAGGCGTCATCACTGATTACCCAAGTGAACCATTTTTTCTTTCAAATTTTGGATGGGTTAATCAAACTTCACCGATTTCTATTATTGAACACCTTAATTTTGGTGTGAGTTGGGGGGGAAAAACAATCAAAGCTTTGTGAACAAAGCATTTGCAGATCGTAATGCCCGCCGACTCAATGGGTATAAGAAACCGACATACACCCATACTCAATCTCAACTAGTTCTCAATCACTCAGACGTAGATCAATATACTCCTAAACATACAGTGTTCAAGTTCACCTAAAAAAAGTTCATGGCAACTAGGGTTACATGTTGGGTGCTAAATCATTAAGGGTGTCACAAAATCCAAACATGAGTCGATTAAATCTTTATACATAAATACATGAATAATCATAATTTTAAAATGGACGATGCAAGTTTAAGCAGTAGGTACGATGGGGAGTGTGAGCGGTGGTTTACGACTTTCGATATGAATTTCGAGCAGGTGTGTGTATGCAATTAGGGATGTTGGGAAATGATTTGGGAATATGAGAAGTGAGGAATTTGAGCTTCAGATAGCCCTAGTGAGAAAATCATAGGGAAAATCAAGTGTTTTATACGTTTTGAAAATCCAATTTATCCTATTTGTACGTGGGTCAGGTCGGCTGATGACTTTTATTTAAATGCACCACAACCCACGTGACGAGTCTTTAAGTTTCGCACGACTCGTTTAGTTGTTCGTTATGTTTCCCAAGTATAGGGTACTTACCTGGGACCTAACGGCTCATGTAACGACTCATGGTCTTACCCAACGAGTCGTGTCATGATTCATCATCCATGTTCTCTAGTGAGGTAGTCAGTATTTTCTGGATGAGTAACTTGATGAATCGTTGACTTACCTCACGATTTGTTGAGCCACTCGTCATTAACTTTCCGACTTGATCTATTTCTGAATATCTGTGACATGATGGAGGACCTAAAGACTCGTTGCCATTGGCAACGACTCGTGTGGTCAATTGTTGTTTGCACTGTTTCTAATCAAGTGGCCACGAGTCCTCTTGACGAGTCATTCAGTCTTGTAACGACTCATCCTGTGCTATTTGGCACCAGCATCCTAAGTTCATATTTTCAGTTGGAGCTTCAAATTTCTCATCTTAATCACTTGCACACATCAACACACCTAAACACTATACATATATTACAATTACAACTTGGGTTGCCTCCAAATAAGCGCCTGATTTAACATCGTAGAACAACACAGGTATCTTGATTACTCAACCTTCACCAAAATACCTCCATGGGTTGCCTCCCATGAAGTTCCTGATTTAACGTCGTGGCACGATGCAAGTCCTCGGGTTACTCAGACTTCACCTAGAGCCCAAAGGTCCACCAGTTTAATTTCCTCGCTCTTTCCCAAATATGCTTTCACCCATTGACCATTCACCTTGAATCATTTGCCTTCATGGTTTTCCAATTCAATTGCCTCATAAGAGAATACTTGGACCACTCGAAATGGTCCCAACCATTTGGACTTCAACTTGCCAGGAAGCAATCGAAGCCTAGAGTTAGATAGCAACACCATTCACCAGCGTTGACCTTTCTCTGCTCAATCTTTTGATCATGTTAAAATTTTCATCCTCAGTTTATAAATTTTTGAACTTTCATAGTCTTTCAAACGAAACTCATCTAACTCATTTAACTGATCAAACCTCAAGTTCGCAGCATCACTCCAATTCAAATTTAGCTTCTTGAGCGCCCACATAGCTTTGTGCTCAAGCTCGACCGGAGGATGAAATGCTTTCCCATACACAATATGATATGAAGACATACCTATAGAGGTCTTGAAGGCGGTCCAATAAGCCCATAACACATCATCTAGCTTCCTCGAAAATCTGTCTGGTTAGCATCACAGTCTTCGCTAGGATGGTCTTTATCTCTCGGTTGGAGACTTCAACTTGCCCACTAGATTATGGATGATAAGGTGTTGCCACCCTGTGTTTCACCCCATATTTCACCAACATAGTCCGGAACAACCGGTTGCAGAAATGAGAACCCCCATCAATAATGATGGCTCTGGGAGTCCCAAATATGGCGAAAACACTCCGCTTCAAGAATGCTGTGACACTTTTACCTTCATTGTTTGGAAGTGCAATTGCCTCCACCCACTTCAAAACATAGTCCACAGCTATAGGTATGTACTTCATCCATTTGAGCTCACAAATGGGCCCATGAAGTCAATGCACCAGCGTCAAACAGCTCAATGATAAGGATGGGAGTAAGAGGGAGCTTATGCCTTCTTGATGTGCCTCCTTGACTTTGGCATGCATCACATGCCTTTGCAAAATAATGTGCATCTTGGTGAATAGTTGGCCAATAGCACCCACATTGCAAAATTTTCTGGGTTGTGCGAATCCCGCTGTGGTGACCCCCAACAGGGGATGGTGACAAGCCTCCAATATACTCAACATCTCAGCCTCGGGCACACATCTCCAAATCACCCTATCAGCACATATACGGAATAGGTACCACTCATCCCAGAAAAAATTCCGCACATTAGACATGAATTTCTTCTACTGGTGAAAAGATAAATCTTATGGTACCACATTACTCACCAGATAATTAGCGAAGTCTGCAAATCATGGAATGAGATCATGGGAGGCAGCGAAAACCTGCTCATTGGGAAATGTGTCATCTATGTCAAGCTCATCTCGAAGTGCTACTTCTGCCTCTAATCTCAATAAATGATCCGCCACCTGATTTTCAGTCTCCTTCTGGTCCTTAACCTTAAACTCAAACTCTTGCAGCAACAGAACCCATCGTATCAACCGTGGCTTAGGATCCTGCTTTTCCATCAAGTATCTTAGAGCTACATGATCTGTATAAATTATCACCTTAGTTCCAAGAAAGTAAGACTGAAACTTCTCGAATGAAAATACTACAGACAACTCTTATTCCGTTAGGGTATAATTTTTCTAAGCTGCATTAAGAGCCTTGCTAGCATAGTAAATAGGGTGGAAAGTCTTTTCACACCTTTGGCCCAAAACAGCTCCCAGGGCCACTCCACTAGCATCGCACTTAATCTCAAATGGTAAGGACCAGTCAGGTGCCACTATGATCAGGGAAGTGATCAATCTCTCCTTTAGGCATTCAAAAGCCTTCAGACACGCATCATCAAACACAAACTTCACCTCTTTCTCAAGTAACTTGCATAAGGGATGTGCAATATTTGAGAAATCCTTGATGAATCTCCTATAAAATCCTGCATGACCCAAAAAGCTTCGAATACCTTTCACAAAAACTGGAGGTGGTAGACTAGCAATTACATCAATCTTGGCCTTGTCCACCTCAATGCCCTTACCAGAAATCCTGTGGCCGAGCACTATACCTTCTTTAACCATGAAATATCACTTTTCCCAATTAACCACCAAGTTGGTCTCTTCGCATCACTACAGCACCTTGCTCAAATGAGCCAAATAGTCATCAAATGAATCACCTACAATGGGGTCCTCCACCATTTCATAAAATATGGACATCATGTAGCGTCGAAACGTGGTGGGCGCATTACATAACCCGAATGGCATCCTATTGAAACCAAATGTACCACGGGGATAGGTGAAAATGGTTTTCACTTAGTCTTCGAGGGCTATAGAGATCTGATTGTACCCTAAATAACCATCAAGAAAACAGTACCATCCTCTTCCTGCAAGTCGGTCTAGCATGTGATCCATGAATGGCATAGGAAAGTGATCTTTCTGAGTCCAGTGGTTGAACTTCCTATAATCCATGCATACTCTCCAACCTATGACTGGTCTGAGTGGAATGAGTGCTCATTGTTAGCATTTGGGATCACCGTGATTCCTCCCTTCTTTGGCACGCACTGAACTAGGCTCACCTATTTGCTGTCAGCAATAGGGTAAACCACATCCAACCACTTGATGATTTCCTTCTTGACCACCTCTTGCATAGGTGGATTCAACTTATGCTGATGCTCAATACTCGAAATACAATCTGGCTCCAGTTGGATCTTATGTGTGCAAATACCATATGGACTCCCAATAATATCTGCAATGGTCCAACCAATGTCTTTTTTATACCTCTTCAAAATGGAGACCAAAGCCTCCACTTTCCCTTCCTACAAGTTAGCTGTAACTATGACCGATAAAGTGTTTCTGGTCCCCAGAAATACATACTATAAGTGAGATGGGAGTGCTTTAAGCTCCAATACTGGAGGCTCCTTAATATATGTATTGGTCGGTGGGGTCACATAATTCTTCAGATCAAGATCAATCTTCTTCGAAGCATAACTGTATGACCCCATACTAGCAAGTGCATTAACAATCTCATCACTCCCATAGATCTCCTAAGTATCAACATTCATCAAAACGACTGCTAAATCCTCAATAGTCACTAACTCATCAATAGGCATGGTTGGAAGCTCAGCTTCCACAACATCAATTACTGAGACCACCCGCATGTCATGTGGCTACTTCATGGATTGGCACACATTAAATGTTACCTCTTCATTGGTCAATCAAAATTTAAGTTGTCCGATTTCCATGTCTACAAGAGCACAACCGGTGGCAAGGAATGGTCGCTCCAAGATAATGGGGACCTCAAAATCAATCTCACAATCCAGAATAACAAAGTTGACCGAAAATATAAAGGAATTTACCTTCACTAGCACATCATAGAGAATCCCCTCCGAATTTTTCACCGTGCGATCTTCTATCAATAGCCATATAGTAGTCGGCTTGGGGGCTTCTAAGCCCAACTGTCTGAACACTGCTAACGACATCAAGTTTATACTAGCACCCAGATCACATAGCACCTTAGCAAAGTTAAAGGCTCCGATTGTGCACGGTATGGTGAAAGCTCTAAGGTCTTTCTTTTTTCTGAACAAGAGACCGAGTTGCTATTGCACTACAATAGTGCAAATTATCAACAGGTTCAACACTCACGGTCCTCTTTCTAGTGACAAGATCCGTCATGACACAGCCGGGCATCTGCTCAAGTGCCTCGACTAATGGGATGCTCACAGATAATTGTTTTAGCATTGAGATGAATTTTTGATACTTTCCATGTTCAACCTTCTTCTTCAGCCTTTGTGGGAAAGGGGGAGGAGGTCTAGGAATAGGTGTGATCTTTTGAGGTACCTCTTTCTCCTTCCCTTTGCCAGACACATGCTTCTCTGTATTACTAAGGGCATTCTTCTCCACTAAATTATCAACCAAAATCTGCTCCTTGGAGTCCGCCACCCTATCATCATCAATCACCAAGGGCTCAGCTATCTTATCAATCACAACCGGCTTTGGAGGATCGCATTCCCAATCCTAGTAGTGACAGTCATGCAATAACTATAACTTTTTGAATTTTGAACTATATTACTGGGAAGTGTGCCCTTTTGCCTCTAATTCATAGCAACAGACATCTGACCAAGCTACTAATCTATCTGCTTAATGGAAATGACATGTGATTCCACCTTTTGGTTCATACCAGAAATATCTGCACAGAGTTCTTTAAAATGGCCATCTATTGCCTCCATTTGCTTGAGTACCTTGGACAACATGTCTTCCACCCTTGAACCACTATACTCTGGCTCATGGTTCCTTGGATGAACATATAGACCGCTTCTGCCATTTTTGTACTCTGCATGCTTTTTCCAGTCACCATTGTCTCTGCCTCTACTCCTATCCCTGTATTGGCCCCGGTTTTAGTTGTTATCTCGGTAATAGTTTCAACCTTGGTTCCCCTGACCTTGACTCCAAGAGTCTTGGTTAGACCCTTGTTTGTTGGTCCAAATTCCCGCCCCTTGATCATTTAGATAATTTGCTTCCTTATCAGATTCTGATTCGCCTCCATCATTTCTCGGGGCCTTGTCCTGAGAACCCACAACATTCACCTTTTCAGCTTCAGATAGCCTATTATATTATGTTGCCAAAATTACACCTCGTAAAGGAGATATAAAGCGGTCGATGCCAAATATAGAACCCAATCAGGGTTGGGATCGAATCCCACGAGGAATATGACAAGAACTTTGGTTAATTCATTTAGCTAATACTGTCATCTTACTTATTTCCTAAGGGGGAAGTTTTGAAAAACAAAATAATAAACAAGAGTAAAAACTAATAGATGATTACGTCAATTTTGGTTGTATTCAATTAACACGGTGACTAGGATTATGTTCACCATGACTTCATAAGCACAAGGTTTTATACTAGTGATCTATTCCGGTGTTTAGCATGCAATATTGTTAAGTTAAATTCACCTAAATGGTTGGTCCTCTATCTAGATGATTATCACCATGCAACTTGGTCCGTCTATAGGTGTATGCTTAACTAATCCTTACCATTAATATCGGATTAGCTATTCCTAAACAAGTTCAAGCTATTAAATGAGGGTTGATAGCCTCAAATCTCTGTTTTTAAACCTTTTTTCCCATTCATTACCCCCTTGGTCCAGTGAGTAAGAATAAGGCAATACTTAATGTTTGCAACCATTAAGAAATAACTAAAATGAAGAGAGAAACAATACATGCATAAACTCCATTCAAGGATCATTAAGTATTTTTACCTATATGTGTTAATTCATCATGGTTCCCACAACCCTAGTAGGTTTAGCTACTCATGCTTGTATGATCACAATCACAAAATAAAGAATAAATTATAATTGTAACTTACATAAATTCGTAGAAGAAAACCTCTTGAATTGAATAAAATTCCAAAACCAATGAATAAACTTCAATGTTGCTTTGATCCTCAAAATCAAGAACAAAATTGCAAACTTTGTTTCTTGAACCAAGAATAATCGTACACAACACTAAAATCTATGTGAAAATAATACTAATAAACTGTACTTTGAAAATAAACCTAAATAATGTATTTATAGTTCAAAATAAACCTTTTCCTAACTAAAATTGGAACTCAGGTCGTCAGTGGTCATGGGCTAAGTAACGACTCATTAGGTCCCCTGACGAGTTGTGATCAGTGAAAAGTAGTTGTCCTCAACATTTGACCCAGTCGTGGCAATAGATCACCTAATGACTCATTGTATCCGGGCACGAGTCCTTAGGCCTCTCGTGGTCTTGCTTCTTCAAATATCCAGTGCACCCAACGATTCACTCCAGTGATCTCACAATGAGTCGTGCAGTCAGCCAACAACTCATGATGTCTTTCGTTACCTTCACTGGATGTTTCTTCAAGAATCCTCCTCACAGTCTTCACGACTGGCTTCACGACTTATTAACAGCTATAACGAGTTGTGCCTTTAACCTGTGAAGTGCAATGTTTCTCAGCTTCATATATCAATATTATCCCACGACCTCAACAACTAGTCATGCACAGTGTCAATGACTCATGACTTGACTAGCAGCCTCAATTTCAGTCCTTTTATGCCTTACTTTTCCCATTTCACATTCTAAACCTCTTTTCCTACAACACTTAACACAAACACATTATATCTACTTAAACATACTCAGAATTTGCATATTTCCTTATTTTTAAGCATCAAAAGTGCCGTAAAATCATGACATATCAACACCCTCAACTTAGAACTTTTGCATGTCCTCAAGCAAAAATAAACAAAAAAAGAAAATCATTTCGACCTTCAATCAAAAGAACTCTAGGCAACCCATGACAATCACTTCTCTAAATCAAACCAAATTTTCTAACCCCTCCCTTACATTACAAAACTGAATCATAACGCATATGTGAAATTTTCAACCATAACACAGAGGAATCAAAACATGGAAATATATTGTCACTTGCAACCATGCACAGAATTCTAGCACACTAACCCGGATAGTTTGCAGACAATTTTGTTGACCAAATGCTCTCACTGCAAAGAAGTCCCATACTCACACAATGTGCTTATGATCCTAACAATATATTTCTCTTGGGACTAGGTAAAAGCACTCTCTCACACAAAGAACTTCTAACTGTGCACATGTAATACCATAAGCTTGCCTTTACTTTCAATACCTTGATTTCAGATGGTTAACTAGGATCACTATAGGACTTTTTCAGCTTGTAATGTAGGCTCGGGTTCGAGTATGGTACATATGGGAATAGTAGCTTAACCCTCCTTGACACTACACACTTCTTGACTCCACTTTTAAATTTTTTTTTTGCATATTTTCTCCCTTTTTCCTTTACTTATTTCTTCTTTTATTTTCGTTTGCAACTACGAGTGCGGTTCTTCTTCTTTCAAGCATTCATTACTTTAACATTTTTCTTTTCTTTTCTTTTCTTGCTTTTTTTCACTTTAACAACATTTTTGTTTCTTTCTTTTCTTTCAATATGCACACCGCACCCGCTCTTTCATTTTCATTACCCAATTTCATTCCACCCTACTTTTCTTAGTCACCCCTATAATAGCCACCCTCAACTTAGGCAATTTGCCTGAGTTGAGGTTCACAGTGTCCAAGAAGGGACCAAGGCCAGGTTCATTTTTAATCAAAGCAGGAAGGTGAATTTGGGTTAACAAAACAACAGTCAATTTAAGCTCAAAATTTGGATCAAGAGATATTTATTTTATTTTGGTAGGTCTTTTAAGGTTAAAGTGGGCTCATTAATCAAAAATGGCCTATGATCCTTTCCTAGTTTCCCATCTTCTACCTTAGTATGACTGACCAAGCAAGTTCTAGATTGACACACACAGCAGAATTCAACTATTGAACCTTACTCACACAATGCACAGGACAATATCATCACTTCTACTAACAACTAGTTTAGGTACAGTCACACAATGGTAAACATGTTCACAGTATTAATTCCATGCAAAGATTCACAAAGGTATCCTCTAACCCACATACATAACAAAAATTTAGGAGGGGTATCATGTAAAATTCTATGCTATTAACTGCCTTGAGTTTACCTACTTTTCTTTTGACTGACACAAAACAGATACAAAAACCTAAACATGTCGGTTCTACTAGATAAGGATCACCTAAGGAAAATATATCCGGCAAGAAGACCCTCGGGTTATGTTCAACAAAAATACATAGGTATCCCTCCCCACCCCCATCAAGAAAAGCATGCGTCATCCTCGACACATATATAAAAAATAAAAAACAAGGAAATAGGGAACATACCTGTGCAACCTAGGCGTCTACGGCCTGGTCATCTCTAGTGTTACCGGGCTGAACTGGTGCATTTTCAGAACTAAAGGAGCTCGTACCTTCTCCATGAGCTCTTGCCACCTTAATTTTGGCTCTTTGTCGAGCCTCTTCTCTAGATAATTGCAGCACAGTCTCTATCTCTGTCCGCTCTCATTTCTGTGCATGAAGCATAGAAGCATCCTCCTTAAAACTGGCCTCCGCACGTGGCCTCTTACCCTTATCCTGCTCAACCGGCTCCTCAGTGATGAAATTGGCTATTGGTGGTAGCTTTTTTTCACTATCATCATCGATCACTGGAAGCACAAGTGGAGGTACCGCAGCTACCTGTCATGCAGCCAAATCCCGCACCTCAGCTCGAAGTTCTCCTAGCTCTGCATACCATCTGAGTAAGCTCAGGCCCCTGTAACTGAGCAACACGCTCATCCATACGCCTCTCAAAGGCATCTAATCAGCCATGCAAAGAACTAGATAGCGTCTCCAACTCCTTCGACACCCATGGCTTTACCTGCTTCATTAAGTCTTTAACCTTAGAGCTGTGTGTGCCTGATGCTTTTCGGCCTTGGCCAACCGCCTAGCCATGTCAACCAGAAACTCTTGAGAAGTTATATCTAGGCTGACTGTAGGGGGATGTGAAGGAGAAATAGGTGGTCTAGGTGTTGCTGTTGTGGATGATGATTCTGGAACATCAGCAGGTGCCGAGGTATCAACTGCATCTATAGCCTCAGGCTGGCTACCGGTCTCTCTATCCTCTATGAGCTATGCTGCCAAACCAGTAAGCTCTGTAGCATTAGTCTGCACACCACTGCCATATGCCTCTGCCAATATAGTCACATCAGCGGATGCGGTGGAATGACTCCTCGCCCTCGGTAGAGAGTTTGTCAAGTGAGCATGTGCACAATCAGTCGCATGACTCACAACTAACTGACCTGGCTAGGCTTATGCATGTATGGTTCCAACCTGTGATTCAATTCAAGAAAACAACAAGCTATATCTCGATTGTAAATACAGCCTCTGGCCGGAAAGGCCGTATAGCCACTTGTAAACGAAAAAAGCTAACAAACAACAGGCAACAGAAGGGATCCTATGCGGGCCGAAAAGGCCACCATGCTGTCTACTTATAATAGAAATGAAGACGAGCTACTATACTAGGCCCCACACGAAGCATAACTAATAAAGGCCCAACACGGCCAACATACAACTAACTGATTGACAATTGTAGTCTGCAAGCCTCTAAGAATACAAATAGTGGTCGGGACAGGGCCCCGGCCTACCCAAAATTCTATATAACTAAAATACAGAAATCTCTACAACCTGGCAACTCCGAATGAAAGGAGCTGAACCAACTGCAAACTTTGAACAGCTACTACTGGAGATCCTGAACCCTGTCTGTCTAAACCTGCAGGCAAGTAATGCAGCGCCCCATATTTGGGTGTCAGTACAATATGTACCGAATATGTAATGAAAAAAAGCAGCTGAATGAAAGTTGTGAAATATTGAAAGTGGGTAGAAAGGAGAGGTAGAGAGATTAACCTATAAGTTGGCTTATTCGCAATCTGCATCTAGCAAACACTACACATACATGATCTATGACTGCATAATCATATATACATAAGCTATAGCTAGAAGAAAAGAATACAAACAAGAACCTAGCCTGGACCCCAAAGCCTGGAAGGTACAACCAGCAAAGAATAACTCGCTCGGGCCCCCATAAGCCTTGGCAAGCACACCTCAATCTATATAACCCTATTCAGGTTTCTATGACTCCACTAGTGCTATAGACAACCAACTGGTCCCCTGGGTCTACAACTGAGCCCGCTCGGCCCCTGTACTGTAGTTGTGTCTAAGTCCGATCGACTTCTGCTGTCTGCACCCCGGGCACCAGGCTCGATGGGGGTGTGGTGCCGATGTCGCATATAATAGTCCAGGCATGGAATGGAATGTATGAGGACATGGGACCCTATCTTCATCCCTAACGGATGGCATACCGCTCAGTAGAGCAACGTCATCTCGCCCCTAGCGGGCGTCGACACAGCTAGTAACTCTGGGGTGGTCATGGAAGGCTCCTAAGTAAGGGCAACCCCGACCAAGGTGTTGTACTAACATCCCAACCTAGCCATTCAAAAGGCATGATGAGCCTTCTGGGCCTAACGCCACCACTACTCACCCCCTAGGATAGTCTGTAAGGTTGCTAGCAGGCACACCATGCACCTATATCTGATCAGAGGATCCTGATAGTGATCATGATCTCTAATGGTCTAGACTAGATAGGGCTAGATCTGGAGTGGTCTAACATAGCTCTAAATGTCCTACTCGGACAACTATAACTCATAAACAATTGTTGGGTCGCGAATGGCTAACTACTTAGTTCCTCTACTTAGAACAATTGTAAGGTTGGTGCTGGCCGAACATGCTGTTGCGTGATCGGCCTCTAATCCTTCACAAGGAGCTTACTGACATTCTTAGCCTACGGGTAGTACTTTACTAACAAGTTACTACTATTCCTTTAGACCTTATCTTGGTCTATTCAGATCTTATATTACTTTTCTGGGCGATTCTTAACCTTATAGACAACTTTATATAGACTTAACCATTCCTGGCAATCTGTATCTGAATACCTTATAAGAATCGGCTGAGGTGTTGGCTCGGCCTCTAACTACTGATAAGGTCCCCTTCCTTAGGGTACCCACGGGTCTATTTGACATGGACGACTGGGTTGGCTTCCTGGGCGACCTATTCGACAACGACTAAGTCAATTAGGACTGACAATCACTGGTAATGGCTAATAGAATGGCAAGCTGCCACTCAGTACGCTAGACAACCCTAGTGTCGCTAATTCTAGAGTATGACTACTCTGTCTATATTTCTGGCCCTGGGACGTGCGATTACGTCAATGGCTTCTGGGCGTGCTTTTCTGGTAACCCGGGCGCCAAACTGGTAGTTATGTCGCCTAGCTACGCTTACGTTGTTCAACTTACTAACTCAGGCTCGCTAACCCTCATGAGTTTCTAAGGTCTAGGCCTGGCAATAAAACATACAATCCTACTAAAACAATGAATCGGAGAATAGAAGAGTTTTTATGAAGCTTTGAGCGTGTATCACGCCTAACATAGTCCTTCTCAGTGAGGGATACTATGGTATAATCTGTATACGTTCTCTAGCAGCTAACCAGAACCTATATAATCGTAATCTACTGATAGCAGCTCATAACAGCGTATCTGATCTCTATATACCAGCAACAACTACTTATAACATGTCTAATCATGATCAAATGGTAGAAGCTATCTATAGCATATGAAATCGTCATTGCTATTCGAGAACATAAGTCATAACACTGTACGACGAGTATACTTGCCTAGGGTTAAGCCTTACATACCTCGATTGTCGTTTCCTGAATAACCGTCGGGTTTCCACTTGTATTCGCTAGCTCTCTTCAGCTGTAACTGTTATACAGGGAGAAAGAGGTGAATTTCAATACCAAATTCGGTGTAAAATGATCACTTTTAATACCAATATTGACTATACTTCAACTTAACTAAACACAGCCGAAAACGTATTATTTTCCAAGAGTTCAGAAGGGAGAAATGCTTACTTGAAGCCTGTGACCACATAGAAATCAGTTTAGAGCAATTCTGACAACTTTTGCTCGGCGGGATTACGATTCGCCGAGCGAATTTCACGAAAATAACTCTGTAGTAATGCTCCCTACGGGCTTAAACTTTGATACCCAAAGTTAATTTGAATTTGGACACATTTGATAGCGTAAACGAATGAAAAATAGTTGATTTCCTCATCTCACACCCTCTCTGGCCAAAATGAAAATTGGAAAATGAATTGGGACTAAAGGGGAGTGCTATATATACTTATTAGGGCAGTGTCCGGGGTGTGCCTCACACCTCCCATTGAGGCTTTCACCCTGGCACGCCGCACCTCCTATTGAGGTTGCCATCCTGGTGCGTCGTGTCTCCCATTGAGGCAGCAAACCTACGCCTCCTAGTGCACTGTTGGCTGGCGCGTTGCGCTGGCTTGTCATGGCCTAGTCTCGCCCAACCCTGCCTCTGAAGCTTTTTCCATATGAGTCAAGCTCTTCTTACTCATCACAAATCCGCGTGTACACTTACTAATCATTAACTTTTACGAGATGTAACATCCTCCCTCCTTTAGCAACATTCATCCTCGAATGTCAACTTTAACTTATAGTAGTCTAACTCTTTGAACTATTATCTCAAAAAAATTTCAGCAGAGTCTCCCCTTATAGTATGGACTATCTAAAAATTATGAAACGCAAAAACATCCAACACATGCATTTCATATGACACTATCAAAACTGTTTCACAACAAAATTGTAGTCGAGTAAACAGTATTGATAACATGAGCAATAAAATAGCAGTTGAGTATTAACATTAGCTAAACTATATAATAATCCTGGAACAAGTAGGGATACCGAGACCTCGTGTCATCCTCAGTTTCCCAGGTAACTTCTTCTTTATTCCTGTTTCTCTACCATACTTTAATATAGACCACATCGGTAGTCCTTAGTCCGCGAACCTACTGATCTAATACAGTGACTGGAACCTCTTCGTGGGTTAATTCCCTAGTATCTTGAACATCCTCAACTGGAACATCTCGGGACGAGTCATCTATGCCCTTTCACAGCATCAACATATGAAAGTTGAAAGGACCGGTTTAAGCTCTGGAGGCAACTCCAATTCGTTTGCCACTTGGCCTATTCTCTAGAGGATGGAATATGGCCAATGAATCTACTACTAAGCTTTGCAAATCTCGTTTCACCTTGTGCTTGTGAACTTTAAGAAGATCCAGCCACTACTACAATTCTTAACTGCCTACACCATATGTTAGGTTAAAACTTTTGACGAAACTGGCTGTCAGTACCCTTTTTCCTGATAAGCTTGGCTTTTTCCGTTTGCCCGTTTTAACATGCCCGGGTTTGCCTGCCTCCAATTTATCTACTTTAAATCATGATTCAAGGGGCTTCCACTCCCACTTATAATGGACCTTTGGGTCTTATGACTTCTCCCCTTATTATCCTGAGGGCCAATGACTTCCTACTGGGCCTCGTTTCCAGGTTGTTCTAGGTCAAAGTCTCTATGTCGGTACTCCTTTACCTCCTCCACTGGTGGGGATATTGCAGCATTCTAGGTTACAACGTCACTGTCTCTTAACTATCAGCCCGATGCTTAGTTCTCGACAACCAGAAGTGGTCCCATACTTTGTCAATCTGCTTCAACCTGGAGGTGATTCTAGTTTTCCCCCCATTAGATACTTGCGCCTTTCCTCTTGTTCCCTTGGGCTGAGCTCTGAGGTTTGTGCCTCTTAGCTCATGCTGTCAAGGATGCTACCGACTAGGTCTACTGACCTGTATTTCTTTTGACTCGCACTCAGCCCTATTTTGTTCGTATGACCTCCTTGTCCTTTGATATCACAAACTAAGGCCATAACTATTATCTTGCAGGTATCCCCTGCTGTCATTAGCATGCTACAACGAAATCAGCCTTTTTCTAACTTGAGCTTTACTATTGCTGGGGGTTTATCGCTAATGAACCCTCTCATACGCACTTGCATTCTATTGGAAACCTTATTCCACCCCCCTCCCTCTTTACTTACTATCGTGAGGGTCTAGATAACTTGTAAATACAAAGGGTTTCAACCACTTTCTAATCCTTCTCGGAGACAACAATTCTAGCCCTCCTTTACTATTCGCTCTGAGCACCATAGCACTGATATATACGCTTTCTATTGTATTGTAAGAATAATCTAGGAGGTGGAAAATAACCCTATCTTACTATGGTAGCATTGAGGTATGGAACCTTACAATATCCGAAGAGTTGGAGGTAGGAATCCGGCAATTTCCTCCTTCTTCGCACCTCTCAGATAATTCAACATTAATTGTTGCCCCTAGCTAATTCTAAGAAAATAGTAAGTAAGCCAACTCATATGCACATATATACTATACTCCTGACCTCCGATCTGAGGTTATAGGGAGAACTGGAGATAACACTGGCATATCTATCACATTATGAGGTTCCTAGTACATTAAGAGGGAAATCGGGAAATGTAAAAGACATCTACCTTAGTTGTTAGGCTAACCGTCCCTCAACTGTGGCGCCTCACTAGTACCTCCTCCTGCTGTTGTAGTTAGCTTACATCTAGCTGGAGTCTATCATATATCAAACATTATTCCAGATAGACATAATAAGGAAAGCATAGGGACTTAACCCTATACAATTCTGCTCTATAGCACGATCTGAGAAGAAAGAGGGGTAACCATACTATCATGTCTCGTAGCCTCCTGCTTATAAATTGTGGTGCACAACACATTTATAAGAAAGACTCTATGAGACACGGCTTGCAGACTCCCTAGCATACAAACTGCTCTGATACCAAGTTTGTCACACCCCACCTTGGGAGGCATGACTGGCACCTGGTGCCGCACTAGTAACTAACTGATCTGGAAAGGCTTATGCACGTCTGATGCCAGCCTGTGATTCAATTCAACCAAACAATAGCTATATCTTGGCTATAAATACAGCCTCCAACCGATGAGGCCGTATAGCCACCTATAAATGAAAATAACTAACCAATAACAGGCAACATAAGGGATCCTATGCGGGCCGACAAGGCCACCATGTTGTCTAGTTATAATAGAAATGAAGAAGATCTACTATACCAGGCCCCACACGGCCAACGCAGGAAGCATAACTGATTAAGGCCCAACATGGCCAATATACAATAAACCGACTGACAGCTGTAGTCTGCAAGCCTCTAAGAAAACAAATAGTGGTCGGTACAGGGTCACAGATTATCCAAAATGCTATATAATTGAAATAAAGAAATCTCTACAACCTGGCAACTCTAAATGAAAGGAGCTGACCCAACTGCGGACTCTAAACAGCTGCTACTGGAGGTTCTGAACCTTGTTTGTCTGAACCTACAACCAAGGAATGTAGTGCCCCATACTTGGGCATCAGTACAATATGTACCGAATATGTAAGGTAGTAAATACGTTAAATGAAAGTTATGAAATACTGAAAGTGAGTAGAAAGGAGAGGCAGAGAGATTAACCTATAAGTTGGCTTACTCGCAATCTACATCTAGCAAATACTACACATACATGAGCTATGACCGCATAATCATATATTCATAAGCTATATCTAGCAGACAAGAATACAAACAAGAACCTCGACTGGCCCCCATAAGCCTGGAAGATACAACCAGCATAGAATAACTCACTCGGGCCCCCATAAGCCCAGACGAGCACACCTCAATCTATATACCCCTTTCCAGTTTTCTATGACTCTTCTAGCACTATAGCCAACCAACCGGTCCCCTGGGTCTACAATTGAGCCTGCTCGGCCCTGTACTATAGTTGTGTCTAAGTCCGGTCGACTCCTACTGTTTGCACCTCGGGCACCAAGCGGGGTTTGGTACCGATACGGCATTCAATAGTCCAGCCATGGAATGGACTGTATGAGGACTTAGGACCCCATCTTCATCCCTCGCAGACAGCATACTGCTCCGTAGAGCTACGTCATCTTGCCCCCGATAGGCGTCGACACAACTAGTAACCCTGGGGTAGTCATGGAAGGCTCCTAAGTGAGGGCAACCCAACCAAGGTGTCATACTAACATCTCAACCTGCCATTTAAAAGGAGAAACTAGCCTTCTAGGCCTAACGCCACTGCTGCTCACCCCATAGGATAGTCTGTAAGGCTGCTAGCAGGCACACCATTCACCCATATCTGATTAGAGGATCCTGATAGAGATCATGATCTCTAATGGTCTAGACTGGATAGGGCGAGATCTGGAATGGTCTAACATAACTCTAAATGTCCTTCCCAAACAAATATAGGGTCACGAATAGCTAACTACTTAGAACAATTGTAGGGTTGGTTCTAGCCGAACATGTTGTTGCGTGATCGGCCCCTAATCCTTCACAGGGAGCTTATCGACATTCTTAGCCTGTGGGTAGTACTTTACTAACGTGGTACTACTAGTCTTTTAGACCTTATCTTGGTCTACTCGGATCTTATATTACTTTTCTGGGCGATTCTTAACCTTATAAACAACTTCATATAGACTTAACCATTCCTGGCAATCTGTACCTGAATACCTTATAAGAACCAGCTGGGGTGTTGGCCCGTCCTCTAACTACTGATAAGGTCCCCTTCCTTACGACATCCATAGGTCTATTTGACTTGGACGACTAGGTTGGCTTCCTTGGCAACCTATGTGATAACTGCTAAGTAAATTAGGACTGACAATCACTGGTAATGGCTAATAGAATGGCAGGTTGTCACTCAGTAGACTAGACAACCCTAGTGTCGCTGATTCTAGAATATGACTATTCTGTCTATATTTCTGGCCCTGGAATGTGCGGTTACGTCAATGGCTTCTGGGCATGCTTTTCTGGCAACCCAGGCGCCAAACTGGTAGTTATGTCGCCTAGCTACGCTTACGCTATTCAACTTACTAACTCAGGCTCACTAACCCTCATGAGTTTCTAAGGTCTAGGCCTAGAAATAAAATATACAATCATACTAAAACAATGAACCAGAGAATAGAAGAGTTTCTATAAATCTTCTAGCGCGTATCACGCCTAACATGTTCCTTCTCGATGAGGGATACTGCGGTATAATCTATATATGTTCTCTAGCAGCTAACCAGAACCTATATAATCGTAATCTACTTATAGCAGCTCATCATAGCGTATCTGATCTCTATATACCAACAACAACTAATTATAACATGTCTAATCACGGTCTAATGGTAGCAGCTATCTACAACATATGAAATCGTCATTTCTATTCGAGAGCATAAGTCGTAACACTGTACGATGAGTATACTTGTGAGGATTAAACCTTACATACCTCGATTGTCATTTCCTGAATAACGGTCGGGTTTCCACTTGTATTCACCAGCTCTCTTCAGCTATAACCATTATACAGGGAGAAAGAGATGAATTTCAATAACAAATTCGGCGTAAAATGATAACTTTTAATACCAATATTGACTATACTTCAACTTAATGAAACACGGTCGAAAACATATTATTTCCCAAGAGTTCAAAAGGGAGAAATGCTTACTTAAAGCCTGTGATCATATAAAAATCAATTTGGAGCAATTCTGACAACTTTTGCTTGGCGGGGTTACAATTCACCAGGAAAATTTCACAAAAATAACTCTGTAGTAATGCTTCCTACAGGCTTAAACTTTGATACCTGAAGTTAATTTGAATTTGGACGGCATTTGACAGCGTAAACGGACGAAAAATAGTTGATTTCCTCGTCTCACAACCTCTCTGGCCGAAATGAAAGTTGGAAAATGAATTGGGACTTAAGGGGAGTGCTATATATACTTATTAGGGCGGTGGACGAGGTGTGCCTCGCGCCTCCCATTGAGGCTGCCACCCTGGCACGCCGCGCCTCCCATTGAGGCTGTCATCCTGGTGCGTCGTCCTCCCATTGATGCAGCAAACCCGGTGCGCCGCATCTCCCAGTTCACTGCTGGCTGGCACGTCGCTCTGGCGCCTCACGGCCTAGTCTCGCCCAACCCTGCTTCCGAGGCTTTTTCCATATGCGTCAAGCTCTTCTAACTTATCACAAATCTACGTGTACACTTACTAGTTGTTAACTTTTACGGGGTGTAACAGAAATATTGAAACACAAATTAATGAAAAGTAATAAAGAACAATGAGTTAATCCTTGATTTAAATTCAATTGTATTCAATAAGTGAGTTGGCTATGATTGTGTTCCCCATGACTTCATAACCACATGGAATTTTATACTAGTGATCTTAGCATGGAATTTTATAGCTTAGCATGCAATATCGGTAAGTTAACTTCACCTAAATGGTTTGTCCCATATTAAGATTATTATCACCAAGCAACTTGGTCCGTATACGGATTTGTACTTAATTAACCCTTACCCTTAATATCGGATTAGCTATTCCCGGACAAGGTTAAGCAATTAGATGAGGGTTGATACCCTCAAATCTCCGTTGTTAATTCCCTTTTTCATTCACTACTCTCTTGATCCGGTGAGTAAGAATAAGGCAAATTTCAATATTTGTAACCATTAAGAAGCAATAAAAATGAAGGGAAAAATAATACATGCATAAACCCCGTTCAAGATTCACTAAGTATTTTTACTTATGTGTGTTAATTCATCATGGTTCCCACAACCTTAGTTATAGATTTAGCTACTCATACTTGAAGAATCAAAATTATAAGTTAGAGAAGAAATCATAATTGCAACTTACAATGATTCATAGAAGAAACCACACGTATTGAATAAATCAACAAAACTCAAAGAACAATACTCCAATGTTGTTTTACTCCTCAAAATCAAGAACAAATTATAAACCTTGTTTCTTGGACCTTGATGGTAATCAATAATACCCAAAAATAACATTCAAAATCGTCAATAAAACAGTGCCGCAAAAATAAACCTACATAGAGTATTTATAGTCTTAAATAAAACCTTTCCTAACTAAAATTGTAATACAAGTCGGCAGTGGCAATGGGCCAAGTATCAACTTTTTAGGTCTCCTAACGAGTCGTGGCATGAATTAATGAGTCGTCCTCACAGACTGCTTCTTCATGGCAACGGGTCACCTAACGACTCATTAAGTCACAGCAAAAGTCGTTAAGGTCCCTCATGGCTACTAATCCTCAAATCCTCCAATGTAGATGAAGGATGTTCCTAGATTCTCATGACGATTCGTCAAGTCTCCAACTACTTGTTGAGTCTTTCATTGTGTCCCCAGATAAGTTTTCATCAATTTTTTCTCCCAGTCCTCACAACCCTCATAACGACTCATTACCAGTCGTAATGAGTCATGCCTTCAACTTGTGGTCTTCACTGGTTCATTGCACTTCGCACTTGTTTTCTTCCCACGACTCCAGGAATGAGTTATCCAATGAGAAGACGACTTGTTACTTGATTAGCAGTCCACACTTGATCCAATTTTTGCCTTATTTTTCCCATTTCACATTCCGAACCTACTTTCCTACAACACTCAACAAAAAAATATTATATCTACATAAACATACCCAGAATTTGCATATCTTCTTAGTTTTAAGTGTCAAAAGTGTAGTAAAATCACGGCACATCAAGGTAAGATATCGGGACTTCACCATCCTATATTCCTTGATGACCACGTGCGCTTTGCGATAATATGTTTTTGATGCCGTTGCCGAGTAATTGAATATTGATTAGTTATTTGTGGTTAGAATTTTTATTACACTATTCTGAATTTTAAGTTTGTTGTTGGTTGTTGATAATTTTAGGTGTTGTTTGTTTGGTATATGCTAACCACCAAAAGTCTGGGAAAACCCTTGGATCACTTTGATCTAAAAATTGAAAGAAATTTTCATCGGTTAGTAATGGCAGAGAACAATGAGCAAGCACAGAGAAACAACCAAGACAGAATTCCAGTGCTCAACTTTGCTCGACCAAACTTGGAAAGCACTTACAAAGTGTTCATCAATTCATCCATCACTAGAAAAATTGAGTTGAAGGAGAGAACCGTGCGGTTGGTTTAGAATACTTGTCAATATTAGGGCAAGCCGCATGAGGACTCCCATAAGCATTTGATGAAATTTGTGGAACTTAGTGAGAATTTTCATTATCAAATGTTTCTAATGAGTATGTTATGCTAACTTTGTTCTGGTTTTCATTATTTGGAGAAGCGACGAGTGGCTTCAGAATGAGCTAGTTGGGTCCATCACTACTTGGAAAGCTCTTTCCAACAAGTTCATAAATAGGTTTTCTATTCAAAAAGAATAAAGGAGTTGAGAGGAAACATTTTAGGATTCGTTCAGAAGGATGGTGAGACCTTGGCTTAAGCTTGGGAAGGATACAAGGGATATTTACGAGATTGCCCACACCATATACAACCAAAGGAGATAATTGGGCACAACATCATAGAGGGGTTGAAGCCAGAGTCTAAGATTCTACTTGATGCTACCGCACAGGGAAAAATCTTTTCCAAAAGCTATGATGAGATAGAGGCTTTGTTGAATCTCATATCAGCTGGAAGCTAAAACTATTAGGATTCAAGCAGAGGTTTTACAGCAACAAAAGTTTCAGGGGAACTTGTAATGGTGTAGTAACAATTCGGGAAGATATTAGTCAGTTGGTGAATGTGATCAGCAAGTTAGTGACTACCCCAGCACCAAGTCAGGTTCATCAGGTTCAAGAAGTTCAAACTCCACTACCATCATGTGAGATGTGGGGAGAAGTCATGCATATTCAGCTTGTCTACTAGACCAAGAATCTATATATTTCGTGGGTCAATAAGGTCGTAGTGGAGGTTTTGCAGGGAACAGTTATAATCAAGGATACAGGAATGCAGCTAATCCCCCATGAGGAGGAAATTAGAACTTTCAGAGACCCCTGAATAACATACCAGCTCTTTAGAGACCATGAAGCAGTGGATAGTTTAGCAGACTCAAGTTGTTAATGGGATGCGGGAGTCGATCCACGAGTTGGAGAGGCAAGTGGGCCAATTCGTCATTCAGCAGACAAATAGGCCTCAAGGGGCAATTCCAAGTAATAAACCTAAGGAGAATATCAACATAATCTCTTTGCGCAGTGAAAAGGAGCTGGGTGAAGTGATACCCAGAGATAACAAGGCAGAGATAGAATAGGTTGCAAAGTCAAAGCAAGAGGTTAGTGAGTCAAGTCACTCACAGCCAAAAGCAGCAGAAGTTAGACCACCTCCTCCATTTCCATAGAGATTCAGAAAGCAGAAAGAGGAAGCAAGTTGTAAGAAGTTTCTTGATGTGTTAAAGCAAGTGCATGTGAATCTACAATTGGTAGAGCTGTTGCAGGAAGTTTAAAAGTACACCGGGTATCTTAAGGATATTGTATAAAATAAAAGAAGGCTCACAGAGTTTGAAACTATGTCTCTGATAGAGGAGTGCAGTTCCTGGGTGCAAAACAAAATTCCAAAGAAGTTGAAAGATCCTTGGAGCTTCACTATTCCAACTATGATTGGAAGTTGAGAGGTCAGCTCAGCATTGTGTGATTTGGATATAAGCATCAATCTTATACCTGCATCACTATTTAGAATTCTGGGGTTGGGTGAACCACGTCCCACTATAGTGACATTGCAGTTGATTGACAGGTCCATCACTTATCCTAAGTGTATTATTGAAGATGTGTTGATCAAACTAGGACTGTTCATCCTGCCTGTGGATTTTATCATCCTTGACTATGAGGCTGACGAAGTACTTCCCATCATTTTGGGAAGAGGATTCTTAGCCACCGCTGATGCAGTCATAAGGGTGAAGCCAGGCAAGATGTCGATGACTGTGGATGGCCAAGAAGCAGTTTTTGATGTATTCAGAGTAGCAAGATTTCGACCCCACTATGAAGAGCTTAAGACTAGCACAATGGTAGAGTGTGGAAAGTCTAAGCAGGTCGTTGAGCATCATGTGTTTCAAGAAGAATCAGCAGGAAAGCAAGTTATAAATCATCTAATTCAATTGAAGGAGTGAGAATTATTGCATTGTGTTGCGATGTTAAATCAGGCTCTGTGATCTTTGGCAAAATGGCATGCCCAATTGATACTTTATAACTTAGTTTTCGTCTTGTTTATCTACTTATTTATATACACTATCATGTAATTTTATGTAAATGTGAAGATATATACTAACCAACATGATTAGTTCTTGTTTTTGTAGGTTTAAAATGAATTTGAGGAACTAATCTATGATGGGTGAAGTGGAGAAATGGAATGGGAAACAAATTACAAAAGTCGGCAAGGAACCATGCCTTGGCAAGGCTGGCCACGCTGTGCGTGTGCCGCGCCCAGAGCCGTGCCACGCCAATGCCAGGCGTGAGAAGAAGGCAGCAAGCAAGCCACCTACGTGCCAGCACCATGCCACGCCAGGCAATCTGCGCGACAGTGGCCGTGTCACGCGGGCCATCGCGCTACACAGGCAGCGTGCCACGCAGGCCATCGCGGCAAGCTTCAGTTGAATGTCATTTTTAGGTGCTTTCCAGTGTGCTTTCGTGATACCTCCCTGTCACGAAGGTAAATTAGTGCGTTCACCTCCGTGCCACAGAGCTATTCCATGTCGGGCATAATTTTGTATATTTTTCATTTACTATAAATAGGTCTCTTAGCTCCTAAAATCATTTTGTCACGATTTATTTCTAAAAAACTGCCAAGGAATGAAGGGAGAAGTGGGAGAACTCACCTAGGGTTCATCAATTTCATTTTCTCTTCTACCAATTCTTGTGAGTATGTTACTTTAATTATGTTTTCTTGTAATTATAAAAACTTGAGTGGCTAGAACCCTTCCTCTAGGGTTGAAGCCACAAGATATGATTTCGATTATGTGAATTTGTTTTGGTTTTAAGTTATTAATTGTTGTTTTGTCTTACATTCTTAATTATCATTGTTTTTATGATTGATCACCACGAAAACACACACGTTACACCTAGATTAAAGCTTGAGAAAGTAAACCTAGGCAAGCACAAAGATTGTAGGGAGCAAGTTTGTATCTTACGATATAATTCGCGGTTAGGATAAGAAATTATACCTAATTTTCCTTGCTTGGTTAGTAAAACGGGATGAGCTAGACACCAACTTAGAATTATCACATCACCACTTGTAGAAGTAGTTGTGAAGCTAAGTTTGGTTAAATGATTAGAGGTACAAAGTCCCTAATCAAGAGCATAAACCCCATAAACCACATCCACGTAATTGAATTGCCCACGAACTAGAATGTCACATCCCCGCTCAACGATGTAGTTGTGAGGCTAGTTTGTCGTGTTTAGAGGCTCGAAAGACCATGAACATGCAATTTTAATTATGTGAGATGATAATTGATAATTCCATACTTAAACCATGACAAAGCGTAGTATCGCATAATTATCTGGCTTTAGCTCTAGTTGCTTCTTGAATGATTTCAGCGTATTTCGATGACCACCCCTAGACTTAATTAAACTTTATCAAAAAAATCTATATCAACACTTGTGAAAGTTAATATCACACTTGAACTTGATAATTAGCTGAATTGGTCCAGTCCCTGTGGGTTCGACATCCGGCTCTTCAAAAGGGCCACTGTATTACTTGTAAGACCACGTACACTTGCGTGTGCGCTTGGGCAATCGTCAACAGGTTTTTTTGCACCACTGCTGTGCAGTCTCAACAAGTTTTTGGCGCCGATGCCAGGGACTCAGCGAAGTTTAGTGAATTTGTCTGTTTTTGTGTGATATTTAAATTTCCTTAAGTGTTGAGAAACTTGGTCTTAGTCTGAATTATTGCAGGTGACAGGTTGTCTTGCCGAGCTGGCTAGGAATAGAGAGCTTGTGAAACCGTTGCTTGAACCTGAACGTCAAATTCATTTGCGAAGGAGAGTAGCTCTTGAGCAAAAGCTAAAAAGACTTCAAGAAAAGGTACAACAACATCCACCCGCATAACAAGCACAATTGTCACCGAAAGCAATGGCAGCCAGACCAGTTCGCGAAGTGGCAATCCCACAAGCGATAAATGTGAACTCTAGTATTCGTAAACCAGAACCTGGAGGGAACTTTGAATTGAAACAGAGCATGGTGCAACTGTTACATTCTAGTGGTCAATTCACTGGGATGGCATATAAGGACCCGCAGCAGCACTTACAGAACTTTTTAGAGATTAGTGACACTTTTGTCCCCACCGGAGTGTCCCCAGACTATGTCCGACTTACCCTCTTTCCATTTTCATTGTTGGGAGAGGAAAAAAGGTGGTTGAAGCCACCAAACTCCATAACTTCTTAGGATGATTTGGCAAAAAATTTCTTGATCGGATTCTTTCTTTCAGGCAAGACTACGAAATTGAGAAGTGAAATACTAAGTTTCAAGCAGAGGCCTGATGAGAACTTATATTTGGCTTGGGAGAGATTCAAGTCATTACTAAGAGACTGTCCCCATCACCAGCAATCCAATGAAGTGCTAGCCCATAACTTTGTAGAAAGTCTAGACCCACACACGAAAATTTTGCTAGACTCTGCATCGGGTGGGCAAGCCTTAAAGAAGACGTATGATGAGTTGTACACGCTGTTGAATAGAATTGCTCAAGGAAATCCAGAATGGCATAGTGAATCATCGAGAGGGGCAGGAAAAAGAGCACGGCTGATAGAGGTAGATGGTATGAATGCCTTGGCAGCACAGTTAGCTTCATTCCAGCATCAGATTATGACTCAGTTCAATAAACGGAGTATGAACCAACAGCAAGGTCAGGTTAATGTAGTTCAGCAAGTTCCGAGTTGGTGTGAAATTTGCGGAAACAATGGGCACAATGTAGAATCTTGTGGAGCCAATCCGGAATCAGTCAATTTTGTTGGGAATGTGCAAAGAAACACTTAGAATTTTGGAAAAAATTACAACAAAAATTGGCAGAGCCACCCGAATTTTTCTTGTGGTGGAAATCAAAAGCAAAGTTATCAGCAACCTCAACAGCAGCAGTATCAGCAGAATAGGCAGAACGATGGCCAGTTGAGCAGCAACATTGAGGAAACGTTGCAGAAAATCATGGAGACCCAGACTTAGTTAGCAGAAAATCAGGTGAGGATGGCATCAGACTTGAAGAATCAACAACTGGCCACCCGCAATCTAGAAAAGCAGATGGGTCAGGTAGCAGTTGCTCAAAACATGAGATCGCAAGGAGGACTACCAAGTGACACAGATCCTAACCCTCGTCAGGTCAACGCCATCAGTCTGAGGAGCGGCAAACAATTAGCTGATGCAGTGTCAAAAGAGAAAAAAAATGAGGTGCAGCCGGAGTTGGTTAGACAAGGACCATCCACTGACAAGGGAGAGAATCAGAGTGATGTGCAACAAAATGCACAATCTTCATTGCAGCCAGCACAAAGACCACCACCACCATTTCTTTAGAGATTCAGAAAGAGCAAGGAGGAGGAATGCTTCAAAAAGTTCTTTGAGATTTTCAAAGAACTTCACATAAATTTGCCTCTTCTTGATGTTTTGCAGGGAATGCCCAAATATGCTAAATACTTGAAGGATGTGATGGAAAATAAAGTCAAATTGGTGGATGTCCAGACAGTAGCACTGACGGAGGAGTGCAATCACAGGGTATTGAGTAAGATTCCTAAGAAGCTCAAAGACCCAGGGAGTTTTACCCTCCCCATACAAATTGGTAAAGCTGAAGTGCTACGAGCCCTATGTGATTTAGGGGAAGCAGTGAATCTAATGCCCCTATCTTTATTTAACACCCTGGGGTTGGGAAAACCGCGGCCAATAAGATTGATACTGCAGCTGGCGGACAAGTCGCGAGTGGCACCGAATAGAATCATAGAGGATCTTCTCATCAAAGTGGGTAAGTTTATTATACCTGCTGATTTTATTATCTTATATTTTCATATTGATGACCAGGTACCCTTAATCTTGGGACGGCCATTCTTGGCCATCGGAGCAGCGGTAATTGACTTAAGAGAAGGGACCCTAAAAATGAGGGTCGAGGATACTCTTCCGAGTATACCAAGAGATTAACCCACCCACACACTACAGAAACCTTTGTAAGGTTAGTGTGTTGTCAGAGGATAAGTGTGGGGTGGTAGATTCCACAGTTCCACAGCCAAAGGTAATGATAAGTGCTTAGCTTGAGTCTGATAAAGGGCTTCAGTTTGATAAGAAGTTGGAGGAAGAAAGGAACAGAGTGGAGGCTGTTTCCTCTAAAAATCAAAAGATAAGAAGATGGTTCTTGAAAGGAAACCTAGGTTTGAGGATGTCCTGAAAAGGATAGTTCACGTCGTGTCGCGACGTAAAATTAGGCGCTGCTTGGGAGGCAAAGGGTACCGCAGGTACAATTTGTGAGTGTTGTTTATGTTGATTTTGGTTATTTTCAACTTGTGTTGTTTTTGGTGGAAAGTTAGGCACAGATGGAGGGGAATTCTGAGTACCCGTAGAGGAGGACGCTAACAAGAATGGAAGATAAAAAGTGTGGGGTCAAACACCCACTTGTGTAAATTTAAAGAAAAACATGCTATTAGCTAGGCCTAGAGGCCTCAGGGAGTATTTCTCATCCTGTTTAATTTTAATTTGATGCTATGGGGACATAGCATGATTCAAGTGCGGAATGAGGAAAATTTAAAACTTTTTGTGCTTAATGATTTTTGGTGAATTAGTGCTTGGGAGAAATACTGGAACAAAATTTTTCAATTAAGCATGACTTCATCACCCGTTGGTTTTTCTTTTCGGTTCTTTTCCGACGGGGGGTCTTTGAACTGAATAATATAAAAAATTCTTTGTCTATATATAATGTCTTTAGTCATAGATAGAGACTATTTCCGACGATGGATGGATGACGACCATCTTGAGGAAATTAGTCAATTAGGTTTTGGTTTTTGAACCCGTAGCTAATTGATGGCTTGATGTTCTTGTTATATGTTATACATGATTGTAAGATACAAGTGTGGTTAGTGTTGAAGCATGTAAGAAGTTTATAACTTTGTTTGAGACACTTAGGCTCTTGAATTTGACTCAATGTGATTGAAGCTTAATTCTGAATTTTTGTGATTAGCTGAGTTAAGAGTCTGCTGAATGTGTCTTGAATTGAGCATGTGCTGTGAGTCAAAGTTTTTCGAATATTCCGTGCTATTGTGGAATGTCTAGAACTTGCCTGGTGTGTATATAAAATGAAATGAAGGATGTGGCCTGTAGGAGATGATTTAGGCATTTCTTTGAATGAACCTAATTTTTATCCCTCACTTTACCTACCTTGAATGTTGAATCCTAGTGAGCCCCATTGAGCCTTAAGCCTATTCTTTGATAGCTACAACATAAGCTTAATCCTTTTTTCTTTCATTAGACTTGAATTTGATCCAAAACTCCTAAGCGCTTAAGGGAAAAATCCAAAAGAGTGAAGGAGTGAGAAGCATGAAAAAGGAGGAAAAGTAGCAAGTTGTAACAGTTGAGAAAAGGTCAAAGGTGCACTTGTTTGAAAATGCTCGGGTATTGGTAGGGAGTAGGAAAATAAATGAATGAAAAAGTGGTTTAAGTACTCTGTACTAATAAGCTAAGTGTGCTTAAACAAATAGGAACAAGAAGAGAAAATTCAAGAGTGAAAAGAATGAGGAGGAAGTAAGAAAAGAGATGTCCTTAATGAAGGTTGAAGTTATTAAAAGCGCTTGGGGAAGATAGCCACTGTTATTATCCATCATATTACCTACCCGTCCCTTGGCTTACATTACAACCCATTAAGTCCTACTTGATCTTACGTTCATACATCCTTAAATTAGTGGAGTAAAACACTAAGGGCAAGCTTATGGTTCACTACATGATGCATGTGAATTCTTTGAGAGAGTGAGCATAATTTTATTCATATACCCATACATGTTGTGTTTTAAAAACTTGCGAGTAAGAATGGGTAACTCTCTTGTTGTGAGGGCACATGTTTAATGAAAGATAACATTCATGTCGGATTTCTTGATCGGTTGATTTGCATGAGTTTGCTAAGATTTAGAGTCGATTCTTGAGGTTAGGAAGTCTTAACGTAGTTGTATATCATTTCAATGATTAAATCGTGCATGCTCTATTTTTAACTTGCTATCTCAAACAATCATTGTAAACGTAGCTTGAATTGTCTTGCTCAATTAGTTATGTGTTAGTCTTCATTTACATGAGATGTAAAAGGGTTGTTCGAGGATGAACAAGGCTTTAAATGTGGGGTAGGTGATCTTGGGAAAAATGGCATGCCCAAGTGATACTTTATAACTTAGTTTTCGTCTTGTTTATCTACTTATTTATATACATTCTCATGTAATTTTATGTAAATGTGAAGATATATACTAACCAACATGATTAGTTCTTGTTTTTGTAGGTTTAAAATGAATTTGAGGAACTAATCTATGATGAGTGAAGTGGAGAAATGGAATGGGAAGCAAATTACAAAAGTCGGCAAGGAACCATGCCTTGGCAAGGCTGGCCGCGCCAGGCAGCGTGCCACGCTATGTGTGTGCCGCGCCCAGCGTCGTGCCACGCCAATGCCAGGCGCGAGAAGAAGGCAGCAAGAAGGCCACCTGCGCACCAGCACCATGCCACGCCAGGCAATCTGCACGACAGTAGCCGTGTCACGCGAGCCATCGTGCTGCACAGGCAGCATGCCATGATCTTGGGCATAATTGCATGCCCAAGTGATACTTTAATACTTCATTTCTACTTGTTTATCTACTTTTATGTGTGCATTTTCATGTGATTTGTATGTAAATGTGGATTTATACTAACCAACATGATTAGTGTTGTTTTGCAGTCTAGAAGGAATTTTTGAAAGCTAATCTACAAGTTGGTGAAGTGTGGAAATGGACTCGGAAGCAAGAAGCGGAAGTCGATAAGGAAAATTGGCCAAAATAGGGGCTCCGTGATGGCTCTGTGTCACGCTACCATCGCGGAGGCAGTCTTCCTAAAGGGGAATTTTATGTCAAATTCCAGTGGAGGTGCGCGATGGCACCGTGGAACAGACGTGAGGCTCCGCGATACACGTCATGCCATACTGAAGTGCATTTACCTGGGAGCTGAGTTCCAGTGGAGGTCCACGACAGGGCCGTGGCACGGAGGTGATGCTCCACGATACACTCTGTGCCACGTTGCCAGTTATTCCGGAAAAAATTCTCACTAGTATAAATAGCACACTTAGGTTTTATTTTAAACAATCTGACATTTGAGCAAGAACATGGATAGCAGGAAGTTGAGAGGAAGAATTTCTAGGGTTAATTCTCTTCCTTTTTCTCTTTAATTTCAATTGCTTGTATGAATTCTACTTGTTTGAAGATGTTTAATCCACAAATGAGTGGCTAATTCACCTCTTGTTGAGGTTAAGGATAATTGTAGAGGAATGTAATTAATAATTATTTCAGTTTTCATCTTCTCTTTAATGGTTGTTCTATCAATTCTTGTTTTTACTACGTTAATGTTTGGCCAATGTTAATGTATATTCTAGAATTCCAATTTTGATTCTAAAAGGGAAATTAATTGGATAGATGTGAATTGGTGGAATATGATCTTTTCTTAGTTGAGAAAATTGAGAGAAGATTTACGTTCAGAATAGAAATATATCTGTAATGTCATATTAGTCATTTATGGAATTTGTTATGTATGGCTAGAGCATGGGGTTTTTGCATCACAGAAATGTGTAATGTAAGTCTCATGATTCTTTAATTGGAGAGGAGTTGAAAGATCCAATCCATGGGTTATTAATTCCGGACTAACAACCGAAGAGAAGATTGACTGATTCTAATTAATAAATTACGTCGCTGCATGTTTGCCTTAATCTCAGCTTGTTCATTGCTATTGTTCAGACTTTAATTTACAATATTCACTTAGGTTCACATTAACTAGTAATATTGACTCAAAAGCATTGTTTGTTTGGTTGTCTACCTTCATAACGAAATAGTTCACTAACAATTAGGATAATTACTACCATATTACAGTCCCTGTGGGATCGATACTTGGCTTGAAATAAAGCCACTTTACTACTTGTATGACCACGTGTACTTGCATGTAGTTTAGTCCGAACATGCCGCCGAATGTCATTTTTAGGTGCTTTCCAATGTGCTTTCGCGATACCTCCGTGTCACGGCGGTAAATTAGTGTGTTCACCTCCGTGCCACGGAGCTATTCCATACGGGGCATAATTTTGTATATTTCTCATTTACTATAAATAGGTCCCTTAGCTCCTAAAATCATTTTGTCACGATTTATTTCTGAAAAACTTCCAAGGAGTGAAGGGAGAAGTGGGAGAACTCACCTAGGGTTCATCAATTTCATCTTCTCTTCTACCAATTCTTGTAAGTATGTTACTTTAATTATGTTTTCTTGTAATTATACGAACTTGAATGGCTAGAACCCTTCCTCTAGGGTTGAAGCCACAAGATATGATTGCGATTATGTGAATTTGTTTTGGTTTTAAGTTATTAATTGTTGTTTTGTCTTACATTCTTAATTATGGTTGTTCTTATGATTGATCACCATGAAAACACACAAGTTACACCTAGATTAAATCTTGAGAAAGTAAACCTAGGCAAGAACAAAGATTGTAGGGAGCAAGTTTGTATCTTACGATATAATTCGCGGTTAGAATAAGAAATTATACCTAATTTGCCTTGCTTGGTTACTAAAACGGGTTGAGCTAGACACCAACTTAGAATTATCACATCACCACTCGTAGAAGTAGTTGTGAAGCTACGTTTGGTTAAATGATTAGAGGTATGAAAGTCCCTAATCAAGAGCATAAACCCCGTAAACCACATTCACGTAATTGAATTGCCCACGAACTAGAACGTCACATCCCCGCTCAATGATGTAGTTGTGAGGCTAGTTTGTCGTGTTTAGAGGTTTGAAAGACCATGAACATGCAATTTTAATTATATGAGATGATAATTGATAATTCCATATTTAAACCATGACAAAGGGTAGTATCGCATGATTATATGGCTTTAGCTCTAGTTGCTTTTTGAATGGTTTCAGAGTATTTCGATGACCACCCCTAGACTTAATTAAACTTTATCGAAAAAGTCTATATCAACACTTGTGAAAGTTAATATCACACTTGAACTATATAATTAGTTGAATTGGTCCAGTCCCTATGGGTTCGAAATCTGGCTCTTAAAAAGGGCCACTGTATTACTTGTAAGATCACGTACATTTGCATGTACGCTCGGGCAGTCATCAACAATTTTTTGGTGCCGCTGCTATGCAGTCTCAACAGTCTGCATAGGAGGAAACTCCTGAATGTCATTCCAAAACTATAAATAAGGCACTTGGTGGGAGGAAACACATTTTTGTAACACATTTTTGTTTTATAGAGACGAACAGGGAATTTGAGGTGAAAAAAGTGGAGAAAGAAAGCTGAAAAAATTTTAAGTCTTAGGTGAAATACTTGGCGTAGCACATCAGGTGTTGAACTTCACAAGAAAATTTTTTTTAGGTAGGTGTAATGACTGGCGCAGCGCGCTAGGCCTAATTCACTAAGAAAATAAAAAAAATTAAGTGCATGATGCAATAACTGGCGCGGCAGTTCGAGTGAAATTTTTTTTGGGCCCATGGGTCAAATCCAACCCAAAGGCCCTAATTTAATAAGAATCCATGACCCATACCCTTTATTTTAATTCCCATGCATATTCTTTCTCTAAAAAGACAAAAGAAAAAAAAAGAGTTCTCTCTCTCCTCTCTCTTAAGTCGTAACTTCCCTCTCCCATTCCCCCATTGTTGTCTTCTCCAAAAATCTTGGTAAGGTAAGAATCTTCAATTCAAGTAAGTAAATTTCTTCCCTCCTTTAGTATTTAATTTTGTAAGCATGCTTCCATTACCCTTTCATAATAATGTGGGTTTCCATGACTTAAATACCATATGTTCTTTCATAATATTGTCGTATCCTTCATTGAGTTAAATGTTTTAGTTGAAATTTTGTGGTTTTAAGTTGTGGGTGTGAAGAGGGTGATGAATGAGTTGTAGAGAATTTCATGAAATTAGTGAATTTAGAGTATTTTTGTGGAGGAAGAAGTTGCTTGAATAATGTGATGCTTGAATTGTAAAAATATTAGGTGGTTGAAAATTCATGTTAATTTATTGCGGAAATTAGGAAAATTCATGTAATTTGTTGGTTGAATATATTGTGACTACTTCCACACTTGGGTTGTTGTGAATTATGAATTAATAATGGAGGAAGTGAAGTCAGTGGCTAACTTGAACCACTCTTGAAAAAGAAAAAAATAATAAGAGGATTGTGAGGGAAATCATGAATGTGGTTTAGAGGGTAAAGTTTGTGAAAAAATTGGGCTAATGAGATTTGGCATGACAATAGGGGAAGTCTGAGTACCCTATTTGATAAATTCTCACAATTATGCTAGCGAATTAAGTGCGGGATCATTTTGCACCTCCTACATCTAATTAGCTAGCCATGTTGTTCATGAACTAACTTTGTGTGATTATTTATGTTGTTTGGCAGGTGCTATGGCTTCAGGTGCAGATAAAGGCAAGGAAGTAGCAGTCTCTAGCGAGGGGTTGAAAAAGCTCAGAAAAGAGTTGCATCGAGCTCATCAGCTCAAAGGGCACCCCGTGCTAGGAGGTTTGGAGCCAAGTTTGTGGAGGAGTATGGGCTCAAGTGGTTCAATGCCCAAAAGGAAGCCAAGTATGCCCTAGAGAATTGGCTTGATAAGGGTCATCTGGCACTTGATTTTCCCACCATTTGTTACACCGTCCGTGAGTTGGGGCTAGGTAAAATATTGCTGAGCTAGAGGAGTGCAACCTCACCTTAGTGAGGGAATTTTATGCCAATTGAACCACCTCATATGGAGAGAGCACAAAGATCAAGGTACGGGGATAAGTGCTTCGTTTCACTACTAGGTCTTTTAATGCATAACTTGGCATGTTAGTGGTGGACCCAGAGATGTATTTCATATTTCTTGAGAAGCCTCCATACCATGAAATTCATCACACTTTGTGCAGAGAGCATTCAGCTACCTGGTGGGCAAGAGGTGAAAATGACACTCATTCGGCATTCTTATTCTCTTACTTGACTAAGGAGGCTAGAGTTAGGGTTAAGTTGGTCTGTGATGTAGTCCTTCTAGGTTGGTCTGCGATGTACTCCTTCCAGGCACACACACCATGGAGATCACTCTAGAAAGAGTAGTATTAGTGTATATGCTGATGAAGGGGCTGGCAATTAACTTTGGAGTAGTGAGTAGGGACAACATGTGGTGGTCTAGGGACAATTGCCGTAGGAAGTATTGCTATAGAAGCTTGTTGAGTCAGTTCTTTGGAGAACGTGGTATTGAGGAAGACGATACTGACCTTCATCTACCCCTATCAAGGCACTTGGTTGGAAAAAGGATTGATGTCACAAAGGTCAAGGAGCCAACCAACTCGTCAGCTCCATTCCTCACTCCAACAGAGCGCCATGCTCAGGATGACAATTGGAGAGGTCATATAATTGGGATGTTTGAGCTGCAGCTAAAGATTAGGGATAGACCTGCGACTGCTGAGGAGATATCGGAACTAGAGGAGCAGTACCCACTCACAGACAATGCCATGATGATGTGCAATGTAGGACCGGTATTTGAGGAGCCATTAGATGATGATGAGCCTAGAGTGCTGACTGATGCAGTAGATGACGATGATGAGGAAGAGGATGATGCCACCACTGGAGATGATGATGATGATGATCAGGAGTATAATCCTGATGATGATGACTTTGCTTAGAGGGCCAGAAAGTTTCTTTCTCTCCCTACTTGACATGACATGTTTGTGCACTGGGGACAGTGCACTATTTAAGTGTAGGGTGGAGGAAATAAATTTCTTTTTTATTTTATCTTTGCTAAATTGTTAAAGTGGGCTATAGTAATATTTTTCAAACATCTATGTTAGTTAGCTTGGGCAGTAATAAGTAGTATATGGATGGCTGTTGAATTGAATAATGCTATGTCATGTGATTTTTCATCCATGTATGTTTGTTCTAATTATGTGTTTTAATTGAGAGTCAAACAAATTTTTTATATGTCATTGATGGTCCGGATGATGGATGGATGATGACCATCTTAAAGGAAAATTAGTCACATTTTTTTTATTTTTTAGGTTGGAGTAAAAAAAAATACCACTTTGTGTGCTCTTGATATTCCACTTAAAAGTTAAGCTAGAAGTAATGAAGTGGTCATCGTGAATGCATGAGAAGTACAATTCCATGAGAAATACATAGGTTCTTTAACTTGACTCAAGGAAACAGATCTTAGGGCTTAATAATGGAAAGTTCATTCAATATGATTTTGTGGATATGTGGCCATAAGAAATTGACTCAGATCATGATGCCATGATGGGTGACCTTGGAATTATTGTGTTTTATACATAGTGTAACATTTAGAACTTTCCTAAACGTGTATATGATAGCTAGTTGCCAAAGGGGTAAGATATGATTAAGGTATTTCTTTGAAAAAAAAACATGTTTGTCCATTGTTGTTGTACATTCCTTAACAATATTCCTAGTTAACCCAATTGAGCTATAAGCCTTAATTTTCTTGTTAGCCACAAAATAATCCTATTCCCTTTATTATGTAACCTCCAGAATTTTTTATCAAAAGATAGTCTAATGCACTTTGAAATTTAAGAATGAAGTTTCCACCGATGTAATAAAATTAAGAAAAAGGAAAGAAACAAAAAATGTGGATGGCAAGATGAGAAAATAGGAAAGAGGGGTTCCTACACAAGATGTTTTCTACTTGCTTCTAGAACATAAAGAAAAGATTCTAAATAGTTGATTATTTTTGTTGATCTTATAAACAGAAATTAGCAGTCAAGTAATGAGAAAAAGGGGCATAAGAAAAGAAAAAGGGGATTAGTGAAAGAAAGGGTGAGCAGTGAGGAAAAAAGGTGGTGCATAAGAAAGATGAAGTAAAAATATCTTAAAGTTCTTAGGATTGGTAGCCACTATTAAAAAAATCGTTCATATCCGTCCCTTAGCCGACATTATAACCAGAAAAAATCCTTATGATCTTATTCTTTTTGAAGAGATTAAGTAATCTGACTAAACATGAGAGGCAAGTCTATGGTATGTTGCATGTGTATGAAACATTATTTGTGAGAATGAGTGTGGCTTGTTTACTATGTTCCAAGTTTTTGGATTGATAATATGAGGGAAGAAACATCACTAAATAAGTGAGGGCATAAGATAGTTAGACTCGGTGTATTATGTGCTACATTTTTCATACTTAATCATGTTGGCCCTGTTTTGAAAAAGATGAGTCCGTTATAGAAGGTATGCAGTTTCGAATGTGAAGAACTTCTTTATATATGTGTGTGTTGTGGATTGGTTATGAATTGATGAATTACTTAGTCATGTGATCTACTCTAGTTTCTTGAGTGAGAATTGATATAGGTAACAAGGGGTTTGAAAAGAATTATTTGTTGCTTATCAGTAAGGATCGTTCAAGAACGAACAATGGTTTAAGTGTGGGATGGTGATTTTGGACATATTCTTATACCCATTTTCCATACTTTTACTTATCTTTTATCATGTTTTGAAATGATTATTCTTATGAAATGTATGATTTCATGAATGTGAATGTGAAAGGAGCTAACAATTGCTTTTAGATCATTTTAGCATGTAACACTTGAAAAAATACTCAAAAGTGGTGCAAGGTGTAAAAGAAATAAGAATTTGAGAAAAATTTGGCCTGGTGAGACAGCTGGAGTGGCGCGCCAGCCACTATACTTCAGATCATATCATGCTTAGGTTGGTGCTATGGTTGGCGTGGCATGCCAGACCTCTAACTTCAAAAAAGATTTTGATCAGCACCTTGACGAATTGAGAGGAGTAGCATGCCAGAGAGGTTTTGGACTTGAAAAAAAATTTCTAACACTTTGGTGCATTTGATAGAAGTGGTACGCCAGGCCCAAGAATGCATAATTTTGACTAACACCTTGGCAAGATGGGAGAAGTGGCACACCAAAAGCCAAACTTCAGAGAAAATTCAAGCCAAATATGGAGAGATGGATGGAGTGTCGTGCCAGGGCTTGTCTGGGATGGATTTTTCTATGTCCAAAATCTGAATTACTTAAGGGCAACAGAGTCATTTGTTACCATGCTTATAAATACTTTATCTAGAGCATTTTTTAGGTATCTTTCAAGTAGATCAATCATTATACGTAGTCTTTTGGGAGAGAGTAAAGAAGTTCATTTTCTTCTTAGGTTTTTCTTTTTTACTTTTATTTTGGTTAATTTGAATGATGAATTTTTTGATTTTGCACTTAAAAATGAGTGGCTAAACTCCTTTTTCTAGGATTTTGGCCATGGCTTGATAGTTGTATTTTGAATATTTGTTTATGCTAGACGTTTAATTCTTCTTTACAAGATTGTTTATGATTACTTGATTTCATGCTTATTCATTAGACTAATCATCTTTTGAATATTATCTGTTGGCTCGTTGGTTGAACTCAGGAGAGGAAACTAATGAGAGTTAAAAGGAAGCATAGGGTATGTTTCAATTATCTTGTTCAAGAGTTGATTTTTTTGTTGAGGATCAGGATATACCCTGCAACCCTACTCAGTTGAGCCAAGTAGGTTCAACCATCGTCTTATGTTTCTCATGCAATCATAGGGATATAGGTGTTAGAATTCATTAGATAGTTTTTGGATATTGTGGAGAATAGTTGAGAAGTGAGTTCGTAACTTGCAACTAGCAATCATAGAAGGACTTTTTCTAACGTATTTGAATCCTAAAGCTCAACCTGAAAGCAACAGTGCCAAGACCCTGGATTTTAATCATCATTTGAATTACAAACACTTTTGCAAACGAAATTAGGTTCCTAGTAAAATTTACATTCCAAGTTTAGTAGAATAATCTCAAAACAATTTCCCCATTTTACTTGTGTTTTCTTGAATAGTGAAATAAAGGTTCAAACTTAAGCAATTAATGTGACAGGTCTCTGTGGGTACGATATCGGGACTTCACCGTCCTATATTACTTGACGGCCACATGCGCTTACTTGCACTTGGCAACATCAAGTTGTCCTTGATGTAAAATAGGACTCTACAAGCTTAGTTGTACCTAATTTAGTATAGGACTCGACAAGATGAGTCCAATCCATCTTCAATCTCTAAGGTCGAATAGGATTTCTTGGACGCTACTTTACCCTACCCTAACTCATGCTTATAAAAAGGAACATGTATTTCCTTGAAGAGGCATCTCATACATCCCATAATTCTTGAGGTATTCATGAAGAGATTAATATCTTGAATATCACATAAACTCTTGGATATTCACAAAGAGATCAAGATATATAATTTTGTCTTTCTCAAAGAAAATGTTGCTCGACATTCTTGGCGATTAAATGTATCACAAGGAGATCCATATCATCCTACATTCGAGAAATATGCTACTAACAGCCCTCAGATTATGAAGAATATTCACAGAGAAGATTCAAGGGAGGAACAGAATTATACTCCCAAATATTAACAATAAAATCTTTGTTTCCTCATATTTTATTCATGAATGTAATTTATTTTTCATCACTTATGAAATTTGTATCTAGAAACCCCCTTGTTAGCGATCTTATGATTTGTTATGACAAACAAATTGTCGCACAGATAACTTAGATCCATACTTGTTCTTTTTAGGTTAGCTGTTTCTATAATTGTCTAGCTCTAGAAACATGATATACGCCTGTCAGATGCTATACAGGCTAGCCAATGGGAAAGTCTTAGTTATATAGAATGCTTATAGAGCTATATTTCACTTATGGAGTGACATGATGCTATATGGGACTATATTGAGATTTGTAGGGTCATATTGAAGTTTAAATCTCGTACAGACTTCCAGATTGCTTAAGGTGGCATTGCTGACTCCAAAGGAGCCTCGGTTGGTTGTCACACATTTCATTTGGACCCTAAATACCCAAGGTACATCTATAGGAGCTAAGATTGCTCGATATACAACTATAGTAGTCAAGTGAACTCAAGATAAATACACAGGAGCCTTATGTGCTCACCTGTAGATATCAAAAAGGTTACAATCAAAGGCACAAATTCCCTAAGCAGACTACGTAGAGATACATGTTGTTCTACTAAGGAGGGCTAGTTACAATTGTCTAGTGGGGCTAAAGGCTTACCAATAGGGATATATAGATTGCTACACACCTATCAAGGCTTATGGGGGCTCAGATTGGTTCTTATTTGATTATTTGTATCTGCTAAGCTTATAGAGGTCAGGTTAAGTTCTTGTTTTGTCAGTTGTTTCTATTAACTTATAGTATAGATTATTGAGATCTTTCAAATTATTTTCTGACGTACAAAGACCTACTCAGTAGAGTAGTTCAGCTCCAACTTGTTGGCCATCTTCCTTCTTTTAGAGTTTCCATATTTAGAGGTTTGATAGTCTTTTTGTTATACAGTTGATAGGTAGGTCCAGACCCTGTTTCGACTAAGTATCTACTCTTTAGAGGCTAGCAGACTATGGGATTGCATAGTTGAACATGGTTGACCAAGTTGGCCCTATTCTTTTTATTGACAGCTTTGACGACTTGTGCATATATATACCATTTGCTTTCAGCTTATTCGCACATAGACATCATGGTGATTTTGTCATCCCACATAGAAATTTATGATAGTAGACCACACGGAAGTCTGGTCGACCTACATAAGCTTATATTGTTATTATGAATTATTGGGTTAGCTGATTATCTACATAGGTATTTGTATTGCGGCCTTGCTGGCCAAGAGCTCTTTTAAGCCGAGATGTACTTGATTGATTTCTTGATTACGTGTTGTTGGTGTACACTCGAGGTGTATATGTCCAGTTAAATTAGCTCAAGATTTAATATGACATCAAATACCGATTATGCTTTCCAAGGTGGAGCGTGACATAAAATTAATAAACGTCCAAAAAGATTCGGTCAGTTGTCCCTATATTATTTATAGTAACGACAATTTTCTTGCTTACCCTCTTTTTCATTTTGTTTTATTAGACCATTTCGATTTTATTTATTAGGTTCAACCTATCTGGACACACTAGGAACATGATCACAACTATATTACACAATTCTTGATCATGTGCGGCTGCCTCAGCAAATTTACTTGCAATAATTGTGTCCGTACAAATTACTATTCATCCTATACAACTAAACAGTTCTCCACTAAATTTTACAAATGGAAAATATTATTCTTTATTTTGTAGTCTAGTAGTTCTTTAGAAGAAAAAAGATTACAACGAAAAGTGAATAATAAAACAAATAAAGCAGGAATTACTGAGATATTCCATTTGTCTGCTCAGAAAAATCTCCCATGTTTGATACTTGGCTTGTGAACCCCTTTTTGAGGTCCCATATATTAAACAAACAAAAAGTTCCTTTTGTCTCATGCCCTAAATCTTGCTTTCTTGCTTTTTATCAGAAAGCTATACTACTCCATAATTTCAAGAAACAAATGGAAAGAAGAAAGGATTAAGAAAAATTATAAAAATAAAATTGGGGTAACCATGTTTCTATTTAGACAAATTTGAGCACCATAGTGCATATATTCTTTTGGAATACCACCCACATTCCTTTTTGAACAAACAATTGTAATGATTTTTTTTTTCTATAAGTAAAATGGAAAAATCCCAGACAATGAAAATAAATAATTGGAGAATGAAGGAGAAAAAGATTGAAATTCATGGGATAAAACAAGGTTATATAGTTGTCTATATTGGGTTTTTTTCACTAAATTAACGATTAGAGTATTATGGTCAAGCGATAAAGAAAAATTAAAATGTCTATTAATTAATTATGATTGATAATATGTGTAAAACCACATGTTATATATTTATTTTATTGGCCCTGTGCATTCCCTTTGAACAAACAATCAAAATGAGAATTGAATCACTATTTATGTTTCTGAACCCTGTTGTTTTTTCCCTTCTCCTATCTTTGACCTCTCTTATTTTTTCCTCCATGTTGCAACACTAGTTGTTGGCCCTTATCTAGTTAAGAGTACAAAGAGTAATACTGTTGACTTCTTTATGGACCACAAACCAACAATGTAGTCTAATTGTTTCAACTTTTTCTCCAGTAGCCCTACCAAATAAACTTTATTGGGGAGGACATCAGCGGGGAAGACCAAAATTTCAGTCGGAAAAAAACTTTTTCTCCAGTAGCCCTATCTGATAAGTTTAAATTTTTATTATTATACCTTTGTCCTTTTTTTATATTTTTAATTTTTTTTTTTGTTAATCTAATTTCATTCATTTTTTTCCTCCTTTTCTTTTATTCTTTTTTCTTCCTATTTTAACTTCAGTCACTCGCTTTTGCTCATTCTCTTCATGATTCTTCTTTTTTTTATTTCTGATGATTTTCATTCACTTTTTAAAATTAATTTTTTTCATAATCTAATTCTACAAAGCTTTGGGCTCCTTTATTTTTATTTATGTTTTTCTATGTCAATAAAAAAATTAATTGATATAGTACATTTTTTTTTATATCTCAAAAAATTATTTATTCTATCATATAATATACTAAATCAGTAGCAGTTAAAGTATACTGTTGCAATATACTATGAAATCCACATGATATATATCATATACTGATGGAGTATTATAGAAAATTAATCTATTTCCTTCAAAAAATAATATTTATTCCTATATGATACCTACATGGTATATCATATATTGACAGGGTATTATAGAGGACTAATAGATCTTTTGTTCAAGAAAAAAGATCAGTATATTTCTAATATCAACCCGATATATATCATACATTGATAGACTATCATAAATGACATACTTAGTTATTAAAAAAAATACTTCTTTTTATAATGTCCACATGGTATATATCAAATACTGATAGGGTATAAGAGAAGATTTTTTCATTCCTTCAAAAAAACGCTACTCACTCCTCTATGATGCCTATATGTATATCATATACTGACAAGGTATCATAGAGAACTTGTTCATTTCATCAAAAAAGAGCTTAGTCCTTTATGATACCAACCTGGTATATATCATATACTGATAGGGTATCATAGAGGAAATGTTCTTTTTGATAAGCTAAGTTTATATCTCTTTTAACAAGTTTTACTTGTAAATAAAGTCGTATTTTTTATCTAAGTTTTGCTTGTACTTATAAAAATCTAAAAATTATAGAAATATGTTTTTATTAACTTAGATTTTAATAAAGACTTGTTCATTTATTTTTAAAAAATCTTCTCAATCATATATGATATTCCTGTGATATATTCATATACTGATAGAGTATTATGGAGGAACTATTTATTCATTCAAAAGAAAACAAGTAACAAATAGAGTTGAAGCTTAATTTTGATATTTTAATTTTTATATCATTTTAAGCAAGTTAATTTTGATTTTAAAAAATTAAGATAGAGTCATATTTTAGACACAAGTTTTGTTTTCTTTTTCAAAAGAGAAAAAAGTTATGAAAATATATTTTCTGTTAAATTATTTTTTAATAAATAAGATAGTGACTTTAGGTTTTTATCTCTTAGTTATTTTTTATTTATTCTTTCAAAAAAAAGTTCAGTCGTAAATGAACCGCCGTTATATATTTATATAACTGACAGGGCATCATAGAGAACTTATTCACAAAGGACTAATTCATGATTGTGATCATGATGATGTCATGTTGACTCATGCAAGAAAAAGGAAGGATGCGTAGGCCTTTAATTAATTTGGGTCGAATGGATATAGACAAATCTAGTAAGAGATGAGACAAATTAAGGTAATTAATTTGCTTTTGTAGGACGATTTGTGTAATTTTTTAAAATTATAATAAGGGGATGTACAAAACATTGCACTAAAATTTCTTCATATAAAAAAGATTCATCAAATTTTATATACATAATTTATTTTTGATCTTAAGGGTAGAAAATGGGTTATTTGTGCTGAATTTTGGCGGGCTAAGATGGATTAAAGAGCAATTTAACCCATCATTTTTATAATTTTCAAACTTATATTCATGATTTCATTTAATATAAAAAATATATATAAAATAAAGACTTGATCATTCAAATTCTACAATTTCTTAATTTTTCATTGTCGCTAATAATATTTCAAATTTTTAAATAAATATTCACATTTTTTTATTTTCCACTCGATGTTTTATACCTGCATTAAGACCTCAACTTTTAAACTCGCCTCTCGTTAGACTCAATCTACCTATCATGATTCTTTTTCACATCCAAAATTCAAATCAGACCTAATCAATTATCCAAAATTAGAAAGAATATGAAAAAAAATCTATCTGAATATTATTTCAGGGGTTGAAAAGAAATAAAGAATATTATTTATGATTGTTGGATTACCTATAAAAAATTAATAATTTATGTCTATATTTAGATGATTTTTATGTTATGAGTTGCATCAATGCAACTTTGTATTTTACTCGTCCTTTATATATGTACCAATGTTTGTTTGTTGTTTTCTTTACAAAAAGTAAGTAATAATAGTATTTTATTAATAATAATAATTATAGAAATCAATACTTAAGAAATTTATGATAATGAATAAAATTAAATAATTATTGATGTGCAAAAATTTTAATTTAGAGCTGATCCTTAGAAGTTAAAATTAAGCATTTTAATGAGTCAAGATTGGACACAATGATGGGTCAACTTGAGCTAACTTAATTCAACCCATCATCAAAATTACTTTAATCCAAACTCATTAAAACTTGAATGGATTAAACGAATCATATGAATTTGAACTAATTTATCAACCCTAATTTTTTAGCTATATATACTAGTATAATTTTTGTCACGCCCCAAACATGGGGAGGCATGATTGGCACCCAATGCTTCACCTAACCGAGCTAGCCACTGAAACTCTTACAACTCGAACAGCAACTAGGCCGACTAGGCCGCCATGATAATACGACTACGGTATAAATATGAATAAATTAATAATCTCAAAACATGCATATATAAGACTAAGTTGCAAGCACCACTAGGACTGAACAACAAGCGGACAAGGCTATGAACTATACACCAACTAAATAGAAGGCTGACAAGGTCATATATGACTTACTAAAAACCCACATAAATATCTATAATCCTCTAAAAGTAACATAACTGACATATAGTGGGGATAGAACCCTGACCTATCCATCTGTTATACACATACTCAAAATTAAATGTGGACCTCGAACTCTCCAACTACATAAAGAATTGGAGCTTACCAAAACTGCTAAACTCTGCAGCTCCTATTCAAGAGGTTTATTTGGATCTTGATCTGGGCTTGCTAAAATATGTAATGTCCCCTAAGAAATTGGGAGTCAGTACGAAAAATAGTACTGGTATGTAAGGCAGAAATATTTTTTGAGTAAGCTGCAAATAGTAACTAAGAGCACGATATAATATGAAACCTGAAAACTGAAACATGTGAGACTCATTAAACTTTTATATCCTTTACTCTTTCAAAAATAAGCTCAACACACACCTCAATTCACATTGTAACACACGCTGAGTACTCTTTGCACCTTAGCGCTCTCTCTCTCTCTCTCTCTCTCTCTCTCTCTCTCTCTATATATATATATATATATATATATATATATATATATATATATATATATATATATATAATAGCCTCAATATGACAATAGCGCCTTGGCACACAATAACTCACATATATATATAGCGCCTCAATATGTAAATAGTGTCTTGGCCCACACTAACTCATGCGCATATATATACACATACATATACATATACACACACACACACATATATATATATATATATATGTATGTATGTATGTATGTATGTATGTATGTATGTGTGTGTGTGTGTGTGTGTGTGTGGTTCACAGGGTTTATGCTCTTGATTAGGGACTTTTGTACCTCTAATCATTTAACTCAACTTAGCTTCACAACTACTTCTACGAGTGGTAATGTGATAATTCTAAGTTGGTGTCTAGCTCATCCCATTTTAGTAACCAACCAAGGCAAATTAGGTATAATTTCTTATGCTAACCGTGAATTATATCGTAAAGATACAAACTTGCTCCCTACATTCTTTGTTCTTTCCTAGGTTTACTTTCTCAAGCTTTTACTTAGGTATAACGTGTGTGTTTTCATGGTGATCAATCACAAAAACAACCATAATTAAGAATATAATACAAAACAACAATTAATAACTTAAAACCAAAACAAAATCATGTATTCACAATCATACCATGTGGCGTCAACCCTAGAGGAAGGGTTCTAGCCACTCATGTTCGTATAATTACAAGAAAACATAATTAAAGTAACATACTTACAAGAATTGGTAGAAGAGAAGATGAAATTTAAGAACCCTAGGTGAGTTCTCCCACTTCTCCCTCACTCCTTGGCAGTCAAGAATTGGTAGAAGAGAAGATGAAATTTAAGAACCCTAGGTGAGTTCTCCCACTTCTCCCTCACTCCTTGGCAGTTTTTCAGAAATAAATCGTGACCAAATATTTTTAGGAGCTAAGGGACCTATTTATAGTAAATGAGAGATGTACAAAAGTATGCCCGACATGAAATAGCTCCGTTTCACGGAGGTTATTGCGCCAATATTCCTCCGTGACACGGAGGCATCGCGGATGCACACTGGAAAACTCATAAAACCATCGCCAGGCAGCCCCTTGTTGCGTTGGCAGTGTGGCACGCTGCTTGTACAGCGCGTTAGGGGCCGTGACACGCCCTTGGTCACGCAGCCCGCCTGCCGTGGCACATTGCCAATGCGCAGGTGGGCTGTTTCGCGCCTCCTCCTTGCCGACGTTCGCGTTTTACTTCCGATTCCATGCCTCCACTTCACCAACTCATGGATTAGTTCCTCAAATTCATTTTAAACCTACAAAAACAAGAACTAATCATGTTGGTTAGTATATATCTTTACATTTACATAAAATTACATGAGAATGTATATAATTAAGCCGATAAATAAGACAAAACTAAGTTATAAAGGATCACTTGGGCATGCTATTTTGCCCGAGGTCAAGGGTAAATTTTAAATGACCATATCTCCCAATCTTTTATTAGTTAGAAGTTCTATGATCTACCAAATTAAATGTATTTGAGTATAATTCTTAGAGCATTAAACCGTTTGTCAACCGGAATTCAGAGTAAAATATTAGTGGCATTTTACCGGGATACTGTCAAGCTGCAGCTTGGCCACCGCCCTATAAAGACACCACCACCCAATTAGATATATATCTAAAGTTTGGCTTATGATTCATTATCCAAACTTTCCAAAATTAAGCTACTTGCTTACACACTTATAATCTCTCTCTTTTCCAGTAGCCAAGACTAAGAAATCAAGAAGAATCCATCAAGGAAGCACCATCAAAATTCAAATAAGAATTCATGGAAGTGATAACAACGTTGCGGTGAAGTTGTTACTGCCTTGTTGTTGCATTTAGGTAGTGTTGTTATGGTGAAGTTACTGCATTTTTGAAGAAGTTCTAAGCTACATATATTCTCTCTTTTGGTAGAGATTAAATACAAGTAAAAAGGGTAAGAATTCTACTACTAACTTTTCTTGGATTCATGGGTAAAAGACTAGAAGTTGGAAGTGTGTTTGGTGTATTTGTGAACTTTTTTGTTGCGTTTTGGACAGCAAGGTTTCTGCATTTTTCAACAAGAAGTTGAACTAAAATACTCCTATAATAACCAAGAATAACCTCCCCCCCCCCCCAGCAAAAGGTAAGTGATTCTAGTATCTAAACTTGCAAGAATCCTAGCATTAACTAGAGGTTGGGCGCCAAGTTTGGCTGCCATTTTTGGTACTGCTCATTTTTGAAGGTTTTTGGAGCTGTGTATTACTGGAAATATACTCCATATTTATTAGAGTTGTTTACAAAGGAATTTAGGTAATATCCTATTTCCATTCTTTCCTTAATGGTGTGTAGAATAAGTTGTAGTATTATGCTAAAATATTTTCTTGTGTGTTGTTGTGGTGGCTGCTGTGGATGTGACATTTTGTCTGTATAAGTTGGAACGAAAAAGACTTGTTACTTGGTTACAAATTTAAGCAATTGAAGGGGATAAATTTTGGTAGTTGAAGGAAAGAAGTGACTAAAGAAAGCACGTCGGAGTGTGGTATGTTAAGGTGTCCAATCCTTGTTGTTCAAGCACGAATATACACCAATGAAAGGGACAATATTTCTATGTCTTCACACTCATATTAAAGCAAGTATAATTCTGTCCAAATGACTGAAAGTGCATGACATTGAGTTTGAATCGTTAAACATGTTTGGAATATGTAAGTGTGAGACGAAATACGTGTTACTTCCAATTGTGTTGTAGTTATAAATCGAGTCTGAAGTCCCCTTATAGCGGGCACCCTGAGTTGATCCTTTACTGTATATTATATATATGTGATGTTAAATATATTTAAAGGTCTGGTTGCTAAGTAAATCTGGTGAAAGATCCAAGATGATGATGTGTGAATAATTTTAAGCTAAGTAAAGATGTCACGAGCTAGTAAGGGTAAATGAGCTTGTCAAAGTGAAAATACTTGTCATGATTGTACTTTATCTCGTGTATATGTTATTAGATATGTAAGGCTAAGGGGACACTCTGAAATTCCTCTCCCCTAAGCTAAACATCAGGTTATCGAGTTTTCGAATCCTAAATGTGCCTAAGCGTCGTCTATAGAGCTTATTGAATTATTTATGTCATTCAAACCTTCTTATAACTATGTAAATCTATGAGTATGTGCATCTAAGTTTTATTTGAAAGATTTATGTGATATATGTGCTTATATGCAGCTATGAATTATGAAAGAAGTCTATTCAGGTCGTAGTCTTGAAATTTGTTGTTTTATCCCATATGTATTAGACAGACATGATATGAGCCTGAGCTGGGATAGACATGATATGATCCTGGTCGACTCTGTATATTAGACTATGACTGTATCACCGACACGACATATCAGGTGGGTAGTTGTCCTTCAGAAATGAGACTATGATCTTACCACTAACATGGTATGTCAGGTGGGTAGTTGTCTGTTGCACCCCAGCGCACGCACAAGCGTACGCGGTCCTACAAGTAATACAGTGACTCTTGAAGAGCCTAATGTCAAATCCACAGGTACTGGTCTATTTCAGTGAATATTTAAGTTCAAGTGCTATATTAATTTCACAAGTGTTGATTGTTGAGATTTCGGTTGTTTAAACTAAAACTAAGTGATGATCACTAAATAATCGGGAAACAATAATAAGAAGCATCTAGAGTTAAGGTCTGACAATTATGCAATGCTACACTTCACAATGGTTCAAGTATCTGAAATTCAGTTGTTGTCTCACAGAGTTAATATGTAGTGTTCACAATCTCTCGAGCCTCTAAACACAACAAACTAGTCTCACACCTACATCATTGAGCAGGGATGTGACGTCCTAATTCGTGAGCAATTTAACGCTATGGATGTGGTTTACGGGGTTTATGCCTTTGATTGTGGACTTTCGTACCTCTAATCATTTTACCTAACTTAGCTTCACAACTACTTCTATGAGCAGTGATGTGAAAATCCTAAGTCGGTGTCTAGATATTATCCCGTTTAAGTAACCAATCACAACAAATTAGGTATAAATTCTATCCTAATTGTGAATCCTATCGTAAAGACAAGAAGTTGCTCCCTGCATTATTTCGTTCTAACAAAGGGTTACACTTTCAAGATTTTGCCTAAGCTTAACAAGTTCATTTTCATGGTGATCAAGCATAAAAATAATAATAATTAAGAATGCAAGACAAAAAAACAACCAAAACTCAAACCAAATATGAATTCATGCATGTACGTTCATATCATGTGTCCGCAACCCTAGAAGAAAGGTTTTAGCCACTCAAGTTCATACAATTACTCAAACACATGTTTAAAGTCAAGTACTTACAAGAATGGTAAAAGAGAATGAAAGTTTTTGAACCCTAGGTAGAGTTTAGTTCGTTCGCCCTTTGCTCCTTTTCATTTCTCATAAAATATTTCGTGATGACTCAATAGAATAACCAAGTGTAGAACTTATACTAAGTGAAAAAATGCAAAAATTTGCCGCGCCCAAACTACCTCCGTGTCAGGGATCTGGGCACCTCAATTTTCCTTTGTGACACAGCCCAAACGCGCATGCACTCTGGAATTTGGCAACAGCATGGCATGGTTGGGCGTCGCCCAGCGTGGCATGACCCTCGTCGCGGCGCCTAGGTAGCGTGGCATGTTGCTTGTCGTGTAGGGTGCCCTCAGTGGCACGGTGTGGACACGCGCACCTACTGTTAACTTTGGCGCACGGCACACTGGACGGCATGTCATTGCACACACACTGCTGGCGTGACACGGCCATGGGCGCGGCACACCCTAGCGTGGTACAGCGCCTAGCGCGCTGCTTGCCTGGCGTGGCACGCTGGCATGTGCTGGCATCCCACTCCTTGTGCTATCTTCATGTGACTCCTCTGAAATTAATTTTGCGATTCCTCCTCACTCGTGCATCATCATATTTAAGCCCATCCTTAGCATTTTTCACCTACAAACAAAGGCTAATCACATTGGTTAGTTTTTGCACATAAATATACCAAATCACATGAGAATGTAATTGATTAAATTAACAAACATGGATAAAATTAAGTTATAAAATAGCACTTGGGCACGTAATTATGCCCAATATCACTACCCCACACTTAAATTCTTATTCGTGCTTGAACAACTCTATTACATCTCATGCACACAAAGGACTCATCAATAACTAATTGATGTAAGACAACTCAAGCTAAGGCTACAACAATTGTTTCAGATAGCAAGTTTAAAATATAGCATGCAATATATAACCACTAAAATCACATACAACTAAGTTAAGACTTCGTAGCCTCATGAATTGACTCTTACTCAGCAAATTCATGCAAATCAACCAATCAAGACATCTGACATGAATTTTATCCTTCATCAAACATGTGCCCTCACAACAAGAGAGATACCCATTTTTCACTCGCAAGATTTCAAATTATAACATGTATGGGTATATGAATAAGAATTTAGCTCACTCTCACAAAGAACATGTATTGACCCATAGGCTTGCCTTTAGTGTTTTACTTCACTCATTTAGGAACATTTAAAGGTAAGATCAAGTAGTACTTATCGGGTTGTAATGTAAGCTAAGGGACGGTTAGGTACTATTCTGGCCAGTAATAGTAACTATCTTCCCTAAGCGCTTTTAATACATCACACTTTCAATAAGGACATCTCTTCTCTTGCTTCACCTCTATTCTTTTCACTTAACAATTTCCTTTTTCTTGTTTCCCCATTTCTTTAAGCACACTTAGATTATTTAAGGAGTACTTAAGCAACTTTTTCCTTCTTTTTTCTCTTACTCCCTACTTATACTTATGCATTCTCAAACAAGTGCACCTCTAATCTTTTCTTCAACTCCCACAACCACTATTTTCCATCTTTTTCCAACTTCCCACTCCTTAAACCTTTTGCATTTTTCAATTAAGCGCTTAAGAGTTTGGATCAACTTCTAAGCCTATAGAAAAAAGGGGATTAGCTTTTATTATGGCTAGCAAAGAATAGGCTAAAGGCTCAACAGGCTAACTAGGATCATATATTCAAGGTAGGTAAAGCATGGGATAAGAATTAGGCTCATTAAAAGAAATGCCTCAATCATCTCCTCCAATTAACATCCCTCATTTCGTTTTGTATACACATCAGGCAAGTTCTGGACACTACACCATAACATGGAATATGCAATATCCTCACACTCAGTGCTCATGCTCAATTCAAGAAAAATTTAGTAGACTTCTTAACTCAGCTAATCACAAAAATTCAATTAAGCTTTCAAGCATACAGAGTCATATTCGAGAGCCTAGGTGTCTTAAACAAAGTTATACAAATGCTACACATGTGCCAAAGTTAAAAATATTTGCATCTTACAATCATGTATAGAACTCAACAAGAACATCAAACTATCAATCAGCTCAGAGTTCAAACACGACACCTATTGACTAATTTTTCCTCAAGACGGTCGTCATCCATCCATCTTCGGGAAAAGTCCCTAACTATGAATAACATCATTATGTACAACAAAATTTTATTTCTTGGTTCAAAGTGCCCCCTTCGGAAAAAAACCAACAATAAAAACCCATGGGTGAGGTCAACCATTAGGCTTTGAAGAGGAAAATTCAACCAGGTGTCCAGTGGAGTTGACGATCGACATCATGAGTCGTCACCTAAAAGAACGACTCGTTGGCAAGCTATTGGAACCTCCGTGAAGTGCACTGGAATTGTTGAGGAAGTAGACCACGAGGTACCTAACGACTCGTGCTAAGGCACGACAAGTCATTAGGTGACCCATTGCCAAGCCTGGGTATGCTATTGAGGACGACAATTTTAAAGCAAGGAATGACTTGTCTGAAGGCCTAATGATCCGTCACATAGCCCGTTGCCACTACCGACCTGGTTTCCAGATTTATTTAGGAAAAGGATTTCTTTGTATTATAAATACCCAGTTTTAGGTTTATTTTAGGGGAGATATTTCAAGATAATTTCTGGAAGGATTTAAGCTGATTTTGAGAGAGAATCTTGAATGATATTCTTGAGAGAATTTTCATTGTTCTTGATTCAAGACACGAAAGTTATTTTGGAATTTTATTCAATCTACTTTGTTTTTATTCTATAATACTTTGTAAGTTGCAATTATGATTTCTACTATATTTTGTGATTGCAATAACACAAATATGAGTAGATAAACCCATAAACTAGGTTTGTAGAAACCAGGATGAATTAACACATATAGGTAAAAATACCTAGTGATTCTTTAACGGAGTTTTATGCATATATTGTTTTTTCCTTCGTTTTGATTGATTCTTGACGGTTGCAAACGTTAGGACTTGCCTTATTCTTACTTATCGGATCAAGGAGGTAAAGAATGGGAAAAAGGGATTAACAACGGAGATTTGAGGCTACCAATCCCTCATCTAATAGCTTGAACTTGTCGAGGGATAGCTAATCTAATATTAAGGGTAAGGATTAACTAAAGAATACCAGTATATAGGCCAAGTTGCGTGGTGAAAATCATCTAGATAGGGGACCAACCATTTAGGTAAACCTAACTTACCAATATTGTATGTTAAACATCGGAATAGATCACTAGTGTATAAACCTTGTGGTTATGAAATCTTGGGGAACCCAATCCTAGTCTAGTCATAAATTGAATATAAACCCAATTTGATACAAACATTCATTAGTTTTCTTTTGTTTATTATTCTATAATATTCCCCCTTCGGAAATAAGTAAATCAATAGTATAGTTATTCGCATTAACTTAAGTGCTTACCATATTCCCTGTGGATCGACCTCAACCTTCATTGGGTTCTATATTTGACAATCGATCGCTTATATCTCAATTGTGAGGTATAATTTGGGCGACATCAAATTTTGGCACTGTTGCCGGGGAATACGGCTAAGTCTTTTGTTAATTGTGTTAACTCTACTATTGGTTCTTGTTTCTTTGTTTTATTTTTCTTTTGTTATTTTGGTTGCTTAACAGGTCTTAGGTTTGTGCATGCCCGACACTAGAAGTCAAGGAAATCCCTTGATACCAATTGATCACGAACTTGAGCTAAACGTTAAGGAACCTGAGGAGAATGGACAACTACAAGAGCAAGAAACTGTGGAACAAGATGTTGTGCCCCGCAAGTGTACGGGTCATACAAGTAATATAGTGGCCCTTTTTAAGAGCCGGATGTTGAACCCACAAGGACTGGACCAATTCAGCTAACTATCAAGTTCAAGTGTGATATTAACTTTCGCAAGTGTTGATTCTAGAGGTTTTCGAGAAGGTTTAATTAAGTCTAAATATGGTCAACGAAATATTCTGAATTCACTCTAGGAGCAACATAGAGTTAAAACCAGATAATCATGCGATACTACGGTTTGCAATGGTTTAAGTATGAACCTATCGATTGTCGTTTCACATAATTAGAATTGCATGTTCATGATCTTTCGAGCCTCTAAACACGACAAACTAGCCTCACTGCATCATTGTGAGCGAGGATGCTAATTCTAGTTTGTGGGCAATTAACTACGTGGATGTGGTTTATGGGGTTATGCCATTGATTAGGGTACTTTCGTACCTCCAACCATTTAACCAAACTTAGCTTCACAACTACTTCTGCGAGTGGTGGAGTGACAAATCTAAGCCGGTGTCTTTCTCTCTTCCCATTTTATCAACCAAGCAAGGTATTAGATATATTTCTATCCTAACCACAAAATCTTATCAAAAGATAAGAACTTGCTTCCTACATTCTTATGTTCTTCCCTAGGTTTGCTTTCTCAAGTATTTGCCTAAGTTTAACATGTGTGTTTTCATGGTGATCAATCATAAAAACAACCATAATTAAGAATGCAAGACAAAAAAACAATCAATAACTTAATTCCAAAGCAAATTCGTAAAAACACACTCATAACTCATGGCTTCAACCCTAGAGGAAGGGTTCTAGCTATTCAAGTTCGTAAAATTAGAAGAAAAACATTGTTAAAGTAACATACTTACAAGTATTGGTAGATGAGAAGATGAAATTGATGAACCCTAGGTGAGTTCTCCCACTTCTCCCTTCACTCCTAGGTGGTTTTTCAGAATAAAATCGTGACAAAATGATTTTAGGAGCTAAGGGTTCAATTTATACTATGCTGAAAAAATGCAAAATTTGGCCTGTGGTGGAACAGCAACGTGTCACGGAGCTGAACGCCCTACTTGACCTCCGTGACACGGAGGTAACGCGTACCCTCACTGGAATGTGCCAAAAATGCAATTTTTGGCCAAGTGTTGCCGCGTTGGCAGCGTGCCACGACCCCTATCACGCAGGGTGCCAGTTATTGCATGTTTTCTTGTTGACTTTCACGTTTTTCTCTTGATTCCATTCCTCCACTTCACCAAATCATGAATTAGTTCCTCAAATGCATTATTAACCTTCAAAAACAAGGACTAATCATGTTGGTTAGTATATATTCACATTTACATAAAATCACATGAGAATGCATATAATTAATTCGATAAACAAGACAAAACTAAGTTATAAAGCATCACTCGGGCATGCTAGTTTTCCAACGATCACAAGACACAGCAAGAATATTGGCTGAAGAACAAGCTCGGGCTAGAGATTGTAAGTTAGCCAGAGTTGTTGAAGAGCAACGTCTAGCTGCAGAGGCTGAACGAGCTAGACGACCCAGATGGCCAGAACACCAGCGACACTGATACTTTGATGAGGAAGAGGATGCAGACATAGATTAAGCTAGTGCCACTGGAGCGATAGTCCCTCCTCCTTTGCCTACTGGGGCAAAGTTTGATATCACAAGTGCCAATGATTCAACTGCTGAATATGAAGGGAATATTTGCAGGTCATGCTTCCAATGAAGCCCACGCTCACTTGAAAATTTTCATGGGTATATGCAAGGCATACAAGCAGCCAGGGGTCATCCAGGACACGATTAGATTGAGATTATTTCCATTCTCTCTTGGGATTGAGGCGACGACGTGGTTGGATGAGCTGCCGAACGACTCCATCACTACTTGGGGAGAGCTCAAGAGAGCTTTTCTTGAAAGGTTCTTCCCACCATCCAAGGCGTTGCAGCTAAAGGATGAAATATATAACTTTAGGTAGTTAAATTATGAGGCACTCCATAAGACCTGGCTGCGGTTCAACAAAAATGCTCAAGAAGGTGCCAAACCATAGGATTCCGGATGAGACACTATTGGAAATCTTTTATCGGTCCTTGAATGCCAACACAAAGGCAGTTGCTGATACCGTCTTAGGATCCTTTATGAGTCATACTTATGCAGAGGCTGCGGAATTGCTGGACAGGATCACTAAAACCAACCAATCTTGGCACACTAGATAGTCGGAGGTTCCGGGTGGTTCTTATATGGTTTGTACGTCTACCAAACAATGGAGAAAAGATGATGAGCATGAATAGGACATTACATAGATAAAGATCACCATGGGGTTGCTTGCCAAGCACTTAATGGGAATGGGAGTAAGAAAGGTGAACATTGTAGGTTCTCAAGGCAAGGTCCCAAGAAATGATGGTTGCGAGTCTAAGTCTGAAGAAGAGGTCAATTATTTGAATGATCAGAGGATGGGTTTCCAAACCAACACCCAAAGGTCTAACCAAGACTACAACTTGGCATCAAGGTCAAGGGAACCAAGGTTGGAACTTCTACAAGGATAATAATTTCAATCAGGGCCGATACCGGGACAACAGGGATTGGAAGAAGCGAAAGGAGTTCAAAAATGATAAGGGTGGTCTGTATGTTCCTCCACGAAACCGAGATCCAGATTCAAGCATCTCAAGGGTCGAAGATATGCTTTTCAAAGTGCTCAAGTAGATGGAGGCAACAGACAACCACTTTAAGGAGCTTCGCCCTGATATTTCGGGTTTGAACCAAAAGATGGAGTCACATATTGTGGCAATCAGGAAAATTGAGCAGCAGATGAGTAAGATGTCTATTGCAGTACATCAAAGGCAGCAAGGCACACTTCCCAGCGATACTGTTCAAAATCTAAAAAATGACGGTCACTACATGGCGATCACTACTAGGAGTGGGAAGGCCACAGTTGATCCACCAAGGCCAGTTGTAGTTGATGAGCCAGAAAGGCCCATGTTGATAAGTGTTGATGATGTAGCGGATGTTGACAACCCAACTTTTGTTGGGAACTCAGATGTGAAACTGCTCCGGATAGTGAAAAAGAGCAAGGAGATGCCCATGGGAAGGAGAAGGAGGCACAATAAATACTCACAACAATTCCTAGACTTCCTCCTCCTTACCCCCAGCGCTTGAAGAAGAAAGATGAAGATGGAAAATATCAAAAGTTGAGGTCTATGCTCAAGCAGTTGTCGGTGAATATACCATTGGTGGAGGCACTTGAGCAAATGCATAGATATGCTAAATTTATGAAGGACCTAGTCACCAGAAAGAGAACCGTAAGTTTGAAACCTGCTGATAATCTACACCACTGTGGTGCCATCACTACATGGGTCCGAGCACAGAAGAAGGAAGACCCAGGTGCGTTTACTATACCTTGCACCATTGGGGAGGTTGAGTTTGCAAGGGCACTTTGTGACTTGGGAGCTAACATAAATCTGATGCCGCTAGAAGTATTTAAGAAGTCAGGCTTGGGAACCCCCTCACCGACTTCGATGTGGCTACTGATGGCTGACCGAACAGTTAAAAAAGCTGGTGGGGATTTTGTTTGATGTGCTAGTCAATGTAGACAAGTTCATATTCCCAGCAGACTTTGTGTGGACTGCGAAGTTGATTCAGAGGTCCCCATTATTTTGGGGTGACCATTCCTTGCAAAGGTAGGGCCCTAGTTGATGTGGAAGCAGGACAACTAAAATTTTGGTTGAACAAATAAGAGGTTACCTTCAACATTAGCCGAACCATGAAACAACCTAAGGAATTTAGCATAATTTCTGCATTGGAGGATCGGGAAGAGTCACTTGATGAATTTTGAGTAGTCAAGTGACTTGCTTCATGCCACGATGTTAAATCAGGCGATGCATGAGAGACAATCCTTGGAGGTGTTCTAATGAAGTCTAAGTAGCCAAAATACCCATGTCATGCCGCGATGTTAAATCAAACGCTTCTTAGGAGGCAACCCAAGTTGTAAATGTAATAAAAAGTTAGTGTTAACGTTTGTTGATGGGTTTAGGTGAATAAGATGGAATATCTAAAGTTGGAACCAAAAACTAGAACTTCAGTTCTGGTGCAGAAAAATCACAGAACGAGTCGTCATCTGACTTTATGACTCGTTTAGCCAGTCGTGAAGAGAACTGTAGAAAATAGGGGAGCAACGGGTGACTTCACGAGTCGTTTCTTCAAGGAACGAATCGTTTAGTCCCCCACCAAGTACACTGGATCAAAGTTGAAACTTAAAGAAAAAGGGTGATGACGGTTCACTCAACGAATCATTGGGAAACCAAATGAGTCATCAAGTGACTCGTCCTGAAACTATAACAGGCCAAGGACCACGACTCAGGGAACGACTCGTTGGGTAACACCACGAGTCGTTACATGAGTCTTCAGGTCCCTAGGTAAGTTGACCTAACCCGACCCACGACTGTAAATTGGGAAAAGTTAATAATTAAAATTAAAGAACCCAAGTTCATACTCCCCATTAAAAACTTCAAATTTCCCTCTTCTCTTCTTCCCCTTCTTCACGCGAACCCATCAAAGACACCATTGAAAGCAACATCATTACTGCAGAATCACTCACGGAAGCACAATCAACTACTATTGCACTCTATCTCTGATATATTGCATTGTAAGTAATCTTCCCCACACAAAAACTTGGAATATTGGTTACATTCCATCAAGAAATTTTAAAAACCCATGAATGAGTGAGCTTGAATGATTTTTCGATTTATATTGAACATAACTCGAGGGTTTTTCTTGCTGGATATATTTTTCCTCGAGTGTTCCATATCTAGTAGAATCGACATGTTTAGGATTTTATTTTTTATTTTTGTTTTTTGTGTGCCAGTCGGAAGAAAGTTAGGAAAATTGAAAGCAGTCAAGAGCTGAAATTGTTTGATATTTTGATCTTTGATAATTTGATACCCCTCCAAAAATTTTTGTATATGTGTATGTGAGAGTAAATTATGACCTTTGTGAATCTTTGCATGGCATTGGAACTGTGAACTTGTTAACCATTGTATGGATGTACCTGAACTAGCGATTAGTAGAATTGATGATGTTGACCTATGCTATGTGTGAAGTGAGGTTTGATAGCTGAATTCGGTTGTGTGATTCAATCTAGAACTTGCTGGTCAGTTGTAGCGAGATAGAGGATAAGGAACTAGGAAAGGATCATAGGTCGTATTTGGTTTATGAGTCCACTTTATCCTAAAAGACCTACCAAAGTGAATAAAAATCCCTTGATCCAAATGTTTGAGCTTAAATTGACCTTCTTTTTCATTTACACCAATTCACCTCCATGATTTTATTATGAATGAACTTGTTTTTGGCCTGGTCCCTCTTTGGACATTGTGAACTTCAACTCAGGCAAATCGCCTAAGTTGAGAGTAGCTATGATAGGAGTGAGTAAGAAGAGTCTGGTGGAAGTAAAAGTTGGGTAATAAAAAAGAAAAAAAAGAGCGGGTGCGGTATGCATGATGAAAAGGAAAAAAATAAAAAAAATTTGTTGTTGTCAAAAAGCAATAAAAGAAAAGAAAAATAATGTGTGACGTCAAGAAGTATTTGTTGAATAAAAAGTAACCACATCCGTAGTGTCTAAAGTAAAGAAAAGAAAAAGCAGAAAAAAGGGGAAAAGGGAGAAAATATAAATAAAGGTGAAAAGTGGAGTAAAAAGACGTAATTCCAAGGAAGGTTGAGCCACCAAAATCCATATGTACCATACCCAAGCCCGAGTCTACGTTGCAAGCCGAGAAATTCCTATAGTGACCCTAGTTATTAGTCCAAAAATCAAGGTATTGAAAGTAAAGGCAAGCCTATGGTATTGTATGCATACAATTCGAATTTCTTTGTGAGAATGAGTGGATCTTACCTAGTCCCAAGAGAAATATACGAGATAATTATATACACGTGTGAGTATGGGACTTCTTTGGGGTGAGAGCACTTGGTCAACAAAATTGTCTACAAATTATCTAGGGCAGTACAATGGATTTATGTGCGTGGTTACAGGTAACATTATTTTGACATGTTTCAATTCCTCTGTGTTATGGTTGGAAATTTTTCCCATGCATAGTGTTTGAGTTAATACGATGAGGGAGGGGTTAGAAAATTTGACTTTGATAAGAAATTGTGACTGTTGTAAGTTTCCTAAAGTTTTTTCGATTGAAGTGTCGAAGTAGATTATTTTGTTTTATTTTGTTTTGTTTTTGCCTGAGGACATGAAAAAGTTCTAAGTTCAGGGTGTTGATGTGCCGTGATTTTACGGTACTTTCGATGCTTAAAAGCAAGAAATTATGCACATTCCAGGTACGTTTATATGGGTATAAGGTATTTTGTGCTTAATATGCAGGAAAACAGGTCTGGAAGTGAATTTGGTGGAATTAATGTTAAAAACAACTGAAAGGTGACTGCCAGACACTCAACAAGTCGTAGGCAGGAGGCACGACCTTGAACTTGAGGCGTTGGAAAAAAGATGAAGTTCTGAAGAAGTGACACAGTGCACTTGACGAGTTGGAGGAACGACTCGTTACATCAATCATTAGGATTTGAAGAGGAAAATTCAACCAAATGTCCAATGGAGTTGACGATCGACATCACGAGTCATCACTTGAAGGAACGACTCATTAGGAAGCTACTGGAACCGTCCGTGAAGTGCACTAGAATTGCTGAGGAAGTAGACCACGAGGGACCTAACGACTCATGCTAAGGCACGACGAGTCGATAGGTGACCCGGTTCCAAGCCTAGGTATGTTGTTGATGACGACTGTTTTAAAGCAGGGAATGACTCTTCTGAAGGCCTAACGATCCTTCACATAGCCCGTTGCCACTGCCGACCTGGTTTCCAGATTTATTTAGGAAAAGGATTTCTTTGTATTATAAATACCCAATTTTAGGTTTATTTTAGGGGAGATTTTTCAAGACGACTTCTAGAAGGATTTTGGCCGATTTTAAGAGAGAATCTTGAATGATATTCTTGAGAGAATTTTCATAAAATTATTCTTGATTCAAGACACGAAAGCTATTTTCAAATTTTATTCAATCTACTTGATTTTTAATCTACAATACTTTGTAAGTTGCAATTATGATTTCTACTATATTTTTTTATTGCAATAACACAAACATGAGTAGCTAAACCCATAAACTAGATTTGTGGAAACCAAGATAAATTAATACACATATGTAAAAATACCTAGTGATTCTTGAACGGAGTTTTATGCATGTATTGTTTTTTCCTTAGTTTTGATTGATTCTTGACGGTTGTAAATGTTAGGACTTGCCTTATTCTTACTTACCGGATCAAGGAGGTAAAGAATGGGAAAAAGGGATTAACAACAGAGATTTGAGGCTACCAACCCTCATCTAATAGCTTGAACTTGTCCGAGGGATAGCTAATCCGATATTAAGGATAAGGGTTAACTAAAGAAAACCCGTATACAGACCAAGTTGCGTGGTGAAAATCATCTAGATAGGGGACCAACCATTTAGGTAAACCTAACTTACCAATGTAGCATGTTAAACACCGGAATAGGTCACTAGTGTATAAAACTTATGGTTATGAAATCTTGGAGAACCCAATCCTAGTCTAGTCGTAAATTGAATATAAGCCCAATTTGATACAAGCATTCATTAGTTTTACTTTTGTTTATTATTCTATATTTTCCCCCTTCGAAAATAAGTAAATCAATAGTAATAGTTATTCGCATTAACTTAAGTTCTTACCATATTCCCTGTGGGATCGACCTTAACTTTTGTTGGGTTCTATATTTGACAATTGACCTCTTATATCTCAATTGTGAGGTGTAATTTTGGCGACATCACTATCTAGATGCTTGCGTAGGCCTTGACCGCTCAGGTCAATCTGCAGGCTGTTGCGCATGTTCTGCCGAATGGTAATACAATGGCGGCTCGAGTCAGGGACTTCTTGAGGATGAACCCGCCGAAGTACTTGGGGTCCTAGGTAGGTGAGTACCCACATGACTTCATTGATGAGATCGTCAAGATCACCCAAGTTATGGGGGTGAGCAGTGTTGAGTGTGCAGAGTTGGCCTCCTACCAGTTGAAAGGGGGTTGCGCATATATGGATCCGTCAATGGAAGGACAACAGAGTTGCTAGAGTAGGTCCGGTCACTTGGGAAGAGTTCCATGTTGCATTCCTTGATTGGTTCTTCCCTCGGGAGATGAGGGAGCTAAAGGCAACTGAGTTCGTAAATCTGAAGCAGGGGAGGATGACAGGACTAGAGTATTCCCTTGAGTTCACCCGCCTATAGAAGTATGCTCCTGAGTTAGTGGCTGACCAGAGGGAGCAAGTGAGCAGGTTTGTGCATGGGATAGCAGGTTACTTGGATAAGGAATGCAGGATTGGCTCCATCAAGATATGGACTTCCCTCGGATGGTCTTGTATGCCCAGCAGATGGAGGCGGCCCATTCAAGCGAGAGAGAGAGGCTAAGAGGGACAGGACTGAGGACCACAGATTCTCCCAGTAGAGGTCCGGTGGTGGGCACTGTCAGCAGACCCACCAGAGATCATCCGCCCCAGCTTCATTATCCTTGAGTGTGCCATCTTTGCCTAGGCATGATTAGAGAGGGCGAGCATCAAGCTCGAAGGGTCAGAGAAGCAGGCCCACATATTCGGGTGTTTCATCTTGTCGCATATGTGGCCGAGGGCATACAGGCCAGTGCTTGGTAGGTTGGGGCACATGTTTTGGGTGCGGGCAACCCGGATACATGCTTAGAGATTGTCCAGCGGCATGACAGGATTAGATTGGGGGTCGTACCCAGCTTCTAGCTCAGTAGCCCCACCTCCTCGCTCAGCACATCAGGGGGCATCTACCAGTGCAGCTGTCGGTCAGCACTAGAACAGATTCTATGCCCTAGCATCTTGTCAGGAGCAGGAGGTCTCCCTGAATGTGGTTACTGGTATGTTACGAGTCTTCCACATTGATGTTTATGCATTGTTAGATCCAGGGGCCACCTTGTCCTTTGTGACACCTTATGTAGCCAGTAGCTTCGGAGTCAGCCCCGATATTTTGTCAGAATCCTTCTTGGTTTCTACTCAAGTAGGTGACTCAGTTATAGCTAGACGGGTGTATAGAGATTGCCCAGTCTTGGTTCTCCATAAGGTTATCTCAGCAGATCTGATAGAATTAGCCATGGCTGATTTCAATGTTTTTCTCGGCATGGATTGGTTGTATGCTTGTTATGCTTCCATTAATTGCAGGACCTGGTCAGTAGAGTTCAGATTCCTGGGTGATCCGATCTTAGAATGGAAGGGTAGTTTAGCTGTGCCTATAGGTCGATTTGTTTCCTACCTTAAGGCCAGGAAGATGATTTCTAAGGGTTGTATGTATCATCTAGTTAGGGTTAAGGACGTGGAGTCCTAAATCCTGACTATCCAGTCAGTTCCAGTAGTACGTGAGTATCCAGAGGTCTTTCCTGTTAATTTGCCAAGTATTCCTCCCGAGCGGGAGATTGATTTCGGTATTGACCTCCTTCCTAATACACAGCCTACATCTATTCCACCCTACAAGATGGCTTTAGCCGAGCTAAAAGTGTTGATGGATCAGTTAAAGGATTTGCTAGATAAGGGTTTCATTAGACCGAGCAAGTCTCCATGGGGTGCACCAGTGCTATTTGTTCGGAAGAAAGATGGTTCCCTTCATATGTGCATTGATTATCGATAGTTGAATAAAGACACTATCAAGAACAGGTATCCCTTACCCAAAATCGATGATTTATTCGATCAGCTTCAGGGTGCGAAGTGTTTATCAAAAATAGATCTCAGATTTGTGTATCATCAACTTAGAGTTCGAGAGAGTGATATCCCGAAGATGACATTAAGGACACGGTATGGTCATTACGAGTTTGTAGTTATGTATTTTGGACTAACGAATGCTCCTGCAACTTTTATGGACTTGATGAACAGGGTGTTCAAGCCATATTTTGATATATTTATGATCGTGTTCATTGATGACATTTTGGTATACTCTCAGAGCGAGGAGGAGCATGCCGCTCACTTGAGAGTAGTGCTTCAGACCCTCAAGGACCCCCAATTGTATGCAAAGTTCAGCAAGTGTGAGCTTTGGTTGGACTCCATGGCATTCTTGAGCCATGTGGTGTTTAGTGAAGGTATAAAAATAGACTCGCAGAAAATTGAGGCGGTGAAGAATTGGCCCAGACCGGTGAAGTTTGTGGAGGGTTTCTCATCCATTGTAGTTCCTTTGACTAAGTTTACTCAGAAGAAGGTGAAGTTTCAGTTGTCAGAGGCTTACGAGAAACACTTTCAAGAGTTGAAGGCTCGACTTACTTTAGCACCAGTGTTGACCCTACCCGAGGGTAGCGATGGTTTCGTGGTGTATTTTGATGCTTCCTGAGTTGGACTTTGGTGTGTGTTGATGCAGCGTGGGAGGGTGATAGCTTATGCCTCTCGACAACTGAAGGTGCACGAAAAGAATTACCCGACTCATGATCTTGAATTGGCCGCGGTGGTGTTCGCATTAAAGATATGGAGGCATTACTTGTATGGAGTCCACATGGATATATTTATGGACCACAAGAGCTTGTAATATGTGTTCACACTCAAAGATCTAAATCTTCGGCAAAGGAGGTGGTTGGAGTTACTTAAGGATTATGATATGAGTGTCCTTTACCACTTGGGCAAAACTAATGTTGTTGCGGATGCGCTTAGTAGACTCTGAATGGAGAGTGTGTCCCATATGGACGAGGGGAAGAAGGAGTTGGTGAAAGATGTTCACCAGTTCGCAAGGCTGGGAGTTAGATTGATCGATTCGACCGATGGTGGTGTTGTTATGCATAATGGGTCGGAATCATCCCTGGTAGTCGATGTTAAATCTAGGCAAGATAAGGATCCAATATTGAGGAAACTGAAAGAGGCAGTGCGGAGTCAGAAGGTAGAGGTTTTCTCCCAAGGGGGAGATGGTGTGCTATTATACCAGGGTCGACTATGAGTTCCAAACGTTGATAATTTGAGAGTTCAGATATTGCATGAGGCACATGGTACCAGATACTCTATTCATCCAGGATCCACGAAAATGTATCGGGATTTTTGAGGAATCTATTGGTGGGACGGTATGAAAAGGGATATTGTGGAGTTTGTAGCAAAATGTCCAAACTGTCAGCAAGTAAAAGCCGAGCATCAAAGACCTGGAGGTGTACTTCAGGATATTTCCATTCCCACTTGGAAGCGGGAATAAATCAATATGGATTTCATGACAGGTCTACCTCATACTCGCTGGCAATACGACTCCATTTGGGTTGTGGTGGACAGGTTGACCAAGGCTGCACACTTTCTACTGGTCAAAACCATGGATTCAACAGACGATTATGCTAGATTGTATATTCGGGATTTAGTTCGGCTTCATGGAGTGCCCTTGTCTATTATTTCGGACCGAGGTGCTCAGTTTACTTCTCAATTCTAGCGTTCATTTCAAAAAGGGCTCGGGACTCAGGTTAAGCTAAGCACAGCTTTTCATCCCCAGATGGACGGCCAAGAAGAACGAACCATTCAAACTCTTGAGGATATGTTGAGGGCATGTGTTATGGATTTCAAAGGTAGTTTGGATGATAATTTTCCCTTGATTGAGTTTGCTTATAATAACAGTTACCACTCTAGTATCCAGATGGCACCATTTGAGGCTCTCTACAGGCGAAGGTGCAGATCTCCTATCGGATGGTTCGAGGTTGGTAAGGCAGCTGTGATAGGACCAGAGTTGGTTCATGAGGCGATGGTGAAGGTTCAGTTGATAAGGGACCAGTTAAAAATCAGTCAGAGTCATCAGAAATCGTATGATGATGTGAGAAGAAGAGAATTGGAGTTTGATGTTGACGACTGGGTGTTTCTAAAAGTATCTCCCATGAAGGGAGTCATGCGGTTCGGAAAGAAAGGTAAACTCAGTCCCCGCTATGTTGGTCCCTACCGGGTTGTGGTAAGAGTTGGTAAGGTGGCGTATGAGTTTGACTTGCCTTCAGAATTGGCTTCATTTTGTCCCATGTTCCATGTATCGCTTTTGAAAAAGTGCTTGGGTGATCCATCCTTGGTAGTTTCGGTAGACAATGTTGGTGTGAAAGACAGCCTCATTTATGAAGTAATTTCGGTTAAAATTATTGATCGACAAGTTCGAAGGCTGAGGAACAAAAGAGATAGCTTCAGTTAAGGTTTTATGGAGGAATCATCATGTCGAAGGAGATAGGTAGGAGGCCGAAGCGAACATGATGGCTAGATACCCACATTTGTTCTCTACCGGTTCAGTTCTGACTTGAGGTATCAATTTTTTCCCTAATTCTCTAATCAGTTTCCATGTTCAGTTCATGTGCACAAGTTTGAATTATGTTAGGATAAATGTACGTGATGCTTGAATTTAGTTTAGTTATGTGGTTCTCTTTGGGGATAGTCATTCCATCAGTTTTCGGCTTGAATGCCAATTATTAGCATCTATATATATAGTGATTGTTTGTTTTTGGGTTTTCTGCTTGTTTATAACATTCGAGGACGAATGTTCCCAAGGGGGAGATATTGTTATACCCCGAGAATTCAAGAATCAGACCTGGAAGTGAATAAGGAGAAAAACTAGAAAATGTTGCAGCAATTGCAGAACGGGTCACTTAACGACTCATGAAGAGGCCAAACGAGTCGTCAAGTGACTCATGGGGAAGGCTTTGGATGATGGAGGACTCGAGGTCCTCACGGGCAATGTAACGACTCGTGGTCAGTCACCACGAGTTGTCATGTCAGTCGTGGGGAGGTCTTAGAGAAAGATGGTGAAGCTTATCCAGTGTAGTTGAGGAATGGCACCTAACGAGTCATCGTCAGTCCTAACGACCCATTAGGTGGGTCTCTACCAAGACAGTTGATTTTTCATAAATGACGAGGCAGTGTACTTGACGGGTGAACCAACGGATCTTGTTCCCTCGTAACAAGTCGTCAGGTCGTCCGTTAGGACCCCCTGACAGTTATTTTCAGCAATTTTAGTAAGGGCCTTTCCGTAATTCCTAAGTTCTAAAGGCCTATACTACGTTGTTTTAAGCTCATAATAGAGGGTTTTAAGCAGAGAAAAACCCATCTTAGGTCATTTTCTTCATGCATGTAAGGTTGAAGGTTTGAAGGGAAGAAATTGAGGAGAATTTCAAGGTTCTTAAGGGAAATCTCAGTTGGGCAATTAGGAAGAGTTAGGATTCTTCATTCGCATGTATCTAAGGCTATGAGTGGGTGCTTTCTTCCACACCCATGCCCATTCCCTATCAATTTGTGATTGGTTTCATTTAATTTTATGATTCTTGCAATTCTACTCATGGGTATGATTAAATTGAGTTGATATTGGTGATTTACTGAGCTTGGACGGATTCTATCTTAATTTCCTTTACAAAATTGTTTTTCTAAAATTGAATCTATAACGTCCATGTGTGGATAATTCATGATAGAATGTGATGATGATGGAGTAGATGATTTTGATGATGTTTTCAAAGAAGATTAAGTAGACCTATGTATGATGAAGCTTTGGGTAGTGTCCAATGTTGAGCATGAATGATGATTTTGTGAATTGACTTATTTACTTCGTTTTGGAGTGAAATCTCCCAAATTACAATGTTTACAAATGGAATGTATGAGTTCAAGCATGATAAGGTTTTGGGCAAGGCCCTTATATTGATGACGATGAAGTGATATTTCTAAGTAGGTTTACCACATGACTTGGAGTAAAGTCTCCCACTATTCTTTGAGCTTGTGGTATGTGTCGTAATAAAGCTTCTCATATGCATGAATTCATAATTGAAATGTATGTTCTCATTAAGCTTCACTTCATGTGATGTTGAGTCTAAGCATGATTCTATCCTAAGCTTTATCGAGATGACATTGTTGAGCTTCATATCTATATGATGTCTAGTGTATGCATGATTTCATAATGAGCTTTGTCAAATGTTAAGCTTCATTCCATATGATGTTTAGTTTATGCATGATCATGTTGAGCTTCGTCACTAAATGATGTTGAGCTTCGTATTTACACGATGTAGAGCATTGCATATTTTGGAAGAAGAGTCTAGCACCGAGCGGGCTAAGGGTCGACTATCCTATGCCCCAGAACTACGCGCCAACGTTGGTTGATTTTATTATATTATTGGGACCTACCTTGTGAGCTATCCCCGGCCTGATTGGCCCTTTCAGCTTGATATCGATATCATGGTAGTGTCCCTAGCCTTGGCAAGGTTTTGGACGGTTCTGCCCACTTCAGTGTAATAGTAGGGATCACGTAAGCTCTATCGTGGTATGTTGGTTAAGTGACGAGTCTCCCACTGTCTATATCATTTGAGTTGCATATCCATTACTCATGATGATTATCTTATGCATTATGTTTGAAAAGCAAGGTTTGACTCATTGTTCAGCTTTTGATATAAATATTATGATTTAGCTTTGAGTCAGTCGATTTAGTCATGATGTTTTAAAGCCATGCATGACCACGTACAAAATAAGAATGATTTCATAATGAATGCTTGTGATATTTTCTTACCCTTAGAGGCTACCATACATGTACGACTTGTTTTAAAAGACTATGATTGATCTAGCGGTTTTACTTATCTTGCATACTCGGTACATTCCACAGACTGACCGCATACTTTCTATGCTGCATCATTTCATGATGCAGGATCGGTTTCTCAGGTTCAGCCCTGTCTGTAGCCGGTTATCAGAGTTAGCACCTGCTTGTTTTGGTGAGTCCTCATCTTTCGAGGACTAGACTTTCAGTTATCTTGAGCGTATTTTCAGTTTCAGTATTTCTGAGCTAGTTGGGGGTGTTGTCCCATCAACTCGTCCAGATTAGAGGCTTATGAGACCTAGACATGTATTCAGCTTCAGATGTTCATTCTGTTGTTATGTGAAGTTATTCTTCCGCTGAGTTTATATTTATGTTTCCTTTATATTTATTAAATAAGTTAGTGTATGATTATGCCATGTGTTGACTTGGGGTCTCTCGGGGTCCCTTGTCCCGTGTCTACGATCTAGGTCTCCTCTCAAGTCGTGACATTAGCCATGATTTTTTGTAAAATCTCCTCAATGTTGCTACTGCTAGACTGACCACTGTTTTTGCTGTACTGTTGCTGTTGATGCTGCTGGTAGCTTTGACTCTGATTGCTACCCCAAGAAAAATTTGGTTTACTCTGCCAATTTTTGTTGTAGGTGTTCCCATAACTCTGAATTTCTCTCTAAACATTTCCTACAAAGTTGACTGATTCTAGATTGGCCCCACAAGAGTCTGTATTATGCACATTGTTACCACATCTCACACCAGCTAGAAGCTTGCAGAATTGCATTAACTTGACCCTCTGGCCGGTTGATACTCTGTTTGCTTAACTGAGTTATCATCTGGTGCTACCGTGACGCTAACTATGCTGCCAAGGCGTGGACACTATCTATCTCAATCAGCCTGCTGCTCTCTTTCCTTCCCCTCTGGATGATTCTCTATGCCACTCTAGATTCCCTTGAGCAATTCCGTTCAATAGAGTGTACAGCTTGTCATATGTCTTTTCCAATACTTGCTCACCCAATGCAGAGTCTAATAAGATCTTCGTATGTGGGTATACACTCTCCACAAAAGTGTGAGATAACACCTTATTGGACTGTGATGATAGGGATAGTCTCTCAGCAATGACTTGAACCTCTCACAAGCAAAGTATAAGTTCTCCTCCGGCCGCTACTTGAAACTTAAGATTTCACTTCTGAACTTGGCAGTCTTACCTAAAGGGAAGAATCTGATGAGGAACTTCCTTGCTAGGTCGTCCCAAGAAATAATGGAATTCTGTGGCTCAGCTTTCAACCACCTCTTTGCCTCTCTCAATAGTGAAAATGGGAAGAGGGTGAGCCGGACATAATCAATTGACACTCTAGTGGGGATAAAAGTGTCACTGATCTCTAAGAAGTTCTGTAAGTGCTGTTGTGGGTCCTCATGTGTCATTCCAGTGAATTGACCACTAGAATGTAACAGCTGCACCATCTTCTATTAAAGCTCAAAGTTTCCTCCGGGCTTCAGTTTGCGGATACTGGAGGTCACATTTATCGCTAGTGGGATTTCCACTTTGCGAACTGGTAGGCTGCCATTTGCTCAGGCAACAACTTTGTCTGCCCAATTGGTGGATTTTATTGTATCTTCTCTTATAACCGCTTCAACTTCCGCTCTAGAGCTTCTCTACGGAGCAAATGCAATTGGCATTCAAGCTCCAACAAAGATTCCACCAGCTCTCTATTCCTTGCCAGTTCCGAAAGGACAACCTGTTACCTGCAATAGAATAGACTAAGACCAAGTTTTTCAACACTTAAGAAAAATAAAATTCACACAAAAACTAAAAATTCATTAAATGCTGCCAGTCCCTGGCAATGACGCCAAAAACTTATTGCGCCCCAGCGCACGCGGTCGTACAAGTAATACAGTGACTCTTGAAGAGCCAAATGTCGAACCCGTAAGGACTGGACTACTTCAACGAATATTCAAGTTCAAGTGCTATATTAAATTTCACAAGTGTTGATTGTATAGATTTCATTTGTTTAAACTAAAACTAAGTGATGATCACAAAATAATTGGGAAACAATTATAAGTAGCATCTAGAGTTAAGGCCTGACAATCATGCAATGCTACACTTCACAATGGTTCGATTATATGAAATTCAGTTGTTGTCTCATAGAGTTGATATGCAGTGTTCATGGTCTCTCAAGCCTCTAAACACAACAAACTAGTCTCACACCTACATCATTGAGCGGGGATGTGACGTCCTAATTTGTGAGCAATTCAACACCAAGGATGTGGTTTACGGGGTTTATGCCCTTGATTATAGACTTTCATACCTCTAATTATTTAATCTAACTTAGATTCACAACTACTTCTACGAGCGGTGATGTGTTCAAAACTACTTCTACAAGCGGTGATGTGACAATTCTAAGTTGGTGTCTAGATATCATCCCGTTCAATTAACCAAGAAAGGAAAATTAGGTAAAATTTCTATCCTAACCGCGAATCTTATTATAAAGACAAGAACTTGCTCCCTGCATTCGTTTGTTCTAACCTAGGTTTACTCTTTTGTGCTTTTTCCTAAGGTTAACAAGTTCGTTTTCATGGTGATCAAGCATAAAAACAATAATAACTAAGAATGCAAGACAAAACAACTACTAAAACACAAACCAAAGATGAATTCATGCATGTACATCATATCATGTGGCCTCAACCTTAGAAGAAGGGTTCTAGCCACTCATGTTCATACAATTACTCAAACACATGTTTAAAGTATATGTTCGGGTGTTTTGTGGGTATATAAAACGACACGCAAGTGCACGTGGTCGAACAAGTAGTAAGTGGCTTTAGTAAGCCAAGTATTGATCCCACAGAGACTTGGATGAAGTGCAATTTGCTCAAGTGTACTATATTTTACTTCTAAAAATGCAGACAACAGTGTAAGCAAAAGTTTGATAGTTTGTTTTATAACTTTTATACTAATGCTAAAAACAATTATCTACTTTGAATCTGAACTATGAATGAGAGCATGCTGAGGTTAAACGAACATGTAATGAAATTAATTATCATCATAATTTGGTTGATCTTTTCCTCCAGTTGCTAGCCAAGAACTATTGCCAAGAGATTAAAACTCTCGTATTTAACCTCACTTAAGAATCATGAACCATCCACCTACATTTTTGTGATTAAATGCAATTCATGTTCTATCCATACAAACCCGGTTCCTAATTTGACTAATATGACTTTCAGGTATATTTCTATCCTGAAAGCAAATCAAGACTCAATTTTCCCAAACCAAGTAAAGAACATATCCTATTAATTCACAACTTTCCAATTTCTTGCTCTCTCGAGTGAAACCGGACTTTTTAGATGTACATTAACGTAGGCCACACATTAATGCAGTAAGAACAAGAATTAATAGAACAACATGGAAGAAAAGATGAAAAACCAAAGAATCAATGATCAAATTTCATCACAATTGTTCATAACCTCAGCAAGGAGAGGAATTAGCCACTCATTTATGGATTAAACATCTTAAAATAAGTGTTAATCATACAAGCAATTGAATTAAAGAAGAAATAAAGAGAGAAAAAACCCTGATATTTTCGTCCCTCAACTGCCTGTAACCCACGTCCTTGCTCCACCAAGTCATAATATTGAAAAATGAACCTAAGTGTTCTATTTATACTGCTGGAAATTTTTTCCCGGAATAACGAGCAATGTTTCACGGAGTGCATCGCGGAGCACTGCCTCCGTGACACGCTACGGACGTGGACCCTCACTGGAACTGGGGGTCCAGAAATTAAAGCTCAACGTGGCACGGCGTGCAACGCGGAGCCAAGCCACCGTGCCACGGTACAAACGCGGACCCTCTCTGGAATTTGGGCGTAATTTCCCTGTCCAGGCAGAAGGCCTCCGCGATGGCAGCGTGACACGGCTCCATCGCGGAGCCCCTTTATTTCATGTTGTCCAATGCCTTGTTCCTTGCTCGCATACAAGTCCAACCCCGATATCATCCAACATGCATTTAAGCTTCCCAAAATCACATTTTACCTGCAAAACAATGTTAATCATGTTGGTTAGTATAAATTCACATTTTATTACCAATTACATGAGAATGTATACACATTGATAGATAAACAAGGCGAAAATAGTACTTTTGAGTATCACTTGGGCATATAAATTTGCCCAAGATCACTTACTCCACACTTAAATCCTTGTTGGTCCTTGATCAACAATCATACACTTCATGCAATTTACATCCCAACCTCGCTACTTTGGTTCGACAATTTAGGCTATGGTTATACCGATTATTCAATACAGCAAATCATCAAGAAAACATGCATGGTCTTATCAATGCAATGACCTTCAATACATTAAGACCTCCTAGACTTTAAGAATCGACTCTCGATATTGGCAAACTCATGCAAATCAGCTGATCAAGATATCCGACACGAAAATTAATCTTTCATCAAGCATGTGCCCTCACAACACAAGAGAATCTTCCCCTTTTTGCTCATATGACTCACAAACATTCAAGCAGGGGCATGTAAACACAATTTCGCTCTCTCTCCCAAAAGAATTCACATGCATCATGTCATGACCCATAAGCTTGCCCTTAGTGTATTACTCCACTAATATAAAGAAGTGCGATGTAAGATCACGTAGGACTTTAACGGGTTGTAATGGAAGCTATGGAACTAGTAAATATTGGGTTAGCCAATAATAGCCACTAGCATCCTTAAGCGCCTTTTCAACACATCCCATCAACTCATGGACATTGTTTCTTTTTTTTTTTCATCATCCCATTCTTGATTCTTTTCTTTAGTATGACCCATTGTATTAAGCACACTTGACATAACAACAAAGATTATTCATGCACCTTCATTATCGTTTATTTATAGCAAGTGCACCTTCAACCTTTTCTTTTCTCCCCTCACTCTGCTTTTCTTTTTCTTTTCACCATTCTCACTCTTTAACACTTTGGGAAAATGATTTTCTCTTCTTAAGCGCTTAAGAGTTTTGTATAGACTTTACGACTAATGAAAAGAAGGAATTAAGCTCGGTTTACACTTTATGACAAAAGAAAAAAAATAATCGGCTAAAGGCTCAACGGGATGACTAGGGTATACAATCAAGGTGTTTATGACAAGGAAAAATAGAAACTCTCGGTTAAAACAAAGAAATGTCTACATCCTTTCCTACAATACACCTCCTTCATTTTGTTTTGTACACACACCGGGCAAGTTCTAGAAACTTCACAATAGCATGGAATAACAACACCTCACTTCACACTTTTTGCACATGCTCAATTCAAGATGTATTCACAGACTCTTCAATTAGCTAATTACAGGAATTCAAACATTAAGCCTCAATCACACTGAATCGAACTCTATGGCCTAGGTATCTCAACATATTTATAAAGTTGCATGCTTTCATACGAATCACCTTTGCATTTTAAATATCATGTACAACACGCAACTAGAATTTCGCAACCATAGAGTAACTATAGGTTTTGGGATGCAACCCACCAAAGAAAAAACTGAAAAATAATTGAAAAAAATCTACTCCTAACGACTACATTTCCCTTAAGACGGTCGTCATCCATCCATCATAGGGAACGGTCACTACTATGACTTCGGTTCAATGGGACCATTCTCTGTAAAAGAACCGAAAACAAACGCTGAGAAACCCAAGAATTAAAATTAAAAAAAATGTTGAAAATATCGATAATTTCGATAACACAAAAATATGTACATAATTAGAATCAGCTAGCAACATTCAGCAACACACATCAATTCCACATAAATTTACAAACAGAACAACAACTTGAAAATTCACAGCTCACAGGGACAAACAAATTTTCACATACACGACAACAGAATAGAGCATACATACAAAACAGCCCAGCCCAGCACCTAACTACTCCCACCCCACACTTATCTCGAACACTGTCCCTAGTGTTCACAAAAATTAAAATAGCACAAAATCGGGTGGTGGAACTCCCTGATCAGTCAAAGTATTCCACTTCTTTGTCGGGTGCTGCTGCTTCATCTCCCATGTCCGAGTCGTCTCTGTCGTCATCATCGGACTCCACATTGGAGTCCTCCCTACGTGTCTCCTCATCTGTGGGGACATCATCATCTGTGGGCTCTACAAATGCTGGCCCCACTCAGCATAGAGCCCTGGCGTTTTCGCCGAAAGGGTAGTCTAACTCGAGCTACCATAGCTCCTCCTCTATCGCCGGCCTCCCACATATCCTCAGCTGGAGCATCTGCATCCCATACATCCGAGCCATATACTGGTCGTCACGAGCATGTCGCTCGCCAAGTGTAAGCACTGGCCCGTGGGTGGTGTCGGGAGCCTTAGTTTTAGTAACATCCAAGGCCCGCCGCTCCATCTACGGGATATAGTCAAGGGCCTCCTCCTCGACGTCTAGGCCCCTGAGGAAGGTGGTGATTAGTCCACCAAATCCATACTTGTGCCCCTGGTGCAACCGGGCTCTCTTCATGGCGGAGATAATTACCACCCCCACGTTGATCTCCAGCCCTTTCATCAGGGCGTACACCAGGCATACACGATCCCGGGTTACATCTGTCATATGTACCCCCGGGATTAGGCATGAGCAGACTATCTTCAGCCAGATTCGGGCTTCCCTGTTCATTTGTGAATATGGCAAAGTCTGGTGGTAACCCCTCTCTTTGTGTCTGCTCCATCTAGCTGTCGATCGGGTCCCACATAATGTGCGTCTGATGTCCGCATATGGTGGGGTAATGTTCAGCTGTCGGAGAACGTGGGCGTCTGTGTCCCGCGCTCCTATGATGGCATTGAGGTGGTGGAGCTCCAAACTGACTATTTGCCCTCTGATCTTGATGGTGTGGCTTCTGATAGTTGGGTTCCAATTGGCATAGAACTCCCAAACCAGGTGCAAATTACATTCCTTGGGCTCCTCAAATATGAAATTGAGCCCAGCTTCCTCAATTCGGTGGACCATCCTAGGGAACTCCTGTGCCAATGGTTCCCATGCTATGTGCTCCTCGGGGAAATATTTGTTTTCTTTGTGCTTTGCGCACCACTTTTTCCACTCATCAGTCACCCATCTCGTTCCATATTGGCAGCGTTGGCCGCGTGGAACTGCTGGTGCTGCTGGGACTGCTGTGCCCAGTCTGATTCGCTTCCTTCCGGCGCCCGATGTTGATGCGCCTTTTCCTTTCTCTTGCCGGCTTGCCATTTTACCTGTCAACCCAAGTAAACAAGATCAATGTTAAGCTCACGGATATTAACTTCAGCGAAGGTCGGGTTACGGTAGGTTACCCCACACTTAGTCCTTAGCTACAGTACAACACTACGGCAAGATTATCTTTATTTACACACAATAACCAACTATACAATCATGCTTAGTGCGTTTGAAAAATTCGACGGTATATCTTCTGCGTACTACTCAGACTTCGTACAGCCAATCACAATCACTACCATCGCTAACATTTTACCCGTCACACTTAGCACAGAAAAACAAAGAAACAAAAATAACAACAAAAATTTATCTACACGAACCTATACAACTAACCAAATTCTTACAAATTTCAACATTCCCTTAACCCGAGAATCCTTCATTCTATTAACATCCTAACAATTTGTACATCGACTCATCTCATTCAACACATCCATCCCGGGATGAAATTCACAAGTTCAATACATTTTCAACTCCAAATTCAACATACAATCCCTAAAATTGATATTATCAAGCAAATTCAATTAATTTATGCAATCTACAAGTTCAAGCAATCATAATGACATACCGAACATTCATCAACAACAATTAACTCGAATTCATGCTTAATTTATACTTAGGGCAATTTAGCTCACCTCTCATGCTCAATATTGAAGAAAATCGACAAGAATTTGAGAGGAAATCGGAAAACATACCTTGTCTTTGAAGAATCGAAGAAAACTTGTTGAATTTCTTGACTTACTCCATTTCACGTTGATGGGGGATGGGTTTTGGGGGGTTTGGTCACGGAGAGCTTAAAAAATGAGGGAAAAGGGAGGGTTTTCGGGGTTAAAAAGTGAGGAAATCGCGCGGGTCACCCGGCGACCCGGTGTGACCCGTCGCGATATATAAGGCAACGTGTCACGGAGTGCATCGCGGTGCACTGCCTCTGTGACACAGAGCCATCGCGAGACTGTTCTGAAAATTTTTAAAATTTCCGGGTTATACCTCAACGTGTCACGGAGGTAATGCGGAGGTCCACCTCCGTGACACGGAGCTGTCGCCTCAGCTCACTGGTTGTCACTTTTTATTAATTTTTCATACCTCGACTTTTCCTTCGCAATCTCGTGCATATTTTTCTCCGTTTGACCTGAAATTCATCTCACTATACAAAATTTGTTAGAATTATAGGTTTCACTCTAAATAAAAATAAAACAAAAACTAAAACGAAATTTTTTTGTAGTAAATCAAGAAAAAGAAAAAGAAAAGAAAAATCTATTTACACTTTACAAAATGAAAGAAAAAATTTTCACGGGTTGCCTCTCGTGCAGCGCCTGGTTTACCGTTGCGGCTCGACGTCGTTAAGCTCAATTGTCCTCTAGGGTGATGGACGATTTCTCTCGATCACCGTCCTCCCCCCAGTAGTGCTTACACATATCCGGTGGTTTTCCCATTAACTCCCGTGAATCCTTCCTCTGCTCATCATCGCCTTGATCAATCACATTGATCACCGAGAGTTCTTCATGCACCATCGGGAGCTTGGGTGCCTTGTACACATCGAACATCTCCACCTTGTCATGTGCTCGCATTGTTAGCTGCCCCGCAGCTACGTCAATTAGTTCTTTCCCGATTTCCAAGAAAGGACATCCCAAAATAAATGGGACTTCCGCATCTGGTTCAAAATCCAACACGACAAAATCTACCGGGAAAATTAGGGAGCCAACTTGCACCAGAACGTCCTCTACAATGCCATCAGGCCTGGTTAAGGATCGATCCGCCAACTGTAAGATTACCGTTGTGGGTCTAGGACTCCCTAGACCCAACTTTCTGAATACCGAAGATGGCATCAAATTTATGCTCGCTCCCAAATCACACAATCCACGAGCTCGGATGCTCTGCCCAATAGTAATCTGGATAGTAAAACTCCCAGGGTCTTTTAGCTTTGTGGGCAGTCAATTTTGAATCCGGGAAGTGCACTCCTCCGTTAGAGCAACCGTAGCATACTCAATCAACCGACTTTTGTTTGCCACGATGTCCTTTATGTACTTAGCATATTTCGGCACTCCCTGCAAGACATCAACAAGAGGTAAGTTAATATGTACCTGTTTCAGCACCTCCATGAATTTCTTGAAACATGCCTCCTCCTTGTGTTTCTTTAGTCGTTGAGGGAACGGGGGTGGAGGTCTTTCTGATTCAGCTTCCTTAGTCTTCCCCGTTTCAGTACTTTGCTCCCTCTCAAATTCTACTGCTCCCGACTGCTGAGGTGGTCTTTCTGGTTCCACCTCTTTCAGCTGCAAACCACTCCTTGTGGTCACTGCATTTACCTGCTTGGGATTGGGATCCGTGTCGCTCGGCAGTCCTCCTCTAGGCCTTGTGTTTTGGGCACTAGAAAATTGTCCAAATTGATATTCAAGCACCTTGGTAGCTAACTGGTTGTTTTTCACTTCGGCTGCCAATTTCACATAGTCAGCCTGCAATTGAGCTTGGTTAGATATCATGGTCTTGAACATCTCCTCAATGCTGGGTGATGGTGGTGGAGGAGGTGCATTATTGTTTCTGAATTATGCTTGATAATTCTGTTGCCCTCCTTGGTTCCTTTGCACACCCTGACCCGAACTTTGGCCCTGATGGTTGTTGCTACCCCATGAGAAATTAGGGTGATTCCTCCAATTGGAATTGTAGCTACTACCATACTGTTGGTGGTTCCTTTGCGCATTACCCACAAAGTTTACTGAGTCAGGATTGGCTCCACAACACTCAGCTGAGTGCTCACTGCTTCCACACACTTCGCACCACATTTGCTGTATTGCATTAACTGGGGCTTGAGGCTGGTTCAATGTCATGTTGCTGAAGTGGGTGTTAAGTTGATTTTGCAATACAACTATCTGTGCAGCGATAGCTGTAAACCCATCCACTTCTAGCACTCCTACTGCTTTCCTTGTTCCACCTCTTGATGAATCAGCATTCCATTCTGGATTGCCCTGCGAAATACGGTTCAACAAGGTATACAGCTCCTCATAAGTTTTCTCCAGCGCTTGCCCTCCAGCTGCTGAGTCTAGCAATATTTTGGTGTGGGGTTCCAAACCCTCTATAAAAGTGTGCACCAGCACATCATTGGACTGATGATGATGAGGACAATCCCGCAACATAGATTTGAATCTCTCCCAGGCCTGATATAAATTTTCTCCCTCTCTCTGTTTGAAACTTAGAATTTGACTTCTAAGTCTTGCTGTTTTACCAGAGGGAAAAAACCGTATCAAAAACTTCCGTGCAAGATCATCCCATGTAGAAATAGAATTCGGTGGCTCAGCTTTCAACCACCTCTTGGCTTCTCCCAATAATGAGAATGGGAACAATGTAAGCCGGACATAGTCTGATGACACTCCAGTGGGGATGTAAGTGTCACTTATCTCCAAAAAATTTTGGAGATGCTGCTGTGGATCTTCATGAGGGAGACCGGTAAAATGCCCGCTAGTGTGCGACAACTGCACCATATTCTGTTTAAGTTCAAATCTCCCTCCTGGCTCAGGTTTGCGGATACTAGATGTAACATTATTGGCATGTGGGATTGCCACCTCGCGAACCGGCCGAGCTGCTGCTTCTTCGGGCACTAACACTGCCCGTACTACCGGTGGATTCTGTTGTTGCTCCATGATCGTCTGTCTGAGCAACTGCAGCTTTCTTTGTAGAGATTCTCTCTGTTTACTGTGAAATATTCTTTCTGGCTCTATATACGATTCCACCAGCTCCTTATCTCTTTTCAGTGTTCCACAACAATTAAGTCTGCAAAATACAGGCTAAGACGAAGTTGTCAACACTACGAAAATAAAAATACAGTAAATTAACACTTAAAACAAATTCACCAATTGCCAAGTCCCCGGCAACGGCGCCAAAAACTTGTTCGGGTGTTTTGTGGGTATATAAAACGACACGCAAGTGCACGTGGTTGAACAAGTAGTAAGTGGCTTTAGTAAGCCAAGTATCGATCCCACAGAGACTTGGATGAAGTGCAATTTGCTCAAGTGTACTATATTTTACTTCTAAAAATGCAGACAACAGTGTAAGCAAAAGTTTGATAGTTTGTTTTATAACTTTTATACTAATGCTAAAAACAATTATCTACTTTGAATCTGAACTATGAATGAGAGCATGCTAAGGTTAAACGAACATGTAATGAAATTAATTATCATCATAATTTGGTTGATCTTTTCCTCCAGTTGCTAGCCAAGAACTATTGCCAATAGATTAAAACTCTCGTATTTAACCTCACTTAAGAATCATGAACCATCCACCTACATTTTTGTGATTAAATGCAATTCATGTTCTAGCCATACAAACCCGGTTCCTAATTTGACTAATACCACTTTCAGGTATATTTCTATCCTGAAAGCAAATCAAGACTCAATTTTCCCAAACCAAGTAAAGAACATATCCTATTAATTCACAACTTTCTAATTTCTTGCTCTCTCGAGTGAAACCGGACTTTTTAGATGTACATTAACGTAGGCCACACATTAATGCAGTAAGAACAAGAATTAATAGAACAACATGGAAGAAAAGATGAAAAACCAAAGAATTAATGATCAAATTTCATCACAATTGTTCATAACCTCAGCAAGGAGAGGAATTAGCCACTCATTTGTGGATTAAACATCTTAAAATAAGTGTTAATCATACAAGCAATTGAATTAAAGAAGAAAGAAAGAGAGAAAAAACCCTGATATTTTCGTCCCTCAACTGCCTGTAACCCACGTCCTTGCTCCACCAAGTCAGAATATTGAAAAATGAACCTAAGTGTTCTATTTATACTGCTGGGAATTTTTTCCCGGAATAACGAGCAACGTGTCACGGAGTGCATCACGGAGCACTGCCTCTGTGACACGCTACAGACGCGGACCCTCACTGGAACTGGGGGTCCAAAAATTAAAGCTCAACGTGGCACGGCGTGCAACGCGGAGCCAGGCCACCGTGCCACGGTACGAACGCAGACCCTCTCTGGAATTTGGGCGTAATTTCCCTGTCCAAGCAGAAGGCCTCCGCGATGGCAGCGTGACACGGCTCCATCGCGGAGCCCCTTTATTTCATGCTGTCCAATGCCTTGTTCCTTGCTCGCATCCAAGTCCAACCCCGATATCATCCAACATGCATTTAAGCTTCCCAAAATCACATTTTACCTGCAAAACAATGCTAATCATGTTGGTTAGTATAGATTCACATTTTATTACCAATTACATGAGAATGTATACACATTGATAGATAAACAACGCGAAAATAGTACTTTTGAGTATCACTTGGGCATATAAATTTGCCCAAGATCAGTATACTTACAAGAATAGTAAAAGAGAATGAAAGTTTTTGAACCCTTGGTAGAGTTTATTTCTTTCTCCCTTCTCTCCTTCCGTTTCTCATAAAATATTTCATGATATCTCAATAGAATAACCAAGTGTAGAATTTATATTAAGTGAAAAAATGCAAAAATTAACCGTGCCCAAACTGCCTCCGTGTCACGGGCCTGGGCACCTCATTTTGCCTCCATGACACGACCCAAATGCTCATGCACTCTGGAATTTGGCAACGGCATGGCATGGCTGGCCGTCGCCCAGCATGGCATGGCCCTGAACACGACGCTTGGGCAGTGTGGCGCACTGCTTGCCGCACAGGGTGCCCTCCATGGTAGGACGTGGACGTGCGCATCTGCTGTTAACTTAGGTGCATGGTACACTAGACGGCATGTCATCGCTCGCACACTGCTAGCATGACACGACCATGGGCGCGACATACGCCTAGTGTGGCACAACATCTAGCACACTGCTTGCCTAGCGTGGCACGCCGGCATGTGCTGGCATCCCACTCCTTATGCTATCTTCATGCGACTCCTCCGAAATTAATTTTGCGCTTCCTCCTCACTCGTGCATCCTCATGTTTAAGCCCATCCTTAACATTTTTCACCTACAAGCAAGGGCTAATCATATTGGTTAGTTTTTTCACATACACATGAGAATGTAATTAATTAAATTAATAACATGGATAAAATTAACTTATAAAATAGAACTTGAGCCCGTAATTATGCCCAAGATCATTGTCCTTCGACATATTTGATATATGAGATTTATGAGCTTACCACCGATATGGTTATGTCAGGTGGGCAGTTTTCCTTTAGTTATGAGACTTATGACCTTACCGCCGATATAGTTATGTTAGGTTGGCAGATGTCCCTTCAGTTATAATACTTCCAAGACTGACATCTCGACATGGCAGCATTGATTAACTAGGCTAGGTCATTGTTTGATCAAGGACTATATAATTTAAGGATAATGCAGCATGACTTGTATACGTGCTTACGTGATTGTATTCACATATTGTATCATATTCTATTTAGATATTAGTTTCCAGAGTTGCAGGTTGTATCTATTCCCTATTTTACCATTCAATATCTTGGATGTATTTATGTTTACTGTTTTAGCCTTACATACTAGTACATTTCATTCATATTGATGTCCCTTTGCCTAGGGACCCCCTTCCTGTATTCATGTTGCAGGTGCAGGTAGAGGCTCGGATTGACAGTCATAATAGGAGTTTGATTTTAGCAGAATAGTGGTATTCTCCTTTCTTCCAAGAGTTATGTTCCCATCTTCATAATTTTTGGGTTTTGTTGTATAGTTTTGGTAGGTCGGGGCCCTGTCATGTGCATTTCAACTTATTACTCTTTAGAGGCTTATGTAGATTGGTTGTATAGTTGTTTTGGTTGTGTGGCCTTGTCGACCTTCCGTCATGCAGTTTAGTTTTATTATTAGTCATTTCAACTTTCTAGTTGCTTTGTTATTAGTATTTACTCTAGTAGACCGTGGTAGGTGGCCTGGTTGGCCTTCATGTTACTATTATAGACATTATATAGTTGGTTTCTTGATTAATTTAGAATCAAGTGCCAGCTACGCCTACCTCAATTTTGGGGCATGGCATTACTTCTCCTAGCCAAAAGAAATCTTATTCATCCTTTCATAATAAAAAGGGATCCAAGCTCATCTGGGTACCCAAATCTAATCTCTGACTATTATTTCAGGTGAAGGTGAGAGAAAAGAAGACAACCTAGTACATAGATGTTGCATGCTCCAGAGACAGGACTAACATGGTAGAAATCTTCCTCTTACTCTTAAAACACAAAGGCAAAAATGTTGCTTTTGGAAATGGTAAGAAAGGAGAAATAGTTGGAATTAAGAAGGTTGGAAAGTCTATGTTTCAAGTCATTGAGATCAAAAAATGAAACTTTTGAAGTATTCACTATATTGTTAAACAGGTTCAGAAGAAGCTCAACGATGAACTAGTGAGCATCACATTAGATCATGAGACAAAATTTGAAAACTCAAAACTTTTGGAATATTGTGCAGTATCAGGAATAGATCATTCATCATCACCTAGAACTTCCTCAACAAAATGAAGTTGTCGAAAGGAAAAATAGAACACAAGAAGACATGGTAAAAACTATATTAATAGAAAGTGGAGTGTCAAAAGGTTATTGGGCTGAAGTAGTGAACATAGCCTGCTATTTCATAAAGAGCTGTGTGATTAGACAGATGTTGGAAAAAAAAAACCCCACAAACTACTGAAAGGAGCAAACTAGATCTTTATTATCTCAGAGAATTTGGATGTAAATGCTTCATTCATAATAATGGTAAAAAAGCACTGGAAATTCTGATGCCAAGAATGATAAAAGAATAATCCTGCGTTACTACCCTCATAGTAAAGCCTATAAAGTTATGAACAAAAGAACAAATTTTGTGGAGGAAAGTGTTCATTTAATATTTGATAAATCAAACTCGCCTGGTGGCTTAAACATTCATGAAGACAATGAGGAAATTACATTGGCTCCTATCATGAACATGGAGAAGGAACTAGGTTCACATGATGAGAACGCATGGCATGAAACATAGAGTTCAGCTGAGATAACTGTCAAAAATGAACCACATGTAGAAATAGAAATCTCCCAACCAAGCGGAACGGATGAACAAGAGCCCATGATAACTCAATTCCTAATATCTGATGAACCTGGTTCAGTGACTAGATCAAAATCATTAAAAGTATAGTCAGGCAACTAGAAAAACAAAATCTCTCATCCTATCAGAAACATGCTCACTCCATTAGACTTTAGAATTCAAACCATGTCAAAATTGAGAAACATGTGTGCTTTCTCGTCACACTTGTCAATGGTTGAACCTAAAAATATAGAAAGAAACTTCGAGATGCATATTGGATCAACGCAATATAGGAGGAGTTAAGTTAGTTTGAATGCAGCAGATTATGGAACCTAATTTTTCGTCCTAGAAATAAAACTGTCACGACCTGAGCATAGACCTCAGACACAACACGGGACCTAGAATCACGAATGACTCCAAGCTACCCCATGGTACATACATAATATAAATGTAAGCATACAACTAATCATAACAATCAGAAGATATGGAATAAATGAAAGTCTAAGATATCATAAACGTAAACGGAGACTACAAGTTAACATCACAGAATATCTCTACATCAAGTCTGAAAAGCCTTTAGTCATAAGGTGAGCTGTTAGGACAAACCCCTAACTAAGTTGGCTAATTCTGAGACTGGAAGCCATGAAAATAAAACATAAGACTAACTGATCTCCTCGAATGATAAGGACGCACGCAAAGCTGAGGCTGGGCTGAACCGAAGCGGGAGTGAATCTAACGATTGGGCTGCAATTGATCATGACCCTATATTATAAAATAATATATCATAAAAATATGCGGCTAGTACTTGAAATGTACTGATTATGTAGGATAAGTAAAACATGATAGTAAACGATATTCTGAAATTATGGGTATAAGATAAAGATAGCTAAAACATGAGTTTCTAATCATAAACTACGTATAGTGGCACAAGTTTTTCAAAACCAAATCATAAAGCTTGACATGACTAAAATCATAAGTGAAACCTCATAAAGTGTATACTGAGCCAACATATCATAAGTCATAATATTGTTAAGCATAAATATGAACATGTGTAGAAAATCATGGAACAGTTGGAGATTCTTATAACCGATATACTCCAAGTGAGCATACATGGAGCCCAACTTGTAACCCTAGCTGGAAGGGGTGTACATACCATGACAAGGGTATAAACCATGAAGGCATTATATCATTCATGAGCCCAGTAGCGCAAGGAAGACACTCTCAACTGGCAAGGACTCCTTAGTCTAGGCGCGAGGGAGACACTCTCAACTATATAGGACCCCTCATCTTACAGTGGCACGTAGTTATAAGACTCGGGTTGTCTAAAACCCTTATCCACTCAGTGTTAAATACTACCCTCAAAATATACATAGTGCTCATCTCATAATCATGAAACATTCTTGGTTTTGCATAGGCTAGTTTAGATCATGGATCATGAAATTCATAAAAATCTTAACATACGTGAACTAGCCATGAAAACAATGTCCAAGATTGGCCATGATACATAAGCTTGAGATTCATAAAATTTATGTATAATTGAGTAATTCATCTTAACTTGAAAATATAGATTTGTAAGATCTTTTAATAGAAATAATGCAATTATAATCATAAATCATGAATTGAATTATAAGAGAATTAAATTCTTAGAAGATCATGAGAATTTTCATCAAAATTGTGTCTAACCCTAAAAATTCATAAAAATCATTATTGGAGATTTGAATTCATGAAATTGAGTTTGAATTGGGTATAAGGGTGGAAGAAATTCCCAATTCCTGACCTTACATACCTGGGATTTGAAGAAATCTTCCTAGGGTTTGAGATCCAAGAGAATTTGAGAAGAGAGAGAACTTTGATTGGTTGAGGACTTGAGAGGATTTGATCTTCAACTTCAGGTATTAGGGATAGAATGAGGGTTAAGGGTAAATAAAACCCTCTAATACACCCTTTTAAGCGCTCAAAATGACTTAGTTTAGGAGTTAGGAAGATAAAAATTATGAAAATACTCTTAATAACTCGTCTGAGAATTCCATCCGGTAGACTTAATGGATAACCTAACGATCTATTAGTCAACTTAACGTCCTTTTAGGTCCCACTCATTACCTCTGAAGCACAATTTCAACTCTCTAATCCTCACTTAGTGCCTCCTCTTAATGATTCTTCATCACACTTAAAGGATCAATGCTCCAGTCGCTAAGACTGGCATAATCCCACACTCTCTCCAAATTTCCTCGCTTAACGGATCACTTGACGACTGATCACGGGCAAAAATAGCATGCCCGAGATACGCTTTATGACTTAAATTAGTCTTGTTTATCTAAGTTATTGTAGACATTTTCATGTAATTTTATATGAAGTGAAGATACGTGCTAACCAACATGATTAGCCTTTGTTTTGTAGGTTTTGGTGACTTTTGAGTAACTAATCCATGAGTTGGTGAAGTAGAGGCTTGGAAACAGAATTAACACGCGAACGTCGGCAAAGAGGAGGCACAAAACAGCCCACCTGCGCGTTGGCAACGTGCCACGGCAGGCAGGCCGACCACAACAGCCCACCTGCACGTTGGCAACGTGCCACGGCAGGTTGGCTGCACGACCAAGAGGTGGCAACGCGCTGCCCAAGCAGCGTGACACGCTGCCAACGCGGCAGGGTGCTGCCGGGGCCAAGTTCGGGTGATTTCCAGAGAGCCTCCGCGTCCGTAGCGTGTCACGGAGGCGGTGCTCCGTGATGCACTCCATGACACGTTGCTTGTTATTCCGGGAAAGAGTCCTACTACTATAAATAGCACACTTAGGTTTATTTTTCATAATTCAGACTTGGTGGAGGAAGGACGTGGGTTACAGGCAGTTGAGGGACGAAAAGTTCAGGGTTTTTTCTCTCTTTCTTTCTTCTTTAATTCAATTGCTTGTATGATTAACACTCATTTTATGACGATTAATCCACAAATGAGTGGCTAATTCCTCTCCTTGCTGAGGTTATGAACAATTGTGATGAAATTTGATTATTGATTCTATGGTTTTCATCTTTTCTTCCATGTTGTTCTATTAATTCTTGTTCTTACTGCATTGGTGTGTGGCCTACATTAATGTACATCTAAAAAGTCCGGTTTCACTTGAGAGAGCACGAAATTGGAAAGTTGTGAATTAATAGGATATGTTATTTACTTGATTTGGGAAAATTGGGTCTTGATTTGCTTTCAAGATAGAAATATACCTGAAAGTCGTATTAGTCAACATAAGCTACATTGCCAACATTCCTCAAAATCTTGTAAAGGTCCACATATCGGGGACTAAGCATCCTCTTCTTGGCAAACCTCATAACCACTTTCATGGGTGACACCTTCAGAAACACCCAACACTAATGGCGAACTTAAGCTCTCTCTTTCTAATATCCACATAGGATTTCTAACGGCTCTGAGCTATTTTTAGCCTCTGTCTAATAAGATGAACCTTCTCCATAACCTCATGAACTGAATCTGGCCCTATCAATGTAGCATATCCTACCTCAAACCACCTAATAAGTGACCTACATCTTTGTACATAAAAGCCTCAAATGGAGTCATCTGAATGTTGGATTGGTAACTTTTGTTGTAGACAAACTCAAAGAGAGGCAAGTGATCATCCCAACTGCCTTTGAAATTAAACACACAAGCTCTCAATATGTCCTCTAAGGTCTAAATGGTCCGCTTAGTCTGACCATTTATCTGCGGGTGAAAACTGTGCTAAGCTTAACCTGAGTACCAAGGCCCTTTTGAAACGACCTCTAAAACTATGAGGTGAACTGAGTATCCCTATCAGAAATAATGGACAACAGGTTCCCATGTAAATGGGCTAACTGCCAAATGTAAAGTCTAGCATAATCCTTGGCTGAATTCATAGTCTTAACTGGTAGGAAATGTACTGAGTTAGTCATCCAGTCCGTAATCACCCATGTAGAATTATGTTGTTGGCAGGTACGAGGAAAACTGGCAATGAAGTCCATATTTATCTCTTCCCACTTCTAAGTAGAAATGATAATATCCTGAGTCATACCTCCAGGTCTTTGATGCTCAACCTTAACTTGTTGGCAATTTAGACACTTAGCCACAAATATTGCAATATCCTTCTTCATGCCATTCAACCAATAGACTTTTCATAGATCACGGTACATCTTGGTGGAACCTGTATAGATATAATACCAAGAGTTGTGAGCCTCTCTCAACATCTTCTCTCTTAACTCATCCACATCTGGAACACATAGGCGGTCCTGATATTGGAGTACACCATCTTCCTCTTGGTAGAAAACCTCCAGTTTTTGATTTTGGACTGCTTTCTTTAACTTAACCAATATAGGATCCTCATCTTGCCTTGTATTAACCTTCGTCACCAATAAAGACTTTACACCATTCTGCACGATGACACCACCATCTGCTGAATTAGTAAGGCAAACCCCCAAGTTTGCAAGCCAATGGACGTCCTTCACCAACTCTTTTCTCCCATCCTCAACCTAGGACACATTCTCTATTGACAACCTACTAAGAGCATCTTCCACTACATTGGCCTTGGCTAGATGGTAGAGGACACTCATGTCATCGTCTTTGTGAAGTTCAAGCCATCTCCTTTGCTGCAAATTCAAGTCCTTCTAAGTAAACACATACTGAAGAATCTTGTGGTCTATGAACACATCCACATGCACCCCTATACAAATAGAGCCTCCAAATCTTCAAGGCAAATACCACAACTGCTAACTCAAGGTCATGCGTTGGGTAATTCTTCTCATGAGTCTTAAGCTATCTTGAGGCATAAGCAATGACTTTCTCATGCTGCATCAACACACACCTAAAGCCAATCCTAGAGGTATCACAATACACCATAAAGCCATTTGTTCCCTTTGGAAGGGTCAATATTAGAGAAGAGATAAGTCTAGCCTTTAACTCTTAAAAGCTTCTCTCACAAGCATTAGACCACTAAAATTTGACCTTCTTCTGGGTCAACTTAGTCAAAGGTGCAGCAATGGATAAAAATCCCTCTACGAACCTCCTGTAGTAGCCAACTAATCCCAAAAATCTCCTAATGTTAGTAGGAGTGACAAGTTTAGGCCAATTCCTCACTGCCTCTATCTTCTGAGAGTCTACCTTTACACCCTCATTAGACACCACATGACCAAGAAATTCAACTGATTTCATCCAAACCTCACATTTTCTAAACTTAAGAAACAGCTAACGATCCTTAAGGGTCTGCAACACTATCCTCAAATGGGCGGCATGCCCCTCCTTGCTCCAAGAATACACAAGGATGTCATCTATAAAACAATGATGAATATATCCAAGTAGTGCTTGAACACCCTATTCATTAAGTCCATGAAAGTTGCAGGGGTATTCGTTAGTAATAAAGACATAACTATAAATTCATAGAGACCATAACAATTTTTGAAGGCTATCTTCAGAATATCACTCTCCCTAACCATAAGCTGATGATAGTCGGATCCGAGGTCTACCTTTGAAAAACAACTAGCACCCTGAAGCTGATCAAACAAATTATCAATCCTGGGGTGGGGATACTTATTGTTGATTGTGACCTTGTTCAACTTTCCAAACAAAGAGGACTGGGCACCTCATGAGGACTTAGTAGGCATGATGAGACCCTTATCTAAGAGATCTTTCAGCTGCTCCTTTAGCTCCTTAGACTCACTAGATCCATTCTATAAGGAGGAATGGATATGAGTCGTGTATCAGGGAGAAGGTCAATACTAGAGTCAATCTCCCACTCGGGAGGGACTCTTAGTAGATTATTCGGGAACACCTCTGGACACTCACAAACAATAGGAACTGACTGACAATTGAGGTTTTAGACATAGAATACTTAACCCAAACTAAATGGTACAGAACCCTTGGAGATCATATTCCTGGCCATAAGATAAGAGACAAAGCAACCTACCAGCACTGTTGAACTATCCTTCCACTCTATGATTGGTTCACCCAAAAGTCAAAACTCAATCAATCAACTTTCACAATTGATTGAGGCATAATAAGAATATAACCAATCCATGTCGAAGAACTGTAATAGGAAAATTTTTGTATACCCGTTATGCTATATTAATTCACTGACAGGAGTAGAGAGCGAGAAGGATTCTAAGAGAATTTCGAAACTGACAGCAACATAGGGAGTCACGAAAGATGATGTTGCCCCTGGATCTAGCAATGCATAAACATCAAGATAAAAAACTCGTAACATACCAGTGACCACGTCTAGTAATCTCACCTTCTCCTGGCATGATGATAGTGCATAGAAACAGTTCTTGCACATTTTTCCACCGACAATAGAAGGCGCCCTGCTGAGATGGGCGAGCTGCTGAAATGGTTGTCGGGGCACGGTTTTTACCATCTGTCTAGCTGATGGGCAATCACTAAGTCTGTGTTCGAGCTTCCCACACCCGAAGCAAGTATCTAAGCTAACCAAGCATTCTCCTGCATGGTTCTTACCACACTTCCTACAAGCTGAGAAAGTGCACTCCCCTGACATGCTCCTCTGACCATTAGAGTCTGATGCTCTACCTCTCTGATCACCTCTAGGCCTAGATGGGACACTGGTTGATGATGGAACTAGGATTGATGTTCTCTGTTGAGACTACGGACAATTTCCACCATCGATCCTCTACTGGGAGTACTCAAAGTGCCTTGTCCTAGCCCGCTTGGTCTCCCTCTCCTTCTCCTTCAGATTCTCCTCCTCAATGTACTGAGCGTAGATCATAAGTCGAGAGATATAAATATCATTGATAAGCATAGCAGTCCTGCACTCCTTGACCACTAAGTTCGAGACTCCCAATACAAGCTTTCTCATGCGATCCCTCGAATCAGCAACCATCTCCATAGCATACTTTGACAATTGAGTAAATTTCAAGGCATACTCCTACACTAGCATGATTTTCTACTTCAAGGTAATGAATTCTGCCACCTTTGCTTCCCTCATCTCCCGAGAAAAGAACCTTCCCATGAAAGTTATCATGAACTTGTCCAACCTAATAGGGATTGCACCTACTCCATGACCCTCCTTCCACTACCTGAACCAAATGGGTGATACCCCCTTTAGCTGATAGGAGGCAAAATATGCACTCTCCTCTTCATAAATCCCCATGATCTGGGTGATCTTTTGGATCTCCTCAATAAACTATTGTGGGTCCTCGTCCATATTTGCACCATAAAACTCAGGCAGGTTCATTCTGGTGAAGTATCACACTCTCGTCATCATAACACCCTCTTGGGGTTGACAGGTGCAACTGTCTTCCAGTTGACTTGCACCGTTATAGCTCAGGCCAACATCTGAAAAGCAGCCCTAAACTCAACATAAGTCACCTGCTCATTCAAAGGATCCACTGGAGTTGATGGAGCTGGTTGATGCCCATTTCCATTACCATTGTCGTTTTTCTTTCCATTGACTTCATGGAGAGGCATCTTCTGCAAACGCATATAGCACAAATTAGAAGATCAGAGAGAGTTGAACTTCATTGCATGGTATAGATCATGAAAGAAGAGAAGTTTCTTAAAATATTTCATAGCCTCTTACTTATAAGTGTGACATGTTTCACAACTCAAATTAATGCAGCTTTCAGACACCATAGGAACACCTTAACTCGAGGCTCTGATACTAATTTGTCACGACCCGAGCATAGACTCCAGATGTGACACGGGACCTAAAACTACAAATGGCTCCAAGCTAACCCATGATACATGCATAACATAAGCATAATCATACAACTTAGTGAAATAATCATAAGATGTGGCATAAGTGAAAGTTTAAGATATCATAAACATAAATGAAGACTACAAGTCAACATCACGAAATATCTCTATATAAAGTCTGAAAAGCCTCTAGTCATGAGATGAGTTGCTGGGACAAGCCCCAACTAACTTGGCTAAGTCTGAGATTACAAAACATGAAAATAAGACATAAGACTAACTGATGTACTTGAATGATAAGAACACACCCAAAGCTGAGGCTAGCTAAACCAAAGCGAGAGTGAACCTAACGTTGGGGCTGTAACCGATCATGACTCTATAAATAATATATAATAAGAGTATGTGGTTAGTACTTGAAATGTACTGAGTATGTAAGATAAGTAAAACTTGATAGTAAAATGAAATTATGAAATCATGAGTATAAGAAAAAGATAAGCTAAAACATGAGTTTCTAATCATAAACTGAATACAATGGCACAAGGTTTTCAAAGCCAAATCATAAAGCTGGACATTACTAAAATCATAAGTAAAATCTCATAAACTGTATACTGATCCAATATATTATAAGTCATAATACCGTGAAGCATAACCATGAACATGTGTAGAAAATCATGAAATAGTGGGAGATTCTTATAATTGACATACTCTAAGTGAGCATACATGGAGCCTAGCTTGTAACCCTAGTTGGAAGGTGTGTCCATATCTTGTCAAGGATATGAACCATGAAGGCATAATATCACTCATGAGCCCAGTAGTGTAAGAAAGACACTCTCAAGTAGTAAGGACTCTTTAGGCTAGGGGCGAGGGAGACACTCTTAACTGGCGAGGAGCCCTCATCCTACAGTGGCACGTAATTATGGGACTCGAGTTATCTAGAATCCTTATCCACTCGGTGTTAAATACTACTACCAAAATATACATAGTACACATATCATAATCATGAAACATACTTTGACTTCACATGGGCTAGTTTAGATCATGTAATTCATAAACATCTTAACATACGTGAATTAGTCAAAAAAATACTGTCGAAGATTGGTCATGATACATAAGCTTGAAATGATAAAATTCATGCATAATTGAGTAAGTCATCCTAACATGAAAATATAGATTATTAAGTGTTTTTAATAGAAATCATGAAATTATAATCATAAATTATGGATTGAATCATAAGAGAATTAAATTCTTAGAAAATCATGAGAATTTTCATCAAAATTGGGTCTAACCTTAGAAATTCATAAAAATAATGATTAGAGACTTGTATTCATGAAATTGAGTTTGAATTGGGCATGAGGGTGGAATAAATTCCCATTCATGATCCTACATACCTATGCTTTAAAGAAATCTTGGTAGGGTTTGAGAGCCAAGAGAATTTGAGAAAAGAGAAAACTTTGATTGCTTGAGGACTTAAGAGAATTTGATCTTCAATTTCAGGTATTAGAGATAGAATGAGGGTTAGGTCTGAATAAAATCCTATAATACACCCTTTTAGGAGCACAAAATGACTTAGTTTAGGGGTTAAGAACATAGGAAGTATGAAAATATCCTTAATAACTCATCTGAGAATTCCATCCTGGAAGACCTAACAAATAACCTAATGATCCATTAGTCAACTTAATGAACCATTAGGTCCCACTCGTTACCTCTGAAGCACAATTTCAACTCTCTAATCCTCACTTAAGACCTCCTCTTAACAATTTGTCATCACACATAACAGATAAATGCTCAAGTCACTAAGACTAGCAGAATCCCACACTTTCTCCAGCTTTCCTTACTTAACACATCACTTGACGATCTATCAAGTGTCCTAACGGGTCACTTGATTGTTTGTCCTATGATCTAGTGCAAATTCTATTGTTTTCCCTGCTTCATGTCTAGGATCTAATCTTAGAGACTTTTGGGGTTTTTTAAAAACTGTGATTGACAGAATGTGGATATTTTAAAATAAACTAGATGATTAGGGGACAATAGCCAAAAACAAGGTTCGCCTAGTGGTTTAGGGATACAATCAAGAGAAATATATTAACTACAATGAGACTTTTGCCCCTGTGGCAAGAATAGAAACTATCAGAATCCTAATAGCTTTTGCAATATTCATGTGATTCAAACTATACCAAATGGATGTTGAGTGCATTCCTAAATGGTTACCTTCAGGAAGAAGTCTATGTTAAGCAACTACCTAGATTTGGATAACATGAATGTCCAGATCATGTCTATAAGTTGAACAAAGCATTGTATGGTCTCAAACAGGGTCCCAGAGCATCATATGACAGGTCATCAAGTTTTTCTTTTGGATCATGGGTACAATAGAGAGGAAATTTATAATACGTTACGTTTTTAAAAAAAAAAGGGGAACATCTTGATAGTCCAAGTGTATGTAGATGACATTATCTTTGGGTCTACTAATAAAGGACTATGTAGTGAGTTTGCAAAACTAATGAGTGGTGAGTTTAATATGAGCATGATGGGAGAGCTAAATTATTTTATAGGGCGGCAAATCCAGCAATCAAAGGACGGTACATCGATTCATCAACAAAAATACATCAAGGAACTGCTCAATAGATTTAAAATCGAGAACTCAAAGATAAATGAAACACCCATAACCACAACAACAAGATTGGACATGGATGAACCTAATCCTAGGTTAGAAGAAACTAAATATAGGGGCATGATTAAATCTCTACTCTATCTTACATCCAGCAGACGATATGTAGTTTTTAGCATGTGTTTGTGTGCTATATTTCAATAGAATCCATAGGAATTTCACATGAAGGTAGTTAAAAGAATTTTAGTTATCTTAGATGAACCTTGGACGTTGTTTTGTAGTATCCCACCGGCGACTTATTCAAACTCATAAGTTATGCAGATGCAGACTAGACCAAATATTCTAGTTGATAAAAAAATACATCTAGAATGGCTCACTTTTTGGGACCTTACTTGATTTCATGGGCTATTAAGAAGCAAAACTCAGTAGCTCTCTCAACTATTGAGGCTGAATATGTAGCAGTTGCTTCCTATTGTGCACAACTACTGTGGATTAAGCAGCAATTGGAGGACAATATACATAGAATGCATACCCATCATGTGTGACAATATCAGTGCCCTGAACATGGAAAAGAACCCAGTTTATCATAAAATAATCAAGCATATTGAAGTATATCACCACATTCTGAGGGACAATGTTGCAAAAGGAAATATCTCTGTGGTGTTTTTCAAGACTAAGGACCAAGTGGATGATATATTTTCAAAATCATTGAGGAGAGAACCATACGAAAGGATCTATGTGGAATTTGGGCTCATCAAACTCCACTAACTCTATTATCTATTTTCCCTCACTAATGGCTAGACTGAGATTATTCTTATACTAACTCTGATCGTTTACAGTAAAGCTCACAAACTCAGACTTGTATCTTTATAGGTATGCACCTCAAGCATGCTACATCCGGATCATAAAGGAACTGATAATATTACCTCTATTATCTAAACGTTGCAATAGTAGAGGACATACAAAAGGAGAATCATAGGAGGAACCAGGTCCCTCCATAAGCTAAATTGTATGTACTATACCTTACTCAACATATGCATTATAAATTAATTTAAAAAATTATGACCATACACTGATGAACCTGGTCTATCATGACAAATTCTCCTTAAAGTAATCTTTATTGATCTTTCCCATAATTATGTGTACACCAAAAGTGGAAGTTCCATCTTTCATGTCTCATCACCTAAGGTCCACGCAATCATGTCAATCACTTTCCTACTATCAATCTTGAAAACCGTCACAAATACCACATCCTCTCCACCATAGCTCCACAAACCCTTTCACTTCACAAGCTAGTCTATAAAGGTTTCAGGTTCAACCATAGATCCCCATAAAATCCTAAAACCCTCTCATTCTCAAAGAAAACTACAGTTCCTTCATCATCCTAATATCCTCCCCCCCCTCCCCCCCAAAAAAATCACCTTCTTCATCTAAAAGCACATGGCTTCCCCAATTCCTAAACCCTTTTTAGTCGACTATTCAAATGAGAAAAATCTAAGTCCTCAAACTTCCCATCCTCAAACTCAAGGAGAAACCCCTATTCAATCATCGTCTCCGATAGAAATTGAACCCACCAAATATGTACCAGGTTTCTCTCTGATAGGCTCCTTTCCCCACCTAAGAATCCAAAAATTCTCCCTACTTCACGCATTATTCCAATCTCCACCCAGGAGGAACCCTCTCTCACTAAAAATCCTACATTTGGAGATTCATTATACTACAGCTCGTCTTCATCAAAAAAAGGAGAGGAAAAATTGACTAATGTGGAGAAAGAGAAGAAAAGAACTAAGATGGAGGGTGAAGTGGTGGTAGAAGAAAAAGCAAGTGAAATAGTTCAAGAAAAGGGAGAAAAAAAGATGAACTTTGGGTTGAAGGGAATAGAGGACGAAGATGAGGATGACAATGTGCTATTGAGTTCGAAATGAGAAATCTCTGAAACTCAAAAAACAGAAAGCCCAGAAAACAAATTGATGTGCTCCATTAAGGGGGCGGACACATCAGCTAAATAGACTCCTTCCTTTCAGTTGTTGCCAGCGCTTTCCAAGAATTGATCTATGGTTGATTTCATACAAATAAAATAAAGAGGAATATCTATTTGTATCCTATAAAAAAAGCTTTTTATTTTGGATCACACCAGTCAAGAAACCATGAACCAAAAGTTTCAAAAGGGAGGAATTAGAAGAGGCTACTAAAATATTCAAGTGAAGGCATCAAGAAAGGGAAAAGATATTGTTCAACAACAGCCTTAAACCCTCATAACTAGATGAGATTAGTGAAGATGAGCATTTACCATCTCAGGAGGCTCCTGAAATAGACTCCCCAACATCACCAAAAAGGGATAAATCACATACCTCAAATGTATCAAGTTCAATGTATTCAGTTAAAATGGCTTAAATTAACAAGAATGTCAAAAATATTGCCTCTAGGAAAAGATAGGTATTTTGTGTCTCGGAGGGTACCGTAAGGTAGAGTTGTGGATATATCTACCCTCATTGAACTAGTATGGCCCAGTTAGTAGACAAATTGCACTTCCAAGGGTGGCATCACTTATTTGTTTGCTGATTTCCCATGGTTCATGAATCTAAAATGGTAGAGTTTTATCTTGGAAATCCTTAAAAAAGATAACATTAGTTCATCCATTCTTTGGGGGCCTATTTTATTAAATGTAGCAAGCCTGGATGAACTACTTTATATACATTTCGAAGGATATGCAGACTATGACTAGGAAAAAATGGATGACTGCTCTCTCATAACTAAGTTTACCCAGGGTCGAGTTAAAATGGTACAAGAAGAGTGTTAAGAGGAGAAATGATGCCAACACCACAAGCTTTTATTTCAGTTAGTTAATAAATGTGTGCTTCCTGAGATAGAAACAAGACATGAGGCTACTTATTGAGACTTGAAGCTGATGGAGATGCTGGAAACTTATCACAAAGTCAATCTCCCTGTGATAATGATCAGGCATATGATGTGAGTGATAAATCCATGAAGGGGTTCTCGTCGCTTGCTTATGGGTTCCAACTCACAAGGATCTTTAAGGCACATCTGGTTCCTTTTAACTAGTGGTAAAGTCGAGTCAAAGAAGGAATTCTTTCATAGAAGAAACTTGGTGGAGTGTGACTTTCTACAGACTAGATTTGATACAAAAGGAAGATCCCAGTACCCAATTTCTCTTGGATCTAAAGATCTTAAATGCTCGTGTTGTCTCATTAGAAAGTGAGAATGTCCGGCTTAAGTCTATGTTGAGGTTTTCTGGGGATGAAATTTCTCAACTAGAGAAGAAAATACTTCAAGAACAGCTTGTCCATAGTGGAATAATTGACAAGTTTCTTTCACTTTGAGAAGAACACCTCTTCTTCTTCCACTCTCCCTTGGCTTCTCTGTGAACACACTTTTGTCCCATTCATTCATGTTTCTTAGTTTCTAATGCAGTGTTTCATCAATATGGTTATGTTGTTTGCTTTATGGAATGAAATATTATGTTTTTTCTTTGGGGCTATGAGGAATTAAATTGGTTTTACTCTAGCTTATCTTGTTCTTCCAATATGTCTAAACTATGCAAATAGTAGATGGCTAATATCATTATTTGATTTGTTATTTCCAGCATAGTAGTATGTTTTATGGACAATGAATTAGCAGATTATGATACACTACTTGGGACTTAGTTTGTTCTTTGTATATTCTTTTCAATAATGCCAAAAAATGGGAAGATAGGTGTGTAGGGGTAGGGTGAATAGATGAGGTTCTTGCTAAGAAAAACTATGTTATTTTTTTCATCATCAAAAAGAAAAATATTTTGGAAAATTAATGTTGAACTATCATATGTTTTGATGATTGACAAAGATGAACTGAGTTTACTACATAATGAACCCGGTCACTAAATAGTTTTAGTCTTATTTTCAACTATTCATGTAAATTACGTTCATCGGGCTGACAAACAATAAGGACAAGTTGAAGATATTCTGAGAGTTAGATAAGAAAATAGAATAACGCTAGGTCAAAGGAGTTTAAGTCCAACTAAAAGTCAGACACATTGCAGTAGCTCAAAAGGAAAAAAATATAGTTTTCTTGTGGGTCTCCAAAACATAACAAAGGGATGGCTAGGGAAAATTGAGGTTGATTAGGACTATAAGACCAACTTTATATATAACTGATAAAATAGAGGAGAAGGGTTGACAATTGCAAGCCATACATTGTATATTGTTGGAGAGCAATAGTAATTGAGAGTTCTAAAATAGAGAGGACTAAAGTTGTAATAGTTATGATAGAGTCAGCAGATTGAATATTTACTTATTCTGTGATCTAGAGTTAAAAGAATAGCACTACTGTGAAGTGTTTAGGAGGAAATGACAGTTTAGAGTTCATAGTCTGAGTAGAGTTCGTTGGTTGAGCTAATCAGTACTGCTGAGGTACTAGAATTAGTCCATTTGATTATCAAGTTATAATCTAAAGCTGCTCTTTAATGTTTTGTGAATTTGATTGAAAATTCTATTCTATAGGTCGTGGTTTTTACTCCCTTGATAAAGGAGGTTTACTATGGTAAATCTGTGTATTTACTATTTTAACTTTTGTTGCGCTATAGGAGACTGAACCAGGTTTAGATTGATACAGTATTACTGGTGGAGGTTATTTCAGATAATGGAAAGAAAAGAAACATATCGTGTAGATTCAAAATAGAAAACACCTCATCTTGATAAACAAAAAGAGTTAAACACCTTAGACAACCATTATGTTTCATAAACAAATTGTTGACTTAATTACCTTTTAAATGTTAGGTTCTAAAATTGCAAAAGTGTGTGTGTGTCTCTTTGTGTGTGTTTGTAATATATTTGATTTACTTATGAAGTACAAAATTTATATGTATAGAAAATTTAGGCATACATAAGTTAATGTGTCACTTCTCTTAGGCCACCATTGATATTTATCTTTTTTGTCAATTTTTAAACCTTTTTCTCTTATATTTTTCTCAAACTACTTGTTGAAAATTAAAAAATTACTCTATCAATAAGTTTATAATTATGCACATTCATTGCTTAATTAAAAGAAAAAAATTATTTAAGAGGATAATTAAGGGCAATAGAAAATGCCTTAGTTGTTGTACGAATAAATATCATTCAACTATATAATAAGATTAGCGAAATTGAATACTCTTCATCTTCCACGAAAAATTTGATATAAAGATGTTACTTCTTATATTTGTCGCTTAGAGAGGTCCGAAGGTGAGAATAAGCATCAGTATTTAATGTGTTGACACTTCTAACTAGTGAAGAACCTTTGAGGCCCTCCAATTGGAAGAACTAACTGAAAGCATTCTTTCATGGGTTATTAATTTATAGTACTCTTTCATGTTCTTGGGACTTTTTTTAATTATTATTACTATTATTATTATTATAAAATCAGATTATATCCCCAAAGAAACTTTGGAGATTTTCTTTCAGATAAGGCAAAAAGAGTTTCCTTTTTAGAGATGGACTTCTTATGTAAAGCTTCATAGTATAAAAGAGACTATATTATGCTGGTTAAAATAGGTTTCATTGATTTGTTTACTCTATTTAGTATGTTGATTATCACTATGTTTATGGTATGTTTAAATTTATCATTAATGATAATATTTATTTTTCTGGATTATAAATTTTTAGTACAATCATTATATTTGATACCATTACTTTATCCACTTTCTAATTAGTAAGAGAAATCTAAACAAAAAGTTTGAATTCTAAATTTATCAGTTGATGAAATATTTTACCAATCATATTAAGTTATTGACGTACTTCATACTGCAAATTAGTAATACTTAGTTTTAGGTTTTTTTAACTGTGGCATATAGTGCAATTTAGTGATATTAAGTCATTTTAGTAGTTCTTATTTAATCATGGTTGTGACTTGGTACTGAATTTATTAGGATTTTGAATTCACTCAAATTTTCCTCTTGTGAGTTCTAACCGAGAGAATAGATGAACATAGTCTTTAATTTTATAATTTAAATAAAAAATTGATTGCTTAAATTTTTTTTGTGTTTTATTAATTTTCATATCTTTTATGTGTAAAATAACAATCTATAAAATACAACTTAGAAATAACTATGTATAGGAACAAAACTAATTGACTTTTGAATCGTTGTCTATATGTATTGGGAAAAATTTCATTGTATGACAGTTATGATAATATAATTATCTATTTTAGCTTATATTTTAGTTTATTACCTCTTGATACTAGTCTTTTCATTATTTTATTTTTCTGCCTTTTCATTTTTCATTCTTTCTTATTCTTTTTTTTTGTTATTTTTTTTCCTGCTGCTTCTTTCTTTTTCTTCTTCTACCTCTTCCTTCTTTTCTCTACTGCTTTTTTTTCTTTCCTTTCTTCTTCTCTTTCTTTTATATGTTGCTTATTTCTTTCTTCTTCTTTTTTCATGATTTTTGTACTCATATCTGTATATATTATGTGTAAATTTGATATTTTTTAAACTACAAATTTAAACATTAATTGTTGGGTGAATTAAATTGAAAATTTTAAAACTCCATTATTGGAGTTCTTAAAAAAATTGAAAACTCATAAATAGATTTTGAATTTGTTGAAAATTTTACTTAATTGATGATTGTAATTTATTGGTGGCATCATTTCAAAGTTATGGTTAAAATTTGAAGCTATTTAAAAAAAATTGACCAATTTCGAATGGAGTTTCATAATTAAAGTCATAGGAGATGAAACACAAAATTTTATATAAGTTGTATAATTTTATATAACAGTGTAAAGGTGTGTAGAAGCACCTCTTATACACTATTATACACTTTTATATGAGATTTATACATTGTGTACATGTAACACCTAGCACCTTTGAAAGAAACCCCTGACCTTATTATGTATTTTTATACATATTATATGGAGTAATTATGGTATATGGAGCCTTTAGTCAAGTATAAAAATACCTGAGATTTGAATTAGTAGAAGTAAGAAATTTCATATTAAATCTGTTGTATAGGTATCATAGATAATATACGAGCCGTAAATCAGTTCTACGAGCTGTAAAACACACTGCAAATGGAAGCCAAGTGTTCTAAGTCACTGGAAAGATGTATGAAATAATATATGAATCGTTGATGGATTCTACGAACTGCAGATCAAAGTATAGAGGAGTGCTTTGTGTTTTTAGCAACTGGTTGAGGATTTACGGTGGAATTCTATGAATCGCAGATACAATTTATGAAGTATAAGTACCACCATAAGTAGAATTCCTAATTTTCTAAGCTACTATCTAGACCTAAGAAAAGCATCTTCCAACCGTCAATATGGTCTATGAGCTATACTTTCTTTCCACAGATGGAACTTCATAAACTATGCAAGGCTGAGTTAATATACAAATCGCATTTCATTCTACGAATTGTATTTTACCCTCATAAGTAGATATAAAGATATTTTGAGCTATTGAATAATAGTTATGAAATGATCTACGAACGCCACATTTGATTTATGATTCGTACATTGTTTCCATAGATGAAACTTTAAAGGGTTGATTTCTCCCCAGTCAAACCTATGAAATGATTTATGGACCTCATATCAAATTTGCGGTCTGTAATAGTACCAAGGTACTATAAGTTAGGCCTTTTTTACAACATCTATATATAGCTTATACCCGATTTTCATACTCATTTTCTTCACTTTCAACTTGTAGAACTGATCTCTATCCTTTCTTCCAGCCCTTCAAGCTTAGGTAAGATCACTTTCAAGATACTTTCTTGAGGAGATTTTAACATGCAAGTTTATATTACTCAAATTCTAGCTTCTATCCTCTTAAGATTTCAAGAAAAATCCATTTCTAGCTTAAGAAGACTTAACAGCCTCTTCTCCCCAAGCTTGATATAGTGTTCTTTCTTTCCTCATAAGCAATTAAGGTATGTAAAGGCGAGACCCTTCTCTTTAGGTCCCACAAAATCTTAAATTTTTTTATCTAATGTTGATTCAAGATTGTGGTAGCCAAATTCTTAGTTCTTCTCTTGTAAATATAAATTCTATGTGAGGTGTTGTTATCCATTCTACTTCTATGACTTAAAATCTTGCTTTGTATGAAAACCATTATTCCCTTTGGAACTCATAATGTGTAATATTATTTACTTGCAAAATAGTGTTACTCTTGTTATTTGAGCTGCCCTTTCTAGGTAAAATTGAAATAGTTGGGGCTTATATTTCCTATGCAGAATTCGTACAAAAAAGAACCCTAATTGAGCTAAAGTTTCATGCCCTCACTTGAGCCTTTCAAAAAGATAGTTGTGAAAATTCTAGTTGTCCCTAATTTCGAAAGTTGCTAAATCTTCTTAAAGCTTACTAGAGTCTATACCAAAGAGTGATTTACATTTCATTATCAAATAAGAGATTCTTGAGTTCTAACCCAAGTGGTTAGTGATTTATGGTCAAATTCGAGAGTCTCAAAGTTCATGATTTTGGTACGCATTTTCATGGAATAGCATTATGCATTTTACCACCGAACCTTGTTTCAGATGGGCATATTATGGGCCTCATATGGCTGCCATTACTATATTTCCATCATACCATATTTCGGTTAGGCAGATTACCACCAATAGGGAAGTTTAGCATCGAGCATAGTCGATGGGCAGTGCATCAAATATGAGCATATTTAGTTGGGTTGCATATGATGGTCCGTTATTTTATTTCATAGTGTTAAGTTTCTATTGAAATGTAAGTTATTCACCCTAGAGGCACTTAGAGTTCAAGTTGTATCTCTCTTTCCTCTACTGTAGTTCCTATCATTTTATCATTTTTCATCCTTACATACCAGTATATATTATCCGCACTGACATCTTTTTTTCCTGTGAATGTTGCATTCTGCTGCAGGAACATATAGAGGCCCAGATCGACCTCTACATTAGGAGCCTTTCCGTTTAGCTTTTGGTTAGTATGGTCCCTTCTTTCTAGAGTTTTTGGTTTAGCTTGGAGTTTTTCATATGCTAGTTTTGTGTAAAGTTGATGGGTAGGTCAGGGCCCTGTCCGGAATTTCAGTTACTAGTACTTTTAGAGGATTTGTGGACATGTTATCTTTGTTGGTTGTATCTCAGCTTTTGTATGTGATCTTGCTGGGCTTTTTATATTTTCAATTGTTGCCTAGTCGACATTATTGCTTTTCTCTGTTAGCTGTCCAGTGGCCTTGCAACCTTATTTTATTCTTCAATTTTTATTGTGCGACCTTGATGGTCCAGAGTCGTCTATAGCTTAATAGTGGTGCATAGTATCCTTGTTGGTCTAACTGCTTTCTCTTAGTCGAGTTTCTTTAGCTAGCTTAATCTAGTAAAGCATCAAGTGCTAGTTACGCCTCCTGAGGTTTGGGGGTTGACAAACTTGGTATCAGAGAAAGTCTAGTCCTAGGTATTCCACAAGTCGTATCTAGTAGATTCTTGGTTATAGGTATGTTGTGCACCATGCTTATAATCAGGAGGCTATATGGAATTTAAATACTGTTTCATTTCTTTCATTAATAAATCATGTTATAGAGTAGAGTCATAAGGATATTTGAAATCTAAATTGTGCTTTTTATTTTAGAATATGCCTGTGACTAGGAAAATGGCTTCTAATTTAATCGACATTGATTTCGGAGAAGGCACTAGCCATATCGTTATTAACCAAGGAGATAGACTAGAGGCTCAGAGTGAGTCTCCTACTCTAAATGCTCCCATATCCTAAACTCCAGTTGGAGCTACTACTGATAAAACCCTGTATCCCTCCAGCTCCACCTGCTCTAATAATTTCTGAAGAATATAGAACTACAGCTCCTCTAGCACCCACAGTCGCTACACCGATTTTAGAAGATCAAGACATCAAAAGTGCAGTTAGATAGCTGACATGTATGGTAGTGGTGTGCAACCCAGAAAGTCCCTAAGATCAAACCTGAGGATTGAATAAGAGGAATCAGGAAAAATTTCATCAAAGTAATGGAACGACCCAAGGAATGAGTAATTGTAGGGAACAATGGCCCATGTGTCCCTCGTGGTAAGTTCCCAGTTAGACCTTTCCAACAAGTAATGTGCCTAGCAATGAACTGTTGGAAGATCCAATGGGTCATCTTGAGTAGCCATTGAATGGGGTTTAGGAAATGTTTGAAAACTGAGTCAGGGACAAGGAGAGGATACGACGAGCCATTGTTCCAAGTAACGACTCGTCCTGTCTGGTCAACGATTAGGGAATCAGAAGAGTAACAGAATTTTCCCTAGAAGCAACACATGGAGCAACAGGTCATTGTTACGTACGACCACCCGTCCTGAGAGTCGTTGGTTAGTAACCTCAACAGAAGATCGAAAATACTTTAAATACAATGGATAGTTGCAACGATCTATTGGAGCGAGTAACAACCTGTCCTGTCAGTCATTGGTGAGGGATCAATCGAGTATCAGAAATGCCCCAAGGAATGACGGACAATCCAATGAGTCGTTGTATCGTACAATGACCCATTGGATAGATCGTTGTAATTGGCAGTGTCCATTCTTCCAGCTTAATCATTAAGGGTAATTTAATAAATCCTAAACTACTTTGTTTAAGCACTGAAATGAGTGTTTTAAGAGGGATTAGCCTATATCAAGTTATTAGGCTCCCCATGCAAGCAAAGCCTTAAATTCTCTTGGAAGATCAATCTAGAACTCTCTCAATTCTTCCCCAATTCTCTTGGGCTTTCAAGGATAAGTTGAGAATTAGTTTACCAAGGTATGAAGGCCCATCAATGAAAGATTCCTTTCACTCTCATGCCCAAAGTTCTCCTCAATTTTATGAATTCAAGTTCTAATTCAAGTATATCATTTTGTAGGGTATTAACTCAATTTTATGAAATTCTCTATGATATGTCTATGGGTTAATTCCCCTCATATATGGGCAGATTTTATACACAATTTAATGATGAATTCATGATTTCAAGTTATTAGAAATTATTCCCTATTATGCAAGTTTTATAAAAGTCAAGTGTATGATTGATGATTTCAAGTATGATGAGATATCTACATGAATGAATGTTTATAAATTGCCCATGTATGAATTCATGATTTTGACTTATGAAGTCTATTTCAAGTATGTATGATTTTAAGATTTGGGCAAGCCCACACAGGTTAAGTACATTTTCGTGATTTAGCCAAGGCTAATAAGATCAGCTTCTCATATGTTTTGGAGTCAAGACTCCCACTAAAACCTATCATATGTTTGAAGTCAAGACTCTTAAAGTTCAAATTTCAGGCTATGCGTGTGTAACACCCCGGAAGTCCTAGAGATCAGACCCCGAAGTTAGATGAAGTTCAGCATAAATTTGCCTCAGAACAAGTCAGGGAACGACTCATTAGGAGACCTAACGGGTCGTGGTTTGACCCATGAAGAACTGTAGGGAGGGGATGGCAAGCCCAGTCGCCACATACGACCTGACAAGTCATCTTTCCTGGCAACAACTCGTTAGGTTGGTCGTTGGATAGTGAATCACTTGAGAAGTCAGTGTAGTTGATGGAAGGATGTGCTAAGTCATTAAGTGTGGGAATGACTCATCATGTCAGTCGTTAGATAGGAAGAGTTGAAGGTGTGAAATATTATTAAGTGAACTTGACGGGTGGACTTGACGAGTCATTAGAGGAAGCAACGACTCGTCATGTTGATCGTGAGTTGAGGAATCGAAAGTTCTGAAGTAATCTTCCAGTGCACCTGACGAGTGGGTCTAATGAGTTGTTGGGTGGAGTAATGACTCGTTATGTTGGTCGTGGTTGGAAGAATGATGAAGCTGTACGAAATTTCCAGAGTACTTAACAGACAAGACAACGAGTCGTTGAAGTGGCAACGACTCGTCACGTGAGCCGTGGCTTCAATTCAGGCAGTTTTTTTAGTTTTCTCCAGGGGCATTTTCGTAAACTCCTATGCTTTTAACTTCTAAACTATGTTGTTATGGGTACTACCTTGCACGTTTTTAAGGGTTTTCCTAAGTCTAATCTCTCATTCTCTCAAAATACTCTCTCAAACCTTTCTTCCTTCCCTCTCTCAAGTTCAAGGGTTTCACCAAGGTGTTCATCAAGTTTCAAGGAAGATTTCGAGCAGGGTTCTTCTACTAGGTATGCGGGTTTTTCAGCAAGGACATTCTTCCATCCTTGTACCCCCAAAATGTTTTCATTAAAGACCCAATTTCTACAAATCTAAAAAAGCATGATCTAGGGCTTTGTGTTGTGAGTATATTTCTTTTATATTCCTCATAATTGCTAACATCTACTATGAATATGAGATTAATCGCGATATAAAGAATGGGTTGTCTTGAATTGTGAAATATAAGTTGGGAATGCAAGAGTATAACATGTTCTTCATAAATTGGCTTGAATGGTGAATGAGACTTATTGATTGTCACTTAATTTATTGTAGTAGTTCATATCCATGTTCAAATCATGTGAATCTCATATGATCATCCCTAATAACCCGAATATGACATTGACGAATATGTTGAGATGAGTTTGGAGTTATGGGTTTGAGAAATTAAAAGTAAATAATGTATTATCACCATGTTTTCGATTTAATTAATTGGGTATGATAAGATTGTATTTATATGGATGGATTATGAAACTTGGGCGGATTCTAAGTTTTTTTATATACAAAAAAAAATTTCCAAACTTTTGAATCTAAAACGCCCATGGATGAAAAGTTCGTAAAAGAAGTGATTTATGATAAATGTGAGATGATGATGAGGTTGAGGATGAAAAGCATGTTTCAAAAAAAACTACCCATGATTATGTTGTTGCTTTCAAAATGAATTGATTAGATCCAAGTGTGACAAAGCTTGGGGTGATGCCCACATTTTGATTTTAAATGATGGTTTTCCCGAAATATGATTACCACATTGTTTGGAGCAAAGTCTCCCAAATGTTATAAATGTTAGTTTGCGGTATGTTCCAAAATAAATGAAGCCACTCATCTTTGATACAGTATGAATGGAATCTATTAACCATGCATGACTTTATGCTACGTGTTGATGTGAATGATATTGCAATTGTTGGGCTTGTTGTTATTAGAAAGTAGCCCCAATCCCGTCGAAAAGAATGTTTCATGATGAAAATTAGTAAATGTCCTTGTCTCTGATTAGCTGCTGAAACCTAGATTAGCGTTAGCCAGTCGGGATTCTCATTAATAAGAATATTTCCCTAGTCAGTTGGCATTCTCATTAGTAAGAATGTTTCCATAGTTAGTCGAGATTCTCGTTAGTAAGAATGTTTTCCTAGTCAGTCGGGATTCTTGTTAGTAAGAATGTTTCCCTAGTCAGTCAAGATTCTCGTTAGCAAGAATTTTTCCCTAGTCAGTCGGGATTCTCGTTAGCAAGAATGTTTCCCTGGTCAGTCGGGACTCTCGTTAGCAAGAATGTTTCCCTAGTCATTTGGGACTCACATCCCTAGCTTCTAGCCATGTGATAATGCTCAAACCACACTTCTAACTGAAGTATGAAGCCGGCGTTCTCAATAAAGAACCCAACTTAGAGGTTGGGGTCAATCCCACAGGGAATATGGAATATCTAAATTACAGCTAGTAGGTGAACTTGTATGGTAGTTACTTCACAATTTGGGGGATTCTAATAATAATCAATAGTAAAAACAAAGAAGTTGTCAAGCTTTTGGTTGTGAATCAATAATTAAAGGATAACTAGGGTTTGTGTTTCCCATGGATTCATAACAGCTTTAGGTATACATTCGTGATCTTCACCAATACTTACTTACAAAACTAATAACTTAGGTTCATTCAAACAATCCACCAATCCCTATTGTATCACGATGCTCAATTACTCGTCCAAGTCTCATGAGCGTTTCCAAACTAACCGTTATCACTAAGTTCCAGATATAACTATCCTGCGACCACAACTCAAGTTAATAAATGATCATCAAGATTAAGGCTCCATTGTAATTCTCTTTTCCTAATCTCTACCTCTTCGACCAAAGAAAGTAAAGAATTCGGGCACTTCCAGTAAAGAATTCGGGCACTTCCTAACGTTGTACACTGCTAAGAATCATTAAAGCATGAAGAGAATACAATATAAGTAATTAGTATTGGTTTTAGACTCACTTTGTGCAACCCTAGCTTGTTAATCCACCATGGTTCCCACAACCCTAGCTATGGAGGTTTTAGCCTCTCATAGTTGCAAGGTTGTGAAGTCTGTTCATGATTAAAGACATAAAAATAATACTTACAAATATGATTGAGAATAACGTTTCCTTTAATTAATCCGAAAAATCTTGAAGAACAAGTAGCAAGAACAATATGAATTCAAGAAAAGGTTGATCACAAGGTTGAACCAACTCAATTCTTTCTTTCAAAGATGTAAAAGCTGTCCACTATAATGTTTTCCAACTAAAACTAATTCTTCTCAATGTCACTTTTGAAAAATAAAACATAAAACGTATTTATATAGACAAAAATCCTTTTCCTAGGCTAACAGGGAGATTTTCCATATCTGGTGCTGACCTCGTCATAGATCATCCTACGACTCGTGGCAGCATCTCGTGGTTTTGATTATTGGCTGATTTTTGGCTAAGTGTCGGGCCAAGGTACGATTTGTACCTCCTTTCTATGACTCATACTAGGCTCCCGTGGCTTGATTATGAATCTATGCAATTTGTCTGAAGTTCACCACGATCGGTATGGTACGACTCGTACCAAGCTCTCATGGGTCGTGGTATCCTCTCGTACTGAGAATCAGCCTCTTGTGCAATTCTTCTGGAGTTCATCACGACTTCCTTATCACGAATCGTACAAGCTTGGCACGATCCGTGGCAAGACTTGTAGGTTAATTCTTCCAGCTTCAGCCTTCTGCTTCTTATAATGGCCATCAGTACGACTTGTAGGTCAATCTTACGGATCATACTGTGGACTACATTTTTGCCCTTTTTTGCGTACTTTTAGCTTCCTTTTGCAAATTTACGCTCCAACACCCATTTATCTTTAAATCAAAGGAAAAGTGCCTCATATCCATATAAATACACCTAAGTCCATTCTATTTTCTTAGTTTTGAGCGTCAATAGTGTTGTAAATCCGCAGCACATCAACACCCTCAACTTAAGACTTTTGCATGCCCTCAGGCAAAGAAAAAGAAAAACTAAACACGCGCTCAACTAGAAAATACACCTAAGATACTACAGCCAATACTCAAACAAATTTTTGCACTCTTTATATACACTGTATTGACCCTTCCTCATAGAACATCATCAGCTAATGCATTACAAGCAACATCAAAGCATCATATATAGGGATCAAGACATGTCATTTAGCTATCAACAGGCAATCAAGTCATCACCAATGTTTTTCACACAAGCCAATGGTAAAAGCAAACATAACCCATGTACCCTCACACAAATGAAGTCCCCACTTAGATATGAAGTAACAAACACAACATGGGACTAGGCAAGTGAAGCACTCACTCTCACCAGGAAGTTTGCAAGTATTATGCATCAAATACCATAGGCTTGCCCTTATTTTCTCTGCTTTGGTTTGTCAGATGCTCAAGTTAGGATCACTATAGGACTTGATATGACTTGTAATGTAGGCTTAGGGCTGGACATGATAAAGATGAGAGATTTTATGAGTGACTATCCCTTCCTTGGCACTACATACATTGGCTACAACATTTACCTATTTCACTCTTCACTCTTTCGTTTTCCTTTCTTCCCTTTTTACCCCGTTTTAAGAATATTTGCATGGGTGAGGTGATTTTTTGCATTTTTCAAACAATTCAAGCTTTTTTGAAATTTTCTTTTTTCAAGATTTTCAGCTCTTTTACTTTTTCACCTCACCACACCTCATATTTCACCATATTTTCTCTTTTCTTTTCTCTTCTTTTCTTTTCCTTTCTCCCGCTCCCACCATTATTTACCCCTACACTAGCCACCCTCAACTTAAGCATTTTGCTTATGTTAAGTTTCACAATATCCAAGAAAGGACCGGGTCCAAAATAGGTTCATTATAAAAAAATGGGTATTGTTAATAGGTGAATCAAAGAAATACGGTCTATTAAGGCTCAAACTTAGGATCAAGGGATTCATGAAACTTTGGTAGGGCAATATAGACTAAAAGTGAGCTAAAACAAAAATGACCTATGATCATATCCTAACCAACCTTCCTTAACCTATGTAGAGACCAACCAGGCAAGTTCTAGATCCTCAACAACATACTGCAATGAATACTAAAACCTTACTCACACATGGTACATGAACTATTTTTACTTCACCTGTCTGGTTCATACATGGCTTAACAATAATAACTACTATTAGTAACCAAATGACATAAAAAGATCCATAGAAATCATGCATGTTGTCACAAATACATAGCAAAAATTTTGAACAGGGTCAATTTTTCAAAAAAAAAAATAAAACTAGTGCATCTCTATTGGCTGAGTATTCCTAAGTTTTTTCTAATCAAACAAAAATCACAACTAAAAAAATTCTAACACATGTCGGTTCTACTAGATAGCATGCCTGAGGGAAAAGAAGCACGGCAAGAAAACCCTCAGACGAACAAAATTCCCAAAAATACAAGTACACTCCCTCCCCCTTTTGGAAAAGTGAGCTTCGTCCCTGAAGCATAAGCTATAAGCATGTAGGGAAGAGAAAATACTTGTGGCGCTCTAGGCGCTCCTGTCATCTTGCGGAGGTGGTACCTCCGCGGTAGTAGTGGCACTAGCGATGGCCGGCACGCTCAATAGTGTAACAATGGGGGGAGTAGTTCCCCCCTCAGTGATTATGGCCGCTTGATCGGCCTCTGTAGTAGCTGGAGCTGAATATGGCTTACCCAAAGGGTCATGGCCACTGGCAAGCTCGGGCTGAGCTGTGGTGGAGCTTCATGCTCCTCTAACTCTCTCATGCAGCTCAGACATATGTGTTGTATGAGTCTGCATGCTCTCTATTATGGTCCTCTTGCTTTCTTTCTACTCTCTCTTCTTCTTCTTCTTTGGACTCTCCTTCTGGCCTCCTCAGTAGCTCACTTCTTACCCTTCTTAGCAGCCGTGGACAGCTCCCAATATGATGCTAAATCATTATCTTTATCAAGCTCGGCATCTAGGTCTGGAAGAGTGGGGGCTAATCTCGGGTAAAAATACCATGCCCGAGTGATGCTTTATACCTTAATTTAGTCTTGTTTATCTAATTTATTTCATGCATTTTCATGTAATTTTATATAAATGTGAATACATGTACTAACCAACATGATTAGTCTTTGTTTTGTAGGTTTTAATGAATTTGAGGAACTAATTCATAAGTTGGTGAAGTAGAGGAATGGAGTCGGGAGCAATTGACAAAAGTCGGTAAGGAGCATTCCATAGAAAGGCTCCAGCGCGCAAGTGTCGTGCCACGCTAGGCTAGCTGTGCGATAGAGCAAGGCCAACATGCTGCATGAGCAGCGTGTCACGTTGGCAGCGCGGTGACACTCGGCAGTTTTGGCATCCGGAGGCAATTCCCAGAGAGCCTCTGCGTTACCTCCGTGTCACGGAGGCAATGCTCCGCGATACACTCCGTGACACAGAGCCATTCCATGATAGGCTAAATAGTGCACATTTCGCATTTACTATAAATAGGTCCCTTAGCTCCTAAAACCACTTTGTCACGATTTTATTCTGGAAAACCACCTAGGAGTGAAGGGAGAAGTGGGAGAACTCACCTAGGGTTTGGAAAATTCCCTTCTCTTCTACCAATTCTTGTAAGTATGTTAATTTAGTTGTAGTTTCTTGTAGTTTTACGAACATGAATGGCTAGAACCCTTCCTCTAGGGTTGAAGCCATGAGTTATGATTGTGTTTTTATGAATTTGTGTGGAATTAAGTTATTGATTGTTGTTTTGTCTTGCATTCTGGATTATTGGTTGTTTTTTTGATTCATCACCATGAAAACATACATGTTAACTTGAGCATTCGCTTGAGAAAGCATTTACCTAGGTCAAAACATAAAAATGTGAGGAGCGTGATTGTATCTCACGATATAATTTGTGTTAGGATAGAAATATACTTAATGCCTTGCTTGGTTGATAAAACAGGATTATTTAGAGACCGACTTATGTTTATCACATTACCACTCAAAGAAGTAGTTGCGTGGCTAAGTTGAGTTAAATGATTAGGTGCACGAGAGTCCCTACTCATTTCCACGTAAACCACATCCACGTAATTAATTGCCCACGAACTAGAAGTAGCATCCTCGCTCACAATGATGCAGTGAGGCTAGTTTGTCGTGTTTAGAGGTTCGAAAGGCCCTGAGCATGCAATTTTGATTATGTGAGACAACAATTGATAGTTTCATTCTTAACCCATTGCAATTCGTAATAGCGCATGATTATCTGGTTTTAACTCTATGTTGCTCCTGGAGTGAATTCAGAATATTTCGTTGACCAAAAAGTAGATTTAATTAAACCTCCCTCGAAAACTTCTCTAATCAACACTTGCAGTATCTAATATCACACTTGAACTAGATAGTTAGAGGAATGGGTCCAGTCCCTATGGGTTCGACATTCCAGTTCTTTAAAAGAGCCACTATATTACTTGCACGACCCGTACGCTTGCGGGCTCGATCAAGTTTTTGGCGCCGTTGTCGGGGACTCGGTGAAGTTTTGATAATTTATCTATTTTTGTGTGATTTTTGAATTTCCTAAAGTGTTGAGAAACTTGGTCTTAGTCTGATCATTTGCAGGTGATAGGTTGTCCTGCCGAGCTGGCTAAAAATAGAGAGCTTGTGGAACCGTTGCTTGAACCTGAACGTCAAATTCATTTGCGAAGGAGAGTATCTCTAGAGAAAAAGTTGAAGAGACTTCAAGAAAAGGTACAACAACAACCACCCGCGGGACAAGCACAATCGTCATCGGAAGCAATCGCAGCTAGACCAGTTCGCGAAGTGGCAATCCCAAAAGCGACTAATGTGAACTCTAGCATTCAGAAACCGGATCCTGGAGGGAACTTTGAGCTTAAACAGAACATGGTGCAGCTGCTACATTCTAGTGGTCAATTCACTGGGATGGCACATGAGGACCCGTAGCAGCATTTACTGAATTTTCTGGAGATTAGTGACACGTTTGTCCCCACCGGCGTGTCCACAGATTATGTCCGACTCACCCTCTTCCCATTTTCATTGTTGGGAGAGGCGAAAAAGTGGTTGAAGGCTGAGCCACCGAACTCCATAACTTCGTGGGATGACTTGGCTAAGAAGTTCCTTATCAGATTCTTTCCTTCAGGCAAAACTGCAAAGCTGAGAAGTGAGATATTGAGCTTCAAGAAGAGGCCTGATGAGAACTTATATTTGGCTTGGGAAAGATTCAAGTCATTGTTGAGAGACTGTCCCTATCACCAACAATCAAATGAAGTGCTGGCCCATACCGTTGTAGAAAGTCTAGACCCACACACAAAAATATTACTAGACTCTGCATCGGGTAGGCAAGCCTTGGAGAAGACGTATGATGAGTTGTATACTTTGTTGAACAGAATTGCGCAAGGAAATCCAGAGTGGCACATCGAGTCATTGAGAGGGGCAGGAAAGAGATGAGGATTGATAGAGGTAGATGGGATGAATGCCTTGGCAGCACAGCTAGCTTCGTTCCAGCATCAGATGATGACTCAGTTCAATAAACTGAGTATGAACCAACAACAAAGCAAGGTTAATGCAGTTCAGCAAGCTCCTAGTTGGTGCGAAATTTGTGGTAACAATGGGCATAATGCAGAATCTTGTAGAGCCAATCCGGAGTCAGTCAATTTTGTTGGTAATGTGCAGCGCAACAATCATAATTTTGGAACCAGTTACAACAGAAATTGGCAGGACCACCCGAATTTTTCTTGGGGTGGAAACCAAAAGCAGAGTTATCAGCAACCTCAACAACAATAGTATTAGCAGAACAGGCAGAATGATGGTCAAGTGAGCGGCAGCATTGAGGAAACATTGCAGAAAATCATGGAGACCCAGACTCAGTTAGCGAAAAATCAGGCGAGGATGGAAATAGACTTAAAGAATTAGCAAATGGCCACCCGCAATCTTGAAAAACAAGTGTGTCAGATAGCAGCTGCTCAAAACATGAAATCACAAGGGGGATTACCAAGCGACATGGATCCTAATCCCCGGCAGGTCAAGGCCATCAGTTTGAGAAGCGGCAAGCAATTAGCTGATGCAAGGCCTAAAGAGCTGAGAAAGGAGGTACAACTGGAGTTGGTTAGACCAGGACCATCTAGCAACACAGGAGATAATCAGAGTGTGGGGAAACAAAATGCACAATCTTTATTGTAGCCAGCACAAAGACCACCACCACCATTCCCTCAGAAATTTAGAAAGAGCAAGGAGGAAGAATGCTTCCAAAAGTTCTTTGAGAGTTTCAAAGAACTTCACATAAATTTGCCTCTTATTGATGTTTTGCAGGGAATGCCCAAGTATGCTAAATACTTAAAGGATGTGATGGCAAACAAAGTTAGGTTAGTGGATGTCCAGACTGTAGCACTGACTGAGGAGTGCAGTCACCGGGTACTGAGAAAGATTCCAAAGAAGCTCAATGACCCAGGGAGTTTTACCCTCCCCATACAAATCGGTAAAGCTGAGGTGCTACGAGCTTTGTGTGATCTAGGGGCAACAGTTAACCTAATGACCCTATCCTTATTCAACAGCCTGGGGTTGGGAAAACCGAGGCCAACAAGATTGATATTGCAGCTGGCTGATAAGTCACGAGTGACACCGGATGGAATAATAGAGGACCTTCTCATCAAAGTAGGTAAGTTTATTATACCTGCTAATTTTATTGTCTTAAATTTTCAAGTTGATGACCAGGTACCCCTAATCTTGGGACGACCATTCTTGGCCACCGGAGGAGCGATGATTGATTTGAGAGCAGGGACCCTAAAAATGAGGGTCGATGATGAAAAAGAACTCTTTCGAGTTTACCAAGAAATGAACCCATCCGCACGCTACATAAACCTTTGTCAGGTTAGTGTGCTGTCAGAGGATGAGTGTGGGGTGGAGGATTCCACAGGTGCATGGCCAAAGGTAATGTCAAGTGTTCAGCCCGAGTTTAATAAAGGGCTTCAGATTGTGAAGAAGTTGGAGGAAGAGAGGAATAGAGTGGAGGCTGTTTCCTCTAAACAACAAAAGAAAAGGAGATGGTTCTCGAAAGAGAACCCAGGTATGAGGATGTCCTGAAAAGGACAGTCCACATCGTGCCGCGATGTAAAATAAGGCGCTGCTTGGGAGGCAACCAAAGGGTACCTCAGGTACAAATTGTTTAATTTTGATTTTGTGTTGATTTTGTTATTTTCATTATGTTTGTGTTTTTGGTGGAAAGTTAAGCACAGATGGAAGGGAAGTCTAAGTACCGAGAAGGAGGAAGCTAAAAAGCATGAAATAGAAGAAGTGTGGGGTCAAACACCCACCTAGGAGAACTTGAAGAAAAGCATGCTTTTAGCTTGGGATAGAGGCTCAGGGAGTATTTCTCGTCCTTTAAATTTTAATTTTATGCTATGAGGACATAGCATGATTTAAGTGTGGGGTGAGAAAAATTTCAAAATTTTTGTTCTTAACAAATTTTTTTGGTGACTGTAATGCTTGTGAGGAATTTGTGAGAAATTTGAAAAAATTTTATGAGTCAAGCATGAATTCAGCACCCGTTGGTTTTTCTTTTCGGTTCTTTTCCGACGGGGGGTCTTTGAACCGAAGAATAAAAAAATTATGTCTGTATATAATGTTTTTAGTCATAGTTAGGGACTGTTTCCGACGATGGATGGATGACGACCGTCTTGAGGAAAATTAGTCATTAAGTTTGGGTTTTTGAAACCGTAGCTAATCAATGCTTGATGTTCTTGTTATGTGCTTTAAATGATTGTAAGATGCAAGTATGTTCAGTTTTGAAGCATGTAAGAAAGGTATAACTTTGTCTGAGACACTTAGGCTCTTGAATTTGACTCATTATGATTGAAGCTTAATTCTGAATTCTTGTGATTAGCTGAGTAAGAGTCTGTTGGATGTGTCTTGAGTTGAGCATGTGCCATGAGTGTAAGGTTTTTGAGTATTCTGTGCTATTGTGGAACGTCTAGAACTTGGCTGGTGTGTTTATAAAATGAAATGAAGGATGTGAATTGTAGGACATGATTTAGGCATTTCTTTGAAGGAACCTAAATGTTGTCCCTCATTTTACCTACCTTGAATATGTAATCCTAGTTAGCCCTGTTGAGCCTTGAGCCTGTTCTTTGATAGCTACAACATAAGCTTAATCCTTTTTCTTTCATTAGCCTTGAATTTGAACCAAAACACCTAAGCGCTTAAAGGAAAAATCCGAAAGAGTAAAGGAGTGAGAAGAATGAAAAAGAAGGAAAAGTGGCAGTTGTAAAAGTTGAGAAAGGACAAGGGTGCACTTGTTTGAATACAGTTGAGTATTAGTAGGGAGTAAGAAAATAAATTAATGAAAATTTACTTATAGAACTCCTTACTAATAAGCTAAGAGTGCCTAAAGAAATGGGGAAACAAAAGAGGAAAAAGAAAGCTGAAAAGAGATGAAGGTGAAGTAAGAGAAGGGAAGTCCGTAATGAAGGCGTGATGTATTAAAAGCGCTTAGGGAAGTTAGTCACTATTACTAGCCATAATAGTACCTACCCGTCCCTTAGCTACATTACAACCTAGAAAGTCCTACTTGATCTTACATTCATACATCTTTAAATTAGTGGAATAAAACACTAAGGGCAAGCTTATGGGTCATTGCATAATGCATGTGAATTCTTTGTGAGAGTGAGCGTAATTGTATTCCTATACCCACACATGTTGTGATTTACAATTTTTTTTTGCGTGTGAAAATGGGTAACTTTCTTGCCGTGAGGGCACATGTTCAATGAAGGATATAATTCATGTTGGATTTCTTGATCAGTTGATTCGCATGAGTTTGCTAAAATTGAGAGTCGATTCTTGAGGCTAGGAAGTCTTGGCAGGGTTGCATTACATTTCAATGTTCAAATCGTGCATGTTCTATTTTTAACTTGCTATCTTAAATAATCAGTATAGCCGTAGCTTGAATTCTCTTGCTAAATTAGTTATGTGTGAGTTTCCATATGCATGAGATGTAAAAGGTTTGTTCGAGGATGAACAAGACTTTAAGTGTGGGGTTGTGATCTCGAGCAAAAATACCATGCCCGAGTGATGCTTTATACCCTTAATTTAGTCTTGTTTATCTAATTTATTTTATACATTTTCATGTAATTTTATATAAATGTGAATACATGTACTAACCAACGTGATTAGTCTTTGTTTTGTAGGTTTTAATGAATTTGAGGAACTAATTCATAAGTTGGTGAAGTAGAGGAATGGAGTCAGGAGCAATTGGCGAAAGTCGACAAGGAGCATGCCATGGCAAGGCTCCAGCGCGCCAGCCCCGTGCCACGCTAGGCCAGCTGCGTGACAGAGCAAGGCCAACGCGCTGCATGAGCAGCGTGTCACGTTGGCAGCGCGGTGACACTCGGCAGTTTTGGCATCCGGAGGTAATTTCTAGAGAGCCTCCATGTCACCTCCATGTCACGGAGGCAATGCTCCGCGATACACTCCGTGACACGGAGCCATTCCACGACAGGCTAAATTGTGCACGTTTCGCATTTACTATAAATAGGTCCCTTAGCTCCTAAAACAACTTTGTCACGATTTTATTCTGGAAAACCACCTAGGAGTGAAGGGAGAAGTGGGAGAACTCACCTAGGGTTTGGAAAATTTCCTTCTCTTCTACCAATTCTTGTAATTATGTTAATTTAGTTGTAGTTTCTTGTAGTTTTACGAACATGAATGGCTAGAACCCTTCCTCTAGGGTTGAAGCCATGAGTTATGATTGTGTTTTTACGAATTTGTGTGGAATTAAGTTATTGATTGTTGTTTTGTCTTGCATTCTGGATTATTGGTTGTTTTTATGATTGATCACCATGAAAACATACACGTTAACTTGGGTATTCTCTTGAGAAAGCATTTACCTAGGTCAGAACATAAGAATGTGAGGAGCATGATTGTATCTCACGATATAATTTGTGTTAGGATAGAAATATACCTAATGCCTTGCTTGCTTGATAAAATAGGATTATTTAGAGACCGACTTAGGTTTATCACATCACCACTCGAAGAAGTAGTTGTGTGGCTAAGTTGAGTTAAATAATTAGGTGCACGAGAGTCCCTACTCATTTCCACGTAAACCACATCCACGTAATTAATTGCCCACAAACTAGAAGTAGCATCCTCGCTCAAAATGATGTAGTTAGGCTAGTTTGTCGTGTTTAGAGGTTCAAAAGGCCCTGAGCATGCAATTCTGATTATATGAGACAACAATTGATAGTTTCATACTTAACCCATTGCAATTCGTAATAGCGCATAATTATCTAGTTTTAACTTTATGTTGCTCCTGGAGTGAATTCAGAATATTTTGTTGACCAAAAAGTAGACTTAATTAAACCTCCCTCGAAAACATCTCTAATCAACACTTGCAGTATCTAATATCACACTTGAACTAGATAGTTAGAGGAATGGGTTCAGTCCCTGTGGGTTCGACATTCCGGTTCTTTAAAAAAGCCACTATATTACTTGCACGACCTGTATGCTTGCGAGCTCGATCAGGGGCTGCTATAACTGTTGGTTGTTATGATGACAACGCAACCACTTGTCTCCAAAGAGCTCCCAAATCTGTACGGAGACTGCTAGTATATGTTTGCTCCGACATCCTCATGTTAAATCTGCTCTCAAAGCTGTCTAGGCGGGCATGTAGGGCCTGAGCTGCTACATCTATCTTGTATTTGACCCATGGCTTTACATTTTCCATCATGACCTGAATTTTGTACTCTACCATGGTCAATCACTTGGCCAGCTTCTGAAGGAAGTCCTGTGGTACAAGGATGTGCCCTGCTGGTGCTGGAGTCTGTGAGCTATGCAATGATGCAGCTGAGGTGCTAGGAGTTGTCTCAGGGTGACCAGCATCTGTAGTCGATGTCTCGCTCTACTCCTGTATGGTGGGGACATTCACCTGTGCGTCCCCTACTGGCTGAGATATTGGTATGGCTATAGGAAGTCTAGATCTGCTTATCGGGTTCATCTCGTCCCGGATAAGGCCTATGTCTGCAATCCTTTTCCCCCCAATCAACCGCTCATCACCCCTTTGAACTCTCACCTCCCTGCATAAACTAAATACAAGGCTCGGGAATGGGATAGTAGTGCTTACTCCCACTGCCCGGTCTCATATCTCAGTAGCTATGATCCTCGGAATATTAAGGGGGTAACGAGACATGAGGCATGCCACCAAAGCTCCCCTATCAGCACCTAGTGTGTTGTCGTTGACTGTGGGTGTTAACCGATGTTGTACCAGTGTCCAGCAGGCTTTTTCTATGAAGTTCAAAGAGTTCTTTGTCATCCACTTTCCCCTTGTGACCTACTCAACGTCTTCTTTATTCTCAGTAATTACTCCAGCTAACCACTCCAACTGCCTTTGTCACTCTAGCACATTTATCTGTCTAATCAGTTTCATGGCCTCAACCCTGTAGTCATTTTCTGGCATCACCTTTGTAGTCCTGAACTGTGGTCCATATAACATTCGAGCGATGGTCCGCTCGGATACATCTACTACTCGACCTCAGACTAGAACACTATCCAAACAAGGCTGATCCTTTATCTTTTTCCCCTCCTTTGCTTTCACCTCCATTGTGGCCAGATAGTTTGCGTAGAACTCCCTGAAGATTTCATTTGTGCATTGTGTAGGATTCTTGGCCATCCATTCGAATCCATAGAAGCTAAAAATGTGCTTCATCTTCTCAACTTCATTCAAAGAATTCATGAGGATCCACGGTTCTTCTTGAATACTTCTTCTTGGCTTATTCTTGGCGGTGAGAGAGATGCCTTGTTCATAGATTTCTTTGACACCCGGCACTCTCCACCACATTGTTCTATTTTCTTAGGATGGGGTCTACTCATGTGCAACCACAGGGGCCTCCTTCTCCACTTGTTCACTATTTCTCTCCGCTTCATTTTGGGCCTCTTCTGACCCTTCTTCAGTGTTGGAGTCGGTTTTCAGCCTTTGTTGTTCCTCTCTAACTCCCTTTTCAGACTGGGGAGCTTGAGCGGGTGTGACCGTGATTGCTTCAGTTTGGCCCATTGTGTTTGCCCTAGTTGTCCTTGTTTCCTATGTGTTCGAACCACTAGGTGCATGCTCTTCTTTATCAGATTCAAACTCCGATGATACTTTTCTTAGCTTCCTCCGGGCCTTTGATTTATCAGCTTTGCATTTGAAAGTCATTGCACCTGAAGAGAAAGAGGTTAGTTGTCCAGTTTTGAAAAATAAAAATCAGATAAGAGAAGTTCAGAATCTCATCACGGGTCCTCACTACGAGTCATACCATGAAGGTACGACTCATGAGAAGTCCCGGTGGTGCATTTTGACTCGCAGGTACAACTCGTACCATGAAGGTACAGTTCGTACCTTAAGTCTTCTGATGAAGTCCTATTGCTAGTAAATCTATGTTTTTCACCACGACTCGTGGTACGACCCGTAGGTCAATTCCACGAGTCGTAGGTTGGACTTCTCAAACAAGCTTTTTCAATTTGGTTGTACGAGCACTTAGTATGGCTCGTAGTATCAACCTACGATCCGTATTGTGCTTCTTACCCTTTTCAGACCTCATTCACGATTCTTTGTTTAGTGTGTAGGTGTTTGTTTTGCACATTTTTGGGTACTCAGATTTCCCCCAGGTCTAGGCATATCATAGACTCCATTTTAACACTACCCAAACCTCCCCCTTTTTCGACCTTTACCTATAAATTCATTTAAGTGTTCCAAGGCCAAAGTTTAACAATTTTTCTAGTGGGGGTTCCAGTCGAACTCCAATGCATTAACCCTTTTCATTTGTTTTTGCTTTAAGACTTGGTTTTCAGGCATAATCAGTGATTCTCATGGGTTTTGATGCCCTTAAGTTCACTTCCAAAGCATTTATAATTTGCACTGTAAAACACTTGCTTGATTGTGGCTTTTTTCGACTGGCTATCACTGTTTGGGGTTGGACGAACTTGGATTGAGCAAACAGTTGTTGATTTCTTGTTGGTTGTTGAGTTATGGGTTGTGGGGGAGTGAGTTTAACATTGTGAGCTTGAGTGTTTAGCATGGGAGAGGGGTGGATTTAATTTAAATAGCTAAGGGCCTAATCAAACAAATCTGGGCCGAGTCGGGTATAAGTGGTGTTTTTGACCCATCACGACTCGTGCCACGAGTCGTAGGAGGTACCTACAACTCATCCCCTGACCCGTAGTGACTTTAACAGAAAGAACTTACCTGGTGACCTACGAGTCAATCCTATGAATCGTACAATTGAGGTACCACTCGTAGGATGAACCATAGGCCTAACTTTTGCTTTGAGTTTTCTCTGCTTCTCACCACGCCTGCTATTACGACTCATAGGACCTTATCACGGGTCATACTAAGAGTTTGTAGCAGCTAATTTTTCAGCCACCTATTTTTGTTTCCTTGCACACTGAGCACACATTAGATCAATAACTTGGGTTGCCTCCCAAGAAGCGCTTGATTTAATGTCGCGGCACGACGCAGGTGGTCTGGTTACTCAGATTTCTCCAAACCACCACTTGGGTTGCCTCCCAAGAAGCGCTTGATTTAACATCGCGACACGATGCAAGTCTCTCGTCTACTCAGAATTTGTCAAGTGACTCATACTCATCCTCTAGTGGTGAGATCACACTAAATTCCTTCGGTTGCTTTATGGTTCGGCAAATGTTAAAAGTGACCTCTTCTTTGTTTAGTCTGAACTTCAGCAGGCCCGCTTCCACATCTACTAGAGCTCTCCCGGTGGCAAGGTATGGTCGCCCCAAAATGATGGGGACCTCCTAATCGACCTCACAATCCAAAATCATGAAGTCTATTGGGAATATGAACTTGTCAACCTTGACGAGCACATCAACTAAGATGCCCATTGGTTTCTTAACTGTACTGTCGGCCATTAGTAGCCACATGTTAGTCGATGTGGGGGCTCCCAATCCTAGCTTCTTGAAAACCGCCAAGGGCATTAAATTAATGCTAGCTCCCAGATCACAGAGTGCCCTTGCGAACTCAACATTACCAATGGTGCAAGGTATCGTGAAGGCACCTGGGTCTTCCTTTTTCTAAGCTAAGACCCTCATTGCTATGGCACAGCAGTGATGGACATTGTCAACTGGCGCATAGCTCATAGATCGCTTCTTTGTTACCAGGTGATCTTGGGCAGATTTATATGCCCAAGTGATACTCAAACGTATCATTTTCGCCTTGTTTATTGTGGAATGTGTATACATTTTCATGTAATTGGTAATAAAATGTGAATTTATACTAACCAACATGATTAGCATTGTTTTGTAGGTAAAATGTGATTTCGAGAAGCTAAAATGCATGTTGGAGGATATCGGAGTTGGACTTGGACGCGAGCAAAGGAAAAAGCATTGGACTGCACCAATTAAAGGGGCTCCGCGATGGAGCCGTGTCACGCAGCCATCGCGGAGGCATTCTGCCTGGAGGGTGGAAAAATGCATAACTTCCAGTGGAGCCTCGCGACAGCTCCGTGGCACGGTGGCAAGCCTCCGCGTTGCATGCCGTGCCACGTTGATGCTATATACCTGGACCCCCAAATTCCAGTGAGGGTCCGCATCCACGTCGTGTCACGGAGGCAGTGCTCCGCGATGCACTCCGTGACACGTTGCTTGTTATTCCGGAAAAAATTCCCATTAGTATAAATAGAACACTTAGGCTTATTTTTCATAATTCAGACTTGGTGGAGCAAGGACGTGGGTTACAGGCAGTTGAGGGACGAAAAGTTCAGGGTTTTTTCTCTCCTTCTTTCTTCTTTCACTCAATTGTTTGTATGATTAACACTTGTTTTAGGATGATTAATCCACAAATGAGTGGCTAATTCCCTTCCTTGCTGAGGTTATGAACATTCGTGATGAATTTTGATTATTGAATTATATGGTTTTTCATCTTCTTCTTCCATGTTGTTCTATTAATTCTTGTTTCTACTGCATTGGTGTGTGGCCGACGTTAATGTACATCTAAAAAGTCCGATTTCACTCGAGAGAGCACGAAATTGGAAAGTTGTGAATTAATAGGGTATTGTTCTTAACTTGATTTGGGAAAATTGAGTTTTGATGTGCTTTCCTGATAGAAATATGCTTAAAAGCCGTATTAGTCAATTTAAGAACCGGAATTGTATTGCTAGGTCATGAATTGCATTTGGTCACTGAAATGTAGACGGATGGTTTATGATTCTTAAGTGAGATTAAATATGAGAGTTTTAACCTCTAGGCTAATGTTCTTGGCTAGCAACTGGAAGAAAAGATTAACCAATTTATGATTATAATCATGTTCATTACATGTTCTTAACCTTGGCATGCTCATATCCATAGTTTAAATTTAAAGTAAATAATTGTTAGTAGTTTTAGTACATAATTTATAAAACAAACTTTTCAATTGTTGGTTACGTTGTTGTCAGCATATTTAGAAGTGAGATAGAATATAGTATACTTAAGCAATTTTTACTTATCCAGAGTCTCCTTGGATCGATACTTGGCTTACTTAAGCCACTTACTACTTGTTTGACCACGTGCACTTGCGTGTCGGTTTTTAACCCCAACCAAAGCACCGAACAAGTTTTTGGCGCCGTTGCCGGGGAGACTAGGCAATTGGTGAAATTGTATTAAGTGTAAATTTACTGTATTTTTATTTTATTTTCTTAAGTGTTGACAACTTGGTCTTTTCCTGTATTTTGCAGACTTGATTTCTGTGAACACTGGCAAGAGACTAAGAGCTGGTGGAATCTTATATAGAGCCTGAACGTATATTTCATAGTAAACAGAGAGAAGCTCTACAGAGAAAGCTGCAGTTGCTCAGACAGACTATTATGGAGCAACAAAATCCACTGGTTGTAAGGGCAGTGTTAGTGCCCGAAGAAGCAGCAGCAAGGCCGATTCGCGAGGTGGCAATCCCACATGCCAACAATGTAACATCCAGTATCCGCAAACCAGAGCCTGGAGGGAGATTTGAACTCAAGCAAAATATGGTGCAACTATTGCACACAAGCGGGCAATTTACTGGTCTCCCTCATGAAGACCCACAACAGCATCTCCAAAACTTTTTGGAGATAAGAGACACTTATATACCCGCTGGAGTGTCACCTGATTATGTTCGGCTTACATTATTTCCGTTCTCATTACTTGGTGAAGCCAAGAGGTGGTTGAAAGATGAGCCACCAAATTCTATTTCAACGTGGGATGATCTTGCATGAAAGTTCTTGATAAGATTTTTTCCCTCTGGTAAAACAGCCAGACTTAGAAGTCAAATTCTAAGTTTCAAACAGAGGGAGGGAGAAAATTTGTATCAAGCCTGGGAAAGATTCAAATCCATGTTGCGGGACTTTCCTCATCATCATCAGTCCAATGAGGTATTGGTACATACATTTATTGAGGGTTTGGAACCCCATACCAAAATTTTGCTAGATTCAGCAGTTGGAGGGCAAGCGCTGGAAAAGACTTATGAGGAGCTGTACACTTTGCTAAACCGGATTTCATAGGGCAATCCAGAATGGAATGCTGATTCATCAAGAGGTGGAGCAAGGAAAGCAGCAGGAGTGCTTGAAGTGGATGGATTTACAGCTATCGCTGCACAGATAGCTGCCTTGCAGAATCAGTTGAACAACCACTTCAGCAACATGAATTTGAACCAGCCTTCAGCTTCAGTTAATGCGGTCCAGCAAATGTGGTGTGAAGTGTGTGGAAGCAGTGAGCACTCAGCTGAGTGCTGTGGAGCAAACCCAGATTCGGTTAACTTTGTGGGCAATGCACAAAGAAATCATCAGCAGTATGGTAGTGGCTACAATTCAAATTGGAGGAACCATCCAAATTTTTCATGGGGTAGCAACAACCAACAAGGCCAAAGTTCGGGTCAGGGTATGCGAAGGAATCAAGGAGGGCAACAGAACTACCAATCTCAATTCAGAAATCATAATGCCCCTCCTCCACCACCATCACCTAGCATTGAGGAGATGTTCAAGACCATGATCGCTAACCAGGCGCAATCGCAGGCTGACTATGTTAAATTGGCAGCCGAAGTGAAAAATAATCAGTTAGCGACTAAGGCTCTTGAGTATCAATTTGGGCAATTTGCTAGTGCCCAAAATACAAGGCTTAGAGGAGGACTGCCTAGCGACACGGATCCGAATCCGAAGCAGGTAAATGCAGTGACCACAAGGAGTGGTTTGCAGCTGAAGGAGGTGGAACTAGAAAGACCACCTCAAACGTCAGGAGCAGCAGAAGTTGAGGGGGAGCAGAGTTCGGAAAGGGGGAAGACCAAAGAAGCTGAAATAGAAAGACCTCCACCCCCGTTCCCTCAACGACTCAAGAAACACAAGGAGGAGGCGTGTTTCAAGAAATTCATGGAGGTGCTTAAACAGGTACATGTTAACTTACCTCTTGTTGATGTCTTGCAGGGAGTGCCTAAATATGCCAAATACATTAAAGTCATCGTGGCAAACAAAAGTCATTTGACCGAGTATGCCACAGTGGCTTTGACGGAGGAGTGCACTTCCCGGATCCAAAATAGACTGCCCACGAAGCGAAAAGACCCTGGAAGTTTTACTATCCAGCTTACTATTGGGCAGAGCATCCGAGCTCGTGGATTGTGTGACTTGGGGGCGAGCATAAATCTGATGCCATCTTCGGTATTCAGAAAGTTGGGTCTAGGGAGTCCTAGACCTACAACCGTAATCTTGCAGTTGGCAGAGCGATCCTTAGCTAGGCCGGATGGCATTGTTGAGGATGTTCTAGTGCAAGTGGGCTCCCTAATTTTCCCGGTAGATTTTATTGTTCTGGACTTTGAACCAGACACGGAAGTCCCATTTATTTTGGGATGACCCTTCTTGGCAACCGGGAAAGCACTAATCGACGTAGCTACGGGTCAACTTACAATGCGAGCACATGACAAGGAAGAGGTGTTCGATGTGTACAAAGCACCCAAGCTCCCGATGGTGAATGAAGAACTCTCGGTGATCAATGTAATTAATCATGGTAATGCTAAGCAGATGAATGATTCCCGAGAGTTGATGGGAAGACCACCGGATAAGGGTAAGCACTACTGGGGGGAGGACAATGATCGTGAGAAATCATCCATCACCCTAGCGGACAATTGAGCATAAAGGACGTCGAGCCGCGACGGTAAACCAGGCGCTGCACGGGAGGCAACCCGTGAAAAAAAAATTTCTTTCATTTTGTAAAGTGTACATAGATTTTATTTTTCTTTTTCTTGATTGAGCACAAAATTTTTGCGTTTTAGTTAGTATTTTTTTTAGTTAGGTGAAACCTATTAATCTAACCAATTTTGTTTAGTGAGATGATTTTCAGGTCGAACGGAGAAAAATATGCACGGAATCGTGAAGGAAAAGCGAGGTATGAAAAAATTAAAAAAAATGTTGAAGACAGTGAGCTGGGGCGATAGCTCCGTGTCACGGAGGAGGACCTCCGCGTTACCCTCCGTGACACGTTGAGGTGTAATCTGGAATTTTCAAAAATTCCAGTAAGCTATCATGATGGCTCCGTGTCATGGAGGCAGTGCACCGCGATGCACTCCGTGACACGTTGCCATATAAATTATGACGGGTCACACCGGGTTGCCGGGTGACCCACGTGTTTTCTACATTTTAAACCCCCGATTTCGCCCCTTTTCCCTCATTTTTAATTCCCTCCGCGACCAAACTTCCTAAAATCCCTTCCCCATCAACGTGCCACGGTTTAAGGCATGGAAATACCAAGTTTTCGTCGGTTCTTCAACTACGAGGTATGTTTTCCGATTATCTCTCAAGTTTTTGTCAATTTTATTCGAATTTAAGCATGGGAGGTGAGATAAATCACCCTAAGTCGAAATTTAGCATGAATTTGAGTTGTTTATTGATTGATAAAAGTTCGGAATGTTGTAATGATCGTTTGAACTTTTCGATTGCATGAATTATTTGAATTTGCTTGCGAAAATCAATTATAGGGCTGTGTTGTTGAATTTGAAATGGGTAATGTGTCGAATGTGTGAAATATATGCCGGGGTGTGCTTGTGAAATGAGATAAGTCGTTGTAAGAGATTGTTTGAATATAATAGACGACGAATTCTTGGGTTTTTGGGAAAATGTTGAAAATTGTTCAAATTGGGTTGGTTGTATAGGTTCATGTGTATATATTTTCTTGTTGTTGTTTTTGTTTCGCTGTTTTTCTTTGCTAAGTGCGATGGTTGAATTGTTAGCGATGGTAGTGATTGGGATTAGCTGTACGAAGTATGAGTAGGACACAAAAGTTATACCGTTGAATTTTCTTGTTGAACGCACTAAGCATGAATTGTATAGCTGTTTTTTTTTTGTAAATAAAGTTATTCTTGCCGTAGTATCGTAACCGTAGCTAAGGACTAAGTGTGGGGTAAACTTAGCGTAACCCAACCTTAGCCGAAGTTAATATTCATTTAGCTTGACATTGTGTTTGTTTATTTGTGTTGACAGACAAAATGGCGAGCAGGCAAGATAAAGGTAAGGGTGCATCAACTTCAGGCACCGGAAGAAAGCGACTTAGACTGGGCACATCAGTCCCAGCTGCACCAGAAGTTCCACGCGGCCAGCGCCGCCAATACGGAACTAGATGGGTGACTGATGAGGGGAAGAAGTGGTATGCCAAACACAAAGAAAAAGAAATACTTCCCCGAGGAGCATATTGCATGGGAACCATTAGCACAGGAGTTCCCCAGAATAGTTCAAAGGATCGAGGCAACTGGGCTCAGCTTCATATTTCAGGAGCCCAAGGAGTGCAACCTACACTTGGTCCGGGAGTTCTATGCTAATTGGAACCCGGCAATCAGAAGCCACACCGTCAAGATCAGAGGGCAGATAGTCACTCTGGAACCCCAGCAGCTAAATGCCATCATCGGAGCACGGGACACAGACGCCCACGTTCCCCGCCAGCTGAATATTACCCCACCATATGCCGACATCAGACGCACATTGTGTGGGGCTCGATCCACAGCCAGATGGAGCAGACATAAAGAAAGGGGCTACCACCAGACTCTGCCTTATTCTCAAATTAACAGGGAGGCCCGAATCTGGCTGAAGATAGTCTGCTCGTGCCTAATCCCGGGGGTGCACATGACTGATGTGACCCGGGACCGTGTTTGCCTGGTGTATGCACTGATGAAAGGGCTGGAGATTAATGTTGGGGCGGTCATCATATCCGCCATGAAGAGAGCGCGACTACACCAGGGCCACAGGTATGGGTTCGGTGGACTAATCACCACCTTTCTCCGGGGCCTCGACGTCGAGGAAGAGGCTTTGGATTACATCCCGCAGTTGGAGCGGCGGGCCTTGGACGTGACCAAAACTAAGGCCCCCGACACCACACACGGGCCAGTGCTGACACTTGGCGAGCGACATGCTTGTGATGACCAGTACATGGCGCGGATGTTTGGAATGCAAATGCTCCAGCTCAGGATCGGTGGGAGGCCAGCCACGGAGGAGGAGCTATGGCAGCTCGAGCTGGATTACCCGTTTGGCAAAAACGCCAGGGCTCTATGCCGAGTGGGGCCAGCCTTTGTAGAGCCGACAGACGATGAACTCCCCACGGACGAGGAGACACGCCGGGAGGTCTCCGATGTGGAGTCCGATGACGACGACAGAGGCGACTCGGACATGGGCGATGAGGCAGCAGCACCTGATGAAGAAGTGGAATACTTTGACTGATCAGGGAGTTCCACCACCCAATTGTGTGATTTTTAATTTTTGTGAACACTGGGGACAATGTTCGGTTTAAGTGTGTGGTGGGGAGTAGTTAGGTGCTGGGCTGGGCTGGTTTGCTTGTATGCCTTCCTCGATATTTTTGTATGTATGTTTCCCTGTGTTTGTGAATTGCAAGTTGTTCTGTATTTGTAATTATTTGTGTAATTGATGTGTGTTGTGGAATGTTGTTGTTGCCAGCTAAGTCTGTAAGAATTTTTGTAAATATTTTCTTATATTTTTTTTCTATCGAAATGATCGATATTTTTAAAATTGTGTGAAAATATTTTGTTCATATTTAAACATATTTTGTAAATAATTTTTCCATCGAAATGATTGATGTTTTGCAAAATTTGTCAATTTTTGTTTTTGGGTTTCTCGGCGTTTGTTTTCGGTTCTTTTACCGAGAATAGTCCCATTGAACCAACGTCATAGTTAGTGATTGTTCCCTATGATGGATGGATGACGACCGTCTTAAGGGAAATGTAGTCAGTAGGAGTAGTGATTTTAATTTATTTTCAGTTTTTTCTTTGGTGGATTGCATCACGGAACCTGTAGTTACTATATTGTTGTGAAATGTTGGTTGCGTGTTGTACCTGATATTCAAAATGCAAAGGTGATTCGTATGAAAGCATGCAATTGTGTAAATATGTTGAGATACCTAGGCTGTAGAGTTCGATTCGGTGTGATTGAGGCTTAATTTGTGAATTCATGTAGTTAGCTGATTAAAGAGTCTATGAATGCATCTTGAATCGAGCATGTGCATAAAGTGTGAAGTGAGGTATTGTTATTCCATGCTATTGTGAAGTGTCTAGAACTTGCCTGGTGTGTGTACAAAACGAAATGAAGGAGGTGTATTGTAGGAAAGGATGTAGGCATTTCTTTGTTTTAACCGAGAGTTTCTATTTTTTTTCTTGTCATACTCCCCTTTTTATGTGATTGTATACCCTAGTCAGCCCGTTGAGTCTTTAGCCTATTATTTCTTTATTTTGTCCAAAAATGTATAAACTGAGCTTAATTCTTTCTTTTCATTAGCCGTAAAGTCTATACAAAACTCTTAAGCGCTTAAGAAGAACAAAAATTTTCCCAAAGTGTCAAAGAGTGAGAATGGTGAAAAGAAAAAGAAAAGCAGAGTGAGGAAAGAAAAGAAAAGGTTGAAGGTGCACTTGCTATAACTAAATGATAATGAAGGTGCATGAAAAACCTTTGTTTTTGTGTCAAGTGTGCTTGATGAAATGGGCCATATGAAAGTAAATCATCATGAATGGGATGATGGAAAAAGAAAAGAGAGAAACAATGTCCATGAGTTGATGGGAATGTGTTGAAAAGACGCTTAAGGATGCTAGTGGCTATTATTGGCTAATCCAATATATACTAGTTCCATAGCTTCCATTACAACCCATTAAAGTCCTACGTGATGTTACATTGCATTTCTTTATATAAGTGGAGTAATACACTAAGGGCAAGCTTATGGGTCATGACATGATGCATGTGAATTCTTTTGGGAGAGAGAGTGAAATTAATTTTTACATGCCCCTACTTGAATGTTTGTGTGTCACATGAGCAAAAAGGGGAAGATTCTCTTGAGTTGTGAGGGCACATGCTTAATGAAAGATTGATTTTCGTGTCAGATATCTTGATTAGCTGATTTGCATGAGTTTGCCGATATCGAGAGTCGATTCTTAAAGTTTAGGAAGTATTGATGTATTAAAGGGCATTGCATTGTTAAGACCATGCATGTTTTCTTGATGATTTACAATATTGAATGATCGGTATGACCGTATCTCAAATTGTCGCACCATAGTGGCGAAGGTTGGGATGTAATTTGGATGAATTGTGTGTTTGTTGTTCGAGGACGAACAAGGATTTAAGTGTGGGGTAAGTGATCTTAGGCAGATTAATATGCCCAAGTGATACTCAAACGTATCATTTTTGCCTTGTTTATCGTGCAATGTGTATACGTTTTCATGTAATTGGTAATAAAATGTGAATTTATACTAACCAACATGATTAGCATTGTTTTGTAGGTAAAATGTGATTTCGAGAAGCTAAAATGCATGTTGGAGGATATCGGAGTTGGACTTGGAAGCGAGCAAAGGAAAAAGCATTGGACTGCACCAATTAAAGGGGCTCCGCGATGGAGCCGTGTCACACTGCCATCGCGGAGGCATTCTGCCTGGAGGGTGGAAAATGCATAACTTCCAGTGGAGCCTCGCGACAGCTCCGTGGCACGGTGGCAAGCCTCCGTGTTGCATGTCGTGCCACGTTGATGCTATATACCTGGACCCCCAAATTCCAGTGAGGGTCCGCGTCCACGCCGTGTCACGGAGGCAGTGCTCCGCGATGCACTCCGTGACACATTGCTTGTTATTCCGGGAAAAATTCCCATTAGTATAAATAGAACACTTAGGCTTATTTTTCATAATTCAGACTTGGTGGAGCAAGGACGTGGGTTACAGGCAGTTGAGGGACGAAAAGTTCAGGGTTTTTTCTCTCCTTCTTTCTTCTTTCACTCAATTGTTTGTATGATTAACACTTGTTTTAGGATGATTAATCCACAAATGAGTGGCTAATTCCCTTCCTTGCTGAGGTTATGAACATTCGTGATGAATTTTGATTATTGAATTATATGGTTTTTCATCTTCTTCTTCCATGTTGTTCTATTAATTCTTGTTGCTACTGCATTGGTGTGTGGCCGACGTTAATGTACATCTAAAAAGTACGATTTCACTCAAGAGAGGACGAAATTGGAAAGTTGTGAATTAATAGGGTATTGTTCTTAACTTAATTTGGGAAAATTGAGTTTTGATGTGCTTTCCTGATAGAAATATGCTTGAAAGCCGTATTAGTCAATTTAAGAACCGGAATTGTATTGCTAGGTCATGAATTGCATTTGATCACAGAAATGTAGACGGATGGTTTATGATTCTTAAGTGAGATTAAATACGATAGTTTTAACCTCTAGGCTAATGTTCTTGGCTAGCAACTGGAAGAAAAGATTAACCAATTTATGATTATAATCATGTTCATTACATGTTCTTAACCTTGGCATGCTCATATCCATAGTTTAAATTCAAAGTAATTAATTGTTGGTAGTTTTAGTACATAATTTATAAAACAAACTTTTCAATTGTTGGTTACATTGTTGTCAGCATATTTAGAAGTGAGATAGAATATAGTATACTTAAGCAATTTTTACTTATCCAGAGTCTCCTTGGATCGATACTTGGCTTACTTAAGCCACTTACTACTTGTTTGACCACGTGCACTTGCGTGTCGGTTTTTAACCCCAACCAAAGCACCGAACACCAGGTCCTTCATGAATTTTGCATACCCTAGCATCTGCTCTAGTGCTTCAACCAACGGTATGTTCACCGATAGTTGTTTAAGCATTGAAAGGAATTTTTAGAACTTAACGTTGTCCGCCTTCTTATTCATCCTCTGAGGGAATAGTGGCGGTGGTCGTGGAATAGCCTTATGCACTTGGGTTGCCCTTTGATCGATGTCACCTTCCTTCTCACCTCTAGGGGCCTCTTGCAACTCACCATTTTGTATCTCAGCACCCATCTCTTCTTCCTCAATCACGCTCTCTTTCATCCTTTCAACTTCAACTGGGAACGGGGGGTCAACTGTGGTCTTACCACTCCTAGTCATCACTTCCGTGTAATGAGCATCGTTCTTTGGGTTTTGGAAAGTGTTGCTAGGGAGTGTACCCTTTTGCCTAGGGCTTATTGATGCTGACAATTGCCAAAGTTGGTGTTCTATCTGCTTGATGGCAGTGGTGTAATATTCCACTTTTTGACCCATGCTCGATAAGTCACTTCAAATTTCTTTTAATTGATCATTAGTGGACCTCACCTTTTTCAGCATCTTAGCCATCATGCTCTCCAACTTTGATTGTCCGGCCTCCCCTTCTCGTGCATTGGGAGGCGTATAGACTCTAGCCTGGTCATTGCTATATCCATCATTCCTTCTCCATTCTCCCTCGAGCTCATGACCACGACTCCTGTCTTTGAACCCGTTCCTATTATAGTTGTCTGTATATTGGTTCCGACCTTGATTTCCAAAACCTTGGCGCCAATTGTCTTGTCAAGACGCTTGGGCGTTGGCCCAAAAATCCACCACTTGGCTATCTAGGAAGTTTGCCTCCTCCTCAGAATCTGAGTGATCAACTCCTTACTCCCTTCCTTGAGTTCCCACTGCATTTACCTTTTTGGCTTCGGTTCACATGCTATGCTTTGTCAGCAACTCCAATGATGTGTGTATGTGAGCCAACTCTTGATCGTTTTCTTCTTCCTTCCGTCGTTGGTGTGCAGTCAAACCAACAGCATATGTACCTGCCACTGCATCAGCCTCCCTCGTATGCTAGGCCCTGTTTTTCTTAGTCACCCTGTAAAGGATAATGGCTGCTTCCTCCCAAGTGTGACTCATCAATGCTCCTCCAACCACCGTATTTGCTACAGCTTTGGTGCTATTATTCAGAGACCTGTAAAAAAATTTCAACAAACTGTCATATGGAATTTTGTGGTTCGGGTACTTAGTCAACTTCGTTTTGAACCTCAGCCAGGTTTCATGAAGTGCCTCTGTCTTAATTTGTTGGAAATTATAGATCTCATCTTTTAGCTATAACATCCTTGATGGGGGAAAGAATCTCTCCAAAAAAGCCTGTTTAAGATCCCTCCAGTTGGTTATGGAGTCGTTGGGCAACTCCGATAACCAAAAAGTAGCTTCCCCTGATATAGAAAAAGGGAAGAGTCGGAGCCGTATGGTATCCTGGCTTACTCGGAGCAACCTGTACGCCTTGCATATTCCTACGAAGTTCATTAAGTACAGGTTGGCATCATCCGCTGCGTGGCCACTTAACACCCCCTTCATGTTTAACAATTGAATCATGGTGCTCGTAATATCAAATTTGACCCCAACGGGCTGTGTTGGTGGCACAATTGCTCCAGTTGACCCCACTTCATCAATATCTGGGTCCTCATCATAGAAGAACTAAGGGGAAAATCTCTGAGCTTGGTTGCCCCTCCCATGTCGACCAGCATTTACCACCTCATCTCTGTCATCATCAGCCTGCTAAAGTGTAGCTAACCAAGCCCTTTTTGAAATGTCTCCAAAACTGAGAGGTAAATTGGGTACCTCAATTTGAAATGATGGATAAGGGCACTCAATGCAATTGGACCAACTCCAGGATATATAGTTTGGCATAATCCTCCACCGAGTCTGTGGTTTTAACCGATAGAAAATGAGCAGCCTTGGCCAACTTGTCTACCACAACCCAAATGGAATCATATTGTCGATGAGTACAAGGTAATCCTGTTATGAAATCCATGTTAATCTCTTCCCATTTCCAAGTGGGAATGTTGACATCCTGAAGTACGCCTCCCGGCCTTTGATGCTCAAACTTTACTTGCTGACAGTTCTGACACTTGGCTACGAATTCTGCAATATCCTTCTTCATGCAATTCCACCAATAGATTTCCCATAAGTTGCGGTACATCTTGGTGGCACACTGATGGATAGAATACCTGGATCCATGAACCTCACACAATATCTGGCTCCTCAAATCGTCCACGTCCGGAACACATAAGCGGCCCTATTACCGAAGCACACCATCTCCCCTGTGGGAGAAGACTTCCACCTTTTGACTTTAAATAGCTTCCTTCAGCTTTACCAAAATTGGATCCTTATATTTTCTAGCTTTCACATCAGTCACCAAGGACGATTCTGATCCATTCTGGACAACAACACTGCCATTAGCCAAGTCAACCAACCTCACTCCCAACCTAGTGAGTCGATGCACATCTTTTACAAGCTCCTTCTTCCCCTCTTCCACATGGGACACACTCTCCATAGAGAGTCTACTAAGTGCGTCCGCTACCACATTAGTCGTACTCAGATGGTAAAGGACACTCATATCATAGTCCTTGAGTAGTTCCAACCACCTCCTTTGTCAAAGATTGAGATCCTTCTGAGTGAACACATATTGTAAGATCTTATGGTCTGTAAATACATCCACGTGGACCCCATACAAATAATGTCTCCATATCTTCAATGCGAGCACCACCGTGGCCAATTCAAGATAATGGGTCGGGTAATTCTTCTCATGGACTTTCAACTATCTAGAGGCATATACTATCACCTTCCCACATTGCATCAACACACACCCGAGTCCGATTCTGGAAGCATCACAATACACCACAAAACCATCAGTACTCTCGAGAGAGTTAACACCGGTGTTGAAGTAAGTCGAGTCTTTAACTCTTGGAAGCTCTTCACACGAGTCTCCGACCATTGTAACTTCACCTTCTTCTGGGTCAATTTGGTCAAAGGTGCCGAAATAGAGGAGAAACCTTCAACAAACCTTCGATAATAGCCAGCTAAACCCAAGAAACTCCGAATATCCGAAGGATTCACCGATCTAGGCCAATTCTTCACCGCCTCGATTTTCTGGGAATCTAACTTTATGCCCTTGCTTGATACCACATGGCCAAAAACTGCTACGGAGTTCAACCAAAACTCTCACTTGCTGAATTTGGCATATAATTGACGATCCTTGAGATTCTAAAGCACTACTCTCAAATGGGAGGCATGCTCCTCCATGCTCCGAGAGTATATAAGGATGTCATCAATGAACATGATCACGAACATGTCCAGGTACATCTTGAACACACTGTTCATTAGGTCCATAAAAGCTACAGGAGCATTCATTAGTCCAAAAGACATAACTACAAACTCATAATGACCATACCGCGTTCTGAAGGCTGTCTTCGGGATGTTGTACTCCTGAACTATGAGCTAATGATACTCGGATCTGAGATCTATCTTTGAGAAACACTTGGCACCCTGAAGCTGGTCAAATAAATCATCAATACTGGGTAGAGGATACCTGTTCTTAATGGTGACTTTGTTTAATTACTGATAGTCGATGCACATCCAAAGGAAAGCATCCTTCTTTCAGACAAATAAGATGGTGCACCCCATGGAGACTTACTCGGTCTAATGAAACCCTTATCTAGCAGGTCCTTCAACTGATCCTTCAACTCCTTTAGCTCGGTTGGAGCAATCCTATAAGGAGGTATACATATAGGTTGCATGTCGGGCAGAAGGTCAATACCAAAATCAATTTCCCCCTCGGGAGGAATGCCTGGTAAGTCATCAGGGAATACTTCTGGGTACTCATGCACCATCGGAATTAACTGGATAATCGGGGTCTCGGACTCAACATCCTTAACCCTAACTAGATGACACATACAACCCTTGGAGATTATCTTCCTAGCCTTAAGATAGGAAATAAAACGACCAACAGGCATAGCAAAAATACCCTTTCACTCCAAGATTGACTTACTTGGAAAGCGGAACTCCACCGCACGGGTTCTACAATTAATAGAAGCATAACTCACATACAACCAATCCATGCCAAGAATAATATCGAAGTTAGTCATGGCTAACTCTAAAAGGTTTGTGGAGGTGACTTTATCCAATATAGTGATCAGGCATCCTCTATACACCCCCTTAGCTACAACCGAATCACCAACAAGAGTAGAAACTGAAAATGGTTTTGACAGAGTCTCGGGATTAACTCTAAAGCTACTAGCAATATAAGGTGTCACAAAAGACAAGGTAGCCCCTAGATCTAACAAAGCATAAAAATCAAGATGAAAAACATGTAACATACCAGTAACCACATCCGACGATGTCTCCTGCTCCTAACGGCTCGCAAGGGCATAGAACCTATTCTGGCGCTGACCGCTGGCTGAACTAGTTTAGGCACCCTTCTGAGGGGGAGGTGCTGTTGGAACAGCTGAACTAGCGACTGGCATTCGGGCTCCTCCGCCCCCTGATTTGGTCGAAGGGCAATCCCTGAGTTGGTGCTCAGGTTTGCCACACCCGAAACAAGCATCTATACCAACTAGGCACCTTCCTGGGTGATTCTTACCGCATCCCGCACAAGCTGGGAAAGTGCGCTCTATCTGCATGCCACCCTGGCCTCTCGAATCTGTAGCCTTGCTCCTCCGATCCCCTCATGATCTAATTGGTGCACTGGCTGACGACGGTGCTGGAGCAAAAGACCTGTGTTGAGATTGTTGGTGCTGTCTACCCCTCGATCTAGCTTGAGAAATCCCATAATTGTCTGTCTTAGCCCTCTTGGCCTCTCTCTACCTCCGATACACTGACTCCATCTCCTAGGCATACAACACTATGCAGGGAAAATCTATATCCTAATACAACATGGTCATCCTACAATCCTTATCCATGTAGTCTGCCACTCCATGCACAAATTAGCTCACTTGAGCCCTCTGGTCTGCCACCAACTCTGGCGCATACTTAAATAAACGGGTGAACACCAAAGCTTACTCCTGAACTGGCATATCACCCTACTTCAGGTTTACAAACTTGGCCTCCTTCAGTTCCCTCATTTCACGAGGGAAGAACCGATCCAGAAATGTCGCGTGAAACTCTTCCCAACCTATAGGGCCTGCCCCCACTGCCCTACCATCTCTCCATTGCTTGAACCATATATGCGCCACCCCTTTCAGCTGATAAGAGGCCAAATCAACACACTCTCCATTTAGTACCCCCATAACCTGGGTGATCTTTAGAATCTCATCAATGAATTCGTGCGGGTCCTTATCTACCTTGGATCCAAGGAACTCCAGTAGGTTCATCCTCAAGAAATCTCTGACCCGAGTCGCCGTCGCATTGCCATTCTATGGAATTTGCACAACAACCTGCTCATTGACCTTAGCAGTCAAGACCTATGCAAGCATCTGGATAGCTGCCCGAAACTCGGCATGGGCAACTGGCTCTGGTGCCTGGTGCTCCTGAACTGGTGGGGCTTGCTGGTGCCCATTACCGTTGCCATCCTCGTGGCCTTCACCATTCCCATTTCTCCTGCCATTCATTCCTCGAGGAGACATGATTCTACAATAGAGAATAGCATGAATTAGAAGGATAGAAAGACTTTTCATCACATGACATAGATCATCAAAGAAGGGAACATTTCCTAAACATCTTGTAGCTTCTTCGTCATAAGAGCGGCGTGCTTCACACCCATGAAAAAGACTCTACTTAATGCGGATTTTAGACACCCTTAGAAACTTCAAACCTATGGCTCTGATACCAAGGTCGTCACAATCCGAACATAGACCCGGATCTTATCACGGGACAAGGAGCCCCGAGAAACTCCAAGTAGACCCATGCATGAGCTTTCATCTAACTTCATATCACTTAAAGCGGAATACTAGACATACGATATAGCGGAAACATAAACATAACATAACATAGCATGATAAGCGGAACGTACTATAGATACATATCAGCTGAGTGCTACAATTAGTTTGAAAGCCTCTATCATACCAGATGGGTTGATGGGACAACATCCCCAACTAACCCAACAAAACTGAAACAAAAGAAACATCACCGTCTGGACATATGGCCCTCGGAACATGAGGACTCACCAAAAGGATTGATAGCTAACTCTGAAAGGGACTTCTGATGGAGGTGAGCCTGAGAGCTGGATCCTGTATCATGAAATGACACAGCATAGAAGGTGTGCGGTCAATATGTGGAATGTACCGAGTATGCAAGGTATGTAAAATGGACATTTAAAATATATAAAACTCATAAATGATCGTAAGAGTAGGAAAACATGCTCATAACATAAATATCGTAATATAACATAAGGCTCAAGATTTTCAAAACATTCGTAATACAATCGTAATCATAATCATAATAGAAAAGATTTATTGAACATGACTTGAGCCAATATACATAATCATAAACATGCATAAATCATGAGGAACAGTGGGTGATTCTCTTATCCGACATACCCTATATGAGCACACATGCAGCCCGACCTGTAACCCTAGTCAGGAGGCGTTCGTACCTTTCCAAAGGTAGAATCATGAAAGGTGTGATATCACCATGAAAAGGGGCCATTTGGGCCAAGGGACAATCACAAGGGAGGTCCCAACATATCCTACGGTGGCACGTAGTAATGAGATCCGGGGTAGAACCTAGGCCCGGAACCTACTTCGTGTTAAATACTACTCCCAAAACATATCTAGTGCTCATAGTATAATATGCATGAGATTCATGGGATAGTTAAATCATGATAATCATAAACATGCTTTTAAATTCGTGAACTAGCCATGAGAGCAAGGCTTGTGAGTCGACCAAAACATAATTCGTAAATCGTGGGATTCATGCATACTTGTCGATCATACATATACTTTACAAATCATCAAATCATAATGGGTATTTGAATCAATCCATATTTCAAATCATAAATCATGATGGATTTGTGAATATCAAAAATTGAAGTAAAAATCATAACTCGGTTTATCATAGAACATGCATAATTAGGCTTAGTTTAGTATAAATTGAAATCAATAATTTTATAATCAAAATAGTTGTAGAATATGGTCATAATTAAGAAAATATAATATAAATCACAAAAGAAATAACCCATCAATAGATCATTAGAATCCCACAAGATTTAAGTTAAAACCCATAAGATTTGTGATCAAATTTCATAAATTAGGAGAAATTAGGCATGGGTGTGAATGAAAATGCCTATTCATAACCCTACATACCTGGATAAGATCAATTCTCATCACTCCTTGAAAGCCCAAAGGGAAATTGATGAAGAACACCTTGAAGACTAGCTTGATCACCTCTAAATTTTCTAACTTACATGCATGAGAATGAATAGGCTAGGAGGGATAAACCTATCTTAATACACCCCAAAAGTTAACTTAAAACGACGTAGTTTAGGACCTTAGAGAATAGAAATGACAAAAATACCCTTAATGAAAAATCCCTAAAAATCTGCACTGGGTGAACTAACAGACATATCAACGAGTCGTTGGAGGATACCACGACTCATGGTATCCATCCATCATCTATACTGCCAAATACCTAATCTCAGGTTCAACCCACTACTCTACAAGATGAGTCATCCTTTCATCCAACGGGTCATTGATTCGATCATTACTTCCTCCTAAAGATCATGTAGTTCTCCTTACAATGAGCCTCACCACGACTAGTTGTTTCCTCCAACAAGTCGTGGTTAGCTTCTATTAGGTCCACTGGAAAATATTGACAACCCATACAATGAATCGTGACCACGACTCATTACATCTCATGACGGGTCGTGGGATGACCCGTTACATCCCCAAATGTTGAAGTCCACTACTCACCATGGTTACAAATGATGACTCATTGTTCCAAACAATGAGTCGTTACATCACTCGTTATTTCGACTGTCACCAGACCTACACTCCCCATGACTGAATCCAACGGGTCGTTGGTTAGACCAATGATCTGTTGGGTCTTTTGTCCTACACATGTTTTCCAGTATTTTTTTCAGTCAACTTCCATTTTTGATCCCGGGTCTAAACTTAGGCGCTTTTAGGGTATTACATGAGGACTCAACAGAGACTGATGCTAACTCCAAAAGTTGGTTAGTGACGGGCTGTGTCTGAAGATCGGAGCCTGTATCATAAAAAGATACAGCATAGAGTATCCGTTCAGTACGTGGAATGTATCAAATATGTAAGGTAAGTAAAACCACTTAAATAAGTAAAATCGTTTAAAACATGCATAATATAAAACATCGTCAAAACAAGAATCTGAGAGTAGGGCTTGCATGCTATTTTTTGAAATCATCATCTGAACATAACATAATATCATAACTGAATCGATTAACCCAAAGCTGAAATCTGATAATCATAAGTAAAACTGAGCATTGGGTCAAACTGCTTTAGAACATGTATATATATATATATATATATATATATTATTACTAATAAACATGCATAACTGAAATCATGAGGAACAATGGGAGACTCGTCATATAACCTACATAACATGATAGATGATAGAGCTTACGTGGTCCCAACTATCACACTCAAGTGGGTAGAGCCGTCTAAAGCCTTGCCAGAGTTAAGGACGATACAAGGATGTCGATACCAAGATGGAGGCCCATTCGGGGCAGGGATAGCTCACAAGGGAGGTCCCAAAGTATATATGATATGTATAAAACCTACGTTGGCGCGTAGTTTTGAGGCATAGGCTCGTCCAACCCTTATCCTACTCGATGCTAGACACTACTCTCAAAACATGCATATTCTCTCCATCATTTTTCAACGAAGCTTACCATTGTCTATTGATAAAGCTTAAAAATCAAATACATATCAATCTGAAATCATATATGAGGAGCTTTTGCTCATTCCATACTACAAGTTGAAAATAAAGGGGATTCTTAGCTCCAAAACCATGTGGTAAGCTTAATCGTGAAATCATTAATCATAGTTGAACATATGGGCTCTACCCAATACTTTAACATGCTTGAAAATACTTATTTCACTTGAAAACATGATTATAAACATGGGTAAATTGAAAACATGCTTTTCATCAATAATATCTCATCATACTTGAACATTCATCATAAATCTCAACTTTCATGAGCTTCTCATAAATGGGCATTTTAGTTTATAAAGCTTGAAACATGATTATAATTGAAAACAATGTAAAACTTGTCCATGAATCACAACTCAATAGTGGAAACATATTTAGATCATACCCATGTAGAAAATTACAAATTTCATACATTGGGTTAAAATTTGATAGGATCAACATGACAATTTTCATGATTTAAAGAGGGATTGGGCATGGGTGTGAACAAATTCACCCATTCATAACCCTACATACCTGATAGATCTGATTCTACCACTTTTCTGATTGCCCAATGAAGAATTGAAGAAAACTTAAAGATAGCCTAAACTTGATCACCTCCTAAACCCTTCAATTTGCATGCATGGATGTGAATGAGCCTAGAATAGATTTATCCTTCAGAAAACACTCCATTTCAAGCCTAAAATGATGTAGTTTAGGACCCTAGAGCTTAGGAATAATGAAAATACCCTTAATGAAAATCCTGGAAAAAACTGAATTGCCAGTGACAACAGATGTCAGTACGGTCCGTTGTGAACTCCTACGGTCCGTTGTTACCTTCTGTTTTTTAAGCCTAAATTCAGGTTCTCTGATCTCCTACAACAACCGGATAGGACGGGTCGTTGCTAGCTCAAACGACTCATTGCTGCCAGTCGTCATCACCACTGCCTTAACCTAGGATCCCTTTAAATAGCTGCTGACAACGACCCATTGTTACCTGTGACGGGTCGTTCCACGACTCGTCACTTCCTCCTTGACCAAGGACCAGTCTCACCACGACCACCTCCAATGACTCATTACATCAAACAATGAGTCGTTCCTAGACCTATCACTCCAAACTCCGAACCTTCAATACCTGACCACGAGTGTCTCAATGGGTCGTTGGAACCTCCAACGACTCGTACCACGAGTCATTTTGAGACACATTTTTCAGCCTTCTACCACTTTTCATTTTTAAATCCTGAGTCTAGTCTTAGGTACTTCCAGGGTATTACAATGTCTCCCCCTTAAGAACATTCGTCCTCAAATGTGGGGAACATAAAGAAAATAGAGAAATGCAATCATCATACTCAATACTTATCATACAAGCTAAAAACTGACGGAATGACTAACTCCGATTTAAACTACCTGACTGAACTGAATTCATGAGTCATACACACCTCCATTTACATGAAGTAAACTGGGGCATATGAACTGAACATGAAACTAAATATAGTTTTAGGGAAAAACTGCTACCTCAAGTTGGAACTGAGCCGGTAAAGAATAAATGTGGGTATCTTGCCATCATGTCTACTTCAGCTTCCCGCGTAGCTCCCTCAACATGCTAATTCCTCCATAAAACTTTAAATGAAGTTACTTCCTTGTTTCTTAGCCTTCGAACCTACCGATCCATTATTTCCACTGGATCCTCCTCATAACTAAGGTTTTCCTTCACACCGACATTGTCCATCGGGACAACTAGAGCTGGATCACCCAAACACTTCTTTAAGAGCGATACATGAAAAATAGGATGCATGGAAGCTAATTCTGAGGGCAACTCTAATTCATATGCCACCTTGCCGAACTGCTTCACAATCCGATAGGGGCCAACATAACAAGGACTGAGTTTTTCTTTCTTTCTAAATCTCATCACCCCTCCTCCTCATATCGGCATAGGACTTTTGGTGACTTTGAGCTATTTTCAACCTATCCTATATGAGCTGAACCTTCTCCATGGCCTTATGGACTGAATTTGTTCCTATCATTGCAGCTTCACCATTTCAAACCAATCAATAGGCGATCTATATCTCCGCCCATAGAGAGCCTCAAACGGAGCCATCTAAATGCTGGAATGGTAGCTATTATTGTACGTAAACTCAATAAGAAGCAAATGGTCATCCCAACTACCCTTGAAGTCAACCAGACATTCTCTCAACATGTCCTCTAGAGTCTGAATTATCCAATCCGCTTGACCATCCGTCTGCGGGTGAAATGCTGTACTAAGCTTAAGCTGAGTACCCAATCCTTTATGAAATGGCTTCCAAAACTAAAAGGTAAACTGGGTACCTCTGTTTGATATGATGGATAAGGGCACTCCATCCAACCGAACTAGCTCTCTAATGTATAGTTTGGCATAATCCTTCGCCAAATCTATGTTTTTTGTCGGTAGGGAGTGAACGACATTGGTCAACCTGTCCACAACCACCCAAATGGAGTCATATTGTCAATGAGTGTAAGGCAACCCTGTGATGAAGTCCAGGTTGATTCATTCCCACTTCTTAGTAGGAATACTGATATCCTGAAGCATATCTCCTGGTTTCCTAGGCTCAACCTTCACTTTCTGACTATTTAGACACTTAGCTACAAATTCTGTGATGTCTTTTTTCATGCCATTCCACCAATAGAATTCCCGTAAGTCATCGTACATCTTGGTGGCACCTGGATGGATTGAATACCTGGAACCATGAGCCTCATGCAACATCTGATTTCTCAAATCATCAGTGTTCGGGACGCACAAGCAACCCTGATATCGATGCACACCATCTCCCCCTTTAGAGTAAACCTCTACCTTTTGATTTTGAATGACTTCCTTTAACTTTACCAAAATAGGGTCCTCGTCTTCTCTAGCTTTTACATTAGTCACTAAGGACAATTCTGATCAGTTCTGAACAACACCGCTATTGGTTGAGTCAATCAAACAAACTCCCAACCTAGCAAGTCGATGCACATTCTTCACCAGCTCCTTTCTCCCCTCATCCACATGGGTCATACTCTCTATAGAGAGTCTACTAAGTGCGTATGCTACTACATTAGCCTTGCCTGGATGGTAAGGACACTCATATCATAATCCTAAAGTAACTCCAACCACCTTTTTTGCTGCAGATTTAGGTCCTTCTGGGTAGTAAGCAATTTTACATCATTGAAAGAGATAATTGAGCTTGTTCAACCTTGTGATCAACCTTTTCTTGAATTCATCTTGTTCTTGCTACATGTTATTCAATATTTCATGGTTTAATAGAAGGAAATTGTTTTTCTTAATCATCTTTATAAGTTTGGTTTTATGTCTTCTATAATGAACACAATTCACAACCTTGAAACTATGAGAGGCTAAAACCTCCATAACAAGGGTTGTCGAAACCATGATGGATTAACAAGTTAGAGTTGCACAAAGTGAGTCTAAAACCAATACTAATTACTTATATTGTATTCTCTTCATCTTTAACGATTCTTAATGGTGTACAATATTAGGAAGTGCCAAAATTCTTTACTTGCTTTGGTCAAAGAGGTAGAGATTAGGAAAAGAGAATTACAACGGAGCCTTGATCTTGATGATCATTATATTAACTTAAGTTGTGGTCGCAGGATAGTTATTTCTGGAACTTAGTGATAATGGTTAGTTTGCAAAACTCATAAGACTTGGTCGAGTAATTGAGGATAGTCATTCAATAGGGATTGGTCAATCGTTTGAATGAATCTAAGTTATCAGTTCTGTAAGTAAGTATTGGTAAAGATCACGAGTGTATTCCAAAAGTTTTTATGAACCCATGGGGAACACAAACCCTAGTTATCGTTTAATCATTGATTCACAAATATAATCTTAACTGCTGCTTATTTTTATTATTGATTTTTATTAGAATTCCCACATTGTGAAGTAATTACCATACAAGTTCATCTACCAGTTGTAATCTAGATCTTCCATATTCCTTGTGGGATCTATCCCAACCTCTAGTTGGGTTCCTTATTGACAACGTCCGCTTCATACTTCAGTTGGAAGTGTGGTTTGAGCATTATTAAAAAGTGGCGTCGTTGCCGGGAAGTACGGCTAAGACTAAGTTATTACCTTGTATTTGACTTATTGGTAGTTACTTTACTTTTTACGTTTTTTTCCTTTATTTTTCTTTTCTGACATCCTTAGGTTTTCATCTAGTGATAAACCCTCCACTCAAACACTCAAAGATGGAACATGATCAGATGCCAACCTTAGTGGAAGGAATTGTGACCAATGATACTTTGGCAGTTGAGATAATGAATTATGGAGATAATGGGAGTCTAGAATACATAGAGACGGTTAATTCCTTGAAGGGGATAGGGTCATATAGCTTAATCCCAAAGAAGCTAGACCTGGATTTAAAAAACCGTTCAACGTCACCGGCCAAACCATCTGTGGAGGAACCACCTATCCTTGAGCTGAAAGCACTACCTCCACATCTCAAGTATGCATTCCTTGGAGAAAACAACACCTTGCCGCTTATAGTTGCAGCAACCTTATTCAATGAGCAGGTGGAAGCTATGGTCAACATATTGAAAAGATATAAGAAGGCAAGCGGATGGACCATAGCTGATATCATCGGAGTCCTACTAGGCATATGCACCTATAAAATCCAACTAGAACCAGATTCTAAGCCAAGCATAGAGCATCATTGCCGCCTGAACCCTTCCATGCAAGAAGTAGTAATAAAGGAGATTATCTAGTGGCTGGACGCTAGGGTAATATCCCCCATAGCTAAAAGTCAATGGGTAAGTCTTATTCAATGCGTACCAAAGAAGGGAGGGATTACGGTGGTTCCCAATGCAAAGAATGAGCTGCTACCAATACGACCGGTCACAAGATGGCATGTATGCATGGACTACAGGAAACTCAACCGCTGCACTCAGAAGGATCACTTTCCAATGCCATTCCTGGATCAGATGCGTGATAGAATGGAAGGTGGTACTGCTTCCTTGACGGGTATTCAGGATACAATCAGATCACTGTTGCTCCAGAAGATCAGGAGAAGACCACATTTACTTGCCCATATGGGACCATTGCTTTCAAGAGAATTCCCTTCGGATTGTGTAATGCACCAACCACTTTTCAGCGTTGTATTATGTCTATATTTTCAAACATGGTAGAAGACACCATCGAAGTATTTATGAGTGATTTCTCAGTTATAGGTGATTCATTCGAATCCTTCCTTGAGCATCTAGGCAAAGTGCTGAAAAGAGTGGAGGAAATGTAACTTGATGATACCTGAGAAGTCATAAAAGTAACATCGTGCTGTGACTTTAAATCAGGCGTTGCATGGGAGGCAACCCATGGAAGGCGAAGTCTGAGTAGCCACAGGTATGTCCTTCTCTTTACATGCTTATATTTTGTGCTTCGGGGACGAAGCTCATTTTTTTAAAAGGGGGGGGGGGTGTTGTATTTTTGGGATATTTTGTTCGCCTGAGAGTTTTTCTTGTCGTGTTTCTTTTCCCTCAGGCATGTTATCTAGTAGAATCGGCATGTGTTAGGATTTTTTATTTTTAGTCGTGATTTTTTTTAATTAGAAAGTAACTTAGGAATACTCATCCAATGGATATGCACTACTTTTGTTGTTTTTGAAAAATTGACCCTATTAAAAAATTTTGCTATGTATTTGTGACAACAATGCATAATTTCTATGGGTTGGTTTATGTCATTTAGTTATTAATAGTGCTAGTCTTGTTAAGCCATATGTGAACCAGACAAGTAAAGTAAAAATAGTTCATGTACCATGTGTGAGTGAGGCCTTAGTATTTATTGCGGTATGTTGTTGAAGATCTAGAACTTGTCTAGTTGGTCTCTGCATAGGTTGAGGATGGTTGGTTAGGATATGATCATTGGCCATTTTTGTTTTAGCTCACCTTTTGCCTATATTGCCCTTCCAAAGTGTCATGAATCCCTTGATCCCAAGTTTGAGTCTTAATGGACCATATTTCTTTGATTTACCTGTTAACCGTACCCATTTGTTTATAATGAACCTGTTTGGCCCTGGTCCTTCCGTGGATATTATGAACCTACACATAAGCAAAATGCTTAAGTTGATGGTGGCTAAAGTAGGGGTGCATAAATGGTGGGAGCGGGAGAAAAGGAAAGAAAAAAAATAAGAGAAAAAAAATGGTGAAACATAAGGTGTGGTGAGGTGAAAAAGTCAAAAGCTGAAAATTTGAGAACATGAAAAAAGAAAAAAAAGAAAAATTCAAAAGAGCTTGAAATTGTTGAAAAATGTGAAAAATCATCTCACCCATGCAAATATTCTTAAAATGGGAAAAAGGAAAGAAAAGAATACAAAAAGAATGAAGGGTGAAATAGGAAAATGGTGTAGCCAATGGATGTAGTGCCAAGGAAGGGATAGTTACTCATAAAATCTTTCATCTTTATCAAGTCCAGCCCTAAGCCTACATTACAAGCCATATCAAGTCCTATAGTGATCTTAATTTGACCATCTAACAAACCAAAGCAGAGAAAATAAGGTCAAGCCTATGGTATCTGATGCATAATACTTGCAGTTCTTTTGAGAGAGTGAGTGTTGCATTTGCCTAGTCCCATGTTTCATCTGATACTTCATATTAGAGTGGGGACTTCATTTTTTGTGAGGGTACATGGATTATGTTTTCTTTTACCATTGGTCTGTGTGTAACACATATGTGATGACTTGATAGCTTGTTGGTAGCTAGATGACATGTCTTGATCCCTGAATATGATTTTTTGATGTTGCTTGCAATACATTAGCTGATAATGTTTCAAGAGGAAGGGTCAATAGAGTTTGTATATATAGTGCACAAATTTGTTTGAGTTTTGGCTGTAGTATCTTAAGTTTATTTTCTAGTTGAGTGTCATGTTTAATTTTTCTTTTTCTTTGCCTGGGGACATGCAAAAGTCTTAAGTTGAGGGTGTTGATGTGTTGTGGGTTTACAGAACTATTCACGCTCAAAACTAAAAAAATAGCATGGACTTAGGTGTATTTATGTTGATATGAGGCACTTTTCCTTTGATTTCAGGATAAATGGGTGTTGGAACAATAAATTGCAAAAGAAAGCTAAAAGTGTGCAAAAAAGGGCAAAAAGTGCAATCCACAGTACGATCCGTAGGATGGACCTACGAGTCATACTGAGGGCCTTGATGAGAAGCTAAAAGTTTAACCTGAAAGATTGATTCCATGAGACTTGTTACGAATCGTACCATGATTACGAGTCGTGGTAAGCCAGTCGTGATTAAATCCAGAAGAATTGCACAGGAGGCTGATTCTCAGTACGAGAGTACCCTACGATCTGTCACATGAAGGTATGAGTCGTACCATGCTGGTCGTGGTGGAGTTCAAACAAAGTTCAAAGTATCAGGATCAATTCACGGGTGCAATGTACGAGTCATAGGATGTTGGTACGAATCGTACCTTGGTCTAAGACTTAGCCAAAATTCATCCAACACTTTAAGCCACGAGCTGATGCCACGGTCCGCGAGAAGCCCCTACAAGTCGTAGGAGGACCTATAACGAGGTCAGCTTCAGATATGGAAAGCAGTCCTGTTAGTTTAGGAAAAGGATTCTTGTGTATATATAAATACTTTTTATGCTTTATTTTTCATAGAGGACGACAAATAGACTTATGTCTAGTAGGAAAACATTGTAGTAAGCAATTTTACATCATTGAAAGAGAGAATTGAGTTGTTTCAACCTTGTGATCAACCTTTTCTTGAATTTATCTTGTTCTTGCTACTTGTTATTCAAGGTTTCGTGGTTTAATTGAAGGAAATCGTTTTTTCTCAATCATCTTTGTAAGTTTGGTTTTATATCTTCAATAATTTACATAATTCACAACCTTGCAACTATGAGAGGCTAAAACCTCCATAGCTAGGGTTGTGGGAACCATGATGGATTAACAAGTTAGAGTTGCACAAAATGAGTCTAAAACCAATACTAATTACTTCTATTGTATTCTCTTCATATTTAACGATTCTTAACGGTGTACAATGTTAGGAAGTGCTTGAATTCTTTACTTGCTTTGGTCAAAGAGGTAGAGATTAGGAAAAGAGAATTACAATGAAGCCTTGATCTTGATGATCATTGTCTTAACTTGAGCTATGGTTGCAGGATAGTTATATCTGGAACTTAGTGATAACGGTTAGTTTGCAAAACTCATGAGACTTGGTCGAGTAATTAAGGATAGTCATTCAATAGGGATTGGTCGATCGTTTGAATGAATCTAAGTTATCAGTTTTGTAAGTAAGTATTGGTAAAGATCACGAGTGTATTCCCAAAGCTGTTATGAACCCATAGGTAACACAAACCCTAGTTATCCTTTAATCATTGATTCAAAAATATAATCTTAATTGCTGCTTATTTTTATTATTGATTTTTATTAGAATTCCCACATTGTGAAGTAATTACCATACAAGTTCATCTACCGACTGTAATCTAGATATTCCATATTCCCTGTGGGATCGACCCCAACATCTAGTTGGGTTCTTTATTGACAACGTCCACTTCATACTTTAGTTAGAAGTGTGGTTTGAACGTTATCAAAAAGTGGCGTCGTTGCCGGGGAGTACGACTAAGACTAGGTTATTAGCTTGTATTTGACTTGTTGTATTTACTTGACTTTTTACGTTTTTTTCCTTTATTTTTCTTTTGTGACATCCTCAGATTTTCATCTAGTGATAAACCCTCCACTCAAACACTCAAAGATGGAACATGATCAGGTGCCAACCTTAGTGGAAGGAATTGTGACAAATGACACTTTGGTAGTTGTGATAATGAATTATGGAGATAATGGGAGCCCAGAATACACAGAGATGGTTAATGCTTTGAAGGAGATAGGGTCATATAGCTTAAGCCCAAAAAAGCTAGACCTAGATTTAAAGAACCGTTCAACGCCACCGGCCAAACCATCTATGGAGGAACCACCTATCCTTGAGCTGAAAGCACTACCTCCACATCTCAAGTATGCATTCCTTGGAGAAAATAACACCTTGCCGGTTATATTCGCAGCAACCTTATCCGATGAGCAGGTGGAAGCTGTGGTCAACAGATTGAAAAGATACAAGAAGGAAATCGGATGGACCATAGCTGATATCCTCAGAATCCAACCAGGAATATGCACCCATAAAATCCATTTGGAACCATATTCTAAGCCAAGCATAGAGCATCAACGCCGCCTGAACCCACCCATGCAAGAAGTAGTAAAAAATGAGATTATCTAGTGGCTGTACGTTGGGGTAATATACCCCATAGTGAAAGTCAATGGGTAAGTCCTGTTCAATGTGTACCAAAGAAGGGAGGGATTTCGGTGGTTCCCAATGCAAAGAATGAGCTGATACCAACACGACCGCTCACAAGATGGCGTGTATGCATGGACTATAGGAAACTCAACCGTTGCACTCAGAAGGATCACTTTCTAATGCCATTCCTGGATTAGATGCTTGATATATTGGCAGGTAGAGGATGGTACTGCTTTCTTGACGGGTATTCAGGATACAATCAGATCACTATTGCTCTAGAGGATCAGGAGAATACCAACTTTACTTACCCATATGGGACCTTTGCTTTCAAGAGAATGCACTTCGGATTGTGTAATGCACCAACCACTTTTCAGCATTGTATGATGTCCATATTTTCAGACATTATAGAAGACACCATTGAAGTATTTATGGATGATTCTCTGTTGTAGGTGAGTCATTCGAATCCTGCCTTGAGCATCTGGGAAATGTGCTGAAAAGAGTGGAGGAAATATACCTTGATGATACCTAAGAAGTCATAAAAGCAATGTCGTCTTGTGACGTTAAATCAGGCACTGGATGGGAGGAAACCCATGGAAGGTGAAGTATGAGTAGCCACAGGTATGTCCTTCTCCCTACATTCCTATATTTTGTGCTTCGGGGACGAAGCTCATTTTTTTAAAAGAGGGGGGGTGTAGTATTTTTGGGATATTTTTGTTTGCCTGAGGGTTTTTCTTGTCGTGTTTCTTTTCCCTCAGGCATGCTATCTAGTAGAATCGGCATGTGTTAGGATTTTTTATTTTTAGTCATGATTTTTATATAATTAGAAAGTAACTTAGGAATACTCAGTCAATGGATATGCACTACTTTTGTTATTTCTGAAAAATTGACCCTATTTAAAAAAAAATCCTATGTATTTGTGACAACAATGCATGATTTCTATGGATCGTTTTATGTCATTTAGTTATTAATAGTGCTAGTCTTGTTAAGCCATATATGAACCAGACAGGTAAAGTAAAAATAGTTCATGTACCATGTATGAGTGAGGCCTTAGTATTTGTTGCGGTACGTTGTTTAAGATCTAGAACTTGTCTGGTCGGTCTCTGCATAGGTTGAGGATGGTTGGTTAGGATATGATCATAGGACATTTTTGTTTTAGCTCACCTATTGCCCTACCCAAAGTGTCATGAATCCCTTAATCCCAAGTTTGAGCCTTTAATAGACCATATTTCTTTGATTTACCTGTTAACCGTACCCATTTATTTATAATGAACCTATTTGGCCCTGGTCCTTCCTTGGATATTGCAAACCTCAACATAAGCGAAATGCTTAAGTTGAGGGTGGCTAAAGTAGGGGTGCATAGATGGTGGGAGCGGGAGAAAAGGAAAGAAAAGAAAAAGAAGAGAAAAAAAATGGTGAAACATAAGGTGTGGTGAGGTGAAAAAGTCAAAAGCTGAAAATTTGAGAACATGAAAAAAGAAAAAAAAAAGAAAAATTCAAAAGAGCATGAAATTGTTGGAAAATGTGAAAAATCACCTCACCTATGCAAATATTCTTAAAATGGGAAAAAAAGGGAAGAAAAGAAGACAAAAAGAATGAAGGGTGAAATAGGAAAATGGTGTAGCAAATGGATGTAGTGCCAAGGAAGGGATAGTCACTCATAAAATCTTTCATCTTTATCAAGTCCAGCCCTAAGCCTACATTACAAGCCATATCAAGTCCTACAGTGTTCTTAATTTGACCATCTAACAAACTAAAGCAGAGAAAATTAGGGCAAGTCTATGGTATCTGATGCATAATACTTGCAGTTCTTTTGAGAGTGAGTGTCTCATTTGCCTAGTCACATGTTTCATCTGATACTTTATATTAGAGTGAGGACTTCAATTTTTGTGACGGTACATGGATTATGCTGGCTTTTAACATTTGTTTGTCTGAAACACTTAGGTGATGACTTGATTGCTTGTTTGTAGCTAGATGACATGTCTTGATCCCTGAATATGATGTTTTGATGTTGCTTGCAATACATTAGCTGATGATGTTTCAAGAGGAAGGGTCAATAGAGTTTGTATATACAGTGCACAAATTTGTTTGAGTTTTGGCTGTAGTATCTTAAATTTATTTTCTAGTTGAGCGTCATGTTTAGTTTTTCTTTTTCTTTGCCTGAGGACATGCAAAAGTCTTAAGTTGAGGGTGTTGATGTGTTGTGGGTTTACAACACTATTCACGCTCAAAACTAAGAAAATAGAATGGACTTAGGTATATTTATGTTGATATGAGGCACTTTTCCTTTGATTTCAGGATAAATGGGTGTTGAAACAATAAATTACAAAAGAAAGCTAAAAGTGTGCAAAAAAGGGCAAAAAGTGCAGTCCACAGTACACATCCGTAGGATGGAGCTATGAGTCATACTGAGGGCATCGATGAGAAGTTGAAAGTTTAACTTGGAAGATTGATTCCATGAGACTTGTTACAGATCGTACCATGATGGTATGAATCGTGGTAAGCCAGTCGTTATTAAATCCAGAAGAATTGTACAGGAGGTTGATTCTCAGTACGAGAGTACCCTACGATCCGTGAGATGAAGATACGAGTCGTACCATTCCGGTCATGGTGAAGTTCAAACAAAGTTCAGAGTATTAGGATCAACCCACGGGTGCAATGTACGAGTCGTAGGATGTTGGTACGAATCGTACTTTGCCCAACACTTAGCCAAAATTCAGCCAACACTTTAAGCCACGAGTTGATGCCACGGTCAATGAGAAGCCCCTACAAGTCCTAGGTGGACCCATGATGAGGTCGGCTACAGATATGGAAAGCAGTCCTGTTAGTTTAGGAAAAGGATTCTTGTGTCTATATAAATATTTTTTATGCTTTATTTTTCATAGAGGATGACGAATAGACTTAATTCTAGTAGAAAACCATTGTAGTAAGCAATTTTTACATCATTGAAAGAGACAATTTAGTTGGTTCAACCTTGTGATCAACCTTTTCTTGATTTCATCTTGTTCTTTCTACTTGTTATTCAAGATTTCGTGGTTTAATTGAAGGAAATCATTTTTCTCAATCATCTTTGTAAGTTTGGTTTTATGTCTTCAATAATGAACACAATTCACAACCTTGCAACTATGAGAGGCTAAAACCTCCATAGCTAGGGTTGTGGGAACCATGGTGGATAAATAAGTTAGAGTTGCACAAAGTGAGTCTAAAACCAATACTAATTACTTATATTGTATTCTCTTAATATGTAACGATTCTTAACAATGTACAATGTTAGGAAGTGCTTGAATTCTTTACTTTCTTTGGTCGAAGAGGTAGAGATTAGGAAAAGAGAATTACAGCGGAGCCTTGATCTTGATGATCATTGTCTTAACTTGAGCTGTGGTCGCATGATAGTTATATCTGGAACTTAGTGATAACTGTTAGTTTGCAAAACTCGTGAGATTTGGTCGAGTAATTGAGGATAGTCATTCAATAGGGATTGGTCGATCGTTTGAATGAATCTAAGTTATTAGTTCTGTAAGTAAGTATTGGTAAAGATCACGAGTGTATTCCCAAAGCTGTTATGAATCCATGGGGAACACAAACCCTAGTTATCCTTTAATTATTGATTCACAAATATAATCTTAACTGCTGCTTATTTTTGTTATTATTTTTATTTTAATTCCCCCATTGTGAAGTAATTACCATACAAGTTCATCTACCAGCTGTAATCTAGATCTTCCATATTCCCTGTGGGATCGACCCCAACCTTTAGTTGGGTTCTTTATTGACAACGTACACTTCATACTTCAGTTGGAAGTGTGGTTTGAGCGTTATCATCAAACCAAACAACAAGAATGTTATTAAACAACAACAAATATATAGTCTACTCAAATATTGTATTTACAATATAGTACACTAAAATACAATACTGTATATTATGAAATTATAGGAATCAAAATCCAAACAAAGTGTAATGGTCTGTTTGCTAAGCTGCCTTAGTAACTAGAATTGGTATAAATACTAGGATAGTAATTATAGAGTATAACAATTACGATGACCTTTTTATATGTCATAATATAATCATTGTGTAATCACAAACGCACTATTTGGTTGCACAAATTAAGACTACTATTTAAAAAATATGTACCTTTATAAATGATATTAAATTAGATATTTAGATATATATTATCTCGTAGAAATATAGTAATAATAATAATAATAATATATATTAACTACTATTATAAAAAATAATTGATATATATTGAATTAATAATATTTTAATTTAATTAATTATAAAAATTAAAGGTCACATTTTTAAAGATTGTCATGGAATGCACATTTGACAAAACTATTAATATTATAAATATAATGTAGCGACCCATTCGACTGTGATAACCCTGGAAATAAAAGTTTTACCATCTGATTTATCTACTAGTACGAAAAGATGGTGGAATTAAAGTTTTTCATAAGCCTAGTGATAGGACCGCTACAACGGGGATATAGTCACCATTACAGGACCTCTGTATCGGGAGACGCGATCCAGAACTCCATGTTTTTCCCATTTTCAAAACTCAGATCCTATTATAATAAGGTTTTGTCATTAAAAACGCCCTAAAACATGTCCTAGTTATTGTGGGAAAAGAAAAGGAAAGTTGAAGAGGAGAACTCCACCAACCCCGTCGGCGGGATCCTTCAAAGGGCATGAATTCGAAGCTCAAAAATGGAGTCCTACCATCATGTCAATGTTTGTTTGGCGCCCAGGAAGGATATGGCTTACCCTCGTGTTAGACTTCGATTAGTGATTTGTATATGTGTGTATGGTTGATGTGTTCTTGACAGGTGAAACATATATTATAATGCTAATGACAACTAGTTCAGTCTATAGCTAGTAATTAGTAGAGTGAGAGGAAATAGCAGTAGTAACAAGAAAGGAGAGAAGAACCTTATGTCATATTGTGATCATGGGGGGAGGGGTTACGAAAAGACTTTAATGTTAGATTCTCAAATTCCCTTCATAGGTTGAAGGTCTTACAGTTGCTTCCATGGTATATTCCTAAATAAGGGGTGGAGATTATATTTATACACTTATTTAGATATTTACTTGTGTGCATGTAGTTAATTTATCGCAGTAGGAGAAAGGGGGCTTCATAATTAGTATGGTCCTGAGTAACTAGAGCTCGTGAGGATGAACCCATAAATGATGGAAAACATAATAGGAGTGAGGATTTCGTAAAGACTAGAGTAATTGGTAGATACCAGTGTGGTTTTAGTAAGGGGAATTAAGTTCCCATACTTTTATTGGTCGGTAAATTGAAAGCCTAGGAACAAGATTACAACCAACGTTTCGAGTATCGATAAATTAACTTATATAATTGAATGGTCTTCGAACCATGATTGTGCTAGAAATTGTATTGATTAAATCTTGTTGTCGAATGCATGTTGTTAAGTGGATTGAATTGGGAGATACTATTCCTGAACTATAGGTGGAGTACGTGGCAACTGGTTGAAGGTATGATGTAACATGTTGAGACAGAAGGGCAATACATCCTTACCCTGAGATGGGAGGCTCGTGTTCGAGGTGAGTATCTGGACGAGCGAATTTATATGTGTATGAGTGCTCGTACCCGAGGTGAGCATCCTGGCGAGCAGTATGGTATGAGTACATAGACATGTATGATATAATGTTCATATGGCTGGGTGTACAGGTAATAGTACATATACATGTATAATATGATGTTCATACGGCTAGGTGTACATGTAAGAGTACACAGACAGGTATGATATGGTGTTTATGCGGCTGGGTGTACAATACATAGAGTTCCCTGCAGGTCATGATTAGAAGAGTAAAAATAAGACCCTTTAGTATATAAGTACAAATATACATATGTGTGACAAATGTATAAATATATAGATATGTGATAGATGTACAAATATATGGATGTATAGATATACAGATGTAATACATGATATACCGACATAATTCGGACATGATATGAGAGACACAGACATGAGGTAGTATTTGATGATATGGTAGAGTCATGGTAGTACATGATATGAATATGGTGCAGAGGTGTACAAAGGTAGATCAAAGAGGTGTAGATATTTGCTTGTATCTGTGCTCCTATGGGAACACGATTCAATTAGTATGATTAAATGCCTTCTTTATTGATGGCTTAATCGTGTTACTTGATGATTGTTGATAAATGTGTGATTGACTAGTTACCCGCGATTCGTGGGTGATTTCCTGACTTGGCAAAGTCTAATATAATTAAGCTAAGTTGATTTTGGGCTATTAATGCTTCATATTGGATTGATCTTGACTGTGAGAGTGGTTCCACTAATAGGTTTAAAGCTGGGAGCTGCAAAAAATAATATGATTTATCAAATATTAACGATGGCTAAAAAGAAGGTAACCGGCATAGGTAAAAATATCACAAAGTAGTTGAATGAATAGAAAATGGAATAAAAGAGCTTTGGCTAATGGAAATTGCATTAGGTAAGGGGTTATGGGATTATAGTCTTAAAAAGGGGAGTTGAAAAAGAGATGTGACAGTAATATCGAGACTACTTAAGAGGGTTACCGCTGCAGTTGACATGTCTCCACGGCCACAGGACCGTAGTAGAGGGCAAGTCACCGCTGCAGCGAGAGATGGTACCAGTGTAGGAATTGGGAGCTGATGAACTGATTGTTGAAACCCCGATGTATTCATAATGTGTTGGTGTACAACTGTGTACTTAATTGAGGAATAAATTAAGAACTGGACATAGCCTTTGTGTGTGTTTTGTTGTAATTAGTAAAGGTTAATCAATTGCATATTAATTATATATTATTGCATGAACTAATTTTAGTCGGCCGGTGATGCCTATCAATACGTGTGGTGTACTGATACTACCTTACTACACCTTTTTGGGTGTAGGTTGTAGCAGGAGAATTGCAGTTTCATTATTGATGAGAGCGATACTTAGTGTCAGCTTCCGTATTTCATCCATAGGGAAGCTGTGTCTTTTCTTATCAGTACTCTATGTAGAGCTCTTGCACCTGTATAGACTAGGTCTTGTGAGAATCGAGGTTTTTGAAAAACATTTTATTGAACTTCCAACATTGTTGATCTGTACAAATTACCGAAGATTGTAAATATTATCATATGTTTTTTTAAAAAGGGGTTCTCCTATTGAGCTAGAGTCGATATAGGTGCCCACACCATCCGTCCATTTGGGTCGTGTCATATCATGTCATAAAATTATTTAAATATTTGATAAAAATAATCTATTCATTCTAACTGAAAAATGAATGACATGCAATGTGAAATAACAAGTCAATACTACTAAAGTAAATAAATTAGAACCGAAATATAACATAAATTCAAAATTAAAAAAAAAAGTGAATATAATACTCTTGTGAAAAATTCCAACATAACTTAAAACAAGTTCCAACATAATTTAAATAATAATAATTCCAAAAAAAAAAAAGAAAAACATAAGTCTATAACATTATTTCACAATAAAATTCTAATTTAATTAAAAAACTAGAATAATAACACATTTATGTTAAATAAAAAAAATACAAAAAATTATATAGAATCACAAGAAATAAAAGTTGAAAAATGAGAAAAAAGAAATGAAAGATAAATAATGTAAAAAAAATTGAAAATTAAAAATTTAAAAAAAATTACAAAAATAAAAACAACAAGAAAAATAAAAACAAAAAGAAAGAATTTAAAAGTAATATTGTAATTACATTATGTAATTACCCCCTCCTAAAAAATTAAAGAGTATAATTATCCCTCCCAATCACACTCAATTTTTTATTAATTAAATAATTATTTAACTAAATAAATATACTAATATAATTACACTTAATTATATTTAAATTCAATTCACAGGCAACTTTTCAAATAGGCCCAAAGACATGAGAAATAACCCCGAAAGGAAGTGAAAAGTAAACCAAAAGACAGCTTTTGTTGTTGGCTAATTCTTTACAGCCAAGTGTTGCACATCTTTACTCAAAAGGTAAATGTGGACATAAAACTTGCGAGTAACTTTCTACATTAATATGAGTTGAAGTCATAAAGTTATTGGTCAAAGTCTCAATCCTATCCTTGAAAAAGAAATGATCTATAATTGTTCATGCGTGTAAGAGTATGTTGAAACCTAAACCTCAGTGAATTATAATGGTAATTAGTGTGACATTTTTTTTTTAAAACTTTGGGCAGACTAATGAAGACAGATGTAACAAAAGACCCCCCGGTTTACATATTTGCACACCAATTAATATTTTGAGCATGAATATGAGTTGGTATAGGTTGGGATGATTCGGGTTAAGACTCGAAGAACTCAAATATATTTTTGTCAGGGATATAGTTGATATGTCCTAGATTCAATCTCACATATGACGGCGTCCAAATCAAACCAAACCAACAACGACAATCATACAACGCCGTCCAAAGCAAACCAAACCAACAACAAATTTAGCGGAAGCATCAAACACAGAAGAACATCAACTCGATCCGCGAAAATTGGTGATTATTTACAAGTAGGGAAGAATCGATTTATTTTGGCTCTGATACCATGTTGATATATAACAAGGGTTTTATTGAAGAACAAGAAAAGAAAGAATCAAAAAAGGCTAACTGAGAATTGAATACAATGATCTAGAATGGGGAAGGGGTGCCTATATATAGGCATAAACTAAAATCCTAATGCCCATAGGAATAGGACTACCTAAAATCCTAATGCCCATAGGACTACCTAAAATCCTAATGCCCATAGGACTACCTAAAATCCTAAGGCCTATTTGCTAACAATTATATGGGCTAACACATCAAATCAAGAGAGAAAAACGTTTTCTTATTACGTTTAATAGTGGGTTGAGATGAGAAAATTTTCAACATAATATTTGTAATTCAATTTGTTCGCAAGTTCCGTTGATCAAGGAGTTGATAACAAAGATCAATCTTGGTGGATACACATAGAGTCTTCGTACAATCGAAGAATATTCAATTACGACTATTGTCACCAGGTTTGTCTTGAAACCTATTCTTTTAGATGTAAATAATTTTTAAACACAAGTCGGTCAGTCTAGAATTGCTTTTTTTCTTCCGCTGCGTGTTATGAACACCCTGCAATCCTACGGTTGCAACATTAATCTGGCATTTCAGTTATGGTTGGTGCACTAGTATCGGATGCACAACGATTGTGAGCAAAGGAGCCATGATTGCAAATAGGGATGACAATGGAGCCAATTTTAAATTATGTGGGTGCGGGGCGGAGTGGGTTGTGAATTTATGCAGGGGGGATAAAGCAGGTCGCTAACCTGCTGACCATTGTCACCCTCTGCGCAAATTAGAAATTGTTATGGCTAGTAAAGAGAACATAGCAATCACGGTAGAAAAGAAGCAAGTATGGTGGTCACATCTCTTCTAAAGTATTAAAGTAAAATGCTTCGACACACCAAAGGAAGACGATTAGGTAAATCACATATACACTCAACAACATTAAATCAGTTGATCCAGAATGAATTACAACAGTCACCAACTACTTGAAAATATAATTCACCTGACTAACAATATATATTTGTGTTTTATTTTTGAGATTAACACGTCAGATTCAAATATCACCTGGACTGCAAGTTATGCAGGCCGGGGTGGGTTGAAAATGTAAAATTCTGCTATGCGGTGCAGGTTGAGGTCTTATGTGGCATGATTTTTAACTATATGCTATGTATGGTATGTATCAAATAATGATATAGATTATCTTATGTGCTTAATGTTGATATGATGATGTCTATATTCATGAATGTATATCTAGCATTCATGAGGCCCATTGTTCAAGTCCAGCAGTCTTATCTCTGATAGCCGATTCGAAGGTCTAAGAGTTCAATCCGTGGGAGGCCTATCATTGGGTCTAGTGGTTTTATCATGAAGGTTCACCGTGTATGTGTTAATTTTATTTTGTTTATGATGTTAGAATTGTTGTTCTTACTATGATTCTTTATTATTTATGTAATCACATTAAAATTTCTCATGCATGATAGTTTATAAATTTGATTAAGGGGTATGATAAGGAGGCGGGGGTCGACGACCTTATTGGGTCCTTGTGACCCACCATTTACTACATTATGAAAATTTCTATACTAGTACTCTATCGTGGGACATTTGATCTTGTTCGTGGTACTTCTGAATTTCTGTTGAAGTCAGTCAACCGCATATATCCGTGGTGGCAATTTATCTATGCATTGTCTTAATATTCTATTTTTGGGCTGTCCTAGTGTTTTGTACTCAGAACACTTTAGATTCTTGTTGATGTATGTTTAAGATCTAGCTAAACGTGTCACTTTGCATGCTAATAAGGACTAGTAATATGAAAGATGCAATTTAGCTACAACTAGAATAAAAGGTAAAAATGTCCAAGTTTAGTTGCAAGTGCAAGCCTTATGAAATTTGGCTAAAGTTTGAAATTGAAGGAATCACAGCTTTAATCTTGACTCAGTTGAAGTATGACGAATTCAGTAAGTTTATAATAAATTGGCTTAAATTTTTGCTCAAGACTTAAAAATTCGCTCAAATTTTCATGTATAAAAATATTATGAAATATGTATATCTCGTTCAAGGCTTAAAATTTTCACTCAATATTTTGTATAAGAAAAGATCGGTATAAAATATATATATATAACAGTATAAAATTTATACAAAGTTCATATTACGTTTTGAAAAATTTAGTATATCAACAACACCGTTGTATACAACTTTCATACAACTTTAATACGACTATAACAACATAAACTTAAATTCATATAACTTTCATAAAGTTTTATTCAAAACCACGTCAAATCTACATTAAATCATCCTAAATTTGAGATGTAGGCCCCCCCAAGATGTGCTCTAACTTTTGGAACTACACCTATTTTGAAATTATTTTAATTTTTCAAACCCAAGTTTCAACTTTGAAGCTTCAAGCTTCATCAATGGTAGAACTTGAGATTGAATCTGAAATTTTATTCAAAACCACATCAAGCTACACCAAATTATTCTATATTTGAGATATAAACTCCCCAAGATGTTCTCAAACTTTTGGAACCACGCCTAATCTAAAATTATTTTAATTTCAAAATCAAATTTCAACTTTGAAGCTTCAAAACCTTATCAATGGTGGAATTTGAGATTTTAATTTATAATTTTTTTTAATAAATTGGAGAAATAAAGAAGTAGAGGAGGAGGAGGAGGAAGGGGGATTGACAGTGAAGGAGAAGGAGAAGAGACTGATAATGAAGAAATATTTTATTTTTTTTAGATATGTTATGCTTCGTAATATATTTATTATATTTTGTAAATAAAGAAAACTATTATTATTTTTAGTAATTTAAAGGCTCAATTAGGTGCGAGAGATAAATTTTTCTAACATAATATTAATAGTCAGAAAGGGGGAGAGAACTAGAATGTATAATTTTTCGGAGGAAATTTGTATTGGCCATAAGGTACCAAGTAACATTTTTCATAATTACATTATTTTGCATACGAATTTTTATAAAAATATACAGTCTATTATAAAATATTACACTCACATAACTCATATTTTTATATTACACCCACATAGTTTTTTTTTTTGTAATAGTGCTTATACATAGTATACAACATTATACATTTACTGTACTGTCACACCCCAAATCTGGGGAAGCGTAACTGACACCCGGCCCCTTACTAGACCGAGATAGCAAAAAAAACTTGACTAAAAGAAATGATTGGGCCTACAAGGCCACCATGCTACTAAACCACAGACGACTCTAGACCGGCAAGGTCACATAACAAAGGCTAAAGAATATAATAAGGCCGCAAGTCACTGGACAACTAATAAAGAAAAACAATGATGCCGACCAAGCAACAATTGAAAATAAACAAAGGAAGGCAAGACCATATACAAAAGTTGAGATCAACAGACAAAAATCGCATATCCACAAAGTTTGAGAGTGCTAGTAACTGATGGTCGGGACAGGGCCCCGACCTACCAAATAACTATACACAAAACTAGCATATGCAAAACTCGACGGCTAAACCATTAGCTCCGAAAATAGGGAAGTGACATGACCTGAACGTAGATCCGAATCGTAACACAGGACAAGGAACCCCAAGAGGCTCCAAGTCGACCCATGGCATAAGCATATCTAACTTCATTCTCTTTAAGCGGAAGACTGAACATAAGACATAACGGAAATGTAAACGTAGCATAACATACCATAATATTCGATAGTACTAGACATACACATAAGTTGAATACTACATGCGGTCTGAAAGCCTCTATCATATAAGATGGGTTGATGGGACAATACCCCCAACTAACCCGGCCAAAGCTGAAACAAAAGAACATCATACATGTCTAGTCATACGGCCCTCGAAACATGAGGACTCACCAATAAGCTGGAAGCAACTCTAGAATGGACTAAGGATAGAGATGAGCCTGAGAGCCGGGTCTTTATCATGAAATGATACAGCATAGAAAGTATGCGGTCAGTACGTGAAATGTGCTGAGTATGCAAGGAAAGTAAAATGGATATTTAAAATACGTAAAAACTCATGAAACATCATAAGAGTAGGACACCATTCTCATATCATAAATATCGTAACATAACATAAGACTCAAGGTTTTCAAAATATTCGTAATACAATCGTAATCATGATCATAAGAGAAAAGCTTTATTGAACATAACTTGATCCATCATATGTAATCATAAACATACATAAATCATGAGGAACAGTGGAAGATTCTCATAACCGACATACCCCATATGAGCACACGTGGAGCCCGACTTGTAACCCTAGTTGGGAGGGTGTTCGTACCTTACCAAGGGTAGAACCACGAAAGACGTGATCACATATGAAAAGGGCTATTTGGACCGAAGACAGTCACAAGGGAGGTCCCAACATATCCTATGGTGGCACGTAGTTTATAAGATCCGGGGCAGAACTTAGGCCCCGAACCTACTCGGTGTTAAATGCTACTCCCAAAATATATATAGTGCTCACAGTATAATATGCATGAATTCATGGGCTAGTTAAATCATAATAATCATGAACATACTTGTACATACGTGAACTAGCCATGACATAAGGTCTGTGAGTCGGCCAAAACATGATTCATAAATCATAGGTTTCATGCATACTTGAAAATCATACGTATAACTTGTAATTCATCAAATCGTAATAGGTATTTGAATAAATCCATATTTCAAATCATAAATCATGATGGGTTTGTAAATATCAATAATTGAAGTAAAAATTATAACCGATTCATCATAGATCATACATAATTGGGCTTAATTTAGTAGAAATCGAAATCAATAATTTTATAATCAAAATAGTTGTAAAATTTGATCAAAATTCATAAAATATGATATGAATCACAGTTTAGAACAACCCATTGGTAAATCATTAAAATTCCACAATATTAGAGTTAAAACCCCATGAGATTTTTAATAAATTTTTCATAAATTAATAGAGATTGGGCATGGATGTGAATGAAAACACCCAATCATAACCCTACATACCTGGGTAAGATCAGATTTCAAAGTTCCTTGAATGCCTAAGGGAGAATTAATGCAGAAGAGCTTGAGGATAGGCTTGATCTCTCTTAATTCTTCCAAATTTTGCATGCATGAGAATGAATAGGTTAACGGGACTTAACCTATCTTAACATACCCAGAAAATATCATAAAACAATGTAGTTTAGGGCCCTAGAGCATAGAGATAATGAAAATACCCTTAATGAAATTACCTTGAAAATCTGCACAGATCGATCCAACGGGCGTACCAACAAGTCATTGGAAGATACCATGACTCGTGGTACTATCCGTCATATACACTGCCCAGGCCCTAATCGCGGATTCATACTACGGCTCAACGGGACAACTCGTTCTTTGACCAAACAGATCGTTGGGTCGATCGTCGCTTGTCTCTTGAATACCTTGAGCTTTTCCTCACAACGAGCCTCACCACGACTCGTTGCTGCCTCCAACGAGTCATGGTATCCATCCGTTAAGTCCACTAGAGATCTGACAACCTAGATAATAACTGGTAACAACGAGTCTTCATAGCTCACAAAGGGTCATTGGATGACCCATTATTTCCCTAACTACCAAGGTCTAGTACCAACCACGAGTACAAATAACGACTCATTGTTCCCAGCAACGAGTCGTTACATCATCCGTCCTATGCAATTTTCCAGTTTTTCAGCCAACTTTCCTTTTTGATTCCGGATCTAATCTTAGACACTTTCGGGATATTACAGGAAGCATACTAACCAAAAGATGAACTGGTAGACTCTTACTGTAGAAGTCGATCTGAGTCTCTATCTGCTCATGTAGCATGAATGCAACATCCACAGGAAAAGAGAATGTCAATACGGATAATATGTATTGATATGTAAGGATGAAAAATGATAACGTGATAGCAACTGCAATAGAGGAGAAAGAGAGATACAACCTTAACTCTGAGTGCCTCTAGGGCGAATAACTTATATCTCAACTGAAACTTAACACTGTGAAATAACATAACTGACCATCATATGCAATCCAACTAAATATGCTCACATTTGTATGCACTTCCCATTTGCCAAGCTCAATGGTAAATTGCCCATCCGATGGTAATCTGCTCAATTGAAATGAGGTTCAGTAGTGATATAGTAATGGCAGCCACACGAGGCCCATAATCTGCCCATCCGAAATTAGGTCCGGTGGTAAAATGTATAATGTTATCCCATGAAAATGTGTACTAAGACATGAACTCTTAGACTCTCGAACTTAACCATAAATCACTAATCTCTTAGGTAAGAAGTCAAGAATATCTTATTTGATAATGAAACATAAATCAATCTCTGGTATAGACTCTAGTAAGCTTGAATACGATTTAGAAACTTTCGAGATTAGGAACAACTAGAATTTTCACAACTATCTTTTTGAAAGGCTCAAGCTCAAGTGAGGGCATGAAACTTTAGCTCAATTAGGGTTCTTTTTCATACGAACTCTAGGTAAGAAATATAAGCTCCAACTTGTTCAATTTTATCCAAAAAGGGCGGCTCACATAATAAGAGTAATATTAATTTGACAAGTGAACCATACTACACATTATGAATTTCAAAGGCTAATAGCATAAGAATAAGGATATTCATATGAAGCAAGATTTTAAGTCATATAAGTAGAATGGATAACAACACTTCACTTAGAATTGATATTTACAAGGGTAGAACTAACAATATGACTACCACAATCTTGAGTAAATAATAGATAAAGAAACTTAAGATTTTGTGTGACCCGAAGAGAAGGGTTATGCCTTTAAATACCTTAATTTCTTATGAACAAAGGAAAAACACTATATCAATCTTGGAGAGAAGAGGCTGCCAAGTCTTCTTGAGTTAGAAATGAGTTTTCCTTAAAATTCTAGGAGGAGAGAAGCTAAGTAATCTAAACTTGCATGTAAGAATCTCTTCAAGGAAATAGCTTGAATGTGGTCTTACCTATGCTTGGAGGGTTGGAGGAAGGGAGGGAGATCGGTTCTACAAGTTGAAAGTGAAGAAAATGAGTGTGAAGATCGGGTAGAAGCTCTGTATAGACGCTGTGAAAAAGGCCTGACTTATGGTACATGGGCATTGTTATAGACCATAGATTTGATATGTGATTCGTAAATCATTTCTTAGGTTGGACTGGGGGAACATCAACCCTCTGAAATTTCATCTATGATGGTAAGATACGAATCATAAATCAAGTGTGCGGTTCATAGATCATTTCATAACTCTTATCTAGAAGCTCAAAATATCTTGATCTCCCTTAAGAGGATCAGATACAGTTCTTAGAATGAATCTGTGATTCATAGATTGGTTCATATATTGACTCAGCCTTGTACAATTTTTGAAGTTTCATCTGCGGAGCGAAAGTATGGCTCATGGACCATATTCACGGTTCGTAGATGTGTTTCATTGGTCCAAAATAGTAGCTTAGAAAAATGGGACTTCCATTTATGGTGGTGACTTGCTCTTCCTAAATTGTATCTACGGTTCATAGAATTCCACCACAAATCCTTAACCAGTAGTTCAAAACACAAGGCACTCCTCTGTACTTCGATTTGCGATTTGTAGAATTCATCTACGATTCCTATGTTGTTTCGTAGTTATTTCAGTGACTTTGAACACTTGGTTTTCACTCGTACACTGATTTATGGCTCGTACACTGATTTATGACTCATATGTTATCTATAATACTTGTATAACAGATTTTTTCTGAAATTTCTTACTTCCACTATTTTAACTCCCCGATATTTTTATGTTTGAATAAAGGCTCCATATACCATAATTACTCCGTATAACATATATAAAATTATGTACTAAGATCAGGGGTTCATTCCGAAGGTGCTAGGTGTTAAAATACCCCCCTAGGATGATATATCCTTGAATAATGACTGTGAGTACCAGTAGACTATCAAATTCTATAAAAATTTCGCTAGAGTTTCCTTTGCAATAGGTACTATCCCAAATTCTCAATCTCTTAACAGCTAACCAGAAAACATCACCATATGTCTCATAAGGCAAAAATCATATAACAACACATACCAAATATTATATCTCACATATGTTAAGAATAGTAAAAGATATCAATGAATGGGAGAAATAGGAAATAAAATTACATCAAGATTAACTGTGAGTCGAGAACAACTAGGAGTGCTTCTTCTTCATCTCTACCTTGACTTCCCATGCTATTTCCTCGACATTATTATTCCTCCATAATACCTTTATTGAGGCTACTTCCTTTTAAAATCTTGGTCAATCATAAATTATTTCTTTAATAGTTAATACCAATAAAAGTAATTTTCAAGTTAATTAGTCAAAAATATTTATTACAAAAAGTGTTTTTCAAAATATTTTTTTTTGAAACATTGGCCAAACAAAACTACTTGTAGTGGTAACAAAAGAGTTAAAAGGTTTTAAGATCCCACTCTTAAGTTAATCTATCCCTAGTTCCTACTTCAAAGCTTATCTTGATATTATTTCATTCTCCTTTTGGTAGTTATATTTTGACTTTTATCGTTAAGGGAGATTCTTTTATGTTATTGTAAGGTTAAGTAGAATTGCAATTGGTACCTCCTCATATGACAAGTTCTGAGAAATCTGAATATCCTCAACATGAATAATATATGCAGGATCCCCTATACACTTTCGTAGCATCGACACATGAAACACGGAGCGGAATGCCCTAATTATGAAGGCAACTCTAGCTCATATGCCACCTTCCCTATCCTCTGGATGATCCTATAGGGTCAAACATATCTTGGGCTAAGCTTTTTTTTTCAAATCGCATAATGCCTTTCATAGGTGAAATCTTCAAAAACACCCTATCATTAATATCAAACTCTAGTTCCTGGAGACACGTATCAGCATACGACATATGCCTACTTTGAGCTATCTGTATTCTTTCTCATATAAGTTTCACCTTCTCTACTACCTGTTGAACCAAGTTGGGCCCTAGCAATTTTGCCTTCCCGACTTTGAATCAACCAACTAGTGACCTACACTTCTGCCCATACAAAGCCTTATACGGGGTCATCTAGATACTTGCATGGAAGTTGTTATTATAGGCAAATTCAATAAGGGGCAAATGATCATCCTAGCTCCTTTTGAAATCTAACACACATGCACGTAGCATGTCCTCGAGCATCTGGATGGTGTGTCAGCTTGTCTGTCAGTTTGCGGATGAAAAGCGATGCTGAGTTTTATCTGAGTATCCAAACCCTTCTAGAAGGACTTCTAGAAATTGGCTATAAATTGAGCTCCTCTGTCTTAAATGATGGAGATCGAAACACCATAGAGCCAGATTATCTCACAGATGTAAAGCTAATCATAGTCCTTCATTGCACGTAGCCCTGAATGGTAGAAAGTGGGCTGACTTTATCAATCGAACTATAATCACCCAATAGAATTGTACTTCTGAAAAGTATGAGGCAAGCTTGTAATGAAATTCATATTGATCACCTCCCACTTTCACACTAAAATTTCTATATTCTGAGTCAGACCTCTGTGCCTCTGATACAAAACCTTCACCCGATGATAACTTGGGCACTGGGCTGCAAGCTCTATGATATTTTTTCATGCCATTCCGCCAGTAAATCTATCAGAGATCACTGTATATCTTTGTCACTACCGGATTTATTGAATAATGAGAAATATGCATCTGCCAAAATACTGAATCATGAGAATAATGTGCCTCTACCAAAATCTTCTTTAGAGGTTCCCCTACATTTGATACACACAGGCGATGTTGCTGCCTGATACCCCATCTTTCCCAAGCTCGAACAATGGTTGTTTTTGCTGTGGGATTTCTCCCCTTAATCTTGCCAACTATGGATCCTGATACTAAAGTTTCTTCACCTCTAACATGGGGGAAGACTCTGCTGTGTCTTGAACTACCACTCCCCCATCATCCCCATCCAGTAATTGAATCCCTGAAGACTTGCTAACTGTTGCAATTCCTTTATCATCTCAATCTTACCAGTTTCTACATGTCTCAAACTTCTCATAGGTTCATCTCCTTTGCCTCAAATTTAATTCTTTATGCTTAATTAAGTACTGTAGGCTCTTGTGATCTATAAACATATAAATGTGGACCCTATACAAGTAAAGATGCCAAATCTTCAAGGCAAATACAACTGCAACAATCTCAAGATCATGTGTGCGGTAATTCTGTTCATGCTTTCTTAGCTGTCTCGAAGCATAGGAAATAACTTTTCCATATTGCATTAAAACACAACCTAACCCAATCCTTGAGGCATCACTATAAACAACATAACCTTTCGTACCTTCAAGAAGAGTTAAGATGGGTGCTGAAGTAAGCCTATCCTTAACTCCTAAAAACTCTACTTGTAAACCTCTGTCTGCTGGAACTTGGTTGCCTTATCAATCAACTTGGTCAGCGGTGCAGAGATGGTAGAAAATACCTCTATAAATCTGCAATAGTATCCTTGTAAGCCCAAAAAGTTACGAACTTCCATAGGATTCAAGGGCCTCGACCAATCTTTCACAACTTTTATCTTCTGACTATCCACTCTAATACCTTCTTGATAACAACATGGCCAAGAAAAACTATATATGTTAGCCAAAAATCACACTAAGAGAATTTCACATATAACCTATGATTCTGGAGTTTCTGCAATATTGCACACAAAGGATCTGCATGTTTTTCCTCAAACCTCGAATATATTAAGATATCGTCAATGAACACGATTACAAACACATCCAAGAATGGATTGAACACCCGATTCATCAAGTACATGAAGATTGCTAGGGTATTGGTAAGTCCAAAAGACATTACCATAAAATCAAAATGGTCATACCTTATCCTGAAAGTTGTCTTAGGAATATCAACCTCCCTAAGCTGAAGCTAGTGATATCCTGACCTTAAATCAATTTTTGAAAAGAATCCTTCACCCTATATCTAATCAAACAACTCATCAATTCTAGAAAGCGGATACTTATTCTTGATGGTGACTTTGTTCAGATGCATGAAGTCGATACATATCTTTAAGGATCCATCCTTCTTTCTCACTAATAGCACTAACACTCCCCATGGAAATGTACTCGGCCTAATGAAGCCTTTCTCAAGCAGGTCCGTCAACTACTCCTTCAAATCCCTAAGCTTTGAACGAGCCATTATATTTGGAGGGATATAGATAGGTTGAGTACGTGGGAGTAGGTCAATGGCAAAATCGATCTCCCTTTCTGGAGGTACTCCTAAAATTCATTTGGAAAGACTGTTGGAAATTCACTAACTACCGAAACTGACTATAAAACCTCAAATCTCGAAGTAAATTCTTGTAGAAAAACATTAGATGTTGAAGACATGGTGCATGGGTGACGGAGGAAGTGACATCCCATCAAGTGAGTAACGAACGTACTTAGGGTGTCACCCCTTTGCCAGTGAAGTTGATGATCATCAGTCAGGCGACAGATCATCACTTATTACATTAGAGTTAGATTCTCCTACTCTAAGGGTGATAGAGAACCTGACAGACTGTCAAGTGATTGACGGCCCGTCACTTCGACCATCATTTAGGTCAAGTTTTGGGGACTTTCTTCTTAAGGGTGATAGTGGGGACGACAGACCGTCAAGCTGATGATGGCCCGTCACTTTGGCCGTCAAACATACCGCGGCTCAAAATTGCATATTTCTATATGTTTCTCCCAGGGGTATTTTCATATTTTTTCACTCTTTTAACCCCTAAACTACATCGTTTTGAGAATATTTTTGAAGGATTTAGAGGAGTTAAATAGTTCTCCTCCCTTATTCTCCACCTAGGCTTTCAGAACATCCTAAGCAGAATCCAGGGCTTTTCTCTCAAGAAAGAACTAGGGTTCTTTGTCAGTTGAAGAAATTCAGGCTTCTTCTTAAGGGATTCTTCTTTCAGGTATGTGGGGATTTAACAAGGAAATTTTTTCATCCTTGTGCCCTAAATTTATCTTCAGAAATCTTCTCCACTCTAGCTCTATAGGAATTACGAAGTAAGGCTTTTCAGAGAACTTATGAATGTTTCTTAAATTCAGTTGTTTTTGCAAGTTCCTATAACCCAAGTATATGATTTTCATGTTCTGAACTTAATTATAGTATGTCTTATAACCCTAGACTTTTAGCATGAATTTTGGATTGAACTTTGCATAATTTAAAAGCTGATCTAAATTGTTATTTTAACATGAGTTATTATCTGAGTATAGTCTACAACATGTATGTTTTCAATTTTAAAGTTAGAAATTTTTAGAACATGGGTATACTTAATATTTTCCAAGAAATGTCAGTCTATCAGTTTATCCACTTCATCTATCTATCAGGATTCTCAGTATTTTTAGTTATCACGTCTTAGGCTCTTAGGACACTTCCAGATAAGTAGTTCTGACTTATCCTTAGGCCACCAGTTTCGAGCTAATCAGTTTAGTTAGATATAATTAGGATTTCAGTTGGAAGTTGTACTCAACACCGAGTAGGCCAAGGTTCAAAACACCCAGATTTCCAGAACTACGTGCCATCATAGGCTATTAGCCCAAATGAACCCCAGTTGGTGATCACACAGTTTAGCCATTATACCCTGGCAAGTACAGTGGGCTTTTTTTGATGGGGTGTATACATCAAACTGCACGTTTAGCTCACGTGGTTATATATTGGTTAATAGGCACTCCCACAGTACAGTACAATCATAGTCCATAGTCTAGTCTAGTCTTCTAGATTTTAGGGTATGCTTATGACCTTAATTCAGATTATTAGTTTTTACAGTATTTTCTTAGATTTTCAGACTCTCTCAGTACTTATGATTTTAGACATGGTTATTGTATGTTATATTAGTCCAGTTTATGAATTATCAGTATTCTTATGTTTTATTTGATATCTAACAGACTCAGTACATTCCAAATGTTGATCACATACCCCTTGTATGCTATATCATTTTATGATATAGGCTTAGGTACCCAGTCTAAGCATCTAAGTTAGGCTTCATCCGATGATGTTCAGCAGCATTCAGAGGCGAGTCCTCATCTTATGAGGATTGGAGCTAGTTTTTACATTCAGTTGACTTGTATAGTTACAGAATTTAGAGTTAGCTGGGGACTTATCCTATCAGCTCATATGTAGTGGTGGCTTTCAGACAGAGTACTAGTGTTTCTATTTATTACTCAGAGTATATTTAAACATTTTTATTTTCTATTTATTTCAAAATTTATTTGTGAAATCTTTTGCAACTGTCACGCCCCGCCTTGGGGGGTATGACTGGCACTTGGTGCCCTATTAGGACCTGAACTACTAGACTACTGAGCCTAAGCACATCTAGTGCCTGGCTGGCTCTAACTCAGATTCATGGAATCAATGGGCTATATAACGGCTGTAAATACAGCCTCCGGCCGACTAGGTCTATAGCCACCTATATTGTATCATCAGCTAACCAGAATCATTCTCATATAGGGAAACCTATGCGGGCCGACAAGGACACCATGTTGTCTAGTTATCTCTAACTTAATATAATAAATACTAAACATCTACGTGACCAGAAAGGTCACCACTACTATCTGAATACGGCCCCACACGGCCAACATAAACAACAATACTAGACAGCTAAACATATGCATGGCCCCACACGACCGGCACAACTAACCACAGGGAAATATATACAGACTACAAGCCTCTAGGAATACTGATAAGATGGTCGGGACAGGGCCCCGACCTACCCGTACTATACAACAAAAGAAAATGAAATACACCTCTGAATATCAAGCTCCGGATGATAGGAGCTGATGACTCTGCGCTGGCTAGGATCACGAGGGATCGGCTCCTCGTCTATGAGTACCTGTAAGCAAGTAATGCAGCACCCCAAACGGGCGTCAGTACCACTGGTACCGAGTATGCAAAGCAAACTGATCATAACTGAATATAAACAACATAACTAGAAAATCTGAACAGTAGAAAATATCTGAAACTGTCTGAACTGATGGAATCTGAAACAGGCTTTTCTATACTGAGAATAAGGCAGGAGCATACCTGTCAACGTGGCGATCTGCTGTCTATTAGCTAATAAATAACATATATATACATATATATAACAAGCAAGGACCAATACCAGCCCCCATAAGCCGGAAGGTGCCAACCAACAAACAATCTATATACCCCTACCCGGGTCAAAACCATCCAAAAGTAAATCTCCACTCGTCTATTAACTACGAGCACCTCTACCGGCCCCCTGAGTCTCCAGGTCGGGCTATGGCCTCTGATTTAAATAACTTTGTCTGAGCCCGAAGGACTCCTGTACTGTAAACTATAATCTGTATCTGTATCTGTATTTGTAATCTGCCCCCTGGGCGCAAGCGCACAATAGGGTAAGCTATACTGCTATACTGATCAGCCTGATATGGGGAATGCTTCATCCCATCTTCGTCCTACTGCGGACGGCATACCACTCCTTGGAGTGGCATATCCCCACGCTCACGGTGGGTCAACACAATTACCAACCCAGGGGCGGTGAGGACGCTCAAAGGGTGCCCTCATAACACAAACAGGTCTCAACAAACAATAATCACATATAGCAAGAATGTTTAAATTAAAAATACTATCTGTACTCTGATTTCTCATTCTGAACTCTTTGTTGTGTTATACTGATTCTCATACTAACTATGCTGTATCTGAGATATTATCTGACTGTCTGATTATATTGTAACTGAGATATCATCTGATTGTCTGATATTTCTTTACTAACTTTTATTCTGAATATATATCATAATATCATAAAACATGCTTGCTAAATTCAAACTGGACTCAATTCTCGACTTCTGAGTTCTTTCTTCTATACATCACGCTATTTACCGTACTGGATTAATATCTTGCCGAAGGAATTAGCGTTACATACCTTCGCTTCGGAGTTCCCGACTAACTGGCGTAGTTCGGTCAATATTCCTGCTATTTCTCCCAACTGCATTCATATATATATCAATTAGAACTAAATACGCTAATATTTTGGAAGAAAATATCACTTTCAATATATATATAGCCCAAACTTAGGCTTATCGAAAAACAATCAAAAACTCGCTATTTCTCGAAAGTCCAGAAGGGAGAAATACTCACTTTAGGGATAGGAGTATATTAACACTAATTTGGAGCAATTCCACTTACCTTAGTTCAGTAGCATGACGATTCGCCAGCTGAATTTCACAAAACTAAATCCGTAGGAATGCTCTTTACTGCTCAATACCTCGGTATCTGGAGTTAATTTAAGTTTGGACCGCGTTTGACGGCGTAATCGGAAGGAAATTATCAAGAAACCTCGTCTCCCTCTATTTTCCCTCGACCTTACTGGAAATTATATGAAAAGTAACTTTAAAACCGAAGTTGGAGGCTTATATACTTGGGCCTGGACAAGGCCTCCGTGACACAGAGCCAAGGTGGAGGCCCTCCCTCCGTGGCACGTTGCCATCGCGGAGGGGCTCTGCCCCGGCTCCTTCCGCGATGGTTCGACGGATTTCTTATCCGGTCTTTCCTCGGGCCTTTTCCTAGCATGTATGGCATTCAAAAGCTCTTAACCAACATGCGAATAGGCTATCTATATGTCGAGAATTTACAGGGTGTAACAGCAACTCAGTTAACTTCCACTTAGTTCTCTATTTAATTCAGATCATGTCAATAATATGCTATGCCATGGGTTATGTCACGCCCCAAGTCTATACCCTGGACGAGACATGGTACTTGGAGTTACAAGTAACCCCAAGTCAACCCATGGTCTACCATAACACTGGCACTCTGAGTAAAAACATAGAGGAAACTTTCATATAATAACATAATACATATAGGAAGAAGAGCTAAGTCAAAAGTTTTATACAACTGAAATAAAGCTATAAATCTGAAAACTCTATTTGTGTCTAAAAGCCATCTATTTGATAAGTTGCTGGGACAAGATCCTAGCTAACTCTAAATATAACCAAAAGAAAATATGACTGAAAAGAAATGATCCTCGTCCTTGAAAGATGAGGACTCACCGATGATGCAGCTAAAAACTTCTGAGCGAGATCTGCTAACGTTGCAGGAATTGAGAACCTGCAGCTATATGATAAAATGATACAGCATAAAGGGTATGTGTCAGTACTTTTAATGTACTGAGTAAGTGAGAAAAATTATAACAGGATAATAAAAAAACTGACCTGGAAAGACGTGAAATGAACAACTAAAATACTGAAACTGAATAACAAAATAATGCTGAAATGATCAAAATGACCCTGTCTGATGGTCAAAGACATGCCCTAAATCTGAGATACTAATCTAAAGTACTGTATTGAACTAATCTGAACTGAATAGTCTAGATCTGTTGTAACTAAACTAATCTGAGGCAAAGCTGAACTGACTAGTGGGAGAGTCTATAACCGACATATAACCACGTGAGCTAGACGTGGAGTTCGATGTATACACCCCATCGATAGTACCCAATATACCTTGACAGGGTATAAAGGCATGAACTGAGTGATCACAGGTCTGGGACCATGAGGCTAATAAAATATATCTTACGGTGGCAACGTAGTTCTGCGAACCTAGGTGCGCTGGAACCCCGGTCTACTCGGTGCTAAGTCCTACTCCTACTGGATAGTCTTAAACTGACTACTAAGCTGATAGCTCAAAACTGGGGCCCAAGACTAAGTCTGGGAAATCTATCTGAAAGTACCCTGAGAGTCTTATCGGACCTAATTCTATACTGGCGTTCTGAGACTAGTTAGAGTTGCTTATCTGAAAGCATCGTAATCGTCTAAAGAACAAACTGTAATCTGAAACTAGGGTCCTAAGGCTGGTCAGAGCTTCTTATTTGAAAGTGTCTTGACCGCCTAGAGAACCACTAAAATTTGATACTGAGTCTAATACTGATAATTGGGAGGTATCACGGACACCTCAAGGATTAACTATAGTCAAACTGATCAGCTGACATTTTTGTATTATACCGGATATGTTAATAATTGACTGAGGCTGGACTAACAAACATCTGACTGAATTCTCAACATTTTCTAGTAATTTGGGAAACCCAACTGATAAAATCAATCCACAAGGAATAACTAGTCCAATAGAAAAAATTCTAGTTTACTGCATTCAAAGCTAGGGCTAGAACCATTCTTACAAGAATGAGTATTAACATGATAACTAGGTAGTGGAAATATGACAACAATCAACATAGACAATATTCCACATGCTATAAATGAAGTCTAACATATAATTTATTCACATTCAAAAGTCTCTGGGCTAGAACTAATAGAGAAGATAGAGAAGATTTTTAGAGACACAAGGGAAGAACTATTCCCTTGTTGAATTCCCACATACCTGGTGATGGAAATCCCTGAGAGAATCCCTTGAAGATATGAGGAGAATTCGATTGCCTTAGCTTCTGCTATGAGTCTTTCTGAGAGAAATTTTACGTTCTAACTTTTGAGGGGATGAGAGAAATGAAATAAACCATCGGTTATGTCACACCCCGCCTTGGGGGGTATGACTGGCACCTGGTGCCCTATTAGGACCTATACTGCTGGACTGCTAAGCCTGGGCACATCTGGTGCCTGGCTGGCTCTAACTCACATTTCTGGAAACAAAGGGCTATATAACGGCTGTAAACACAGCCCCCGGCCCATTGGCCTATAGCCTCCTGTACCTGTACTGACAACTGACCAGAAACATATCAATTTAGGGAATCCTATGCGGGCCGACAAGGCCACCATGCTGTCTAGTTATCTATAACTCAATCCTGACGTACTAGAAAGCTACGTGATCGGCAAGGTCACCACTACTGGCAAACTATGGCCCCACACGGCCAACAAAAAGAAAGAAAGAGTACTAACAGCTATACAACTGCACGTCCTCACACGACCGGCTCATCTAACCACAGGGAAATATATACAGACTGCAAGGCTCTAGGAATAGCAATAGAAATGATCGGGACAGGGCCCCGACCTACCCGTGCTATACAACAAAAGAAAATGAAGTACACCTCTGGAATTCAGTCTCCGGATGACAGGAGCTGAATACTCGATCGCTGACAGGAATCACGTGGTATTGCCTGCTCGTCTATGAGTACCTGCAAGCAAATAATGCAGTGCCCCACCGGGCGTCAGTACCGCTGATACTGAGTATGTAAAGCAATAACTGAAAGAAATATCTGAAATCAATAATATAACTGATGAAACTGAAGTAGAAGGAATAGATTAACTGTCTGATAATGTAAGTCATACCTTCTCTTAATCATACTGGAAGGAGTAGGAGTCATGCCTAAGGATTTATCGTTCTACTGTCGATCTACTCATATCTACTGTAACACAGTATAACATATCATAACATACATAGCACACACAAACCTTACCCGGCCCCCATAAGCCGGGAGGTACAACCAGCACAAAATCTATACCCCTACCCCGGTCATCCCGTCTCCTATAACCCTGTAAGCATCCTGCCGGTCACCTGGGTATGCGCTTGGGCTCGCTGAGCCCCTGACTATAACTGTACCTGAGTCTGGAGGACTCCTGAATCAACACCCCGGGCGTATCCGCTCGATGGGGGTGTATAAGGGCCGACCAAGGCACAATATGGGGAAAACTGGCATCCCATCTTCGTCCCCTGTGGGACGGCATGCCACTCCGTAGAGCGACGTATCCTCGTCCTCTGGCGGATGAGTCGATATAGCTATTAACCCTGGGCGGTCATGGATGCTAGGTAATCCAACCCCAAACAATACAACAGTCTCACTAGTAATACTATCTGCATATACCACACACTGAAGCTAATGATAATAAAGTGTTTGTACATACTGCATGCTGAACTGGTGATAGCGATATGTACGTATTTAATACATGCTGAGACTGATAATAGTATATATATGTAGATATAATCTCCTGCCATACTGTACTGAGTCTAATGCTGAACATGATATAGTATTTCTGCTGAAAACTATGTTGTATACTGAGCTTCTATAGTAACATGATTTACTAGTTCTAATATGCTTTCTAGCTTCATTTTAACTTATCGTTCTATTTCTGAGATGTCTTATAGATATTACATTGCTTTACTGGGTTTCAACTGAATACAATGATATCCTAACATTCTGTGTCACATCACATACTGAGCATGCTGTGCAGTTCCTAACACTTACGTTAAAATCTATATCGTGCTAGCAAGTCTCGCGCTGATCATAACATGATGTTTCTAATATCGTACCAACATTCGTAATAACACAGCACATAACTTCTGAATATTCTACTGGCCTTTAATTTACTTTACTATGCCGAACTTGCTATCTTGCCCGAAGGAACTAGCTTTACATACCTTATCCTTGAACCATTCATTTGTCGAACGAGACTCGGCCAGTACTTCAGCTATTTTCTCCCAACTGCATTCATAAATATGTCAATTAATATTAAATACAGCTTTACTTTAAAAGGCAACGTCACTTTCGATATAGTTTATAGCCTAAACTTAGGCTTATTGAAAGACGGCCAAAAACTCGCTATTTTTCAGAGGTCCAAAAGGGAGAAATATTCACTTCACAGCTAGGAACACATAGACACTAATTTAGAGCAATTCCACTTACCTTAGCTCGGTGGCTCGACGATTCGTCGGCCGTATTTCACGAAACTGAATCTGTAGGAATGCTCTCTGCTACTAAATACCTCAGTATCTGGAGTTAATTTAAGTTTGGACAACATTTAGCAGCGTAATCGGATGAAAATTATATTATTTCTTCGTTCCTTTTCCTTCCTCTGCGTTTGCCCTCTGTTTTCTGGAAATTTATAAGAGATTTAATGAGATTAAACCGAAGTGGGGCTTTATATACTTGGGCTTGGACAAAGCCAACGTGTCACGGAGCCAACGCGGAGGCTCCACCTCCGTGACACGCTTCCATCGCGGAGGGGCTCTGCCTCGGCTCCTTCCGGACGGTTCGACAGGTTTCTCGTCCGATCTTTTCCCGGGCCTTTCTCTAGCACGTATGGCTTTCAAATATGCTTAACCAACGTGCGAATAGGTCATTTAGGTGCCGGGAATTCTACGGGGTATAACATTCTCCCCCCCTTAAGAACATTCGTCCTCGAATGTACACTGTTATCTAGAGGACTACTTACTTTATTTTCTAGAAAAATTTCGACAGAGTTTCCCCTGTAATATGGACCATAGCAAAAGCCTGAAATGCAGAAAAGTCCAACACAGGTACTGCACATAATAGTCTAGGATCCACTGGATAACTAAGTATCAATCTTTCTCATTCACACACATACAACTATAAGGTACTGCATAAGTAATAATACGGACATACCTGTCGCCTGACTAGGTCTGAAATAGGTGAGGGTACTTAGCTTTCATATCTTCTTTAGCTTCCCCCGTCATTTCCTCACGGTTCCTGTTACGCCACAATATTTTGATAGACGCAACATCTTTAGTCCTCAACCTGCGAATCTGTCTGTTTAAGATAGTTATTGGAACCTCTTCATAGGCCAGTTTTTTTTTGTAACCTGGATATTCTGGACTGGGACTGTTCTGGATGGGTCTCCTATGCATTTCCTTAGCATAGATACATGAAATACCGGATGAACGGATTCTAATTCCGGAGGCAAATTCAACTCATATGCTACTCGGCCTGTCCTTCGACGAATCCGATAAGGCCCAACAAACCTCGGGCTGAGCTTATCTTTCTTGCTGGACCTTATTACCTCTTTCATTGGGGATACTTCAGAAATACCCAGTCATACACATCAAACTCCAATTTTCTGCGCCGCACATCTGCATATGATTTCTGGCGGCTTTGTGCAGTCAGTAAGCATTCTTTGGATAAGCTTTACCTTTTCCTTTGACTGCTGAACAATGTCTGGGCCAACCAACACTGACTCTCCGATTTCAAACACCGTTCGGCGATCTGCATTTTTGCTCGTATAATACCTCAAAAGGCGCCATCTGGATGGCTGAATGATAGCTATTATTGTAGGCAAATTCAATTAACGGTAAATGCTCACTTTGGCTATTACCGAAATCTAGCACACACGCTCGCAACATGTCTTCAAGCGTCTGGATTGTGCGCTCAGCCTGCTCATCTGTCTGAGGGTGGGAAGCTGTGCTTAGATTAATTTACGTCCCCAGCCCCTTCTGGAACAATTTCCAAAACCTAGCCGTGAACTGCGCTCCTCTGTCTGAAATAACGGATACTGGCACTACATGCAATTTGACTATCTCTCGGATATACCACTCTGCATAATCTCCAGCCGAGAAAGTAGTTCTAATTGGCAAGGAATTAGCTGATTTAGTCAATCTGTCAACTATTACCCATATAGAGTCATGTCTGTGTCTGGCACGGGGTAATCCTGCCACAAAATCTATATTCACCGCTTTCCATTTCCAAAGAGGCACAGCTATGTCCTGAGTTAACCCGCCTGGTTTCTGATGTTCTGCTTTCGCCTGTTGGCAGTTAGGACACTGGCTACAAATTCAGTAATTCCTCTTTTCATATCTGGCCACCAATAGTGTTTCTTTGATATCATGGCACATTTTCGTCGCGCCTGGGTGAAGAGAATAGCGGGCGTAATGCGCCTCGCTCATAAGCTGTTGGCCATGCCCCAAAATATCTGGAACACAAATGCGGCCTCTACATCGCCACACTTCATCCCCGGTTATCTGAAAATATGTCACCTCTCTTTACTGAACTTTGTGTTCAAGTTGAACCTGGCTAGGGTCTCCATACTACCGTTCCTTTACTTCCACCACTAACGACAACACTGCGATATTCTGTATTATCGCTCTGTTATCCTTTATTTCTGCTATGTGAACGGCTAAGCCAGCTAACTAGTGTAATTCTCGGGTCTATTCTCGCTGTTCAGGCTGCAAGTATGCCAACTCCCCATAGATTTACGGATAAGGGCACCTGCTACCATATTAGCCCTTCCTGGGTGATACAAAATTTTCACTCTTTAAGGCATAAACTACTGCAGCTAACTCCAGGTCATGGGTAAGATAATTCTTTTCACGTTTCTTCAACTGCCTGAAAGCATAAGCTATTACTTTATCATGCTGCATCAACCCTCTGTATCCCCTGGCGATACTAACACTGCAGCTGATGTTAACCTGGCTTTTAACTCTTGGAAGTTCTGCTCACACGCCTCAGTCTACTGGAACTTTGCTGCCTTCTGTGTCAATTTAGTCAGAGGTGCTACTAAGGTGGAAAATCCTTCCACAAACCCTCTGCAGTACCCGGCTAACCGCAGGGATTGCGTACTTCGATCGGAGTGGTAGGTCTAGGCTATGTCTTCACTATTTCGATTTTCTGTATATCTATCTGTACACCAGTCTCTGACACAATGTGACCAAAAAGGCTACTAAACTCAACTAAAATTCACATTTACAAAGAATTGGCATATAACTAACGGTCATACTGGTTTATTATGCCGGAGAATCTGACAAGTAATCTACCGGTATAGCTAGAGCTTATCTGGCCTTCTGGCCATATGCTAAGGCTACTTGTTGCTAAGGTAACCTGAACGACCTTCTGCGCACCTTGTGCCTTTATCTGATCAGAGGATCCTGATATTGATCATGACCTCTAATGATCTGGCTGCATAACCTTAAATAACTGAATAGTCGGGTTGAATGACCCGAATGTGGCAGTAGTCTAACAATGCTCTAACTATTCTACTTGAGTGCTTATAGTTCATGCATAACCGCAGACTTGTGGGCATCTAATTGCTCTATTATTTTGCTTAAACCACTGTAAGGCTCTTAATTAAACTTACTCCCAGGCGATCAATCTCTGGATCTTCACGGGGAGTCTACTGATCCCCTGGTCTTAATAAACACTATGCTAGCAGGGTACTATCAATTTCTTACGCCTTGTGTGTATCCACTTGGATTTATACTGCTATTCTGGGGAATTCCCAGTCTTATGAGCTATTCTGTAAATACTGGCCTTTTGCTAGGGCTCTGTATCTAAATATCTTACGAGAACCAGCTGAAGTACTAGTCTGTCGCTGACTACTGATGTGGACCCTTCCTTGGGGTACCCACGGGTATTCTGACTGGGACGGCCGACTGTCTTATGGGGTGTTCCACATAATAACTGCTAGGTTGGTTAAGACCGACTCTCACCTACAAGGCGGGAAACATGACGTACGACCACTTAACATACTAGAACAATTCTGGTATTGCTAATTTCTAAAATTTGCCTATTCGGCCTCTAATCCTGGTTCTAGCACATATACTACTGTTACCGATCTTCAGGGATGCTTCCCTGCTAATGCAGGCGCCAGCTGGTCGGTAGACCGTCTAACTGCACCCTTATCATCTAGTCATCTGGTTTAGGCCATTAACTCTGATAAGCTCCTAGAGCCTAGATCTGGCAACAACACATAAATCTATTAATTTAATAACTGAGAACTGAGATAGTTTCTATGACTTCATACGTAATTCACACTTAATCTGTCCTTTCTCTTCTCCTTTCCCTTTCTCCTTTCTTCTCTCCTTTTCTTTCTTTCTTCTCCCCTTTTTTTTTTTGGCAAGGGGGGGGGGGTCCTGCAATGCAATCTGTACATGTTTTCTATTGCTAATCAGCATCTGTGATTGTACCCCTTAGGCAGCTACTCACAGCATACCTACTATCTGTATATATATATATATATCAATAGCTACGTACAATATGTACTGAATTCTGCGGTAATACATAATCTCTGACATGCTCTGCTGAGTCTCATCCCGTACATGATACACCGTTTCTACGACCTAATAATATCTCCTGCCCTGACTTATCATTTCATTGTATTGTCACCCCATTCTGAAAGTAACATACATAAACACTTTAGTTATTGTCTGCTGTTTGAAATTCCGCCACTCTTGCAATGTGGGGTCAACGTTCGAATCTTGTGGCCTTACTTGGCTTATATTAAGAGCCCATGACTGTCTGCTGGGCCTTATCTCTAGGCCATACTAGATTAGAATTACTGTATCAATAATTTCTTAACTTTTCCATAAACGGGCATACTGCGGTATTCCAAACCACAATCTTACTGTCAGCCCGAGGCTTAATCCTTAAAACGATACTCTATCAATCTAGGGGGGTAATTCTAATTTCCCCACAAGGTCTGACATTCCTGCTTCTTCCTCTCATCTTGCTTAAGCTGAACTCTGGGGTTCAAGGTACCTGTTCTTCATTGTTAACAAGATTGCTGGTCCAGTATCAGTTCATACTTCCCCTGACTTGCAGTCAGACCTATCTGATTCACATGACCCCTCACCTTTTTGATATCACAACCGGATCATAACTACAATCTTACAGGTATGTCTTGCTATTTGTTAACATACGTGGCGGACTTGGCCTTCTTCTGACTCGACTTGACTATTACCCGGCATTCATCACTAACAGGTCTTTTACCCCTGCTTCGGGTAAGCTATCGGTCTTACTTTCTCTACTGGCTTATTATCATAAGGGTCTGCACAACTTACGTAATCCTAGGGGCTCTTTATACTTTCTAATACTTACTAGGATCAATCAGCCCATCTTTACTTACCGCTGGATTTGGCAACCCCATCTCAAGCCTTATGCCCCTTTACTATACTGGCATCAAAATCAAGAGGTAGGAATAGCCCTTTTCTTATTGCAACAAATAAAAGTATTTAACTGTACCATATCCAAAAAGATGTATTTGGGATTCCTGCATTTCCCTCTCTTTCTTATACTTACCTGGTGGTCTTTTACCTTGTCTGTAATCTTAATTAGATCTTATGTTGCTAATAAATAAATCAACTCGTATGTACGTTACACTCCTGACTTCCTATTTTGATGTTATCAACATATACTGGGAATAGTACCGATAAAGGTATCATGCTAGGAGGTTTCGAGTACCTCCTCCTGCTACTGTAGTTATCATGTAACTGGCTGATGCCCTCTTCTGTTGCTATATCTTATCTTCTGCCTGTGATATGATAATGTTGATCTACCTTTGTATCTGTAATCAAAGAATACGGTAAGTTTTTAGAGACTCCACCCTATACTGTACCGCTCTAAAGCACGACTGACCGAGAAGGAAGGGTAACCATCCTATCATGCCTCGCAGCCTCCTGCCTATAGTATGTGGTGCACAACACATCCATAGGCAAGACTCTACTTAGCACGGCTTGCAGACTCCCTGGGACACGACCTGCTCTGATACCAAGTTTGTCACACCCCGCCTTGGGGGGTATGACTGGCACCTGGTGCCCTATTAGGACCTGTACTGCTGGACTGCTAAGCCTGGGCACATCTGGTGCCTGGCTGGCTCTAACTCACATTTCTGGAAACAAAGGGCTATATAACGGCTGTAAACACAGCCCCCGGCCCATTGGCCTATAGCCTCCTGTACCTGTACTGACAGCTGACCAGAAACATATCAATTTAGGGAATCCTATGCGGGCCGACAAGGCCACCATGCTGTCTAGTTATCTATAACTCAATCCTGATGTACTAGAAAGCTACGTGACCGGCAAGGTCACCACTACTGGCAAACTATGGCCTCACACAGCCAACATAAAAGAAAGAAAGAGTACTAACAGCTATACAACTGCACGGCCTCACACGACCGGCTCATCTGACCACAGGGAAATATATACAGACTGCAAGCCTCTAGGAATAGCAATAGAAATGATCGGGATAGGGCCCCGACCTACCCGTGCTATACAACAAAAGAAAATGAAGTACACCTCTGGAATTCAGTCTCCGGATGACAGGAGCTGAATACTCGATCGCTGACAGGAATCACGTGGTATCGCCTGCTCGTCTATGAGTACCTACAGGAAAATAATGCAGCGCCCCACCGGGCGTCAGTACCGCTGATACTGAGTATGTAAAGCAATAACTGAAAGAAATATCTGAAATCAATAATATAACTGATGAAACTGAAGTAGAAGGAATAGATTAACTGTCTGATAATGTAAGTCATACCTTCTCTTAATCATACTGGAAGGAGTAGGAGTCATGCCTGAGGATTTATCGTTCTACTGTCGATCTACTCGTATCTACTGTAACACAGTATAACATATCATAACATACATAGCACACACAAACCTTACCCGGCCCCCATAAGCCGCGAGGTACAACCAGCACAAAATCTATACCCCTACCCCGGTCATCCCGTCTCCTATAACCCTGTAAGCATCCTGCCGGTCCCCTGGGTATGCACTTGGGCTCGCTCAGCTCCTGACTATAACTGTACCTGAGTCCGGAGGACTCCTGAATCAACACCCCGGGCGTATCCGCTCGACGGGGGTGTATAAGGGCCGACCAAAGCACAATATGGGGAAAACTGGCATCCCATCTTCGTCCCCTGTGGGACGGCATGCCACTCCGTAGAGCGACGTATCCTCGTCCTCTGGCGGATGAGTCGATATAGCTATTAACCCTGGGCGGTCATGGATGCTAGGTAATCCAACCCCAAACAATACAACAGTCTCACTAGTAATACTATCTGCATATACCACACACTGAAGCTAATGATAATAAAGTGTTTGTACATACTGCATGCTGAACTGGTGATAGCGATATGTACGTATTTAATACATGTTGAGACTGATAATAGTATATATATGTAGATATAATATCCTGTCATACTGTACTGAGTCTAATGCTGAACATGATATAGTATTTCTGCTGAAAACTATGTTGTATACTAAGCTTCTATAGTAACATGATTTACTAGTTCTAATATGTTTTCTAGCTTCACTTTAACTTATCGTTCTATTTCTGAGATGTCTTATAGATATTACATTGCTTTACTGGGTTTCAACTGAATACAATGATATCCTAACATTCTGTGTCACATCACATACTGAGCATGCTGTGCTGTTCCTAACATTTATGTTAAAATCTATATCGTGCTAGCAAGTCTCGCGTTGATCATAACATGATGTTTCTAATATCGTACCAACATTCGTAATAACACAGCACATAACTTCTGAATATTCTACTGGCCTTTAATTTACTTTACTATGCCGAACTTGCTAACTTGCCGAAAGAACTAGCTTTACATACCTTATCCTTGAACCATTCGTCTGTCGAACGAGACTCGGCCAGTACTTCAGCTATTTTCTCTCAACTGCATTCATAAATATGTCAATTAATATTAAATACAGCTTTACTTTAAAAGGCAACGTCACTTTCGATATAGTTTATAGCCTAAACTTAGGCTTATCGAAAGACGGCCAAAAACTCGCTATTTTTCAGAGGTCCAGAAGGGAGAAATATTCACTTCACAGCTAGGAACACATAGACACTAATTTAGAGCAATTCCACTTACCTTAGCTCGGTGGCTCGACGATTCGTCGGCCGTATTTCACGAAACTGAATCCGTAGGAATGCTCTCTGTTACTAAATACCTCAGTATCTGGAGTTAATTTGAGTTTGGACAACGTTTAGCAGCGTAATCGGACGAAAATTATATTATTTCTTCGTTCCTTTTCCTTCCTCTGCGTTTGCCCTCTATTTTCTGGAAATTTATAAGAGATTTAATGAGATTAAACCGAAGTGGGGCTTTATATACTTGGGCCTGAACAAGGCCAACGTGTCACAGAGCCAACGCGGAGGCTCCACCTCCGTGACACGCTGCCATCGCGGAGGGGCTCTGCCTCGGCTCCTTCCGCGATGGTTCGACAGGTTTCTCGTCCGATCTTTTCCCAGGCCTTTCTCTAGCACGTATGGCTTTCAAATATGCTTAACCAACGTGCGAATAGGTCATTTAGGTGCCGGGAATTCTACGGGGTATAACAGGTTACCCCCCTCTAAAACCCCTTATTAAAATCCAAAATGACGTAGTTTAGAGTCTTGAAGTTTAGGAAATTACGTAAAACTCCCTAGGATATTTGCAGGAAAAAGAACCCTGCCAGTCCTCACGAGGCACTCCACGAGTCGTGAGGTGGGGTCGACTTATGGTGCCCAATCGTGATGTGCACTGGAAGGCTTCTACAGATTTTCCAACCTACCAACGACTGGCTTCACGAGTCGTCAGGAGACCTAATGACTCATGACGTCTGCTGTTGTCACTAAACCAAAATTCCTCTTCAGGGGTCACCACGGGCTACTTGACAATACTCTATCGGTGACCATGACTCATGGTCACCTCCTGTAGTCCACACTATCGAAAATCACTTGGGGGTCACCATGGAATGAGTCGTGGTGAGGACTCGTTAAGTGCACTGCTCGAATTTTTCCAAATTTTAGTCAACCTTTAACCACGACTCACATAACGAATCATGGTGTTGACCATGACTCATGGTCACACCCGTGGTCACTCAATTTCCCAATTTTAACCAAGTCCGGACCCTTCCCCACAAGTAACTCCACAACTCGTGACCTATCTCACAGGTCACAGGACGACTCGTTCTATGACCTAGTGCAGAAAATCCTATTTTCTCCGTTTCAACTCCCGGGTCTAATCTTAGGGTTTTTAGGGCATTAGAATATCTCTCCCTTGGGAACATTCATCCTCGAATGTTAGAAAACACACAAAAAAGTAGAGAATTGCAATCATTATACTCAAATACTGATCATGAAAGCTGAAAACTAACGGAATGACTACCTCTAAACTGAACTAAATTCACGAATCATACACACATTCATTAACATGAAAGAAACTGGGACAAATGGATTGAACATGTAACTGAATAGAGTTTTTAGGGAGAAAATTGATACCTTAAATTGAAACTGAGCTGGAAGGGAATAACTGTGGTATCTAGCCATCATATCTGCTTCGGCTTCCCATGTATCTCCTTCTACATGCTGGTTTCTCCACAAGACTTTGACTGAAGCTACTTCTTTTTTCCTCAGCTTACGAACCTGTCGGTCAAGGATCTGAAATGGGAACTCTTCGTAAGAGAGACTATATTTTATTCCCACACTTTCTAGTGGCACAACGGAGGCTGGATCACCGATGCACTTCTTTAATAGCGACACATGGAAGACTGGGTGCATCAATGCTAACTCTAGGGGTAGTTCTAACTCATATGCCACACTACCAATTCACTTCAAAATTCTGTAGGGTCCCACATATCTTGGACTAAGTTTTCCTTTCTTCTCAAATCTCATCACCCTTTTCATGGGCGAAATTTTTAGATAAACCCAGTCATCCACTGCAAACTCTAATTCTCTTCTCCTTACATCAGCATAAGATTTTTGATGGCTCTAAGTTATTCTCAATCTTTCTCGGATGAGTTGCACTATCTGCATTGCCTCGTGAACTAAGTCTGGCCCGATCAGAGTAGCTTCACCAACTTCTAAGCACCCAATAGGAAATCTACACCTCCTACCAAATAATGCCTCAAACGGGTCCATCTGGATGCTGGAGTGGTAGCTGTTGTTGTACGCAAACTCGATGAGGGGTAGGTGATCCTCCCAACTGCCCTTGAAATCAATCATACATGCTCTCATCATATCTTCTAAAGTTTGTATAGTCCGCTCAGCTTGTCCATATGTCTGCAGGTGAAAAGCTGTGTTGAGCTTGACCTGAGTACCGAGTCCCTTCTAAAAAGACTTCCAGAAGTGAGAGGTGAACTGGGTACCTCTATCTGAGATAATGGACAAGGGAACCCCATGAAGTCTGACTAACTCCCGGATATAAAGCCTAGCATAGTCCTCAGCTGAGTCTATAGTTTTAACTGGGAGAAACTGTGCTAACTTAGTCATCCGGTCTACTATCACCTAGATTGAATCACGCTACCGATGAGTTTGAGGTAGACCTGTAATAAAATTCATATTTACTTCTTCCCACTTCCATGTGGGTATGCTGATATCCTGAGTCATACCTCCCAGTCTCTAGTGTTCTACTTTGACATGGTGGCAGTTCAGGCACTTAGCTACAAATTCTGCGATGTCTCTCTTCATGCCGTTCCACCAGTAAATATCCCATAAATCACTGTACATATTAGTAGCACTTGGGTGGATGGAATATCTCGAACTATGTGCTTCAGCAAGTATCTGTTGTCTCAACTCACCCACATCCGGTACGTACAATCTACACTAGTAACGGAGTACATCATCTCCCCCTTGGGAGAAAGCCTCCACTTCTTTTCTGAGAACCTCCTCCTTCAGTTAAAGTAGTATGGGATCTTCATCCTGCCTTGAATTAACTTCAACTACCAATGAGGAATCCAATCCACTTTTCACCGCTATTCCGCCCTCAGTTGTATCAACCACTTGTACTCCCAACCGAGCTAACCTGTGGATATCCTTTGCCAGTTCCTTTTTTCCCTCTTCAACATGAGCCACGCTCCCTATAGACACTCTGCTTAGGGCATCAGCACCACATTGGGTTTTCCTGGGTGATACAACACGCTCATGTCATAGTCCTTCAGTAGCTCCAACCATCTTCTCTGACAAAGATTAAGATCTTTATGACTAAACACATAGTGAAGTCTCTTATGATCGGTGAATACATTCACGTGAGCCCCGTAAAGGTAGTGCCTCCATATTTTCAACGCAAACACCACCGCTGCCAACTCCAAATCAAGAGTCGGATAGTTCTTCACATGACCCTTAAGCTATCTGGAGGCGTAAGCTATCACCTTACCCCACTACATTAGAACACAATCGAGTCAAACTCTGAAAGCGTCGCAATACACTACAAACCCATCTGTTCCTTCCGATAAGGTCAAGACTAGAGCGATAGTGAGTCGAGTTTTCCACTCCTGGAAACTCTTCTCATACGCATCTGCCGACTGAAATTTCACCTTTTTCTGAGTCAACTTAGTCAGAGAAGATGCAATAAAGGAAAAACCTGCCACAAAATATCGATAATAACCAGCTAGACCCAAGAAACTTCTTATTTCAATTGAGGAGGTAGGTCTAGGCTAGTCTTTCACCACTACTATCTTTTGAGAATCCACCTGAATACCCTTACTCGAGACCACGTGACGAAGGAAAGTCACTGACTTAAACCAGAATTCACATTTGCTAAACTTGGCGAACAAATAGCGGTCTCTGAGTGTCTGTAGCACTATCCTCAGGTGATTAGCATGTTCTTCCTCATTTATGGAGTATACCAGAATGTCGTCGATAAATACAATGACGAACATATCTAGATACTGCTTGAAGATTCTGTTCATCAGGTCCATGAAAGTGGTGGGGGCATTAGTATGTCACACTCTTTGACTCTTAACTGATGATACCCTGACCTGAGATCTATCTTGGAGAAACAACTAGCTCCCTTAAACTAATCAAACAAGTCGTTAATCCTGTGTAGGGGATATCTGTTCTTGATTGTAACCCTGTACATCTGACGGTAATCGATGCACATTTTGAGGGTACCATCTTTATTTCGCACGAATAGTACTGGAGCACCCCAGGGAGAGGTCTTTTAGCTACTCCTTTAACTCCTTAAGCTCAGTTGGAGCCATTCTTAAGGAGGGATGAGCTGAGTATCTGGGAGAAGGTCTATACCAAAGTTTATTTCCCACTCAAGAGGAACTCCGGGAAGATCCTTGGGAAACACATCAAGGAACTCACAAAACAACTGGAACTTGTATAGTCAGGGTCTCAGAGCTAGAATCCTTGACCTGACTAGATGATAAATAGAACCTTTAGAAATAAGCTTTCTGTCTTTAAGGTAGGAAATAAACCGACCCTTAGGCGCTGAACTACTGCCCGTCCACTCTAGAGCTGGCTCATTAGGGAACTGAAACCTAACGACCCTAGTTCTGCAGTCGACTAAGGCATAACCATAGTGTATCCAATCCATGCCAAGAATGAGGTAAAAGTAAACCATGTCTAACTCTAGAAGCTTAGCTAGAATGACCTTATTGAAGATTGAGATTGGGCAATTTCTATACACCTGGTTGGATCTAACTAACTCACCAACTGGGCTGGAGACTGAGAACAGTTTTGAGAGGACCTCTAGACTGATATCGAGTTGGACTGCTACATAGGGAGTCACAAATGAAGGGTGGCTCCTGGATTTAGTAAGGCATACAAGTATAGATGAAAAAAGCGTAACATACTCGTAACCACGTCAGGTTAGCTCTCCTGATCCTAACGAGAGGACAAAGCATAAAAATGGTTTTGGTGTGGCCACCATCCGTTCCTGAAGTGTTGGCCTGCTAGAGCTGCTGGAGCGGTGGATTGTGATCTCCCCCTTTCTACTGATGGGCATTCTTTGAGCCGATGTCCAAGCTATCCACACCTAAAACAACCCTCTCGGCCATGAAGACACTCTCCTAGATGGTTCTTGCAACACTTAGGGAAATCTGGGTAGTTCTAGCGGTTGCTGGCACTATGACTCTGGGATTGTGAGCCAGATGCTCCACCCCTCCGATCCTTGTGGGATCGGAAGGTAGGGGCACTGGATGAAGTCGATACTGGAGCCCTCTGTTGCTGCTGCTGTGGGCGCCTACTACCGCTAGATCTCTGATGGGCATAATCTGACTAGCTGGTTCTTGCTCATTTGTTCTCTCACTCCAAGCTTTTTAATTTTTTTCCTCAATTTGTTGGGCATGAACTATGAGGCTGGAGAGATCTATGTCCTTAATACGCATTTTAGTCCTGCACTCCTTGAGGACCATGTTTGACACTCCATTAACAAATTTCTGCATAAGAGCCCTTGGCTCAGCTACCATCTCCGGAGCATAATTAGACAACCTTGTGAACTCCAGTGCATACTCTTCCACCGTCCTATTTCCTTGTTTCAGATTCATGAATTCAACTACTTTAGCCTCCTTGAGCTCTAGGGGTAAGAATCTATCTAGGAAGGCTGTAGTGAACTCCTTCCATTCCACCAGTCCTTCTCCCGCTGGTCTCCTCTCCTTCCACTATTTATACGAGATCTGGGCTACCCCTTTCAGCTAGTAGGCAGCCAGGTCGGCACTCTCCGAGGAGATGACACCCATAATTCGAGTGATCTTTCTAACCTAATCCACGAACTCCTGTGGGTCCTCTCCCACCTTAGATCCGTGGAAAACTGAAGGGTTCATCCGAGGGAAGTCCCGAACTCGGGAAGCTACTGTGGACCCATTATTGTTGATCGGAAGCACCTGCTTGTTCACCTGATTAGTAACTATTTGTGCAAGAAGATGTATAGCCGCCCTAAATTCTATGGAGGACACTAGGTCATCCTGAGGGGCTGCTGGAGCTGGTGGGGTAGGTTGGTGAGTGTTACTGGCCCTTCTTTTGTTACCATATAATGGAGGCATGATTTCACTAAAATGAAACAGAGCATGAGTTAGGAGGACTATTCTGGAATTGAATTTTAACGCATGATAAAGAGTAATGAACAAAAAGGAGTTTTCGTAATAACATCTCGTAGCCTACCCGTCATAAGTGTGGTGCGCTTTACACCCATGAAGAGGACTTTACTTGACGCGGCTTTCATATATCCTAGGATACTCTAAACCTAGTGCTCGGATACCAAGTTTGTCACGCCCCGAGTCCATACCCTGGATGAGACATGGTGCTTGGAGTCACAAGTGACCCCAAGTCAACCCATGGTCTACCATAACACTGGCATTCTGAGTAAAAACATAGCAAAAGCTTTCATATAATAACATAAAACATATAGGAAGAAGAGTTAAGTCATAAGTTTTATACAACTGAAATAAAGCTATAAATCTGAAAACTTTGAAAGCCATCTTTCTGATGAGTTGGGGGACAAGCCCCCAGCTAACTCTAAATATAACTAAAAGAAAATATGACCAAAAAGAAATGATCTTCGTCCTTGAAATATGAGGACTCACCAATGATGCAGCTGAAAACTTTTGAGCAAGATCTGCTAATGGTGCTGGGACTGAGAACCTACAGCTATATCGTAAAACGATAGAACATAAAAGGTATGCGTCAATACTTTGAATGTACTGAGTAAGTGAGAGAAACCATAAAACGGATAATAAAATAACTGAATTGCAAAGACATTCAATAAACAATTGAAATACTGAAACTAAATAACAGAATAATGTTGAAATAGTCAAAATGACCCTGTCTGATGGTCAAAGAGATGCCCTAAATCTGAGGTACTAATCTGATGTACTATACTAAACTGATCTAAACTGAATAGTATGGAGTTGTTCTAACTGAACTAATCCGAGGCTAAAATGAATTGACTAGTGGGAGAGTCTATAACCAGCATATAACCACGTGAGCTAGACGTGGACTCTGATGTATATACCCAATCAGTAGGACCTAATATACCTTTCTAGTGTATAAAGGCATGAACTGAGTGATCACAGGTCTACGGCCATGAGGCCAATAAAATATATCCTACGATGGCAGCGTAGTTCTAGGAACCTGGGTGCGCTAGAACCTTGATCCGCTCGGTGCTAAGTCCTACTCCCATTAGATAGTCCTAGACTGAATACTAAGATTATAGCTTAAAACTGGGGCCCAAGACTAAGTCAGGGATACCTATCTGAAAGTACCCTGAGAGTCTTATCAGACCGGATTCTATACTGGCTTTCTGAGAGTGGTTAGAGTTGCTTATCTGGAAGCGTCGTAATCGTCTAAAGAACACACTGTAATATGAAACTGGGGTCCTAAGGATGGTCAGAGATGCTTATCTAAAAGTTTCATGACCATCTAGAGAACCACTAAAATCTAATACTGAGTCTAGTACTGATATGTGGAAGGTATCACAGACACCTCAAGGATTAACAATAGTCAAACTGATCAGCTGACATTTTTGTATTATACCAGATATGCTAATAATTAACTGAGATTGGACTAACAAACATCTGACTGAATTCTTAACATTTTCTAGTAATATGGGAAACCCAACTGATAAAATCAAGCCACAAGGAATAACTAGTCCAACAGGCAATATTCTAATTTACTGAATTCAAAGCTAGGGCTAAAACCATTCTTACAAGAATGAGTATTAACATGATAACTAGGTAGTGAAAATATGAAAACAATCAACATAGACAATAATCCACATGCTATAAGAGAAGTCTAACATATAATTTATTCACATTCGAAAGTCTCTGAGCTAGAACTGATAGAGAAGACAAAGAAGATTTTTGGGGACACAAGGGAAGATCTATTCCCTTGTTGAATTCTCACATACCTACTGATGCAAATCCCTTGAAGATCTGAGGAGAATTCGATTTCCCTAGCTTCTTCTATGAGTCTTTCTGCGAGAAATTTTACGTTCTAACTTTTGAGGGGATGAGAGAAATAAAATAAACCATCGGTTTCCCCCTCTAAAACCTCTGAATAAAACCCCAAATGACGTAGTTTAGAGTCTAGGAGTTCAGAAAATTACGTAAAACTCCCTAGGAAATTTGCAAAAAAAGGACCCTGCCAGTCCCTACGAGGTACTCCATGAGTTGTGAGGTGAGGGACGACTCGTGGTGCTCAATCATGATGTGCATTGGAAACTTTCTATAGATTTCCCAACCTGCCAATGACTGACTTCACGAGTCGTTAGGAGAACTAACGACTTGTTACTTCTCCCACTGCCACTGAACCAAAATTCCTATTTAGGGGTCACCATGGGCTACTTGACGATTTGTTACCATTGACCATGACTCATGGTCACCTCCCATAGTCATCACTATCTAAAATCACCTGGGGGTCACTACAGGCGACACCACGACTCGTGGTGTCCCAAACAAGTCATGGTGAGGACCCGTTAAGTGCACTGCTTGAATTTTTCAAATTTTAGTCAACCCTTGACCACGAATCACATAACGACTCGTGGTGTTGATCATGACTCGTGGTCACTCAATTTCCCCATTTTTTAACCAAGTACGGATCCTTCCCCAAGAGTCACTCCATGACTCATGGCCTACCCGACGGGTCACAAGACAACTTTTTCTGTGACCTGGTGTAGAAAATCTTGTTTTCTCTATTTCAACTCTCGTGTCTAATCTTAGGGTTTCTAGGGCACTACAGGTTAGCTTGAGCTTGTGGCTCTAGACATCATGTCACGTCTAAGGTGTAGACTTAGGTTGTCACAAATTTGGTATCAGAACATTAGGTTTAAGTGTTCTATGGTGTCTGAAAGCCGCGTCAAGTAGAGTTTTCTTCATGGGTGTGAAGCGAGCCACACTTATGAGGAAGAGGCTACAAGGCATTCTAAGGAAAATTCCCTTTTCTTCATGATTCTTATCGTACGTAGAGTATGAAACTTTAAAATATCCTTCTAACGCATTCTCTACCATTTTCAGTGACAATGCCTCCCAGAAGAGTGAATGGAAGGAAGAACGATAATGCCAACCAGCAAGGCCCCCCAGCTCTAGTAGCTCTTTAGAACGATCAGGTGGCACGTGCTGAATTCTGGGATGCTATTCAGATGCTCAAATAGGCTATGACTAACCAGGTCAATCAGCACACTGTCGCACCGATTAAAACTAATGGGCTCATAGTGGCTTTTGAAGTTCGAGACTTTATGTGAATGAACCCCCCTGAATTTCCTGAGTCTAAAGTAGAAGAGGACCCCTAGGATTTTATCGATGAGGTTCAAAAGATCACCCAAATTATGGGTGTTACCTCCATCAAAATTGCAGATTTGGGTGCTTATCAGCTGAAAGGAGTGGTTTAGACATGGTATAGATAATAGAAAAAGGGAAGTTAGAGTTGATGCTAATCCAGTGGAGTGGAATGAGTTCATGACTGTGTTTTCGGATAGGTTCTTTCCCTAGGAGTTGAGGGAAGCAAAGGACATAGAGTTCGTCAATTTGAAATAGAATAACATGATGATGTAGGAGTATGCCTTAAAGTTCACTCAACCATCAAAATATGCTCCGAAGATGGTTGCCAAGCCAAGGGCTTGCTTGAGCAAGTTCGTAAATAGAGTCTCAGACCTGGTGGTTAATGAGTGCAGGACTGCCATGCTCATCAGTGACATGGACATCTCTTGGCTTATAATCCATGTATAACAGATAGAGGCGGAGAAATTGAAAGGAATAGAAAGGGAGAATAAGCAGGTGAGGATAGGTTAGTTTGAGTATTCCCAGTAGAGATCAAGCGATGGTAATTGCTCACAGCGACAATAGTAGAGATCTCTAGCTCCCTCTTTAGCTAGTTCTCCTCTCCCTGACCTCACAATGATTGGAAGGGTGGAGCATCAAGCTCCAAGTCTCAGAGCTATATGTCTAGTAGCCGCACTTTCCCAGTATGTTCTAAGTGTGGTAAGATCCATCCTAGTGTTGCCTAGGAAAGAAGGGTTGCATTGGTTGTGGCAAGTTGGGTCATAGGTTTAGGGACTACTCATCAGTCGGACAAGGAAAGGACCAATCCACTACATCAGCAGCTCTGATGGGTCGGCCAGCTCAGTAGGGTACTACCTCAGGTACAGGAGGCGATCAGCGCCAAAATCGCTTCTATGCCCTATCCTCCCACCAAGACCAGGAAAACTCACTCGATGTAGTCACCAGTATGTTACACCTTTTTCACATAGATGTCTATGCATTATTAGATCTAGGAGCAATACATTCCTTTATGAATCCTTATGTAGTGGTTCAGTTTGATATTAGTCTAGATGTTTTGTCAGAACCATTCCAAGTCTCTACCCCTATCAGTGAGTTAGTCATAGCCAGTCGGGTATATAGAAATTGCCGGGTCACAGCCTTATAGAAAGTCACCTCAATGGACCTAGTAGAGTTAGACATGATCAATTTTGACCTAATTCTTGGCATAGATTGGTTGCATTCTTGTTATGCCTCAGTTGATTACAGAACCAGAGTTGTTAAGTTTCAGTTTCCTAACAAACCAGTCCTAGAGTGGAAGGGTAGTACTTTAGCACCTGAAGGTCGATTTTTCTCTTTCCTTAAGGCTAGGAAAATGATCTCAAAGGGTATATTTATAACTTGGTTCAAGTCAAGGATTCTAGTTCCAAAAGCCTAACCCTTCAGTCAGTTCCAATCCTCAGTGAGTTTCCACATATGATTCTCGAAGATCTTCTTAGAGTCCCTCCTGAGCGAAAAATCGACTTCAAAATAGACCTTCTTCCAAATATCCAGCCCATCTCATTTCCTCCTTACAGAATAGTTCCAGCTGAGCTTAAAGAGTTGAAGGAATAGCTGAAAGACCTAGTAGATAAAGGTTTTATTAGGCCTAGTAAGTCTCCCTAGGGTGCCCCAGTGTTATTCGTGTGCAAAAAGGATGGTACACTCAATATGTGTATCGACTACCATTAGTTGAACAAAGTCACGATTAAGAAAAACTATCCCCTATGTAGGATTGATGACTTATTCGACCAAGTTCAAGGAGCTAGCTGTTTTTCCAAGGTAGATCTTAGATCGGGATACCATTAGCTCAGGGTTAGAAAATGTGACATTTTGAAAACAGCCTTTAGAACTTGGTATGATCACTACGAATTCATAGATATGTCTTTTGGACTTGCCCCTGTAGCTTTTATGGACTTGATGAATAGGGTATTCAAGCAGTACTTGGACATGTTTGTTATTGTCTTCATAGATGATATTCTGTTCTATTCCCGAACACAGGAGGAACATGCAAACCACCTAAGGATAGTTTTACATATTCTAAGGGACCGATAGTTGTTTGCTAAGTTCAGTAAGTGTGTATTCTGGATGAAATCAGTGGCATTCCTCGGTCATATTGTCTCTAGTGAGGGTATTCAGGTAGATCTTCAAAAGATAGTGGCAGTTAAGGAATGGCGAAGACCCACTTCTCCGTCAGACATCAAGAGTTTCTTAGGCCTAGCCGGTTACTATAGATGGTTCATAGAAGGATTCTCCTCTATTGCCTCTCCCTTGATCAGATTAGCTCAAAAGAAAGTGAATTTTCAGTGGTCTAATGCATGTGAGAAGAATTTTCAGGAGTTAAAGATTCGGTTCACTATAGCCCCATTCTTGACCCTTCAAGAAGGTTCAGATGGATTTGTAATCTATTGTGATGCCTCCAGAATTGGCCTTGGTTGTATACTGATGCATCATGGTAACATAGTGGCCTATGCCTCCAGATAGCTCAAAATTCATGAAAAGCCCTATCCTACTCTTGATCTTGAGTTGGCGACGGTAGTATTTGCCTTGAAAATTTGGAGGGACTATCTTTATGGTGTTCACATAGATGTCTTCACTGACCACAAGAGCTTACTGTACGTGTTCAGTCAGAAGGATTTGAATCTCCGTCAGAGGAGGTGGCTAAAATTGTTGAAAGATTATCATATGAATGTGTTATATCATCTAGGAAAAGCCAATGTAGTGGCTAATGCTCTCAGTAGGTGGTCTATGGGGAGTGTTGCTCATGTTGAGGATGATAAGAAGGAGCTGGCAAGAGATGTTCACAGGCTAGCTCGGTTAGGAGTCTGGTTGGTAGATTTAGAAGAAGGTGGAGTCATAGTACAAAATTTGTGGTGGAGGTTAAGTTAAAGCAAGATGAGGGCCCCATCCTATTTAAGTTGAAGGAAGCAGTCCTCAAAAAGGAGGTGGAAGCATTCTTCAAAGGGGGAGATGGTGTGCTTCATTACCAAGGCAGATTGTGTGTTTTAGATGTGGATGAATTAAGGTAGCGTATATTAACGAAAGCCCACAGCTCCAGGTATTCCATCCACCCAGGTTCCACCAAGATGTACCGTGATCTAAGAAAAGTCTATTGGTGGAATGGCTTGAAGAAGGATATTGCAAAATTTGTGACTAGGTGTCCTAATTGCCAACAGGTGAAGGTTGAACACCAAAGACTGGGAGGTATGACTCTGGACATTACACATTAGCATCCCTTCTTGGAAGTGCAAAGAGATAAACATGGATTTCATTATAGGTCTACCTCTTACGTGCAAGCAGTTTGATTTTATTTGGATGGTGGTGGACCGGATGACCAAGGCATCTCACTTCCTACCAGTCAAGACCAAATTCAACAGAGGATTATGCCAGGTCGTACATCCATGAGTTGGTTAGGTTGCATGGAGTCCCTTTATCTATCATTTTTGACAGGGGTACTCAGTTCACCTTGTACTTCTAGAAGTCCTTTCAGAAGGAACTTGGTACTCAGGTTAAGCTCAACACAACTTTCCATCTGTGAACCGATGTCTAGGTTGAGCGAAGCAATTCAGGCTCTGGAGGATATGTTGAGGACTTGCGTGATCGATTTCAAGGGCAGTTGGGATGATCACCTACCTCTCTTAGTGTTTGCATATAACAACAACTACTACTCCAACATTCAAATGGCCCCATTCAAAGAATTATATGGTAGGAGGTATGGGTTTCCCATAGGGTGGGTTGAAATTTGTGAAGCTACCTTGATAGGGCTCGATTCAGGTTATGAGGCCATGCAGAAGGTTCAACTTATCAGGAAATGGCTTAAAATAGCTCAAAGTCGCTAGAAATCATATGCATATGTGAGAAGAAGAGAGATGGAGTTTGATGTAGATGATTGGGTATATCTAAATATTTCACCTATAAAAGGGGTAATGAGGTTTGGAAAAAAAGGAAAGCTCAGTCCTAGATATGTTGGTCCTTATAGAATCTTAAGGAGCATTGGTAATGTCACCTATGAGTTGGACTTGCTTGTGGAGTTAGCATCGGTGCATCTAGTCTTTCATGTGTCTATATTGAAGAAATGCATTACTGACCCCGACCTCTGTTGTCCCTTTAGAGAGTGTTGGTATAAAGGATAGTCTCTCTTACGAGGAGGTTCCAATTGAGATCTTAGACTGACAAGTTCGTAAGTTGAGGAATAAGGAAGTCGCCTCAATAAAGGTGCTTTAGAGGAATTAGCTCATAGAGGGAGCTACTTGGGAAGCCTAAGTAGATATGATGGCTAAGTACCCTCATCTTTTTCCTTCTAGCTCTGCTTTAACATCAGGTTCTAGCCTCTTCTTTAGCACTCTATTCAACTTCATGTTAGTTCCTTTCATGTCCTAGTGTCTATGTATGGTTCATGAATTCAGTTCAGTCATGTATTTCAGTACTCAGTCTATAACTTTCAATTTTGGGATTGCAGCCCTTGCCTTATCTGTTCAGCCTAGTTATCCTTTAATCGAGGAAAAATATTCCCAAGGGGGAGATATTGTAACACCTCGGATTCCGAAGTGAACTCTTATAGAAAAAGATCAGATGTTGTAGACCTGGTGCATGAATGACGGAGAAAGTGACGTCCTGTCAGGTGAGTGATGACTATCACTCAAGGCATCACCCCTTTAACGGTAAAGTTGACGGCCGTCAGTTAGGCGACGAACCATCACTTATTCCATCATGGTCAGATTACCCTGCTTTGAGGGTGACAGAGAACCTAACAAACCGTCAAGTGAGTGATGACCCGTCACTTCGACCGTCATTTGGGTCAAGTTTTTGGGCCTTTCTTCTTAAGGGATATGGTGGGGATGATGGATTGTCAAGCTGGTGACAGTACATCACTTTTGCCGTCAGACGTACAGTGGCTCAAAATCGCAGATTTCTATATGTTTCTCCCAGGGGAATTTTCATATTTTCCCACTCTTTTAACCCTTAAGCTACATCATTTTGAGAATATTTTCAAAGAATTTAGAGGAGTTAAATGGTTTCCTCCCTCATTCTCCACCTATGCTTTCAGAACATCTACGTAGAATCCAAGGATTTTATGTCAAGCAAGAACTAGAGCTGTTTTTCAATTGCAGAAATTCAGGGGTCTTCTTAAGGGATTCTTCCTTTAGGTATGTGGGGATTCAACAAGGGGGTTCTTTCATCCTTGTACCCTAAATTTATCTTCAGAAATCTTCTTCACTCTAGCCTTGTAAGAATTATGAATTAAGGCTTTTTAGAGAACTTATGAATGTTCCTTAAATTCAGTTGTTTTTGCAAGTTCCTATAACTCTAGTGTACGATTAATTCTCATGGTATATCTTATAACCCTAGACTTTTAGCATGATTTTTGTATTGAACTTTGCATAATTTAAAAGCTGGTCTAAATTGCTATTTTCCATGGGTTATTATCTGGGTATAGTCTATAAAAGGTATATTTTCAATTTTAAAGTTAGAAATTTTTAGAACATGGGTTTACTTAATATTTTTCAAGAAATGTCGGTCTATCAGCTTACCACTTTATCGGTCTATCAAGATTCTCAGTATTTTCAGTTATCAGGTCTTGTGGTTCTCAGGATATTTCCAGTTAAGTAGTTCTGACTCAGCCTTAGGCCACCAGTTTCGAGCTAATCAATTTAGTTAGATATAATTAGGATTTCAGTTGGGAGTTGTACTCAGTACCGAGTGGGCTGGGGTTCAGCGCACCTAGGTTCCCAAAACTATGTGCCATCGTAGGCCATTAGCCTGAATGGGCCCAGTTAGTGATCACACAATTCAACCACTATACCTTGGCAAGGTACAGTGGGCTTTCTTTGATGGAGTGTATACATCGAACTCCACATTTAGCTCATGTGGTTATATGTCAGTTAACAGGCACCCCTATATTACAATACAGTCATAGTCCACAGTCCAGTCTAATCTTCTAGATTTCAGGGTATGCTTATGAATTTAATTCAGATTATCAGTTCTTACGGTATTTTCTCAAATTTTCAGACTCTTTCAGCACTTATGATTTCAAATATGGTTATTGTATGTCATATCAGTCTAGTTTATGAATTATCAGTATACTTATGTTTTATTTGATATCTCACATACATAGTACATTCCAAGTGCTGACCGCATACTCTCTGTATGCTATATCATTTTATGATATAGGCTCAGGTACCCAGTCTGAGCATCTCAGTTAGGCTTCATCCGGAGATATCCAACAACGTTTAGTGGTGAATCCTCATCTTTTGAGGACTGGATCTAGTTTCTTTTATTCAATTGACTTGTTTAGTTACAGACTACAACGTTTAGTGGTGAATTCTCATCTTTTGAGGACTGGATCTAGTTTCTTTTATTCAATTGACTTGTTTAGTTACAGACTTTGGAGTTAGCTAGGGACTTGTCCCACCAGCTCATTAGTAGTAGTGGCTTTCAGACAAAGTATTAGTGTTTCAGTTTATGACTCAGAGTTTATCTAAACATTTTAGTCTTCAGTTTATTTCAACATTTGTTTGTGAAATGTTTTGCAACTTAGTTAGCTTCCGCTCAATTATCTATTTAATTCAAATCATGTCAGTAATATGCTATGCCATGGGTTAGCTTGGGGTCACTTGTAGTTCTAGGCAGCATATCGCGTCTAGGGTGTAGACTCGGGCCGTGACACTGACTGAAGAGTAGGCTCACTTTTTGGGTTCTTGACTTAGACTAGATGATAGATACAACCTTTGAAAATCATATTTTGAGCCTTAGGATATGAAATAAACTTACCCTTCGATGTGGATGCATTTCCCTTTCACTCTAGGATTGGCTTGTCCAGAAAGTTGAATCTAACGACTTTCGCTCGGCAATCCACATTAGCATAACATGCTGCCAACCAATCCATACTTGTTATTACATCAAAGTCTAACATATCTAAATCAATTATATCAGCCAAAGTCAGGCAACGGCAAACCCATAGATCACAATTCCTATAAACCCGCCTAGCTATAATAGATTCTCCTATTAGCATAGATACAACAAATGGCTTTGACAATAGTTTTGACTCTATCCCAAACTCAGTGGAAACCAAAGGAGTAATGTAGGAAAGAGTAGGACCAGGGTCTATTAATACATAAGAAGCATGGGAGAATATAGTCAAAATACTTCTAATGACGTCTGGAGATGACTCTAGGTCCTGCTGACCTATTAGAGCATAAAAACGGTTCTAACCATCGCCTGAACCTGACAGTCCTCCTCCTTTCCTACCTCAGCCTCGACCTGGAGTACTTTGTGGGATAGTGGTTGGACATTGCCATATAAATTGACCAATCTTGCCATGCTAATAACATGTGTCTATACCCTGATGACATTTCCTAGAATGCCTCCTACCACACTATGCACAACATGGTAGTGAGGGCCTCATCTTCTCTGAACACTCCAGACACTGAGGGATGAAAAGGGCTAAACTCTAACTATGTCTCTGTCCCTAAAGATGAGATGGAGTAATATCATCAGGACGAGCTGTAAGGCTGTGGTCTGGGTTCACTGTGAGGCTCCTTTTAAGATCCCACATTTTTGGCCCTCTTGCTCTGGTCCTTCTCTTTGAGGGTATCCCCAATACGGTGAGTCAGATCATCTACTGTCTGTGTGTATGCCTGAATTCGGATAAATATCAATATCCTCCTACATGGACCCATGTATAATCTCTAAGTAAGTGGGCTCCAAGACCAACTATAAATTTGTAAACTCTGGCCCGTATCACCCGCACCAATATCTGGAGCATTCCTGGCCAATAAATTAAACATGTGATTATACTCATGAACACTCATACTTACCTGCCTAAGATTTAGAAACTGGTTGAGTCGGGTCTCTCTGATCTCGTGAGGAAGATAATAAGCTAGGAGTCCATTTGAAAAATCCTCCCATTCAGCTGGAGGTGCATTATCTCTTCTAGAATGCACCTAATCCTTGAACCAAAGAATGGCTACATCATGGAGCCAAAAGGAGGCCAATTTACTACCTCTATAATTGTGTCGTGCATCACCCGCAACACTCTATACAATTGATCAATGAAATCACAGGGATCCTCATTAAGATCAGACCTCGTTAATGCTGGAGGGCTCAAACTCAAGATTCTCAAGCCCTAGAACTTTGTAAACAACTACCTCTGGTACTTGGGCCTACTCTCACCTTCTACTCATTCACAGTTTCATGACCTGAGCTGGGACCTCAGACCAAGACACAGTACTTAGAACCACAAATGGCTTCAAGTTGACCATGGCATGAACATAGAAACTAAAGAGCATACATCAAAGCGGGAACTGATAACTTAAACATGAATAAGTGGAATTTTGAATAACATAATGTATAACAATGATCATAAATAGAGTCAATACTCAATAAAGCTGAAAGTCTACATAATGTCTGATAAGCCTCTAAACTGTCTGATGAGCTGATGGGACAATACCCCCAACTAACTCGCTAAAATCTGAAACTGAAATAGCATAATCAAACAACTAAACTGAATATCCTTGGAAGATGAGGAATCACCAACAACGGGAACTGAGCTGAACTACAGGGGAAAGCTAGACTATCTTAGACCTGTATCATAAAATGATACAATATAGAGTATGAGGTCAATACTTGAAATGTACTGAGTATGTAAGGTAAGTAAACATGCTAAGTAAATGTTAACTGAAATCACGCATATAAATATAAACCAGTATAACATGAGACTAAGGACTACATGCTGAAATCCGAATCTGAGAAATATATAGTCATAAGCTGATTATCATATATGAACATAGTGACCCAAGTTTACAGATAGAATCATATGACTTGTCATAGCTGAAATCGTAAGTAAAAGCTCATAAACTGATCATTGGGTCAAATTCGCTGTAAAACATAATATCATGAGTCATGAACATGAATAACTAAAATCACGAGGAATAATGAGAGACTCTTCATAACCGAAACCATCATGATAGAGCTTACGTGATGCCCCAACTATCACACTCAAGTGGGCAGAGCCGTCCAAAACTTTGTCAGAGCTAAGGATGATACCATGATATTGATATCTAGCTGAGGCCCCTTAGGAGCAAGGGAAAACTCTCTTAAGAGGTTCCAAAATAAATATATACCTACGTTGGAACGTAGTTCTAAGATTGGGGAACCTTGGAACCCCAAGCCTACTTGGTGTTGACACTACTCCCAAAAACATGCATAGTGCTCCCATTATTTTTCAAGGAAGCTGAAATCATAATTACACGCATAGTCTGAAATCTGAACTTTAGGAGTCTTGACTCCAAACATATCATAAGTTGTAGTGGGAGTCTTGACTCCAAAATATATGATAAGATGATCTTATTAGCCTTAGCTAAATCATGAAAATGTACTTAACTTGTGTGGGCTTGCCCAAATCTTAAAATTATGCATACTTAAAATAGACTATACAACTATACATTGTTTCATACATGGATAATTTATAAACATTCATTCATGCTAGATATATCATCCTATTTGAAATCATGATTCATAAACTTGACTCTTTATAAAACTTGCATAATAGGGCATAATTTCTAATGACTTGATAACATGAATTTATCATTAATTTGTGTATAAAATCTACCCATAAATCTTAAAACATGCTTTGGAGTATGAGGAAAATTGATCCATAGACATATCATAGAGAATTTCATCAAATTGGGTTAAAACCCTATAAAACCATATACCTGAATTAGAACTTGAATTCATGAACTTGAGGAGAACGAAACAACGACCCATTTCTCCATCTGTTGCTTCCAGGGAAGATTCTGTTATTCTTATGATTCCCTAATTGACGATCGAACAGTATGAGTTGTTCCTTGGATGAACGGCTCGTCATATCCTCTCGTCATCACTAACTCAATTTTCAAGTATTTCTTGAACCCTATTCAACAACCACTCAAGATGACTCGTTGGATCTTCTAATGGTTCGTCGCTAGGCTCGTTGCTTGCTGGAAAGGTGTAACTTGGAACTTACCATGAGGGACACAACGGTTCATTGTTCCCTACAACAACTCATCCCTTGGGTCGTTCCATGTCTTTGATGAAATTTTTCCTTATTCCTCTGATTCAATCCTCTGGTCTGATCTTAGGGACTTCCTAGGTGTTACATTATCTCCTCATTGGGAATATTCTTTCTTGAATGTAGATTAAGCATATTGAAAGGCTAGGGAAAGAATTGCAATCCCAAAACTAAACAATTGAAGCTGAAAACTGACAGAGTGACTGACTTCAGATTGAATTACATGACTGACTGAATTCATGAAACATACATACATGCAATGAAATGAAAGGATCTTAGAGACATGAACTTGACATGAAACTGAATAGAGTGCTAAGGAGGAAACTGATACCTTATGCTGAAACAGAGCCAGAAGTGAAAAGATGTGGGTATCTAGCCATCATATCTGCTTCGGCTTCCCATGTAGCTCCCTCAACAAGTTGATTCCTCCACAAAACCTTCATTGTAGCTACTTCCTTGTTTCTTAACTTCCAAACCTGACGATCAAGGATCTCAACTGGAACTTCCTTATAAGTGAGGCTATACTTCACATCTATGCTCTCCACTAGGACAACTAAGGTTGGGTCACCAATGCACTTTTTTAATAGAGATACATGGAAAACTGGATGTACCGAGCCTGACTCCACTGGTAGCTCCAACTCATATGCCACTTTGCCAACTCACCTCAGAATCCTATAAGGACCAATATATTGGGGACTAAGATTCCCTTTCTTTCCGAACCTCATCACTCCCTTTATGGGAGACACCTTCAAAACACCCAATTATCAACCTCAAACTCAAGCTCTCTCCGTCTAACATTTGCATAAGACTTCTGACAACTCTGAGCTATTTTTAGCATTTCCCTAATAAGTTGGAATTTCTCCATGGCCCCATGAACTGAATTTGTCCCTATCAACGTAGCCTCGCCTACTTTAAATCATCCGATAGGTGATCTACACCTTCGCCCATAAAGAGCCTCAAACGGAGCCATCTAAATGCTGAAGTGGTAACTGTTATTGTAAGAAAACTCGATGAGAGGTAAGTGATCATCCCAACTATCCTTGAAAACAATCACACATGCTCTCAACATGTCCTCAAGAGTCTGAATGGTCCGCTCAGCTTGACTATCTGTTTGCGGGTGAAAAGCCATGCTAAGCTTGACCTTCTGAAATGATCTCTAAAATTGTAATGTGAACTGAGCACCTATATCTAAGATTATGGAAAAGGGAACTCCATGCAACCGAACTAACTCCTAAATGTACAATCTTGCATAATCCTCTGCTGAATCAATAGTTTTGACTAGTAGGAAATGTGCTGCTTTGGTCAACATGTCTACAACCACCCATATAGAGTTGTACCAACGACGTGTACGAGGAACTGTAATGAAGTCCATACTAATATCTTCCCACTTCTAAGTAGGAATACTAATATCCTAAGGCATACCCTCAGGTCTTTGATGCTCAACCTTCACCTGTTGGCAATTCAGACACTTCGCCGCGAACTCCGCTGTGTCCTTCTTCGTGCCATTCCACCAATAAACTTTCCGTACGTCACGGTACATCTTGGTGGCACCTGGATGGATAGAATAACGAGATGCATGAGCCTCACCCAACATCCTCTCTCTCAAGTCATCAACACCCAAAACACATAAACGACCATGATATCGAAGTACACCATCTCCCCCTTGGGAGAAAACCTCCACCTTCTGATTCTGGATAGCTTCCTTTAGCTTTACCAAGATAGGATCCTAATCTTACCTAGCCTTGACCTCAGTCACCAATGAAGTTTCTGACCTATTCTGAACAACGACACCATCATCTATCGAGTCAATAAGGAGAACCCCTAAACAAGCAAGTCGATGCACATCCTTTACCAACTCCTTCATTCCATCCTCAACATGTGACACACTCTCCATGAACAGCCTACAAGAGCATCTGCCACTATGTTGGCCTTGCCTGGATGATAAAGGACACTCATATTATAGTCCTTGAGAAGCTCTATTCACCTCCTTCGTTGCAAATTTAGGTCTTTTTGAGTGAAAACATACTGAAGGCTCTTATGGTTCGTGAACACACCACATGCACCCCACATAAGTAGTGCCTCCAAATCTTTAATGCAAACATCACTGCTGCCAACTCTAGGTCATGCATCAGGTAATCCTTCTAGTGAGTCTTAAGCTATCTAGAGGCATACGCAATGACCTTACCATACTGTATCAACAAACAACCAAGACCAACCCTAGAGGAATCACAATACACAACGAAACCATCTATACCCTTTGGTAAAGTCAATACTAGGGATGAAGTGATTCGAGTCTTTAGCTCCTGAAAACTCTTCTCATAGACATCCGACCACGGAAATTTGACCTTCTTCTAGGTCAACTTAGTCAATGGTGCTGTAATGGATGAAAATCCTTCAACAAACCTCCTGTAGTAGCCAGCTAAACCCAAAAAGCTCCTGATGTCCGAAGGATTAACTGGTCTAGGCCAATTCTTCACCACCTCTATCTTTTGAGAATCCACCTGTACACCCTCGCTAGACACCACATGGCCTAAAACTTCCACTGAGATCAGCCAAAACTAAACTTGTTGTACTTAGCAACCAGTTGGCGATCCTTGAGATTCTGCAGCACAATCCTCAAATAAATGGCATGCTCCTCCTCGCTCTGAAATATATGAGAATATCGTCTATGAATACAATCACGAACATATCAAAATAAAGCTTGAATACCCTGTTCATCAAATCCATAAAAGCTGCTGAGTCTAAAAGACATAACTATTGAACTCACAGTGACCATACCGGGTCCTGAAGGCTGTCTTTGGGATGTCACTCTCTCTAACTTTGAGCTGATGATAACCAGATTTGAGGTCTATCTTTGAGAAACACTTAGCTCCCTAAAGTTGGTCAAACAAGTCATCAATTCTGGGGAGGGGATAGTTGTTCTTGATTGTAATCCTGTTTAACTACCGCTAATCAATGCATATTCTAAGGGAACCATACTTCTTGTGAACAAAGAGAACTGGTGAAACCACGGGGACTTTCTAGGCCTAATCTCCCACTCGGGAGGGACTCCTGATAGATTATCAGGAAACACCTTCGGATACTCACACACTATAGGGACTGACTAAAGAGTCGGGGTCTTGGACGTACCATCGTTAACCCAAACTAGGTGGTACACAGAGTCTTTAGAAATCATCTTCTTGGCCTTAAGATAGGTAATAAAGTGACCTAAAGGTACAACTGGACTACTTTTCCATTTTAGGACTGGCTCACCAAAAATCGAAACTCTACTATACGGGTTCTATAATTTACTAAGGCATAGCATGCATGCAACCAATCCATATCGAAGATAACTTCAAAATTGGTCATGTCTAACTTTTTTAGGTTTGGCTGAGGTGACTTTCTGAAGGACTATGAAAGGGAAATTTTTGTATACCCATCGAGCTATAGCTGAGTTAGCAACTAGAGTAGAGACTTAGAAGGGTTCTGATAGGATTTCAGGACTGACTCTGAAACTAATAGAAGGATTCAAAAAGGATAAGGTAGCCCCTGATCTAACAATGCATACACATCAAGATAGAATACTCATGAAATACCAGTGACCACATATGGAGAGATCTCCTGCTCTTGACGAGATGAAAGGGCATAAAATCTGTTCTGACATTGACCACCACCTGCACTAGTGGGTACACCCTACTGAGCTAAGTGTGCTAGTGGAGCTGCTGAATTGGTGGTTGGATCACAACCTCTACTATGGCCCTGTCTAGCTGAAGGGCAGTCTTTGAGTAGATGTCCGGGCTTCCCACATCTAAAGCACGTGCCTGAACCTGCTAGGAACTCTCTAGTGTGCCTCCTACCACACCTGCTACAAACTGGAATGCTGAGCTCTCCTGATATGCTCCCCTAACCTCTAGAGCTTGATGCTCTATCCCGCTGATCATTCCTAGGTCTGGATGGAACACTGGATGATAATGGCGTTGGGGCTGATGACCTTTGGTGGGATTGATGGCGATGTCCTCCACTGGACCTCTGTTGGAATTGTTCATAACTACTCGTCCTGTCCCTCTTGGTCTCTCTCTCCTTTTCCTTCATCATCTCGGTGAATATGACCAACCATGAAAAATCTAGATCACTGTTCAGCATAGCGGTCCTGCACTCCTTGACCAGTGAATCTAATACTCCATTCAAAAACTTTCTCAAAATAGCCCTGTGATCTGCAACCATCTCCAGTGCATACTTAGACATCCGAGATAACTCCAAGGCATACTCTTGGACAGTCCTATCGTGCTGCTTCAAGTTGATGAACTCCACCGCCTTCGCCTCCCTCAACTCTCTAGGGAAGAACCAATACAAGAAGGTAGTCATGAACTCATCCCAACTTGTGGGAACTACTAACACAACTCTACCATTCTTCCACTAGCAGTACCATGTGTAAGCAACTCCTTCAACTGATAGGAGGCTAAATCCGCACACTCCACTCCACTACGCTCATAATTTGGATGATCTTCTGCACCTCCTTAATAAACTCATTCGGGTCCTCATCCACTTTCGATCGCAGGAACTCAGGTAGGTTCATCCTAAGAAAGTGTTGAACTCTAGCTGTGATAGCGCTCAAGCTCACACTTCCTGGCAAAGTATGAAGCATACGTTGTCAATAAAGAACCCAACAAAGAGGTTGGGGTCGAATCCACAGGGAATAAGGTAAGATCTATACTATTGTCAGTACTTAACTTGTTGGTTAGTTATCTCCAAATTGGGGGGTAGTTTCAAAGAAAAACAATATTAAAGCAAGATTATAATTGTGGTTGATATCAAGATTTGCAAATAACTAGGGTAAGTATTCCCCATGGATTCATAACTACTTCAGGTATATACACGTGATCAATCCCAATCCTTACTTGTAGAACTAATAACTAGGGTTCATCTAAATGACTGGTTCATCCCTATTGGATGACTATGTTCAATCACCAGGTTAGGTCTTATGAGCGATTTCAAACTAACCGTTATAAATATGTTGCAAATTTAACTATCCTGCGACTACAGCTCAAGTTAATACAATGATCATAAAGATCAAGGCTTTATTGTAATTCTCTTTTTCGAATCTCTACTTCTCTAGGTTCAAGCAAGTAAAGAATTCGGGCAAGTCCTAATGTTGTACACCGTTAAGAAATGTTTAAAGATGAAGAGAATACAATACAAGTGTTTAGCATTGGTTTTATATCACTTTTGTGTAACCCTATTTTGTTAATCCACCATGATTTCCACAACCCTAGTTGTGGAGGTTCTAGCCTCTCATGATTGTAAGGTTGTAATTAGCGTTTATAGACAAACACATAATTAAATACTTACAACAATAATTGAAAGAAAACCTTCTTTGAATATCAAAGAAAAATCTCAAGAACAATTGATGAAATCAAGTGTTGATCCTAAGAGTTGCTCTCCAAAATTTGATAATAATTCATAAAAATTACTCTTCACACGTGTCTACTACTTCCTTTCTAGCTTTTTCCAACTTCTTCCTCCCTTTTCATCATTCCTTATGCACTTGTATGACTGTGGTGTATTTCTTCAATTTTTTATGCATCTTTCTCTTTTTATATTTTCTTTTTCAATTTTTTTCTTTTTCTTTTTCTTATGTCACACTACACCTCATTTTTCATCTTTTTCTTTTCTCTTCCTTTTACACCTTCCCAAGCTTTATGCACCCCTAGTCTAGCCACCCTTAACTTAGGTGTTTTGCCTATGTTGAGGTTCACAATATCCTAGGAGGGACCAGGGCCAAAACAAGTTTATTATAAAAAATGGGTACGGTTAATTAGTTAATCAAAGAAAAATAATTCATTTAAGGCTCAAAATCAGGATCAAGAAAATCATATCATTTTGGTTGGGTCATTTAAGCTAAAAATGGGCTAAACAAAAATGGCCTATGATCCTTTCCTTACAAACCATCCTAAAACCTATATAAAGACCAACTAGGCAAGTTCTAGATCCTCTATAAAGTATTGAACTAGGTATTAGACCTCACTCACTCATCGTACATGTCTTGCATTCACTCTACCTGTCCAGTTTATACATGGCTAACAAAAACTATTCATGCTAATACACTAAATGACATAAAAAGATCCACAGAGATCATGTTTTGCAATCAACAAGTACGTAGCTAATAATCAAAATTTTTTAAATAGGGTCAATTTTTACAAATTCAAAACTAGTGCAATTTATTGGCTGAGTACTCCTAAGCTACTTTCTAATTAAATAAAATCACGAAAATAAAATACTAAATATGTCGATTCTACTAGATAGCATGCCCGAGGGAAAAGAAACACGGCAAGGAAAACCCTCGGACGAATCCAACAAAATCTCAAAAACACAAGTACACCCCCTCCCCTTTTAAAAAACATGCTTCATCCTCGAAGCATAAAATATAAAGCAAAAGGAAAGGAACATACCTGTGGCGCGCTAAGCGCTCCTCTGATCCTGTAGAGGTGATATCTCCGCTGCAATCGTGGCGCTGGCAGTGGCCGACGCACTCTCTAGTGTATCAGTAGGGGGAATGACTACCCCCTCAGTAGTAAAGGTCGCCTCTATGACCTCAGGAATCACTGGGGCTGAATGTGGCTCGCCTGAAGGGTATTTGCCACCGACAACCTCTATATGAGTCGTGGTGGAGCTACCCGCTCCTATTGCTCTCTCAAGAAGCTCCAACCGATGCTCTTCGTGAGTCTGCTGAATCTCCAATCTTTCCCGCTTGCACTCTCTTTTCTCTCTTTCTCTTCTTCTTTAGGGTCTTGTCTCCAACATCCTCAAAGACCCTCTTTTTTCCTTTCTCCTTCTCAGCTCTTGTAGGCTCCCAATAAGCCGCCAGATCAAGCTCCTCGAGAGTGGGGGTTGCTATGATTTTTGGCTACCGTGATGATAGCTCGGTCACTTAGCTATGAAGAGCCCCCAACTCATCAAAGAGGCTTCCCGTGTCAGTCCTCTTAGCCATATGCACATTGAATCTGCTCTCAAAACCATCTAGTTTGGCGTGTAGGGCCTACGCAGCTTTCTCAATCTCACCCTTTACCTAAGGCTTGACGTTCTCCATCATCAACTGAACCTTTTTCTCTGCTACAGTCAGTCTCTTGGCCATATTCTGGAGAAATTCCTGAAGCATTAGCATGTACACGACTGGAGTATGGCTTGTGTAATGCCCCGGAAGCCTTAAGATCAGATCCGAGAGTTGAAATAGTGAAAATTGGAAATTCTGCACCAGATCATAGAACGGGTTGTTACTGGGTAGGGTTGACCATGAGTCATTAGGTGACTCGGGGTGAAATACTTGCCTTAAGTTTTGAAATTTGTGATTTGATGTCACCACGAGTCGTGGTCAAACCCCACGACTCGTTAAGTCAGTTGTGGTCAAGGTTGGAGAAGGATCAGGGACTTTTGGGCAGTGAAGATCATGAGAGGTGACCACGAGTTGTGGTCACCAATGAAGATCCATTAGGTCCCTCGTGGGGACCCTTTGAGGAAAATTAGCAGTGCACTCAACGACTGGAGGTAACGACTCGTGCCCAGTAGTAACGACTCATCCAGTCCCTCGTGAGGACTGGCAGTTTGTTTTTCCCTGCGAGTTTATTAAGGGCTTTTCCATAATTCCTATGATCCAAGGCATAAACTACATCGTTTTAAGCTATGAATAATGAGTTTTAATAGGGGTAAGTTCATTTTAGGCCATTCTTACTCATGCATGCAAGAGTAGAAGTCTAAGGAGGGTGATCAAGGCTAATTCTTCAAGGTTTTCCATCCAATTCTTCCTTGGGAAATCAGAGAAGTTGTAGAATCAAATCCCATAAGGTATGTAGGTTTATGAATGGGTGAATTTGTTCATCCCCATGCCTAATTCTTCTCTAATTCATGAAAATCTATGAGTTGATTCTATGGGGGTTTTTAACCCAATGCATCAATTCTCTAAGTCAATATCATGGGTATGATCTAAATATGTTTTAATCGATGAATTATGATTTGTGGGCACGTTTTATCATGTTTTCAATTACTAATCATGTTTACTAGTTTTACAAATTATGATGCCCATTCATGAAGGATTTATGAGAAGTTGAGATTTATGATGTATATTCAGTTATGATGAATTATTGATGAGAAAAGCATGTCTTCAAGCTACTCATGTTTATGATCATGTTTTCAAATGAATCTAGTTATTTTCAAGTATGTTAAGTATTGGGCAAGCCCATATATTCAAGTATGATTTATGATTCATGTTAATTAGCTTACCACATGGTTTTGGAGTCTAGAATTTCAATTTTACTTAGCTTGTGGTATGGTTTGAGCCAATGCTCCTAATGTATGATTTCAGATTCATTATATATATGATTATTCATCTTCTTCTCTAGACGATGGTCAGCTTCATTGAAAAACAATGAAGAATATATGCATGTTTTTGGGAGTAGTGTCTAGCATCAAGTAGGCTAAGGGTCATCAACCCTATGCTTTAGAATTACGAGCCAACGTAGGTATGTTTAGAATGGGTGGTGGAATAATTGTTTAGAATGGGTCAGAATCATCCTTGGTGATCGATGTAAAAGCTAGACAAGATGAGGACCCTATCTTGGTGAAATTGAAGGAAGTTGTTAAGAATCAGAAGGTAGAGATCTTCTCCAAAGGGGGAGATGGTCTGCTTCAATACCAGGGTCGCTTATGTGTTCCGAATATTGATGATTTGAGAGACCGAATGTTGCACGAGGATTACGGATCTAGATATTCTATACATCCAGGTGCCACCAAGATGTACTATGACCTACGGGAATTCTATTGGTGGAATGGCTTGAAGAAGGACATAGCAGAATTTGTGGCTAAGTGTCCAAACTGTCAACAGGTAAAGGTTGAGCATCAAAGACCTGGAGGTGTGCTCCAAGATATTAGCATCCCTACTTGGAAGTGGGAAGAGATCAACATGGACTTCATTACAGGTTTACCTCGCACTCGTAGACAGTATGACTCCATTTGGGTTGTTTTGGATAGGTTGACTAAGGCGGCTCATTTTCTACTGGTCAAAACTACCAATTCAGTGGAGGATTATTCTAAATTATACATTCGGGAGTTGGTCCAGTTGCATAGAGTGCCCTTGTCCATCATATCAGATAGAGGTACTCAGTTTACCTCGTAGTTTTGGAGATCGTTAGGGGCTTGGGACTCAAGTTAAGCGTAGCACAACATTTCACCTGCAAACAGATGGTCAGGCGGAGCATACTATTCAAACTCTTGAGGATATGTTGAGAGCCTATGTTATTGATTTCAAGGGTAGTTGGGATGATCATTTTCCTCTCATTGAGTTTGCATACAACAACAACTACCATTCTAGCGTTCAGATGGCTCCATTTGAGGCTCTTTATGGGTAGAGAAATAGATCGCCTATTAATTGGTTTGAAGTCGGTGAGGCTACATTGATAGGTCCGAATTCAATCCATGAGGCTATGGAAAAAGTTCAGTTGATAAGGAAAAGACTGAAAACAGCCCAGAGTCATCAAAAGTCCTATGCGGATGTGAGAAGGAGGGAGCTTGAGTTTGAAGTTGATGATTGGGTGTTTCTGAAGGTGTCTCCCATGAAGGGAGTGATGAGGTTAGGAAAGAAAGGAAAACTCAGTCCCCGCTATATTGGCCCGTACTGAATTTTGAGACGTGTTGGAAAGGTGGATTATGAGTTAGAGCTACCCTTAGAGTTCTCTTCAGCTCATCGCGTCTTCCATATATCACTCTTAAAGTAGTGTTTGGGTGATCCAGCTCTAGTTGTCCCGGTGGACAGTGAAGGTATGAAGGACAACCTTAATTATAAGGAGGTTCAAGTGGAAATACTGGATCAACAGGTTTTGAAGGATAAGAAACAAGGAGGTAGCTTCAGTTAAAGTTTTATGGAGGAATCAGCACGTGGAAGGAGCTACATGGGAAGCCGAGGAAGAGATGATGGCTAGATACCCACATCTATTCCCTTCCAAATCAGTTCCAGCTTGATGTATCAGTTTTTGTCCTAAAACTCTATTTAGTTTCATGTTCAGTTCATGTGCCTAAGTTTCTTTTTTGGTCAAAGTATGCGTGTATGGTTTGTGAATTCAGTTCAGCCATATAGTTTAGTTCGAATTCCTTCAGTTTTCATCTTAAATGATCAGTATTTGAATATAGTAATTGCACTTCTATGCTTTTCTATATGTTTTCCAACATTCGAGGATGAATGTTCCTAAGGGGGAGATATTGTAATGCCCCGGAATCCCTAAGATCAGACCCAGAAGTTGAAACGGAGAAAACTGAAAATTTTGCACCAGATCACAGAACGGGTCATTACTAGACCCATTGGGTTGACCACGAGTCATTAGGTGACTCGTTATGAAGTACTTTCCTTATGTTTTGGAATTTGTGATTTGAAGTCACCACGGGCTTGACCACGAGTCGTGGTTAGTCCCCACGACTCGTTGAGTCAGCCATGGTCAGGGTTGGAGAAGGATCAGGGACTTTTGGGAAGTAAAGATCACGAGAGGTGACCCCGAGTCATGGTCACCAATGATGATCCATTAGGTCCCTCGTGGGGACCCTTTGATAAAAATTGGCAGTGCACTCAAAGACTGGAGGTAACGACTCGTGCTCAGTAGTAACGACTTGTCTAGTCCCTCGTGAGGATTGGCAGTTTGTTTTTCCCTGCGAGTTTATTAAGGGATTTTTCGTAATTCCTATGGTCCTAAGCCCTAAATTATGTTGTTTTAAGTAAATGATGAGTTTTAAGAGGGGTAAGTTCATTTTAGCCCATTCTTACTCATGCATTCAAGAGTAGAAGTCTAGGGAGGGTGATCAAGGCTAATTCTTCAAGGTTTTCTATCCAATTCTTCCTTGGGCAATCAGAGAAGTTGTATAATCAAATCCCTTCAGGTATTGTAGGGTTATGAATAGGTGAATTTGTTCACACCCATGCCCAATCTCTCTCTAATTCATGAAAATCTATGAATTGATTCTATGGATTTTAACCCATGCATGAATCTCTAAGTCAATCTCATGGGTAATATCTAAGTATGTTAATTAATGAATTATGATTCATGGGCACATTTTATCATGTTTTTAATTACTAATCATGTTTACTAGTTTTACAAATTATGATGCCCATTCATGAAGGATTTATGAGAAGTCGAGATTTATGATGTATGTTTAATTATGATGAATTATTGATGAGAAAAGCATGTTTTCAAGCTACCCATGTTTATGATCATGTTTTCAAGTGAATCTAGTTATTTTCAAGCATGTCAAGTATTGGGCAAGCCCATATGTTCAAGTATGATTTATGATTCATATTAATTAGCTTACTACATGGTTTTGGAGTTTAGACTCCCAATTTTACTCATCTTGTGGTATGGTTTGAGACAAGGCTCCTCATGTATGATTTCAAATTTATTATATATATGATTATTCAGCTTCTTCTCTAGACGATGGTCAGCTTCATTGAAAAATGATGGAGAGCATATGCATGTTTTGGGAAGTAGTGTCTAACATCGAGTAGGCTAAGCGTCATCAACCCTATGCTTCAGAATTACGAGCCAACGTAAGTATGTTTATATTATTCGGGACCTTATTTATGAGCTTTCCCCTGCCCCAAGGTGCCTTCATCTTGATATCGATATCATGGTAGCGTCTCTAGCCCTGGCAAGGCTTTAGACGGCTCTGCCCACTTGAGTGTAATAGTCGGGACCATGTAAGCTCTATCATGGTAATGTCAGTTATATGATGAGTCTCCCATTGTTCCTCATGTTTTCAACTGTGCATGTTTATCATTCATGATATATGTTTAAAGCAAGTTTGACCCAATGTTTAGTTTTTACTTATGATATTCAATTTTCAGCTTTGGGTCGTTTGATTCAGCTATGATATTCATTAACGATCAGATTATGATTTCATAAAAAATAGATGCAAGCCCTACTCTCAGATCCTTGATTTGATTATGTTTTATATTATGCATGTTTTAAATGATTTTACTCATTTAAGCGGTTTTACTTACCTTGCATACTCGGTACATTCCATGTACTGAATGCATACTTTTTGTTGTATCATTTTATGATATAGACCCCGTACTCAAACTCAACCTCGTCCTTAGCTAGCCTTTCAAAGTTACCATCCCAAATCTGTTGGTGAGTCCTCATCCCCCGAGGACCATGCTTAATCAGTTTTCTTTATGTATGCAGTATTAGACTTAGAGAGTTAGTTGGGGTCTTGTCCCATCAACTCATCAGTATTAGAGGCTTTTCAGATATAGAATGTAATCAGGTTCAGATTCGTGTGTATTTCCTTTGTTATGCTTATTTCATACTTCCGCTAAGTTTATCATGTTGATCTTTCGCTTTTATGATTGAGTTAGATGTTATGCTCATGCATTAGGTTGACTTGGAGTCCCTCGAGGGTTTCTTGTCCCATGTCTTAATCCGGGCCTATGTTTGGTTCGTGACAGCTCGGGAGGCTCATAGGTGGTGCGGAGGAGGTGCTGGGAGCTACATCTAAAATGACCGACATCTATGGCCATTGTCTCGCCCTGCTCCTGTGAAGTGGGGGCATTAACCTGTGCTCCCCCAACTGTCTGTGATAATGGGATTGTGGTAGAAAGTCGTGTTCGGCTTACCGAATTCATCTCATTTCATATTAGGACAATATCAGTGATCCGCTGTCCTCTGATCAAGTTCTCCTCACCACGACGCACCTTGATACCCGCCTCTATGCATAGTCCGAATACGAGATTTGGGAAGGGATGGTAGTGCTCAATCCCATAGCCCGATCCCGAATCTCCTCTGCAATGAACCTAGGGATGTTGATAAGGTATCTGGACATGATACATGCCACCAAAGATGCTCTGTCTACGATGAGGGTATTATCATTTACTGTCGGGGCTAATAAATGGCGCACTAACATCCAGCAGGCTTTTTCTATGGAGTTCATAGAATTCTTTGTGACCTGCTTGCCGCTAGTGACCCATTCTTCCTCTTCTTTGTCTTCAGTAATAACTTCGGACAACCACTGAATTTTTTTTCGCCTCTCATCAAAACCCAATTGCTTGATCCATTTCAACGCCTCCACCCGATATTCATACTCTGGTGTAGCATGTGGTGGTATGAATTGGGGCCCATATAAAACCTGAGCAATAGTGCATTCGGATATATCCACATTGCGGCCTTGTACCATGACGCTCTCAAGTTTGGGCTGATCTTTCAGTTTTTTCCCCTCTTTTGGTTTCTTCTCCATGGTTTCCAAATAATCGGCGTAGAACTCTCGGATGATCTCTAAAGTGTATCGATCTGGGGCCCTAACCATCCAGTTAAATCCATAGAAGCCAAATATCCGCTTCATCTCCTCCACCTCGTTCAGTGAATTGGTGAAGATCCACGGCTCTTCTTGAATGCTCCGCCTAGGCTTGTTCTGGGCGGTGAGAGTAATACCCTGTTCATATATTTCCTAGGCTCCTAGTATTCTCCATCGAATGGTGTTGTTCTCCCTAGGCGGAGTCTGCTCCTGCTCGGCATTAGGTGCCTCCTCCTTCGATCCGGACTCACTGTCTGCATCATCGGGTTGGGCCTCCTCGGACCCCTCTTCTTCATTAGATCCACTTTCGGACTCTTGCGCTCTTTCCTCAGCTCCTTCCTCAGACTGGGTGCACCAGTAGATGTGGTAGTGGTCGCCATGGCTTGGGCTTTAGCCTTCGCCCTAGTGGTTCAGGTCCCGTCAGTATCAAATGTGTCGACCCTGTATTCCTCCACTGAACCACTAGGGGTGTTTCCGCTTGTTCGGATTTGGAGGTTTCATCTATCAATGCCTCCGAGTAGTTGCTTTGGATGTTTTTCTTTTTTGCATCATTGTACCTGTGGAGTAAACGGGTTAGAATTCCAAACCTGAGAAAAAAAAAGTAAGAAAAAAGTCCTCTGTAATTTATCACGGGTCAGACCGAGTCGTACCTTATAGGTACGATTCGTACTGAGACTCGTAATGTCTTAGGTCACTGTTACGCCTCTGAGGTACGACTCATACCATGAAGGTACGGTCCGTACAACGAGTTGTATGAGGATGCCCCTTGAAAAAAATGTTTTGTATTTTTCCACGACTCATGGTACAACTCGTAAGTTGATTCCATGAGTCATTGGAAGGGTCGTACACTCATTTTTGGACTTAACCCTTTTCAGACTCTTGGTATGATTACTAAGTACGACTTGAAGCAGGATACTATGAGACGTACTAGGTTTCCTACATCATGATTTTTACAAGTTTGGCTTGGGGCAGTCCTAATGAGCCATCCTACGAGTCGTAATATTTAACCACAAGTCATAGGAAGGCTTGTGAAGCCTTCCCTTGCCTTATTTTTGATTCAGTTTGTAGGTGGTTTTAATTTGGTGTTGGGTACTCAGAATTCCCCAAGTCCAGGCATGCATTTCATCATGTTTTACAGTTACCCATTCCTCCCATTCTTAATCACAACTCATAACTCAAGTTTAACAGTTCATTGTGTGATTTTTACATATTAAATCCCTAACCAGTTGTACACTAACTTGTTCACATCCCTGGTCATTTTCCTTTTTAATTTTTCAAGCATTGAAAGGACTCTCGGGGATTAAGTAGGTCTTCTTGAAGCACAACAGGTCTTTATTACCAATGTCAAATCATAACACTTACTTGAGTGCTGCTTACTTTGACTAGAAATCAGGAACTAGGGTTGAAATTGGAATTTAACAGTGTTATCTAAGTAAAACGCTTGCTCAATCGATCTTGATTCTGAGTTACGGGTGTGAGGGAGTCGTGAGTTCTACTCGTGAATTTTGTTTTGAGTGCGAGGGAGGAGAGTACAGTTTGTTTGAAGTTTAAATAGGTTGTAGGGAAAATTTGAAAAATTTGGGCAGAGTCAGGTAATTTGAAGATTTTTGACCCGTCACGACTCATACCACGAGTCGTAGGAAGGCCCTACGGCTCGTCCCTTGGACTCGTAATAGAGAGGCTGAGAAACTTACCTGTGGACCTACGAGTACATCTTACGACTCATACTATGAAGGTACAACCCGTACTATGACTCGTAGTTCTCTCTTACTTTGAGGTCCATTCCTTGCATAGTTCACAACCACAGTGAGTATTATGAACTGTACAATGAAGTTATGAGTCACATGACCAACCATACCCTGAACTTATATACTGAGATACATCTATGCTTATCACCATGACTAGTACAACAACCCGTACTATCCTCTTACAAGTCGTACTATGAACCATAGCATCAGTCTGTTCAACAATTCTTCTGCCACATATTTTTGTTTCCCCTGCACACTGAACAGACATAAGTCAATCAACTTAGGTTGCCTCCCAAGAAGCGCTTGATTTAACGTGCGGCATGACACATGTGGTTCGGTTACCGAAAATTCACTAAACCACCATATGGGTTGCCTCCCCAGAAGCACCCGGTTTAACATCGACACGACACAAGTCTCTTGACTACTCAGACTTCGTCAAGGAACTCGGCTTCAACCTCTACTGCTGAGACAACTCTATACTCCTTTGGTCTTCATTGATTGGCAGACATTGAAGGTGACCTCTTCTTTATTGAGTCTGAATTTAAATTGGCCATCCTCCACATCTACTAAAGCCCTCCTAGTGGCAAGGAATGGTCGCCCAAAATGACGGGGACCTCAAAATAAGCCTCGCAACTGGGAATATGAATCTATCCACATTTACAAGCACATCAAACAGGATCCTCACAGGCTTCTTCACAGTTCCGTTGGCCATCATTAGCCACATAGTAGTTGGGGTAGGGGCTCCTAAGCCCAACTGCTTAAACACAGCTAATAGCATCAGATTGATGCTTGCTCCCAAGTCGTAGAGTGCCCTCACGAACTCAACATCACCAATTGTACATGGAATGGTGAAGGCACCTGGATCTTCCTTCTTCTGGGAAAGGGCTCGTGAGGGTATAGTGCTACAATGATGCACATTATCCATAGGCTCATAGCTCACGGACCTTTTCTTCGTAACAAGGTCCTTTATAAACTTGGCGTATCTCGGCATCTATTCCAATGCCTCGACCAGTGGTGTTTTGTAGATAATTGTTCTAGCATTGACAGGAATTTCTGAAACTTACCATTCTTCCCCTTTTTCTTCATTCTTTTAGGGAATAGAGGCGGTGCTCGTGGAATAGCCTTGCAAATTTGTGTGGCTCCTTGCTTTTCTCCTTGTTCAACTTCAAGACTCTTTTCAACAACTAGAGCCTCAGTCAACTCAACATTCTCATTATGCTCATCCTCAGCAACATCTTCCTCATCATCATTTATGCTTTCTTTCTTCCTTTGAAGTTCAACTACAACCGGCAGAGGGGGATTGTAATGCCCCAAAAACTCAAAATCTAGACTTGGGACTTAAATCAGAAAATCTGCAAAATCTGCAGAAATGCTACAGGATGACTCAGCTAACGAGTCGTTAAGTGATCTAATGACTTGCTAGGTCAGCCGTGATATGGAGGCTTGAAAATTTGTAAAAAAGAGAAAGTGTTCCTAACGGGCGACCTCACCAGTCGTGGTCAGGTCCCACGACTCGTCAAGTCACTCGTGGTTAGGCTGGAATCTAGAATTTAAATAATTGGGCAGTGTACTAGATGGATGGTGACCACGAGTCATGGTCACCATTAATGACTCATTAGGTCCCTCGTGATGACCTATAGTGAAACCTAGGTAGTGTACCCAATGGGTGTGAGCACGAGTCGTGGTCAGTCACCACGACCCTTTAGGTCACCCATTAGGGTTACCTGGCAGTTTTTCCTAGAGATTTTCCAAGGGCTATTTAGTAATTTCCTATTCTCCTAGACTCTAAACTACATTGTTTTTTGGGATTATTTTGAAGGGATTTAGAGGGGTTAAACGGTTTTTCCCTCATTCCCACTCGGATTTTCAGAAAGATTTCTATAAGTTTTCTCTCAAGAGCTCTCAAGAAAGGTCTAGGGTTCTTCACCAGTTGCAGCCTTTCAAGTTTCTTTCTCTAGGGAAAATTTTCCAGGTATATGGGAATTCAACAAGGGAATTGTTCTTCCCTTGTGTCCCCCAAAATTTTTCCATAATTTCCCAATCAGTTTTAGCCTTGAGTTTTCGAATACGAATAAATTACATGTTAATTTTTTGTTAATTCCACCTGGATTAATATTGTTCGGGTGTTTGGTATAGGTTAAAAACCGACACGCAAGTGCACGTGGTCAAACAAGTAATAAAGTGGCTAAGTAAGCCAAGTATCGAACCAAGGAGACTCTGGATAAGTAAAATTGCTTAAGTATACTATATTCTAGCTTACTTCTAATTATGCTGACAACAACGTAACCAAAAGTTAAATAATTTTTGTTTATAAATTATATACTAAAACTATTAACAAATATTTACTGTGAATTGAAACTATGGATATGAGCATGCCAAGGTTAAGAACGAGTAATGAACTTGATTATAATCATAATTTGGTTAATCTTCTCTTCCTGTTGCTAGCCAAGAACATTAGCCTAGAGATTAAAACTCTCGTATTTAATCTCACTTAAGAATCATAAACCATCCGTCTACATTTCTGTGATCAAATGCAATTTATGACCTAGCAATACAATTTCGGTTCCTAAATTGACTAATACGGCTTTCAAGTATATTTCTATCAGGAAAGCACATCAAAACCCAATTTTCCCAAATCAAGTTAAGAACAATACCCTATTAATTCACAACTTTACAATTTCGTGCTCTCTCGAGTGAAATCGGACTTTTTAGATGTACATTAATGTCGGCCACACACTAATGCAGTAGAAACAAGAATTAATAGAACAACATAGAAGAAGAAGATGAAAAACCATACAATTCAATAATCAAAATTCATCACCATTGTTCATAACCTCAGCAAGGAAGAGAATTAGCCACTCATTTGTGGATTAATCATCCTAAAACAAGTGTTAATCATACAAACAATTGATTGAAAGAAGAAAGAAAGAGAGAAAAACCCTTAGCTTTTTCGTCCCTCAACTGCCTGTAACCCACGTCCTTGCTCCACCAAGTCTGAAATAATTAAAAATAAGCCTAAGTGTTCTATTTATACTATTGGGAATTTTTCCCGGAATAACAAGCAACGTGTCACAGAGGCCAACGCGGAGCACTGCCTCCGTGACACGGCGTGGACGCGGACCCTCACTGGAAATCCAGGGTCCGGGAATATAGCCTCAACGTGGCACGGCATGCAACGCGGAGGCTTGCCTCCGTGCCATGGAGCTGTCGCGAGGCTTCACTGGAAATTGCCAAATTAATTCATCCTCCATGCAGTGTGCCTCCGCGATGGTAGCGTGGCACGGCTCCATCGTGGAGCCCCTTTACATTGTGCATTCCAATGTCTTTTCCGTGCTCGCATCCAAGTCCAACTCCGATATTGTTCCAACATGCATTTTTGCTCCTCTAAATCATATTTTACCTACAAAACACTGCTAATCATGTTGGTTAGTATAAATTCACATTTTATTACCAATTACATGAAAATGTATACACATTGCACAACAAACAAGGCGAAAATGATACGTTTGAGTATCACTTGGGCATATAAATCTGCCCAAGATCACTTACCCCACACTTAAATCCTTGTTCGACCTCGAACAACACATACACAACTCATGCAAATTACATCCCAACCTTCGCCACTATGGTGCGACAATTTGAGTTACGGTCATACCGATCATTCAATATTGTAAATCATCAAGAAAACATGCATGGTCTTAACAATGCAATGATCTTTAATACATCAAGACTTCCTAGACTTTAAGAATCGACCCTCGATATCGACAAACTCATGCAAATCAGCTAATCAAGATATCCGACACGAACATCAATCTTTCATCAAGCATGTGCCCTCACAACTCAAGAGAATCTTCCCCTTTTATGCTCATGTAACACACAAACATTCACGTAGGGGCATGTAGAAATTAATTTCACTCTCTCTCCCAAAAGAATTCACATGCATCATGTCATGACCCATAGGCTTGCCCTTAGTGTATTACTCCACTAATATAAGGAAATGCAATGTAAGATCACGTAGGACTTTAATGGGTTGTAATGGAAGCTATGGAACTAGTACATATTGGATTAGCCAATAATAGCCACTAGCATCATTAAGCGCCTTTTCAACACATTCCCCTCAACTCATGAACATTGTTTCTCTCTTTTCTTTTTTTCATCATCCCATTCATGCTGGTTTACTTTCGTATGGCCCATTTAATCAAAAACACTTGACATGACACAAAGGTTTTTCATGCACCTTCATTAGCATTTCATTATAACAAGTGCCTCTTCAACCTTTTCTTTTCTTTCCTCACTCTGCTCTTCTTTTTCTTTCCACTGTTCTCACTCTTTGACACTTTGGGAAATTTTTTTTTTTTTTCTTCTTAAGCGCTTAAGAGTTTTGTATAGACTTTACGGCTAATGAAAAGAAAGAATTAAGCTTAGTTTATACAATTTTTGGACAAAAGAAAGAAATAATCGGCTAAAGGCTCAACGGGCTGACTAGGGTATACAATCACATAAAAAGGTAGAGTATGACAAGAAAAAAATAGAAACTCTCGGTTAAGACAAAGAAATGCCTACATCCTTTCCAACACTACACCTCCTTCATTTCGTTTTGTACACACACCAGGCAAGTTCTAGACACTTCACAATAGCATGGAATAACAATACCTCACTTCACACTTTATGCACATGCTCGATTCAAGATGCATTCACAGACTCTTTAATTAGCCAATTACATGAATTCAAAAATATTAAGCCTCAATCACACCGAATCGAATTCTACAGCCAAGGTAACTCAACATATTCACAAAATTGCATGCTTTCAAACGAATCACTTTTACATTTCGAATATCAGTTACAACACACAACCATAATTTCACAACCATATAGTAACTACAGGTTCATTGATGCAATCCACCAAAGAAAAAAACTGAAAACTAATTAAAATCACTACTCCGACTGACTACATTTCCCTTAAGACGGTCGTCATCTATCCATCATAGGGAACGGTCACTAACTATGACATCGGTTCAATGGGACTATTCTCGGTAAAAGAACCGAAAACAAACTCCGAGAAACCCAAAAATAAAAATCAAAAAATTTTTGCAAAACATCGATCATTTCGATGGAAAAATATTTACAAAATATTTTCGCAAAAGTTTTAAAAATATCAATCATTTCGATAGAAAAAAAAATATTTACAAAATTTACAAAATATTTACACTGGCAACCACAACCTTTCACAACACACATCAATTACCACAAAAATATGTACAGATACAAATACAAATCAGTTTGCACTCACAACCACAGGGAAACATAAACATACATACAAAACAAAGGAAGAACATACAGCAAATCAGCCCAGCCCCAGCACCTAGCTACTCCCCACCCCACACTTAAATCGAACACTGTCCCCAGTGTTTACAAAAATTAAAAATCACAAAAATTTCAGGTGGTGGAACTCCCTGATCAGTCGAAATATTCGACTTCTTCATCCGGTGCTGCTGCCTCATCGCCCATGTCCGAGTCACCTCCATCGTCGTCATCGGACTCCACACCGGAGTCCTCCCGACGTGTCTCCTCGTCCGTGGGGACATCATCGTCAGTGGGCTCAATGAAGGCTGGCCCCATTCGGCACAAAGCTCTAGCGTTTTCGCCAAATGGGTAATCCAGCTCCAGCTGCCATATCTCTTCCTCCGTGGCTGGTCTCCCACCAATCCGGAGTTGAAGCATTTGCATACCAAACATCCGTGCCATGTACTGATCGTCACGAGCATGTCGCTCGCCTAGTGTCAGCACTGGCCCGTGTGTGGTGTCGGGGGACTTGGTTTTGGTCACGTCAAGGGCCCTCCGCTCCAACTGCGGGATGTAGTCCAAAGCCTCTTCCTCGACATCGAGGCCCCGGAGAAAGGTGGTGATAAGTCCTCCGAACCCATACCTGTGGCCCTGGTGTAGTCGGGCTCTCTTCATGGCGGATATGATGACCGCCCCAACATTAATCTCTAGCCCTTTCATCAGGGCATACACCAGGCACACACGGTCCCAGGTCACATCCGTCATGTGCACCCCCGGGATCAAGCACGAACAAACTATTTTCAGCCATATTCTGGCCTCCCTATTCATTTGAGAATACGGCAGAGTCTGGTGGTAACCCCTCTCCTTATGTCTGCTCCATCGGGCTGTGGATCGAGCCCCACACAAAGTGCGTCTGATATCGGCGTATGGTGGGGTGATGTTCAGCTGGCGGAGAACGTGGGCGTCTGTGTCCCGCGCTCCAATGATGGCATTTAATTGCTGGGGTTCCAGAGTGACAATCTGCCCTCTGATCTTTATTGTGTGGCTTCTGATGGCCGGGTTCCAATTTGCATAGAACTCCCGGACTAAATGTAGGTTGCACTCCTTGGGCTCCTGAAATATGAAGCTGAGCCCAGCTTCCTCGATTCTCTGCACAATACGAGGGAACTCATGTGCTAGTGGTTCCCGTGCAATATGCTCCTCAGGGAAGTACTTATTCTCCTTATGTTTAGCGTACCACTTCTTCCCTTCATCGGTTACCCACCTCGTTCCGTACTGGCGGCGTTGGCCGCGCGGAACAGCTGGTGCAGCTGGGACTGCTGTGCCCAGTCTCATGCGTTTTCTCCCGGTGCCTGAAGTAGATGCACCTTTACCCTTATCCTGCCTACTCGCCATTGTACCTGTCAACGTAAACACACAAGCACAATGTCAAGCTAAATACATGTTAACTTTGGCTAAGGTTGGTTAAACTAAGTTTACCCCACACTTAGTCCTTAGCTACGGTTACGATACTACGGCAAGGATCACTTTATTTACACCAAAAACAAACAACTATACAATTTATGCTTAGTGCGTTCACAAAAAATTTTCGACAGTATAACTTTTAGCGTACTACTCAGACTTCATACAGCTAATCCCAATCCTATCATCGCTAGCAATTCAACCATCGCACTTAGCAAAGAAAACAACAAAACAAAAAACAACAACCAAAATTCTATATACACATGAATCTATGTAACCAACCAATTCGAACACTTTTCACATTTTCCCCAAAAACCCGAGAATTCGTCGTCTATTACATTCACACAATATTTACAATGACTTATTCTCAATGTACAAGCACACCCCGGCATATAATTCATACATTTACCAAGTTACCTAATTCAATTTCAACAACCCAAGCCCTAGAATTGAATTTCATAATCGAATTTGAATCATTCACGCAATCGACAAGTTCAAACGCAAATTACAACATCTCGAACATTTATCAATCCAAGAATAAATCAATTTCATGCTAAATTTCGACTTAGGGTGATATATCTCACCTCCCATGCTCAAATTCGACTAAAATCGACAAAAACTTGAGAAAGAAGAGGAAAACATACCTTTAAGTTGAATAATCGAAGAAACTCGACAATTTCTTTGCTTACTACCGTGGCACGTTGGTTGGGGAGGGGGATTCGGGTGTTTGGTCGCGTAGAAGAGAGGAAATGGGGGAAAAAGGGACTAAAATCGGGGTTAAAAATGAAGGGAAACACGCGGGTCACCCGGCAACCCGGTGTGACCCGTCACAAAATATAGGGCAACGTGTCACGGAGGGTAACGCGGAGCCCCTCCTCCGTGACACGGAGCTAACGCGGAGCCCCTCCTCCGTGACACGGAGCTCACGCGATGGCTCACTGGAATTTTTTAAAAAATCCAGATTTAACCTCAACGTGTCACGGAGGGTAACGCGGAGCCCTTCCTCCGTGACACGGAGCCATCGCCCCAGTGCTCTGTCTCTTCATTTTATTCATTTTTTCATACCTTGCCTTTTCCTTCCCGATTCCATGCACATTTTTCTCCAGTTGACCTGAAAATCACCTTACTAAACAAAATGGTTAGATTAATAGATTTCCCTAACTAAAATGAAAAATACTAACTAAAACAAAAAATTTGTACTAACTCAAGAAAAAGAAAAATTAAAATAAAAACTATTTACACTTTACTAAACAAAAGAAAAAAATATTTTTCACGGGTTGCCTCCCGTGCAGCGCCTGGTTTACCGTCGCGGCTCGACGTCCTTTATGCTCAATTATCCACTAGGGTGATGGATGATTTTTCACGATCATTGTCCTCCCCCCAGTAGTGCTCAACCTTATCCGATGGTCTTCCTCTCAACTCTCGGGAATCATTCGTTTGTTTAGTATTCCCATGATCAATCACATTGATCACCGAGAGTTCCTCATTTACCATCGGGAGCTTGGGTGCTTTGTACACATCGAACACTTCTACCTTGTCATGTGCTCGCATTGTAAGTTGACCCGCAGCTACGTCAATTAATGCTTTTCCGGTTGCCAAAAAGGGTCGTCCCAAAATAAATGGGACTTCAGCATCTAGTTCAAAATCCAGAACAATAAAATCGACCGGAAAAATGATGGAGCCCACTTGCACAAGCACATCCTCAACAATGCCATCCGGCCTAGCTAAGGATCTGTCTGCTAACTGCAAGATTACGGTTGTAGGTCTAGGACTCCCTAGACCTAACTTTCTGAATACCGAAGATGGCATCAGATTTATGCTCGCCCCCAAGTCACATAATCCACGAGCTCAGATACTCTGCCCGATAGTAAGCTAGATAGTAAAACTTCCAGGGTCTTTCAGCTTCGTGGGCAGTCTATTTTGGATCCGGGAAGTGCATTCCTCCGTCAAAGCTACCATGGCATACTCAGTCAAACGACTTTTGTTGGCCACGATGTCTTTAATATATTTAGCATATTTTGGCACTCCCTGCAAGACATCAACAAGAGGTAAATTAACATGTACCTGTTTAAGCACCTCCATAAATTTCTTGAAACACGCCTCCTCCTTGTGTTTCTTGAGTCGTTGAGGGAACGGGGGTGGAGGCCTTTCTGATTCAGCTCCTTTGGTCTTCCCCTTATCCGCAAGATGCTCTCTCTCAACATCTGCTGCTCCTGACTTTTGAGGCGGTCTTTCCGGTTCCACCTCCTTCAGCTGCAAACCACTCCTCGTGGTCACTGCATTTACCTGCTTCAGATTAGGATCCGTGTTGCTAGGCAGTCCTCCTCTGGGTCTTGTGTTTTGGGCACTATCAAATTGCCCAAATTGATACTCAAGAGCCTTGGTCGCTACTGATTGTTCTTCACTTCGGCTGCCAATTTAACATAGTCAGCCTGCAATTGCGCCTGATTAGCAATCATGGTCTTGAACATTTCTTCAATGGTAGGTGATGGTGGTGGAGGAGGGGCATTGTGATTTCTGAATTGAGATTGGTAGTTCTGTTGCCCTCCTTGATTCCTGTGCATACCCTGACCCGAACTTTGGCCTTGTTGGTTGTTGCTACCGCACGAAAAATTTGGATGGTTCCTCCAATTTGAGTTGTAGCCGCTACCAAACTGCTACTGATTTCTTTGTGCATTGCCCACAAAGTTAACAGAATCTGGGTTTGCTCCACAGCACTCAGCTGAATGCTCACTGCTACCACACACTTCACACCACATTTGCTGGACCGCATTGACTGAAGCTGAAGGCTGGTTCAAATTCATGTTGCTGAAGTGGTTGTTCAACTGATTCTGCAAGGCAGCTATCTGTGCAGCGATAGCTGAAAATCCATCCACTTCAAGCACTCCTGCTGCTTTCCTTGCTCCACCTCGAGATGAATCTGCATTCCATTCTGGATTGCCCTGTGAAATTCGGTTGAGCAAAGCGTACAACTCCTCATAAGTCTTTTCCAGCGCTTGCCCTCCAGCTGCTGAGTCTAACAAAATTTTAGTATGGGGTTCCAAACCCTCAATAAATGTGTGCACCAACACCTCATTGGACTGATGATGATGAGGACAGTCCCGCAACATGGATTTAAATCTTTCCCAGGCTTGATATAAATTTTCTCCCTCCCTCTGTTTGAAACTTAGAATTTGACTTCTAAGTCTGGTTGTTTTACTAGAGGGAAAAAATCTTATCAAGAACTTTCATGCTAGATCATCCCACGTTGCTATAGAATTTGGTGGTTCAGCTTTTAACCACCTCTTGGCTTCACCAAGTAAGGAAAACGGAAATAGTGTGAGCCGAACATAATCAGGTGACACTCCAGCGGGTATATAAGTGTCACTTATCTCCAAAAAGTTCTGGAGATGTTGTTGTGGGTCTTCATGAGGGAGACCAGTAAATTGCCCGCTGGTGTGCAAAAGTTGCACCATATTCTGCTTTAATTCAAATCTCCCTCCAGGCTCTGGTTTGCGGATACTTGAATGTACATTGTTGGCATGTGGGATTGCCACCTCGCGAACCGGCCTTGCTACTGCTTCGTCGGGCACTAACACTGCCCTCACAACCGGTGGATTTTGTTGCTCCATAATAGTCTGTCTGAGCAACTGCAGCTTCTTTTGTAGAGCTTCTCTGCGTTTACTGTGAAATTCACATTCAGGCTCTGTATAAGATTCCACCAGCTCCTTTTCCTTTGCCAATGTTCACAGAAATCAAGTCTGCAAAATACAGGCTAAGACCAAGTTGTCAACACTTAAGAAAATAAAACAAAAATACAGTAAATTTACACTTAACACAGTTTCACCAATTGCCTAGTCTCCCCGGCAACGGCGCCAAAAACTTTTTCGGGTGTTTGGTATAGGTTAAAAACCGACACGCAAGTGCACGTGGTCAAACAAGTAATAAAGTGGCTAAGTAAGCCAAGTATCGAACCAAGGAGACTCTGGATAAGTAAAATTGCTTAAGTATACTATATTCTAGCTTACTTCTAATTATGCTGACAACAACGTAACCAAAAGTTGAATAATTTTTGTTTATAAAATTATTATACTAAAACTATTAACAAATATTTACTATGAATTGAAACTATGGATATGAGCATGCCAAGGTTAAGAACGAGTAATGAACTTGATTATAATCATAATTTGGTTAATCTTCTCTTCCTGTTGCTAGCCAAGAACATTAGCCTAGAGATTAAAACTCTCGTATTTAATCTCACTTAAGAATCATAAACCATCCGTCTACATTTCTGTGATCAAATGCAATTTATGACCTAGCAATACAATTCCGGTTCCTAAATTGACTAATACGGCTTTCAAGTATATTTCTATCAGGAAAGCACATCAAAACCCAATTTTCCCAAATCAAGTTAAGAACAATACCCTATTAATTCACAACTTTCCAATTTCGTGCTCTCTCGAGTGAAATCGGACTTTTTAGATGTACATTAATGTCCGCCACACACTAATGCAGCAGAAACAAGAATTAATAGAACAACATAGAAGAAGAAGATGAAAAACCATACAATTCAATAATCAAAATTCATCACCATTGTTCATATCCTCAGCAAGGAAGAGAATTAGCCACTCATTTGTGGATTAATCATCCTAAAACAAGTGTTAATCATACAAACAATTGATTGAAAGAAGAAAGAAAGAGAGAAAAACCCTTAGCTTTTTCGTCCCTCAACTGCCTGTAACCCACGTCCTTGCTCCACCAAGTCTGAATTAATTAAAAATAAGCCTAAGTGTTCTATTTATACTATTGGGAATTTTTCCCGGAATAACAAGCAACGTGTCACGGAGGCCAACGCGGAGCACTGCCTCCGTGACACGGCGTGGACGCGGACCCTCACTGGAAATCCAGGGTCCGGGAATATAGCCTCAACGTGGCACGGCATGCAACGCGGAGGCTTGCCTCCGTGCCATGGAGCTGTCGCGAGGCTTCACTGGAAATTGCCAAATTAATTCATCCTCCATGCAGTGTGCCTCCGCGATGGTAGCGTGGCACGGCTCCATCGCGGAGCCCATTTACATTGTGCATTCCAATGTCTTTTCCGTGCTCGCATCCAAGTCCAACTCCGATATTGTTCCAACATGCATTTTTGCTCCTCTAAATCATATTTTACCTACAAAACACTGCTAATCATGTTGGTTAGTATAAATTCACATTTTATTACCAATTACATGAAAATGTATACACATTGCACAACAAACAAGGCAAAAATGATACGTTTGAGTATCACTTGGGCATATAAATCTGCCCAAGATCAAATATCCATGTTGATTGTTCATAATATCTACATCAGTTCCTAACTAAATTGCCAGTGTTAGTACAAAAGTGAATTGAAGCCCTAGATTTTTGTATGAAGATTAATTGCTTATTATTTCCCATTTAGTGAATGAGGTATGTTTTGGGCTGAAATTCCTTGTAATTCATATTACATCAGTTTAACTCAGTTCAGTATAGTATCTCAGACTCAGAAATTTTAGACTTAGGATTTGCCTTTGACCATCAGACAGGGTCATCTTGACCATTTCAGTTTAAATCAGTAGTTCAGTTCAGTTTACTTGTTGGTCATTGCATGTCATTTTAGTTCAGACGTTGTATTTTAGTTACATTTTCTCCCACTTACTCAGTGCATTCAAAGTACTGACACATACTTTCATTCTGTATCATTTCATGATATAGTTGCAGGTTCCTAGATTCATCAGCGTTAGCCACTACGATCCAGATCCTCCTTTGCCGCAGTTGAAGTGTGAGTCCTCATCATTCGAGGGCCTTATTCCATTTCCTATTAGTTGATTTATTATTTTTAGTTAGATTTAGAGTTAGCTGGGGGTTTGTCCGAGCACCTTATCAGTTGGAAGGCTTTTAGATACAGAATTAATTTCAGTCATAAAATTAAATCCAGACTTCAAATGTTCTTAAACTTTATATTTTAGTTTTATTTTCATAAATGCTTTTATACTATTATTTCAAAGCTTCCGCTATATTTTGTTTTACTCAAAATACCAGTGTATGATAGACCAGGGGTTGACTTGGGGTTACTTGTGGCTTCAAGTACCATGTCCCGTCCAGGGTATAGACTCGGGGCATGACAAACTTGGTATCAAAGCCAGGTTTAGAGTATCCTTGTAACAGTCTGAAAGCCGCATCGAGTAGAGTCCTTCTCATGGGTGTGAAGCACGCAACACTTGTTATGAGGATGATACTAAATGTTACTAGGAAAACTCTCTTTTTTTCATACTCATTATCGTGCGGTAAAGTTCAACACTAGAAATGTCCTTCTAACTCATGTTTTGTTTCTTTTCAGTGAATCATGCCTCCTAGACGCGGTTACAGAAGAAGGGGCGGTAACGTCAACAGACCTACCCCACCATCCATGGCATCCCCTCAATATGATTCGGTATCTACCGCCGAATTCAGGGCGGCCATTCAACTATTGGCCTAAATAGTCACCAACCAAGCGAAACAGAAGGTGGTGCCGATGAACACCAACGGGTCTGCAGCAGCTGCGAGGGTGCGGGACTTTACCCGTATGAACCCTTCATCTTTGTCAGGGATCCAAACTAGGGGAGGATCCCCAGGAGTTCGTGGATGAGATCAGGAAGACCACCCACATTATGGGTGTTAGCTCCTCGGAGAGTGTTAATCTGGCTGCCTACCAGCTCAAAGGGGTAGCTCAGGTCTGGCATGACCATTGGATAAAGGGGCGGCCAACGGGAGCAGGACCAGCAGAGTGGGAGGAGTTCCACACAGCTTTCTTGAATAGGTTTTTCCCTCGGGAGCTAAGGGAGGCAAAGATGGCAGAGTTTATGAATTTGAGACAGGGCAATAGAACCATGGAGGAGTATGCTCTGGAGTTTACTCGGTTTTCTAAGTTCACTCTAGAGATGGTAGCTGAGCCAAGGGATCGCATATTGAAATTTATGAATGGGGTGTCAAACCTTGTCCTCAAGGAGTGCAGGACAACGATACTGATTAAGGATATGGACCTCTCCAGCTTGATTGTCTATGCCCAGCAGATTGAGGCCAAAAAGCTGAAGGATATGGAGCGGAAAAACAAATGGGAAAGGATTGACCATTTAGATTTCGTCCATCAAAGGTCTAGCGGTAGTAGCCGCCAGCAGCAGCAGCAACAGCAGCAGAGAGCCCCAGCACCCAGTTCTGGCAGCTACCCAACCTTTCAGTCCTATCAGGATCGGAGGGGTGGGTTATCTAGCACTCAGTCTTAGGCCCATAGTACCGGGAATAAGTATCCAGCTTATCCCAAGTGTGGTAGGAACCATCCAGGGGAGTGCCTTCAGGGTCGAGAGGGTTGTTTTGGGTGTGGACAGCTTGGGCATCAGCTCAGGGAGTGCCATCAGCCGGGGGAGGGAGATCACAATCCACCACATTATCAGCTCCAGCAGGTCGACCATCCCAGCAGGCTAACACATCTGGTACAGATGACGGTCAACGTCAAAACCATTTCTATGCTCTATCTTCCTGTCAGGATCAGGAGAGCTCACCTGATGTAGTCACGGGTATGTTACGTCTCTTTCATCTAGATGTGTATGCCATCCTAGATCCAGGAGCAACTCTTTCATTCGTGACTCCCTATATAGCAGTCCAGTTCAATATCAGTCCAGAGGTCCTCTTAGAACCATTCTCAGTCTCCACCCCAGTTGGTGAGTCAGTTAGAGCTAGTCGGGTGTATAGAAACTGCCCAGTCTCAGTTGTGAATAAAGCCATTCAAGCTGATCTCGTAGAATTAGACATGGTTGATTTTGACCATATCCTTGGCATGGATTGGTTACACTCCTGCTATGCCTCAGTTGATTGCAAAACTAGAGTTGTCATGTTCCAGTTTCCAAATGAACCAGTGTTAGAGTGGACGGGCAGCTGTTCAGCGCCTAAAGGTAGGTTTATTTCCTACCTTAAGGCCCAAAAACTCATCTCCAAGGGATGTATATATCATCTAGTTTGGGTCAAGAATTCCAACTCTAAGACCCCGACGATCCAGTCAGTCCCTGTGGTCAGCGAGTTCCCAGACGTTTTTCCTGAGGATCTTCCTGGAGTTCCCCTTGAACAAGAAATAGACTTCGGAATAGATCTTCTCCCAGATACTCAGCCCATCTCGATCCCTCCTTACAAAATGGCTCCAGCTGAGCTTAAGTAGTTGAAGGAGCAGTTAAAAGATCTTCTTGACAAGGGTTTTATCAGATGCAACTCTCTCCTTGGGTGCTCCATTACTATTCATGGGTAAGAAATATGGTACCCTCAGAATGTGCATAGATTACCATTAGCTGAACTAAGTCACAATCAAGAACAAGTACCCCTACCCAGAATTGACGATCTGTTTGACCAACTTCAGGGAGCCAGTTGTTTCTCCAAGATTGATCTCAGGTCAGGGTACCATCAGCTAAGGGTCAGAGAGTGTGACATACCGAAAACAGCATTCAGAACTCGGTATGATCACTATGAGTTTGTGGTAATGTCCTTTGGGCTAACAAACCCCCCAGCAGCCTTCATGGACTTAATGAACAGAGTCTTCAGGAAGTATCTAGATATGTTCGTCATCGTATTTATCGACGACATTCTAGTATACTCCAGAAATGAGGAAGAGCATGCCAATCACCTAAGATTAGCATTACAGACACTCAGGGACTGCCAGTTGTTCGCCAAGTTCAGTAAGTGCGAATTCTGGTTAAAGTCCGTGACCTTCTTAGGTCATGTGGTCTTAGGTGAAGGAATACAAGTAGATCCTCACAAGATAGAAGCAGTTAAAGATTGGCCCAGACCTACCTCTCCTACTGAAATCAGAAGTTTCCTAGGCTTAGCTAGTTATTACCGATGATTTGTGGAAGGTTTCTCCTCTATAGCATCTCCTCTGACTAAGTTGACTCATAAGAAGGTGAAATTTCAGTGGTAGAATGAGTGTGAGAAGATTTTCCAAGAATTGAAGACTCGACTCACTACTGCTCCAGTTCTTACCTTGCAGAAGGAACAGATGGGTTGGTTGTTTATTGTGATGCTTCCAGAGCTGGACTCGGATGCGTCCTAATGCAGCGGGGCAGAGTGATAGACTACATCTCCAAACAGCTCAAAGTTCATGAGAAGAACTATCCAACTCATGAATTAGAGTTCGCAGCGGTTGTGTTTGCGCTAAAAATCTAGAGGCATTATTTGTATGGAGCTTGCGTGGATGTATTTACAGATCATAAGAATCTTCAGTACGTGCTGAGTCAGAAGGATCTAAATCTGCGTCAGAGAAGGTGGTTGGATTGCTAAAAGACTATGACATGAGTGTGTTGTATCACCCAGGAAAAGCCAATGTGGTGGCTGACGCCCTAAGCAGACGGTCTATGGGGAGTGTGGCTCATATTGAGGAAGGCAAAAGGGAGTTAGCGAGGTATGTTCATAGACTAGCCCAGTTAGAGGTGCAGTTGGTGGATTCAGCCGAAGTTGGTTTGGTAATGCAAAGTGGGTCAGATTTATCTTTGGTAGTTGAAGTTAAGTCTAGACAGGATGAAGATCCAGTTCTACTTAAACTTAAAAAAGCAGTTCTTAGGAAGGAGGTTGAGGCTTTCTCCAAGGGGGGAGATGGTGAGCTCCATTACCAGGGAAGATTGTGTGTACCGGATGTTAGTGAGTTGAGACAGCAGATACTGACTGAGGCATACAACTCGAGATACTCCATTCACCTTGGTGCTACTAAAATGTACCACAACCTGCGGGATATATACTGGTGGAGTGGCATGAAAAGAGACATTGCTGAATTCATAGCCTACTTCTCGAACTGCCAGAAAGTCAAGGTGAAGCATCAAAGACTAGGAGGCATGAGTCAAGATATCAGTATACCTATATGGAAGTAGGAGGAAGTAAATATGGATTTCATTACGGATCTACCTCGGATTCGCCGGCAGTAAGACTCAATCTGGGTAGTACTAGATCGGATAACTAAGTCAGCTCATTTTCTCCCGGTTAAAACCATAGACTCAACTGAGGACTATGCAAAACTTTACATCTGAGAGTTAGTTAGACTCCATGGGGTGCCTTTGGCTAACATTTCAGATAGGGGAACGCAATTCACCTCACACTTTTGGAAGTCCTTTTAGAAGGGACTAGGCACTTAGGTCAAGCTTAAGACAGCTTTTCACCCACAGACAGATGGGCAAGCCGAGCATACTATTCAGACTTTAGAAGATATTCTAAGAGCATGCGCGATCGATTTCAAGGGTAATTGGGATGACCATTTGCCTCTTATCAAGTTTGCGTACAACAATAGCTACCATTCTAGCATTCAGATGGCCCCATTTGAAGCATTATATGGGAGAAGGTGTAGATCTCTTATAGGGTGGTTCGAGGTTGGTGAAGCTACCATGATAGGGCCAGACTCGGTTCACGAGGCAATGCGGAAAGTTCAGCTCATCCAAGAAAGGATGAAAATAGCTCAGAGCCGACAAAAATCTTATGCCGATGTGCGAAAAAGAGAGTTGGAGTTTGCAGTTGATGATTGGATTTACCTAAAAATTTCTCCCATGAAAGGGGTGATGAGGTTTTGCAAGAAGTGGAAGCTTAGTCTGAGATATATGGGACCCTATAGAATTTTGAAACGTATCGGCAATGTAGACTCTGAGCTAGAATTACCTTCAGAACTAGCAGTTGTACACCCAGTTTTCCATGTGTCACTTTTGAAGAAGTGCATCAGAGTTCCAACCTCAGTTGTGCCATTGGACAGCGTGGGAATAAAGGATAGTCTCTCATATGAGGAGGTACTAATCCAGATCCTTGACTGTCAGGTTCGTAAGCTGAGGAATAAGGAAATAGCTTCATTCAAAGTCTTACGGAGAAATCAGCAGGTTGAGAGAGCTACGTGGGAGGCCGAAGCGGATATGATGGAAAAATACTCGCACTTGTTCTCTATCGACTCTGTTGTAGCTTGAAATGTTAGTTTTGCCTTAGGACCCGATCTAGTTGTCGAATTCAATTCATGTATATAAGTTTCTTTTACAACTTTGGATGTATGTATGAAAAGTAAATCAGTTCAGTTATGTATTTTGAAATGGAGGTAGTCATTTTGGCAGTTTTGGAGTTAAATGATCAGTATCTAGAAATTTTGATTGTTATTCTCTGCTTTCCTGTGTGTATTCTAACATTCGAGGATGAATGTTTCTAAGGGGGAGATATTGTAATGCCCCGAAAACTCAAAATCTAGACCCAGTACTTAAATTAGAAAATCTGGAAAATCTGTAGAAATGCTACAGGACGACTCACCTAACGGGTCATTAAGTGATCTAATGACTCGTTAGGTCAGCCGTGAGAAGGAGGCTTGAGAATTTGTAAAAAAGAGATCGTGTTCCCAACAGGAAACTCACGAGTTGTGGTCAGGTCCCACAACTCGTCAAGTCAGTCATGGTCAGGCCGAAAACTAGAATTTAAATAATTGGGCAGTCTCACCAATAACGACTTGTTAGGTCCCTCATGATGACCTACAGTGAAACCTGGGCAGTGTACCCAAGGGGTGTGACCATGAGTCGTGGTCAGTCACCACGACCCGTTAGGTCACCCATTAGGGTTACCTGGCAATTTTTTCCAGCGATTTTCCAAGGGCTATTTAGTAATTTTTTATTCTCCTAAACTCTAAACTACGTCATTTTTGGATTATTTTGAAGGGATTTATAGGGGTTAAACGGTTTTCCCCTCATTCCCACTCAGATTTTCAGAAAGATTTGCATAAGTTTTCTCTCAAGAGCTCTCAAGCAAGTGTTGCGCGCGTATCGCTGCTCGGTATATATTAAAAACCGACACGCAAGTGTACGTGGTCAAACAAGTAATAAAGTGGCTAAGTAGCTAAGTATCGATCCAAGGAGGCTGCTCTAGATATGCAAAACTGCCTAGTTTACTATATCTCTATTCTATTTCTAACTATGTTAACAACAATCCAACCAAGATTTTAGTGAGTTTTGTTTCTAAACTAATTATATACTGAAATTAATAACTACTATTTACGTTGAATTTAGACAATGGATATGCACATGCCAAGGTTAAGAACGAGTAATGAACTTGATAATCATGATAATTTGGTCATCCTCTTCTTCATATTGCTAGCCAAGAACGTTTGCCTAGAAATTAAAACTTCCGTATTTAATTTCACTTTAGAATCGTAAACCATCCGTCTACATTTCTGTGATCAAATGCAATTTATGACCTAACACTCCAATTCCGGTTCCTAAATTGACTAATAGGGCTTTCAAGTATATTTCTATCAAGAAAGCACATCAAAACCCAATTTTCCCAAATCAAGTTAAGAACAATACCCTATTAATTTACAACTTTCCAATTTCATGCTCTCTCGAGTGAAATTGGACTTTTTAGATATACATTAATGGTGGCCAATCAATAATGTAATAAACACAAGAATTAATAGAACAACATGCAAGAAGAAGAAGAAACCATATCAATTATTACCAACATTCATTACACAAGTTCAAAACCTCAGCAAGAAAGGAATTAGCCACTCATTCTTGGATTAATCATCCTAGAATGAGTGTTAATCATGCATACAATTGAAGGAAAGAAGAAGGGAAGAGAAGAAAACTCTTATCTTTTCTATTCTTCAACTGCCACAAAACCACGTTCCTGCTCTCCACTTCTGAACTCAGGCTAAAAAAACTAAAACTAAAAAACTCCTCTTTAAAAATAACCTAAGCGTGCTATTTATACTAGTGGGAAATTTTTCCTGGAATAACAAGCAACGTGTCACGGAGGCCAACGCGGAGCACTGCCTCCGTGACACGGCGTGGACGCGGACCCTCTCTGGAAATTGCAGGGTCCGGATAATTGGCCTCAACGTGGCACGGAGGCCATCGCGGAGGCCTATCTCCGTGCCACGGAGCTGACGCGCAAGCACACTGGAAATTGCCAATTTTATTTATGCCCAGGCAGTGTGCTACCGCGATGGCAGCGTGGCACGGCTTCATCGCGGAGCCACTGTAAAATGTGCCATCCAAGGCCTTTTCCACGCTCGCATCCCAGTCCAACTCCGACATAGTTCCAACACGCATTTTAGCTCCTAAAAATCACATTAACCTACAAAACAAATGCTAATCATGTTGGTTAGTATAAATTCGCATTTTATTACCAAATACATGATATTATATACACATTGCACAACAAACAAGGTAAAAATGATACGTTTGAGTATCACTTGGGCATATAAATATGCCCAAGATCACTTACCCCACACTTAAATCCTTGTTCGTCCTCGAACAGCACATACACAAATCATGCACATCACATCTCAACCTTTGTCACTATGGTGTAGCCATTTACGTTACGGTCATACTGATTATTCGATTTTTGCAAATCATCAAGAAAACATGCTTGGTCGTACAAGACAATGACCTTAATACATCGAGGCTTCCTAGACTTTTAAGAATTGATTCTTGATATCGGCAAACTCATGCAAATCAACTAATCAAGAAATCCGACACGAAAATCAATCTTTCATCAAGAATGTACCCTCACAACTCGAGAGAAACTTCCCCTTTTTATGTTCATGCAGCACACAAACATGCAAGTAGGGGCATATAAAAATTAATTTCACTCTCTCTCCCAAAAGAATTCACATGCATCATGTCATGACCCATAGGCTTGCCCTTAGTGTATTACTCCACTAATATAAAGAAATGCAATGTAGGATCAAATAGAACTTTTAATGGGTTGTAACTGGGCTATGGATCTAGTATATATATATATTGGATTAGCCAATAATAGTCGCTAGCATCCTTAAGCGCCTTTTCAACTCATTCCCATCGACTCATGGACATTGTTCCTCTCTTTTCTCTTTTTCTCCCATTCATGCTGGTTTACTTTCATACAGCCCATTTCATCAGGCACACTTGACACAAAATAGAAGGTTTTCATGTACCCTCAATTTCATTTAATTACAACGGGTGCCTCTTCAACATCATCTTTTCTTTCCTCACTTTGCTTTTCTTTTCTTTTCACTCTTTTCACTCTTTAACACTTTGGGAAACATTTTTTGTTCTTTATAAGCGCTTAAGAGCTTCTTAAAGACTTTAAGGCTAATGAAAAGAAGGAATAAAGCTTAGTTCATACAATTCTGGACAAAAGAAAGAAATCGGCTAAAGGCTCAACGGGCTGACTAGGGTATACAACATATAAAAAGGTAGAATTTGACAAGAAAAAAAATGGAAACTAACGGTTAAAACAAAGAAATGCCTACATCCTTTCCAACACTACACCTCCTTCATTTCGTTTTGTATACACACCAGGCAAGTTCTAGACAATTCACAATGACATGGAATAGCAAAACCTCACTTCACACTTCATGCACATGCTCGAATCAAGATGCATTCACAGACTCTTTAATTAGTCAATTACATGAATTCAAGATTAAGCCTCAATCATAATGAACCAAATTCTATAGCCTAGGTAACTCAACATATTTACACAATTGCATGCTTTCAACCGAATCATTTTCACATTTCGAACATCAATTACAACACGCAACGAAATTTTAGCAACCATAAGCAACTACAGTTTATTGATGCAATCCACCAAAGAAACTAAAAACAAAACATCTACTCCTATCGACTACATTTCCCTTAAGACGGTCGTCATCCATCCATCATAGGGAATGGTCACTAACTATGACATCGGTTCAATGGGACTATTCTCGGTAAAAGAACCGAAAACAAACTCCGAGAAACCCAAAAATAAAACTTCAAAATTTTTGCAACACATCGATCATTTCGATAGAAAATATTTGCAAACTATGTTGATAAATGCAAAATCTTTTCGCAAAAATTTTGAAAAATATCGATCATATCGATAGAAAAAAATTATTTACAAAATTTACAAAATATTTACAAAGGCAACCATAACTTTCAAAACACACATCATCGGCCACAACACAAATATATACACATAGATCACAAAATCAGTTCACAACAACAGGGAAAGCACAGACATACATAAACGTCAAGGAAAAATTATACAGCAAGTTTAGAGCCTATGACCCAGCACCTAACTACTCCCCACCCCACACTTAAATCGAACACTGTCCCCAGTGTTCACAACAATACAAAGCACAAAATTCTGGGTGGTGAAACTCCCTGCTCAGTCGAAATATTCGACTTCCTCATCCGGTGCTGCGGCCTCGTCGCCCATATCCGAATCTGCTCCATCGTCGTCATCGGACTCTACATCAGAGTCCTCACGACGTGTCTCCTCATCAGTAGGGACGTCGTCATCAGTCGGCTCCACAAAGGCTGGCCCCACCTTACATAAAGCACTGGCATTCTCGCCAAAGGGGTAGTCCAGCTCCAGCTGCCATAACTCATCCTCGGTGGCTGGTCTCCCACCTATCCGTAGCTGCAGCATCTGCATGCCGAACATACCAGCCATATACTGGTCGTCACGAGCATGTCGCTCGCCCAGAGTCAGCACCGGTCCGTGTGTAGTGTCGGGGGCCTTGGTCTTTGTCACATCAAGGGCCCTCCGCTCCAACTGCGGAATGTAATCCGAGGCTTCTTCCTCAATGTCGAGGCCTCGGAGGAAGGTGGTGATGAGTCCGCCAAACCCGTATCTGTGGCCCTGGTGTAGTCTGGCTCTCTTCATGGCGGATATTATGACCGCCCCCACATTAATCTCAAGCCCTTTCATAAGGGCATACACCAGGCATACACGGTCCTGGGTCACGTCTGTCATATGCACTCCCGGGATCAAACACGAACATACAATTTTTAGCCAGATTCTTGCCTCCCTGTTCATCTGCGAATAAGGCAGAGTCTGATGGTAACCCCTCTCTTTGTGTCTGCTCCATCGGGCTGTGGATCGAGCCCCACACAACGTACGTCTGATGTCGGCGTACGGTGGGGTGATGTTGAGCTGGCGGAGAACGTGGGCGTCTGTGTCCCGCGCTCCAACGATGGCATTCAGCTGCTGGGGTTCCAGAGTGACGATCTGCCCTCTGATTTTAATAGTATGGCTCCTGATGGCCGGGTTCCAGTTTGCATAAAATTCCCGGACCAGGTGAAGGTTGCACTCCTTGGGCTCCTGAAAAATAAAGCTGAGCCCAGCTGCCTCAATTCTCTGTACGATGCGAGGGAACTCCTGTGCAAGTGGTTCCCTTGCAATATGTTCCTCCGGGAAGTACTTGTTCTCCTTATGCTTTGCGTACCATTTCTTCCCTTCATCGGTGACCCATCGTGTCCCGTATCGGCGGTGTTGACCGCGTGGAACAGCAGGTGCAGTTGGGATAGCAGTGCCCAGTCTCATTCTCTTTCTGCCGGTGCCTGAGGTTGAAGTACCCTTGCCTTTATCTTGTCGGCTAGCCATTGTACCTGTCAATTTACACAGACAAGCACAACGTTAAGCTAAAAACTTGTTAGCTTCGGCTAAGGTCGGGTTAAACAAAATTTACCCCACACTTAGTCTTTAACAATATTTACAACATTTTAGCAAGGATAGCTCTATTTACACCCCAAACACAATCAACTATAAACATGTTGCTTAGTGCGTTCACAAAAATTCGACAGCATAATGGCTAGCGAACTACTCAGACTTCATACAGCTAACCCAATCCTACTATCGACCGCTATTCACCCATAGCATTTAGCAACAATAACAACAACAAAATAAAAACACCAATACAAACCTATTATATACAACTAATCTAAGCAATTCAACCAATTCACATATTATGCACTTTCCCACAAAAATTCGAGAATTAGTCGACTTTCAACAATTATACAATAGTTACCACGACTTATCTCAAATAATAAACACACCCCGGCATCAATTTCATTAAACTATCAAGTTACCCAAGTTAAAATTCAACAACCCCAAGCCCTAGAATTCACTTCGATAATCAACATTAAATTATTCAATTAATCGATAAGTTCAAACGTCAACTACAACAATCCGAACATAATCAATCACGAAATAATTCACGTCATGTGTAATTTCTGCCTAGGGTGATATATCTCACCTCACATGCTCAAAATTGACAAAAATTGCCAAAAAATTGAGATAGACGATGAAAACATACCTTGGAATTGAAGAATCGATGAAAACTTGACGTTTTCCTTGCCTCTTAACGTGGCACGGAGCTTGGGGGTAGGGGAATGGGTGTTTTTGTCGCGGAGGGTATAGGGAATGGGGGAAAATGGGCGAAAATCGGGGGTTTATTTAAAGGAAACACGCGGGTCACTCGGAAACCCGGTGTGACCCGGCACTGGGATAAGGGCAACGTGTCACGGAGGGTAACGCGGAGCCCCTCCTCCGTGACACGGAGCCAACGCGTTGGCTTACTGGAATTTTTAAAAAATTCCAGATTTGCCTTCAACGTGTCACGGAGGTCAACGCGGAGCATTGCCTCCATGACACGGCGCCAACGCGCCAGTGCTCTGTTTCACCATCAAATTTTATTTTTCATACCTCGCCTCGTTTCCTCGATTCCAAGTATTTTTCCTCCAGTATACCTGAAAATCACCTCACTAAAGAAGAATTGGTTAAATTAATAGATTCCCTACTAAAAAATAAAAAATTTACTAAATTACTAAATAAAAAAAAATTACTAAATAAAACGCAAATCTAAGCCTAGTCAAGAAAAAGAAAAGAAAATAGAATAAAAGAAAAACTTTACACTAAGGAAAGAAAAAAATATTTTTCACGGGTTGTCTCCCGTGCAGCGCCTGGTTTAACGTCGCGGCTCGACAGCCTTTATGCTCACGTGTCTACTTGGGAGATGGATGATTTGACCCGATCATGGTCATCTCCCCAGTAGTGCTTGCATCTCTGCCCATTTACCAAGAACGTAGCACTCCTATCTTCTTGCCACAGTTCTACCGCCCTATGAGGGGTCATTCTCACTACTTCAAACGGTCCAGACCATTTAGACCTCAGCTTACCAGGAAACAATTTCAATCTTGAATTAAAAAGCAAAACTTTCTGTCCTGGTTCAAAAATGCGATGCACCACATGCTTGTCGTGCCATCTTTTGGTTCTTTCCTTGTAGTACTTCGCACTCTCATAGGCATGCCAGCGGAATTCATCAAGTTCGCTGAGCTGCATCAATCTCTTTTTACCCGCCAGCTCTAAGTCCATATTTAGCTTTAAAGCTCGATGCTCAAGTTCAACCGGGAGATGACATGCTTTGCCATAGACCAATCGGTATGGTGACGTTCCAATCGGTGTCTTATAAGCTGTTCGGTAGGCCCACAACGCATCATCAAGTTTACCAGACCAATCATTCCGTTGTGTGTTCACCGTTTTCTGAAGAATCTGTTTTACCTCCCTATTTGACACCTCTACCTGCCCACTAGTTTGGGGGTGATATGTTGTGGCCACTTTATGGCGCACCCCATACTTAGCCAATAATTTCTTGAAGCTTGAATTGACAAAATGAGCTCCTCCGTCACTGATAATTGCTCGGGGTGTCCCAAACCTTGTGAGAATGTGTTTCTTCACAAACTTTGTTACTACCTTGTTATCATTCCTGGGGCAAGCTATTGCTTCCATCCATTTTGATACATAATCTACAGCTACCAAGATGTAACGATTTCCAAATGACGGTGGGAATGGACCCATGAAATCAATGCCCCATACATCAAAGGGCTCAACTTCCAGTATGTTCTTCAAAGGCATCTCTTGTCTTCTGCCAATTGTTCCTGTCCGCTGACATCTATCACACATTTTGACATACTCCATAGAATCTCTGAACAGGGTCGGCCAAAAGAAACCTGACTGAAGAACCTTATGTGCTGTTCTCTCACCTCCGTGATGCCCTCCATACAATGAAGAATGGCAGCCCCTTAGCACCTCTGCTATCTGACTCTCTGGGATGCATCTTCTCATCACCTGGTCTGGTCCCTGCTTGAACAAAAATATGGCTCGTCCCATACATAATATCGGCTGTCATGCCTCAATTTTCTTCTTTGCTGGTCTGTTGCTTCAGGGGGGTAAACTCCGCTCTCTAGCAAGTTGACTATGTCAGCATACCAGGGAACTTCTGCTTCTCCCACTTCCAATAGTTGCTCATCTGGGAAGTCCTCATTAATGTCATCAATTTCCATCATATGCGACCGACTCTCCAGTCGTGATAGGTGATCTGCTACCTGATTTTCACTCCCCTTTCTGTCTCTAATCTCAAGGTCGAACTCCTGTAGCAATAAGATCCATCTGATCAATCTGGGCTTAGCCTCTTTCTTGTTGAATAGGTATCGAATAGCTGCATGATCAGTGTACACCACCACTTTCGAACCCACCAAATAAGACCGGAACTTGTCAAATGTAAACACCAGAGCTAGCATTTCTTTTTCTGTGACTGTGTAATTGCTCTGAGCCGTATTCAGGGTCTTGCTTGCATAATAAATGGAATGAAAAACTCTATTCTTCCTTTGTCCCAATACAGCTCCCACAGCCACATCACTGGCATCACACATCAGCTCAAATGGTTGTTCCCAGTCAGGAGAAGTAAGTATGGGTGCTTCTATCAATTTCTGCTTCAACTTTTCGAATGCTACAACACACTCATCGTTTAATTCAAACTTGACCTCCTTTTCTAGCAACCTGCATAGCGGTCTAGAAATATTGGAAAAGTTTTTAATGAATCGTCTGTAGAATCCTGCATGTCCCAGAAAACTGCGTACACCTTTCACGGATACTGGTGGTGGCAATTTCTCAATAACCTCAATTTTAGCACGATCGACTTCCAACCCCTTTTTAGACACTTTGTGGCCCAGGACAATCCCCTCCTTCACTAAGAAGTGGCATTTCTCCCAGTTTAACACGAGGTTGGATTCTTCACATCGAGCCAGTACCCTGTCAAGATTCTGCAAGCAAGTAGCAAACGAATTACCAAAAACAGAAAAATCATCCATAAATACCTCAACAAAATCTTCAACCATGTCATGGAATATAGCCATCATGCATCTCTGAAATGTGGCGGGTACGTTGCATAACCCAAACGGCATTCGCCTGAAAGCATATGTCCCATAAGGATAGGTGAACGTCGTCTTCTCTTGATCCTCAGGAGCGATGGCTATTTGGTTATAGTCGGAATACCCATCAAGAAAGCAATAATATTCCTGCCCTGCCAACCTGTCAAGTATTTGGTCAATAAAAGGAATGGGGTAATGGTCTTTCCTCGTGGCTTCATTTAGTTTTCGGTAGTCCATACAAATTCGCCAGCCTGTGACGGTTCGTGTGGGGATTAACTCATTTTTCTCATTGGTGATTACAGTCATCCCCCCTTTCTTAGGAACACATTGAACGGGACTAACCCACTCACTGTCTGAAATTGGGTAGACTACACCTGCATCAAGCCACTTGATTATTTCCTTCCTTACCACATCTTTCATTGCTGGATTAAGTCTCCTTTGTGGCTGAACAGTTGGCTTGGCTCCTGTCTCCATAAATATCCTGTGCGTGTAGAAAGTTGGATTTATACCCTGAATGTCGAACATTTGCCAACCCATTGCTTTCTTCCTCTTCCTTAAGACCCCCAAAGCTGCATGTTCCTGTTCCTCTGTCAAGTCTGCAGAGATAATAACCGGTAACGTCTCTCCCTCCCCCAAAAAGATATATTTTAAATGGGGAGGCAATTCTTTCAGCTCCAATTTCGGTGCCTCCTCAACAGACGGTTTCGGCAACGGCTCTAGTGATCTCATCAAGGACTGAAATTCCTATCTTCTCGGATATTTAGGTGCTCCATCCAACAATTGAACCATTCCACAAGCTTCTCCATCCCCAAAATGATCAGTATGCGTAAGCGCTCTCTCCAAGGGGTCTTGAACTTCAACAGCCGGCTTACTTTCTACATGTTCACCCACGCTGATTTCCGACAGCTCCTCATGTATAGCCGGCAGCTTCATGGCTTTTAACACATCAAATACCTCTACCTTGTCATGTGCTTGCATTGTAAGTTTACCCGCAGCTACATCGATCAATGCCTTTCCGGTTGCCAAAAAGGGTCGTCCCAAAATAAATGGGACTTCCGCATCTGGTTCAAAATATAGAACAATGAAATCTACCGGAAAAATGAGGGAGCCTACCTGCACTAGCACATCCTCAACAATGCCATCCGGCTTAGCTAAAGACCTGTCTGCTAGCTGCAAGATCACTGTTGTAGGTCTAGGACTCCCTAGCCCTAACTTTCTGAATACCGAAGATGGCATCAGATTTATACTTTCCCCCAAGTCGCATAACCCACGAGCTCGGATACTTTGCCCAATCGTCAGCTGGATAGTAAAACTTCCAGGATCCTTCAGTTTAGTGGGCAACCTGTTCTGAATACGGGATGTGCATTCCTCCGTTAAAGCCACCATGGCATACTCAGTCAAGCGACTTTTGTTGGCCACGATGTCTTTGATATACTTTGCATATTTTGGCACACCCTGCAAGACATCAACAAGAGGTAAGTTAACATGTACCTGTTTAAGTACCTCCATGAATTTCTGTAAACACGCCTCCTCCTTGTGTTTCTTAAGTCGTTGAGGGAACGGGGGTGGAGGCCTTGCTGGTTCAGCTTCTTTGGTCTTCCCCGTATCTGAGGTTTGTTCTCCCTCAACATCTGCTGCTCCTGACTTCTGAGGCAGTCTTTCCGGTTCCACCTCCTTTAATTGTAAACCACTCCTCGTGGTCACTGCATTTACCTGCTTAGGATTGGGATCTGTGTCGCTAGGTAGTCCTCCCCTTGGTCTAGTATTTTGGGCACTAGCAAATTGCCAAAACTGATATTCAAGAGCCTTGGTTGCCAATTGATTGTTCTTTACTTCGGCTGCCAATTTGACATAGTCAGCCTGCAATTGTGTCTGGTTGGCAATCATGGTCTTGAACATTTCCTCAATAGTCGGTGATGGTGGTGGAGGAGGGGCATTGTGATTTCTAAACTGATTCTGATAGCCTTGTTGCCCTCCTTGGTTTCTGTGCATACCCTGCCCTGAACCCTGGCATTGTTGATTGTTGCTACCCCACGAAAAATTTGGATGATTCCTCCAGTTCGAGTTGTAGCCACCACCAAACTGCTGTTGATTCCTCTGTGCATTGCCCACAAAGTTGACAGACTCAGGATTTGCACCACAGCATTCAGCTGAATGCTCACTACTACCACACACTTCACACCACATCTGTTGGACTGCATTGACTGAGGCTGAAGGCTGGTTCAAATTCATATTGCTGAAGTGAGTGTTTAACTGATTTTGCAAAGCAGCTATCTGTGCAGCGATAGCTGTGAATCCATCCACTTCAAACACTCCCGCTGCTTTCCTTGCTCCACCTCTTGACGAATCTGCATTCCATTCCGGATTGACTTGTGAAATTCGGTTGAGCAAAGTGTATAGCTCCTCATAAGTCTTCTCCAGCGCTTGCCCTCCAGCTGCTGAGTCTAACAAAATTTTAGTGTGGGGTTCCAAACCCTCAATAAAAGTGTGGACCAACACCTCATTTGACTGATGATGATGAGGACAGTCTCGCAACATGGACTTGAATCTTTCCCAGGCTTGATAAAGATTTTCTCCTTCCCTCTGTTTAAAACTTAGAATCTGACTTCTAAGTTTAGCTGTTTTACCTGAAGGGAAAAATCTGATCAAAAACTTCCTTGCAAGATCATCCCACGTTGATATAGAGTTGGGTGGTTCAGCTTTTAACCACCTCTTGGCTTCACCCAGTAAGGAAAATGGAAATAAGGTGAGCCGAACATAATCAGTTGACACTCCAGCGGGTATGTAAGTGTCACTTATCTCCAAAAAGTTCTGGAGATGTTGTTGCGGATCTTCGTGAGGGAGACCGGTAAACTGCCCGCTAGTGTGCAAAAATTGCACCATATTTTGCTTTAACTCAAATCTCCCCCCAGGCTCTGGTTTGCGGATGCTGGAATGTACATTATTAGCGTGTGGGATTGCCACCTCGCGAACCGGCCTGGCTGCTACTTCCTCGGGCACTAACACTGCTCGCACAACTGGTGGATTGGGTTGCTCCATCATAGACTGTTTGAGAAACTGCAGCTTCTTCCGAAGAGCTTCTCTACGTTGACTGTGCAATTCACGTTCTGGCTCTAAGTAAGATTCCACCAGCTCCTTGTCCCTTGCCAGTGTTCACAGAAATAAAAATCTGCAAAATACAGGCTAAGACCAAGTTGTTAACACTTAAGAAAATCAAAATACAAATACAGTAAATTTACACTAAACACAATTTTACAAATCGCCTAGCCTCCCCGGCAACGGCGCCAAAAACTTGTTGCGCACGTATCGCTGCTCGGTATATATTAAAAACCGACACGCAAGTGTACGTGGTCAAACAAGTAATAAAGTGGCTAAGTAGCCAAGTATCGATCCAAGGAGGCTGCTCTAGATATGCAAAACTGCCTAGTTTACTATATCTCTATTCTATTTCTAACTATGTTAACAACAATCCAACCAAGATTTTAGTGAGTTTTGTTTCTAAACTAATTATATACTGAAATTAATAACTACTATTTACGTTGAATTTAGACAATGGATATGCACATGCCAAGGTTAAGAACGAGTAATGAACTTGATAATCATGATAATTTGGTCATCCTCTTCTTCATATTGCTAGCCAAGAACGTTTGCCTAGAAATTAAAACTTCCGTATTTAATTTCACTGTAGAATCATAAACCATCCGTCTACATTTCTGTGATCAAATGCAATTTATGACCTAACACTCCAATTCCGGTTCCTAAATTGACTAATACGGCTTTCAAGTATATTTCTATCAAGAAAGCACATCAAAACCCAATTTTCCCAAATCAAGTTAAGAACAATACCCTATTAATTCACAACTTTCCAATTTCATGCTCTCTCGAGTGAAATTGGACTTTTTAGATATACATTAATGGTGGCCAATCAATAATGTAATAAACACAAGAATTAATAGAACAACATGCAAGAAGAAGAAGAAACCATATCAATTATTACCAACATTCATTACACAAGTTCAAAACCTCAGCAAGAAAGGAATTAGCCACTCATTCTTGGATTAATCATCCTAGAATGAGTGTTAATCATGCATACAATTGAAGGAAAGAAGAAGGGAAGAGAAGAAAACTCTTATCTTTTCTATTCTTCAACTGCCACAAAACCACGTTCCTGCTCTCCACTTCTGAACTCAGGCTAAAAAAACTAAAACTAAAAAAGCTCCTCTTTAAAAATATCCTTAGTGTGATATTTATACTAGTGGGAAATTTTTCCCGGAATAACAAGCAACGTGTCACGGAGGCCAAAGCGGAGCACTGCCTCCGTGACACGGCATGGACGCGGACCCTCTCTGGAAATTGCAGGGTCCGGATAATTGGCCTCAACGTGGCACGGAGGCCATCGCGGAGGCCTATCTCCGTGCCACGAAGCTGACGCGCAGGCACACTGGAAATTGCCAATTTTATTTCTGCCCAGGCAGTGTGCTACCGCGATGGCAGCGTGGCACGGCTCCATCGCGGAGCCACTGTAAAATGTGCCATCCAAGGCCTTTTCCACGCTCGCATCCCAGTCCAACTCCGACATAGTTCCAACACGCATTTTAGCTCCTAAAAATCACATTAACCTGCAAAACAAATGCTAATCATGTTGGTTAGTATAAATTCGCATTTTATTACCAAATACATGATATTATATACACATTGCACAACAAACAAGGTAAAAATGATACGTTTGAGTATCACTTGGGCATATAAATCTGCCCAAGATCAGCAAGGTCTACGATTCTTCACTAGTTGCAGCCTTTCAAGTTTCTTTCTCTGGGGAAAATTTACCCAGGTATGTGGAAATTCAATAAGGGAATTGTTCTTCCCTTGTGTCCCCCAAAATCTTTCCATAATTTCCCTATCAGTTTTAGCCTTGAGTTTTTGAATACGAATAAATTACATGTTATGTTTTTGTTAATTTCACCTGGATTAATATCCATGTTGATTTTTCATAATATCTACATCAGTTCCTAGCTAAATTGTCAGTGTTAGTACAAAAGTGAATTGAAGCCCTAGATTTTTGTATGAAGATTAATTGCTTGTTATTTCCCATTTAGTGAATGAGGTATGTTCTGGGATGAAATTCCTTGTAATTCATATTATAAACATGATGAGAAAACATTCCACTGATAAGAATGATTTTAGCCTTGTTAGATGAGATTCCTTTAATTCTTGAGATTTTGCCATACTATGGAATTCCCTTGTTGTTGGAATGAGTTGAGTTCTCGATTAGCTGTTTAGTAGTTCAGTCCAGTTAGAATGTAGAATCTCTTCAAAACTATTCAGAAATTTTCAACTGATCAATTTGACTTCAGTCTTTTCCCGAGACGTCAGTGGTGCCTCCCAGTTATCAGAATTAGACTCAAAATCTAGTTTTTGATCTATTAGGCAGTCATGAAATTCTAGATATATAGCTCTGACCAGCCCGAGGACCCTAGTTCAGTTTATTGTTGTTCTTAGATGGTTACGATGCTTCTAGATAAGCAGCTCTGACCAGTATAGAACCCAGTTTTAGAATCTGATCTGATAAGACTCTCAGGGTACTTTCAGTTATATGTCCCTGACTAGTCTTGGGCCCCAGTTTCATGCTATCATTCTAGTAGTTCAATATAGGTTTTTCAGTGAGAGTAGGACTTAGCACCGAGCGGGTCGGGGTTCCAGCGTACCCAGGTTCCCAAAACTATGTTGCCAGCATAGGTTACAGTATCACTTGGCCTGATTAGCCCCTGACTTTTATGATCACCCAGTTCATGCCTTTATACCCTGGAAAGGTATATTGGGTCGTACCGGTGGGGTATATACATCGGACTCCATGTCTAGCTCACGTGGTTATTTGTCGGTTATAGACTCTCCCACTAATCTGTCCAGTTCAGTTCAGTTTAGTTCCAATTCTATCAGTTTAACTCACTTCAGTACAGTATCTCAGACTTAGAACTTTCAGACTTAGGACCTACCTTTGACCATCATATAGGGTCATCTTGACCATTTCAGCTTACATCAGCAATTCAGTTCAGTTTACTTGTTGGTCATTGCATGTCATTTTAGTTCAGACATTGTATTTCAATTACGTTTTCTCCCACTTACTCAATACATTCAAAGTACTAACACATACTTTCATGCTGTATCATTTCATGATATAGTTGCAGGTTCCCAGACTCATCAGCGTTAGCTGCTACGATCCAGATCCTCCTCTGCCGCAGTTGAAGTGTGAGTTCTCATCATTCGAGGGCCTTATTCCATTTCCTTTCAGTTAATTTATTATTTTTAGTTAGATTTAGAGTTAGCTAAGGGCTTGTCTCAGCACCTCATTAGTTAGAAGGCTTTCAGACATAGAGTTAATTTCAGACAGAATTAATTCCCGACTTCAGATGTTCTTAAACTTTATATTTTCAATTTTATTTTCATAAATGATTTTATTCTATTATTTCAAAGCTTCTACAATATTTTTTTTTACTCAGAATACCAGTGTATAATAGACCAGGGGTTGACTTGGGGTCACTTATGGCTTCAAGTACCGTGTCTCTTCCAGGGTGTAGACTCGGGGCGTGACAGGGATCAACCGTGGTCTTTCCACTCCTAGTCATCATAGCCATGCAGTGACCATCATTCTTAGGATTCTGGACTATATTGCAAGGTAGTGTACCCTTTTTCCTAGGGTTCATGGATGCTGACAGTTGCCCTAGCTGTTGTTTAATCTTCTTGATAGTCGTAGGATGTGACTCAACTCTCTGACGCATGCTCGATAGATCACTATGGATCTATTTCTATTGATTATATGTGGATCTCACCTTCTTCAGCATCTCATCCATCATGCTCTCCAACTTTGATTGTCCAGCCTCCCCCTCATGTGCATTCGGAGGCACGTACAATCCTGCTCGGTCGTTGTATTAATCGTCATTCCTTCTTCAATCTCCCTCGCACTCTGACCTCGGCTTCTGTCTCTGTACCCATTCTAGTTGTAATTGTCTCTGTATTGGTTCCGAACTTGATCTCCAGAACCTTAGCACCAAGTGTCTTGTCCAGACCCTTGGGCGTTGGATTAGAAACCCGCCACCTGGTTTTCCAAGAAGTTTTCCTCCTCCTTGGAATCTGAGTGCTCTGGCCTTGGCTCCTATCCTTGTGTCCCCACTGCATTAACTTTTCTGGCTCCAGCACCCATGATATGCCTAGTAAGAAAGTCCATTGATGTACGCATATAAGCCAATTCCTGGTCACATTCTTCTTCCTTCCTTCATTGGTCTGCTGTCAAACCAACAACATATGTACCAGTTGTCGCTTCTACATTCCGGGTGCGCCATGCTCTGTTTGTTTTGGTCACTCTATCTACAATAGTGGAAGCTTACTCCCAGGAGTGCTCATCAATGCTCCCCCCGCCACCATGTCTGCTACAACTTTAGTACTATTGTTCAGGGATCTATAGAAAATCTCCAACAAACTGTCATCGGGAATTTTGTGGTTTGGGAACTTGTTCAACTTCTTCTTAAACCTCAACCAGGTTTCATGAAGTGCCTTAGTCTTCAGTTGTTGGAAAATATAGATTTTATCCTTAAGCTGCAGCATCCTGGAGGGTGGAAAAAATCTCTCTAGAAAAGCTTTCTTGAGCTCTCTCTAGTTGGTAATGGAGTCGTTGGGCAACTTTGATAACCATAAAGTAGCCTCCCCAAACAGAGAAAAGGGAAAGAGTCTTAGCCTTATAGCATCCCGGCTGACTCCGTGCAACCTGTACGCCTTGCATTTTCCCACAAACTTCATCAGGTGCAGGTTGGCATCATCAGCTGCATGAACACTAAACACCCCTTTTATGTTCAATCATTGGATTATGGTGTTAGTGATGTCAAATTTTGCCCCAACAGGCAATGGTGGTGGTACAATAACTCCGCTTGACCCAACTTCATCAATGTATGGGTCATCCTCATTGAAGAATTAAGGGGCATATCTTTGACCTTTGTTGGCCCTTCCATGGCGACCAGCGTTGAGAACCTCATCTCGAGCATCTTGAATTGCAGCTTGCCAAGCTAGCTCGTCCTGCCTAGCTTCTTCAGCAATACGGGCTTCTCTCTGCTCTTGGTTCTCCATTCTTCACAGTGTTCTTTCAAGTTCAAGATCTAAAGGAATAAGGGGGTTTCCACTCCGACGAGTACTTCGCATTCACCAAGCGACAACCTGTGGATATCCAAAAACAAAAAGAAAATATAATTGAGGAAATAACAACCAATAGTCAAATACAAGCAATTAATCTAATCTTAGTCGTATTCCCCGGCAACAGTGCCACTTTTTGATAACACTCAAACTCACACTTCCTGGAAAAGTATGAAGCAGACGTTGTCAATAAAAAATTCAACAAAGTGGTTGGGGTCGAACCCACAGGGAATAAGGTAAGATTTAGACTAATGCCAGTACTTAACTTGTTGGTTAGTTATCTCGAAATTGGGGGATTTCAAAGAAAAGCAATATCAATAAAAGATTATAATTGTGGTTGATATCAATACTTGCAAAGAACTAGGGTAAGTGTTCCTCATGAGTTCATAACTACTTCGGGTACACACACGTGATCAATTTCAATGCTTACTTGTACAACTGATAACTAGGGTTCATCCAAATGACTGGTTAGTCCCTATTGAATGACTATGCTCAATCACCGGGTTAGGTCTCATGAGCGATTTCAAACTAACTGTTATCAATATGTTCCAAATTTAGCTATCCTTAGACCATAACTCAAGTTAATACAATGATCATAAAGACCAAGGCTTTATTGTAATTCTCTTTTCCTAATCTCTACTTCTGTAGGTTCAAATAAGTAAAGAATTTAGGTAAGTACTAACGTTGTAAGCCGTTAAGAAACGTTTAAAGATGAAGAGAATACAATACAAATATTTAGCATTGATTTTGAATCACTTTTGTGTAACCCTATTTTGTTAATCCATCATAGTTCTGTAATACCCCGGAAGAACCCAGGACTAGACCCGAAATTTTAAAATGGAAAGTGGCAGAAGGCTGGAAAATGTGTCTCAGAATGACTCATGGTATGGGTCGCTGGAGGTTCCAACGACCCATCGGGACACTCACATGTACTAAAGGTTCGGAGTTTGGAGTAACGAGTCTAGGAATGACTCGTTGTTCGATGTAACGAGTTGTTGGAGGTGGTCGTGGTGAGATTGGTCCTTGGTTAAGGAGGAAGTGATGAGTTGTGGAATGACCCATCGCAGGTAATAACGGGCCGTCCCCACCAGTCCATGAGCACCATGCACGAAGTCGATTGCCGACACTAGATTTAGGGCAGCCATTCAGGTGCTAGCGCAGGCCTTGACTGCTCAGGTCAACCAGCAGGCAATGGCGCAAGTCCCGCGGAATGGGAATGCGGTGGCAACTTGAGTCAGAGATTTCTCAAGGATGAACCCACCAGAGTTTTTTGGGTCCAAGGTGGACAAGGATCTATATGAGTTTATCGATGAGATTGTGAAGTTCACCCAGGTCATGGGGGTGAATGGAGTAGAGTGTGCTGACTTGGCCTCGCATTAGTGAAAGGGGTTCACACACATTTGATTTAGACAGTGGAAGGATAGTAGGGCAGCCGGAGCAAGCCCTATCAGTTGGGAGGAGTTTTACGTTGCCTTTCTAGATTGATTTTTCCCTCGTGAGATGAGGGAGTTGAAGGCAGCCGAGTTTGTGAACCTAAAGTAGGGGAAGATGATGGTGCAGGAGTTTTTCCTAGAGTTCACTCGTCTATCAAAGTACGACCCAGAGTTATTGGTTGATCAAAGGGCGCGAGTGAGCAGGTTTGTTCATGGCGTGGAGAACTATCTAGACAAGGATTACAGGACCGCTATGCTCCATCAGGATATGGATTTCCCTCGGATAGTCTTATATGCCCAGCAGATGGAGGCGGTGCATATAAGGGAGAGAGAGGCCAAGAGGGCCAGGAAAGACAACTATAGATTCTCCCAGCCAAGGCCAGGTGGTGGGCACCAACAGAAGACCCACCAGAGATCTTCAGCCCTAGCATCTTCAGTGATGAGTGTGCCATCCAGACCGAGGCATGACCAGAGAGGGCAAGCATCAGGCTCTATGGGTCAGATTAGTAGGCCTGCAGATTCTAGTATCCCAGTTTGCGGCAGGTGTAGTTAAGGGTACATGAGTCAGTGCTTGGCGGGTACAAGTGCTTGCTTCAGGTGTGGGAAGCCCGGACATATGATCAGAGATTGCCCAGCAGCTAGACAAGGCCATGATAGGGGCTGAGGCCAGGCTTCCAGTTTAGCAGCTCCACCTGCACGCCCGGCACAACAGGGGGCATCTACTAACACAGGTGGTGGTCAGCGCCGAAACAGATTCTATGCCTTAGCATCCCGCTAGGAGTAGGAGGTCTCCCTGAATGTAGTCACTGGTATGTTATGAGTTTTCCATCTTGATGTATATGTTTTGTTAGATCCAGGGGCTACCTTGTATTTTGTGACACCTTATGTGGAGAGTAGTTTTGGAATCAGTCCTGAAATCTTGTCAGAGACCTTCTCATTCTCTACTCCAGTGGGTGACTCAGTTGTAGCTAGATGGGTACATAGAAGTTTCCCGGTCACAGTCCTTCAAAAAGTCTCCTCAACAGATCTAATTGAGTTAGCAATGACCTTTTGATGTTATCCTCGGCATGGATTGGCTATTTCCATGTTATGCCTTAGTTAATTGTACCCGGGAAGTAGAGTTCATTTCCTATCTTAAGGCAGTAAGATGATCTCAAAAGGTTGTGTATACCATCTAGTTAGGGTTAAGGATGCTACGTCCGAGACACCGACTATCCAGTCAGTCCCAGTAGAATGTGAGTATCCAGAAGTCTTACCAGATGATCTACCGGAAATCCCTCTCTAGCAGGAGATTGATTTTGATATTGACCTTCTTCCCGATATGCAGCCTATATCTATTCCTCCTTACAGAATGGCCCCAGCCAAGTTAAAGGAGTTGAAGGAGCAGTTGAAGGATCTGTTGGATAAGGGTTTAGACCGAGAAAATCCCCATGGGGTGCACCAGTCCTCTTTGTCCGAAAGAAAGATGGCTCTCTTCATATGTGTATTGATTATCGGCAATTGATCAGAGATCCAATCAAGAATAGGTACCCTCTACCCAGGATTGATGATTTGTTTGACTAGCTTCAGAGTGCCAAGTTCTTTTCAAAGATAGACTTCAGGTCCGGATACCATCATCTTAGGGTTTGGGAGAGTGACATCCCGAAGACAGCCTTCAAGACGTGGTATGATCATTATGAGTTTGTAGTTATGTCTTTGGACTAACGAATGCTCCCACAACTTTTATGGACTTTATGAACAAGGTGTTCAATCCACACTTGGATATGTTCTCGATCATGTTTATTGATGACATCCTGATATACTCTCAGAGCGAGGAGGAGCATGCCTCTTATTTGAGGGTGGTATTACATACTCTCAAGGATCGCCAACTATATGCCAAATTCAGCAAGTGCGAGTTTTGGTTAAACTCGGTGGTATTTTTGGGCCATGTGGTATCAAGTGAAGGCATAAAAGTGGAGTCTCAAAAAATAGAAGCAGCGAAGAACTGGCCTAGACCGGTGAATCCTTCAGATATCAGGAGATTTTTGGGTTTAGTTGGCTACTACCGGGGATTTGTTGGGGGCTTTTCATCTATTGCAGCGCCTTTGACCAAATTGACCCAAAAGAAAGTGAAATTCCAATGGTCGGATGCTTGTGAGAGGAGCTTCCAGGAGTTGAAGATTCGACTTACCTCAGCACCAGTGTTAACCCTACCCAAGGGTACCGATGGGTTTGTGGTGTATTGCGATGCTTTAATAATCGGACTTGGTTGTGTATTGATGTAGCACGATAAGGTTACAGCATATGCTTCCAGATAGCTAAAAGTTCATGAGAAGAATTACCCGACCCTTGATCTTGAATTGGTGGCGGTGGTATTCGCCTTGAAGATATGGAGACATTATTTATATGGGGTCCATGTAGATGTGTTTATGGACCATAAGAGTCTACAATATGTGTACTAGAATTAAGTCTATTCATCGTCCTCTATGAAAAATAAAGCATAAAAAGTATTTATATAGACACAAGAATCCTTTTCCTAAACTAATAGGACTGCTTTCCATATCTGTAGTCGACCTCGTCACGGGTCCACCTGATGAGCCCGCAAGTGTACGGGTCGTACAAGTAATATAGTGGCCCTGTTTAAGAGTCGAATGTCGAACCCACAGGGACTGGACCAATTCAGCTAACTATCAAGTTCAAGTGTGATATTAAATGCCACAAGTGTTGATTATAGAAGTTTTTGAATAGAGAGTTAAAGCCGGATAATCATGCGATACTATGATTTGCAATGGCTTAAGTATGAAACTATCAATTGCCGTCTCACATAATTAGAATTGCATGTTCATGGTCTTTCAAACCTCTAAAAACGACAAACTAGCCTCACTACTACATTGTTGAGCGCTGATGTTATTTCTAGTTCGTGGGCAATTCACTACGTGGATGTGGTTTATGGGGTTATGCCATTGATTTGGGTACTTCCGTACGTCTAACCATTTAACCAAACTTAGCTTCACAACTACTCTTTTGAGTGGTGAAGTACAATTCTAAGTTGGTGTCTTTCTATCTTCCCATTTTATCAACAAAGCAAGGTATTAGGTATATTCCTATCCTAACCACAAATTATATCGTGAGATACAATCTTTCTCCCTACATTCTCTTATTATTTCCTAGGTTATCTTTCTCAAGCATGTACCTAAGCTTAACGCGTGTGTTTTCATGGTGATCAATCATAAAAACAACCATAATTAAGAGTGCAAGACAAAACAACAATCTATAACTTAAAACCAAAATAAAATCGCAAAATCACAATCATATCTTGTGGCTTCAACCCTAGAGGGAGGGTTCTAGCCACTCATGTTCATATAATTACAAGAAAATATAATTAAAGTAACATACTTACAAGAATTGGTAGAAGAGAAGATGAAATTGATGAACCCTAGGTGAGTTCTCCCACTTCTCCCTCACTCCTTGGCAGTTTTTCAGAAATAAATCGTGACTTCCATTTTTTAGGAGCTAAGGGACCTATTTATAGTAAATGAGAATTGTACAAAATTATGCCTGTCGTGGAATGGCTTTGTGGCACGGAGTGTATCGCGGAGCACTACCTCCATGACACGGAGGTATCGCGTAAGCCCTCTGCAAATCGCCCAATTTATTCCAACTTTGGTGTTTCGCTTCCGATATCATTCCTCCACTTCACCAAATCATAGATTGGGTCCTCCAATGCATTATTTCCTTCAAAAACAAAGACTAATCATGTTGGTTAATATTTCCTCTCATTTATATAAAAATGCATGAAAATGTACATAATTAAATACATAAACAAGGCAAAACAAAGTTATAAAGTATCACTTGGACATGTAATTATGCCCAAGATCACAACCCCACACTTAAAGTCTTAAATGATTCGAGTGGGGTACAATACACCTCAACTCTGAAATTGCATTTTGCTTGACTTTCTTACTTGTATATACCTTCTCCATATCGACATCTAATTCCCCATGACTGTCAAATGGGTAGGACTCTAACTCTTCTTTAGTAAATGGATTGGCCATATGTGTAGAACCATCACGGGGACTCTCAGGAGCTTTTAATTGTTGGGATTCTTCCAAGAACTCACCCTTTTCTTCTTCTTGTGGTTCCTCTTGAGTATTGCATAAGACCTTTACTTGCAAATTACCACAAGCTTCAGCCTCAGCCATCATCTCCGTGATTTTGGCGCTCATCATTTCCAAGGCCTCTCCATTTTCCTCTTGCTGAATTCTCAATGCTTCTCTCCTCCTTCATTGCTTCTGTTTGCTCAAGGACCTGTTTTAGCATGTCTTCTATTCGAGCTTGGCGTTCCAAGTCCTCATTTTCATCATGCCTATATTCAGCAAAAACAACAGAAGGATCATAGTAGGGGCTTGGGGGAGGGGAGTATGCATTCGGACAGCCATCCCAATGGCCATCTTGACCACCACATATATTGCACGTGTTACAGTGTTGCCACATGTGAGGTCCTCCGCAATTCAGACAAGACTCATCAAAGTAAGAGTATCCACCATTTAACCTATTTATATTCCATGATGTCATGTTAAGAAGGGTATCAGATTAAAAACTAAAAATAAAATAAATCTAAAACTAATAAAGAAAAAAAATTTCAACACTTAAGGAATTTAAAAATCACACAAAAACAGACAAATTCACTAAACTTCGCCGAGTCCCCGGCAACGACGCCAAAAACTTGATGAGCCCGCAAGTGTACGGGTCGTACAAGTAATATAGTGGCTCTATTTAAGAGCCGGATGTTGAACCCACAGGGACTGGACCAATTCAGCTAACTATCAAGTTCAAGTGTGATATTAAATGCTACAAGTGTTGATTATAGAAGTTTTCTATAGAGTTAATTAAGTCTAGGGGCGATCAACGAAATACTCTGAATTAATTCAAGGAGCAACTAGAGTTAAAGCCGGATAATCATGCGATACTACGATTTGCAATGGTCTAAGTATGAAACTATCAATTGTCGTCTCACATAATTAGAATTGCATGTTCATGGTCTTTCAAACCTCTAAACACGACAAACTAGCCTCACTACTACATTGTTGAGCGAGGATGTTATTTCTAGTTCATGGGCAATTCACTACGTGGATGTGGTTTATGGGGTTATGCCATTGATTTGGGTACTTCCATACCTCTAACCATTTAACAAAACTTAGCTTCACAACTACTCTTTTGAGTGGTGAAGTACAATTCTAAGTTGGTGTCTTTCTATCTTCCCATTTTATCAACCAAGCAAGGTATTAGGTATATTCCTATCCTAACCACAAATCATATCGTGAGATACAATCTTGCTCCCTACATTCTCTTGTTCTTGCCTAGGTTATCTTTCTCAAGCATGTACCTAAGCTTAATGCGTTTGTTTTCATGGTGATCAATCATAAAAACAACCCTAATTAAGAATGCAAGACGAAACAACAATCAATAACTTAAAACCAAAATAAAATCGCAAATCACAATCACATCTTGTGGCTTCAACCCTAGAGGGAGGGTTCTAGCCACTCATGTTCGTATAATTACAAGAAAACATAATTAAAGTAACATACTTACAAGAATTAGTAGAAGAGAAGATGAAATTGATGAACCCTAGGTGAGTTCTCCCACTTCTCCCTCACTCCTTGGCAGTTTTTCAGAAATAAATCGTGACTTCCGTTTTCTAGGAGCTAAGGGACCTATTTATAGTAAATGAGAATTGTAAAAAATTATGCCTGTCGTGGAATGGCTCTATGGCACGGAGTGTATCGCGGAGAACTGCCTCCGTGACACGGAGGTATTGCGGAAGCCCTCTGGAAATCGCCCAATTTATTTCAACTTTGGTGTTTCGCTCCCGATATCATTCCTCCACTTCACCAAATCACAGATTGGGTCCTCCAATGCATTATTTCCTTCTAAAACAAAGATTAATCATGTTGGTTAATATTTCTTCTCATCTATATAAAAAGGCATGAAAATGTACATAATTAAATACATAAACAAGGCAAAACAAAGTTATAAAGTATCACTTGGGCATGTAATTATGCCCAAGATCACCACCTACGACTCGTAGGGTCTTCTCGTGGACTGTGGCATCAACTCGTGGCTTAAAGTGTTGGCTGAATTTTGGCTAATAACATCCTACGACTCATACATTACACCCGGCTTGATCCTGATACTTTGAACTTTGTTTGAACTTCACCACGACCGGTACGATACGACTCGTGCCTTCATCTCACGGATCATAGGGTACTCTCGCACTGAGAATCAGCCTCCTGTGCAATTCTTCTGGATTTCATCATGGTTGGCTTACCACGACTCGTACCATCATGGTACGATCTGTGACAAGTCTCATGGAATCAATCTTCCGGTTAAACTTTTAGCTTCTCATCAAGGCCCTCAGTACGACTCATAGGTCCATCCTACAGATCGTACTGTGGACTGCACTTTTTGTTCTTTTTTATACACTTTTAGCTTTCTTTTGCAATTTAGTTCCAGCACCCATTTATCCTGAAATCAAAGGAAAAGTGCCTCATATCCACATAAATATACCTAAGTCCATGCTATTTTTTTAGCTTTTAGCGTCAATAGTGCTGTAAATCCACAGCATATCATTTGACTATGTCGTACTTTATCATAATTGGTAAGTTTACTAAAGTGCACTAAATTATTATATGTGTTAGATTTATCAATAATTATTAATAACATAATTTAAGATAATTTTTAAATGATTTATTACTTTCACTTTGTTGAAAATAGACAAAACATGTCCATTACTTGGAGAAAAGAATCAAGCAGGCAACAAACTAATTTATCTTCATACAGACAACACAAAAAGCTAAGAAAACAGAAAAACAAGTAGATTTATAAGAAGTTTAAGAAATCAAACCTAGAAAAAGAGAACGAATGTAGAAGATAAGACTGAATGTAGAAGACTGTATAGGATAAGATATTTGGGTAGAGTTAAATAATACAGGATAAAGGATAAAATAAGATTATGCAATATTAAGTAAGGGCATAGTTGAAAAGAGAAATTAGGTAACAATGGGATTACACCAAATCGGTGATTTCATAAAGTGGGGTTTTTCATGATTACCTAACCAACGAATTAAACCATACCATACCATATATTTAAAATAACAATAAAAAATTGATATTCTTAGTAACGATAGAATACCATACAATGGGTAACCACCATAAAAACAAAAGGTTAGTATTGAACTAAATGAGTATTTGACTTGAGAGTAATTCTTTACGGCTTGTTTGGATGGTCGTTACCTATTGTATTATATTGTGTTGCTAGTGTAAATATGATATTTATTTTGATTGTTATTTCAATTTTATTATATTGTATCGTTAAATTCATCCTTACGTGCAAATAAAAAGTCTCATTTATGTAACAACCGATTTATGTCTCATTTATGTAACAACCGATTTGGTGTGATCGTGTTGTTACCTTTTCTTTCTTCTTTTTTTTAATTATCTAATAATCTTATTTTATTATTCATCCAACCTTTTAATAATAGCTCTATGTCTCATACTGTACTTTTCTTATAGATTTATCCTACAAATTACTTATGTATGTCATTATGTAACGACAAAAAATAATACAAGTTATCTAAATATTATATTCATCTAAATAATTAAATACTAGTCTATGCATACGTGCTTCACGCGTGTCCCTCATATTACTAAAAATAAATTTATAAAAATAGCATAAATAATTTTTAAAAAATGTGTTTGTGTAATAATATAAGAACTTAGAAAGAAAATTATCAATTTTAAATTGATATATGATTATGTTTAAGAGTTTGATCCAATCTAGTAGTTCTTTCTTCAGTTTGTTCTAATACTTGTTTCAATGAACAAACACGTCATAGAAATAGCATTTGATTGAAAGGTAAAAAAATCATTCGTTTTTATATGAACACTTAAATGAATGCCTTATATGTATATCTTAATATTAATATTTTTATTTTAAATAAGGAAGAATTTTATACATAAATTAGTTAATTTTAAAATCCTAAATATTAAAAAAATAATTAAATAACTATTTTGTTAAGTGTGAACTCTATTTTTAAAAAGGTAAAAAGGTAAATAATTTTTTGCTACGAGACTTCGTACTTTAAATATTTAGTAATAACTTAATTTTAAACTTTTCATTTTACCTTTTATGAGATGATTTCAACTCAATTTGATTCTCTTTCTCTTAATCTATATATTTAGTCAAACACTTTACATAAATTGAAATAAAAAAAATAGTATAGATTTAACTAAAGAGAGTGAATAACAAGAGTACTCAATTAATTGAAAAAACCTAAAGTATGTTGTGTTTCTATTTTTCTTCTTCCCGATTATATGATTTTTTAAAAGAAGAAGAAGGAATTCACGTATTAATATATAATAAAATTACACTCTTTAACTTTTTTTTTTTTGGTATTGAAATATTGTGATGGATAATTAGTTAGTTTAATAAATAATAGATTGACATATAAGTTAATAAAATTGTAATTGATTTTAAAGTATTAAATGTTAGGACTTTTAATATAGTTCAAATAAGAAAAGATTTAAGAAGCAAAATTTTATTCAATTTTAAAGTACTAAATTTTAGGAGTTTTAATTTTTACAAATTAGTAAAGATCTATAATAATTAAAAAATAACTAACTAAGAAAAATAGTAAAATGACAATTTTGTGTATTATAGAATCTTTTAATGAAGGGCAAGAAGTTCAATCAATATTTCTGAGGACCTTCGTGCTTATCTCTACAAAGAATATTTCATTAAGTAAATAGGAGTAAAATATTACGCATATATTGAGTGTTAGATTAATTGATGAATTCTAAAGAAATTATCAATGATTGTTCCATCGAAAGATTGTATTGCATCTTCAAATGAGACAAAATTATTTGAAAAAGTAACATGAAAAAGTGAGTTGTTTACCGATACAAAATTAGGATTAACATTATTAATGCGTCTCTTTGACATAACATATCTTTGTCTTATTATAAATATTTTTTTTCACTTTTCAATATAATCATTGAAAAGTATAGCATGAACTTTTGTGTCATGCAAAACATTAAACTTTAATGATCAATAAATATATATATATATATTTAGTAAAATAGATAAGAACTCAAACATATATGTAAAAAAATATAAAATATAATATGAAAAAGAATTATTATCTTTTCGTCAACAAATGTTATAGTCATTCGTTTACCTTCCTTTGTACCCCTTTTATACTCTTTTACTAATCCAGCTCCAATTACTAAGACTTTTATTATCCGATGAGAATCATATCGCCTTAAGTTGTTAATAGGCATAATTTTATTCGCAATATTCTTTTCAGATTCCATTGCAAGATTATCTAAAATAAATTATGCACAAGAGTTATAATTATAATAATTTATAATTTTATAAAAATATTTATTTTATGAGACGAAGAGATTACTTTACCTGAATAGATAAAACTTATGAATATATGACTAGATGAAGAATATCAGCTATAAATAACACAAATATCAGAATAAGATTCAATTAAAGCAGATAACATAGTATCAATATTAGATTCAACTAAAGGAGACAATCTAAGTTAAATTATTTTAAATATAAATAATTTGAGTTGGCATAGAAAATTACTTTTTTTTTAATCCACAACATAAAAAGAAATTTATAACATGAAAAAAAGAAGAAAAAGATATATTAACACGAGAACATACAAAGTTGGAAATTGAATCAAAGATGTTAATGTAGAAGAGTTGATGAATTAAATTATGCAATTATAAATCTATTTATAAAAATGAAAGAATTTATAAATGAAAAAGAATTTGAAAGTAAAAATATTAGGACATTATAATTAAAAAGAGAAAAAGAAATTATCAAAAAGAAAAAAAAACTCTTCGAAAATGAAAAAGGAGAACAAAAATAAAAAAGAAAAGGAAAAAAAAGAACAACATTTGTATCAAAAAGGGAAAAAAAATTCATGTGTTATAAACATATTTGTATTATAGTGAATGTCTATAAAGGTATTTGTATTGTACTAGATATATGTATTTATATCATTGTGAAAGTCTATCTTTTGGAGAAAAGTTAGGAGAAATTATCCCTATAAATAGAGGGGTTCTCCTTCATTGTATTTAATCCCATCAAGAGAAATAAGAACTTCTCTCCTTCTCTCTTTCTCTATAATATTCTTGTTCTTTCTTTATTATTTCATAACACGTTATCAGCACGAGTCTCTGCCTTGAGCACTCACTTTGAAAGATCTGAGGTAAGAAAAATCAAAGTTTTCTTAGAAAGATGAAGAAGAACAATATTGTGAAAAATATATTTGTTCCAGAAGAACAATATTGTGAAAAATATATTTGTTCCAGAAGAACAATATTGTGAAAAAATATATTTGTTCCAGAAGAACAATATTGTGAAAAATATATTTGTTCCAGAAGAACAATATTGTGAAAAATATATTTGTTCCAGAAGAACAATATTGTGAAAAATATATTTGTTTCAGAAGAACAATATTGTGAAAAATATATTTATTCCACAAGAACAATATTGTAAAAATATATTTGTTCCAGCAGAACAATATTGTGAAAATATGTAACAGAAATCATCTATGTTATATGCATACCTCGATTTGCTCCCGAAGTAGCAATATCTTAAAAGAGGTTAAGCTATCATACCTTATGTGGTTAAGGCATATTTAGATGATCATGTTCCATTCCTGAAGAATGAGAAATTGAGAACTTTGATAAATGTTACAAATATAGATCTAATACAGATCTAGTCCCTGAAGGGAAATCAAAGCATCAAAAATCCATATGGATGCAATGGGTCTTGGAGACACCATTAAAAGTGAAAACAAAGCATCAAATCAAGATCGTGCTAAGGCTATGATATTCTTGCGTCATCATCTTGACGAAATTCTTAGAACTGAATATCTCACGATTAAGGATCCACTTGTTTTGTGGAATAGCTTAAAAGAAAGGTATGACCACCTGAAGATGGTCATCCACCCAAAGGCACGATATGATTGGATTCATCAAGACTATACGTCTGTTCATGAGTATAGCTAATCAACATTCAAAATTGTTTCAAAATTGAAACTATGTGGAGAAACTATTTTGATATGATTGAATATGTGGTAGTATACAAAATTAATTGAGAGCTCCGGAAGAGCTAATGTATTACTACCTGAAGGAATGAAATTGTTGTATTAAGTCTCAAAAGGAAACTTATAAGTTTCAATGACATTGAAAAAAAAATGAGACTATAAATTATGGGAAGATCTAATATCTTCATGCTACTACAATTGAAGCGGGTTATAAATATTTATGTAAAAGATTACCCGACGGTTTTTTTTATTTGTAGTACATAAATATGGATATGATGATGAAATCACATACGAAAGTAAACCAGAAGTTTACTGAAATAAGTTGGCATAACCGGTTGGCCATCCCGGTTCAAATGTGATTCAAAAATAATTGAGAATTCACGTGGCTATATGTTGAAGAAATAAAAGATTCTTCAAGAATTCTCTTGTGTTGCTTGTTCTCATCATAGAATGATCTTGATCAGCTAAGATTGGAATTGTATTTCCTGAAATTTTGGAACTTATAAAAGGGTGAATATGGGCCCGTTCACCTACCATGTGAACCATTTGCTAACAGATGCATCTATGGTATGGTCACATGTGTTTTGATATCAACTTGCAATTGATTTTTGCAAGATTGTTGCTCGAATTATTAAATTAAGAGCATAGTTCCAAATTATAAAATCATGTTGATAATGCTGATTCATATCTATGTTGGTTTAGCAAAAATTGTATGCCTCCAATTATAGCTAAATCATTGGTTATGAGAATAAAACTCCCAAATAAAATTTGGTATGAGATATGTTTATTTAACATATAGCAACACTTGAATGCATCAAGCCAACAAGGTTCCCCCATATCAATTGGTTCAGGGTCAGGGACCAAATAATTCCATCTAAAATTTGAATGTGCGATATATGATTCAATTGCCCCACCACAACGCACAAAGATGGGTCCCCAAATGAGCTTGGGGAGTAAATGTTAGTTTTTCTAACATTAGGGGGAGAAGTAATTAGCAACTGAAAATTGAGTGTGGGATGAATTATCTAGATCCTCGGGAAAAGGAAAAGTTGCAAATGCTCCAATGGAAAGTCCTTGAAGGATAGAGTCTATGAGACGCCTGAAGCGTGATAGACCAAACGGTTCCAAATATAGAACTTTTTGAAGAAGGAGAGGAGCAAGTGATTAAGATGGTCATAATGATGAGGCAAGTGCTTTGAGAAAGCACCATGACATAACACTTCATAAAACCTTGGCAAAGGTTCAGGTACCTGAAAATGATGAAAAATGAAAAGATCTCAATAAGTTATGTCGCATTGGAACTGATCGTCGACGATATTTTTGATACAATATAGTGCGCAATATTGTAAAAGATTGTGAGGATCTGAATTCTATATCTATTAAAGCATGCTGATGTAGAAATAATTATCAAGTGAAATGATGCGTATTGATAAGCATAAAGCTTATTGGACCTGTAGTCCAGACACTAGAAGATGTCACGCATTTAAATATTAATGAATGTTATCACTTGATAAAATTTATATGAAAATCATGAAGGATTCAAAATGCCTAAAGCATTTACAAGTTTCTTTAAACTTGTTCATAATTCTTATATGAGGAAATCCTTGGTCCTGAAGTACCATATCTTAGTGTGATTGATGCACTAATATATCTTGCTAATACTATAAGGCATAACATTCGGTTAATTTGTTAGCAAGTCCCGATCTTATTGGCTATGTTGATGTTGGGTATTTATCTGACCCCCACAAAGCTCGATCTCAAACTGGCTACGTGTTCATATGTGGAGGTACTGCAATATCTTGGAGATCTACAAAGCAGTCTCTCGAAGCTACTTCATCAACTCATGCTGAGATAATAACTATTCATGAAGCAAGCCGAAAATGTGTGTGGTTGAGGTCCATGATACATCTCATTAGAGAAAAATGTGGTTTGAACTGTGACAAAGTACCCACAATTTTGTATGAAGATAATGTTGCATGCATAGCACAACTAAAGGGAGGATTCATAAAAGGAGATAGAACGAAGCACATCTCGCCAAAGTTTTTCTACACACATGAGCTCCAAAAGAATGGTGATATCAATGTGCAACAGATTCGTTCAAGTGATAATGTGGCTGATTTATTCACCAAATCTCTACCAACTGCAACTTTCAAGAAGATGGTGCACAAGATCGGGATGCAAAGATTCAAAGATGTTCTCATTAGGGGGAGTTAATACGCGTTGTACTCTTTTTCCCTTGCGAGGTTTTGTCCCACTGGGTTTTCCTTGTAAGGTTTTTAATGAGGCAGCCAAAAATGCGTATTATTAGATATGTGTACTCTTTTTCCTTCACTAGATTTTTTTCCCACTGGGTTTTTTCTAGTAAGGTTTTAACGAGGCACATTATCTATCAAATAGACATTCAAGGGGGAGTGTTATAAACATATCTGTATTATAGTGAATGTCTATAAAGGTATTTGTATTGTACTAGATATATGTATTTATATCATTGTGAAAGTCTATCTTTTGGAGAAAAGTTAGGAGAAATTATCCCTATAAATAGAGGAGTTCTCCTTCATTGTATTTAATCCCATCAAGAGAAATAAGAACTTCTCTCCTTCTCTCTTTCTCTATAATATTCTTGTTCTTTCTTTATTATTTCATAACATCATGGAAGTTTTTCTTTTAAAATTAAAAAAAAAATTAAGATAAAAAGAATTATGAATATCATAAAGAAAAAAAGTCAGTAAATCTTTTTTACTTTTTTTTAATTTACACTATAAATAAAGTTATGCCACAAATAAAAAATCTAATATGATAAATTAAAATGATAAAAATAATTAAAAATAATAATTATGTAAAAATAATAAATGATAAATTTATCTATTGCGATATATTTTAACGAAAAACAAAAAAAATCAATCAACATTTATAAAAAATTTCATATTTTTAATATAATATAAATAAATAATATTATATGATATATTATAAAATTAAATGCAACAATCGTCCAAAGAAAGTGTTAAATTTTTGCTTTTCTCATGCTGTATGAGGAAAAGTTTGTATCAAAGGTTAAAAAGGGGTTTTCCGTTAAAGTGATTTTGAAAAAATGAAGTTAGGCTAAATGACATCAAATTCAGTCCCGTAATTTCAGAAGGCATTGTCTAGTAATCATGTAAGTGCACGTCTTTCAAGCAATTGAAAATTAATGCAAAGAGGAAAGTGATTGGGAATTTGCAAAAGTAAAAGGTTTTTTTATACATGATAATTAAACTAGCCTTTAGTAGTCTAACCATTAAAAATAATTCAGTAGCACTTATTGGATAATTCATGGGTAGACAAAACGTGTGAACTATATGGATCACTACAAGCACCACCTCAAGTAAACAGATCTTTTTTCCTTTTTCTAATCTTTGTAATTAACATGAGATTTACCCCACATACATATAAAAAATAACTCGATCTTATTAGCTCATCAACTTGCCTTAACGCATCCACACTGTATAGGTGCAGATAATAAATTTAAGGGAATTTAAACCCTAATTAAAATAAATTCGCCCATTGATAGAACAACTTCCTACGATTTCAAAAACAAATAATGTCTCATGTTTCGGAAGAAATGATTTTCTAGTTCTTTATAAATATTTTATAATTTTATGATTTTTTTACGAGAAATCTTTATTTTTACATGTAATAGATCATCATTTTTATATATAATAGATCAAAAAAATTCTTCTATTTCAATTATAAGAAAACAAGAAATCACATTTTCTCTTATATTTCTACTTTTTCCTTATGAGCATATCTTTGTTAAAAATATTTGGTGCTTCCTTTTTTTGGGACAGAATTAGTTGTAGTTTTGGTCATTTAAAATGTCATAAAACCAAAATTTGGAGGTAAATAAATTAATATTCCATCCAAAGACAAATGAATATTTATTCAAGGTACAACTATTGAAAATCAGACCTCACAAATCTCTCAGCCTTCACAATACTCTGATTTCAAATTTAAGAAAATCAGAAAGTAAAAAAAAGAAGAAGATGACATCAGAACTAGGTTTATAAGAGTGAATTGACTTAAGATTCATCGAAATAATTTATGTATCGTTCACGACACGTGTACATAATTAGAGTCATCAAAAGCTAAAAGTTGATAAACTGAATTACACTGTCTGATGGAGCACAAACACAACTATAGATACATAACTTCTAAAAATATTTGTTATGCACATGAGAGAATATTTTATGTTAGTCTATTATTTCTAATAACCAATAAGAATTAGGTCAAATTGTATAGAATTTTGATTTTCTTTTTACTATATATTCTTTAGTTGATTGTATACATACAAATTTTTGATATCGAATTAATACACAGAAGAAAATTCCTAAATAATCTCTTTTATCTTTCTACATGGTATCAGAGCAGTAATCGAATCTCCTAGGTATCAGCATCAAATCAACAACTCTAGGTCTACAATGGTGACTGTTAATGAAAATGGCATCACTTCTGAAACACCAGCAATCAATTTAATTATACAGTTTCCTTCACTCTTAATAAATGTATCTGCAAGACCTTTTATTGAAGAGACCTCGATATTTTGGTGAAGCAAGACAAGGTCTTTACCTACTATAGTCCAACTTTAAGAAGTCTAGAGTTAAACAGGATGTTCCTATGCAACCACAGACAAATTTCAAGGTTATTACTTTAGTTTTCCGTTCAGTTTCTTCATATGTTTTAGTTTCTTTTTCAGATGATGCAATGCATTTTCTAATGTGAAGTTGTGGCATGTTATACTGGGACGCTAGCCTTATTCATCAATGAAAATTTCAGTTTAATTATAATTTCTTCAAATTTTAATTGTTATTGTATGTTCTCAAGTAGACATGGAAGATTGTCTTTTTCTATGAATAAGATCATTATTAAATAAAATTTTAATTTAATGCGCATTGACATATGGGGCATTCAAAGTACCTGTCTATAAATAATTATAGGTGTTGCACTTGGACATACTTGCTACTAAAAGTAATACCTTTTATGTCATTCAATACTTCTGACAAATGGTGAAAAGGCAATTCAATACTAAAGTAAAGATAATCGGGTCAAATAATGCTTTGAAATTGGATAGAAGTGAAGAAGCTTCAAATTTTCTCAATGCATCGGGGCATTGTTCATCAGACCTCTTGTGTTGCTATCCCCACAACAAAATGGTGTAGCTGAGAAAAAACACATACATCTACTGGAGATTACAATAGTTTTGATATTTCAATAAAATTTACTCATGATTTATTGGAGAGAATGTCTCCTAACAACTACTTTTCTAATCAAAAGGTTACCTTCAAGAGTTCTTCAAAAAAGAAAATCATATGAAGTAAATTTTGAAAAATTTTACCTTCATATCAGTTTTCTTAGATGCTTTGGTTGTTTATGTTATATCAGTACTTTGGCACATGAAAGAGAAAATTTTGACTCAAGAACTAGAAAGTATGTTTTTGGGCTATTTAATTACCAAAAATGATAGAAATTACTTGACTTAGACTTAAGAAAGTTTTTTTGTTTAAGGATGTTTAATATTTTTAAGATATACATTTTTTTCCATGCATGATGTCTCTATTTCTAATCATATCTTCACAATCCCACTTCTGATCTTAGAGATGATCCTATCATCATCACTTCACACACTGACCAAAATACTTCAATTCAAGGTTCAGGATCATCACAAACATCAATATACACACCTCATATATTAGTCCAAACAATCTTTACCTTCATCTCCTATTGAAACCGAATTCCGATCAGAACCCTTACTTAGAGATCTCATAGGAGTAACATTTGTAACCTACCCTCGCATCTAAAGGATCACATATGTAACTCTATCTTTTAAGTGATGCCACTGAGTTTTGTTTTCTACACTTAGTACACCTATCAATTTTTCCTTCACTTATCTGTCTATTTACAATAAGGTGATTCTCAATTTTGTCTCTATAATTATATAGCCTAAAAGTTTTTGTCAGATGGAAGAAGGCTATCCAAGATGAAATTGAGGCTCTTCAAATAAATCATACCTAGAATATTATTATTTTACCTAAAGAAAGAAAAATTTTATCCATTAAGTGGGTCTATAAAGTGAAACACCGTGTTGATAGTACATTGGAGAGGTTGAAGGCAAGACTAGCGATTAGAGGAGATAAAAGAAAGGAATATATCTCAATGAAACTTTTTTCACTGGTTAAAATGAACACTATCAGATGCTTATTAGTTATTGCAACTAAGAAAAGGTTGAATTTTTTTTAGTTTGACGTAAACAATACTTTCGTATAAGGAGATATGTAGGAAGAAGTTTACATAATATTTTCAGCTGGTTTAAGACCTCCTCAACCTAATATAGTGTGCAAACTAAATTCTATCTCTATCATTTTTATGTATGTTGATGATATTCTTATCAAAGGAGATGCTTATGCAAAAATTACATCTCTCAAGGTTTTTCTTCACTCAGAGTTAAAAATTAAAAACCTTGGTCTCTACACTAATTTCTATACATGGAGATCTTGGGGGAAACACAACAAATCATAATTAGCCAAAAAGGAAATATACCATAGACTCCTTGAATGAATTTGATGTGTTCCACCTTCCTTCTGTATTTTTCGGGATAGATCCTTCATTAAAATTATCTGCAGAATCAGGTGTATCAATTTCAGATCCTACTCTATACAGGTATTTGATTGGTATGATTAATTATTTAACAAATATAGGCCAGATTTATTATTAATTGTCTTAACTCTTAGTCAATTTATGCAGGATTAAGGGTACTTCGTTACCTGAAGAACTATCCAAATCAGAGCCTCTTTCTCACAGATTCTCCAACTTTCTATCACATAGCGCTTTATGCGATGTGGATTGGGACTTATGTCTTGATTCACAACGATCTAAGAGTAGATTTTTCGTAATATTCTATCTCTTAAAAACACATTAAATAAGCTTTGATCTCACTTTCTTGTATAGAGGAAAAATATAAGTCAATGAGGCGTCTGGTGGCTGAACTTATTTGGTTGACCAGATTACTTACAGCTCTATCCATCCCTCCTCCTCTGCAAATTTCTATACACTCTGATAGTCAAGTTGCCATTCATATTGCTTGAAATCTCGTGTTTCATGAATGTACAAAATATGTTGACTTAAATACCACTTCTTCAAACAATATTATCTCTCTAATCTCATTTTCTTATCTTTTGTTCTTTCAAAGGTTCAACTGACCGATATCTTCCTAAAGTCTTTGTCTATATTTTCTCATCATCGGAATCTAAGCAGTTGGATATCATATACTCCCCGTCCAACTTGAGGGGGATATTGAAAATCAGGCCTCACAAATCTCTTAGCCTTCAAAGCACTTTGATTTCAAAAACAAGAAAAACCAGAAAGAAGAAAGAGGAAGAAAACATCAGAACTAAAATTTACAAAAGTGAACTGAATTAAGGATCCATCGAAGTTATTTATGTGTCATTCAAGACATGTATACAAAATGAATGCATTAAAATCTAAAAGTTGATAGATTGAATTTGCATCATTAGATGGAGCACAAAGACAATTGTTAATAGGAAGCTTATGGAAACATGTGAAATAATATTTTTCGTTAATCTGTTGTTTCTAGCAACCAATAACAATAGGAAAAATTGGTAAAGAATTTAAATTTTCTTTTTTTTTTACTGCATATTCTTTAGCTAATTATATATATACAAGTTTTTGATATAGAACTAATACACAGAAGAAAATTCACAAAGACTTTCTTATCTTTCTACAACAACTTCCTAAAAATGTATCCAAGCCAAGAAAAACAATTTGTGAGAAATACAAAAAAATCAAGAAGAACAAGCAAAACAAGATGAACAGTTAAAAACTATTAACAAGACTATTGATAGTGTTAGGAAGGATCTAAAATTTAGTTAAAGTTAGTTATAAGAGGATGTCAAAGATGCTTCTAAATAGCTTCTAATCCTCACTGGTATAGATTTGGTTAGCATGATTAGTTGGATGATTAAATTAGTAACTGAAATTGTTAGGGAAATAGTTAAGAGTAAGAGGCTATATATACAACTCTACTCTCATTATCTATGATAACACTCATATGAAGAATATGAAATATATCATTGAATACACTCTCCATCTCTTCTTCTTGTATTTATCTTCTTCTTACTTTAATATCTTTGAAATTTTTATGGTATCAAAGCTCATCTTGGCTATGATCACGTGATAAGAAAGGTTAGTTCATGAAAATCTAGTGGTGTTCATCATATTCAAGTGATTTGTTCATACTGGTAACTTCAAGAGACTCAGATTCTTGAAGAAGTGCTTCCGCAAGAAATTCAAGTGAAATTCAAGTGCAATCTCAAAATTAAAATCAAAGAAGAATGGAAACTAGTAGTATTGTTGCTGATCTTGGCCACAATCTCAACAACTATAGAGGAGATTGTTCATCTCAAAATGCTAACAATGGTGTAGGGACTTTCCCACATGTTGTAACATTGATTATAATCATCAATTATTCTTGAGTCCTACTGATGTTAGTGGGATTAGCATAATATCATTTCAACTACTTGGTAGTGAAAACTACATACTGTGGAGTAGATCTATAAACTAGCTTTGTTGGGAAGAAACAAGATTGGGTTGATTGACAGTTCGTAAAAAGGAGAAATTTAGAGAGGAGCTATGAGAAAGAGCTAATGTCAGTTTTCTCTCATGGCTAATGGATTCTATATCCAAGAGTCTTCTTGGAGGAGTGGCCTTTGCTTTGTGCGCATACACATCCTTGAAAGATTTGAAAGAGAGGTTTGATAGAGTGGATAGGTCAAGAACTTTTGCTCTACACAAAGAAATTGTCTCCCTACAACAAGGAACTTCATCTGTGTTTTTATACTATACCAGTTTAAGGAATCTATGGAATGAACTGGAAGTCTTGGTGATCTTGGGCATATTTAAGTGCCCAATTTCTATTTTATAACATAATTCTAGTCATGTTTGTTAATTTAATCAATTACATTCTCATGTGATTTGGTATATTTATGTGCAAAAACTAACCAATGTGATTAGACCTTGTTTTGTAGGTATAAAATGCTTAGAAGGGACTGAATATGATGGTTAAAGCTTGCAGAGGAAGCTTGGAATAAAGGTCAAAAGAGTCGCATGACGTCGCACAAGTGTATGCACGTGCCAAGCCACACAGCACGGGCAGTGCGCTAAGCACCTTGCCATGGCAAGGCAGTTGTGTGTTTAGCAGCGTGCCATGCCCAACATCTGTGTGCATGAGGTAAGCCATTCTAGTGAAGACGCACGATAGGCCCGTGCCATGCCCAAGCTGCTCCGTGTTTAGCAGCGTGCCACGGCAGGCAACGCGCAATGCCATCGCCAACAACACGCCAAATCCAATATTTGCATGCAATACCTCCATGTCACGGAGGCAATCTTCCGTGATGGGAAGCATGACACGGAGGAAGTTCCTCCTTGGCCAATTTTTGCAAAATTCCCATTTACTATAAATTGAACACTTGGTTATATTTTTCATTTTATCAGGAAATATTTTTGGAGAGATGGAAAGGAGCGAAGAGAGAACGAAGGAAACTCTATCTAGGGTTTAAAAACTTTCATTCTCTTTTACCATTTTTATAAGTACTTTACTTTAAACATGTTTTTGACTAATTATATGAACATGAGTGGCTAAAACCCTTCTTCTAGGGTTGAGGCCACATGATATGAATGTAATTGCTTGATTTTCATCTTTGGTTCGAGTTTTCGTTGTTGTTTTGTCTTGCATTCTTAATCATTGTTGTTTTTATGCTTGATCACCATGAAAACAAACTTGTTAAACTTAGGCAAAAGCTCGAAAGAGTAACCTTAGGTTAGAACAAAAGAATGCAGGGAGCAAGTTCTTGTCTTTACAATAGGATTTGCGGTTAGGATAGAAATTATACCTAATTTGCCTTGCTTGGTTAACAAAATGGGAAGATAGCTAGACACCGATTTAGATTGTCACATCACCACTCATAGATGTAGTTGTGAAGCTAAGTTAGGTTAAATGATTAGAGGTACGAAAGTCCATAATCAAGGGCATAAACCCCATAAACCACACCCATAGTGTTACATTGCTCACGAATTAGGATGTCACATCCCCGCTCAATGATATTGGTGTGAGACTAGTTTGTTGTGTTTAGAGGCTTGAGAGACCATGAACACTGCATATTAACTCTGTGAGACAACAACTGAAATTTATATAGTTGAGCCATTGTTAATTGTAGCATTGCATGATTGTCAGGCCTTAACTCTAGATGCTTCTTATTATTATTTCCTGAATATTTTGTGATCATCACTTAGATTTAGCTTAAACAACCTAAATCTCTACAATTAACACTAGTTAAATTTAATATAGCACTCAACTTGAATATTCGCTAAAATAAGTCCAGTCCCTATAGGTTTGACATTCGGTTCTTAAAAGAGCCACTGTATTACTTATACGACCGCGTATGCTTGTGCGTGCGCTGGACGCAACAAGTTTTTGGCGCCGTTGCCGGGGACTGACAGCGTTTAGTGAATTTTTAGTTTTGTGTGAATTTGATTTTTCTTAAGTGTTGAAAAACATGGTCTTAGTCTGTTATATTGCAGGTAATAGGTTGTCATTGTAGAAATGGCAAGGAATAGAGAGTTGGTGGAACCTTTATTGGAGCCTGAACGCCAATTGCATTTGCTTCGGAGAGTAGCTCTAGAGCGGAAGTTGAAGCGGTTACAGGAGTAGATACAACAAAATCCACCAGTTGGGCAGAAAAAGTTGTTGCCTAAGCAAATGGCAGCCTGACCAGTTCGGGAAGTGGCAATCTCACTAGCGACAAATGTAACCTCCAGTATTCGCAAACCGGAGCTCGGAGAAAACTTTGAGCTTAAAGAGAACATGGTGCAGCTGTTACATTCTAGTGATCAGTTCACAGGAATGACACATGAGGACCCACAATAGCACTTAAAGAACTTCTTGGAGATCAGTGACACTTTTGTCCCCTCCGGAGTGTCAACTGATTATGTCTGACTCACCCTCTTTCTATTTTCACTGTTGGGAGAGGCGAAGAGGTGGTTGAAGGCTGAGCCACCAAATTCTATTACTTCTTGGGACGACCTAGCAAGGAAGTTCCTCATCAGGTTCTTCCCTTCAGGAAAGATTTCCAAGCTCAGAAGCGAAATTTTAAGTTTCAAGCAGCGGTCGGATAAGAATTTATATTTGGCTTGGGAGAGGTTCAAGTAATTATTGAGAGATTTCCCCCATCACCAGCAGCCCAATGAGGTATTAGCTCACACCTTTGTAGAGAGTCTAGAACCACATACGAAAATCTTGTTAGACTCTGCATCGGGTGAGCAAGCATAAGAGAAGATATATGATGAGTTATGCACTTTACTGAACAGAATTGCTTAAGGGAATCCAGAGTGGCATAATGAATCATCTAGAGGGGTAGGAAAGAGAGCAGTAGGGATGATTGAGGTAGATAGTGTCAATGCCTTGGCAGCACAGTTAGCGTCACTGCAATACCATATGATGACTCAGTTTAGTAAACTGAGTATGAACCAGCCACAGGGACAGGTTAATGTAATTCAACAAGCCCCAAGCTGGTGTGAGATATATGGTAATAATGGGCACAGTGCAGACTCTTGTAGGGCCAATCCAGAATCAGTCAACTTTGTAGGCAATGTTCTAAGAGGAAGTTAGAATTATGGGAACACCTACAACAAAAATTGGCAGAGTCATCCAAATTTTTCTTGGTGTTGCAATCAGAGTCAGAGCTACAAGCAGCCTCAGCAGCAGCAATACAGGAAGAACAATGGCTAATCCAACAGTAGCAACATTGAGGAGATATTGCAGAAAATTATGGCTACTCAGACCTAGCTGGCAGAGAATCGGGCAAGGATGGCTTCAGACTTGAAAAATCAGCATATGGCCACCATAAATCTAGAGAAGCAGATGGTTCAGTTGGCAGCTGCGCAACATATCAGAACTCAAGGAGGGGTACCAAGTGATACAGATACAAACCCCCGACATGTCAATGCCATCAGTCTGAGGAGTGGCAAGCAGTTGGCTGATGCACTACTAAAAGAAAAGAAAAATGAGGTGCAACTAGAGCTAGTCAAATAGGGTCCGCCAGCCGATAGAGAAGATAATTAGAGGGCTTCAAAACACAATGCACAATCATCATTACAGCCAGCACAGAGACCAGCACCACCACCATTACCACAAAGGCTCAAGTAGAGCAAGGAGGAAGAACGTTTCAAAAAGTTCTTTGATATTTTCAAAGAACTTCACATCAATTTGTATTACTTGATATCTTGAAAGGGATGCTAAAGTACGAAAAGTACTTAAAAGATGTGGTGGCCAACAAAGTGAGGTTGGTGGATGTCCAGACAGTGACACTTACTGAGGAGTGCATATATAGGGTGAATGAGCAAGATGTCGAAAAAGCTCAAGGACCCATGGAGTTTCACCCTCCCCGTACAAATTGGTGAAGCAGAAGTTATAAGGGCTCTGTGCGACTTGGGGGCAACAATGAATTTAATGCCCCTATCTCTATTTAACACCATAGGATTGGGAAAGCCGAGGCCCACAAGAGTAATGCTGCAGCTGGCAGACAAGTCAACAATGGCCCCTGAGGGAATCATTGAGGACCTTCTCATCAAAGTGGGTAAGTTTATTATACCTGCTGATTTCATTATTCTTGATTTTAAGGTTGATGATAAGGTACCACTGATCTTGGGACGGCCATTCTTGGCAACGGGAGGATTTGTAATAAATGTGAAAATGGGTACTCTCAAAATGAGGGTTAATGATGAATAAGAGCTCTTCAGAGTCTATCAGGAAATCAACCCACCCACACACTACAGAGATCTTTGTAAGATCAGTGTGTTGTCAGATGCTAAGTATGGGGTGGTAGATTTCATGGGTCCAATATTGCAGGATATGTTGACACTTCACCCTGAGTCTGATAGAGGGAGAAAATTGAAGAAGAAGATGGAAGAAAAGAGGGACAGAGTGGAGGTTGTTCCCTTTAAAAACAAAAAGAGGAGAAGATGGTTCCCGAACGGGAATGCCTGTTTGAGGATATCCTAAGAAGGATAGTCCACGTCATGCTACGATGTAAAATAAGGCCCTGCTTAGAAGGCAACCCAAGAGTACCACATGTATACTTCCTTTTCATTTTGTTTGTAATTTTTTGTATTTGTCACTTATTTTTATTTGTTTTGTTTTTTAAGCACAGATTCAAGGGAAGTCTGAGTACAATTGGAAGTGAAAGTAAAGGAGCATGACATTAAGATGAGTGCGGAGTCGATGACCCACATGTTCAAAAATGAAGAAAAACATGATGTTGGTTAGGCCTAGAGGCCTCGAGAAGTATTTATCACCCTTGTGTTAATTTTACTTGATGCTTTGGGACATAGCATAATTCAAGTGTGGGGTGAGAAAATTTTCAAAAATTTAAAATTTGTGCTTAGTGAATTCGGGTGAAGTCGGTGCTTGGTCAGAAATGTGTGTGTTGATAGAGTGGAAGTTGAGCACAATTCATCCACCCTTTGGTTTTTCTTTACGGTTCTTTTCTGAAGGGGGTACTTTGAAACGAGAAATAAAATTTTTCTTAGCGTGTACATAACTTTTCGGTCATAGTTAGATACTTTTTCTGACGATGGATGGATGACGACCTTCTTGAGAGTAAATTAGTCAATAGATGTTCAGTTTGAACCTTTAGCTGATTGATAGCTTGATACTCTTGTTATGTGTTGTTGACACTCAATTTTGACCCTCCATATTTTAAATTAATTGTTCAAGCTTCTTGAAATACAAACATAATAAAATATTTATATTTTATAATAAAAAATATTTTGTTAAATGTTTTGGTGCTATGTTGCCATTTCACTTGGCAAACTAGTCTAACATATGTAATACATATTTTATGTAAATAACACATGTTAAATATACTTTGATCGGTTTAAATAATTTTACACATATAAAAATATTATACCAAGCACATCATTGTTATGTGTTGTTGACACCCAATTTTGACCCTCAATATTTTAAATTAATTGTTCAAGCTTCTTGAAATACAAACATAATAAAATATTTATATTTTATAATAAAAAATATTTTGTTAAATGTTTTGGTGCTATGTTGCCATTTCACTTGGCAACCTAGTCTAACATATGTAATACATATTTTATGTAAATAACACATGTTAAATATACTTTGATCGGTTTAAATAATTTTACACATATAAAAATATTATACCAAGCACATCATTTTTACTACTACTACTGCTACTACTACTACTACTACTATTTTACATCTAAAATTATTTACGTCTCAAGTTTGATAATTAGTCCATTATTTAAAAATAATTATTTTACTTTGTTAAGTTTAAGAAGTTTGATTAATTAATTGAAAAATAATTTGTCTTGATTTTATCTCAAATTAATTTTTAAAGAGTCATTTAATTTTAGTCAATTTGGCTATTCTATTAATATTTTGGTTGCAATTGAAATTCTTTTGCATATATTCTTAAATTAAAAAATCATCTCTGAAATCCATCTTACTTGGCAATCCATGCCATTTAAATTTAACCAATCCATGTACGCCACGTCAACATGCACATGGATTGTGCTTTCTTCCTTTTAATCCCAGCCATCAAATTTAATCCAATGGCTCCTTTATTTTTAGATTTATATATATATTTATATATATTCTTTTATTTATTTGTTTTTTAGAAATTAATGGAATCCGTCTGATCATCTTGATCGGACGGTCCCAAATAAATCAGAAAATTAACTTTTCAGACCCCTATCCCCACACCTCACCACCTCTCCTCTCTCCTTCTCACTTTTCACCATAGACGTACCCTTTCTTCCTCTATAACATCCTCTCCTTCTCACCAACCCGCCTTCAAATCCATCCTCCCTCGCCCCGTCTCATCGCGCCTCTCTCCCATCTCATCTCCCTGAAATCCGCCGACCTCCATCCCTCGTACCTTCAATTCAAGTTCAGAAGGGTAAGACTTTTTGTACCTCCCTTTGTACTTCTTTCATTTTTCTAAGATTGAACTTTCAAAATTTGAAATTAAGTGTTTGGGGAGGGTTCTATATCTATAAATAAAACCCACTTTTCATCTTTCAAGAGGGGGGGGGGGGGGGGGTTTCCGCTAAACCATCGGATTTTCTAAAATCTAAAACAAATTTCATTAGTTAAAAGCAGAGTGTTGGCAACTAGACTCTTTAAATCTATATATTTGTTCTTTCTGTTGGTCGCAAGTCGAAATCGGTGGTGATATCGAGCCTTTACTCGTTCATCTCCGGTCGCTGCTTTGGAAAAGGTAATTTTTTCTCTCCCATTCTTAAATTTCGCACTTAGTTTTGTCTGGCTTGAAGATTTCCTGGGTAGATTATTCTGCTAAATTTTATTTTCCATCTATGATTTATTTTGTCTTTTTTTTTCCGCTTGCTGCTTATTCAAAAGGTTTCATATAATCTGCATTTATTTTTGTCTTATTATGTGTAAAGCATTTTCCTTATATTTGTTCCTATAAAATCACTTATAGCATATGTTTGAATTTTGAGTATGAACTAAGTTCTTGTTTCCACTAAAAAAAAAAAAAGAAAAGAAAGAGGGGGTCATTTGTGCAGCACTTCAAATCATGAAGAGTTTGGAGGTCTAAATGTGATATAAGGTTTGAATTTATGAATTTTCTTGGGTTAATAGATTAATTTCTGATTTTGGATTATGACTAAGAAGAGTGATTTATGGTATGAATTTTCTTCTCTGCTTAGAGCAAATTTGGTATTCTATCGGATTTTCCTATGGCTCTTAGAAGGTGATAATAGTTAATTTAACCTCTCTCTCTTATTGTGTTAAAGATATAAAATTATTATTATTATTATTATTTTGAGTAGAATCGATAAACATTGGTGGAATCGACAAATATTCGGCCGGTTTAGAATAAACGCATTTTTTATGAAAATAGATTATAAACTTTATTTTATCATTAGTATCTGTGACGATATGAATGAAAATTTTGGATATGCAAAATAAGATATGTCATTATGCAATTTACTTGGAGTGCCTTTCCAGATTTAGATCAAAGCATGAGAACTTAGTTAATTGCTCTATTGTATATCTATATTCCTTCTCTTCGAAACTAGTCTAGAGTCTATCATTCTCATGTGGGCTTATTGTTATTATTTTGTCAGTAAACAATCTAGTCAGTGTGCTTTCGGGTTAAGACAAATGTGGAGTTTTAATGTGACGTATAGCTTAGTGATATGCATATATATATATATATATATATATATATATATATATATATATAGTTAGGTTCAAATCTTTAAATTTCTGCATTTGGTTAAATGTGCAAATAGTTTATTAATAGTTTTTTTCCAATCCCATGAGTTTAAATAACACTGAAATCGTGCTTTACATATGTTCTTTAAAAAAAATTTGCTGAATTTTTATTTACCCTTTGGGTGTAAGCAGTGATCTAAATTCATCATTTATTGAACTCTTGATTTGTTTGAATGCTTAAATGTCTAGGCATCGGTAATATTAAATTGAGAACTCGCTTTTCCCTATTGTTAAGATCTTCCTTGGAAATATTTGAGCTTACAAGTGTTTTTCCGTATGTATATATATTCATAGATATTTGTCCGCTAGAAGATGAGTGTTCTACTAAAATTTCCAATATTTTCTTTTAAAAGGAGTTGTTGTTTGAGTGTTTCTAATTTAAAGTCGAGTATCCTTTATGGATGCTAATCATATAGATGCAAATCTCTAGTTGTCGTTGGTAATAAATACACATGTTTATCTCAACCAAGTGTTAAATTCCTAGTGCCTAGTGAGATGATGTTATCTAGGTTATTTAAAGTATAGAAATGAATTGTGACTTCAAAGTGTAGATATAGGGATTCAGTTTCAATGCTTTAGTAGCAAGTATAACCACCCTCCCCTTCTTGGATTTGTCTTCTCGCAGCGTAGTCTCTCTAGATGTGAGTATAATTCAATCCTCTTTAATATAGTAAGGGACTCCATGTTTTGGTTTGTTTGTCAACAAGTTTGAACGCATTTACCTCTTTAGCTTAATTGTAGTTTGAAGCACCAATTCGGATATTGTCAGACTTAGCTAAACATTATTTAATTAGTTACTCTCCTATGTTACATACTATTTCATTTTGTTTGAATCTGTACTAATTTTTTTTGTTCTCTTTGTTTGGTACATGGCAATGTATTGAGTCCGTCGAACTCCCATCCCCACATAATGTATGCCCATCATCTCATCCCCACATAACTTTATTTTCTTTTTTTTTACTTACCTAACTGTGATATGTCCCCAAGCAGAGTAAAATTATGAGTTGCCAAATCTTTTTTTTTAAAAAGGGGGTGTTTCAAAGATGCGTTTCAAGAGCTTAATTTTCTAAAAGATATGTTTACCACTTTTCCAGAATTTTCTTTAAAAATCATATTCAAGAGTATATGTTTCATTATATTTAAATTAATTACAGTCACATGATTTGATTTTCAAATAATTGATTATTATTTTGATCGTTTCAAAGTGGTTTCTAGTTTTAACCTCGTATTATGAGGGAACAAGTCAAATAACTTCTCTCGGCCTTTCATACACCTAGATTTTTTAGTAGATTAGGAACATTTCGTATTTCAAAAATGAAAAATAAGAGCTCCTTTCGATTCTAAAGTGAATTAACTAGTTTAAAAGTTTGAATTCTAGAAATGAGTTTTCGTATGTATTTCCTTCTAAGTGCTAAAATAAGTTAAGTTATCATCGCAAAGTATTTCTTTGATTCATTTTTAAACTTCTACCCGAAAAACAAGTTATATTTCATCTATAAATATGTTTTAAATTTGCCGGTAAACACATTTGCGGATTTTTTAAAGTACCTAACACCTTCCTTAAAAAATCATTTGAACGCTTACTTGGACTTTGATTTTAAATAAAGGTTTTCTAAAATGCCTTTTAAAAAAATGATTTCTTAATTTTCATAATAATTAGGTGGCAACTCTGTCTTTTTCACAAAATTGCCAAGTTATGAAACGGTTTCGAACGCGAGTTTGAAAATGGATCGTAACAGATGGCGACTCCGCTGGGGACTCATCTAGGTTCTAACCAAAAGAATTTTTTCTAACATATTGTGGCTAACCATTATTTGCTTTATTTGTTATAATATGTCTTATTTGCTTATTTCTCTATAAATTGTCATTGCATTTCATGGCATTTATTCTGCCAATGGCACAATGCACTTTCACACAAGCACTAAAGCGGTTTTGCGAGTTCGTAGACGTTTTGCACTATAAAACCCTCTTTCGGAATTTCATGATAATTTATTGGATCGCATGCATCCAATGGTTATTATAATTCCATCCTAAGTTGTTTGCTTGGGTCCCCAGTCGTTCAAAAAGCCAAATCTAGTCAGCTAGTGTAGAGCTAAACCAAAACCTGTTATTTAGCGCATTTACCTAAGACGGCTTAATACTCAAGGCATATTAAGTCCATTAGAAGACCACCTTGTGTCTAAATGGCCTTCGGTCAAAAAGAAAATCATCCCACTATGTGTTTAATTGGAGGATGTATGTGCCTATTTAGTCAAATCATTCTCATCCAGATGAGGGGGCTTAACAAGTTTTCTTTTTTGTAGATGAACCAGACCTGACCAACTTCGAAATTCGGAATGGTGCCCCAGGCCCATGATGATTTAAAGCCCTGGTGGAAGAATATGAGTAAGGATGATAGAAATATAGTTAATACTCACATTGGGTATCTCCCTTCGATCATGGAAATGGAAGCATGGTCGGACATGATCGAAACTATTACGGAATTCTAGGATGACTCAAGAATGGTATTCCGCTTAGGGGATGTCGAGCTAACTCCTACTTTGGAAGAGGTGTTACAGAGTTTTGAGAGTCTCTGCATGGTTCACAAAAGGAAAACACAGCCTGACGACGATATTTTAGTTCCACAAAAATGGAGTCACGAACAAGTTAAGAAGGGCTTGTTGCTAGAAAATGTGGATTGGATGGGCAGGCTTAAGAGCCCAAACATACCGTTTCGAAAGCTTCATGCCATATTCGGGAATACCAGCGGGTATGAAAAGTTCAAGGGAGAATTCACTTCTTATCAGAATTGGAAGGATCAACACGCATATGCTTTTACCGTGTGCTTGTTGGGAACTATGGTTTTTCCCCGCAACGAAAAACATGGCATCCATTTGCACGTGCTAATGGTCACTCATGCCATATTTACGGGGTGGAAAACAAACCTCAATCAAATATTATACTTTGGCACTAATAATACTCACTGACATATACCGAGCATTGGGCATGTGTCAAAATGGAGGGCGATACTTTCAAGGTTGCAATTTGATCTTGCAGTGGTGGATGTTCAAAAACCTGCTCAAGACAAACAATCCGACTGAACCTGATCCTACAGTCAGAGGGGACAATTTCCAAACTCACTCAATGTGGCTACATTTGAGGGATTTCCAACCCAATCATACGAAGAAATATTGGGCTAGGTTATTTGGTGGACTAAGAGAAGGAGATGTTGAGTGGACAATTAGAGAACTTATCCCTAAAGATAACATTGTTCATGTCAGAAACATGTCATTCTTGCTACTTGCCGAAATTAGAGGGCTTCGACCATATGCCCGTATAAGGTTTTTGAGACAGTTTGGGATAAAACAAATTGTGCCTCAGGTAAGGAGCATGGATAGGTTCAAAGTGGACTACATCGATAACACAGTGCCATACGCCCAAATGATCGTTCAAGAATGGAAGAGTCAAAGAGTTTGCAGAATCACTGACATGGCTCAAAATAGGTTTGAATCTGGGTATGACAAGACATACAAAGCATGGTTAAAGGAATATTTACAAATGACTATTACCCCGGGTCCATACACCTATGATCAAGTAGAGGACCTGAATTTAAGGCCCGGATACAACTACGACTACTGCAAAGGACAATGCAAGAGAGAGAGAGCAAAAATATCGGCAAGTCATAGGACACCTCACTTAGGATTTGATTATTGCCAGAGAATGTTTAGTTAGTTTGGACATACATATGAAAGAACAAAGGATCCATTCAAAAAATGGGATTCGAGCAAAGGGCACAGTTGGCGGGTTCTCACTTGATCATAAACCGCTATTTCATTTGGGAAGAAGTGGATAAGGCCAAAAGGATAAGGATTGATGAAGGACCTTATTCAGCATACTAGATAATTTTCCCTTGCGAGGGAGTGATTTCAGTAATTTCTTTTAGTTCCCTAAATGTATCCCCATTACAGTCGTTCAAGAAGTTGTGTCATTCTTAATGAATTATTTTGGGGGCAATGGATTGATTCAAATAACACATTCATCCTTCAATTCGCTTAGGCCTACCTTTGGCATAAAAATCACTATTCTAGGATGCGCATAAATTATCTTCTGTGCTATGTGATACAAATATCTCTATGTGGTTGTGTATTGTTTTTTAGAAAGATGATTAATCCATGATTGTCCAAGATTCCGTAGAACTTTGTAAGCATATATATAAGCCAATAAAAACAAAGTTCGGCCAAATTTTCTGAGGTCGTATCTAAGTTTTCCATAAATAATACAGCCCTCTAAAGTCATTGATCATCTCTACAGGAAGGTCGGCTTGCCATCACAATGGAAAGAGGTTCAGCTACAATATCTGAGCAAATTGAGAAGTCCCTACTCGAGAAAATCAATAAGATGGAAGAAGAGATAGCCATGACGAGGAGGAGAATAGAACAAGTTGACAAGAATAAGGAAGCCCTATTAGTTAAGATAGAAGAGATTGACCGACAAATGAATTGGGTAAAAAAGAAAATTGTTAGAATAGACTTGGAGATAGTCGTGTCTCTTAGAGCTCTTAATGAAGTCTCTGGGTCCTTGCTCGCGCAAGAGATGAATTTTGGAGAGATCAAACAACTACTTCATGAATTTATGGATATTATGAAAGACAAAGAAGTATCACCTAAGGGGAACAACATAAATGAGAGGTTTGGTGCAGCGCCGAATGATGAGTCATTTTGCCGGTTAGATTCACGCAAGGAAATGAGCAGATTACACTCAAAGCCCATTACAGAAACTATCTATAGACCCAGAGGTCATCTTGTGTTCCATAATTTATCAAACATTGCAGTCTTTGGGAATATTGCACCCAATCGAAGGAGGAGGCTCTAGGTGTGACCCTAGAGATGAGTATAAACGATGCGCGTATCACATCGACCACTGCGGTCATACCACTGATGAATGCTCGGTCTTGAGAACCAAAATTCATGAGATGATCAACTCTAGGCAGATTAGGCCCATGTGGGGGCCTCACGCCATACTCGCATGTGATCAAGTAAAACCTGGAACTCCCATCACAGAAGACGCTCGGATTCACCTTCTTGATTACACTGCATTCGAGGAGAGTTACTCCATCATTTATCAGAAGCTGATCAATGCAAAGATAATATATCCTTTCGAGAGGAAGAGGAAGTCTTCGACAAAATGAAAAAATGAAGAAACTTGTCCCTACCACTTCCGAGAAGTGAAACATATTATTGAAGAGTGTAGAATCTTTAGGTTTGATTTGGAGCAACTAATTCAGACCAGGAATATCTAGGTCAAATTTCCTTCAAGCTATTATTGAGGGGGAGGCTTTGGGGTAGATTTTAAGTTTACTTTTGTATTTTTTAAGAAACGTTGTTTTTATGTTGTTTGTTCCCTTGTAATGAAGAACTACGCGGGACCTGAGCCCATGGAGGGTACGTAGGAAGCTCATATCAAGTATGGTCTTTTTATCAATTTGGTAATGGTGGTTTAAAATTTTCTATAAATGAACTACGATGGGCCTGAATTCCCCAGGGAGGATATGTAGGCAGTCTACTTAAGACTCGGTCCCTATCTTTAAATGTCTTTTATTTCCCCTTTTTCAAGAAGAACTTCAGAAGATTCAGCTACGCCAACGCCTGTCAAGTAAAACATCTAAAAAGATGACAAGTTTTATACAAGGAAAGTGCAATTCAACGCAAGTCGACCTTCCTGAAATTATTCATTAGAACCAACGGGCAAAATTATGTCCATTTGAGTCCCTCTTCTCTATTCAAATTCCTCTTGTCGATTAATCCATCTTTAACAAAACAATTGTTTGTTATATGTCATTATTTGCATTAATTCGTTATGAATATAAACTAACATATCTATCTTTGAGTTATTCTTATCAACAGGTACAGAAACTGATCTGGGTTGATAAAGCTGGTAGAGCATTCTTATTTCACTCGATCGAAAGCAGTCATACTAGCTCTTCCTGACCCTGCCTTGGACAAAGGAAAGAGCAAAATGACTGATAACACTATTGAAGATGCCAGTTTGACAGATGTAGCCGTCAGGGACCCCAATGATCAGAGTGAGTTGATCGCTCAGCTAATGCAACAGATAACAGCGATGCAGGCTGAAATACAGCGCAACGCAGATTCGACCAATCTAGTCATTGCCTTAAACCCTCCTCCCCTTAACATAAGGAGGCCGCCACCCCAGTTCCCGTCCTTGAGCTCACCAGTACCTGAACATTTTCTGTCATTCCCCACTACTCCCACTACCTCCACTCCAAAAACCACCACTATCAATCTAACCACATCCGACCCTCGTACTCGTTACCAAACACCACCCCCATCCAACCAAACCCATGTACCCCACACTATTCACTCCTAGAATTTCTCACCCATCCACCATATGCCATTAGCTACTTCCCAAAATCCAGTTACTGTCCACAATCAGTCAATTCCCCCTACCGCCCCTATCCATAATCCTCCCATTATAACCAATTCCTATATCCCACCATCCACCACTTTTCAAGTCCATATGATTCCCGAGCCATATCAAACTCTCACCGCACAACCAGAGTTGGATCATTACGAGGAAAAGGTAAGGGAATGGAGAGAGGAGGAAAGAAGAGACCAAGAGACGTAAGCAATGAAAGATGTCCTTGCTAAAGAAATGAAGGATCTCCACTTTTCAAAGAATACTATAGGGTTGGATTATGAAGATTTATGCCTGCCACCCGATTTGGATTTGCCAAAGGGGTAGAAAGTACCAAAGTTTGATACATTTGACAGAGTCGGCAACCCTATGGCACACTTATAAGCTTATTGCGATAAGCTCGTGGGAGTAGGGAAGAATGAAGCTTTGATCATGAGGTTGTTCAACCGCAGTTTGAGTGGAGAAGCTTTGGAATGGTTTACCACACAAGAGCTGAGCCAGTGGCCGAGTTGGAGAGCTTTGGCCAAAGATTTCATAGAAAGATTTTCATTCAACATATAGGTTGTTCCTGATCGGTATTCCTTGAAAAAGGTTAAGCAAAAATCCTCGAAAAATTACTGTGAATATGCCTATAGATGGAGAAAAGAGGCTGCAAGAGTGCGACCTCCGATGTCAGAAAAAGAGATTGTGGATGTCTTTATTTGGACCTAGGAGCCTGAATATTATGAGAGAATGTTGACTATGATTGGGTAGAAATTCTCTGAGTTGGTCAAAATAGAGGAACTAATTGAGGATGGTCTCAAGACTGGAAAGATTGTTGGCAAAGTAACGTAGGCTAACACAACAGGTTTTGTTCGGAAGAAGAAGGAGAATGTGTCCTCAATTTCCTATAGTCCCCCTTCATGGTCTAGGGAAAACTTTGGATCCAGCTCTACTATCAAAAACCTCAGTCGACTCTCTCCACTAAATAACCACCCCCGAGCTCCATATAGCCCCTACCCTATCTTCTATGCTCAGCCAAAGTTTCAACCACCTCCTCAGATATACCCCAATTTCTAACACAACTACCAAGCGCCAATATCCGTTTACCAAAACCCTCAGAATTATAATCGAGCCACCACCTCATCACCTTAAAATGTTTAACAAAATTATCCAAACACCTATAACCCACCACGCTCAAACCATGAAAGAAAACCCGTTAGAAACTTCACCCCTCTAGCAGAAAGCCGAACTCAACTTTTTGAGCAGTTGAAAGTAGCAAGTCTAATATAGCCTGTGGACCACAAATTTGTCAACACCACATCTAAATTCTATAAAGCCAACCAACACTGTTCCTATCATTCTGGAGGAGCGGGATATTCCACTGAGGATTGCATTAACCTGAAGCATAAAATTCAGGATTTGATCGACCAGAAGATCATCACCCTCCAAACGGCACCTCCAAATGTCAACAATAATTCGTTGCCCGATCACGGAGGAGTTGGCATTCATATGATAGAAAAGGAGGAAGATTGGAAGGCAAATGAAGTTCTGGTCAAAATGAATCTCAAAGCACTAGAGCAGGCCGTGGCTTCTTTGAATATAAGCAAGAAACTGGAGTTTGTAGTGATGACTGCCCCTCACCAAGCTTTTGCCTTGGTAAAAAAAATGGGTTCGGCCGAACCAAAGAAAGAGTTTTTTGTGCAAGAAGCTGTAGCACAGGGGATGACACATTCTAGAAGATGTTACATTCCAGAAGAATTATCCCAGAGCGGACAAAAGAAGAAAAGCCAAAAGAGGCCGATCACGGAAGGTGAGGCCGAAGAATTCTGGCGAAGGATGCAGCCTAAAGAATATTCCATCGTCAAACACTTGGAGAAAATACTGGCTCAAATATCTGTGTGGGCCCTCTTAATGAGTTCTCAATACCACCGACAAGCACTACTGAAGGTGCTTGATGAAGCATATGTGCCAACTAGGACAAACAGTGAAAACCTAGCTGCCATGGTGAGCCTCGTCATCGAAGATCACCAGATATCTTTCCGTAGAGAAGAACTTCCATTTGAAGGAACATTGCATAATCGAGCTTTGCATGTCACTATTAAATGTAGAGGCAAGATTATCTCCCGAGTACTAATCGATGACGGTTTGGGACTCAACATTTGTCCGGTGGGGATCCTTATGCAGTTGGGCTATCATGTAGGGAAAATTTGCCAAAGTCGTATAAATGTAAGGGCATTTGACGGCACTCAAAGTGGAACTATTGGCGAAGTAGATTTAAATATCCAGATGGGGCCAATCGAATTTGTCACCGAATTTCAAGTAATGGATATTGCAACAAGCTACAATTTGCTATTAGGGAGGCCTAGGATTCATAGGGATGGGGCAGTGCCATACACGCTGCACCAAATGCTGAAGTTTATTTGGGAGGACCACAAGATTGTCATCCACGGAGAAGGAAGTGGTCTCAGTTGCCCTGATCTTTCTATTCCGGTCATTGAAGAAACCCCCAAGGGTACAGATTTTCACATGGTGGAGAGAGTAAACGCCACTTATTAGGACACTACACCACAGGCTCCCATGCCACCTGTGTACAAAATGCTTGCCACTACTATGCTGAGAAATGGGTTTGAACCTGGGCGCGGCCTAGGAAAGAATTTGAATGGCATTTCTGAGCCCATTTCAATCCCTTAGAAAACCTTCCATTTTGGTCTGGGTTATGCCCCGGCAGAAGAAGAATTGAATGATGTTGTCGAAAAGAAGAGGCCCGTATGTAATCTTCCCAAGCCGATTCCAGATTTATATCAGTTATTTGCTGCCACAGTCCAAAAATTCAAGGAGGATGATCCAATTGAAGGGCTAGAAAGACTGTTTGTTGAGGAGGAATGTTCTTTAATCTCAAAGGAATGCCCACAACACCAACTATTTGGGATGTTGGACCTGAAGAGCTTTTGAGGAACTGGACTTCGACTCCTCTCATGTCTCGGTAGAGAAGACAAATTTTAAAAGCTTTCAAAATTGGTGCGGTTTGGATGAGGCTCGAAACCAACCTTTTATTACTTTTCTTTTCCTCAATTGTTTTGGGTTCTATCATGATGTTTTTCAAAGGCAATGGCTTACGCCATATTTGTAGTGCTCAATATTTAATTGAAGACTTCATTGTTATTTCAAATTCTTTTAGTTTAATTGTTTATTTATATTTTAAATTGCTTCTTTTTATCTAACAGTGTGGCCTGTTTTGTACACAGTAAAAATGATTTATAACCTGCCAACATCATGACATGTCACCATTCCAATGAACAAGTTGAATCTGATAGTGATGAGATCAAGGAATATGATGAAGAATCCATAGAATCTGAACATGTTACAAAGGACCTCAGACAATTTGAGGATAAAGAGAGGCCCAATCTTGATGAAACTGAGATCGTGAATTTAGGAGACGATGATCAAGTAAAAGAGACCAGAATCAACATCTACCTGACAGAATCAAAAAAGAGGGAGTTGATCAGCTTGCTCAAAGAATATATTGACATATTTGCCTGGTCTTATGACAACATGCTGGGACTAAGCACAGACATTGTGGTGCACAAGTTACCAATCAACCCAGAATTCAGTACAATAAAGCAAAAGACTCGAAAGTTCAAACCAGATTTGAGTTTGAAAATTATAAAGGATGTCACGAAGCAAATTTAGGCTAAAGTCGTGGAAGTGACCAAGTATCCTATATGGTTGGATAACATCGTCCCCGTGCCGAAAAAGGATGGGAAAATTAGGATATGTGTAGATTACAGGGATTTCAACAAGGCCAGTCCTAAAGACAATTTTCCATTGCCCAATATCCACATCCTTATCGACAATTGTGCTAAGCACGAGATGCAGTCGTTTGTAGATTGTTTCGCGGGATATCACCAAATCTTGATGGATGAGGACGATGCAGAAAAGACATCTTTTATTACACCTTGGGGAGTTTACCACTATCGAGTGATGTCGTTTGTGTCTCAAAAATGTTGGTGGTACTTATATGAGAGCTATGACAACCATATTCCATGATATGATCCACAAAGAGATTGAGGTGTATGTAGATGATGTTATCATCAAATCCCCCGAGAGTTCAGATCATCTGACCCACCTGAAGAAGTTTTTTGACCGACTACACAAGTACAATTTGAAGTTGAACCCTACCAAGTGTGCATTTGGGGTTCCGGCTGGTAAATTATTGGGATTCATAGTCAGTAGAAGGGCATCGAACTAGATCCTTCTAAAATCAAGGCTATTCAGGAGTTGCCTCCACCGAAGACTAAGAAAGATGTGATGAGTTTCCTAGGAAGGCTGAACTACATTATTCGATTCATTGTCCAATCGACAGTCATCTGTGAGCCCATTTTCATCTATTGAGGAAAGATGCACCAACTAAATGGACCGAAGAGTGTCAAAGGGCATTTGACACCATCAAGAGTTATTTGTCCAATCTGCCAGTGCTGGTACCACCAAGAGAAGGAAGCCCTCTGTTGTTGTATTTATCTGTCTTAGATAATGCATTTGGTTGCGTGTTGGGACAACATGACGAGACAGGAAGGAAAGAACGAGTGATATATTATCTGAGCAAGAAGTTCACATCCTATGAAACCTGTCATAGTCTCTTGGAAAGAACCTGTTGTGCTTTGACTTGGGTCGCCTAAAGGTTGAGGCATTATTTATCAACTTACGGCACACATCTCATTTCAAGAATTGATCCATTAAAGTACATCTTCCAGAAGCCGATGCCGATAGGGAAGCAGCAAAGTGGCAAATGCTGCCAAGTGAATTTGATATAGTGTACATGACTCAGAAAGCGATTAAAGGGAAAGCATTGGCCGATCACCTTGCAGAGAATCGGGTCGACGAAGAATATGAACCTTTAAAGACGTATATCCCCAATGAGGAAGTGATATTCATAGGAAAAGATATTGCAGAATCATATCCTGGTTGGAGAATGTTCTTTGATGGAGCGGTGAATTTCAAGGGTTCTGGGATTGGAGCGGTGTTCGTATCAAAATCTGGACAACATTATCCAGTAACCGCTAAACTTCGGTTCCCATGCACCAATAACATGGCAGAATATAAAGCATGCATACTTGGTCTTCGAATGGCTCTTGATATAGATATCCGGGAATTGCTAGTGATTGGTGATTCAGATCCATTGATCCATCAAGTTCAGGGAGAGTGGGCCATGAAGAATTCTAAACTAATACCCTACGTACAATTGGTACAAAGGTTGAGCAAAAGATTCAGGAATATTGAGTTTAGACACACTCCAAGAATGCAGAATTAGTTTGTTGATGCCCTCGCCACCATATCAGCTATGATATAACACCCGGAGAAAATTGCATTGATCCGCTCGAGATAAGGATAAAAGAGTGACCTGCACATTGCTCACATGTGGAAGCTGAATTAGATGGAAAAACGTGGTACATTGATGTGAAAAGATATATGGAAATCGGGGAATACCCAAGAGATGCAACAAGAAGTCAAAAAAAGATCATACGTAGAATGGCAAATAAGTTCTTCTTGAGCAGAGGAATCCTTTATAGGAATAGGACTACTGAGGTGTGTAGATGCCACAAAAGCCACAAGACTGCTGGAAGAAGTGCATGCCGGTGTATGCAGGCCACACATGAATGGTTTCACCTTGGCAAGAAAGATCCTACGAGCAGGATATTTGTGGATGACCATGGAAAGAGACTGCAGCAAGTTCGTCCAAAAATGTCATCCTTGTCAATTACACGGAGATTTGATCAAAGTTTCTCAAAATGAGCTCAATGTGATGAGTTCTCCTTGGCCATTTGCAACTTGGGGCATGGATGTCATCGGACCTTTCGAACCACCCGCATCCAATGGGCACATGTTCATTCTAGTTTCCATTGATTATTTCACCAAGTGGATAGAAGCTGCCTCATACAAAGCCGTGACAAAGAAGGTAGTGGCTGATTTTGTTCGTAATAATTTGATATGTCGTTTTGAAATACCAGAATCTATCATCACAGACAACAGAGCGAATTTAAATAGCCATCTGATGAAAGAGATGTGCGAGCAATTCAAGATTACTCACCGCAATTCAACCGCTTATCGTCCTCAGATGAACGGAGTCGTGGAAGCCGCCAACAAGAACATCAAGGGAATAATAAGGAAGATAATTGACAATTATAGGTCCTGGCATGAGAAGTTGCCTTATGCTTTGTTGGGTTATCGTACAACAGTTCGAACTTCGACTGGGCAACTCCTTATTTATTGGTATACGGAGCAGAAGTCGTGATACCAGTTGAGGTCGAGATACCTTCACTAAGAATCATCCAGGAAGCAGAGTTGAGTAATGCAGAATGGGTTCGTAATCGTTATGAACAATTGGAACTGATTGATGAGAAGAGGATGAACGCTATCTGTCACGATCATTTATACCAAAGAAGAATAGCTCATGCTTTTAATAAAAGAATAAGAGCTCGAACTTTTGAAGTAGGTCAGTTAGAGCTGAAGCGTATTTTTCCCCACCAGAATGAGTATAATGGGAAATTTGCACCAAATTGGCAAGGTCCTTATATGGTTCGCAAAGTTCTTTCAGGAGGTTCTTTGATTTTGGCGGAAATGGATGGTCAAGAGTGGCCAAAAGCTATCAATTCGGATGCTGTCAAGAGATACTACATTTGAAGACCAGTGTTCTCTTTTGTTTCCCTGTAATTGCATATTTGTTTGTAAGCTTTGTAATGTTTCATACTAAGTTTAATGGTCTTTTCCTGTAATATGAACTACGTGATGACCTAAATTCCCAAAATGGGATAAGTAGGCGACCAATTTGGGCCTCGGTCACATTTTGTTGAAGTCTAAATTTCCTTTTATTTGTAATCGGAACTACGTTTGACCTGATTCTTACTTCAACGGGATACGTAGTGTCACACCCCGCCTTGGGGGGTATGACTGGCACCTGGTGCCCTACTAGGACCTGAACTAATGGACTGCTGAGCCTGAGCACATCTGGTGCCTGGCTGGTTCTAACTCAGATTCAGCGAAACAACGGGCTATATGACGGCTGTAAATACAGCCTTCGGCCGACTAGGCCTATAGCCACCTGTACCTGTGCTGACAGCTAACCAGAAACATATCAATATAGGGAAATTTATGCGGGCCGACAAGGCCACCATGCTGTCTAGTTATCTGTAACTCAACAAAGAAATACTGGATAGCTACGTGACCGGCAAGGTCACCACTACTGTCAAGCTATGGCCCCACACGGCCAACATAAAGGAAACAGAAGTACTAACAACTATACAACTGGACGGCCCACACGATCGGCTCATCTGACCACAGGAAAATATATATAGACTGCAAGCCTCTAAGAATACTGATAAGATGGTCGGGACAGGGCCCCGACCTACCCATGCTGTACAACAAAAGAAAAGGGATAAACCTCTAGCTATCTAGCTCCGGATGACTGGAGCTGATGACCCTGTGAGCTGACTGGAATCACGAGGTATCGGCCCCTCGTCTATGAGTACCTTCAAGTAAGTAATGCAGCGCCCCACCGGGCGTCAGTACCGCTGGTACTGAGTATGTAAAAACAATAGCTGAAAGAAATATCTGAAAGCAACAACACAACTGATGGAACTGAAATAGGAAGGAATAGACTAACTGACTGGAAATGTGAAACTATGCCTACTCTTAACTGTACTGGAGGGAGTAGGAGTCATACCTGAAGATATATCATTCTACTGTCTATCTACTCGTGTCTTGTATCACATGACATAACATAACATAACATAACATAGCACACACACAAACCTTACCCGGCCCCCATAAGCCGGGAGGTACAATCAGCACAAAATCTATATCTCTACCCCGGTTATCCCATCTCCTATAATAGCTATAAGCATTCTGTCGGTCTCCTGGGTATGCACTTGGGCTCGCTGAGCCCCTGACTATAACTGTACCTGAGTCCGGAGGACTCCTGAATCAACACCCGGGCGTATCCGCTCGATTGGGGTGTATAAGGGCCGACCAAGGCACAATATGGGGAAAACTGGCATCCCATCTTCGTCCCCTGTGGGACGGCATGCCACTCCGTAGAGCGACGTATCCTCGTTCTCTAGCGGATGAGACGATACAGCTATCAACCCTGGGGTGGTCAAGGATGCTAGGTAATCCAACCCAAAACAATACAACGGTCTCAACTAGTAATACTATCTGAATATCCCACATACTGAAGCTAATAGTAGTAAAGTATCCGTACATACTGTGTGCTGAACTAGTAATGGTAATGTGTACGTACTTAATACATGCTGAGACTGATAATAGTATATATGTATAAATATAATCTTCTGCCATATTATGTTGAGTCTAACGCTGAACAAGATATAGTTTTTCTGCTGAAAACCATGTTGTATATTGAATTTCTATAGTAACATGACTTACTATCTCTAACATGCTTCCTAAATTTCATTTTAACCTATCATTCTACTTCTGAGATACATTACAGATATTACATTGTTTTACTGGGTTGCAACTGAATACGATAATATCCTAACATTCTGTACTACATCACATATTGAGCATGCTGTGCAGCTCCAAACACTTGTAATAGAATCTATATCGTGCTAGCAAGTTTCGTGCTAATTATAATCCGATGCTTCTAATATCGTACCAACATTCGTAATAAACATAACACATGACTTTTGAACATTCTACTGGCCTTTAAATTACTTTACTATATCGAGATTACTAACTTGCCGAGGAAACTAGTTTTACATACCTTTGCTTTTGATTTTCCGACTAACTGGCGTAGCTTGGTCAGTATTTCAGCTATTCCTCTCAACTGAATTCACATATACATCAATCAGTACTAAATACAACTTTATTCTGAAGAACAACATCACTTTCGATATAATTATAGCCTAAACTTAGGCCTATTGAAAGACGGTCGAAAACTCGCTATTTTTTAGGAGTCCAGAAGGGAGAAATATTCACTTCACAGCTAGGAACACATAGACACTAGTTTGGAGCAATTCTACTTACCTTAGCTCGGTAGCTCGACGATTCGTCGGCCGTATTTCGCGAAACTAAATCCGTAGGAATGCTCTCCGCTGCTAAATATCTCAGTACCTGAGGTTAATTTGGGTTTGGACTGTGTTTGGCAGCGTAATCGGATGATAATATATTATCTTCCTTCGTCCCTCTCTGCCTCCTGCGTTTCTCTGGAAATTTCCAATGGTTTAAATGAAATAAAATCGAAGTGGGGCTTTATATACTTGAGCCTGGACAGGGACAACGTGTCACGGAGCCAACGCGGAGGCTCCACCTCCGTGACACGCTGCCATCGCGGAGGGGCTCTGCCTCGGTTCCTCCCGCGATGGTTCGGCAGGTTTCTCGTTCGATCTTTTTCCCGGGCCTTTCTTTAGCACGTATGGCCTTCAAACATGCTTAACCAACGTGCGAATAGGCCATCTAGGTGTCGGGAATCCTACGGGGTATAACATTCTCCCCCCTTAAGAACATTCGTCCTTGAATGTAAACTTCTATCATTTTTCAATTTACTATCTAGGAAAATTTCGGTAAAGTTTCCCCTGTAATATGGACTATAGCAAAAACCTGAAATGTAGAAAAGTCCAACACAGGTACTGCACGTAATACTTTAAAATTCACTGGATAATTAAACATCAATCTTTTTTATTTATACATATACAACCATAAGGTACTACATAAGTAGTAATACGGACATACCTGTCGCCTGACTAGGCCTGAAATAGGTGAGGATATCTAGCGTTCATATCCTCTTCCGTTTCACACGTCATCTCCTCTCGATTCCTGTTACGCCACAATACCTTGACAGATGCAATATCCTTAGTTCTCAATCTACGAACCTGCCTGTCTAGGATGGCAACTGGAATCTCTTCATAGGTCAGCTCTTCTGTAACCTGGATATCCTGGACTGGGACTGCTCTGGACGAGTCTCCTATGCATTACTTCAACATAGATACATGACCGGATGAACGGATTCTAACTCTGGAGGCAAGTTCAACTCATCTGCCACTTGGCCTATTCTTCGACGAATCTGATAAGACCCAACAAATCTCGGACTGAGTTTACCCTTTTTACCAAATTTCACCACCCCTTTCATCGGAGATACTTTCAGAAATACCCAGTCACTCACATTAAACTCCAGGTCTCTGCGCCGTATGTCTGTATATGATTTCTGGCGACTCTGTGCAGTTAATAGGCGTTCTCTGATAAGCTTGACGTTCTCTTCTGACTGCTGAACAATATCGGGCCCAATTATCGCTGATTCCCCTACTTCGAACCAGCCAACCGACGATTTACACTTTCGCCCGTATAAAGCCTGAAAAGGTGTCATCTGAATAGCCAAGTGATAGCTATTATTATAAGCAAATTCTATCAACGGCAAATGCTCGTCCCAGCTACCACCAAAGTCTAGCACGCACGCTCGCAGCATATCCTCGAGCGTCTGAATAGTGCGCTCAGCCTGTCTGTCTGTCTGAGGGTGGAATGCAGTGCTCAGATTAATCTGCATTCCCAGTCCCTTCTAGAATGATTGCCAAAATCTAGCCGTGAACTGCGCTCCTCTGTCTGAAATAATGGATAGTGGCACTCCGTGCAATCTGACTATCTCTCGGATATACAATTCCGCGTAATCTTCGACCAAGAAAGTAGTCCTTACTGGCAGGTAATGAGCTAATTTAGTCAATCTGTCAACTATCACCCATATAGAATCATGTCTGTGTCGGGTACGGGGTAATCCTGCCACAAAATCCATATTCACTACTTCTCATTTCTAGAGAGGCACAACTATGCCCTGAGTTAACCCGCTTGGTTTCTGGTGTTCTGCCTTTACCTGTTGGCAGTTAGGACACTGGGCTACAAACTCAGCAATTTCCCTTTTCATACCTGGCCACCAGTAGTTTTCCTTGATATCATGGTACATTTTTGTCGCACCCGGGGTGTAGAGAATAACAGGCGTAATGTACCTCGTTCATAATCTGTTGGCGGAGTCCTGAAACATCTGGAACATATAGACGGCCTTTACAACGCAGCACTCCATCCTCTGTTACCTGGAAATCTGGCGTTTTCCCCTGCTAACCAGGTCAGGATTCTTATACCACCGATCTTTTATTTTCACGACTGATGACGACACGATGGTGTTCTAGATTACCGCTCTGTTGTCCTTCATTTCTATTACACGAACGGCTAAATTGACCAATTGATGTATCTCTCTGACCAACTCCCGTTGCTCGGGTTGCACATACACCACACTCCCAATAGATCTATAGCTAAGAGCGGTTGCTGCTCCATTACCTTTTCATACTTAGAGAGCTCGGCATATAATTGACGGTCATACTGACTTGTCTTTCCGAAAAGATCGACAGGTAGTTTACAGGCGTAGCTAGAGCTTATCTGGCCCTGCGGCCACATGCTAAGGCTACTTGTTGCTGGTATAACCTGAACGACCGTCCGCGCACCTTGTGCCTTTACCTGATCAGAGGGTCCTGATATTGATCATGACCTCTAATGATCTGGCTGCATAACCTTAAATAACTGAATAGTCGGGTTGAATGACCCGAATATGGCAGTAGTCTAACAATGCTCTAACTGTTCTACTTGAGTACTTATAGTTCATGCATAACTGCAGACTTGTGGGAATCTAATTGCTCTGTTATTTTGCTTGAACCACTGTAAGGTTGGGCTTAATCAAACTTACTCCCAGGCGATCAATCTCCGGATCTTTACGGGGAGTCTACTAATCTCCTGGTCTTAATAAACACTGTGCTAGCAGGGTACTATCAATTTCTTACGCCTTGTGTGTATCCACTTGGATTTATACTACTATTCTGGGAAATTCTCGATCTTATGAGCTATTCTGTAAATATTGGCCTTTTGCTAGGGCTTTGTATCTGAATACCTTACAAGAACCAGCTGAAGTACTAGTCTGTCACTGACTACTGATGTGGACCCCTTTCTTAGGGTGCCCACGAGCTTGTCTGACTTGCGGGGTATTCCTTGTAATAACTGCTAGGTTGGCTAAGGTCGACTCTCACCTACAAGGCTGGGAAAATGATGTACGACCACTTAACATACTGGAAAATTTTTGGTTCCGGCATATGCGATAATGCTATTGACTTTTAGGGATGCTTCCCTGCTAATACAAGCGCCAGCTAGTCGTTAGACCGTCTAACTGTGCTCTTATCATCTAGCAATCTGATTCAGGCCATTAACTCTGCTAAGCTTCTAGAGCCTAGATCTGGCAACAACACATAAGTCTATTAACTTAATAACTGAGAACTGAGATAGTTTCTATGACTTCATACGTAATTCACACTTAACCTGCTCTTTCTCTTCTCCTTTCCCTTTCTCCTTTCTTCTCTTCTTTTCTTTCTTTCTTTTTGTTTGGCAAGGGGGTCCTGCAATGCAATTTATACATGCTTTCTAGTACTAATCAGCATCTGTGATTGTAACTCCTATAGGCAGCAATACGTACTGAATTCTGTGGTGATACATAATCTCTGACATGCTCTGCTGAGTCTCATACCGTACATGATACATCGCTTCTACAGCCTAATAATATCTCCTGCCCTGACTTATCATTTCCTTAGACTTTCATCCCATTCTAGATGTAACAACATATGAGCTTGATCATGGCCTGCTATTGGCATTCCGCCACTCTTACAATATGGGTCCACACCCGAGCCTTGTGGCCTTACTTGGCATTATATTGAGAGCTCATGACTGTCTGCTGGGCCTTATCTCTAGGCCACACTAGATTAGAATTATTGTATCGGTAATTTCTTAACTTCTCCATAAGCGGACATACTGCGGTATTCTGAACCGCAATCTTGCTGTCAGCCCGAGGCTTAATCCTTAATACGATATTCTATCAATTCGGGGGTAATCCTAATTTCCCCACAAAATCTAACATTCCTGCTTCTTCCCGTCATCTTGCTTAAGCTGAACTTTGGGGTTCAAGGTACCTGCTTTTCATTGTTAATAAGATTACTGGTCAAGTATCAGTTCATACTTCCCCTGACTTCCAGTCAGACCTATCTGATTCACATGACCTCTCACCCTTTCGATATCACAACTGAATCATATCTATAATCTTGCAGGTATATCTTACTGTCTATTAGCGTATATGGCGGACTTTGCCTTTTTCTGACTCAAATTTGTCTATTACTAGGCATTCATTACTGACAGGTCTTTTACCCTTGCTTCGGGTAAGCTAACAGTCTTACTTTCTCTACTAGCTTATTATCATAAGGGTCTGCACTACTCACGTAATCATAGGGGCTCTTTATACTTTCTAACACTTACTGCTTGATTTGGCAACCTCACCTCAAGTCCTATGCCCCTTACGGAATATAGTCTTTAAGCTGAATCAGGTCAAGAGGTGGTAATACCCTTTTCTAATTGCTATAATACGAAGACATGGAACTGTACTACATCTGAAAAGACGGATATGGGAACCCTGCATTTTCCTCTCTTTCTTTTCTTTTTCTTTTTTTTTCACTTATCTGATAGTCTGATATTGTCTGATATCTTAACCAGATCTTATATATCTAATAAATAGGTCAACTCGTATGTACATTATACTTCTGACTTCCTATTCTGACGTTATCAACGTATACTAGAAATAGTACCGATAAAGGTATCACGCTGGGAGGTCTCTGGTACCTCCTCCTGCTGCTGTAGTTATCATGTAACTGGCTGATGCCCTCTTCTGTTGCTATATCTGATCTTCTGCCTGTAATAGGTTAATGTTGATCTGTCTTTGTATCTGTAATCAAAGAATACGGTAAGTTTTTTTTTTAGGGACTCAACCCTATACTGTACCGCTCTAAAGCACGACTGACTGAGAAGGAAGGGTAACCATCCTATCATGCCTCGCAGCCTCCTGCCTATAGTATGTGGTGCACAACACATCCATAGCCAAGACTCTACTTAGCACGGCTTGCAGACTCCCTGGGACACAACCTGCTCTGATATCAAGTTTGTCATACCCCGCCTTGGGGGTATGACTGGCACCTGGTGCCCTACTAGGACCTGAACTGATGGACTGCTGAGCCTGAGCACATCTGGTGCCTGGCTGGTTCTAACTCAGATTCAGGGAAACAACGGGCTATATGACGGCTGTAAATACAGCCTCCGGCCCATTGGCCTATAGCCACATGTACATGTGCTGACAGCTAACCAGAAACATATCAATATAGGGAAACCTATGCGGGCTGACAAGGCCACCATGCTGTCTAGTTATCTGTAACTCAACAAAGAAATACTGGATAGCTACGTGACCGGCAAGGTCACCACTACTGTCAAGCTATGGCCCCACACGGCCAACATAAAGGAAACAGAAGTACTAACAACTATACAACTGGACGGCCCCACACGACCGGCTCATCTGACCACAGGGAAATATATATAGACTGCAAGCCTCTAAGAATACTGATAAGATGGTCGGGACAGGGCCCCGACCTACCCATGTTGTACAACAAAAGAAAAGGGATAAACCTCTAGCTATCTAGCTCCGGATGACTGGAGCTGATGACCCTGTGAGCTGACTGGAATCACTAGGTATCGGCCCCTCGTCTATGAGTACCTGCAGGCAAGTAATACAGCGCCCCACCGGGCGTCAGTACCGCTGGTACTGAGTATGTAAAACAATAACTGAAAGAAATATCTGAAAGCAACAACACAACTGATGGAACTGAAATAGGAAGGAATAGACTAACTGACTGGAAATGTGAAACTATGCCTACGATTAACTGTACTGGAGGGAGTAGGAGTCATACCTGAAGATATTTCATTCTACTGTCGATCTACTCGTGTCTCGTATCACATGGCGTAACATAACATAACATAACATAGCACACACACAAACCTTACCCGGCCCCCATAAGCCGGGAGGTACAACCAGCACAAAATCTATACCCCTACCCGGTCATCCCATCTCCTATAATAGCTATAAGCATCCTGCCGGTCCTCTGGGTATGCACTTGGGCTCGCTGAGCCCCTGACTATAACTGTACCTGAGTCTGGAGGACTCCTGAATCAACACCCGAGCGTATCCGCTCGACTGGGGTGTATAAGGGCCGACCAAGGCACAATATGGGAAAAACTGACATCCCATCTTCGTCCCCTGTGGGACGGCATGCCACTCCGTAGAGTGACGTATCCTCGTCCTCTATCGGACGAGTCGATACAGCTATCAACCCTGGGGCGGTCAAGGATGCTACGTAATCCAACCCCAAAACAATACAACGGTCTCAACTAGTAATACTATCTGCATATCCCACATACTGAAGCTAATAGTAGTAAAGTATCCGTACATACTGTGTGCTGAACTAGTAATGGTAATGTGTACGTACTTAATACATGCTGAGACTGATAATAGTATATATGTATAAATATAATTTTCTGACATACTATGCTGAGTCTAATGCTGAACAAGATATAGTTTTTCTGCTGAAAATCATGCTGTATACTGAGTTTCTATGGTAACATGACTTACTATCTCTAACATGCTTCCTAAACTTCATTTTAACCTATTATTCTACTTCTGAGATACCTTACAGATATTACATTATTTTACTGGGTTTCAACTGAATACGATAATATCCTAACATTCTGTACTACATCACGTACTGAGCATGCTGTGCAGTTCCAAACACTTGTAATAGAATCTATATCGTGCTAGCAAGTTTCGTGCTAATTATAATCTGATGCTTCTAATATCGTACCAACATTCGTAATAAACATAACACATGACTTCTGAACATTCTACTGGCCTTTAAATTACTTTACTATACTGAGATTACTAACTTGCCGAGGAAACTAGCTTTACATACCTTTGCTTCTAATTTCCCGACTTACTGGCGTAGCTTGGTCAGTATTTCAGCTATTCCTCCCAACTGCATTCACATATACATCAATCAGTACTAAATACAACTTTATTCTGAAGAACAACATCACTTTCGATATAATTATAGCCTAAACTTAGGCCTATCGAAAGACGGTCGAAAACTCGCTATTTTTCAGGAGTCCAGAAGGGAGAAATATTCACTTCACAGCTAGGAACACATAGACACTAGTTTGGAGCAATTCTACTTACCTTAGCTCGGTAGCTCGACGATTCATCGGCCGTATTTCGCGAAACTAAATCCGTAGGAATGCTCTCCGCTGCTAAATATCTCAGTACCTGAGGTTAATTTGGGTTTGGACTGCGTTTGGTAGCGTAATCGGATGATAATATATTATCTTCCTTCGTCCCTCTCTGCCCCCTGCGTTTCTCAGGAAATTTCCAATGGTTTAAATGAAATAAAATCGAAGTGGGACTTTATATACTTGAGCCTGGATAGGGCCAACGTGTCACGGAGCCAACGCGGAGGCTCCACCTCCGTGACACGCTGCCATCACGGAGGGGCTCTGCCTCGGCTCCTCTCGCGATGGTTCGGCAGGTTTCTCGTCCGATCTTTTTCCCGTGCCTTTCTTTAGCACGTATGACCTTTAAATATGCTTAACCAACGTGCGAATAGGCCATCTAGGTGCCGGGAATCCTACGGTGTATAACACGTAGGCGCCACACCGGCTCGGTCATATTCCCCGTAAGTTTTTCATTTCCCTTCATAATGGAAACTGGTGCAGAATTTTTGAGAGGGTCTCAAAAATTCCACAAGACTGAATTTTCTCAAGAAGACAAATTCGAAAATTGTTTGAGAAACATGCATCTGGGGCAGAATTTTTGAAAAGGAACTCAAAATTCTATGAAGACGCAGTTCTCGTATCAACATTACAATTGCTTCGAAGCTATAACTGGGGCAGAAATTTTGAGGAAAGCCTAAGAAGATTTCATTATCCAGTCATGATAGAGCTTCAAAAATATGTCCAATTTGCCAACAAGTCACCTGCCACATCAAGTTCCAAAACAGAGAATGTTCATTTGTTTAGTGCATATCATGACAGTCAATTGGCAGATATTTTGCCAAAATATTTTCCTCAAAATCACTTTCTAAAAGCTTTGTTATCTTCCTGAAAATATTTTTAATTTTGTCTTTTCTCTATCATAACCGGAGGGTTGAGTAAATTCCTGAAGCTGCCAAGACAAGGAGCAAGGCGGCTAGAAGAAGCCAACACAGATCAGTTTCACCAAAACTAATAGTTTTTCTATGGATGCAGGTTCTCATAAGGTCCAGATGAGCATTATTTATCAACTAACTCATTCTTTCCAAGAGGAAAGCATGCTGAGCTACTATTGAATAAATGGGCATAAAAGTCCTTGACCAAAGAGAAATCAAAAAACATTATATTGTTCCCGAGCAAAAGAGGGTACCCACCACGAAAGAAAAATATGACATCTAAATAAAGGATATCGGGTTGTATCAATGACCAATAAAGATCGACGCTCACAGTCGAAAATCATATTTATTTTTCAGTTGCCGAAAGAGCCATTATATTATTTTTCAATTGCCGAGAGGGCCATTGAATATTCATTACCGAGAGGCTCATCATACATTCAAATGCCAAAAAGGCCATCATATTTATTTTTCAGTTGCCGAGAGGGCCAATTCATATTCATCGCCAAGAGAGCCATCATATTTAGTTTTCAGTTGCCAAGAGGGTCATTTCATATTCATTATTGAGAGGGCCATTGCATATTCATTGCCGAGAGGGTCAATCCATATTCATCACCAAGAGGGCCATCACAATTACTTTTCAGTTGTTGAGAGGGCCATTGCATATTGATTGCCGAGAGGGCCATTTCATACTCATTGCTAAGAGGGCCATCATATTTACTTACCAGTTGCCGAGAGGGCCATCATATTTATTTTTCAATTGCCGAGAGGGCCATCATGTTTGTTTTTCAGTTGCCGAGAGGGCCATCATGTTTATTTTTTCAGTTGCCAAGAGGGCCATCATATGTATTTACAACGTCGAATACTGGAGGAGGACGACGTTCATCATATTCATTTACAACGTCGAATACCAGAGGAGGCCAATGTTCATCATATTCATTTATAACGTCGAATACCGGAGGAGGCCGAAGTTCATCACATTCACTTACAGCTTTGAATACCGAAGGAGGCCGACGTTAATCACATTCATTCACAACGTCGAATACCGGAGGAGGCGACGTTCATCATATGCATTTATAACGTCGAATACCAAAGGAGGCCGACATTCATCACATTCATTCACAATGTAGAATACCAGAGGAGGTCGACGTTCATCATATTCATTTATAACATCGATATCGGAGGAGGCTGACATTTATCACATTCATTCACAACGTCGAATACTGGAGGAGGCCGATGTTCATCATATTCATTTATAATGTCGAATACCGAAGAAGGCCGATATTTTACATTTTAGTCTTTCAAATAAAGGAGCAAGGTATTTTACATTTTTGTCTTTTTATTTTTTTTCTCTGATGGCCGAGCTTATAGCCGGCTAAACATCTATCTATGTTGAATACCATGCTACTTGAATCTCCATAAAGATGAACTAGACTTTATTAAAATCAAGAGATTTTATTATGAGAACTTTAAAGATTTAGTGTTAATATTGATAGCTTGGTTCGGAGATGGTGGTACAGTCGGCAAGAATACTGTAGATCTTGGATTTGCCTTAGTGGCTACGTACAGTTGCCCGGTGAAAAAGCCCGTTTATTGGAGTTGTTTAGGGCTGTTGTTATCCCGGAGAGCCCTAAAAAGGTATTCTGTACACATGGTCTCAAGATCCGGCAGTATTCTTTGCTCAGACAGGCCCCATGCTTCGGTGAAAGATTACCATACAGCTATTAATCTATATACTAAATTTTTATACAGTTCGGATAATAATCTCTCTTTGTTTTGATTCTTGTTTGAAGACAAGGGAATTCTTGAATAAGGTCTATCACCGTCGAGCGGACTACCGCCGGCAATGATTGATCCTGCTCGAAGAAAAAGCCCGTTTATTGGAGTTGTTTAGGGCTGTTGTTATCCCGGGGAGCCCCTAAAAAGGTATCCTGTACACATGGTCTCAAGATCCGGCAGTATTCTTTGCTCAGACAGGCCCCATACTTCGGTGAAAGATTACCATACAGCTATTAATCTATATACTAAAGTTTTATACAGTTCGGATAATAATCTCTCTTTGTTTTGATTCTTGTTTGAAAACAAGGGTATTCTTGAATAAGGTCTATCACCGTCGAGCGGACTACCGCCGGCATCGATTGATCCTGTCTGATGGGTCTCATTTGACATATCTGTCAATTTACATCGAGGAGTAAGAGTAGACAAAAACTTATAATAAATTTTATAAGATAAACATATAAGTTCTGATCCAGTAGCATAGTTATAACCATGAGTCTTAACATTTAATGTTAAAGCGTCAAGAATATTGACATCAGATAAGGATAGTTGCAAATTTGGCTGAGTATTGAAATATACGGGACCATATGCCACCGTAGATTCAATAGAACCCATAAGAGACTGTCTAAAATTTAAATTTCTAGCATCTCTTAAAGCAGCCATAACAGATTCAGTTAACCCTTTAAGGGTTAACGACTTAAAAGCAATTTGAACTAAGCCTATATGCATAAAACTATATTTCTTTTTATAAAGCATAATATCACGTTCGTTCAATAAACGAACTGTTTGTTTAGAAGAATTTAAAGCAAGAGACTGTTCAGTAGTTTTTATCAACTGTTTAGAAGATAATCTATCAAAGAAACCATAATCATAAATTGTATGAATAGGAACTTGTGGAATAGTCCACTTGTTTAATAAATCAAGATTTTGAGGTATATCTACCGATTCAAGTCTAGTATTTTTAACACTATTTTCTCCAATATTCATAATAAAATATCTATGTTGAATCCCATCATACTTTGAATCTCATAAAATAATTCCTAGGCTCTGGTACCATCAGACAGGATCAATCGATGCCGGCGGTAATCCGCTCGACGGTGATAGACCTTATCCAAGAATACCCCTGTCTTCAAACAAGAATCAAAACAAAGAGAGATTATTATCCGAACTGTATAAAAATTTAGTATATAGATTAATAGCTGTATGGTAATCTTTCACCGAAGCATGGGGCCTGTCTGAGCAAAGAATACTGCCGGATCTTGAGACCATGTGTACAGGATACCTTTTTAGGGCTCCTCGGGATAACAACAGCCCTAAACAACTCCAATAAACGGGTTTTTTCACCGGGCAACTGTACATAGCCACTAATGTAATCCAAGATCTCCAGTATTCTTGCCGACTGTACCACTATCTCCGAACCAAGCTATCAATATTAACACTAAATCTTTAAAGTTCTCATAATAAAATCTCTTGATTTTAATAAAGTCTAGTTCATTTTTATGGGGATTCAAGCAGTATGGTATTCAACATAGATAGATGTTTAGCCGGCTATAAGCTCGGCCATCAGAGAAAAAGTAAATAAAAAATAAAATACCTTGAGGCCGAAAGTTGTGTCCAAAGCTTGGACGATTTTTGGTTTTTTCTACACAAAATTCAAAATTACAAGAGAGGATTTACAAATGCTGTGTCTTCTTAGAGAGAAGGCAGAGCAAAAACTTAGAGAGAGGAAATAAATTTTTTTCTAATGATTTACAAATGAGGCAAAGGCCTCTTTAAATAGAAGAAAAAGAATCTTTGTACAGTGTGCTTTATCATCGCACAGTGACATATATTTCTGTCAAGGGGTCCATAGGGTCTCTTGATCTTATCCGATCTTCTTTTTCCCTTGTGCGTTAATCATTCTTTGGACGAAATCTTCGTCACTATCTCCAGTTTCTGGTCTATCTTTTTGTAAAAGCCTTTCTGCTTCTCTTAACACTTCTTCAGTGTCAGTGTCTTCATCTGCTTGAGAGTCTTCATAATTTGACTGACTCTTCATGGAGGTATCGGATTTACTGGAAATTTGTTCGAATGATTCCAGCAGATTTTTCTTTACGAGATTTAGATAATCTTCGATTTGTTGAGTTTTATCTCCCGGCTGATAAGCTATCCGTCGGGGACTGTCATCAATGGTTTCAATTTTTCCCCTACTTTGATATTTCTTCAAAGTTTTGTTAATATCATCAATGGTCTCTTGACCATAAATCTGCTTGGTCACTGGGTCAATTTTTAACATTTTGTCCCCGAAATTGTTATAATAGGTCCGATATATGCAAGGGATTTTTTCTTCGGTATAACCGAATTCGGGAATCCATTTATGGATCCAAGGAATAGAGAATTCTATAAAGAACATAACTTGACTGATGTTTTCTGGCCAGCTGATATGTTCTTCTCGGTATAACCGATCCAAATCAGGGGATACCTGTATCCAAGAGTCGTATAATTCTTTAATCTGTTCAGGTAATATCCTGATAGAAGGGCAGTGGAATGTCCACCAATTTTAAGAACCAATTCGGTATAACCTTTTGAAATATTTTTGAGCATACTTTTATAAACCACGTATGCTTGTGTTTATCATTGTTGTAACATAAAACGTATGAGAAGGCCTGGATATAATCCCAGTAGGTGAAATTCATCCTTCCACCTTCGAGTATAACTTGTTTTTTACTTTCATAGTGGAGATACCCCACTCTTCTGTGGATATAATCCTTTTTATAACAATTTTCGAGAAGTTATAAACAGTCTCATCTTTATTGTCTCTGAAGTGAGATATCTCTGCACTTTCAGTGGAGATAAGAATATTTTCATAATAACTTCGGGTTTTATATGATTCACCCGAAAAATATAATTTTTCCATCAAGTATTTTTGGGTTATCTCCCAAATATTATCTTTCCATTGTATATCTTTGTTTTCAAGGAAAAGTATAACTTCCCTTTTAGAGACCTTTTCATAGTTCTTTTGATCTTCTGCCGTCTCCATGGCAATAGAAGTGTAGGTATTACTTTGCTTCTTTTTGCTAGCTATATGCTGCTGTAAAGCCTCGTATAACGGGCTATCTTTTGGAATATCTTTCATGTTAATTGATGGGGACGAAACTTCCTCCCTTTGAGAAAGATTCTCGTTGATGAGAGTTCTATTTCCTCTCCTTATAATTGGATTCTGGGAAGTATAACTTCCTGAAGTTGAGCTTCGAGAAGTATAACTTCCTGTGATATAATTTGATCCTCCTCGGTCGTTATATCGACCTGGATTTCTTCCTCTTCCTCTATTAGAGGAAGACAGAGATGGCCATTGTGGCCTCATTCTGCAGTGAAAACATATTTTGTTAGTTTTCATTGAAGAACTCTCTTGTTAAAAAGTCCGTGTAGCGAATTATCACTCCCCTTCTTATATTCTATATCAAAATCGACAGGGGCTAATTGAGCTTGCCACCTAGCGAATATAATTTTTGAAGCATCATGTTTGAAATCTTTATTAAACATAAATCTAACTGCATTATTATCAGTTCTTATCAAAAATCTTTTGTTATAAAGATCATCTTGAAATTTCAAGACACATTTAACAATGGTAAGCATCTCATGGGCCACAGTAGCATACTTCTGTTGGGCCGTAGTCCATTTTCCTGAATAATAATGAATTAAATATTTCCTTTTTTCATGGGGATTTAATTGTTTAAGAATACTACCGAAACCTATCAGACAGGATCAATCGATGCCGGCGGTAGTCCGCTCGACGGTGATAGACCTTATCCAAGAATACCCTTGTCTTCAAACAAGAATCAAAACAAAGAGAGATTATTATCCGAACTGTATAAAAATTTAGTATATAGATTAATAGCTGTATGGTAATCTTTCACCGAAGCATGGGGCTTGTCTGAGCAAAGAATACTGCCGGATCTTGAGACCATGTGTACAGGATACCTTTTTAGGGGCTCCTCGGGATAACAACAGCTCTAAACAACTCCAATAAACGGGCTTTTTCACCGGGCAACTGTACGTAGCCACTAAGGCAAATCCAAGATCTACAGTATTCTTGCCGACTGTACCACCATCTCCGAACCAAGCTATCAATATTAACACTAAATCTTAAAAGTTCACATAATAAAATCTCTTGATTTTAATAAAGTCTAGTTCATCTTTATGGAGATTCAAGCAGCATGGTATTCAACATAAATAGATGTTTAGCCGGCTATAAGCTCGGCCATCAGAGAAAAAGTAAATAAAAAGACAGAAAATAAAATACCTTGAGCCCGAAAGTTGTGTCCAAAGTTTGGACGATTTTTGGTTTTTTTATACAAAATTCAAAATTACAAGAGAGGATTTACAAATGCTGTGTCTTCTTAGAGAGAAGGCAGAGCAAAATTTAGAAAGAGAGAGGAAAATAAAATTTTCTTATTTTTCTAATGATTTACAAATGAGGCAAAGGCCTCTTTAAATAGAAGAAAAAGAATCTTTGTACGGTGTGCTTTATCATCGCACAGTGACAGATATTTCTGTCAAGGGGTCCACATGGTCTCTTGATCTTATCCGATCTTCTTTTTTCCTTGTGCGTTAATCAATCTTTGGACGAAATCTTCGTCACTATCTCCAGTTTCTGGTCTATCTTTTTGTAAAAGCCTTTCTGCTTCTCTTAACACTTCTTCAGTGTCAGTGTCTTCATCTGCTTGAGAGTCTTCATAATTTGACTGACTCTTCATGGAGGTATCGGATTTACTGAAAATTTGTTCGAATGATTCCAGCAGATTTTTCTTTACGAGATTTAGATAATATCAGACAGGATCAATCGATGCCGGCGGTAGTCCGCTCGACGGTGATAGACCTTATCCAAGAATACCCTTGTCTTCAAACAAGAATCAAAACAAAGAGAGATTATTATCCGAACTGTATAAAAATTTAGTATATAGATTAATAGTTGTATGGTAATCTTTCACCGAAGCATGGGGCCTGTCTGAGCAAAGAATACTGCCGGATCTTGTGACCATGTGTACAGGATACCTTTTTAGGGGCTCCCCGGGATAACAACAACCCTAAACAACTCCAATAAACGGGCTTTTTCACCGGGCAACTGTACGTAGCCACTAAGGCAAATCCAAGATCTACAGTATTCTTGCCGACTGTACCACCATCTCCGAACCAAGCTATCAATATTAACACTAAATCTTTAAAGTTCTCATAATAAAATCTCTTGATTTTAATAAAGTCTAGTTCATCTTTATGGAGATTCAAGCAGCATGGTATTCAACATAGATAGATGTTTATTAAAATCTATCACCGTCGAGCGGACTACCGCCGGCATCGATTGATCCTGTCTGATGCTATCAGAGCCTAGGAATTATTTTATGGGATTCAAAGTATGATGGGATTCAACATAGATATTTTATTATGAATATTGGAGAAAATAGTATTAAAAATACTAGACTTGAAGAGGTAGATATACCTCAAAATCTTGATTTGTTAAACAAGTGGACTATTTCACAAGTTCCTATTAATACAATTTATGATTATGGTTTCTTTGATAGATTATCTTCTAAACAGTTGATAAAAACTACTGAGCAGTCTCTTGCTTTAAATTCTTCTGAACAAACAGTTCGTTTGTTGAACGAACGTGATATTATGCTTTATAAAAAGAAATATAGTTTTATGCATATAGGCTTAGTTCAAATTGCTGTTAAGCCGTTAACCCTTAAAGGGTTACCTGAATCTTTTATGGCTGCTTTAAGAGATGCTAGAAATTTAAATTTTAGACAGTCTCTTATGGGTTCTATTGGATCTACTGTGGCATATGGCCCCGTATATTTCAATACTCAACCAAATTTGCAACTATCTTTATCTGATGTCAATATTCTTGATGCTTTAACATTAAATGTTAAGACTCATGGTTATAATTATGCTCCTGGATCAGAACTTATATGTTTATCTTATAGGATTTATTATAAGTTTTTGTCCACTCTTACTCCTCGATGTAAATTGACAGATATGTCAAATGAGACTGATTTTCGAAACAAATTTTGCTAAGTCCAAAGTCACCACTAGGAGACTTATTGGCTGGGATGAAATTGATTTTCCTTCTACTTGGATTTTAGACTCTGTTATATCTCCGAGTCAACAATCTGATGATGTTACTAATCATGAATATTCGCATGTTAGTCAAACTCCTGAAGGTAAAATTTGTATTCAGTTTGAGGACAATAAGTCTTTAACCCCTTACAGACATTCTTATACTGGCAGTAGAAGATTATCTACATCTTCAAGACATTCATATATTGATCCTTTAGAATCAATCTATGGTACGGCCAGATTAAATCGTGTTGCCTCTCTCTATACGATAAACACAGCTGATGGTAATAAGCGTGTTGAACATATAAAGGTTTCTAACAATATTGTTAAAGATGATAATTCTGACAAGGATATTCCTACTTTATTTGATATGGATTTTGATTTTAATAAAACTTAAATGATTAAGTTCCAGATTGATTTTAGTCCGGGGTCACCGGCAAGAAAACATATTTTAAATGAATTTTGCCAAGATAAATGGAAAAGTTTTAAAAACTGGTATACTGAATTTTATAGCATTGATGACAAAAGGAATATTTCCCAAGAGTTTTATGAAACTTGTGCTTTACATAATCAAATTATATATTTTGCTGCTTGGTTTATAACCACGTACATGCCTTTATATATTAAAGTTTTTGAAAAAACCTATCAAGAAAATAATGGCAAGCTTACAACGAGTATTTATCCTCCACAAAATCTTTTTATTTTACCAAATAATACTGGTATTACTTTTGCTGCTTTTCAAAAATTTATCGATGATGATGTTGCTAGCAAAGGTATAAAGAAATTAATAATTTGATTTCTCAAAATAATTACTTGTCTTTATATGTTAAAGTTTTGGGGGAACATATTAGTTCTCTTGATTCTAAGCTTGATTATTTAACTGAGCTAGTAAAGAAGATTGGTATTCCTTCTTCATCTGACCTTTTTATGGTGGTTCATTCTACTCACGTTATACCTAGTCAACATGAAACTTTTAAAAGGCTAGAACCTTCTATTCAGAGACCTCCAGATATTACTGGATTCAAGATTAAATCTAGAGAAGAGTTGGAGAAGTTAGTTAATGAAAAACTAGCAGGTTTAAATATTAAACCTTTGGAGCTCGCTTCTGAATTTGCGGAAAATATTTTAGATCCGTCAAAAGATTATAAGGAAGAAACCAGGTCTGAACTTAATAAGCTCAGAAAGTTGGGAAAAAAGATATGGAGATATGCCTAGAATGGATACTTATTATTATCCTAGACCGACACCTCAAGATGTTTTGGTGGAAGAAAGGGATTGGAACCAGACCAACACCAGTTATAACGGTGATGCCATCTACGAATGGAATTTAGATGGTCTGACTGATAGACAGATTAGTATTCTGATGCATCGTATGCTGATGTATTCTACAATCTGCAAAGCTACTTCTGATAAGAATACTGAAACAGTAATTTGCAGAATGATAGTAGCAGGATTCACCGGCCAATTAAGAGGTTGGTGGGATAACTTTATGACAGCCGAGGATAGAGCAGCGATCTATAATGCTGTTAAGTCTGAACCTGGAATTGATAATCTAGGAAGAGCCTTAGTAGCTGGCAGACAGGATTGTGTCTACACCTTAGTGCTTACTATTATCGAGCACTTTAGTGGCAGATTCACCAATATGTACGAAAATATTCGTACTTTGTTGAACAGACTTAGATGCAAGCATCTAGGCGAATTTAGGTGGTATAAAGACACCTTTCTCAGTCGGGTTATGGACCTGCCCGAAAGTAACAGTGAGCATTGGAAGGGTAAATTTATTGATGGTTTACCACATTTATTTGCGGAAAGAGTAAGAAAAACTTTTCATGGAAATAACGTCCAAATTCTGTATAATACTTATACTTATGGACGTCTTATTGGAGTATGCACCCAAGAAGGATTAAACTTGTGTAATGAATTAAAGCTGAATGCACAGCTTAAAAGACAGTGACTAACTGAAAAGAACCAGCTAGGAGACTTTTGTCAACAGTTCGGAATGGCAGGTGCTACCGCAACCTCTTCGTTAAGAAAGAAGAATAAGAAAAATGATAAGGATGAATTTTACCAAAGGAAGGGTAAAAGACGACATCGTCGATCAAAAGAGGAAAGATATTTCCGAAGAAAACATTGCAAAGAAAAGAGATTTGTTAAAAACAGATCTGGAAGAGAGTTGAATGATATTAAGTGTTATAGATGCGGTCAATTTGGTCATATTGCCCCGAATTGCTAGAAGGAGCGAATCAAGGCTCTAGCCATGGATTTGGATGATAAATCAAAGAACAGATTATGAAAATCATGGATAAAACTTCAGTCAGTGATAATGAGAGTGATTATACTTCTTCCTCTGAGTCTGAAGCTTCTATTAAATTATTTGATTTACCTGATGATAATGGTTGTGATAAATATGATACAGGTGCAGGAAATTGCTCTTGTGACAACCTGGAATTTTATAAATTACAGTCTCAATTTCAAAATAATTTTGAACTTAAACCTATCACTTCTGATAATATTTTAGAATTATTAAAAGAAGTTACTGATAATAATTTGAGAGAAAAAATTATCAGTATGACCTCTATTTCAAAATCGGCAGATAAGCCTATTCAAAAAAGAGACATTTTGGAGGAAGTTCTATATTCTATGGCAGAAGTTTAAAAAAGACTTTTACAAAAGAACTCGCCACAAAATATGAATCTTCCCAGTTATACTTCTTCAATGGATGATTTAAAATATGAAGTTGAAAAATTAAAGAATGAAATTAAATCTCTTAAACAAAATCAAATGATTTTAGACCATCGTATGAACCAAATTGAAAAAAATGCAGGGAGTCATGATATTGATGATAAAGGAAAAGGAGTTTTATTAAATGAAACAAATGATTTGAACGAAATCTTTGATTTCACAAAAAGGGCTATTTCTTCCCCTAATGATGATTTGTTTATAGGAATGATGCAAATAGTGACCTCTCATAGATGATATGTTAAGTGCACTATTTTGATTGAAGAAAATTTTTCAATTACTGAAACCGCTCTTATTGATAGTGGAGCAGATATGAGCTGTATTTAGGAAGGTATAATTCCCACCAGATACTACCAGAAAACTTCTCATAAAATTAGTTCTGCATCTGATGATAGAATGAAAATAGATTATAAACTACCTAATGCTTATGTTTGTAAAAATAAGGTTTGCATTCCGCATTTTTTCATTCTTGTCAAAGATAAAATGTTTCCTCCTATTATATTAGGAACTCCTTTTATACAGGCTATTTATCTTTTTACTCATGTTGATCACAGAGGCTTTGATGCTACTTATAAGGGTAAAAAGATTTCTTTTCAGTTTATAACTGAACCCCTTACTAGAAATATAAATACTTTGATTGATAAAAAAAATTTTCATATGAAATCTTTACAACATGAAATTTATAGCATGTCCATTGATGATATTTTACAATCTTCAAAAATTCAGGAAAAAAATAAAATAATTTCTTAACAATTTGCTGTTTCTATATGCACTGATCATTCGAGTGCTTTTTGGAATAGAAAAAGGCATGTGGTTTCTCTTCCATATGAAGACTCTTTTTCGGAGGAACATATTCCTACCAAATCTCGACCCTGTCAGATGAATTTAGAATTACTTGAATTCTGCAAAAAAGAGATTGATAATCTTTTACAAAAGGGTCTTATAAAACCTTCAAAGTCACCATGGTCTTGTACAACTTTTTATGTCAACAATGTTGCAGAGAAGGAACGTGGTGTATCAAGATTGGTAATAAATTATAAACCTTTGAATAAAGTTTTAAAGTGGATTAGATATCCTATCCCTAATAAACGGGATCTTTTGTCTAGATTATATGATGCTAATATATTTTCAAAATTTGATTTAAAATCTGGATATTGGCAGATTCAGCTTTTTAAAGAGCATACTTATAGGACGACATTCAATGTCCCATTCGGGCAATACGAGTGAAATGTTATGCCTTTTGGTTTGAAAAACGCGCCTTCTGAATTATTTTATGGGATTCAAAGTATGATGGGATACAGCATAGATATTTTATTATGAATATTGGAGAAAATAGTATTAAAAATACTAGACTTGAAGAGGTAGACATACCTCAAAATCTTGATTTGTTAAACAAGTGGACTATTCCACAAGTTCCTATTCATACAATTTATGATTATGGTTTCTTTGATAGATTATCTTCTAAACAGTTGATAAAAACTACTGAGCAGTCTCTTGCTTTAAATTCTTCTGAACAAACAGTTCGTTTATTGAACGAACGTGATATTATGCTTTATAAAAAGAAATATAGTTTTATGCATATAGGCTTAGTTCAAATTGCTTTTAAGCCGTTAACCCTTAAAGGGTTACCTGAATCTTTTATGGCTGCTTTAAGAGATGCTAGAAATTTAAATTTTAGACAGTCTCTTATGGGTTCTATTGAATCTACTGTGGCATATGGCCCCGTATATTTCAATACTCAACCAAATTTGCAACTATCCTTATCTGATGTCAATATTCTTGATGCTTTAACATTAAATGTTAAGACTCATGGTTATAACTATGCTCCTGGATCAGAACTTATATGTTTATCTTATAGGATTTATTATAAGTTTTTGTCCGCTCTTACTCCTCGATGTAAATTGACAGATATGTCAAATGAGACTATGATTTTCGAAATAAATTTTGCTAAGTCCAAAGTCACCACTAGGAGACTTATTGGCTGGGATGAAATTGATTTTCCTTCTACTTGGATTTTAGACTCTGTTATATCTCCGAGTCAACAATCTGATGATGTTACTAATCATGAATATTCACATGTTAGTCAAACTCCTGAAGGTAGAATTTGTATTCAGTTTGAGGACAATAAGTCTTTAACCCCTTACAGACATTCTTATACTGGCAGTAGAAGATTATCTACATCTGCAGGACATTCATATATTGATCCTTTAGAACCAATCTATGGTCCGGCCAGATTAAATCGTGCTGCCTCTCTCCATACGATAAACACAGCTGATGGTAATAAGCGTGTTGAACATATAAAGGTTTCTAACAATATTGTTAAAGATGATAATTCTGACAAGGATATTCCTACTTTATCCGATATGGATTTTGATTTTAATAAAACTTGAATGATTAAGTTCCAGATTGATTTTAGTCCGGGGTCACCGGCAAGAAAACATATTTTAAATGAATTTTGCCAAGGTAAATGGAAAAGTTTTAAAAACTGGTATACTGAATTTTATAGCATTGATGACAAAAGGAATATTTCCCAAGAGTTTTATGAAACTTGTGCTTTACATAATCAAATTATATATTTTGCTCCTTGGTTTATAACCACGTACATGCCTTTATATATTAAAGTTCTTGAAAGAACCTATCAAGAAAATAATGGCAAGCTTACAACGAGTATTTATCCTCCACAAAATCCTTTTATTTTACCAAATAATATTGGTATTACTTTTGCTGCTTTTCAAAAATTTATCGATGATGATGTTGCTAGCAAAGGTATAAAGGAAATTAATAATTTGATTTCTCAAAATAATTACTTGTCTTTATATGTTAAAGTTTTGGGGGAACATATTAGTTCTCTTGATTCTAAGCTTGATTATTTAACTGAGCTAGTAAAGAAGATTGGTATTCTTTCTTCATCTGACCTTTCTATGGTGGTTCATTCTACTCACGTTATACCTAGTCAACCTGAAACTTTTACAAGGCTAGAACCTTCTATTCAGAGACCTCCAAAGATTACTGGATTCAAGATTAAATCCAGAGAAGAGTTGGAGAAGTTAGTTAATGAAAAACTAGCAGGTTTAAATCTTAAACCTTTGGAGCTCGCTTCTGAATTTGCGAAAAATATTTTAGATCCGTCAAAAGATTATAAGGAAGAAACCAGGTCTGAACTTAATAAGCTCAGAAAGTTGGGAAAAAGATATGGAGATATGCCTAGAATGGATACTTATTATTATCCTAGACCGACACCTCAAGATGTTTTGGTGGAAGAAAGGGATTGGACCAGATCAACACCAGTTATAACGGTGATGCCATCTACGAATGGAATTTAGATGGTCTGACTGATAGACAGATTAGTATTCTGGTACATCGTATGCTGATGTTTTCTACAATCTGCAAAGCTACTTCTGATAAGAATACTGAAACAGTAATTTGCAGAATGATAGTAGCAGGATTCACCGGCCAATTAAGAGGTTGGTGGGATAACTTTATGACAGCCGAGGATAGAGCAGCGATCTATAATGCTGTTAAGTCTGAACCTGGAGTTGATAATCTAGGAAGAGCCTTAGTAGCTGGCAGACAGGATTGTGTCTACACCTTAGTGTTTACTATTATCGAGCACTTTAGTGGCAGATTCACCAATATGTACGAAAATATTCGTACTTTGTTGAACGGACTTAGATGCAAGCATCTAGGCGAATTTAGGTGGTATAAAGAAACCTTTCTCAATCGGGTTATGGACCTGCCCGAAAGTAATAGTGAGCATTGAAAGGGTAAATTTATTGATGGTTTACCACATATATTTGCGGAAAGAGTAAGAAAAACTCTTCGTGGAAATAACGTCCAAATTCTGTATAATACTTATACTTATGGACGTCTTATTGGAGTATGCACCCAAGAAGGATTAAACTTGTGTAATGAATTAAAGCTGAATGCACAGCTTAAAAGACAGAGACTAACTGAAAAGAACCAGTTAGGAGACTTTTGTCAACAGTTCGAAATGGCAGGTGCTACCGCAACCTCTTCGTTAAGAAAGAAGAATAAGAAAAATGATAAGGATGAATTTTACCAAAGGAAGGGTAAAAGACGACATCGTCGATCAAAAGAGGAAAGATATTTCCGAAGAAAACATTGCAAAGAAAAGAGATTTGTTAAAGACAGATCTGGAAGAGAGTTGAATGATATTAAGTGTTATAGATGCGGTCAATTTGGTCATATTGCCCCGAATTGCAAGAAGGAACGGATCAAGGCTCTAGCCATGGATTTGGATGATAAATCCAAAGAACAGATTATGAAAATCATAGACGAAACTTCAGTCAGTGAAAATGAGAGTGATTATACTTCTTCCTCTGAGTCTGAAGCTTCTATTAAATTATTTGATTTACCTGATGATAATGGTTGTGATAAATGTGATACAGGTACAGGAAATTGTTCTTGTGACAACCTGGATTTTTATAAATTACAGTCTCAATTTCAAAATAATTTTGAGCTTAAACCTATCACTTCTGATAATATTTTAGAATTATTAAAAGAAGTCACTGATAATAATTTGAGAGAAAAAATTATCAGTATGACCTCTATTTCAAAATCGGCAGATAAGCCTATTCAAAAAGGAGACATTCTGGAAGAAGTTCCATATTCTATTGCAGAAGTTTAAAAAAGACTTTTACAAAAGAACTCGCCACAAAATATGAATCTTCCCAGTTATACTTCTTCAATGGATGATTTAAAATATGAAGTTGAAAAATTAAAGAATGAAATTAAATCTCTTAAACAAAATCAAATGATTTTAGACCATCATATGAACCAAATTGAAAAAAATGCTAGGAGTCATGATATTGATGATAAAGGAAACGGAGTTTTATTAAATGAAACAAATGATTTGAACGAAATCTTTGATTTCACAAAAAGGGCTATTTCTTCCCCTAATGATGATTTGTTTATAGGAATGATGCAAATAGTGACCTCTCATAGATGGTATGTTAAGTGCACTATTTTGATTGAAGATAATTTTTCAATTACTGAAACCGCTCTTATTGATAGTGGAGCAGATATGAGCTGTATTCAGGAAGGTATAATTCCCACCAGATACTACCAGAAAACTTCTCATAAAATTAGTTCTGCATCTGGTGATAGAATGAAAATAGATTATAACTACCTAATGCTTATATTTGCAAAAATAAGGTTTGCATTCCGCATTTTTTCATTCTTGTCAAAGATAAAATGTTTCCTCCTATTATATTAGGAACTCCTTTTATACAGACTATTTATCCTTTTACTCATGTTGATAACAGAGGCTTTGATGCTACTTATAAGGGTAAAAAGATTTCTTTTCAGTTTATAACTGAACACCTTACTAGAAATATAAATACTTTGATTGATAAAAAAAAATTTCATATGAAATCTTTACAACATGAAATTTATAGCATGTCCATTGATGATATTTTACAATCTTCAAAAATTCAGGAAAAAATTAAAATAATTTCTGAATAATTTGCTGTTTCTATATGCGCTGATCATCCGAGTGCTTTTTGGAATAGAAAAAGGCATGTGGTTTCTCTTCCATATGAAGACTCTTTTTCGGAGGAACATATTCCTACCAAATCTCGACCCTGTCAGATGAATTTGGAATTACTTGAATTCTGCAAAAAAGAGATTGATAATCTTTTACAAAAGAGTCTTACAAAACCTTCACAGTCACCATGGTCTTGTACAGCTTTTTATGTCAACAATGCTGCAGAGAAGGAACGTGGTGTACCAAGGAAGTGCAGAGATATCTCACTTCAGAGACAATAAAGATGAGACTGTTTATAACTTCTCGAAAATTGTTATAAAAAGGATTATATCCACAGAAGAGTGGGGTATCTCCACTATGAAAGAAAAACAAGTTATACTCGAAGGTGGAAGGATGAATTTCACCTACTGGGATTATATCCAGTCCTTCTCATACGTTTTATGTTACAACAATGATAAACACAAGCATACGTGGTTTATAAAAGTATGCTCAAAAATATTTAAACAGGCTTTAGGGTTTTTCTTTAGACGATCATATAATATCGATGTATCTTTTGATAAATCCTTTATAAAAGGTGAAATATAATTCAAGCTTCCCAGAAATCTTTGAAGCTGGGTTTTATCAGTAATCTCGTCAGGGAATTTTGATGCAAATTCAATACTTCTATGAATAGGAATAATTCTTCCTTTTTCTATAATATGACCTAAAAATCTGACATTTATTTGGAAAATATGCATTTTTGGTTTAGATATCACCAAACCATTTTGAATAATGATTTTCTTAAATAAATCAAGATGTTTGAAATGCATCTCTAAAGTTTTAGAGAATACAAGAATATCATCTATATAAATGATAATGAAATTGTTAAAAGGATTAAAAATATCATTCATGATTTTTTGAAATTCTGATGGGGCATTTTTTAATTCGAATGGCATAACATTCCATTCGTATTGTCTCATCGGAACATTAAAAGCTGTTTTGTATCTATCTTTTTCAGCGATTTGGATTTGCCAGTATCCTGACTTTAAATCAAATTTTGAAAATATAATGGCATCATGCAATCTATCCAATAAATCCTTTTTATTAGGAATTGGATATCTGATCCATTTTAGAACTTTATTTAGGGGTTTATAATTTATTACCAATCTTGGTACCCCTCTTTCTTGCTCTGCTTGTTTATTAACATAGAAGGCAGTACATGACCATTGCGACTTTGAGGGTATTATTAAACCCTTTTGAAGCAAATTATCAATTTCTTTTTTACATAAATCCAGATATTCTGAATTCATTTGGCATGACCTCGCTTTAGTAGGAATATTATCCTCAGAAAAATTTTCCTCATAAGGAAGACTTACCACATGCTTTTTCCTTTCCTAAAATATATTCGGGTGTTCTCCACAAATTTGCAAAGAAAACTGGTTTCTCAAATTCTCAATTTTTTCTTTTATTTTAGAGTTTTGAAGAGTTTCTTCTATAGTAATACTACAAATCTCATTTTTTTTAAAATCAATTTGCTTTATTTTTGAAGAAATCATATCCTTAATATTATTAACATATTTAGAAAAAGGTTGTGATATAAAATCAATTCTTACTTCTTTCTTTTCAAAAGTACCGGTTATTCCGGTTTCATCCCATCTGGTAATTGGATAAATATGCCAGAAAAAAGGCATACCTAGTATTACCTCATTTGAGATGTTTTTGACAAGTACAAAAGATTCTGCAATACAAACATCATTTGTACAAATATAAGCTTTAGGTAATTTATAATTAATACTCATTTTTTGTCCACTAGCATTTCTGAGACTATGAGTAGTTTTATGAAAATATTTGGAAGGTACTAGCCCTTCCTGTATACAATTTAAATCTGCTCCACTGTCAATTAAAGCAGTAAAATCCTTTTTTAAATTATAATCAATAAAAATAGTAATTTTTGCGCTGGGTTTATGAGCTGTAATTAATTCAATAGTTTCTAAAAAAGATCCTTTTTCTTCAGGAGGTATTTCTTGAAAATCATTTTGAAATGGGAAAGTTTTCATTTAAAACTTGTTTTCCAGGATGTTTATAAACTTCCTGTGCTTCTATTAAAGCAATTCTTTCATCAAGAGCCATATTATGACTTTTAAGAGAAGAAATTTCCTTTTTGAGATTTCCAATTTTATCTGCCAGATCCTGAATTGTAGTAGGCATATTACTCTTTTGAGATCTTCCTTTGAGTTGCCTAATTACCTCAGTCATGGTATAACCTTTATTTGGAGAGGTAATTCCCTTTAAAGTATTGGTATTACTAGTAGAAGCTTGGATATTTCCAATCTTATCAATAATCTGAGATCTTAAATTAGGATCATCAATTGCTTTCAGAATCTCTACCAAGTTATCACTTGTCAGGACATTTATATTCAAATCTTTAAACTGAGAGTATAGTTGATAGAATTCATCCTCCTTGTCCTTATTTTCGCAAGGTTGTCCAATTTGACACGGTAAACATTCTTCTTCTGATTAACTTATATAATCTTCATCATGGAGAACCTTTAAATCTTCACTTGTTGAAGATTCAATATCTGAATGTTCATCCCCAGAATTTTCTGGTGAGGAGTTTAATAAAATCTTACATAAAGAATCTTTGATATTATCTTCTAGGTCAAGACTCTTAATCTTATCATTGACCTTGCAATCTTTTGCATAGTGGCCAGCTTTACTAGCCCTTTTTGATTTTGATATACAATATACAAAAGGTTCAGATAATAATCTGCCTGATTTTCTTACTAGAGAATATATTAGCTTATAGCTTTTATTTTGTATCAGGTTATGCGACCACAAGGTGGTTTCTCATCCTCTAATAGGGGAAGAGGAAGAGGCAGAGGAGGAACTACTCAAATGAGCAGAGATAATATTCTTGCTCAAATTGGAAACCAAAGGCTAATAGCTGCCAATATTACAAATACTGCTACTAGCTCTACAACTGGAATATCAGGGATACGTCCAGACAGCCAATTATATAAACAGTTTATGGATTTCATACAATCCCAACAGCCACAAGGCGATGCTCCACCATCATACTCTGCAATTACAAATGAGGAAATTAATGAGACTGCAGAGACATATGAAAAGAATGAAAAAACAGAGGTAATATTCCTCATCGAACCAAGGGATCTACAATGGAAAGATGATCCTTGGCAAATAATGCAAAGATATTGTGATACAGCATCATATACTGTTCCTACATACAAATACCGTATGCATTATGAGAATATACTCTCTACTATGGGGTCGGTTGAATTCCAACACTTCTACCCCTCTAATAATAGAAAAGTTTATAACTTTTCAAAATTTATTATAAAAAAAATAGTCACCCCAGAGGAATGGGGAATTAGTACTATGAGAGATCGAGAATACACTCACTCTGAACAACAGGTAAAGGTAAAATTCAATTATTGGGATTATATTGATGGCTTTAATAAAGCTTTACTCTACGAGAATGCTAATAAAAAACATTCATGGTTTATAAAAATTTGTTCTAACAATTTCAAAAACCAGATACCAAATTGGTTTGAAAAATGGTGGACTTTATATGGTCCAACTATTAATATTTTACCAGATGAATTTAAAAGCTTATATGCTGAATGGGTGGATATTTCACCAAAATTATTAAAGTTACAAACAGAAGACATATATTTTGAGGGTATATCTTCAATGTATTTCTTTATTGAATTTTCAATTCCATGGATTATGAAATGGACAATTGAAGTCCAACAAACGGAGGAAGGATTTCCATGTTTAAAGAGAATTTTTTATACAAAGTTCTGGAACAAATTGCTGCATAAGGATGCCGAAGGAAAAGTTCCCGGATAAGAGTTAATAAACTCTATCAAAAACTCTATTGAAGCAGGAAGACAACAATCCCAGGTTATATCTGAAAAAGAGGAAATAAGTCCTTTCAAACAGATTTCTAGAAGATTAAAAATGAAAAAAGGAGAAATCTCCAAAAAAGAACTAATTGCTTCCTATATGCAAGAAGTCAAAAAAGATTTGGCAAAAAATCTAGGAATGAAATTTCCAGATAATATGTCCATAGCCACTTCTTCAAATGACGAAGAAGAAAATTGTCTAGCAGGAGAGTCCCAAAGTGTTCATAGCACTGAAGAAATGGACATAGAATTATTCCTCCAACAATTCAGAAATGCGGAAGAATATTCCACAGCAAAAGACAAACGTGGGGACAAGTAAGAGATAAGGTGATAAGAAGAAGACAACCAACTTTATAAAGTTGGAAAAACGTGTAAAACTTTAATAAAGTAGTAGGACCCCATGTCGGGTCAATAATTTAAATATTATGTAAGCAATGATGTAAGCTATTTTATTTTTCTTAGTTGATCCGTCTATATAAGGATCATTTTATTATAGAAAGAGGCAGGCTTCAGCCAACCCTGCTTTGTATTCAAAAATTCTCTCTTGTAAATTTCTTTTCTGAAATAAAAGTTGTTAATCCGATCTCTCCGCTTCTGCAATTGAAGTCTACGTATAAGGTATTAATTTTCTTATCTCGTATATTTAAATCTTTTAGTATCTTACTAGCCTAAATGATAGGCTAAACACCTGTGTTGGACTGATAACACGCTAGACATCAGTAATATGGAAATGATCTCTTAATTGAGAAAAATTTGTTCCGGTGATTTCGAGGTCGAGTTTTGAGGTTGAGTTACTGTAGCCTCGATAATGATAAGAGCATGTGCTTTGCACGGTAGCCCCTACTGAGCCCGTGTTAGCCGTGTGGAAGGCGTTGTTAGGGCGTTAAGGGGTGAGTTTAGGCCTTATCATTTTCTTGAGTTGCAGCAACTTGTAAAAGGACCTCTACACTGTAAAGGTTCCTGTGGAGTCACTGAAGCGATCATGCCTCGATTGTGGTAATAATAATAATAATAATAATAATAATAATAATAATAATAATAATAATGATAATAATGATAATAATAATAATGATAATAATGATAATAATGATAATAATGATAATAATAATAATAATAATAATAATAATCATAATAATAATAATAATCATAATAATAATAATAATAATAATCATAATAATAATAATGATAATAATAATAATAATAATAATAATGATAATAATGATAATAATGATAATAATGATAATAATAATAATAATAATAATAATAATAATGATAATAATAATAATAATAATAATGATAATAATAATAATAATAATGATAATAATAATAATAATAATAATGATAATAATAATAATAATAATAATGATAATAATAATAATAATAATAATAATAATAATGATAATAATAATAATAATAGCTCCGGTAAAAGTTTACCATACAGCTAGTAATCTATATACCAAGGCTTTATACAGTTCATATAATAATTCCTCCTTTATTAATTCTTGTTCGAAGACAAGGATATTATCCGAATAAGGTCTATCACCACCGGCGGACTACCGCCGACGTAGATCCTGAAAGGTCTATCACCGCCGGCGGACTACCGCCGACGTAGATCCTGTTCACGATGGTATCAGAGCCTAGGAATTGTTTTATGAGATCTAAAGTAAGATGGGATTCAACATAGATGTTTAATTGATATGAATATTGGAGAAAGCAGTGTTAAAAACTCTAGACTGGAAGAGGTAGATATACCTCAAGATCTTGATTTGTTAAACAAATGGACTATTCCACAAGTCCCTATTCATAAGATTTATGATTATGGCTTTTTTGATAAAATATCTTCTAAACAATTGATAAAAACAACTGAGCAGTCTCTTGCTTTAAATTCTTCTGAATAGACTGTTCGTTTATTGAATGAACGTGATATTATGCTTTATAAAAAGAAGTATAGCTTCATGCATATAGGCTTAGTTCAAATTGCTTTTAAGCCTTTAACCCTTAAAGGGTTACCTGAATCTTTTATGGCTGCTTTAAGAGATGCTAGAAATCTTAATTTTAGACAATCTCTTATGGGTTCTATTGAATCTACGGTAGCGTATGGTCCCGTATATTTCAATACTCAACCTAATTTACAGTTATCTTTATCTGACGTCAATATTCTTGATGCATTAACATTAAATGTTAAAACTCATGGTTATAATTATGATCCTGGATCTGAACTTATATGTTTATCTTATAGAATTTATTATAAATTCTTATCCACTCTTACTCCTCGATGCAAATTGACAGATATGTCAAACGAGACTATGATATTTGAAACAAATTTTGCTAAATCCAAAGTCACCACTAGGAGACTTATTGGATGGGATGAGATTAATTTTCCCTCTACTTGGATTTTAGACTCTGTTATATCTTCGAGTCAACAATCTGAGGAAATTACTAATCATGATTATTCGCATATAAGCCAAACCCCTGAAGGCAGAATTTGCATTCAATTTGAGGATAATAAATCCTTAGTGTCTTATAGGCATTCTCATACTGGTAGTAGAAGATTATCTACTTCTGCAGGTCATTCATATATTGACCCTATTGAACCGATCTATGGTCCGGCCAGATTAAATCGTGCAGCTTCTCTTCATACGATTGACACGACCGATGGTAATAGGCGTGTTGACCGTATAAAGGTTTCTAATAATATTGTTAAAGATGATAATTCTGATAAGGATATTCCTACTGCATCCGATATGGATTTTGATTTTAATAAAACTTAAATGATCAAGTTCCAAATTGATTTTAGTCCGGGTTCACCGGCAAGACAACATATTTTAAAAGAATTTTGTCAAGATAAATGGAAAAGTTTTAAAAACTGGTACACTGAGTTTTATAACAATGATGATAAGAGAAATATTTCTCAAGAGTTTTATGAAACTTGTGCTTTGCATAACCAAATTATATATTTTGCTCCTTGGTTTATAACCACTTACATGCCCTTATATATCAAAGTTCTTGAAAGAATTTATCAAGAAAGTAATGGTAATACCATTACAAGTATTTATCCTCCTCAAAATCCTTTTGTTTTACCAAATAATACGGGTATTACTTTTGCTGCTTTTCAAAAATTTATTGAAGATGATGTAGCCAGCAACGATATAAAAGAAATTAATAATTTGATTTCTCAAAATAATTATTTGTCTTTATATGTTAAAATTTTGGGAGAACATATTAGTTCACTCGATTCTAAACTTGATTATTTAACTGAATTGGTGAAGAAGATTGGTATTCCTTCTTCTGACATGTCTATGGTTGTTCACTCTGCTCATGTTATACACAGCAAGCCTGAAACTTCTACAAGGCTAGAACCTTCTATACAGAGACCTCCAGAGATTACTGGATTTAAGATCAAATCTAGGGAAGATTTGGAAAAGCTAGTTAATGACAAACTAGCAGAGTTAAATCTTAAGCCTTTGGAGCTAGCCTCTGAATTTGCAGAGAATATTCTCGATCCATCCAAAGATTATAAGGAAGAGACCCGATCTGAACTTAATAAACTCAGAAAATTGGGAAAAAGATATGGTGATATGCCGAGAATGGATACATATTATTATCCTAGACCAACACCCCAAGATGTTTTGGTGGAAGAAAGGGATTGGAACCAAACCAACACCAGTTATAACGGTGACGCCATCTATGAATGGAATTTAGATGGTTTAACAGACAGACAGATAAGTATTTTGGTACATAGGATGTTGATGTACTCGACAATCTGCAAAGCTACTTCGGATAAAAATACGGAGACAGTAATTTGCAGAATGATAGTTGCAGGTTTCACCGGCCAATTAAGAGGTTGGTGGGATAATTTTATGACTGCTGAAGATAGAGCAGCAATCTATAATGCTGTTAAGTCAGAACCTGGAGTTGATAACTTAGGAAGAGCTTTAGTGGCAGGAAGACAAGATTGTGTTTACACTTTAGTTCTTACCATTATTGAATATTTTAGTGGTAGATTCACCAACATGTACGAAAATATTCGTACTTTGTTAAATGGGCTTAGATGTAAACACTTAGGTGAATTCAGGTGGTATAAGGACACCTTCCTTAGTCGGGTAATGGATTTACCCGAGAGTAACAGTGACCATTGTAAAGGTAAATTTATAGATGGTTTACCTCACCTATTTGCAGAAAGAGTCAGGAAAGCTCTTAGAGGGAATAACATCCAGATTATGTATAATAATTATACATATGGGAGATTTATTGGAGTTTGTACCCAAGAAGGATTAAACCTATGTAACGAGTTAAAGCTGAATGCACAGCTTAAAAGGCAGAATCTAACTGAAAGAAACCAGTTAGGAGATTTCTGTCAACAGTTCGGAATGGAAAGAACTGTAGCATGTTCATCAAAAGGAAAGAACAGAAAAGGTAACCAGGATGATTATTACCAAAGGAAAGGAAAAAGACGACATCATCGATCAAAAGAGGAAAGATATTTCCGAAGAAAACACCGCAAAGAGAAAAGATTTGTAAAAGACAGATCTGGAAGAGATCTGAAAGATGTTAAGTGTTATAGGTGCGGTCAGTTCGGTCATATTGCCCCAAATTGTAAGAAAGAGCGGATCAAGGCTCTAGCTATGGATTTAGATGATAAGTCCAAAGAACAGATTATGAAGATCATGGATGAAACTTCAGTCAGTGAGAGTGATTATACTTCTTCTTCTGAATATGAAGCCTCTATTAAATTATTTGATTTACCTGATGATAATACTTGTGATAATTGTGATACAGGTGCAGGTAATTGTTCTTGTAATAATCTAGATTTTTATAAACTACAATCTCAATTTCAGAATAATTTTGAAATCAAACCTATTACTTCTGATAATATTTTAGAATTATTAAAAGAAGTTACTGATAGCGATTTAAGAGAAAAAATTATCAGTATGGCTTCTATTTCAAAACCGGCTGATAAGCCTATTCAAAAGAAAGACATTTTAAAGGAAACTCCATATTCTATGGCAGAAGTTCAAAAAAGACTTTTGCAGAGGAACTTGCCACAAAATATGAGTTTTCCCAGTTATTCTTCTTCAATGGATGATTTAAAATCTGAAGTTGAAAAATTAAAAAATGAGATTAAATCTCTTAAACAAAATTAAATGATTTTCGACCATCGTATGAGCCAAATGGAACGTACTATGGGTCATGATAAAGGAAAAAAAGTTTTAAATGAGTCAAATGATTCAAAAGAAATTTCTGATTTTGAAAAAAAGGCTATTTCCTCCCCAAATGATGATTTATTCATAGGGATGATGCAAATAGTAACTTCTCATAGATGGTATGTTAAGTGTACTATTTTAATTGACGATAATTTTTCTATTACTGAAACTGCTCTTATTGATAGTGGAGCAGATATGAGTTGCATTCAAGAAGGGATAATCCCTACCAGATATTATCAAAAGACTTCTCATAAGATTAGCTCTGCATCTGGTGATAAAATGAAAATTGATTATAAATTGTCTAAGGCCTATATTTGCAAAGATAAAGTTTGCATTCCTCATTTTTTTATTCTTGTTAAAGATAAAATGTTCCCTCCTATTATACTTGGAACTCCTTTTATTCAAGCTATTTATCCTCTTACCTATGTTGATAACACAGGTTTTCATGCTACTTATAATGGTAGAAAAATTTCTTTTCAGTTTATAACTGAACCTCTTACTAGAAACATAAATTCTTTGATTGATAAAAAGATTTTTCATATGAAATCTTTACAACATGAAATTTATAGCATGTCTATTGATACTGTGTTACAATCCTCTAAAGTTCAGGAAAAGATTAAATTGATTTCTGAACAATTTGCTGTTTCTATATGTGCTGATCATCCCAGCGCCTTTTGGAATCGAAAAAGGCATGTAGTTTCTCTTCCATATAAAGATTCTTTCTCTGAGGAAGATATTCCTACTAAATCTCGGCCCTGCCAGATGAATTTAGAGTTGCTTGAAATCTGCAAAAAAGAGATTAATAATCTTTTGCAAAAAGATCTTATAAAACCATCAAAGTCACCATGGTCTTGTACAGCTTTTTATGTCAATAATGCTGCTGAAAAGGAACGTGGTGTACCTAGATTGGTAATTAATTATAAACCTTTGAATAAAGTTTTAAAATGGATCAGATATCCGATCCCTAATAAAAGAGATCTTTTATCAAGATTATATGATGCCAATATATTTTCAAAATTTGATTTAAAATTCGGATATTGGCAAATTCAGTTTTTTAAAGAGCACACTTATAGGACGGCATTCAATGTCCCATTCGGGCAATATGAATGGAATGTTATGCCTTTTGGTTTAAAAAATGCTCCTTCTGAATTTCAGAAAATTATGAATGATGTTTTTAATCCATATATGGATTTCATCATTGTCTATATCGATGATATTTTAGTATTTTTGAAAACTTTGGAAATGCATTATAAACATTTAGATATTTTCAAAAAGATAATTATTCAAAACGGGTTAGTAATTTCAAAACCCAAAATGAGTCTTTTTCAGACAAATGTCAGATTTCTTGGTCACTATATTTGTCAGGGAAAAATAGTTCCCATTCAGAGATCTATTGATTTTGCTGCAAAATTTCCTGATATTATTAATGATAGGACGCAGTTGCAGAGATTTTTTGGGAGTCTAAATTATATTTCTCCCTTTATCAAAGATTTATCTACAGATCTGGCCCCTTTGTTTGAAAGGCTTAAAAAGGGTTATAATTTGCCATGGTCTGATTTACATACTAATATTGTTAAAAAGGTAAAAGAGAAGGTTAGCTCTTTACCATTTTAACCCTTGCCAATCCTAACTGGCAAAAAATTATTGAAACTGATGCCTCTAATATAGGTTTCGGTGGGATTCTGAAGCAGTTTAACCCCCATGATAAAAGGGAATATTTAATTCGTTAACATTCGGGTAAATGGACTGAGACCCAACAAAAATATGCTACGGTGGCCCATGAAATGCTTTGTATTGTTAAATGCGTCTTAAAATTTCAAGACGATCTTTATAACAAAAAATTTCTAATTAGGACTGATAATAATGCAGTCAAATTTATGTTTAATAAGGATTTTAAACATGATGCCTCGAAAATTATATTTGCGAGATGGCAGGCCCAATTAGCGCCATTTGATTTTGATATAGAATATAAAAAGGGAAGTGATAATTCACTACCAGATTTCCTAACAAGAGAATTTTTAAATGAAAACTAACAAAATCTGTTTTTGTTGTAGAATGAGGCCGCAATGGCCCTTCCCCCAAGAATCAAAACAAGGAGGAATTATTATATGAACTGTATAAAGCCTTGGTATATAGATTACTAGCTGTATGGTAAACTTTTACCGGAGCACGGGGCCTGTCTGGATAAAATACTGCCGGATCTTCAGACCATGTGTACAGGATACCTTTTTAGGGGCTCCCCGGGATAACAACGGCCCTAAACAACTCCAAATAACGGGCCTTTTCACCGGGCAACTGTACGTAGCCACAAAGGCAAATTCAAGATCTACAGTATTCGCCGACTGTACCACCATCTCCGAACCAAGCTAATCAATCTCTATACTAAGTCTTTTCAGTTCTTATAATAAAATCTCCCGATTTTAATAAAGTCTAGTTCATTTTTTATGAGGATTCAAGTAGAACTGAGATTCAACATAGATAGATTTTTAGCCGGCTATAAGCACGGCCATCGGAGAAGAAGTATAAAAACAAGAACTTAAAAATAAATACGTTGACACCGGAAGTTGTGCCCAAACTTGGACGATTTTGATTTTCTCTATACAAAAGAAAAGATTACAGCTTTACAAAAGCTTTGCTTTCTTAGAGAGAAGGCAGAGCGAAAATCTAGAGAGAGAGAGAAAAACTAAAAATTCTGATGATGTACAAATGAGGCGAAGGCCTCTTTAAATAGAAAAATTCCTATCTATAGTGACTTTGTACAGTAGTGCTCTATTATTGCACTTCAGACAGCTATCTCTGTCGGTGGGGTCCTCAAGGGCCTACAAGGGCTCAGATTTTCTTCTTCCCTTGTGCATTCAACATTCTCTGTACGAATTCTTCGGTGCTATCTCCTTCCTCAAGCTTATCTTCTTGTAGAAGCTTTTCTGCTTCTCGTAGAACATCTTCAGTGTCCACTTCTTCATCTATTTGTGAATCCTCGTAATTTGAGAGACTTTTCATTGATGTGTCTGATTTACTTGAAATTTGATCAAAAGATTCCATTAAATTCTTTTTAACCAAATTTAGATAATCTTCAATCTGACGGGTCTTATCTCCCGGTTGGTAAGCAATCTTCCTTGCGATATGCCTTAAAGGACTGTTTTTAATTACATCCTTTTCTTCTTTGTCTTTATAAGTTTTTAAGGCTTTATGAATATCATCAATTGTTTCTTGCCCAAAAATCTTTTGGGTATTTGGGTCTATCTTCATCATCTTGTCCCAAAAATTGTTGTAGTAGGTCCGATAAATACACGGAATCTGGTCTTCGGTATAACCGAATTCATTCTTCCGTTTCCAAGTATCACTTGTCTTTCTTTCATGGTGGATATTCCCCATTCTTCCATAGATATAATTCTTTTTATGATCAATTTTGAGAAGTTATAAACTGTCTCATCTCTGCTATCCTTGAAGTGAGATATCTCTACACTTCCTGTACTCAGAAGAATACTTTCATAGTAATTTCGGGTTGTGTATGACTCACCCGGAAAATATAATTTTTCTATCAAATATTTTTGGGTTATCTCCCAAATATCTTCTTTCCACAAAATATCTTTGTTTTCAAGCAGAAGTATCACTTCTTTCTTTGGAACCTTTTCACTATTCTTAGGTTCTTCCATTGGTTCCATAGTAGCAGAGGCATATGTATCATTTTGCACTCTTCTACTAGCTATATGTTGTTGCAGAGCCTCGTATAACGGGCTGTCTCTTGGAATATCTTCCAAGTTAATAGAAGAAGGACTTTCATTTTCTTTTCTTTGAGAAATATTCTCATTTGTTAGAGTCAGATTTCCTCTCCTGATGACTGTATTTCTGGAAGTATTACTTCCTGAATTTGATGCTGCAGAAGTATAACTTCTGTTACTTGAACTTGAACTCCCTCGGCTATAACCTCCAGGAGTACCTCTTCCTCGACCTCTCCCATGGGGGAAGGGCCATTGCGGCCTCATTCTACAACAAAAACAGATTTTGTTAGTTTTCATTTAAAAATTCTCTTGTTAGGAAATCTGGTAGTGAATTATCACTTCCCTTTTTATATTCTATATCAAAATCAAATGGCGCTAATTGGGCCTGCCATCTCGCAAATATAATTTTCGAGGCATCATGTTTAAAATCCTTATTAAACATAAATTTGACTGCATTATTATCAGTCCTAATTAGAAATTTTTTGTTATAAAGATCGTCTTGAAATTTTAAGACGCATTTAACAATACAAAGCATTTCATGGGCCACCGTAGCATATTTTTGCTGGGTCTCAGTCCATTTACCCGAATGATAACGAATTAAATATTCTCTTTTATCATGGGGGTTAAACTGCTTCAGAATCCCACCGAAACCTATATTAGAGGCATCGGTTTCAATAATTTTTTGCCAGTTAGGATTGGCAAGGGTTAAACATGGTAAAGAGCTAACCTTCTCTTTTACCTTTTTAACAATATTAGTATGTAAATCAGACCATGGCAAATTATAACCCTTTTTAAGCCTTTCAAACAAAGGGGCCAGATCTGTAGATAAATCTTTGATAAAGGGAGAAATATAATTTAGACTCCCAAGAAATCTCTGCAACTGCGTCCTATCATTAATAATATCAGGAAATTTTGCAGCAAAATCAATAGATCTCTGAATGGGAACTATTTTTCCCTGACAAATATAGTGACCAAGAAATCTGACATTTGTCTGAAAAAGACTCATTTTGGGTTTTGAAATTACTAACCCGTTTTGAATAATTATCTTTTTGAAAATATCTAAATGTTTATAATGCATTTCCAAAGTTTTCGAAAATACTAAAATATCATCGATATAGACAATGATGAAATCCATATATGGATTAAAAATATCATTCATAATTTTCTGAAATTCAGAAGAAGCATTTTTTAAACCAAAAGACATAACATTCCATTCGTATTGCCCGAATGGGACATTGAATGCCGTCCTATAAGTGTGCTCTTTAAAAAGCTGAATTTGCCAATATCCGGATTTTAAATCAAATTTTGAAAATATATTGGCATCATATAATCTTGATAAAAGATCTCTTTTATTAGGGATCGGATATCTGATCCATTTTAAAACTTTATTCAAAGGTTTATAATTAATTACCAATCTAGGTACACCACGTTCCTTTTCAGCAGCATTATTGACATAAAAAGCTGTACAAGACCATGGTGACTTTGATGGTTTTATAAGATCTTTTTGCAAAAGATTATCAATCTCTTTTTTGCAGATTTCAAGCAACTCTAAATTCATCTGGCAGGGCCGAGATTTAGTAGGAATATCTTCCTCAGAGAAAGAATCTTCATATGGAAGAGAAACTACATGCCTTTTTCGATTCCAAAAGGCGCTGGGATGATCAGCACATATAGAAACAGCAAATTGTTCAGAAATCAATTTAATCTTTTCCTGAACTTTAGAGGATTGTAACACAGTATCAATAGACATGCTATAAATTTCATGTTGTAAAGATTTTATATGAAAAATCTTTTTATCAATCAAAGAATTTATGTTTCTAGTAAGAGGTTCAGTTATAAACTGAAAAGAAATTTTTCTACCATTATAAGTAGCATGAAAACCTGTGTTATCAACATAGGTAAGAGGATAAATAGCTTGAATAAAAGGAGTTCCAAGTATAATAGGAGGGAACATTTTATCTTTAACAAGAATAAAAAAATGAGGAATGCAAACTTTATCTTTGCAAATATAGGCCTTAGGCAATTTATAATCAATTTTCATTTTATCACCAGATGCAGAGCTAATCTTATGAGAAGTCTTTTGATAATATCTGGTAGGGATTATCCCTTCTTGAATGCAACTCATATCTGCTCCACTATCAATAAGAGCAGTTTCAGTAATAGAAAAATTATCGTCAATTAAAATAGTACACTTAACATACCATCTATGAGAAGTTACTATTTGCATCATCCCTATGAATAAATCATCATTTGGGGAGGAAATAGCCTTTTTTTCAAAATCAGAAATTTCTTTTGAATCATTTGACTCATTTAAAACTTTTTTTCCTTTATCATGACCCATAGTACGTTCCATTTGGCTCATACGATGGTCGAAAATCATTTGATTTTGTTTAAGAGATTTAATCTCATTTTTTAATTTTTCAACTTCAGATTTTAAATCATCCATTGAAGAAGAATAACTGGGAAAACTCATATTTTGTGGCGAGTTCCTCTGCAAAAGTCTTTTTTGAACTTCTGCCATAGAATATGGAGTTTTCTCTAAAATGTCTTTCTTTTGATCAGGCTTATCAGCCGGTTTTGAAATAGAAGCCATACTGATAATTTTTTCTCTTAAATCGCTATCAGTAACTTCTTTTAATAATTCTAAAATATTATCAGAAGTAATAGGTTTGATTTCAAAATTATTCTGAAATTGAGATTGTAGTTTATAAAAATCTAGATTATTACAAGAACAATTACCTGCACCTGTATCACAATTATCACAAGTATTATCATCAGGTAAATCAAATAATTTAATAGAGGCTTCATATTCAGAAGAAGTATAATCACTCTCACTGACTGAAGTTTCATCCATGATCTTCATAATCTGTTCTTTGGACTTATCATCTAAATTCATAGCTAGAGCCTTGATCCGCTCTTTCTTACAATTTGGGGCAATATGACCGAACTGACCGCACCTATAACACTTAACATCTTTCAGATCTCTTCCAGATCTGTCTTTTACAAATCTTTTCTCTTTGCGGTGTTTTCTTCGGAAATATCTTTCCTCTTTTGATCGACGATGTCGTCTTTTTCCTTTCCTTTGGTAATAATCATCCTGGTTACCTTTTCTGTTCTTTCCTTTTGATGAACATGCTACAGTTCTTTCCATTCCGAACTGTTGATAGAAATCTCCTAACTGGTTTCTTTCAGTTAGATTCTGCCTTTTAAGTTGTGCATTCAGCTTTAACTCGTTACATAGGTTTAATCCTTCTTGGGTACAAACTCCAATAAGTCTCCCATATGTATAATTGTTATACATAATCTGGATGTTATTCCCTCTAAGAGCTTTCCTGACTCTTTCTGCAAATAGGTGAGGTAAACCATCTATAAATTTACCTTTCCAATGGTCACTGTTACTCTCGGGTAAATCCATTACCCGACTAAGGAAGGTGTCCTTATACCACCTGAATTCACCTAAGTGTTTACATCTAAGCCCATTTAACAAAGTACGACATGTTGGTGAATCTACCACTAAAATGTTCAATAATGGTAAGAACTAAAGTGTAAACACAATCTTGTCTTCCTGCCACTAAAGCTCTTCCTAAGTTATCAACTTCAGGTTCTGACTTAACAGCATTATAGATTGCTGCTCTATCTTCAGCAGTCATAAAATTATCCCACCAACCTCTTAATTGGCCGGTGAAACCTGCAACTATCATTCTGCAAATTACTGTCTCCGTATTTTTATCCGAAGTAGCTTTGCAGATTGTCGAGTACATCAACATCCTATGTACCAAAATACTTATCTGTCTGTCTGTTAAACCATCTAAATTCCATTCATAGATGGCGTCACCGTTATAACTGGTGTTGGTTTGGTTCCAATCCCTTTCTTCCACCAAAACATCTTGGGGTGTTGGTCTAGGATAATAATATGTATCCATTCTCGGCATATCACCATATCTTTTTCCCAATTTTCTGAGTTTATTAAGTTCAGATCGGGTCTCTTCCTTATAATCTTTGGATGGATCGAGAATATTCTCTGCAAATTCAGAGGCTAGCTCCAAAGGCTTAAGATTTAACTCTGCTAGTTTGTCATTAACTAGCTTTTCCAAATCTTCCCTAGATTTGATCTTAAATCCAGTAATCTCTGGAGGTCTCTGTATAGAAGGTTCTAGCCTTGTAGAAGTTTCAGGCTTGCTGTGTATAACATGAGCAGAGTGAACAACCATAGACATGTCAGAAGAAGGAATACCAATCTTCTTCACCAATTCAGTTAAATAATCAAGTTTAGAATCGAGTGAACTAATATGTTCTCCCAAAACTTTAACATATAAAGACAAATAATTATTTTGAGAAATCAAATTATTAATTTCTTTTATACCGTTGCTGGCTACATCATCTTCAATAAATTTTTGAAAAGCAGCAAAAGTAATACCCGTATTATTTGGTAAAACAAAGGGATTTTGAGGAGGATAAATACTTGTAATGGTATTACCATTACTTTCTTGATAAATTCTTTCAAGAACTTTGATATATAAGGGCATGTAAGTGGTTATAAACCAAGGAGCAAAATATATAATTTGGTTATGCAAAGCACAAGTTTCATAAAACTCTTGAGAAATATTTCTCTTATCATCATTGTTATAAAACTCAGTGTACCAGTTTTTAAAACTTTTCCATTTATCTTGACAAAATTCTTTTAAAATATGTTGTCTTGCCGGTGAACTCGGACTAAAATCAATTTGGAACTTGATCATTTAAGTTTTATTAAAATCAAAATCCATATCGGATGCAGTAGGAATATCCTTATCAGAATTATCATCTTTAACAATATTATTAGAAACCTTTATACGGTCAACACACCTATTACCATCGGTCGTGTCAATCGTATGAAGAGAAGCTGCACGATTTAATCTGGCCGGACCATAGATCGGTTCAATAGGGTCAATATATGAATGACCTGCAGAAGTAGATAATCTTCTACTACCAGTATGAGAATGCCTATAAGGCACTAAGGATTTATTATCCTCAAATTGAATGCAAATTCTGCCTTCAGGGGTTTGGCTTATATGCGAATAATCATGATTAGTAATTTCCTCAGATTGTTGACTCGAAGATATAACAGAGTCTAAAATCCAAGTAGAGGGAAAATTAATCTCATCCCATCCAATAAGTCTCCTAGTGGTGACTTTGGATTTAGCAAAATTTGTTTCAAATATCATAGTCTCGTTTGACATATCTGTCAATTTGCATCGAGGAGTAAGAGTGGATAAGAATTTATAATAAATTCTATAAGATAAACATATAAGTTCAGATCCAGGAGCATAATTATAACCATGAGTTTTAACATTTAATGTTAATGCATCAAGAATATTGACGTCAGATAAAGATAACTGTAAATTAGGTTGAGAATTGAAATATACGGGACCATACGCTACCGTAGATTCAATAGAACCCATAAGAGATTGTCTAAAATTAAGATTTCTAGCATCTCTTAAAGCAGCCATAAAAGATTCAGGTAACCCTTTAAGGGTTAAAGGCTTAAAAGCAATTTGAACTAAGCCTATATGCATGAAGCTATACTTCTTTTTATAAAGCATAATATCACGTTCATTCAATAAACGAACAGTCTGTTAAGAAGAATTTAAAGCAAGAGACTGCTCAGTTGTTTTTATCAATTGTTTAGAAGATATTTTATCAAAAAAGCCATAATCATAAATCTTATGAATAGGGACTTGTGGAATAGTCCATTTGTTTAACAAATCAAGATCTTGAGGTATATCTACCTCTTCCAGTCTAGAGTTTTTAACACTGCTTTCTCCAATATTCATATCAATTAAACATCTATGTTGAATCCCATCTTACTTTAGATCTCATAAAACAATTCCTAGGCTCTGATACCATCGTGAACAGGATCTACGTCGGCGGTAGTCCGCCGGCGGTGATAGACCTTATTCGGATAATATCCTTGTCTTCGAACAAGAATCAAAACAAGGAGGAATTATTATATGAACTGTATAAAGCCTTGGTATATAGATTACTAGCTGTATGGTAAACTTTTACCGGAGCACGGGGCCTGTCTGGATAAAATACTGCCGGATCTTCAGACTATGTGTACAGGATACCTTTTTAGGGGCTCCCCGGGATAACAACGGCCCTAAACAACTCCAAATAACGGGCCTTTTCACCGGGCAACTGTACGTAGCCACAAAGGCAAATCCAAGATCTACAGTATTCGCCGACTGTACCACCATCTCCGAACCAAGCTAATCAATCTCTATACTAAGTCTTTTCAGTTCTTATAATAAAATCTCCCGATTTTAATAAAGTCTAGTTCATTTTTTATGAGGATTCAAGTAGAACTGAGATTCAACATAGATAGATTTTTAGCCGGCTATAAGCACGGCCATCGGAGAAGAAGTATAAAAACAAGAACTTAAAAATAAATACCTTGACACCGGATGTTGTGCCCAAACTTGGACGATTTTGATTTTCTCTATACAAAAGAAAAGATTACAGCTTTACAAAAGCTTTGCTTTCTTAGAGAGAAGGCAGAGCGAAAATCTAGAGAGAGAGAAAAACTAAAAATTCTGATGATGTACAAATGAGGCGAAGACCTCTTTAAATAGAAAAATTCCTATCTATAGTGACTTTGTACAGTAGTGCTCTATTATTGCACTTCAGACAGCTATCTCTGTCGGTGGGGTCCTCAAGGGCCTACAAGGGCTCAGATTTTCTTCTTCCCTTGTGCATTCAACATTCTCTGTACGAATTCTTCGGTGCTATCTCCTTCCTCAAGCTTATCTTCTTGTAGAAGCTTTTCTGCTTCTCGTAGAACATCTTCAGTGTCCACTTCTTCATCTATTTGTGAATCCTCGTAATTTGAGAGACTTTTCATTGATGTGTCTGATTTACTTGAAATTTGATCAAAAGATTCCATTAAATTCTTTTTAACCAAATTTAGATAATCTTCAATCTGACGGGTCTTATCTCCCGGTTGGTAAGCAATCTTCCTTGCGATATGCCTTAAAGGACTGTTTTTAATTACATCCTTTTCTTCTTTGTCTTTATAAGTTTTTAAGGCTTTATGAATATCATCAATTGTTTCTTGCCCAAAAATCTTTTGGGTATTTGGGTCTATCTTCATCATCTTGTCCCAAAAATTGTTGTAGTAGGTCCGATAAATACACGGAATCTGGTCTTCGGTATAACCGAATTCATTCTTCCATTTTTGAATCCAAGGGATAGAAAATTCTATGAAGAACATGATCTGGCTGATATTTTCAGGAGAACTTATATGTTCTTCTTCGTATAATTTGTCCAAATCTGGAGATAAATGCATCCATGAGTCATATAACTCTTTTAATTTTTCAGGTAATATCCTGATGGATGGGCCGTGGAATGTCCACCATTAAATAAACCAATTCGGTATTGTTCTTTGGAATACCTTTGAACATACCTTGATAAACCAAGTATGCTTGTGTTTATCATTATTATAATATAATACATATGAAAATGCCTGGATATAATCCCAATAAGTGAAATTCATTCTTCCGTTTCCAAGTATCACTTGTCTTTCTTTCATGGTGGATATTCCCCATTCTTCCATAGATATAATTCTTTTTATGATCAATTTTGAGAAGTTATAAACTGTCTCATCTCTGCTATCCTTGAAGTGAGATATCTCTACACTTTCTGTACTCAGAAGAATACTTTCATAGTAATTTCGGGTTTTGTATGACTCACCCGGAAAATATAATTTTTCTATCAAATATTTTTGGGTTATCTCCCAAATATCTTCTTTCCACAAAATATCTTTGTTTTCAAGCAGAAGTATCACTTCTTTCTTTGGAACCTTTTCACTATTCTTAGGTTCTTCCATTGGTTCCATAGTAGCAGAGGCATATGTATCATTTTGCACTCTTCTACTAGCTATATGTTGTTGCAGAGCCTCGTATAACGGGCTGTCTCTTGGAATATCTTCCAAGTTAATAGAAGAAGGACTTTCATTTTCTTTTCTTTGAGAAATATTCTCATTTGTTAGAGTCAGATTTCCTCTCCTGATGACTGTATTTCTGGAAGTATTACTTCCTGAATTTGATGCTGCAGAAGTATAACTTCTGTTACTTGAACTTGAACTCCCTCGGCTATAACCTCCAGGAGTACCTCTTCCTCGACCTCTCCCATGGGGGAAGGGCCATTGCGGCCTCATTCTACAACAAAAACAGATTTTGTTAATTTTCATTTAAAAATTCTCTTGTTAGGAAATCTGGTAGTGAATTATCACTTCCCTTTTTATATTCTATATCAAAATCAAATGGCGCTAATTGGGCCTGCCATCTCGCAAATATAATTTTCGAGGCATCATGTTTAAAATCCTTATTAAACATAAATTTGACTGCATTATTATCAGTCCTAATTAGAAATTTTTTGTTATAAAGACCGTCTTGAAATTTTAAGACGCATTTAACAATACAAAGCATTTCATGGGCCACCGTAGCATATTTTTGCTGGGTCTCAGTCCATTTACCCGAATGATAACGAATTAAATATTCCCTTTTATCATGGGGGTTAAACTGCTTCAGAATCCCACCGAAACCTATATTAGAGGCATCGGTTTCAATAATTTTTTGCCAGTTAGGATTGGCAAGGGTTAAACATGGTAAAGAGCTAACCTTCTCTTTTACCTTTTTAACAATATTAGTATGTAAATCAGACCATGGCAAATTATAACCCTTTTTAAGCCTTTCAAACAAAGGGGCCAGATCTGTAGATAAATCTTTGATAAAGAGAGAAATATAATTTAGACTCCCAAGAAATCTCTGCAACTGCGTCCTATCATTAATAATATCAGGAAATTTTGCAGCAAAATCAATAGATCTCTGAATGGAAACTACTTTTCCCTGACAAATATAGTGACCAAGAAATCTGACATTTGTCTGAAAAAGACTCATTTTGGGTTTTGAAATTACTAACCCGTTTTGAATAATTATCTTTTTGAAAATATCTAAATGTTTATAATGCATTTCCAAAGTTTTCGAAAATACTAAAATATCATCGATATAGACAATGATGAAATCCATATATGGATTAAAAATATCATTCATAATTTTCTGAAATTCAGAAGGAGCATTTTTTAAACCAAAAGGCATAACATTCCATTCGTATTGCCCGAATGGGACATTGAATGCCGTCCTATAAGTGTGCTCTTTAAAAAGCTGAATTTGCCAATATCCAGATTTTAAATCAAATTTTGAAAATATATTGGCATCATATAATCTTGATAAAAGATCTCTTTTATTAGGGATCGGATATATGATCCATTTTAAAACTTTATTCAAAGGTTTATAATTAATTACCAATCTAGGTACACCACGTTCCTTTTCAGCAGCATTATTGACATAAAAAGCTGTACAAGACCATGGTGACTTTGATGGTTTTATAAGATCTTTTTGCAAAAGATTATCAATCTCTTTTTTGCAGATTTCAAGTAACTCTAAATTCATCTGGCAGGGCCGAGATTTAGTAGGAATATCTTCCTCAGAGAAAGAATCTTCATATGGAAGAGAAACTACATGCCTTTTTCGATTCCAAAAGGCGCTGGGATGATCAGCACATATAGAAACAGCAAATTGTTCAGAAATCAATTTAATCTTTTCCTGAACTTTAGAGGATTGTAACACAGTATCAATAGACATGCTATAAATTTCATGTTGTAAAGATTTCATATGAAAAATCTTTTTATCAATCAAAGAATTTATGTTTCTAGTAAGAGGTTCAGTTATAAACTGAAAAGAAATTTTTCTACCATTATAAGTAGCATGAAAACCTGTGTTATCAACATAGGTAAGAGGATAAATAGCTTGAATAAAATGAGTTCCAAGTATAATAGGAGGGAACATTTTATCTTTAACAAGAATAAAAAAATGAGGAATGCAAACTTTATCTTTGCAAATATAGGCCTTAGGCAATTTATAATCAATTTTCATTTTATCACCAGATGCAGAGCTAATCTTATGAGAAGTCTTTTGATAATATCTGGTAGGGATTATCCCTTCTTGAATGCAACTCATATCTGCTCCACTATCAATAAGAACAGTTTCAGTAATAGAAAAATTATCGTCAATTAAAATAGTACACTTAACATACCATCTATGAGAAGTTACTATTTGCATCATCCCTATGAATAAATCATCATTTGGGGAGGAAATAGCCTTTTTTGCAAAATCAGAAATTTCTTTTGAATCATTTGACTCATTTAAAACTTCTTTTCCTTTATCATGACCCATAGTACGTTCCATTTGGCTCATACGATGGTCGAAAATCATTTGATTTTATTTAAGAGATTTAATCTCATTTTTTAATTTTTCAACTTCAGATTTTAACAAATCAAGATCTTGAGGTATATCTACCTCTTCCAGTCTAGAGTTTTTAACACTGCTTTCTCCAATATTCATATCAATTAAACATCTATGTTGAATTTCATCTTATTTTAGATCTCATAAAACAATTCCTAGGCTCTGATACCATCGTGAACAGGATCTACGTCGGCGGTAGTCCGCCGGCGGTGATAGACCTTATTCGGATAATATCATTGTCTTCGAACAAGAATCAAAACAAGGAGGAATTATTATATGAACTGTATAAAGCCTTGGTATATAGATTACTAGCTGTATGGTAAACTTTTACCGGAGCACGGGGCCTGTCTGGACAAAATACTGCCGGATCTTGAGACCATGTGTACAGGATACCTTTTTAGGGGCTCCCCGGGATAACAACGGCCCTAAACAACTCCAAATAACGGGCCTTTTCACCGGGCAACATCATTATTATTATTATTATTATTATTATTATTATTATTATTATTATTATTACTACTACTACTACTGCTACTACTACTACGCAAAAGTCTAAAGTTATTTACGTCTCAAGCTTGATAATTAGTCCATTATTTAAAAATAATTATTTTACTTTGTTAAGTTTAAGAAGCTTGATTAATTAATTGAAAAATAATTTATCTTGATTTTATCTCAAATTAATTTTTAAGGAGTCATTTAATTTTAGTCAATATGGCTATTCTATTAATATTTTGGTTGCAATTGAAATGCTTTTGGGTATATTCTTAAATTAAAAAATCAGCTCTAAAATCCATCTTACTTGACAATCCATGCCATTTAAATTTAACCAATCCATGCGCCACATCAGCATGCACATGGATTGTGCTTTCTGCCTTTTAATCCCCGCCATCAAATTTAATCCAATGACTCCTTTATTTTTAGATTTTATATATATTTATATATATCCTTTTATTTATTTATTTTTTAGAAATTAATGAAATCCGTCCGATCATCTTGATCGGACAGTCCCAAATAAATCAGCAAATCAACTTTTCAGACCCCTATCCCTACCCCTATCCCCACACCTCATCACTTCTCCTCTCTCCTTCTCACTTTTCACCATAGACATACTCTTTCTTCCTCTATAACATCCTCTCCTTCTCACCAACCCGCCTGCAAATCGATCCTCCCTCGCCCTGTCTCATCGCGCCTCTCTCCCATCCCATCTCTCCGAAATCCACCGACCTCCGTCCCTCGTCCCTTCAATTCAAGTTCAGAAGGGTAAGGCTTTTTGTACCTCCCTTTGAACTTCTTTCATTTTTCTAAGATTGAACTTTCAAAATTTGAAATTAAGTGTTTGGGGAGGGTTCTATCTCTATAAATAGAACCTACTTTTAATCTTTCAAGAGGGGGGGATTTCTGCCAAAACCATCTGATTTTCTAAAAATCTACAACAAATTTCATTAGTTAAAAGCAGAGTGTTGGCAACTAGTCTCTTTAAATCTAAATATTTGTTCTTTCTGTTGGTCGCAAGTCCAAATCGGTGGTGATATCGAGCCTTTACTCATTCTTCTCCGGTCGCTGCTTTGGAAAAGGTAATTTTTCTCTCCCATTCTAAAATTCCACACCTAGTTTTGTCTGGCTTGAAGATTTTTTGGGTAGATTATTTCGCTAAATTTTATTTTCCATCTATGATTTATTTTATCTTTTTTTTTCACTTGCTGCTTATTCAAAAGGTTTCATATAATCTACATTTATTTTTGTCTTATTATGAGTAAAATATTTTCCTTATATTTGTTCCTATGAAATCACTTATAGCATATGTTTGAATTTTGAGTATGAACTAAGGTCTTGTTTTCACTAAAAAAAAAAAAGAAAGAGGGGGTCGTTCGTGCAGCACTTCAAATCATGAAGAGTTTGGAGGTCTAAATGTGATATAAGGTTTGAATTTATGACTTTGCTTGGGTTAATAGATTAATTTCTGATTTTGGATTATAACTGAGAAGAGTGATTTATGGTATGAATTTCTTCTCTGCTTAGAGCAAATTTGCTTATTCTATAGGATTTTCCTATGGCTCTTAGAAGGTGATAAAAGTTAATTTAACTTCTCTCTCTTATTGTGTTAAAGATATAAAATTGTTGTTATTATTATTATTTTGAGTAGAATCGATAAACATTGGTGGAATCGACAAATATTCTGTCGGTTTAGAATAAACACATTTTTTACAAAAAGAGATTATAAACTTTATTTTATCATTAGTATCTGTGACGATATGAATGAAAATTTTGGATATGTGAAATAAGATATGTCATTATGCAATTCACTTGGAGTGCCCTTCCAGATTTAGATCAAAGCATGAGAACTTAGTTAATTGCTCTATTATATATCTATATTCCTTCTCTTCGAAACTAGTCTAGAGTCTATCATTCTCATGTGGGCTTATTTTTATTATTTTGTCCATAAACATCTAGTCAGTGTGCTTTCGGATTAAGACAAATGTGGAGTTTTAATGTGACATATAGCTTAGTAATATGCATATATATATGTATTGAAGTTAGGTTCGAGTCTTTAAATTTCTGCATTTGGTTAAATGTGCAAATAGTTTATTAATAGTTTTTTTCCAATCCCATGAGTTTAAATAACACTGAAATCGTGCTTTAGATATGTTCTTTATAAAAAATTTGCTGAATTTTTATTTACCCTTTGGGTGTAAGCAGTGATCTAAATTCATCATTTATTGAACTCTTGATTTTTTTGAATGCTTAAATGTCTAGGCATCGGTAATATTAAATTGAGAATTCCCTTTTTCCCTATTGTTAAGATCTTCCTTGGAAATAATTTGAGCTTACAAGTGTTTTTCCATATGTGTATATATATATATTCATAGATATTTGCCCCCTCGAAGATGAGTGTTCTAATATAATTTTCATTATTTTCTTTTAAAAGGAGTTGTTTCTTGAGTGTTTCTAATTTAAAGTCGAGTATCTTTTATGGATGCTAATCATGTAGATGCATATCTCTAATTGTCGTTGGTAATAAATACACATGCTTATCTCAACCAAGTGTTAAATTCCTAGTGCCTAGTGAGGTGATGTTATCTGGGTTATTTAAAGTATAGAAAGGAATTGTCACCTTGAAGTGTAGATATAGGGATTCAGTTTCAATGCTTTAGTAGCAAGTGTAACCACCCTTCCCTTCTTGGATTTATCTTCTCGGGGTGTAGTCTCTCTAGATGCGAGTATAATTCCATCCTCTTTAATATAGTAAGGGACTCCATGTTTTGGTTTATTTGTCAACAAGTTTGAACGCATTTACCTCTTTAGCTTAATTGTAGTTTGAAGCACCAATTCGGATATTGTCAGACTTAGCTAAACATTTTTTAATTAGTTACTCTCCTATGTTACATACTATTTCATTTTGTTTGAATCTGTACTAATTTTTGTTGTCCTCTTTGTTTGGTACATGGCAATGTATTGAGTCCGTCAGACTCCCATCCCCACACAATGTATGCCCATCATCGCGTTCTCCCGAGAGTCGGCCGCCCCCTCACTATAGACGTACAGGAAAAAGTAAATGGACCGGTGAATAGGAAGCAACACCAATATATTCCAGCAACTCGATTTAGGCTGAAGAAGTCCAGATCAGCCTATCTATTTTTTCTTGCCATTTTATTTAGACATTATGTTTTTTATTCTCTTGTGGAACATGTGATACTAACTTGTTTTCTTTTTTTTTTACTTACCTAACCGTGATGTATCCCCACGCGGAGTAAAATTATGAGTTGCCAAATCTATTTTTTTTAAAAAGGAGGTGTTTCAAAGACGTGTTTCAAGAGCTTAATTTTCTAAAAGATGTGTTTACCACTTTTCCAGAATTTTCTTTAAAAATCGTATTCAAGAGTATATGTTTCATTATATTTAAATTAATCACAATCTCATGATTTGATTTTCAAACAATTGATTATAATTTTGATCGTTTCAAAGTGGTTTCTAGTTTTAACCTCGTATTATGAGGGAACAAGTCAAATAATTTCTCTCGGCTTTTGTTCGGCTGTCTGCTTTGGGTATAAAGCTACACGCAAGTGCACGTGGTCGAACAAGTAATAAAGTGGCTTAAGTAAGCCAAGTATCGATCCCACAGGGACTGGGATAAGGTAACAATCTGCTCAAGTGTACTATATTTTAATTCTAACAATGAAGACAACAGTGTAACCAAGAGATAGATATTTTGGGTTCTAATTTTTATGCTAAGTCTAAAACGAGTATCTAATGTGAGTCTGAACTATGAATGTGAGCATACTGAGGTTAATTGAACATGTAAAGAAATTAATTATCAATATAATTTGGTTAACCTTTCCTCCGGTTGCTAGTCAAGAACTAATGTCAATGGATTAAAACTCTCATATTTAACCCAACTTAAGAATAATGAACCGCCCACCTACATTTCTGTGATTAAATGAAATTCATGTTCTAGCCATACAAATTCGGTTCTTAAATTGACTAATACGACTTTCAGGTATATTTCTATCCTGAAGGTAAATCAATTCTCAATTTTCCCAAACTAAGAAAAGATCATATCCTATTAATTCACAACTTTTCAATTTCTTGCTCTCTCGAGTGAAACAAGACTTTTTAAATATACATTAACATAGGTCACACATTAATGCAGTAAGAACAAGAATCAATAGAACAACCATGGAAGAAAAGATAGAAACCAACTTAATCAACAATCACATTTCAATACAATTGTTCTTAACCTCAGCAAGAAGAGGAATTAGCCACTCATTTGTGGATTAAACATCGTTAAATGAGTGTTTAACATACAAGCAATTGAATTAAAGAAGAAAGAGATAGAGAAGAACCCTGATAATTTCGTCCCTTCAACTGCCTATAACCCACGTTCTTGCTCCACCAAGTCAGAATAATTAAAAATGAACCTAAGTGTTCTATTTATACTAGTGGGAATTTTTCTCGGAATAACAAGCAACGTGTCACGGAGTGCATCGCGGAGCACTGCCTCCGTGACACGCCACAGACGCGGAGGCTCACTGGAAATGGACTGTCCAGGTAATAAAGCCCAACGTGGCACGGCGTGCAACGCGGGGCTAGGCCACCGTGCCACGGCCCCAACGCGCACCCACACTAGAAATTGCCAAAAATTCCCTAGCCAGGCAGAAGGCCTCCGCGATGGCAGCGTGACACGGTTCCATCGCGGAGCCCCTTTAATTCTTGTCGTCCAATGCTTTGTCCTTTGCTAATCATCCGAGTCCATCCCCGATCTTTCCCAACACGCATTTTAGCTTCACAAAATTACATTTCACCTGCAAAATAACGCTAATCATGTTGGTTAGTATAAATTCACATTTTATTAAGATCACATGAGAATGCATAAACATTGCTAGACAAACAAGGCTAAAATGACACATTTAAGTATCACTTGGGCATATAAAATTGCCCAAGATCACTTACCCCACACTTAAATCCTTGTTCGTCCTCGAACAACAATCTTACACCTCATGCATTTACACCCCAACCTCGCTACTTTGGTTCGACAATTTAGGCTACGGTCATACCGATTATTCAATACAGCAAATCATCAAGAAAACACGCATGGTCCAATTAATGCAATGACCTTCAATACATCAAGGCCTCCTAGACTTAAGAATCGACTCTCGATATTGGCAAACTCATGCAAATCGGCTGATCAAGACATCCGACACGAAAATTAATCTCTCATCAAGCATGTGCCCTCACAACACAAGAGAAATTTCCCCTTTTTGATCATATGAACTCTAACGGTTACATGCAGGGGCATATAGACACACTGTCACTCTCTCTCCCAAAAGAATTCACATGCATCATGTCATGAACCATAGGCTTGCCCTTAGTGTATTACTCCACTAATGTAAGGAAATGTGATGTAGGATCACGTAGGACTTTAACGGGTTGTAATGTAAGCTACGGAACTAGTAAATATTGGGCTAGCCAATAATAGTCACTAGCATCCTTAAGCGCCTTTCAATACATCCCATCAAACTCGTGGGCATTGTTTCTTTCTTCATCCTCCCATTCTTGAAGTTTGTCTTTAGTTTGGCCCATCTTATTAAGCACACTTGACACCACAACAAAGATTATTCATACACCTTCATTATGGTTTATTTATAACAAGTGCACCTTCAACCTTTTCTTTCCTTCCATCACTCTGCTTTTCTTTTCTTTTCACCATTCTCACTCTTTGACACTTTGGGAAAATTATTTTCTCTTCTTAAGCGCTTAAGAGTTTTGGATCAAATTTATGGCTAATGAAAAGAAGGGATTAAGCTCGGTTTACAACTTTTTGACAAAAGAAAAAATAATAGGCTAAAGGCTCAACGGGCTGACTAGGGTGTACAATCAAGGTGGGTACTATAATGAAAAAGAGAAACTTTTGGTAAAAAACAAAGAAATGCCTACATCCTTTCCTACAATACACCTCCTTCATTTCCTTTTGTACACACACCAGGCAAGTTCTAGACACTTCACAATAGCATGGAATAACAAAACCTCACTTCACACTTATTGCACATGCTCAATTCAAGACGTATTCACGGACTCTTCAATCAGGTAATTACAAGAATTCAAACATTAAGCCTCAATCACACTGAATCGACTCTATGGCCTAGGTATCTCAACATATTTACAAAGTTGCATGCTTTCATACGAATCACCTTTGCATTTCGAATATCATGTACAACACGCAATCATAATTCCGCAACCAAAAAGTAACTACAGGTTTTGGGATGCAACCCACAAAAGAAAGACAACTAAAAAATAAATGAAAAAAATCTACTCCTAACGACTACATTTCCCTTAAGACGGTCGTCATCCATCCATCATAGGGAACGGTCACCAACTAAGACTTCGGTTCAACGGGACCATTCTCGGTAAAAGAACCAAAAACAAACGCCGAGAAACCCAAGAATTGAAAAAATTTAAAAAATATCGATCATTTCGATAAACAAAAATATGTACAAAATCAGCTAGCAACATTCAACAACACACAAAAGTTTCACATATAATTACAATACAGAACAACAATTCACAATCACAAATCACAGGGTCACAAAAATTTTCACAAGCACAACAACAGAACAAAACATACACAACAACATAGCCAGCACCTAACTACTCCCACCCCACACTTATATCGAACACTGTCCCCAGTGTTCACAAAAATTAAACTAGCACAAAAAAATTGGGTGGTGGAACTCCCTGATCAATCAAAATACTCCACTTCTTCATCAGGTGCTGCTGCTTCATCTCCCATGTCTGAATCACCCCCATCGTCATCATCGGACTCCACATCGGAGTCCTCCCGACATCTCTCCTCATCTGTGGGGACATCATCATCCGTGGGCTCCATAAAAGCTGGCCCCACTCGGCATAGAGCCCTGGCATTTTCGCCAAAAGGGTAGTCTAGCTCGAGCTGCCATAGCTCCTCCTATGTTGCCGGCCTCCCGCCTATCCTCAGTTGGAGCATCTGCATCCCGTACATACGAGCCATGTACTGATCATCTCGAGCATGTCGCTCGGCAAGTGTAAGAACAGGCCTGTGAGTGGTGTCGGGTGCCTTAGTTTTGGTGACATCTAAGGCCCGCCGCTCCATCTGCGGGATATAGTCAAGGGCCTCTTCCTCGACATCCAGGCCCCTCAGGAATGTGGTGAGTAGTCCACCAAATCTGTAGTTGTGCCCCTGATGCAACCGGGCTCTATTCATGGCGGAGATAATCACCGCCCCCACATTGATCTCCAGCCCTTTCATCAGGGCGTACACCAGGCATACACGATCCCGGGTTACATCCGTCATATGTACCCCCGGGATTAGGCAGGAACACACGATCTTAAGCCATATTCTGGCTTCCCTGTTCATCTGTGGGTAGGGCAAAGTCTGATGGTAGCCCATCTCCTTGTGTCTGCTCCATCTAGCCGTCGATCGGGTTCCACACAAAGTGCATCTGATGTCCGCATATGGTGGAGTGATGTTCAGCTGTCGAAGCACATGGGCGTCTGTGTCCCGCTCCCCTAGGATAGCATTGAGGTGGTGGGGCTCAAAGGTGACTATTTGCCCTCTTATTTTGATGGTGTGACTTCTGAGAGTCGGGTTCCAATTAGCATAGAATTCCCGAATCAAGTGCAAGTTGCATTCCTTGGGCTCTTCAAAGATGAAGTTGAGCCCAGCTGCCTCGATCCTGTGGACGATCCTAGGGAACTCCTGTGCCAACGGTTCCCGTGCTATGTGTTCCTCGGGGAAGTACTTGCTCTCCTTGTGCTTTGCATACAACTTCTTCCCCTCTTCTGTCACCCACCTGGTTCCGTATTGGCGGCGTTGGCCGCGTGGAACCGCTGGTGCTGCTGGGACCGCTGTGCCCAATCTGATTCTTTTTCTGCCAGCGCCCAATGTTGATGCGCCTTTTCCCTTGTCTTGCCTGCTTGCCATTGTTCCTGTTAACCCAAACAGACAAGTTCAATGTTAAGCCAATGAATATTAGCTTCGACTAAGGTTGGGTTAAGCTAGTCTACCCCACACTTAGTCCTTAGCTAAAATTACAACATTACGGCAAGATCATACTTATTTACACAAACAAACAACCAAATATAATAAACATGCTTAGTGCATTCGAAGAATTCGACGATATATATTCTATGTACTACTCAGACTTCATACAGCTAACCACAATCATTACCATCGACAACATTTTATCTCATAGCACTTAGCAAGGAGAAACAAAACAAAAGAAAAAAAGAAAAAAAATTAACTACGTGATCCTATACAATTCAACCAATTCTTGCAATTTTCGATATTACCCTAACCCAAGAATCCGTCGGTTTTTGAGCATAGTAACAGTTACAATCGACTCATCTCACTCAACATGTGCAACCCAACATGAATTTCACTAGTTCAACTAAATTTTTCCATTTCAAGCTCAAAGGCAAGCCCTAGCTATGATTTTATTACAAATTCGATTAAACTATGTCATTATCGAGTTCAAGCAATCACAATGATACTCCGAACATCAATCAACAATAATTCAATAGAATTTAAGCTCAATTTCTACCTAGGGCAAGTTTAGCTCATATCACAAGTTCAATATCGAAAAAAATTCGACAAAAATTGAAATAGAGTTGAAGAACATACCTTGAATTCAAAGAATTGATGAAAACTTGATGAAATTCTTATCCTAAGTCCGTGTCATGTCGAGGGGGGATGGGTTTTTGGGAGGTTGGTCGCAGAGTGTGTGAGAAATGAGGGAAAAAGAGGGGGAATCGGGGTTAAAAAGGGGGAAAATCGCGCGGGTCACCCGGCGACCCGGTGTGACCCGTCACGATATAAACATCAACGTGTCACGGAGGGTAACGCGGAGCATGCCCTCCGTGACACGGAGCTATCGCGAGGGCATTCTGGAATTTTTTTAAAATTCTAGATTTACACCTCAACGTGTCACTGAGGATAACACGGAGGTCCTCCTCCGTGACACGGAGCTATTGCCCTAGCTCACTGTTTTGCCACTTTTTATTGATTTTCATACCTCGAATTTTCCTTTGCGATCTCTTGCAAATTTATCCTCCGTTCAACCTGAAATTCATCTTACCACAAGGATTTGGTTAGAATTATAGGTTTCACTCAAAATAAAACTAAAAATAAAAATCTAAAACTAAAAATTTTGTTGTTAATCAAGAAAAAGAAAAAGAAATCTATTCACAATTTACAAAGAAAACTTTCACTGGTTGCCTCCCGTGCAGCGCTTGGTTTACCGTCGCGGCTCGACGTTATTCAGCTCAATTGTCTTCTAGGGTGACAGACGTTTTCTCTCGACCACCGTCCTCACCCCAGTAGTGCTTACATCTCTCCGGTGGTTTTCCCATTAACTCTCGTGATTCAACTATCTGAGCATCATCACCTCGATCAATCACGTTGATCACCGAGAGTTCCTCGTACACAGTCGGGAGCTTGGGGACCTTATATACATCGAACACTTCCACCTTGTCGTGTGCCCGCATGGTTAGCTGCCCTGCAGCTACATCAATTAGCGCTTTCCCGGTCGCCAAGAAAGGACGTCCCAAAATAAATGGGACTTCCGCATCTGGTTCAAAATCCAGCACGACGAAATCTACTGGGAAGATTAGGGAGCCAACTTACACCAGAACATCCTCCACAATGCCATCAGGTCTGGCTAAGGACCGATCCGCTAATTGCAGGATTGCTGTTGTGGATCTAGGACTCCCTAGACCCAGCTTTTTGAATACCGATGATGGCATCAAATTAATGCTCGCTCCCAAATCACATAATCCACGAGCTTGGATACTCTGCCCAATAGTAATTTGTATAGTAAAGCTCCCAGGATCTTTGAGCTTTGTGGGCAGTCGGTTTTGTATCCGGGAAGTGCACTCCTCCGTGAGAGCCACCGTAGCATACTCAGTCAGCCGACTTTTGTTTTCCACGATGTCCTTTATGTACTTTGCATATTTCGGCAATCCCTGCAAAACATCAACAAGAGGTAAGTTAATATGTACCTGTTTCAGCACCTCCATGAATTTCTTGAAACACGCCTCCTCCTTGTGTTTCTTTAATCTTTGAGGGAATGGGGGTGGTGGTCTTTCTGATTCAGCTTCCTTTTTCTTCCCCCTCTCATCACTTTGCTCCCTCTCAACTTCTGATGCTCCCGATTGTTGAGGTGGTCTTTCTGGTTCCACCTCTTTAAGCTGCAAACCACTCCTTGTGGTCACCGCATTCACCGGCTTGGGGTTGGGATCCGTGTCGCTCGGAAGTCCTCCTCTAGGTCTGGTGTTTTGGGCTCCAACAAATTGCCCAAATTGATATTCAAGTGCCTTAGTAGCTAACTGGCTGTTTTTCACCTCGGCTGCCAATTTCACATAGTCAGCCTGCAATTGAGCTTGGTTAGCTATCATCGTCTTGAACATCTCCTCAATGCTGGGTGATGGTGGTGGAGGAGGTGCATTGTTGTTTCTATATTGTGCCTGATAGTTCTGCTGCCCTCCTTGATTCCTCTGCGCCCCCTGACTTGAACTTTGCCCCTGATGGTTGTTGCTACCCAAGAGAAATTCGGGTGATTCCTCCAGTTGGCATTGTAGTTGTTGCCATACTGTTGGTGGTTGTTCCTCTATACATTTCCCACAAAGTTCACCGAGTCAGGATTTGCTCCACAACACTCAGCTGAGTGCTCACTGCTCCCGCACAATTCACACCAAATCTGTTGTACTACATTCACTGGGGCTTGAGTCTGGTTCATTGTCATGTTACTGAAGTGGGTGTTGAGTTGATTCTGTAAAGCAGTTATCTGTGCAGCAGTAGTTGTAAAACCATCCACTTCTAGAACTCCTGCTGCTTTCCTTGTCCCTCCTCTTGATGAATCAGCATTCCACTCCGGATTGCCTTGCGAAATACAGCTCAACAAGGTATACAGCTCCTCATAAGTTTTCTCCAGCGCTTGTCCCCCAGCTACTGAGTCTAGCAATATTTTTGTATGGGGTTCCAAACCCTCTATAAAAGTGTGCACCAACACATCATTGGATTGATGATGATGAGGACAATCCCGCAACATGGACTTGAATCTCTCCCAAGCCTGATATAGATTCTCTCCCTCTCTCTGTTTGAAACTTAGAATTTGACTTCTAAGTCTTGCTGTTTTACCGGAGGGAAAAAATCGTATCAAGAATTTCCTTGCAAGATCATCCCACGTAGAGATAGAATTAGGTGGCTCAGCTTTCAACCACCTCTTGGCTTCTCCCAATAGTGAAAATGGGAACAATGTAAGCCTGACATAATCTGATGACACTCCAGCGGGGATGTAAGTGTCACTTATCTCCAATAAATTTTGGAGATGCTGTTGTGGATCCTCATGAGGGAGACCTGTAAACTGTCCGCTGGTGTGCAACAATTGCACCATGTTTTGTTTGAGCTCGAACCTCCCTCCTGGCTCAGGTTTGCGGATGCTAGATGTGACATTATTAGCATGTGGGATTGCCACCTCGCGAACCGGCCGAGCTGCTACTTCCTCGGGCACTAACATTGCCCGTACTACTGGTGGATTCTGTTGTTGCTCCATGATTGTTTGTCTGAGTGACTGCAGCTTTCTTTCTAGAGCTTCTCTCCGTTGACGATGAAATAATCTTTCAGGCTCTAAATACGAGTCCACCAGCTCCTTGTCTCTTGCCACTGTTCAACAGAGATTAAATCTGCAAAATACAGGCTAAGACCAAGTTGTCAACACTAAGAAAATAAAAATATAGTAAATTAACACTTAAGAAAAATTCACCAGTTGCCAGTTCCCCGGCAACGGCGCCAAAAACTTGTTCGGCTGTCTGCTTTGGGTATAAAGCTACACGCAAGTGCACGTAGTCGAACAAGTAGTAAAGTGGCTTAAGTAAGCCAAGTATCGATCCCACAGGGACTGGGATAAGGTAACAATCTGCTCAAGTGTACTATATTTTAATTCTAACAATGAAGACAACAGTGTAACCAAGAGTTAGATATTTTGGGTTCTAATTTTTATGCTAAGTCTAAAACGAGTATCTAATGTGAGTCTGAACTATGAATGTGAGCATACTGAGGTTAATTGAACATGTAAAGAAATTAATTATCGATATAATTTGGTTAACCTTTCCTCCGGTTGCTAGTCAAAAACTAATGTCAATGGATTAAAACTCTCGTATTTAACCCAACTTAAGAATCATGAACCGCCCACCTACATTTCTGTGATTAAACGAAATTCATGTTCTAGCCATACAAACCCGGTTCCTAAATTGACTAATACGACTTTCAGGTATATTTCTATCCTGAAGGTAAATCAATTCTCAATTTTCCCAAACTAAGAAAAGATCATATCCTATTAATTCACAACTTTCCAATTTCTTGCTCTCTCGAGTGAAACAGGACTTTTTAAATATACATTAACATAGGTCACACATTAATGTAGTAAGAACAAGAATCAATAGAACAACCATGGAAGAAAAGATGAGAAACCAACTTAATCAACAATCACATTTCAATACAATTGTTCTTAACCTCAGCAAGAAGAGGAATTAGCCACTCATTTGTGGATTAAACATCGTTAAATGAGTGTTTAACATACAAGCAATTGAATTAAAGAAGAAAGAGATAGAGAAAAACCCTGATAATTTCGTCCCCTCAACTGCCTGTAACCCACGTTCTTGCTCCACCAAGTCAGAATAATTAAAAATGAACCTAAGTGTTCTATTTATACTAGTGGGAATTTTTTCCGGAATAACAAGCAACGTGTCACGGAGTGCACCGCGGAGCACTGCCTCCGTGACACGCCACAGACGCGGAGGCTCACTGGAAATGGACTGTCCAGGTAATAAAGCCCAACGTGGCACAGCGTGCAACGCGGGGCTAGGCCACCGTGCCACGGCCCCAACGCGCACCCACACTGCAAATTGCCAAAAATTCCCTAGCCAGGCAGAAGGCCTCCGCGATGGCAGCGTGACACGGCTCCATCACGGAGCCCCTTTAATTCTTGTCGTCCAATGCTTTGTCCTTGGCTAATCATCCGAGTCCATCCCCGATCTTTCCCAACATGCATTTTAGCTTCACAAAATTACATTTCACCTGCAAAATAATGCTAATCATGTTGGTTAGTATAAATTCATATTTTATTAACAATCACATGAGAATGCATAAACATTGCTAGATAAACAAGGCTAAAATGACACATTTAAGTATTGCTTGGGCATATAAAATTGCCCAAGATCAGCCTTTCATACACCTAGAATTTTTAGTAGATTCGGAACATCTTGTATTTCAAAAATGGGAAATAAGAGCTCTTTTCAAGTCTAAAGTGAATTAACTAGTTTAAAAGTTTGAATTCTAGAAATAAGTTTTCATATGTATTTCCTTCTAAGTGATAAAATAAGTTAAGTTATCATCTCAAAGTATTTCTCTAATTCATTTTTAAACTTCTACCCTAAAAACAAGTTATATTTCAGCTACAAACATGTTTTAAATTCGCCGGTAACCACATTTGCGGATTTTTTAAAGTGCCTAACACCTTCTTTAAGAAATCATTTGAACCCTTACTCGGACTCTGGTTTTAAATAAAGGTTTTCTAAAATGCCTTTTAAAATAAATGATTTCCTAATTTTCATAATAATTAGGTGGTGACTCTGTCTTTTTCACAAAATCGCCAAGTTATGGAACGGTTTCGAACGCGAGTTTGAAAACGGATCCTAACATGTGTTGTACACAATTGTGAGATGCAAGTGTTGTAAATTTGAAGCATGTTTAGCAATTGTATAACTTTATTTGAGACACCTAGACTCTTGAATATTGACTTTGTGTGCTTGAAAGCTAAATCTTGATTTCCTGTGATTAGATGAGTTAAGAGTCTACTGAATCTGTCTTGAATTGATCATGTGCCCTGAGTGTGAGGATATTGTATATTCCATGCCATTATGTAGTGTCTAGAACTTGCCTAGTGTATATACAAAACGAAATAAGGGATGTTAATTATATTTGATGATTTAAGAATTTCTTTAAATGAGCCTAATTTTTTATCCATCGCTTTATCTACCTTGATATATGATCCTAGTTAGCCTCGTTGAGTATTTAGCCTATTATTTGCTAGCCACAATATAAGCTTAATTCTTTCTTTTCAATAGCCTTGAATTTGATCCAAAACTCCTAAGTGTTGAAGTGAAAAATGCAAAAGATTTAAGGAGTGATAAGTTGGAAAAAGAAGGAAAATAGTGATTGTGGGAGTTGAAGAAAAGAGTAGAGGTGCACTTGGTTGAAAATGCATAAATATTGGTAGGGAGTAAGATAACAAAAGAAGAAAAAATTGCTTTAGTACTCCTTATTAATAAGCTAAGTGTGTCGAAAGAAATGGGGAAACAAAAGAGGAAATTGATGAGTGAAACGCATAAAGGTAAAGTAAGAGAAGAGATGTCCATAATGAAATTATGATGTATTAAAAGCACTTAGGGAAGATAGTCACTATTAATGGCCAGAATAGTACCTACCCGTCCCTTAGCTTACATTACAACCTGATAAGTCCTACTTGATCTCACTTCCAAACGCTCCTAAATTAGTGGAGTAAAACACTAAGGACAAGCTTATGGGTCATGAGAATTCCTTGTGAGAGTGAGCGTAAGTCCTATTTCTATACCCTTGTTTATGTAATTTGAAAAATTAAGAGTGAAAATGGGTATCTCTCTTATTATGAGGGCACATGTTTGAGGAAGGATAAAATTCATATCGGACTTCTTGAGTGGTTAATTTGCATGAGCTTGCCGAGTTTGAGAGTCGATTCTTGAGGCTAGGAAATCTTAACTTAGCTTTATGTGATTTCAATGGTTATATAGTGCATGCTCTATTTTAAACCTGCGATCTGAAACAATCAGTGTAGCCTTAACTTGAGTCGTCTTGCTTCAATGGGTTATAGGTGAGTCCTTCATGTGCATGAGATGTAATAGAGTGTTCAAGGATGAACAAGACTTTAAGTGTGGGGTAGTGATCTTGGGAATGTTTGTCACACCCCGCCTTGGGAGGCATGACTGGCACCTGGTGCCCTACTAGGACCAGAACTACTAAGCTGACTGAGCCTAAGCACCTCTGGTATAGGGTTGACTCTAACTCTAGAATCAAGAAAACAACGGGCTATATAGCGGTTGTAAATACAACCCCCGGCTGACAAGGCCTATAGCCACCTATGAAAAGAAACAGCTAACCAGAGACAAACAATCATAGGGAGTCCTATGCGGGCTGACAAGGACACCATGATGTCTAGTTATAACTGAAAAGTAAAATCAGATGCTAAACTGAACAATGACCGATAAGGCCACCAATCAACAACTAAATAGGGCCCCACATGACCATCACACATAATCTAAAACATATATGGGCCCCATACGACCGATATCATCTAACTACAGGGAAGTAACACAATCTGAAAGCCTATAGGAGTAATAAGATGGTCGGGACAGGGCCCCGGCCTACCCATACTGTACAAACAAAAGAAGTAAACCTCTATCACACAAGCTCCGGAAGAAGGGAGCTGACGGTTCTGTACGGCTGATTGGAACTTCGAGGGACCTGCTCCTCGTCTATTTGTACTTTCAGGCAAGTAATGCAGCGCCCCAGAAGAGGGCGTCAGTACCACAGGTACTGAATATGTAAGGCAGTAACTTTAAATGACTAAAAGTAGGAAGTAAAACTGACAATAACTAAAGTAAAGAAAATGGACTAAAGATGACTGAAGTAGTGAAATCAGGGCTAAACATAACTGTAATAAGGAGGGTAGGGGTCATACCTAACAAACGAGGTGTAGTAACTATCAGTAACTAAAGCAAACATAAACCTTACCTGGCCCCCATAAGCCGGAAGGTACAATCAGTACAGAGTAACCCACTTGGGCCCCCGTAAGTCCTAGTGAGTACACCTCAATCTATATACCCTTATCCAGGTCATACTGAGTCAACTACCAGCTATAAGCGTCCTGTCGATCCCCTGGGTCTGCAACTGGACCTGCTCGGCCCCTGACTGTAGTTGCGTTTGAGTCTGGAGGACTCCTGATATCTACACCCCAGGAGTAAACGCTCGACGGGGGTGTGTATAAGGCCAACCACGGCATATGAGGATCTGGATCCCCATCTTCGTCCCTTGCGGACGGCATGCCGCTCCGTAGAGCGACGTATCCTCGCCCTTGGCGGGCGGCGACACAGCTATTAACCCTGGGGTGGTCACGGAAGCTATACAGGTATAATTCAGCCCAAAACAATACAAATTATGAGCCTCAACTGACAACACAACTAGACATGATAACATACTCCTAACATGCTTTACTGGGATTCATACTGGACTACTATGCTGAAGAAACTAACTTGCCGAAAGAAAATGCCTTAAAATACCTCGTTCGTTGTTTACCAATTAATTGGAGAGTTTCGGCTCGTGTTCAATTTTCCTTCTCAACTATAATCATATTAACAAAAGAATAGGGCTACTTTATTACTATATTCGAAGAATACAATGACTTATATGTATATATACTGACTATACTTCAACTTATCGAAAGACGATCAAAAAATCATAATTTCTCAGGAATCTAGAAGGGAGAAATACTTACTTTAGGCACGTGATCGTATTGACACTAGTTTGGAACAATTCCATCAACTTGAGCTCGGCGGTACGATGATTTGCCAGGCGTATTTCACGAAAATAACTCCGCAGTGATGCTCTCTGCTGCCTTATACTTCTCTACCCAGAGTTAATATAGATTTGGATAATGTTTAGCGGCGTAATCGGATGATTTCCCAATGTTTTCCTCGGTTTCCCTCTGTTCTGGCCATGAATATGTGAATAATGATCTAACTTCTAAGTGTGAGGCCTTTATATACTTGAGGCGGCAGACAAGGCAATGTGGCACTCTGTCAGTCGCGCTAATTCTACTCCGTGCCACTTTGGATAATGCGGAGGGGGCTACTCCGTGCCACTTTTCCCCTCTGGGCAACTTGGTTTGGCCTTCTCCCGTGAAATCCCGACTTTGCACTTGTTCGGCCTTTCCCCAGGCCCCTTCTTCGTACATATGGAACTCTAAAACTCTTAACCAACATACAAATAGGCCGACTAAATGTTAGAAACTTACGGGCTGTAACAATGTTCAAGTGCCAAAGTGCTATTTTATAACGTAATTCTAGCCATGTTTGTTAATTTAATCAATTACATTCTCATGTGATTTGGTATATTTATGTGCAAAAACTAACCAATGTGATTAGCCCTTGTTTTGTAGGTGTAAAATGCTTAAAAGGGACTGAATATGATGGTTAAAGCTTACGGAATAAGCTCGAAATAAAGGTCAAAGGAGTTGCATGATGTCGCACAAGTGTATGCACATGCCGAGCCGCACGCCATGCAGCACGTGCAGCACGCTGAGCACCGTGCCACGGCAAGGCAGCTGCGCGTTCAGCAGGGTGCCACGCCCAGCATCTGCGCACGCGAGGCATGCCATTCCAGTGAAGTCGCGTGATAGGCCCGTGCCATGCCCAAGCTGCTCCGCGTTCAGCAACGTGCCACGGCAGGCAACGCAAGGCCATCGCCAACAACATGCCAAATCCAGTAGTTGCGCAATACCTCCATGTCATGGAGGTAATCTGCCGCGATGGGTAGCGTGACACTGAGGCAGTTCCTCCTGGGACAATTTTTGCAAAATTCTCATTTACTATAAATTGAACACTTGGTTATACTTTTTATTTTATCATGAAATATTTTTGGAGAGACGGAAATGAGCGAAGGGAGAACAAAGGAAACTCTACCTAGGGTTCAAAACCTTTCATTCTCTTTTACCATTTTTGTAAGTACTTTACTTTAAACATGTTTATGAGTAATTGTATAAACATGAGTGGCTAAAATCCTTCTTCTAAGGTCGAGGCCACATGATATGAATATAATTGTTTGATTTTCATCTTTGGTTCGAGTTTTAGTTGTTGTTTTGTCTTGCATTCTTAATCATTGTTGTTTTTATGCTTGATCACCATGAAAATGAACTTGTTAAACTTAGGCAAAAGCTCAAAAGAGTAACCCTAGGTTAGAACAAAAGAATGAAGGGAGCAAGTTCTTGTCTTTACAATAAGATTCGCGGTTAGGATAGAAATTATACCTAATTTGCCTTGCTTGGTTAATAAAATGAGAAGATAGCTAGACACCGATTTAGATTGTCACAACACCGCTCATAGAAGTAATTATGAAGCTAAGTAAGGCTAAATGATTAGAGGTACGAAAGTCCATAATCAAGGGTATAAACCCCATAAACCACACCCATCGTGATACATTGCTCACAAATTAGGACGTCACATCCCCGCTCAACGATGTAGGTGTGAGACTAGTTTGTTGTGTTTAGAGGCTTGAGAGACCATGAACACTGCACATTAACTCTGTGAGACAACAACTGAAATTTATATACTTGAACCATTGTGAATTGTAGCATTGCATGATTGTTAGGCCTTAACTCTAGATACTTCTTATTATTGTTTCCTGAGTACTTTGTGATCATAACTTAGATTTAGTTTAAACAACCGAAATATCTACAATCAACACTAGTGAAATTTAATATAGCACTCGAACTTGAATATTCGCTAAAATAAGTCTAGTCCCTATGGGTTTGACATCCGACTCTTAAAAGAGTCATTGTATTACTCGTACGACTACGTACGCTTGCACGTGCACTAGAGCGCAACACTTGGTCCCTTCCACAGCCTGCAACTGTGAAAAATCCAGAGGATTTCTTGCCCACATGAACAAGAAAAAACTATAGAAGTTTCTATTGGGATTGAATGACTTATATCAACAGGTTAGGAGTCAAATTCTGTTATTGAATACTTTACCTAATGTTAATCAAGCTTATGCTATAGTGATTAGTGATGAAGGTCAAACGGCTGTAGGTTCAACCAGTGGAATTCTTGGTTTGAACTCCATGATTAAGAGTAGTCTTGATCCAATGACAATGTATACAAAGTCTGGATCCAGTAATGCTGGTGATAGTTCAAGGTTCAAGAAGAATTTCAATCTTATATGTGAGTTCTGTAAATGTAAAGGACATAGAAAGATCAATGCTACAGATTGGTAGGATATCCTGCTGATTTCACGTTCAAAAAGAAAGTGAGTAGGAGCTACAATGGTTCTGCTAATAATGTGATTGACAATCATGCTGGTGAATCTCATGTTTCACAAGCCAAATGCTCTTATGGTATGAATACTAATGTACCAAGTTTTGATCATTTCATAAATCACAGTAGTCAAATGGGAAAAACACAGAATGTTCAAGCTTCCAGAATAATGACCAATTATGATAGGAATTCTAAATAACTGCTCCATGGGTGCATATTTACAAAAGATCAATTTGATTAAATCATATAAATGCTTGGGCACATAGGTACAACAAGTGTGCAAGATAATGATGTAGCCAACATAGCAGGCAAATATTACTTGTTTCTGAATATAGTTATGTTTGGATAGTTGATACTAGGGCTACAAACCATATGGTTTCCCATCTAAACTTGTTGAACAAAAGGTCAGTGATTCAACCTAAAAATTCAAGAAAAGTGTATTTGCCAAATGGTGATGTGGCTCGAGTGACTCATTTAGGTTCCAGTTCTATATCTGCCAAAAGTGTTATTACCAATATGTTCCATATTCCTCAATTCAAATATAATCTAATGTCTGTGAGTAAAGTAATGAAAGAGCTAGGCTGCTTAATTACATTCTTCCCTCATTTTTTTATTTTTCAGGAACTTTTTAGTGGGAAGGTGAGGAAGATTGGTAAAGAGGAAGGTGGTTTGTATCTGTTGTTGAATCATCTAACACAAGTTATCAACAAGGATACTGCTCTTGAAGTAACAAATTCTCGGGATGGTAAATCAGAAGCTGCATGTGTGAATATAGAGTTGTGGCACAAGAGGCTTGGACATGTGTCTTCTATGACTTTGAACAAGATGTTTTTTTACAAATAAACAAGTTGTTAGTAGTTTGGTAGACAAGTATATATTCTGGCCTAAAGCTAAACAAACAAGGATAAAGTTTTCTAGTGGTAGTACCAAAAGTATTAATAGTTTTGATTTGTTACATCTTGATCTTTGCGGTCCTTATAAATCAACAACTTTGATGGAAATAGATATTTTCTTACTATTGTAGATGATTATACTAGATTGACTTGGGTGTTATTGTTAAAACAGAAAACAGAAATGCGTGTCTCTCTTTAGATTATCTTTCAGTTTGTGAAGAATCAGTTTGAGAAGGTAGTAAAGACAATAAGATCAGACAATGGTACAGAGTTTGTTAACTCTGTATGTGATGAGTTGTTTAAACAAATAGGAATAGTGCATCAGAGATCATGCCCATATACCCCTCAGCAAAATAGAGTAGCTAAGAGGAAACATAGGCATATTTTGGAGGCCACAAGAGCGTTAAGGTTTCAAGCACATATATCTTTGAAATTTTGGGGACATTGTGTGTTAGCTGCAGTATATCTGATAAACAGACTTCCAAGCAATGTATTAGAGGGTCAATGTCCTTATGAAAGGATGTATGGTAAGAAGCCTATGTTAAGTCATCTCAGAGTATTAGGTTGTCTTTGCTTTGCAAAAATTCTAACAGAGAATGATAAGCTTATGTATAGGTCAAAGACAGCAGCGCACATGGGGTATTCTGAAACTCAAAAGGGATATCTTTATATGATCTGCTTCATAGGACTTTCTTTGTTAGTAAAAATGTTATTTTCAAATAAAAAAGTTTTCCTTTTGCTACTATGCAGGAAACTAGCAGTGAGAACATTTTTGTAGAAACTTTACATGACTCAGAAGTTATGTTCAGTACCTAAATGATCATGCTAATGATACCAGACATTCCAGAGTGGATAATTAGATAGACGTAATTCCTCAACATGACAGTCTGGTAACTGATGAAGGTCGTAGGTCTCATAATCAAGGAGTAAAATCTCAGTTAGGCTGTATGAATGAGGAAAAAGTTGATACTAGTCAGGATGTTATTTTGCCTATGCCTGATATTCCTCTACCAATAATTGAGCATAGAAGGTCAGAAAAGGAAAAACAAGCTCCCAAATGGATGAAGGATTTTGTATCCTTAAATATAGAGACAAATGTTCAATATCCATTGTGTAATTATGTAAGCTATAGTCACTTATTAGCTGCTTATCAAACATATATAAACGATACTTCCAAAATCACTGAGCCTACTTCCTATCATAAGGAAGTAAAAGATCCTAGATGGGTTGAAGCTGTGAAGACTGAAATTCAAGCTCTTGAGAGAAATGAGACTTGGGAACTCTCAGAACTACTTGCTGGGAAAAATCCCATAGGATGTAGGTAGATTTATAAAATTAAATATAAATTTATAGGTGAGATTGAGAGGTTTAAAGAAAGATTGGCAGCTAAAGGGTATAGCCAACAAGGAAACCTTTTCTCCCGTAGTTAAAATGGTGATAGTAAAGGAATATTGTATCAATTACTACCTCAAAACAATGTCATATCCATAAAAAAATCCCTGTATAGGATCAAGCAAGCCCTAAGGTAGTGGAATCACAAGCTCACTGAGGTGTTGACAAGGCTGAAATTTAAACAAAGTCAGTATGATTAATCTTTGTTTGTTAAGAAATCAACTAAAGGAATAGTTATACTTCTAGTATATGTGGATGATATTCTCATTACAGGAAGTAGTTTAAAACTGATTGAAGGTACAAAAGAGGCATTGCAGAAGGCTTTCAAGATGAAGGATCTTGGAGAGTCAAAATACTTCCTAGGGATTGAATGAAGCCGGAATTGCTAGTAATCGTCGGTCAGCCATACGATGGTGAATTCATTCCCGGGCCTTGTACACACGGCCCATCACACTATGGGAGCTGGCCATGCCCGAAGTCGTTACCTTAACTTCTATTTTCCATATCCAAGGATGGTATCAATATGAACCAGAGAAAATATACACTTGAGCTGATTTCTGAGGTTGGTTTGTTAGCTGCTAAACCAGCAATGACCCCAATTGATACTAATATCAAGTTAACTTCTAAGAAGCATGATGATCATGTTACTCTATCTCAAGGTAATTGTGAAGATCCTTTGGTAGATCAGACTTCTTATCAAAAACTAGTAGGAAACCTGCTCTATTTGAACATGACCAGACCAGATATTTTCTTTAGTGTGTAGACCTTGAGTCAGTTTCTACAACAACCAAAAAAAATCTTATATGGATGCTGCTTAAGAGTGGTAAAATATCTAAATAAGCAACCAATGTCTATTATTTCCAAGTAATTCAACCAGTTGTGTAACTACATACTGTGATGCAGACTGGGTTGCATGCCCTTTTACCAGGAAGTCTGTTGCAGGGTATATGATCAAACTTGGTGAGTCTTTAGTTTCCTGGAAGGCAAAGAAAAAGACTACTGTGTCAAGAAGCTTGATCTTGGGCAGATTTATATGCCCAAGTGATACTCAAAAGTATCATTTTCACCTTGTTTATCCATCAATGTGTATACATTTTCATGTATTAGGCAATAAAATGTGAATTTATACTAACCAACATGATTAGCATTGTTTTGCAAGTAAAATGGGATTTCGGGAAGCTAAAATGCATGTTGGATGATATCGGAGTTGGACTTGGATGCGAGCAAGGGAAAAGGCATTGGACAACATGAAATAAAGGGGCTCTGCGATGGAGCCGTGTCACGCTGCCATCGCGGAGGCATTCTGCCTGGATGGGGAAAATTCACCCAAATTCCAGTGGAGGTCCGCGTTTGCTCCGTGGCACGGAGCCAGTGCTCCGCGATGCACGCCGTGCCACGTTGAGCCTGAATTCCTGGACCCCCAGTTCCAGTGAGGGTCCGCGTTCATGGCGTGTCACAGAGGCAGTGCTCCGCGATGCACTCCGTGACACGTTGCTCATTATTCCGGGAAAAATTTCCAGCAGTATAAATAGAACACTTAAGTTCATTTTTCATAATTCTGACTTGGTGGAGCAAGGACGTGGGTTACAGGCAGTTGAGGGACGAAAAGTTTAGGGTTTTTTCTCTCTTTCTTTCTTCTTTAATTCAATTACTTGTATGATTAACACTCATTTTATGATGATTAATCCACAAATGAGTGGCTAATTCCTCTCCTTGCTGAGGTTATGAACAATTGTGATGAAATTTGATTATTGATTCTATGGTTTTTCATCTTTTCTTCCATGTTGTTCTATTAATTCTTGTTTCTAATGCATTAGTGTGTGGCCTACATTAATGTACATCTAAAAAGTCCGGTTTCACTCAAGAGAGCACGAAATTGGAAAGTTGTGAATTAATAGGATATGTTCTTTACTTGATTTGGGAAAATTGGGTCTTGATTTGCTTTCAGGACAAAAATATACCTGAAAGTCGTATTAGTCAATTTAGGAACCGGAATCGTATGGCTAGGACATGAATTGCATTTGATCACAAAAATGTAGACGGATGGTTCGTGATTCTTAAGTGAGGTTAAATACAAGAGTTTTAATCTCTTGGCAAATGTTCTTGGCTAGCAACAGGAAGAAAAGATTAACCAATTTATGATGATAATCAATTTCATTACATGTTCGTTTAACCTCAGCATGCTTTCATTCATAGTTCAGATTCAAAGTAGATAATTGTTCTTAGTTTTAGTATAAAAATTTATAAAACAAACTATCAACTTTTTGGTTACATTGTTGTCTGCATTTTCAGAAGTAAATTATAGTATACTTGAGCAAATTGCACTTAATCCAAGTCTCTGTGGGATCGATACTTGGCTTACTAAAGTCACTTACTACTTGTTCGACCACGTGCACTTGCGTGTTGTTTTGTATACCCACAAACACCCGAACAAGTTTTTGGCGCTGTTGCCGGGGACTTGGCAATTGGTGAATTTGTTTTAAGTGTTAATTTACTGTATTTTTTTATTTTTCTTAAGTGTTGACAACTTGGTATTAGCCTGTATTTTGCAGACTTAATTGCTGTGAACACTGGCAAGAGACAAGGAGCTGGTGGAATCTTATATAGAGCCCGAAAGAATATTTCACAGTAAACGAAGAGAAGCTCTACAAAGAAAGCTGCAGTTGCTCAGACAGACGATCATGGAGCAACAACAGAATCCACCGGTAGTAAGGGCAGTGTTAGTGCCCGAAGAAGCAGCAGCACGGCCGATTCGCGAGGTGGCAATCTCACATGCCAATAATGTTACATCAAGTATCCGCAAACTAGAGCCTGGAGGGAGATTTGAACTCAAACAAAATATGGTGCAGTTGTTGCACACAAGCGGGCAAATTACCGGTCTCCCTCATGAAGATCCACAGCAGCATCTCCAAAATTTTTTGGACATAAGTGACACTTACATACCCGCTGGAGTGTCACCAGACTATGTCCGGCTTACATTATTTCCATTCTCATTACTAGGAGAAGCCAAGAGGTGGTTGAAAGCTGAGCCACCAAATTCTATTTCTACGTGGGATGATCTTGCACGGAAATTCTTGATAAGGTTTTTTCCCTCTGGTAAAACAACAAGACTTAGAAGTCAAATTCTAAGTTTCAAATAGAGGGAGGGAGAAAATTTATATCAAGCCTGGGAGAGATTTAAATCCATGTTGTGGGACTGTCCTCATCATCATCAGTCCAATGATGTGCTGGTGCACACATTTATTGAGGGTTTGGAACCCCACACCAAAATATTGCTAGACTCAGCAGCTGGAGGGCAAGCGCTGGAAAAGACTTATGAGGAGATGTATACCTTGTTGAACCGGATTTCATAGGGCAATCCAGAATGGAATGCTGATTCATCACGAGGTGGGACAAGGAAAGCAGCAGGAGTTCTTAAAGTGGATGGGTTTACAGCTATCGCTGCACAGATAGCTGCATTGCAAAATCAATTGAACAACCACTTCAGCAACATGACATTGAACCAGCCTCCAGCTCCAGTTAATGCAGTACAGCAGATGTGGTGTGAAGTGTGTGGAAGCAGTGAGCACTCAGCTGAGTGTTGTGGAGCCAATCCTGACTCGGTAAACTTTGTGGGTAATGCACAAAGAAATCACCAGCAGTATGGTAGTAGCTACAATTCAAATTGGAGGAATCATCCTAATTTCTCATGGGGTAGCAACAACTATCAAGGCCAAAGTTCGGGTCAGGGTGTGCAAAGGAACCAAGGAGGGCAACAAAACTACCAAGCTCAATTCAGAAACAACAATGCACCTCCTCCACCACCATCACCCAGCATTGAGGAGATGTTCAAGACCATGATAGCTAACCAAGCTCAATTGCAGGCTGACTATGTGAAATTGGCAGCCGAAGTGAAAAACAATCAGTTAGCTACCAAGGCACTTGAGTATCAATTTGGGAAATTTGCTAGTGCCCAAAATACAAGGCCTAGAGGAGGACTACCGAGCGACACGGATCCCAATCCCAAGCAGGTAAATGCAGTGACCACAAGGAGTGGTTTGCAGCTGAAAGAGGTGGAACCAGAAAGACCACCTCAACATTCGGGAGCAGCAGAAGTTGAGAGGGAGCAAAGTTCTGAAAGGGGGAAAACCAAAGAAGCTGAATCAGAAAGACCTCCACCCCCGTTCCCTCAACGACTCAAGAAACACAAGGAGGAGGCGTGTTTCAAGAAATTCATGGAGGTGCTTAAACAGGTACATGTTAATTTACCTCTTGTTGATGTCTTGTAGGGAGTGCCTAAATATGCCAAGTACATAAAGGACATCGTGGCCAACAAAAGTCGGTTGACTGAGTATGCTACGGTGGCTCTAACGGAGGAGTGCACTTCCCGGATTCAAAACAGACTGCCCACAAAGCTAAAAGACCCTGGGAGTTTTACTATTCAGCTTACTATTGGGCAGAGCATCCGAGCTCGTGGATTGTGTGACTTGGGAGCGAGCATAAATCTGATGTCGTCTTCGGTATTCAGAAAGTTGGGTCTAGGGAGTCCTAGACCCACAACGGTAATCTTGCAGTTGGCGGATCGATCCTTAGCCAGATCGGATGACATTGTTGAGGACGTTCTGGTGCAAGTTGGCTCCCTAATTTTCCCGGAAGATTTTGTCGTGCTGGAATTTGAACCAGACGCGGAAGTCCCATTTATTTTGGGGCGTCCCTTCTTGGAAACTGGGAAAGCACTAATCGACGTAGCTGCGGGGCAACTCACAATGCGAGCACATTGTTACACCCCGTAGAATTCCCGGCACTTAGATGACCTATTCGCACGTTGGTTAAGTATATTTGAAGGCCATACGTGCTAGGGAAAGGCCCGGGAAAAGATCGGACGAGAAACCCGTCGAAACCATCGCGGGAGGAGCCAGGCAGAGCCCCTCCGCGATGGCAGCGTGTCACGGAGGTGAGGCCTCCGCGATGGCTCTGTGACACGTTGCCCAAGTTCAGGCCCAAGTATATAAAGCCCCCACTTCGGTTTAAAATCATATTATACTTATAAATTTCCAGAGAAACGCAGTGAAGCTGAGGAAGACGAAGAAAATTAAATATTTTCGTCCGATTGCGCTGCCAAATGCCGTCCAAACTCAAATTAATCCCAGATACCCGAGTATTTAGCAACAGAGAGCATTTCTACGGAATTAGTTTCGCGAAATACGGCCGACGAATCGGCGAGCCACCGAACTAAAGTAAGTAGAATTGCTCTAAATTAATGTCTATGTGTTCCTAGCTGAGAAGTGAATACTTCTCCCTTCTGGGCCGCTGAAAAATAGCGAGTTTTTGACCGTCTTTCGATAAGCCTAAGTTTAGGCTATAAACTATATCGAAAATAACGTTGCTCTTTACAATACAGCTGTATTTAGTATTAATTAACGTATTTATGAATGCAGTTGGGAGAAAATAGTTGAAGTACCGGCCGAGCCCCGTCCGACGGACGAATAATTCAAAGACAAGGTATGTAAAGTTAGTTCCTTCGGCAAGTTAAGTAATATCAGTATAGTGTAATAAATTACGGACCAGTAGAATGTTCAGAAGTCGAGTATTGCGTTATTATGAATATTGGTACGGTGTGAGAAATATTGGGTTGTAATGTATATGAAACCTATCAGTATGATACAGATTCTAACGCAAGTATTAGAGATTGCCCAGTATACTCAGTATGTAATGTGATATGCCATGTCAGGATATGGTTGTATTCAGTTGAAACCCCGTATAGTAATGCAATACCCGTAAAGCACTTCAGAAATAGAATAGCAGGCTAAAATGAAGTTCAGAAAGCATGTTAGGATTAGTAAATCATGTTACTATAGAAAGTCAGTATACAGCGTAGTTCAGTAGAAAGATTATATTCGTACATACATATATAGTACTTCCAGCCTCAGCATGTATTAAGTATGTACTTATTTCTATCACTAGTCCAGCATATAGTGTATACAGAAACTTAGTAAACAGCAGAGTTTTCACTAGAAACATTATCTTATATAGCATTTGCCCAGTACAGCCGGCAGGAGACTATATTCATATTTATATATCTTTACCTGCCTCAGCACGTATTAAATACGTACAGATTACTATCATTAGCCCAGCATGTAATATATATGATACTTTACCCTTATTAGCCTCAGCATGTGAGATACACAGACAGTATTACCAGTTGAGACCGTTGTATTGTTTGGGGTTGGATTACCTAGCACCCATGACCGCCCAGGGTTAATAGCTGTATCGACTCGTCCACCAGAGGACTAGGATACGTCACTCTACGGAGTGGCATGCCGTCCCGCCAGGGGACGAAGATGGGATGCTAGTTTTTCCCCATATTTGTGCCTTGATCGGCCCTTACACACCCCAGTCGAGCGGATACGCCCGGGTGCAGATTCAAGAGTCCTCCGGACTCAAATGCAGTTATAGTCAGGGGCTCAGCGAGCCCAAGTGCATACCCAGGGGACCGGCAGGATGCTTACAGCCAGTATAGGAGATGGGATGACTGGGGTAGGGGTATAGATTCTGTGTTGATTGTACCTCCCGGCTTATGGGGGCCGGGTAAGGTTGTGTATGCCATGTTACGTTATGTATGTTATGTTATATTACAGTAGATACAAGCAGATTAGTAGTAGAATGATACGTCTGCAGGTATGACTCCTACTCCCTTCAGTATGATTAAGAACAGGTACGATCTACACCATCAGACAGTTAATCTACTCCTTCTTATTTCGGTTTTGACAGTTATGTTATTGATTTCAGATATCCCTTCAGTTCTTACAGATTCAGTTATCTCCTACTATTCAGAATTTTTAGTTATATTACTTGTATTCAGCTGTATTCAGTTTTCTTTACATACTCAGTACCAGCGGTACTGACGCCCAGTGGGGCGCTGCATTACTTGCCTGCAGGTACTCTTAGACGAGCTGGCGATTCTACGTGACTTTCGGTCAGCGGTTGAGTATTTAGCTCCTGTCATCCGGAGACTGAATTTCTAGAGGTGTAGTTCAGTTCCTTTTATTGTACAGTACGGGTAGGTCGGGGCCCTGTCCCGATCATTTCTATTATTCTTCTTAGAGGCTTGCAGTCTGTATATATTCCCTGTGGTCAGATGAGCCGGTCGTGTGAGGCCGTGCAGTTGTATAGTTGCCTTTACTCTTTCTTTCTTTTGTAATGGCCGTGTGGGGCCATAGTTTGCCAGTAGTGGTGACCTTGCCGGTCACGTAGCTTTTCAGTATGTTATGTTTGAGTTACAGATAACTAGACAGCGTGGTGGTCTTGTCGGCCCGCATAGGTTCCCCTGAATTGACATGTTTCTGGTCAGCTGTTAGTACAGGTACAGGAGGCTATAGGCCAATAGGCCGGGGGCTGTGTTTACAGCCGTTATATAGCCCTTTGGTTCCAGAAATATGAGTTTGAGCCAGCCAGGCACCAGATGTGCCCAGGCTTAACGGTCCAGCAAGTCAGGTCCTAGTAGGGCACCAGGTGCCAGTCGTACCCCCCAAGGTGGGGTGTGACAAACTTGGTATCAGAGCAGGTCGTATCCCAGGGAGTTTGCAAGCCGTGCTAAGTAGAGTCCTGTCCATGGATGTGTTGTGCACCACATACTATGGGTAGGAGGCTGCAAGGCATGATAGGATGGTTGTCTTTTATTCTGATTCAGTCGTGCTATAGAGCGGTACAGTATAGGGTTGATTCCCTAAAATCTTACCATATTCTTTGGTTACAGATAATGTCAGACCAGCGCCATCCTATTACAGGTCGGAACTTAGACATTGCAGCAGGAGAAGGCACCAGCAGGATGCCTCCCCCTCATTTGGAGACAGCCCGATCAGAGGGCACTACAGAGGCATCATCCCAGCCTCCTTAGCAGTCTCCACCACGTCAGGAGCCACTTGGGGCGACATTACCTTCAGTAGCCCCTATATTGACTCCTTCTGACCAGGAGGTTAGGAGTGCTGTAGTTCTGTTAGCACAGATGATGGCTGCTCAGCGTCAGCCAATGCCATCTACAGTTGCAGAATCATCAGGAGGGCCCGGTAGTTCGAGGGTCCGAGAGTTTTTAGCCCTGAATCCCCCACAGTTCACAGGCACGGACCGAACAGAGGACCCCCAGGATTTTCTGGATTAGATGCAGAGAATCTTCAGGGTTATGCACGCCACGTCTACCGAGTCAGTCGAGTTGGCCGCATTCCGGTTACGGGATATTGCGGTGTTATGGTATGAAAGCTGGGAGAGGTCCCGAGGGAGAGATGTTTCCCCTCCCACCTGGTCCAGCTTTTCAGGAGCCTTTTTGGATCATTATTTGTCATGGGAGATTCGACAGGCCCGGGTAGACCAGTTCCTACATCTAGAATAGGGGGCCATGAGTGTTCGGGAATATTCTTTGCAGATTGATTCCTTAGCCCGATATGCACCGGCCTTTGTTGATACTATGGCATCCAGAGTGCATCGCTTCATTACGGGATTGAATCCAGAATATGTTGAGATTTGCACTACAGCCACACTGCGAGAGGACATGGATATTGCTCGCATTCAGGCATTTGCTCAGAATATTGAGGGCATCAGACAGCGGAAACGAGAGGTCAGAAGGGTTAATCAGGAACAGCGTCGCCGGGACAGGCCAGTTGAATTACCGGGAGGGGCCCGGGGAGGACCCAGGCCCCGATTGTCAGATAGGCCGCCCAGGCCCCCGCCTCCGTCACAGTCACAGGGGGGTAGATTCAGCCGCAGGGGGCAGTCAGGGACTGGTAGAGGCTTGCAGATGGCAGATTCACTATCACAGAGGAGGGCAGAGCAGAGTAGGTATACCCTACCACTTTTCCCTATATGCAATCGACGCCATCCTGGAGCATGCAGATATGGCTCCACCGCATGTTATAATTGTGGCCAAGAAGGCCATTTGATGAAAGATTGCCCAGCCAGAGGTCGAGAGGACCACGATAGACAGGATAGGACATCATCAGGGTCACGAGCCACAACATCCTCGACTGGGCGCAGGCCCTCAGTTTCAGCAGGCAGGGGTCGGGGCAGATCAGGGGCCTCCAGTACAGGTGCGGGTCCAAGCCGCACATATGCTTTACCAGGGAGACAAGATTCAGAAGCATCGCCTGATGTCGTGACAGGTATGCTAACTCTCTGCTCACACCCTACTTATGTGCTAATTGACCCAGGGTCTACTTTGTCCTATATTACTCCATTTGTGGCACGGAAGTTTAGTATTGTACCAGAATCATTACAGCAGCCCTTTCTAGTATCTACGCCCGTTGGTGACTCTATCACAGCTAGCCGAATCTACCGCGGGTGTACAGTAGAGATTGTTGACCGTCAGACCACAGTAGATCTGGTCGAGTTAGAAATGATAGACTTCGATGCCATAATGGGTATGGACTGGTTAGTGCCATGCTTTGCCAATGTTGAATGTTGGACCAAAACGGTCCGATTCCACTTCCCGGGGGAAGCAGTACGGGAGTGGAAGGGTAGCACCGTGACGCCAAAAGGTAGGTTTATTTCCTACCTTCAGGCGAGAAAGTTGATATCTAAGGGGTGCATTTACCATCTTGTCAGAGTTCAGGATGTCCAAGCAGAATCTCCGACACTCCAGTCTGTCCCAGTGGTAAATGAATTCCCAGATGTATTTCCTGATGAGTTACCTAGTATTCCCCCAGAAAGGGAAATAGACTTTGCTATCGACTTGTTACCAGGCACTCAGCCAATATCAATACCTCCTTATCGTATGGCTCCTGCAGAACTCAGAGAATTAAAGGAGCAGTTGAAAGACTTGTTAGATAAAGGTTTTATCAGGCCGAGTACTTCCCCATGGGGTGCGCCAGTCTTGTTTGTGAGAAAGAAAGATGGCTTGCTCCGAATGTGCATAGATTATCGGCAGCTAAACAAAGTTACAGTAAAGAACAAGTATCCGCTCCCCAGAATTGATGACTTATTTGATCAGTTGCAGGGAGCCAGATACTTTTCTAAGATTGACTTGCGGTCCGGATACCACCAGGTCCGAGTACGTGAAAGAGATATTCCTAAGACAGCATTCAGGACCCGATATGGGCATTTTGAATTTCTGGTTATGTCCTTCGGGCTAACGAACGCCCCAGCAGTTTTTATGGACCTGATGAACAGTATTTTCAGACCTTTCCTGGACTTGTTCGTGATAGTATTCATTGATGACATTCTGGTGTATTCTCGCTCTGAATCAGATCACCGGACTCATTTGCGGACAGTGCTCCAGATTCTCAGGGGCCGCCAGTTGTATGCTAAATTTTCGAAATGTGAATTCTGGCTTAACTCAGTAGCCTTTTTAGGGCATATTGTCTCAGACGCTGGTATACAGGTAGACAAGCAGAAGATAGAAGCAGTTAAGTCATGGCCTAGGCCTACCACCCCGACTGAAGTTCGTAGCTTTCTGGGGTTAGCAGGGTATTATCGGAGATTCGTTGAGGGATTCTCAACCATTGCAGCACCTTTAACTAAATTGACACAGAAAGCAGCAAAGTTTCAGTGGACGGAGGCATACGAGCAGAGTTTCCAGGAATTGAAAGACAGGTTAACCTCCACCCCAGTATTAGCATTGTCGGAAGGCACAGAAGGTTATTCAGTTTATTGCGACGCGTCAGGTGTCGGATTGGGTTGTGTGTTGATGCAGCATGGTAGAGTAATTGCATATGCCTCCAGACAGCTGAGAAAACACGAAAAGAATTACCCTACCCATGACCTGGAATTGGCCGCAGTAATTCATGCCTTGAAGATGTGGAGGCATTATCTGTACGGCGTCCATGTTGACATTTATACAGATCATAAGAGCTTACAGTACATTTTCACCCAGAGGGAGTTGAATCTGCGGCAACGCCGCTGGTTAGAGTTGTTGAAAGACTATGATGTGAATATTCTATACCACCCCAGAAAAGCTAATGTTGTAGCAGATGCCCTGAGTCGTAAGTCGATGGGGAGTTTGGCGTATTTACGGCCTGAGAAATGGAAGTTAATCAAGGAAATTCATCAGTTAGCTGATCTAGCCATTCGAGTAATAGAAACAGAAAATAATGAAGTAGTAATTCAGAATTCTACAGTGTCATCGTTAGTTACAGAGGTAAAAGAACGGTAGTATGAGGATCCCGATTTAGTCCAGCTCAGAGATAGAGTTCAGAAAGGTAAGGAGCCAGATTTTCAGATAACCGAGGATGATGTGCTACATTGTAAGGGCCGCCTTTGTGTCCCGAATGTCGCAGGACTTCGTGGGCATATCATGCATGAGGTACACTACGCTCGCTATTCCCTTCACCCAGGGGCGACGAAAATGTACCACGACATCAGAGACATCTATTGGTGGCCAGGTATGAAAGCCGAGATAGCTGAATTTGTATCTATATGCTAATTGTCAGCAGGTGAAAGCAGAGCATCAGAAACCGGGTGGTTTGACTCAAGAGATAATGATACCTATGTGGAAATGGGAAGTAATAAACATGGATTTTGTAACAGGGTTACCTCGTACTAGACGCAGAAATGATTCCATTTGGGTAATAGTTGACAGGCTGACAAAATCAGCTCATTTCCTGCCAGTAAGGGCTACCTTCTCAGCTGAGGATTATGCCGAATTATATATCAGAGAAGTAGTTAGATTGCATGGGGTGCCGGTATCTATCATTTCAGACAGGGGGGCACAGTTTACAGCTAGGTTCTGGCAGTCGTTTCAGAAAGGTCTGGGGACGCAGATTAATTTGAGCACAGCATTTCATCCTCAGACAGACGGGCAGGCTGAACGTACGATTCAGACGCTCGAAGATATGCTGCGAGCGTGTGTGTTAGATTTTGGGGGTAGCTGGGATGAACATCTCTCGTTAATTGAATTTGCTTATAATAACAGCTACCATTCAGTTATTCAGATGGCGCCTTTCGAGGCATTGTACGGACGAAAATGTAGATCGCCGGTGGGCTGGTTTGAGATAGGAGAATCAACATTAGTTGGCCCAGACATTGTTCGGCAGTCCGAGGAAAAGATAAAGCTTATCCGAGAACGTTTACTGACTGCTCAGAGCCGCCAGAAGTCATACGCAGATAGGCGGCGCAGAAATCTAGAATTTTCGGTAAACGATTGGGTATATCTAAAAGTGTCCCCGATGAAAGGGGTAATGAGGTTTGGCAAGAAGGGCAAGCTTAGCCCAAGATTCATTGGGCCGTATCAGGTTCGGCGAAGAATAGGCCGCGTGGCATACGAGTTGAACTTGCCTCCAGAGTTAGCGTCGGTTCACCCAGTATTCCATGTTTCTATATTAAGGAAGTTCGTAGGGGACCCTTCTACAGTAGTTCCAGTTCAGGATGTCCAGATCACAGAAGAGTTAGCATATAAAGAGGTTCCCGTAGCCATTTTAGACAGACAGATTCGCAGGCTGAGGACTAAAGATGTTGCATCTGTCAAAGTATTATGGCGTAACAGAAATCAGGAGGAAATGATGTGGGAGGCTGAAGAAGATATGAAAAGCAGATACCCTCACCTATTTCAGGCCTAGTCAGTTTACAGGTATGTCCGTATCATTATTTATACATTACCTTATGGTTGTATGTTGTAAATGATAAAGAAAGAAGTGATATTTAGTTGTTCAGTGGATCTTAGAATATTATATGCAGTGCCTGTGTTGGACTTTTCTGCATTTCAGGTTTTTGCGATAGTCCATATTACAGGGGAAACTCTGCCAAAATTTTTCCAGAAAAGTAAAGCAAGTAGTCCTCTAGATAATAGTGTACATTCGAGGACGAATGTTCTTAAGGGGGGGAGAATGTTACACCCCGTAGAATTCCCGGCACTTAGATGACCTATTCGCACGTTGGTTAAGTATATTTGAAGGCCATACGTGCTAGGGAAAGGCCCAGGAAAAGATCGGACGAGAAACCCGTCGAAACCATCGCGGGAGGAGCCAGGCAGAGCCCCTCCACGATGGCAGCGTGTCACGGAGGTGAGGCCTCCGCGATGGCTCCGTGACACGTTGCCCAAGTTCAGGCCCAAGTATATAAAGCCCCCACTTCGGTTTAAAATCATATTATACTTATAAATTTCCAGAGAAACACAGTGAAGCCGAGGAAGACGAAGAAAATTAAATATTTTCGTCCGATTGCGCTGCCAAACGCCGCCTAAACTCAAATTAATCCCAGATACCCGAGTATTTAGCAACAGAGAGCATTTCTACGGAATTAGTTTCGCGAAATACGGCCGACGAATCGGCGAGCCACCGAACTAAAGTAAGTAGAATTGCTCTAAATTAATGTCTATGTGTTCCTAGTTGAGAAGTGAATACTTCTCCCTTCTGGGCCGCTGAAAAATAGCGAGTTTTTGACCGTCTTTCGATAAGCCTAAGTTTAGGCTATAAACTATATCGAAAATAACGTTGCTCTTTACAATACAGCTGTATTTAGTATTAATTAACGTATTTATGAATGCAGTTGGGAGAAAATAGTTGAAGTACCGGCCGAGCCCCGTCCGACGGACGAATAATTCAAAGACAAGGTATGTAAAGTTAGTTCCTTCGGCAAGTTAAGTAATATCAGTATAGTGTAATAAATTACGGACCAGTAGAATGTTCAGAAGTCGAGTATTGCGTTATTATGAATATTGGTACGGTGTGAGAAATATTGGGTTGTAATGTATATGAAACCTATCAGTATGATACAGATTCTAATGCAAGTATTAGAGATTGCCATGTGATATTCCATGTCAGGATATGGTTGTATTCAGTTGAAACCCCGTATAGTAATGCAATACCCGTAAACCACTTCAGAAATAGAATAGCAGGCTAAAATGAAGTTCAGAAAGCATGTTAGGATTAGTAAATCATGTTACTATAGAAAGTCAGTATACAGCGTAGTTCAGTAGAAAGATTATATTCGTACATACATATATAGTACTTCCAGCCTCAGCATGTATTAAGTATGTACTTATTTCTATCACTAGTCCAGCATATAGTGTATACAGAAACTTAGTAAACAGCAGAGTTTTTAGTAGAAACATTATCTTATATAGCATTAGCCCAGTACAGCTGGCAGGAGACTATATTCATATTTATATATCTTTACCTGCCTCAGCACGTATTAAATATGTACAGATTACTATCATTAGCCCAGCATGTAATATATATGATACTTTACCCCTATTAGCCTCAGCATGTGAGATACACAGACAGTATTACCAGTTGAGACCGTTGTATTGTTTGGAGTTGGATTACCTAGCACCCATGACCGCCCAGGGTTAATAGCTGTATCGACTCGTCCACCAGAGGACGAGGATACGTCACTCTACGGAGTGGCATGCCGTCCGGCCAGGGGACGAAGATGGGATGCCAGTTTTTCCCCATATTTGTGCCTTGATCGGCCCTTACACACCCCAGTCGAGCGGATACGCCCGGGTGCAGATTCAGGAGTCCTCCGGACTCAGATGCAGTTATAGTCAGGGGCTCAGCGAGCCCAAGTGCATACCCAGGGGACCGGCAGGATGCTTACATCCAGTATAGAAGATGGGATGACCGGGGTAGGGGTATAGATTCTGTGTTGATTGTACCTCCCGGCTTATGGGGGCCGGGTAAGGTTGTGTATGCCATGTTACGTTATGTATGTTATGTTATATTACAGTAGATACGAGCAGATTAGTAGTAGAATGATACGTCTGCAGGTATGATTCCTACTCCCTTCAGTATGATTAAGAACAGGTATGATCTACACCATCAGACAGTTAATCTACTCCTTCTTATTTCAGTTTTGACAGTTATGTTATTGATTTCAGATATCCCTTCAGTTCTTACAGATTCAGTTATCTCCTACTATTCAGAATTTTTAGTTATATTACTTGTATTCAGCTGTATTCAGTTTGCTTTATATACTCAGTACCAGCGGTACTGACGCCCAGTGGGGCGCTGCATTACTTGCCTGCAGGTACTCTTAGACGAGCAGGCGATTCTACGTGACTTCCGGTCAGCGGTTGAGTATTCAGCTCCTGTCATACGGAGACTGAATTTCTAGAGGTGTAGTTCAGTTCCTTTTGTTGTACAGTACGGGTAGGTCGGGGCCCTGTCCCGATCATTTCTATTATTCTTCTTAGAGGCTTGTAGTCTGTATATATTCCCTGTGGTCAGATGAGCCGGTCGTGTGAGGCCGTGCAGTTGTATAGTTGCCTTTACTCTTTCTTTCTTTTGTAATGGCCGTGTGGGGCCATAGTTTGCCAGTAGTGGTGACCTTGCCGGTCACGTAGCTTTTCAGTATGTTATGTTTGAGTTACAGATAACTAGACAGCGTGGTGGTCTTGTCGGCCCGCATAGGTTCCCCTGAATTGACATGTTTCTGGTCAGCTGTTAGTACAGGTACAGGAGGCTATAGGCCAATAGGCCGGGGGCTGTGTTTACAGCCATTATATAGCCCTTTGTTTCCAGAAATATGAGTTAGAGCCAGCCAGGCACCAGATGTGCCCAGGCTTAACGGTCCAGCAAGTCAGGTCCTAGTAGGGCACCAGGTGCCAGTCGTACCCCCCAAGGTGGGGTGTGACACACATGACAAGGTAGAGGTGTTCGATGTGTATAAAGCACCCAAGCTCCCGACGGTGCATGAAGAACTTTCGGTGATCAATATGATTGATCAAAGTGATGACAAGCAGATGAAGGATTCCCGAGAGTTAATGGGAAAACCACCGGAAAGGTGTAAGCACTACTGGGGGGAGGACGGTGATCGAGAGAAATTGTCCATCACCCTAGCGGACAATTGAGCTTAAATGACGTCGAGCCGCGACGGTAAACCAGGTGCTGCACGGGAGGCAACCCGTGAATTTTTTTTTTGTAAAGTGTAAATAGATTTTTCTTTTTTGTGATTGACTACAACATTTTTCGTTTTAGTTAGTGTTTTTATTTTTAGTTAGGTGAAACCTATAATTCTAACCAATTTTGTATAGTGAGCTGAATTTCAGGTCAAACGGAGGAACATGTGCACGGAATCGTGAAGGAAAAGTCAAGGTATGAAAAATTAAGAAAAAGTGGAAAACAGTGAGCTGGGGCGATAGCTCCGTGTCACGGAGGAGGACCTCCGCGTTACCCTCCGTGACACGTTGAGGTATAACCCGGAAATTTTAAAATTTCCAGAATGGTATCGCGATGGCTCCGTGTCACGGAGGCAGTGTACCGCGATGCACTCCGTGACACGTTGTCGTGTATATCGCGACGGGTCACACCGGGTCGCCGGGTGACCCGCGTATTTTTCTACCTTTTTAACCCCGAAAACCTCCCTTTTCCCCTCATTTTCCAATCCCTCCGCGACCAAACCCCCCAAAAACCATCTCCTATCAACGTGACACGGAGTAAGGCAAGAAATTCACCGACTTTTCTTCGATTCTTCAACTTCAAGGTATGTTTTCCGATTCCCTCTCAATTTCTTGTTGATTTTCTTCGAAATTAAGCACGGGAGGTGAGCTAAATCGCCCTATGTAGTAATTAAGCATGAATTTGAGTTATTTGTTATTGATAAATGTTCGGAATGTCGTTATGATTATTTGAACTTGTCGGTTGCATAAATTATTCGAATTTGATTGATACAATCAATTCTAGGGCTTGTTGTTGAATTTGAAGTTGGAAATGTGTTGAAATCGTGAATTTTATGCCGGGGTGTATGTGTTGAATGAGATGAGTCGATGTACAAATTGTTTGGATGTTAATAGACGACGGATTCTTGGGTTTGGGGGAAATGTTGAAATTTGTTCGAATTTGGTTGGTTGGATAGGTTCATGTGTATAAGTTTTTGTTGTTGTTTTTGTTTCTTTGTTTTTCTTTGCTAAGTGTGATGGTTAAAATGCTAGCGATGATAGTGATTGCGATTAGCTGTACGAAGTCTGAGTAGTACGCAGAAGTTATACCGTCGAATGTTTTGAACGCACTAAGCATGATTGTATAGTTGGTTGTTTTGTGTAAATAAAGATATTCTTGCCGTATTGTTGTAACTGTAGCTAAGGACTAAGTGTGGGGTAACCTAGCGTAACCTGACCTTAGCCGAAGTTAATATCTGTAAGCTTAACATTGATCTTGTTTACTTGGGTTGACAGGTGAAATGGCAAGCCGGCAAGATAAAGGAAAAGGCGCGTCAACTTCAGGCGCCGGAAGGAAATGAATCAGACTGGGCACAGCAGTCCCAGCTGCACCAGCAGTTCCACGCAGCCAACGCCGCCAATATGGAATAAGATGGGTGACCGACGAGGGGAAAAAGTGGTACGCCAAGCACAAAGAAAGCAAATATTTCCTCGAGGAGCACATAGCACGGGAACCATTGGCACAGGAGTTCCCCAGAATGGTTCACCGGATCGAGGCAACGGGGCTCAAGTTCATCTTTGAAGAGCCCAAAGAATGCAATCTGCACTTGGTTCAGGAGTTCTATGCCAACTGGAACCCGACGATCAGGAGTCACACCATCAAGATCAGAGGGCAAATAGTCACTCTGGAGCCCCACCATCTCAATGCAATCATAGGAGCGCGGGACACAGACGCCCACGTCCTCCGATAGCTGAACATTACCCCACCGTATGCGGACATCAGACGCATATTATGTGGGACCCGATCAACAGCTAGATGGAGCAGACACAAAGAGAGGGACTACCACCAGACGTTTCCCTATTCACAGATGAACAGGGAAGCCCGAATCTGGCTGAAGATAGTCTGCTCATGCCTAATCCCGGGGGTACATATGACTGATGTAACCCGGGATCGTGTATGCCTGGTGTACGCCCTGATGAAAGGGCTGGAGATTAATGTTGGGGCGGTTATTATATCCGCCATGAAGAGAGCCCGGTTGCACCAGGGGCACAGGTATGGTTTTGGTGGACTACTAACCACCTTTCTCAAGGGCCTCGATGTTGAGGAGGAGGCCCTCGATTATATCCTGCAGTTGGAGCAGCGGGCCTTAGATGTTACCAAAACTAAGGCTCCCGACACCACCCACGGGCCAGTGGTTACACTTGGCGAGCGACACGCTCGTGATGACCAGTACATGGAACGGATGTATGGGATGCAGATGCTCCAGCTAAGGATAGGTGGGAGGCCGGCGACGGAGGAGGAGCTATGGCAGCTCGAGCTAGACTACCCCTTTGGCAAAAACGCCAGGGCTCTATGCCGAGTGGGGCCAGCATTTGTAGAGCCCACAGATGATGACGTCCCCACAGATGAGGATACGCGTCGGGAGGACTCCGATGTGGAGTCCGATGATGACGACGGAGGCGACTCGGACATGGGAGATGAAGCAGCAGCACCCAACGAAGAAGTGGAATACTTTGACTGATTAGGGAGTTCCACCACCCGATTTTGTGCTATTTGAATTTTTGTGAACACTGGGGACAGTGTTCGAGCTGAGTGTGGGGTGGGAGTAGTTAGGTGCTGGGCTGCGCTGTTTTGTCTGTATGCTCTCTTCTGTTAGCATGTATGTTGTGTGTCCCTGTGATTGTGAATTTTCAAGTTATTGTTCCGTATTTGTAAATATTTGTGATGAAATTGATGTGTGTTGATGAATGGTTGCTAGTTGATTCTGATTCTGTACATATTTTTGTTATTTTGTTATCGAAATGATCAATTTTTTAAAAAAATTTTAAAATATTTTGTAAATAATTTTTCTATCGAAATGATCGATATTTTCGACATTTTTAATTTTGGGTTTCTCGGCGTTTGTTTTCGGTTCTTTTACCGAGAATGGTCCCATCGAACCGACGTCTTAAGTAGTGACCGTTCCCTATGATGGATGGATGAAGACCATCTTAAGGGAAATGTAGTCGTTAGGAGTAGATTTTTTTAAATTATTTTTCAGTTTTTTTTCTTTGGTAGATTGCATCCCGGAACCTATAGTTACACTATGGTTGTGAAATTTTGGTTGCGTGTTGTACATGATATTCGAAATGCAAAGGTGATTTGTATGAAAGCATGCAAATTTGTAAATATGTTGAGATACCTAGGATGTAGAGTTCGATTCAGTGTGATTGAGGCTTAATGTTTGAATTCCTATAATTAGCTGATTGAAGAGTCTGTGAATACATCTTGAATCGAGCATGTGCAAAGAGTGTGAAGTGAGGTGTTGATATTCCATGCTATTGTGAAGTGTCTAGAACTTGCCTGGTGTGTGTACAAAACAAAATGAAGGAGGTGTATTATAGGAAAGGACGTATGCATTTCTTTGTTTTAACCGAGAGTTCCTATTTTTTTTCTTGGCATACCCCCCTTTCCGTGATTGTATACCCTAGTCAGCCCTTTGAGCCTTTAGCCTATTATTTCTTTCTTTTGTCCAAAAAGTGTAAACCGATCTTAGTTCCTTCTTTTCATTAGTCGTAAAGTCTATACAAAACTCTTAAGCGCTTAAGAAGAGAAAATCATTTTCCCAAAGTGTCAAAGAGTGAGAATGGTGAAAAGAAAAAGAAAAGCAGAGTGAGGGAAGAAAAGAAAAGGTTGAAGGTGCACTTGCTAGAAATAAACGATAATGAAGGTGCATGAATAATCTTTGTTGATGTTTCAAGTGTTCTTAATGAAATGGGCCATACTAAAGTAAATCATCAAGAATGGGATGATGAAAAGAAAAAAAAAAAAGAGAAACAATGTCCATGAGTTGATAGGATGTGTTGAAAAGGCGCTTAAGGATGCTAGTGGCTATTATTGGCTAATCCAATATTTACTAGTTCCAAAGCTTCCATTACAACCCATTAAAGTCCTACGTGATCTTACATTGCATTTCTTTATATTAGTGGAGTAATACACTAAGGGCAAGCTTATGGGTCATGACATGATGCATGTGAATTCTTTTGGGAGAGAGAGTGAAATTGTGTGTACATGCCCCTGCTTGAATGATTGTGTGTCACATGAGCAAAAAGGGGAAGATTCTCTTGAGTTGTGAGGGCACATGCTTGATGAAAGATTGATTTTCGTGTCGGATATCTTGATTAGCTGATTTGCATGAGTTTGCCGATATCGAGAGTCGATTCTTAAAGTCTAGGAAGTCTTGATGTATTGAAGGTCATTGCATTGATAAGACCATGCATGGTTTCTTGATGATTTGCTGTATTGAATAATCGGTATAACCGTAGCTTAAATTGTCGAACCAAAGTAGCGAGGTTGGGATGTAAATTGCATGAATTGTATGTTTGTTGTTCGAGGACGAACAAGGATTTAAGTGTGGGGTAAGTGATCTTGGGCAGATTTATATGCCCAAGTGATACTCAAAAGTATCATTTTCGCCTTGTTTATCTATCAATGTGTATACATTTTCATGTAATAGGCAACAAAATGTGAATTTATACTAACCAACATGATTAGCATTGTTTTGCAGGTAAAATGTGATTTCGGGAAGCTAAAATGCATGTTGGATGATATCGGAGTTGGACTTGGATGCGAGCAAGGGAAAAGGCATTGGACAGCATGAAATAAAGGGGCTCCGCGATGGAGCCGTGTCACGTTGCCATCGCGGAGGCATTCTGCCTGGATGGGGAAAATTCACCCAAATTCCAGTGGAGGTCCGCGTTTGCTCCGTGGCACGGAGCCAGTGCTCCGCGATGCACGTCGTGCCACGTTGAGCCTGAATTCTCGGACCCCCAGTTCCAGTGAGGGTCCGCGTTCATGGCGTGTCACGGAGGCAGTGCTCCGCGATGCACTCCGTGACACGTTGCTCATTATTCCGAGAAAAATTCCCAGCAGTATAAATAGAACACTTAAGTTCATTTTTCATAATTCTGACTTGGTGGAGCAAGGACGTGGGTTACAGGCAGTTGAGGGACGAAAATTTTAGGGTTTTTTCCTCTCTTTCTTTCTTCTTTAATTCAATTACTTGTATGATTAACACTCATTTTATGATGATTAATCCACAAATGAGTGGCTAATTCCTCTCCTTGCCGAGGTTATGAATAATTGTGATGAAATTTGATTATTGATTCTATGGTTTTTCATCTTTTCTTCCATGTTGTTCTATTAATTCTTGTTTCTACTACATTAGTGTGTGGCCTACATTAGTGTACATCTAAAAAGTTCGGTTTCACTCGAGAGAGCACGAAATTGGAAAGTTGTGAATTAATAGGATATGTTCTTTACTTGATTTGGGAAAATTGGGTCTTGATTTGCTTTTAGGATAGAAATATACCTGAAAGTCGTATTAGTCAATTTAGGAACCGGAATCGTATGGCTAGGACATGAATTGCATTTGATCACAGAAATGTAGACGGATGGTTCGTGATTCTTAAGTGAGGTTAAATACGAGAGTTTTAATCTCTTGGCAAATGTTCTTGGCTAGCAACAGGAAGAAAAGATTAACCAATTTATGATGATAATCAATTTCATTACATGTTCGTTTAACCTCAGCATGCTTTCATTCATAGTTCAGATTCAAAGTAGATAATTGTTCTTAGTTTTAGTATAAAAATTTATAAAACAAACTATCAACTTTTTGGTTACATTGTTGTCTGCATTTTCAGAAGTAAATTATAGTATACTTGAGCAAATTGCACTTAATCCAAGTCTTTGTGGGATCGATACTTGGCTTACTAAAGCCACTTACTACTTGTTCGACCACATGCACTTGCGTGTTGTTTTGTATACCCACAAACACCCGAACAAAGCTTAGCTGAAGTTGAGTATAGAAGTCTAGCCAGCACAGTGTCTGAGTTAGTCTGGTTACTAGGCCTATTAATAGAATTAAGTGATGATATTCAGCTGCCAATCCAAGTGTTTAGTGACAACAAAGCAGCAATTTAGATTGCAAGAAATCTTGTGTTTCATAAAAGGACCAAACATATTGAAATTGATTGTCATTTTGTGAAAGAAAAACTACAATAATGGCTTGTTAACATCAACTACATTCCTACATAAGAGCAGCCAAAAAATATATTGACTAAAGGACTGAGCAGGATTCAACTAGACTATTTATTCTCCAAGCTTGGAGTCTTAAATATATTTATACCTCCTAGCTTGAAGGGGAGTGTTAAAAAGACTATTGATAGTGTTAGGAAGGAGCCAAAAGTTAGTTATAAGAGGATATCACAGAAGCTTCTAATCCTCACTGGTATAGAGTTGGTTAATGTGATTAGTTAGATGATTAAATCAGTAACTGAAACTATTAGGAAAACAGTTAAGAGTAAGAGGTTATATATACATATCTACTCTCATTATGTATTATAGCACTCTTATGAAGAATATGAAATATATCATTGATGTTGGGACAACGGAATAACAACAATAAACACACACACACAAATTAACTGCGAGAAAATAGAGAAAAACGGAATACAAACGACACACAAGAATTTACGTGGTTCGGTCTCACGACCTAGTCCACAACTGCAACTAGGAGGAATTTTATTACTCTCTCTCTTGTGGTGTATAGATTACAAGTACAAGCTATCTATTTATAGAAATAGATTAGGGCTATTAGGGTTTCTAACGGGCCTAATTAATCAGGCCTCCACAAGCCCAACAATCTCCCACTTGGAGGCATGATAATCTTCAACTGCCATCCACTGTGAGCACTTGTACGTCTAGTAATCTCCTCCTCATCTTCCTGGTTGCAGCGGCCTTTTCATCAGTTAACCTGAAGGCCCGTTGAAGCTTCCCCAAGCTCCAACATCAGTCACGGCTAAAACTGCCCCTGACTCGTCCTCTGTCCCTACCGACTCCCACTTGCACGAACTGCCGAATCCTGGGATACTCTGAGAACAAACAACACTCTCCATAGTTAGCAGGTAATCATCCGGAGAGACTTTGATAGCTGGAACACTGGTTCTCTTAACCCACTGTCTGGTAACTCTGGCTGAAGTTTTAACTGGCTGATTGCCGATGCTCCCACTGCCACGAGAACCCCTGACTGGTTTACCTGAACCTTTCCAAGCACGTTCAACCTGAATCTGACCTGTGGCTCTGGGTTTATCTCCTGCAAAACGAACCTTCTTATGCCCACGAGACTTTGTGAACCGGATTTTGTTTCTCTTCTGATCTGGGACAGTCACTCCCTCAGATGGTAAATAGACCATATACAGCGAACTCCGTTTCTTTCCTCGAGCTATGACCAAGTTCCCCTTCATCACCTTCCACTGCCCGTTTCCGAACTTAACATTGTGTCCCTCATCATCCAACTGCCCAACAGAAATCAACCGTTTCTTCAAGCTTGGAATCACTCGGATATCCTTTAAAGTCCACGAACCGACTAAAGTTTTCAGAATCATGTCACCCATGCCCGTTACATCAAGAACTTTATTGTTTGCTAGTCTTACCTTTCCAAAATCCCCTTCTTTCAGATTCTGCAATGCTTCACTGCTGTAGGTAGCATGAAATGAAGCACCAGAATCCATGACCCAGGAATCCACACTGCTCTCCACGCTACATATCAAGAGATCATTATGAGCATAGTCTCCTGCAATGTTAACTTGTTTATTATTCGGGCATTGATTCCTGAAATGCCCCACCTCCTTGCACGTCCAACACGTTACATCTGAGCGATCCTGAGTCTTCGACTGACTCCTTCTTCTGTTCCTGCTCCCACTACCTCTGCTATTTCTCCTTCCTCCGCTGACATTTAGCAATTCACTCGATGATTCCCCAGAACTCCTTCTTCTGACATCCTCGCCTAGAATGAGATCACGAATCTTCTCAAAAGTGAATCCATCGGGTCCCGCTGAACTGGTAACTGCTGTAACCGTTCCGGACCAACTATCAGGTAATGACGATAGCAGTAGTAAGGCTTGAACTTCATCATCGAACTTAATGCCCACTGACGTAAGTCTGGCTAAGATTGAATTCATTGTATTTATGTGCTCGGTAACTAACTGCCTTCCTTCATTTTTGTGTTCACCAATTCTCTAATCAGAAAGACCTTGTTTGCTGCAGATTGGCTTCTCGTACATGTTAGACAACGCTTCCATTACACCTTTCACTGTCTTCTCCTTCAGAATGTTAAACGCAACATTGTTGGTCAACGAGAGTCGGATAATCGCCATGGCTTTCCGATCCAAACCTGCCCACTCTGCATCAGACATCTTTTCTGGCTTGTCACCCAATACCATGTCTAACTCCTTCTGAACCAGCAAATCCTCAATTTGCATTTTCCACCAACTGAAATCTGCACCATCAAACTTTTCAACTCGATACTTCCCATCTTCTGCCATCTCAAACGACTAGATGAGGTACCCGGTACAACTGATCTCAGATCTTGGTAACTTCGTCAGAAATTCAATGACAAAACCAATACGCACCAACAAAGCAACTCGGACCAACAACAACAAAAAAAATCAATTGAAAAACTTTCTGCCGGTGAACAGTACCTGCCGGCGACTGCGAGTTTCTCTTTCTCTGGTGCTGCGCGCTCGAGGCTGTTCAGATCTGCTGCTCGTGACGGCGACGGTACGACTGAACGGCTGAACGGAGACCTGCACGACTGGTTTCTGTTTTTTTTTTCTTTCTGTCGAACTGGTTCACAACTGGCAGCAGCGACGGCTGCTTGATCTGGGTTGCGCTGCTGCTGCTCTCTCCCTTTCTCCAAAAATTTTTGGTGACTCTTGCTAATTTTTTTCGTGAGTATAACCTCGCTCTGATACCACTTGTTGGGACAACGGAATAACAACAATAAACACACACACACAAATTAACTGCGAGAAAATAGAGAAAAATGGAACACAAACGACACACAAGAATTTACGTGGTTCGGTCTCACGACCTAGTGCACAACTGCAACTAGGAGGAATTTTATTACTCTCTTTCTTGTGGTGTATAGATTACAAGTACAAGCTATCTATTTATAGAAATAGATTAGAGCTATTAGGGTTTCTAATGGGCCTAATTAATCAGGCCTCCACAAGCCCAACAATTGAATACACTCCATCTCTTCTTCTTGCTTTAATATTCTTTGAAATCCTCAGAAACAACATTAATCTTAGAATACTGGTAGTTGGAAACGTACTTTTATTGATAGTTTACTATTATGTTTTTCTTTTATTATTATTATTATTATTGTCGTCGTTGTGTAGAAGTTTGAACGGGATTTAACTAACCACCTTTTGCTTTCTATGTGGAGTTTACTTGTACTTATAAAAGGTATACTAATTATGTAAGGCTATTGACTGTACTCAAATTAACAACAGGGAGGGAGATAGTATTAACTCTTTCTTGGACCCCTCCTCGTGACAAATTTGGTTTTATAATTTTGGATTAACAAAGGGTCAAGTTTAATTAATTTTTCAAGGTTAGTTACCCTAAAAGAAAAACAATTAGGCTTGGAAAGCCAAAATTAATATATTTAAAAACTCTATGAAACCTATATACTATATTGTATTTACTTGAACTGCATGTTAAAATGTTTGTCAATGCCAAATTATTCGAGTCTTAAACTAAATAAACAGCCTCAGAATGAGCACATTATCATGGCATTATATTATAATTTACATTGAGTTCTGAAAAGTTGAAAGTTTCACATTCAATATTGTAACTTACATATATATGAATAAAGAAAAAATAATTTTTTGTGCTTTGTGAACTGAGAACTTTTTGATTGGAAATGTTTTGCCTTTTTAATGAGTCTAAATTATTTGGACTAATGAATTTCTGTGACATTATATTAACATGATTTATTGCTTGGCTAAATTTTTAATATAGTTTATTTTGAAAAGTGATTTTCAAAAAGATATGTTTTGGGGAAAAATAATTTATTGTTAATCAATAAATTTAGGTAATATTTTTGAACAACAGTTAGTATTTGACTAAATTTTTTAAAAATATTTTTAAATATATTTTTTTTAAAAGTACTTTTTAAAATAGTTTTTTTTGGGGGGAAAAACTATTTTATTAGTTTTTGATAAATAGAAAATTATTTTATTAGTTTCTAATAAACAGTTTTTTCTATTCACCAAAAATATTTATTAATTTCTCTAAAAAATTTAATTAAATGCCTCACTTTTAAAAAGAAATAAATTTTTTTTAAAAAATAAATACTTTTGACTCTAAAAAATTCGAGACACAGGCTATGAGAGACTTCAGATGGACTTTGCATTCTCAAAATTCCACTAGTATTTCCTTTCCACGGGAAGAAAAGAGTCGTGACCCTTTTCAAAGACTATTTGGACAAACTTATAATTTATGACTTAAAATTTAAAAGTTAAAAGTTAAAAATTTTAACTTAAAGGATTTTGGTTTATTTTTATCATTTTGTCTTTAAAGTAAGTATTTAATAGTGTTTTTTTTAAATCTTATTTAAATACTATAAAAATATGTGTAAACATTTTAAATTAAAAACACACAAAATAAATCAATCCGAAAAGGCTCTTATTCTTCTTCCTCCTCTTCATGTTTGGATAACTAGTCTAATACTAGTAATTCCTTTTACATTTTTCTTCAAAATCGTGAGACGATTTAATTCTTGCGAGATAGTAATTTCAAAGATTATTCAATTATTGCTAATTATCTAACAAAGTCATATTTCTTTCTTTCTTTTTTCTAACAAGAAGCACTACTAATTAAAAACACTATCGAAAAAAAAAAACGACCTCATAAGTTCGATTTTATTGAAAAATCTTCCTAAAATTCGACCTCAATTATATGTCGCAAAATGGATGATCGCTTTTTCAAAGAGACCACTTGAGGTCGCATAAAACCGACCTCACGAGGCCTATAAACCTTTTCCGCTAAAATCAATTTATTTTTCAGAATATTAATTATACCAACCTCATGTGGTCGGTATCTTATTTTTTTGTTTCTTTATTCAAATTGACCTTATGATGTTGATATTTTTATTTTTTAAATTATTTATTTTAAGCATACCAACCTCATGAGGTTGGTATTTTTTATTTTTTTAAATTATTTATTTGAAGTATACCGACCTTATGAGGTATGTAATATATATATTTTTAATAGCAATCTACTGATATCGCGAAAAAAAAAACTGACAGCAAAATATTATTTTTGCAGCTGTTACCTGTTAATTTAATTTAATTTAATAAATAGATAATATAAACGATTAATCCAAGCTTATAGAATTATCAACACTCTATCAAACTACATCAAACACATATACTAAATGCTCCTATCAACACTATAATTTGGGTTATAGTTAGGATTGAATGCGGTTGTAGTTTATTGTCATGTGGACTGAGAAATTTTTTTAAAAAGAATTTACATGGATTAAACAAATATCACATCATATTTTATTGGATCAAATATTAACAGAGTAACTTTTGAAGAGATATAAGCAAAGTTGAGTGGCATTATTACCAAAAAAACTACACTTTGTTAATTAAATCATTAACTATAGTTGAATGACCATTTAAATTACTATCTCTTGTTTTTGCATAATAGAATTTATGCTTAGATATATATTAATTAGGAAAAAAGTTTAAAAATATCTCTCTATTTTCATTTATTAGCTAACTTTGTTCCAATTATACTATAGAGTCAAATATACCTCATCCGTTAATAGAATAAACAAAAATGCCCCTCAATTAGATGGAATGCCCCAAATTAATTTAAATATCCGATTTAAATTAAATTACCCGTTTTCCCCTTTAAATCCGAACCCGACCCACTAAACTAAATAAACTCAAATCAAATTAAATCCCAAAACTCATCTTCTTCATCTCCTCCGTTAAAACACCATGCTATCACTGTTTAATATTTCGTACCATTATTAATAATATAACATAATAATTTATCAAACTAATATTTTAAATTCCATCTCTGGTATGGGATGGAGGAAGTACGTTCAAAATAGAAAGATCTAATTCCGCATACATTCGAGATTAAGATAGAAATATTACATAATAGACTCAAACAATGAATAATAACTCTATCTGACCTCCTCAAGTGCCTGGGGAAAAAAATTATTCTATAAACTCAAATTAGAGCAATTCATATGCATGGCAGCACAACTTAATTCCCAAAGCTTCAACTATGCACTTACGCCAGGGGCCTTCTTCAAGGGGTTCCTATGTATCAGTAATATCAGTAGATGTAATAGATGTTACTTGGTGAAGACCAACAATTCTCCTCTGCACAAGCCCCATTCCAATATGCAAAATTCCATTAGCAATTGCATACGTAGAACAACAGAAACTATGTAGGAGAAATGTTTACTTTTTACCTTAATCAATTCCACAATTGTCACTGTCTTGTTGATTGTCCTGGCATATCTGATTTTGAGTATTTTGAGTTTATTTAGTTTAGTGTGTTGAGTCTGGGTTTAAAGAAAAAAAGGGTAATTTAATTGAAATCGGATATTTTGAATCAATTTGGGCCACTCCATCCAATTAAGGGGTATTTTTATTTACTTTGTTAGTGACGGGGGTATATTTGATCCTATAGTATAATTAGGGGTAAAGTTAGCTAATAGATAAAAGTAGACGAATATTTTTGACCCTTTTTCCTATATTATAATCAGAAACGGATACAAAATATAACTATCGAATTTATATGAATCTAATAGTTTTGCCGGAACCTTAAATATGAGTTAATAGATTTGTTCAAGTATAAGTATAAATTGTTGAATTCGAACCTAGTGAATCAAATCCACAGTGGCTGAATTTTTAACTTAGAACTTATAAAATTTAAGTCGTTAATCCTTCCCTGACGATACTCTACTACTAATTACTCCTTCTATTTTCTTCAAATAACCGTGATATATCTTTTTTATTGCACACAAGTATGTTGAATTTATTATTGAATAAATTAAAAATTATATCATACACTACTAATTCCTTCCTTCTATTTTCTTCAAATAATCTTAAGATACCTTCTTCCTTGCACACAGATATTTTGAATTTATACAATCATTATTTTCTTTTCCTCCAAGTTAAGTTCTTCTTCGATGAATAAATCAAAAGGGTTCTACTATTAAAATCCAAATAATTATAGTCAATTGAAAAGAAAGCAAAAATTCCTTTCTTCAAAATAAAAGGTAACAATGATTTAGTCCAAAATAATAGAATTCCAAATGCGCCCTCAAAATTAAAGTCTTCATTCTATTCATCTTTATTCCTCGTTACCTTCCCCAATATAAATCCAATAATTTCCCACGCGCCAGCGCAAGTGCGTGTATGTACACCTCTTTTTTAAATCTAACAATAAACAGCTACTAATATACATCATTTCGGTCTAATTATGATGTTTCATAATCACCAAAGATAAACGTTTATTTACAAAAACCTACAACTATTACTTTGGTGAAATATCACTACTGGTCCCATAATCTTTACACGTGCGTCAGAACTCCGTCAGTGAAACGTTACTTCTCCACTCATCATGGGACGGTGACCATAACGGTGACGGTGGTGCCTTCAATTTCTGGAAATATTCCGTTATGTTAATTCCCCTCTTTTGCACTTCTTCCGTCAACACCGTCGCATCTCTCAACGGCAAAAACGGCGGTCGTACAACTTCCGTTAGTAAATCCCATCTCAGGCCATGAAAAAACTCATGGTCCTTTATGTCCGACGCGCCTCTCCGGTAACCCAGGCGGCGCGTGGAATCTTTCTGCAGCAATTTCCGTATCAAATCAGTTAAAGCGCTTTCCTTTCCAATGAACTCCGGCTCCATCATCAATATTCTGCAGAACGTTTCCTTCCTATTTTTACCTTTAAACGGCGTCATTCCGTACAACATTTCATAACATAAAACCCCAAGTGCCCACCAATCTACTGAAAATTCATGGCCTTCCCCGCGTACAATTTCTGGAGCTACGTATTCTTCAGTACCCACAAATGAATTTGAACGTTCGTAAAACGAACTAGGATTTCTTCTGCTCACCGGCGACACACGTGCACTTTTCACTTTCCTTAGTCCATTTCTGGTTGTGTACTTCTTTCTTGGAAGTAGTAATTTAGCAATTTGTCTGAATTTTTTGGATTGCTTTGGATGTGGTGGGAGGTTATCATTTTCCGGATCTGAATAGAATTCGAAGGAATTGAGATTCCTTTTTGGAGTTAAACTTGTAGAAAGGTCGAAATCAGTTAAGGTAACGTGACCAGATTGCTGAATAAGAATATTTTCAGGTTTTAGATCACGGTAAGCAATGCCTAAGCTGTGAAGATGTTCAAGAGCTAGTACAATTTCAGCCAAGTAAAAACGGATAACAGAAGGGGAAAAGACATGGTCACTTTGGCTGTAACGGAGGACATTAAGGTCACCACCCGGGCAATAAGGAACAGCGTAAAAAAGAATGTCGGAGGTTTCGGAGAATCCGAGGAGGGTAGGGAGGAAAGGATGGCGGAGACGGGAGAGCACAGTGGCTTCCCACCTTGCACGGCGGTCAGCGTCGGGTTTTGAAGAAGGAAAAATTGATTTGTCGACAGCTTTGAGAGCGAAAGGGGATAAGGCAGAAGGGTCGCGGAATTTGTCATGGACTAGAAAGACGGTTCCCATGGCACCTTTGCCAAGTACTTTGATGACTCGAAGGTTTTCTAGAGTTAATGGTGGAGGTGGTGATTTGGGATTATCCATTTTCTCGTGGGAGGTGAGAAATGAGAGAAAGAAAGAGAGAGAGATAATGAGAGTGTATGGAGATAGGAGAAGAGATTATTATTATTTATATATATAGAGAAGGAAGAGTGTACGTGCGTTTGGTTCAGGCATTCGTGTGTGTGTGTGTGTGTGTTTTCAGGGGAAAAAGAGAAGGGCTGGGAGCGGATGGAAAAAGGTAATTTGTTGGTTTGGGATAATATTAACTAATTAAGCAACTCATCCACTTTCAACTGAGGGGGAAAAGTTATGTACCCATCCACGATATCAATTAATTAAAATTAGGCCATATATATATATTATATATAACTTTTTAAATTTATATTTATTTTTTATTTTGATGTTTATTGTTTTATTTTAATTTTTAATTTTATTTTTTATGTTTTATTTAAAAATACAGAATATTATTTGATGAAACTATTTAATATATATTGATAAATATTTTTTGAAAAATAAAATATTAAATCAAATAACATCACGTATTTTTTTTTTATCATTCAGGTCATATGGGTTTAATCCAAATATTTCGCTTTCTAATTTTTAACTCGCTCTAATAGAGGCAAAAAAAACCCATCTTCAATACGGGTAAAAAAAGACTTTAATTCATTGCTAATAACACTACTAAAAAATACTAAGATTTAACGAACTCCGTGGAGTTGTCAATGATTTTTTTAAAAAAGAAAACTAACGAATTTTAAGAAAATCGATTTACTTTCATTGGTTATTTTTTCTGCAAAAATGCTCAAACATTATAAAAATAAAATAATTATTTTTTAAAAAAAATTAACAAACGTTTGGTTTTTTTTTCTTTTACAAAACTTAATGGACGGACGTTGATTTTCAAAGTATAACTATAATATGATTAAATTTGCAGCAGGATATACAATCTTAATTATGTAGAACAGTGAGCTCTTTCTTAACTAGTTATATATACCTTCAATTTTGAAGTATCTTCATTGTACAGTCGTGCATAAATTGTGTACATATTTTTTTTATTTGACTTGAAAATATAAAATTCATGGAAAATAAATGAAGACGAAAAATTCAACGGTAGAAAATTTAATTTTTGTGCTCCACACATTCAAAGAAAGTTCCTTCAATGATACAATATCATACATATGTAGTTTATTAAAAATAATTTTTAAATTCTGACTCACTGACTTTGATTTAACTATCAGAAAAATCAATCAAAATTTTAATTGGTGATGCTGGGGGTCTCATGATCGATCTGTTAGCAATTAATATAATACAGCTGCTATAACTAATAAATATCAACACACGCATGTATATATAAAAGATGTTCATAGTTCTTCTTTACTTTTCTAAGTATACATTTTCACAAGGATTAGGTAGATTCCAACCCCATGTTAGGTATTTAGTATAATGAGTTGGCTTAAGGTACGCATGTTTTTTCTAGAAAGACATGAAAGAAGGAACACACGTGTAAGGGCTTTATTAAAGAGAGAAGAGAAAGAAGGAATATTAAAAATTATTGAGAAGGGAACTAAAACTTTGGAAACAAAGAATTGGGGAGGCTCTTTTCTAAAATGTATGATCTGTTGGAGATATATTGTAATAATACAAGTTTATGATAGCTGAGGAGATAGTGAAATAATCTTAAGCATAAAAAGTAATATTTGATGGATCTACCTAATTTCGACAAAGGAAGTGGTGTTTAAATGAGGCTTTTGTGAGTTCAACAAAAATCACAATATTTTTCTCTCACACGTATATGTGTGAGGGGTTTATTCGAGAGATTTTAGGTTTGAATTTTATAAATTAAAGGAAAATTAATAAATTTTATGTGATATATTTTTGAATTAATTAAATTTTAAAATAAATATTTAATGTCAAACAAAAGAAAAAATTTAATAATAATTTGATGTATCTTATTACTCCCTTTGTTTCAAAATAAGTGGTGCTTTTAGCTTGAGCATAATTCTTTAAGAAAACTACTCATTACTAGATAGAAAAATATATTTTCACCCACTTATCCCTAATAAATATATTGAAAAAGTGTAATTCTTTAATATTTTCTTGATTATGTAAACTCTTCATTTAAATAAGGATAAAATTGAAAAAACATCATTAATGTCTTTTTGATCATGTAAACCACTACTTATTTTGAAATAAAATTAAAAAATTAAAATATCACTTATTTTAAAACGAATGAAATACTTCTAGGTCTTTTATCTTTGTTACGGAGCTTAGAACATAGCTCTAACCCTCTTGCTTGTTAAGTCAACCAATTAATATACAGCTGCATAACACTAGAAATATTCAAGTTTATATTTGTAGGTGGCTTAATTTTGTCATTCGTTTTAAAATTCATCTATTTATGTTTCTAACTTTATAAAATTATTTTATATTTTTTCTTTGTCACTAATAAAGCTTCATTATAAAATGAATATATTCTACATATAAAAAAAAAATCAAATTTACTACTTTATTTTTAAATACAATTTAAATTAACCTGATATAAAAGTTATATTTGAAATTTGAGTAGGTGATTTTAGATTTTAAATTTGAATTCCGTCCGAGTTAAGAATAAAAATGAGACTTTTTACTAATACAAAAGTAATATTAAATCAAAAGTTAAAGAAAAGATAAAAATTCCCCAATTCCCATTAATAAAGAAGTAAATTCGATCATTTTTCATGAGTTAAAAATATCATGTGTGAGAGAAATGTGAAGCACATTATTCACTTATTCAGAAATTCTCTAGTTTATGTTTTAATAGAATCGTCAAAATTGTTGATCTTAATCCAACTCGTTATCAGAATAGGATTGTGTTAAAATATTTTAAATTTATTTAAATTAAAGTTTATAAACCTATTCTAAGTAAGTCTGCTGGCATGAAGCTTGGCCGAGGATGATCCCTGGCCAAAAGATTATTTTAATTTAAATTAAAAGTTTAAAAGAAGATTGTAAAAAAGAAGAAATATAAATAAAGAATAATGATTCTCAAATAAATTTTATTATCTTACATAATATTTTATTTATTTAGCATTAAATCTTAATCATCAAATATAGAAATTGAATTCATGATTTAAATTTAAATTTAAATTTAAATTTAAAAGAAAATTGTGAAAAAAGAAGTAAAACTAGGAAATACTAATTACCATAAGTTTTAGTATCTTACATAATACTTATTCATTAGTGTTAAATTCCTAATCACCATATATAAAAATTATATCCATAATAAAAATGCCTGCCCAAACACTTATTACTACTTGAAATCAGTTACATGATTTTTTCTAAATTTTAATTGGTAATGTTTTTAAGTGGATTTACATATTATTAATGTTTGATATGTATAATTATTTGATAATATTTAACTAATTAAATTTATATTTAAATGTAGACAAAGATGAAAATGTTAATTAAGACAACTTTATCAATAAATTCACATGTGTTTGACGACAAGTTAGTATTGAATATGTTTAAATTATCCTAAATATATGTATTTTTATATAATTATATGTTAGAAATATTAATAAGCTATCATATCTATATGTTCAAATATAAATTAAAAATAAGTTTTTTCATAAAAAAATATTACAAAAAAAAAAGGCTAATTCAATTTAACACGCAACTTTTTTAAGACTGAATTAAACTAACTATTTTAAGGTACTTTAAAATGAAAGACCAATCATTTTAACCCATTAAATTTCTTTAACTCACGAGCCTTAAACTAAATTTAAGGAACCTAATTCGTTTTGACAACTCGTTGTGTTTCTTAAAGGTCATTGTCACTCTTTTTGTGATTCCCTAGAACCCTTTTTCTTTTCTTCGTTTCTCCTTTTGCTAGGAGACAAAAAATTGGTTGTACGGTTATCACATGGGGCTACCATAATCTAAGGGGGCTAAAAACGTGGCTTTGTGGATAAATTTTAGGCACTTGTTGGAGTGTTTGTTTGTTATTTTTATAAATTTTAATTATTAAGCATTACTTATATTTTGTTAAGTTAGATAAGAATTGAGATAATTAAATAAATATTTAGTGCCAGCATGTGTATTGCACCCATGGCCAATAGAAAAATTGAGAATTATTAGTGCAAAGTTATTGCATTGCGCAAGTAAATCTTAACCTTCACCTAACTAATATGTCGTACAAGCTTAACTGCTCCACATTTTTTTCTTCGTTAATTTCTTGTATTAAATCACTTTTGAGGTATTAAAATATTTTCACTAGGTACGACGATGATGATAGAACTTTATCAACAAAACATCCTTATTAGTTATTACAGTATTATTGTTAGTAAAGCTATCATTTGAGAGTAGTTGGAGATTCAAAAAGAAGGGAGATTAGTTTGATCAACTAAAATGTGATTAGTTCCTAATACCCTTTAATTGCCATCTTGTTATTAATAGATTATTCTTGGTATTCCAACTTGAAGGGATAAAAAGTTATATACGTAATGAATGATGCTTTGAGTATTTTTAGTTGCATCCATTTATTCTCTTATAATGGAATTTATGATTGGCCGTTGATTCGCTTTTCCTGCCAGAAAAATATTTTTCTAGTTGCTAAAGATTACACCAAATCTTGAAATATACACTACAACTACTTGATTTTAGTTTTCTTGAAATATTTCCAATATTATGGCAAAAAGTGAACATATCTCGTTGCTTAGAAAAGTTGAGATCTGTTTTTTTCTTTGTTTTTTCAAGAACTGAGATCCAATTTTTTCATCGAAGAATTAAGATTTGCTCAATTAATTTTGTCCCCTTTTTTTTTGTATAACTTTATTTTTAATTATATATTTTTTTTACGAGAGATTCTTATATAATGGTAATTTTGTTAACTAATCATTATAATCACCATCATTCCAAGCATTCATGATTAGTAAGGTTGCAAGGACGTAAACCTCACCAAACAAGTTCTATGACCTCAAAGGTAATAGATTTTACTAATTTCAGGAAATATAAATTCTAATAAACATAATAATTTAGATAAATTGTGATACTCAAGGTCCCAAGAAAATATATTTTAAGGGCCAGTAATGGATGGAAACCACGAGTCGTGGTAGGGTGGTACGACTTATGGTACGAGTCGTGATGAAAAGCAGACAAATTTTAAAATATGATTTCTCAGGGGTATTTTCATAACTTCCTAGGCTTCAGACCCCTAAGTGACATCATTTTGGGTTTCTTAAAGGGTGTATTAAGTGGTTTAACCTAGACTAAGTCATCATTCTTTCAAAACAACGATAGATTGAAGGTTTTCCCTCAAGTCAAGCAAGGGTTTCATCATCTCTTTCATCTCAATTCTATTTGGATCTTCAATCAAGTTAAAGATTCCTTAAGCCCGGGTATGTAGGGTTATGAATGGGGAAAATCCTTCCACCCTCATGCCCAATTTCACCCATATATCATGATTTCAAGTCTCCAAGCATGTTATGTTGAAATTCTAGAGTTTAACCCAATTCAATGCAATTATCCATGATATCTCTATAGGTTCAATTCTCTCATGTTCCAAGTGATGAATTATGGTTATTGGGGAAGATTTGATTCTCAAATGTCTTATTAATTCATGATTTCAGGTTTACGGTGATTTTTGCCCAGTTATGCATAATTTATGAATTTCAAGTTTATGAGCTTATGATTTCAAGTCATAACGTATTATCAAAATATGTATGAAAGTTTATGAATCTTAAGCTTATGAATTTTATAAATTCAAGTTATGAAGATTTATTCAAGCATGTATGGTTTTCATGAAATTCAAGTTCAAGTATCATGGTCAACTCTATGACACCCTTTTTCATAGGTATTTCTCATGTCAAGTGTGATTATGATTTCATATTTCGGCTAGCCCATGCAAGTTCATGTATACTTTCACGATAATGATTATGAGTCATGTGCATGTTTTTGAAAGTAGTGTCTAGCACCAAATAGGTTAAGGATTCAAGAAAACCTCGAGTCTCAGAACTATGTGCCACTATAGGTATATATACATCTTCAGACCCTACGGGGATTCACAAGTGATATCACACCTTAATCGTTCCTTGCCTTGGCAAGCTTGGGAAAGCTCTTCCCACTTGAGCGAGATAGTTGAGGCATCATGCAAGCTCCATCATGATGGTGTTGGTTATGAAGAAGCCTCCCATTGTTCCTCATGTTTTAAGTTACTCATGTTCAAGTCTTATGATATAATATTTTATAGCATGTTTGACCCATTGATTAGTTTATGAATTTTAACTTATGATTTCAAGCATAGTACATTACATGATTTCGATCTCTAAATCTTTGTCACTACCCGAGTCTACACCCTGGACGGGACATAGTACTTAGGGTCACAAGTGACCCCAAGTTAATCCATGGCATGACATACTATTTGTCATGACCTGAAAGCACACCTGGATCGTAGACACGGGACAAGGGACCCCGAGAGACCCCAAGTCGACCCATGGCACATGCATACATTTAATCTCATTTAATAAAGCGGAATACTTAGCATAAAATGTAACGAAAATGTAAACATAGTGTAACAACCGGAAGTACCGGGTATATACATAAGCTGAGTTCTACATCTTGTCTGAAAGCCTCTAATACATACGATGGGTTGATGGGACAACATCCCCAACTAACCCGACCAATACTGAAACATAAATAACATAAAAGTCTTTCAAACAGCCCTCGGAACATGAGGACTCACCAATGGCTGAGAGAGAGAACTGAGTTGAACTAAGGATGAGGATGAGCCTGAGATCTGGACCCTGTATTATGAAATGATACAACATAGAAAGTATGCGATCAGTACGTGGAATGTACCGGTATGCAAGGTAAGTAAAATGGACATTCAAAAGTAAAATAAACTCACAAATAAATGTGGGAGAAGGACATCATGCTTGTATCATAAACTTCGTAAGTAAACATAAGGATCAAGACTTTCAAATTGTTCATAAATCATACGTTATCATAATCGTAAGTAAACTTAATCAAAACATAACTTTGAGTCAATAACATAAATATAACTATGCATAAAATATGCAGAATAGTGGGAGGACTCGTCATAACCGACACCATCATGATAGAGCCTTTCATGATGCCCAACTATCTCACTCAAGTGGGCAGAGCCGACCCCGGCTTGCCAGGCGAGGGTTGTGCATTAGGTGTGATATCACATTTGAGGGGATTATTATCAACACAATATATCATTAGAAACCCATGGTGGCACGTGGTTATGAGACACCGGTGTATTCCTTTGAACGCCGGGCTGCTCGGTGCTAGACACGGCTTCCAAAAACATGCATATAGACTCATACGTAAAACAATAACATCATGCATTATGATTCATTGGATAAAATATAATATTTATCATCATTGATCCCCTTTAAAACATGCTTAGCCAAGAATCAAAGGCCCTTTTCATCGGCCAACATCATAAATCGATAAATCATGTAATTAGTTCATAATCGTAAATCATCTTCAACATATGGGCATTGCCCGATACTTTGACATACTCAATTCTTTCAAATTATGCTCATAAACATAGAAACTTGAAATCATGCTTTTCCATCATCAATAAACTCAAAATATTGGATATTCATCATAAAATCATAACTTTTATGAACCTTTATCAATGGACATTTTAGATTTAAAAAGCTTGAAACATGATCTTAAAGAAAATAATATAAAACCTGCCTATCATTCACACTTCAACAATTAAAACTCAATCAAATCAAACCCATGAAGAGAAATCACATTTTCATGCATTTGGGTAAAACCTCATGGATTTGAATAGGAGGATTCATGATTAAATTCGAAATTTGGGCATGGGTGTGAGAGGATTCACCCATTCTAAACCCTACATACCTGGGGACACTTGGTTCTTAATTTCCTTTGAAAGCCCAAGATGGAAATTTGGAGAATTTGAGGAAGAACACTTGAATCACCTTCTACTCCCCTCTCTAACTCTTGCATGCATAAAATGAGGCCTAACATGGACTAATCCCCCTTAAAAGACCCTATTCCGATATTAAAACGACATAGTTTAGGCCTTAGGAGATTAGAAAATTACGAGAAGGCCCTTACTAATTCGTAGAAAATAACTGCCAGGTGACCCTAATGGGTGACCTGACGACTCATCAGGATAGGCACCGACTCGTAGGGTCGCCCGTCAAGTACACTGCCTCACCCTCAGTTAAAATTTCCTAAGCTTGCTCACGACCCACCTAACGAGTCGTTGGGACTGACCACGGCTCATGGGGTCCCATCTGTTAGGTACACTGGTCAGACCTCCTATTAAATCCTCAACCTCACCCCACGGTAGACCTAACGACTCGTGGTAGCTGACCACATGTCATTCCCACGCCCGTAGGGACCTCAACTCCTCAGCCCAGTCCAACCTTCCCACGAGCCACCTGACGACTGGTGGGGTCTCCTCACGAGTCGTTAGTCGTCCTGCACTGCTGCAACATTTTCATAATTTTCCCCGTTTGACTCCCCCATTCAATCCTTGGGTTCCCGGGATATAAAAATATCTCCCCCTTGAAAACATTCATCCTCGAATGTTAGAAACATGCAGAAAAACTCAGAAACAAGCAATCACCATATACAAATACGGATCATTTAAGCCGAAAACTGACGGAACGATTACCTCCGAAAAGAACACATAGCTGAGCTAAATTCAGACACCTCATACATTTACCACATCATAAAACAAACTTGTACGCATGAACGGAACATGAAAACTGATTAGAGGTTTAGGGAAAGGACTGATACCTCAAATTGAAACTGAGCCGATAAGGAACAGGTGTGGGTATCTATCCATCATACCTGCTTCAGCTTCCCACGTAGCTCCTTCAACATGCTGATTTCTCCATAATACTTTAACTGAAGCTATGTCCTTGTTCCTCAGCCTCTGAATCTGACGATCCAAGATTTCAACAGGAATTTCTTCATAACTGAGGTTGTCTTTTACCCCAATGTTGTCTACTGGGACTATCAAGGCTGGATCACCCAAACACTTTTTCAAAAGCGATACATGAAAGACGGAATGAACTGAAGATAACTCCAATGGCAAGTCCAACTCATATGCCACCTTACCAACTCTTCTCACGACTCGGTAGGGACAAACATAGCGGGGACTGAGTTTTCCTTTATTTTCAAACCTCATGACTCCTTACATGGGAGATACCTTTAGAAATATCCAGTCATCCGCATCAAACTCTATATCCCTTCTCCTCACATTTACAATTTCTGGAGACTTTGAGCGGTTTTCAATCGGTCCCTTATCAACTGAACCTTTACCATCGCCTCGTGAACCGAATTTGGCCCTATCATAGCAGCCTCACCAACCTCAAACCATCGGATGGGAGATATACACCTCCGCCCGTAAAGAGCCTCGAACGATGCCATCTGGATACTAGAGTGATAGCTGTTATTATAAGCAAACTCGTTTAAGGGCAAATGATCATCCCAACACCCTTTGAAATCCATAACACATGCCCTTAACATATCCTCGAGGGTCTGTATGGTTCATTATGCCTGGCCGTCTGTTTGTGGGTGGAAGGTTGTGCTCAAGCTTAACTTGAGTCTCAAGTCCCTTTTGAAAAGACCGCTTGAACTGGGAGGTAAACTGAGTACCTCGGTCTGAAATAATAGACAAGGGCACTTCATGAAGTTGAACCAACTCTCGAATATATAATTTGGCATAATCATCAGCTGAATCCATGGTTTTGACCGGTAAGAAGTGTGCAACCTTGGTTAACCTGTCGACCACCACCCAAATGGAGTCGTATTGCCGGTGAGTATGAGGTAGGCCTGTAATGAAATCCATGTTAATTTCTTCCCACTTTCAAGTGGGGATGCTGATATCCTGAAGTACACCTCCTGGCCTTTGGTGTTCGGCCTTCACTTGTTGATAGTTTGGAAATTTGGCTACGAACTCTGTGATATCCTTCTTCATACCATCCCACCAATAGATTTTTCGCAAGTCTCGATACATCTTCGCAGATATAGAGCACATAGTCGACCCTGGTATCGTAGAACACCATCTCCCCCTTGGGAGAAAATGTCCACCTTTTGACTCCGCACCACTTCCTTCAGCTTCCTCAAAGTTGGATTCTTATATTGCTTAGATTTGACATCGACCACCAAGGACGATTTTGACCCATTCTACACAATGACACCGCCATCGGTTGAGTCGACAATATAACTCCCAATATTGCAAGCCAGTGGACATCCTTCACCAACTCCTTCCTTCCCCCATCCACATGGGACACACTCTCCATAGAGAGCGTACTAAGCAAACACTCATATCTTAGTCCTTTAGCAACTCCAACCACCTCCTTTGTCAAAGATTTAGGTCTTTTTTTGTGAACACATATTGCAAGCTCTTGTGATCCATAAATACATCCACATGGACCCCATACAAGTAATGCTACCATATCTTCAATACAAACACTACCGCGGCCAACTCAAGATCATCGGTCGGGTAATTCTTTTCGTGAACCTTTAACTATTGAGAGGCATATGCTATTACCTTCCCAAGCTACATCAACACACATCCCAGTCCGACTCTAGAAGCATCACAGTACACTACAAAGCCAACAGTACCCTCGGGTAAAGTCAACACTGGTGCTGAAGTGAGTTGGGTCTTCAACTCTTGGAAGCTTTTCTCACAAGCATCCCACCATTGGAACTTCACCTTTTTCTGAGTCAACCTAGTCAATGGGGATGCAATTGATGAAAAGCCCTCAACAAATCTTTGGTAGTAGCCTGCTAAGCCCAAGAAACTTCTAATTTCTAAAGGATTCACCGGTCTAGGCCAATTCTTCACCGTCTCAATTTTCTGGGAATCTACCCTTATGCCTTCACTTGATACCACATGATCCAGAAATGACACCGAGTTTAGCCAAAATTCACACTTGCTAAACTTTGCATACAACTGACGGTCCTTGAGGGTTTGCAACACTACTCTCAAATGAGTGGCATGCTCTTCCTCATTCCGGGAGTATATAAGAATGTCATCGATGAACATGATCACGAACATATCCAGATATTGCTTGAACACCCTGTTCATCAGGTCCATAAAATCTGCAGTGGCATTGGTTAGTCCGAAAGACATAACTATGAATTCATAATGGCCATACTGGGTTCTGAAGGCTGTCTTTGGGATATCACACTCCCGAACTCTGAGCTGGTGATATCCGGACCTGAGATCTATCTTTGAGAAACACTTGGCACCTTGGAGCTGGTCAAATAAATCATCGATCCTAGGTGAGGGGTACCTATTCTTGATGGTAACCTTGTTCAACTGCCGATAATCAATATACATGCGAAGGGAACCATCCTTCTTTCAAACAAATAGAACTGGTGCACCCTATGGAGACTAGCTCGGTCTAATGAAGCCCTTATCCAACATATCCTTTAACTGATCCTTCAATTCCTTTAGCTTGGATGGAGCCATCCTGTAGGGAGGAATAGAGATAGTCTGTGTATTGGGTAAGAGATCAATGTCGAAGTCGATTTCCCTCTCAGGGGGAACACCTAGCAAATTGTCGGGAAAAACATCCGGATACTCACACACCACCGGAACTGATTGAATAGTCGGGGTCTCGGACTCAACATCATTGACCCTAACTAGATGATACATACAACCTTTAGAGATCATCTTCCTGGCCTTAAGATAGGAAATAAATCGACCTGCTGGTACCGCCGAACTACCCTTCCACTCCAAAACTGATTCACCTGAAAAATGAAATTCCACCATACGGATCCTACAATTAATCGAGGCATAACATGCAAACAACCAGTCCATACCAATAATAACATCAAAGTCAGTCATGGCTAACTCTACAAGGTCTGCGGAGGTAACCTTATGCAACACAGTGATCGGGCATTCTCTATATACTCGTCTAGCTATAACCGAATCACCAACAGGGGTCAAAACTGAAAATGGTTCTGAAAAGGTCTCGGGAATAACTCCAAGTCTACTAGCAATGTAAGGAGTCACGAAAGACAAGGTACCTCCCGGATCTAGCAAGGCATAAACATCAACATGAAAGACACGTAACATACCAGTGACCACATTCGGCGAAGTCTCCTGCTCCTAGCGTGAGGCAAGGGCATAGAATTGGTTTTGGCGCTGTCCGCCACCCCTACTAGTCCATGCTCCTTGCGGAGCGGAACGGGATGGAGCTGCTGCTGTCCTGGTGGTCGATGAACGACACCTATCATCACCCATGTCTAGCATATGGGCACGCTCGACGCATGTGCCTAGATCTATCACACCCATAGCAAACATCTGAACCGAGCAGGCACTCCCCGACATTACTCTTGCCGCACTTCCCGCAGGCTGGAAAGGTATACTCTAACTGGGTTACCTCTCTGATCCCTCGATCTTAAAGCCCTGCTCCTCTGATCACCCCTTGGTCTGGATGGAACACTAGCTGATGATGGTGCTGGGGCTAGTGATCTCTGCTGAAACTGTGGACGGTAGCCACCGCCGGACATTTTCCAGAGTTTTTCCCCATTCGACTCTCGGGTCTGATCCTTGGGTTCTCGGGGTATAACACTATTGAAAATCTGAATACTGTATAAAATCTATAAGTGGAAGCTTTGAAACATAACTAGTTAGAATACTTTAAGTACAAAACATCTGACGAAAAACTAAAATATAACCCTGTCTGATAGCCATCTAAGAACTAATGAATTGCAGGGACAAGCCCCTAGCTAACTCAAAAGTCTAAACTAAAATATCGAAATACAAAAGTATGGGAAGAAACTATGGCCCTCGACAAATGAGGATCACCACTGAACTCTGCTGATTTCCATCGGAGAGGGGCTACTGTCGATGTTGAGACTGAGAACCTGCGCCTATATCATAAGACAATACAACATAGAGAGTATGCATCTGTTACACCCCGTAAGTTCCTAATATTTAGTTGGCCTATTCATACGTTAGTCAAGAATTTTAGAGTACGACGCGTGCGAGAAAGGGCCCGGGGAAAGGCCAATTGAGCATGAAATCGAGGATGCATGGGAGAAGGCCGGAGCAGGCTGCCAGAGGGGCAATGTGTCACGGACCCCTCCCTAGCGCATTGGGCTCCGTGGCACCCCCGTGTTTTGGTGCGATGGGATCCGTGCCACACACCCCTTGTCCACCACCCAAATGTTATATATATTGAGTTGCTTTCAATTATTTCATTTCACATATATACACCTTCAGGCAGGGAGAGTAAATGACGAGGGAACTAAGAGATTTTCATCCATTTACGCTAAAAAAAGCCATCCAAATTCAAATTAACTTCGGGTATCAAAGTTTAAGGCTGTAAGGAGCATTACTGTGGAGTTAGTTTCATAAAATTCGCCCGATAAATCGTAACCCCGCCAAGTTGAAGTTGTCAGAATGACTCCAAACTAGTTTCTATACGATCACAGGCTTCAAGTAAGTATTTCTCCCTTCTGAACTCTACGGAAATTATACGTTTTTTTGGCCATGTTTTGTTAAGTTGAAGTATAGTCAATATTAGTATTATAATTTATTGTTTCTGCCGAATTTAGTACTGAAACTAGTCTCATTCTCTCAATAATATGATTCCAGTTAGGAACCGCTATTTGAATACGAGTTGAAACTCACCAGTTACTGAGGAAACGATAATAGAGGTATGTTAAGGCGAATTCCAATAGCAAGTTAGCTTCCTGAGTATTATAATACAGTTTGAGTCCAAGTAAGAGAGTCAAAGGCATATCTATTGTGATTAGCTGTTGTAGTATATTGAGTTCTGTTATACTGAGGCCGCGAGGGACATATTGAGTTCTGTTGTATTGAGGCCGCGAGGGCCATATTGGGTTTTGATGTATTGAGGCCGCGAGGCTCATATCGAGTTCTGTTGTACTGAGGCCGTGAGGGCCATATTGAGTTATGTTATATTGAGGCCGTGAGGGCCATATGAGTTCTGTTGTATTAAGGCTGCGAGGGTCATATTGAGTTCTATTATACTGAGGCCACGAGGGCCATATCGAGTCCTATTCTACTGAGGCCGCGAGGGCCATAGCGAGTTTTAGTAGAGTAAGGCCGTAAGGGCCACAGTGAGTTCTATTAAATCAAGGCTGTAAGGGCCGTTTTGAGTTACAGTATACTGTGATCGTTGGCAACCAGATAGTAGAACATATATTGCTCGTACCTGCCGAGGCTTATGGGGGCCCAAGTAGGTTATTATTGTATGGGTTGTACCTTCCAGGATTAATGGGGCCCGGTTAGGTTCTTATTTGTGTATATTTGTATCCTGTTAATTAAATACTACAGATAATGAGATCATTCGGGTTTAACTCATTTCCTTCTGTATGGTCATTTTAGTTCTTCAGCTCTCATTCAGTTATTACTTTACCGCCTTACATATTCGGTACATATTGTACTGACGCCCTCTGTGGGCACTGCATTACTTGCCTGCAGGTGCGGATAGGCACAGACTAGGACCTTCGTAGCTTCCAGCCAGGGTTAGCAGCACAATTAGCTCCCTTCCTTTGGAGCTAGTAGTTAGAAGGCCTATTTTTTTGATTTTTCAGTTATGGGTAGGTCGGGGCCCTGTCTCGACCATTATTCTACTCCTAAAGGCTTGCAGATGTACAGTACCCTGTGGTTAGTCTATTGTTAGCCGTGTGGGGCCCAAATGTATGTTTCATTTTGTGACGATGACCGTGTGGGGCCTTGTTTAGATGTTGAGTAGTGGCCTTGTCAGCTATAACATGTGTAGGTCGCCTGATTTTCATATCAGTTATGAATAGATAGCATTGTGGCCTTGTCGGCCCGCATAGGAATCCCTATCATTATCTATTTCCCGGTAGCTATTTGATTTTATAGGTGGCTATGCGGCCTTGTCAGTTGGGGGCTGTGTTTACAGTCGAGATATAGCCCATTGTTGTTTTGATTTGGGAAGTAAGTTTGCACCAGAAGTGCATAAGTCCAGTCAAATCAGTCTAGACCCTAGTAGGACACCAGGTGCCAGTCATACCCCCCAAGGTGGGGCGTGACAAACTTGGTATCAGAGTAGGTCATATCCCAAGGAGTCTGCAAGTAGTGTCAAGTAGAGTCTTGTCTATAGATGTGTTGTGCACCATATTCATGGAGGCTACGAGACATAATAGTGTGGTTACTCTTCTTTCTCCTCAAGTCGTGCTATAGAGCTGAGTTGTATAGGGTAATCCCCTAAGCTTACATTATTTTGTTATTTAAAGGGAAATGTCAGATGTAAAACGGATTGCGACTAGTCAAGATTTAGACATGACGACAGGAGAGGGCACTAGTAGGGGGCCCCAGTCAGAGTCGACCCGTTTTGAGGGCGACAAGGAAACACCCCCTCAATCTTCCCAGCACTTACCACCGCACTCAGAGCCCACCAGGGTAGTAGATACACCAGTACCACCCCTATCTATTCCAGTACCATCGAATTAGGAGCTTAGAGGTGCATTTTATACGTGGGTTCAGATGATGGCTGCCTAGCGTCGACCTCCGCCAGTAGTGCCAGCTGTCGCTGAGCCCACTGAGGGGACTGGTAGCTCGAGTGCTCGTGAATTTCTTGCTCTGAGTCCCCCACAGTTTACAGGGACCCATCGTAGAGAGGATCCCCAGAATTTTATAGATCAGTTGTAGAGGATATTCAGAGTTATGCATTCTTCGTCTACTGAATCAGTTGAGCTAGCAGTATTTCGACTACGAGATGTAGCAGTTTTGTGGTATGAGAGTTGGGAGAGATACCGAGGTAGAGATTTGCTTCCACCTACGTGGCTTGTTTTCTCTAAGGCTTTCATAGATCATTAATTGCCCCGAGAGGTCCGATAGGCCAAAGTAGAGTAGTTCGTGCACCTAGAGTAGGGCAGCATGAGCGTCAGAGAATATGCATTGAGGTTTGATTCCTTAGCTAGGTACGCGCCCTTGTTTGTTGACACCATGCCATCTAGGGTGCATTGTTCGGTGCTTTTGCTTTGGGTATAAAGCTACACGCAAGTGCACGTGGTCGAACAAGTAGTAAAGTGGCTTAAGTAAGCCAAGTATCAATCCCACAGGGACTGGGATAAGGTAACAATCTACTCAAGTGTACTATATTTTAACTCTAACAATGAAGACAACAGTGCAAAGAAGAGTTTGATATTTTGATTTCTAATTTTTATGCTAAATCTACAAAGATTATATAAATTGAGTCTGAACTATGAATGTGAGCATGCTGAGGTTAAACGAACATGTAAGGAAATAAATTATCGATATAATTTGGTTAACTTTTCCTCCGGTTGCTAGTCAAGAACTATTTCCAATGGATTAAAACTCTCGTATTTAACCCAACTTAAGAATCATGAACAGTCCACCTACATTTCTGTGATTAAACGAAATTCATGTTCTAACCATACAAAACCGGTTCCTTAATTGACTAATACGACTTTCAGGTATATTTCTATCCTGAAGGTAAATCAATTCTCAATTTTCCCAAACTAAGAAAAGATCATATCCTATTGATTCACAACTTTCCAATTTCTTGCTCTCTCGAGTGAAACCGGACTTTTTAGATGTACATTAACGTTGGCCACACATTAATGCAGTAAGAACAAGAATCAATAGAACAACCATGGAAGAAAAGATGAAAAACCCAATTGATCAATAACTACATTTCAATACAATTGTTCTTAACCTCAGCAAGAATAGGAATTAGCCACTCATTTGTGGATTAAACATCGTTAAATGAGTGTTAAACATACAAGCAATTGAATTAAAGAAGAAGGAGATAGAGAAAAAACCCTGAGAATTTCATCCCCTCAACTGCCTGTAACCCACATTCTTGCTCCACCAAGTCAGAATATTGAAAAATGAACCTAAGTGTTCTATTTATACTCGTGGAAATTTTTCCCGGAATAACAAGCAACGTGTCACGGAGTGCATCGCGGAGCACTGCCTCCGTGACACACCACTGAGGCGGAGCCTCACTGGAAATTGACTGTCCAGGTAATAAGGCCCAACGTGGCACGACGTGCAACGCGGGGCTAGGCCAATGTGCCATGGCCCCAATGCGCACCCACACTGGAATTTGGCCAAAAATTCCCTATCCAGGCAGAAGGCCTCCGCCATGGCAGCGTGACACGGCTCCATCGCGGAGCCCCTTTAATTTGTGCCTTCCAATGCTTTGTCCTTTGCTACCATCCGAGTCCAACCCCGATCTCTCCCAACACGCATTTTAGCTTCCCAAAATTATATTTCAACTGCAAAACAACGCTAATCATGTTGGTTAGTATAGATTCACATTTTATTATAAATCACATAAGAATGTATAAACATTGATAGATAAACAAGGCTAAAATGACACATTTAAGTATCACTTGGGCATATAAATTTGCCCAAGATCACTTACCCCACACTTAAATCCTTGTTCGTCCCCGAACAACAATCTTACACCTCATGCACTTTACACTCCATCCTGGCTACTTTGGTTTGACAATTCAGGCTACGGCCATACCGATTATTCAATACAACATATCATCAAGAAAACACGCATGGTCCTATCAATGCAATGACCTTTAACACATCAAGACCTCCTAGACTTAAGAATCGACTCTCGATATTGGCAAACTCATGCAAATCAGCTGATCAAGATATCCGACACAAAAATTAATCTCTCATCAAGCATGTGCCCTCACAATGCAAGAGAATTTTCCCCTTTTTAATCACATGAACTCTAACGGTTACATGCAGGGGCATATAAACACTATTTCACTCTCTCTCCCAAAAGAATTCACATGCATCATGTCATGAACCATAGGCTTGCCCTTTGTGTATTACTCCACTAATATAAGGAAATTTGATGTAGGATCACGTAGGACTTTAACGGGTTGTAATGTAAGCTACGGAACTAGTAAATATTGGGCTAGCCAATCATAGCCACTAGCATCCTTAAGCGCCTTTTCAATACATCCCATCAAACTCATGGGCATTGTTTCTTCCTTCATCCTTCAATTCTTGAAGTTTGTTTTTAGTTTGGCCCATATCTTTAAGCACACTTGACTCGATAACAAAGATTATTCAGACACCTTCATTATATTTTATTTATAACAAGTGCACCTTCAACCTTTTCTTTCCTTTTATCACTCTCCTTTTCCTTTCTTTTCACCACTCTCACTCTTTGACACTTTGGGAGGATTATTTTCTCTTCTTAAGCGCTTAAGAGTTTTGGATCAAATTTACGGCTAATGAAAAGAAGGGGTTAAGCTCGGTTTACACATTTTGACACAAGAAAAAAACTAATAGGCTAAAGGCTCAACGGTCTAACTAGGGTGTACATTCAAGGTGGGTACAATAATGAAAAAAAAGAAACTTTCGGTTAACACAAAGAAATGCCTACATCCTTTCCTACAATACACGTTCTTCATTTCGTTTCGTACACACACCAGGAAAGTTCTAGACACTTCACAATGGCATGGAATAAACAAAACCTCACTTCACACTTATTACACATGCTCAATTCAAGACGTATTCACAGACTCTTCAATCAGCTAATTACAAGAATTCAAACATTAAGCCTCAATCACACTGAATCGACTCTATGGCCTAGGTATCTCAACATATTTACAAAGTTGCATGCTTTTATACGAATCACCTTTCCATTTTGAATATCATGTACAACACGCAACCAGAATTCCGCAACCATAAAGTAACTACAGGTTTTGGGATGCAACCCACAAAAGAAAACAACTGAAAAATAAATGAAAAAAAACTACTCCTAATGACTACATTTCCCTTAAGACGGTCGTCATCCATCCATCATAGGGAACGGTCACTAACTAGGACTTCGGTTCAATGGGACCCTTCTCGGTAAAAGAACCAAAAACAAACGCCGAGAAACCCAAGAGTTGAAAAAAAAAGAAATTTTAAAAATATTGATCATTTCGATAAAACAAAAATATGTACAAAATCAGCTAGCAACATTCATCAACACACAACAGTTTCACATTTAATTACAATACAGAACAAAAACTTCACAATCACAAATCACAGGGTCACAAAGTTTTTCCACCGGCATAACAACATAACAGAACATACACACAACACAACCAGCACCTAACTGCTCCCACCCCACACTTATCTCGAACACTGTCCCCAGTGTTCATAAAAATTAACATAGCACAAAAAATTGGTGGCGGAACTCCCTGATCAATCAAAATACTCCACTTCTTCATCAGGTGCTGTTGCCTCGTCTCCCATGTCTGAATCACCCCCATCGTCATCATCGGACTCCACATCGAAGTCCTCACGACGTGTCTCCTCATTTGTGGGGACATCATCATTCGTGGGCTCTACAAAAGTTGGCCCCACTCGGCTAGAGCCCTGGCATTTTCGCCAAAAGGGTAGTCTAGCTCAAGCTGCCATAGCTCCTCCTCTGTTGCCGGCCTCCCGCCTATCCGTAGCTGGAGCATCTGCATCCCGTACATCGAGCCATGTACTGATCATCCCGAGCATGTCGCTCGGCTAGTGTAAGCACTGGCCCGTGGGTGGTGTCGGGAGCCTTAGTTTTGGTGACATCTAAGGCCCGCCGCTCCATCTGCGAGATGTAGTCAAGGTCCTCTTCCTCAATATCCAGGCCCCTCAGGAATGTGGTGAGTAATCCACCAAATCCGTATCTGTGCCCCTGATGCAATCGGGCTCTCTTCATGGCGGAGATAATCACTGCCCCCACATTGATCTCCAGCCCTTTCATCAGGGCGTACACCAAACATACACGATCCCGGGTTACATCCGTCATATGCACCCCAGGGATTAGGTAGGAACACACAATCTTAAGCCATATCCTGGCTTCCCTGTTCATCTGTGAGTAGGGCAAAGTCTGATGGTAGCCCTTCTCCTTATGTCTGCTCCACCTAGCCGTCGATCGGGTTCCACACAAAGTGCATCTGATGTCCGCTTATGGTGGAGTGATATTCAGCTGTCGAAGCACGTGGGTGTCTGTGTCCCGCGCCCCTAAGATAGCATTGAGGTGGTGGGGCTCAAAAGTGACTATTTTCCCCCTTATTTTGATTGTGTGACTTCTGAGAGTCGGGTTCCAGTTGGCGTAGAATTCCCGAATCAAGTGCAAGTTGCATTCTTTGGGCTCTTCAAAAATGAAGTTCAGCCCAACTGCCTCGATCCTCTAGACAATCCTGGGGAACTCTTGTGCCAACGGTTCCCTTGCTATGTGTTCCTCGGGGAAGTACTTGCTCTCTTTGTGCTTTGCGTACCACTTCTTCCCCTCCTTAGTCACCCACCTGGTTCCATATTGACGGCGTTGGCCGCGTGGAACCGCTGGTGCTGCTGGGACCGCTGTGCCTAATCTGATTCTTTTTCTGCCGGCGCCAGATGTTGATGCGCCTTTTCCCTTGTCCTGCCTGCTTGCCATTTTTCCTGTCAACCCAAACAGACAAGATCAATGTTAAGCCAATTAAAATTTGCTTCGACTAAGATTGGGTTAAGCTAGGCTACCCCACACTTAGTCCTTAGCCAAAATTACAACATTAAGGCAAGATCATGCTTACTTACACAAACAAACAACAAAACATAACAAATATGCTTAGTGCATTTGGAGAATTCGACGGTATATATTCTATGTACTACTCAGCCTTCGTACAGCTAGCCACAATCATTACCATCGATAACATTTTATCCCATAGAACTTAGCAAGGAAAAACAAAAGAAAAATTTAAATATATGATCCTCTACAATTCACCTAATTCTTGCAAATTTCAATATTTCCTTCACCCGAGAATCCGTCGGTCTTTTAGCATACTAACAGTTAGCACATCGACTCATCTCACTCAACATGTACAACCCAGCATGAATTTCACTAGTTCAACTAAGTTTTTCCATTTCAAACTCAAAGGCAAGCCCTAGCTATGATTTTATCAAAAAATTCGATTAAACTATGTAATTAACGAGTTCAAGCAATCACAATGATAGTCCGAACATCAATCAACAATAATTCAATTGAATTTAAGCTTAATTTCTACTTAGGGCAAGTTTAGCTCATATCACATGTTTAATCTCAAAGAAAATCGACAAGAAATGAGATAGAATTGAAGAACATACCTTGAATTCGATGAATTGATGAAAACTCGATTAAATTCTTCGCCTAAGTCCGTGTCACGTTGAGGGGGAAGGGGTTTTTGGGAGGTTGGTCGCGGAAGATATGAAAAATGAGGAAAATAGAGGGGGAATCGGGGTTTAAAAGTGGGAAATTCGTGCGGGTCACCCGGCGACCCGGTGTGACCCGTCGCGATATACACTGCAACGTGTCACGGAGGGTAACGCGGAGCATGCCCTCCGTGACACGGAGCTGTCGCGTGGGTGTTCTGGAAATTTAAAAAATTCCAGATTTACACCTCAACGTGTCACGGAGGGTAACGCAGAGGCCCTCCTCCGTGACACGGAGCCGTCGCCCTAGCTCATTGTTTTGCCACTTTTTATTATTTTTCATACATCGAATTTTCCTTTGCGATCCCTTGCACATTTATCCTCTGTTCAACCTGAAATTCATCTTATGGCAAGAATTTGGTTAGAATTATAGGTTTCACTCAAAATGAAAATAAAAACAAAAAATAAAAACTAGAAATTTTGTTGTTAATCAAGAAAAAAAGAAAAAAAAAGAAATCTATTCACAATTTACAAAGAAAAATTTCACAGGTTGCCTCCCGTGCAGCGCCTGGTTTACCATCGCGGCTCGACGTCATTCAGCTCAGTCATCTTCTAGGGTGACGGACGTTTTCTCTCGACCACCGTCCTCACCCCAGTAGTGGTTACATCTCTGCCCATTTACTAAGAATGTGGCACTCCGATCTTCTTGCCACAACTCTACTGCCCCGTGCGGGGTCATTCTGACCACTTCAAATGGTCCCGACCATTTAGACCTCAGCTTTCCTGGAGACAACTTCAATCTTGAATTGAAGAGCAATACTTTCTGCCCTGGCTCGAAAATGCGATGCACCACATGCTTGTCATGCCACCTTTTTGTTTTTTCCTTGTAGTACTTGGCACTCTCATAGGCATGCCAACGGAACTCTTCAAGTTCACTAAGTTGCATTAGTCTCTTCTTGCCCGCTAGCTCTAAGTCCATATTCAACTTTCTCACGGCCCAGAAGGCTCGGTGCTCTAGTTCCACCGGCAAATGACACGCTTTACCATAGACCAATTGGTATGGTGAGGTTCCAATCGGTGTCTTGTAAGCAATTCTGTACGCCCACAATGCATCATCAAGTTTGCTCAACCAATCATTCCGTTGTGTATTTACTGTTTTCTAGAGAATCTGCTTCATTTCTCTATTCGACACCTCTACTTGCCCACTAGTTTGGGGGTGGTATGCTGTTGCCACTTTGTGGCGCACCCCATACTTGGCTAGTAGTTTCTTGAAACTTGCATTGACAAAATGAGCCCCTCCATCACTAATAATGGCTCGGGGTGTCCCGAACCTGGTGAGAATGTGTTTTTTCACAAACTTCGTTACTACCTTGTTGTCATTCCTAGGGCAAGCTATTGCTTCCACCCATTTTGATACATAGTCTACGGCCACCAAGATGTAACGATTACCAAATGACGGTGGGAATGGGCCCATGAAATCAATGCCCCATACATCAAAGGTCTCTACTTCTAGTATATTCTGCAGCGGCATCTCTTGTCTTCTACCAATTGTTCCTGTATGCTGACATCTATCACACATTTTGACGTATGCCATAGAGTCTCTGAACAGTGTAGGCCAAAAGAACCCCGACTGTAGAACCTTATGTGCTGTTCGCTCGCCTCCATGGTGACCCCCATACAACGAAGAGTGACAGCTCCTCAACACCTCTGCAATCTGTCTCTCTGGGATGCATCTTCTCATTTCCTGATCCGGTCCCTGTTTAAATAAGTATGGTTCATCCCAAACAAAGTGCCGGCAATCATGCCTAAATTTCCTTCTCTGTTGGACTGTTGCCTCAGGTGGGTAGACTCCGCTCACTAGCAAGTTGACTATGTCTGTGTACCAGGGAACTTCAGCTTCCCCTACTACCAAGAGCTGCTCATCCGGGAACTCTTCATTGATGTTATCACCTTCCATCACATGCGACCGGCTCTCCAATCGCGATAAGTGATCTGCCACCTGATTCTCGCTCCCCTTTCTGTCCTTGATCTCAAGGTCGAACTCTTGCAACAACAGGATCCATCTGATCAGCTTGGGCTTAGCATCCTTCTTATTAAATAGGTACCTAATCGCTGCATGATCGGTGTACACCACTACTTTTGAACCCACCAAATAGGACCTGAATTTGTCAAATGCAAACACCAATGCTAGCATTTCCTTCTCTGTGACTGTGTAATTGCTTTGGGCCGTATTCAGCGTTTTGCTTGCATAATGAATAGAATGAAAGATTCTATTTTTCCTTTGCCCCAATACAACTCCCACAGCCATATCACTCGCATCACACATCAACTCAAATGCTTGTCCCCAATCCAGAGAAGTAAGGATAGGTGCTTCTATCAATTTCTGCTTCAACTCCTCGAATGCTTTAACACACTCATCATTCAACTCAAACTTTACCTCTTTTTCTAACAATCTGCATAATGGTCTAGAAATTTTGGAAACGTTTTTGATGAACAGTCTGTAGAATCCTGCATGCCCAAGAAAACTGCGAACACCTTTCACCGACACAGGTGGTGGCAACTTTTCAATAACCTCGATCTTAGCACGATCGACTTCCAACCCCTTGCGAGACACTTTGTGGCCAAGGAAAATACCCTCCTTAACTAAGAAGTGACATTTCTCCTAGTTTAGTACAAGGTTGGATTCCTCACAGCGAGCCAGCACCTTGACAAGATTCTGCAAACAAGTAGCAAACGAATTACCAAAAACAGAAAAATCATCCATAAATACCTCAACAAAATCCTCCATCATGTCGTGGAAAATAGCCATCATGCATCTATGGAATGTGGCGGGTGCATTGCATAACCCAAATGGCATCCGCCTAAAAGCATATGTCCCATAAGGACAAGTAAAAGTAGTCTTCTCTTGGTCCTCCGGAGCTATGGCTATTTGGTTATAACCAGAGTACCCATCAAGGAAGAATAATATTCCTGTCCAGCCAACCTATCTAGTATTTGATCAATGAACGGGATAGGATAATGATCTTTCCTTGTGGCTTCATTAAGCTTTTTATAGTCCATGCAAATCCGCCAGCCTGTGACGGTTCGTGTCGGAATCTACTCATTTTTCTCATTGGTGACCACGGTCATCCCTCCTTTCTTTGGAATGCACTCAACGGGGCTTACCCATTCACTGTCCGAAATCGGGTAGACCACACCTGCATCAAGCCACTTGATAATTTCTTTCCTCACCACATCCTTCATTGCTGGATTTAGCCTTCGTTGCGGCTGAACGGTTGGTTTTGCTCCTATCTCCATGAAAATCCTGTGTGTGCAAAAAGCTGGATTTATACCCTGAATATCTGACATTTGCCAACACATTGCTTTCTTCCTTTTTCTGAGGACACCCAATGCTTTCTTCTCCTGTGCCTCCGTCAATTCTGCGGAGATGATGACTGGTAACATCTCATCTTCCCCCAAAAAGACATATTTTAAATGGGGAGGCAATTATTTCAATTCCAGCTTTGGTGCCTCCTCAATGGATGGTTTCGGCAACAGTTCTAGGGACCTCATCAATGATTGAAATTCCTGTCTCCTCGGATGCCTTTGTGACTCATTCAACATTTGGACCACCTCATAAGCATCTCTATCTCCAAAATGATCGGAGTGCATCAACACTCTTTCCAGTGGGTCTTGAGATTCAACAATCTGACGAATTTCTTCATGTTCAACCACACTGATTGCTGAAAGCTCCTCATGTATGGCCGACAACTTCAATGCTTTAAACACATCAAATACCTCAATCTTGTCGTGTGCTCGCATGGTTAGCTGCCCTGCAGCTACATCAATCAGCACTTTCCCGGTCGCCAAGAAAGGACGTCCCAAAATAAATGGAACTTTCGCATCTGGCTCAAAATCCAGCACGATGAAATCCACTAGGAAGATAAGGGAGCCCACTTGCACCAGCACATCCTCCACAATGCCATCAGGTCTGGCTAAGGACCGATCTGCTAGTTGCAAGATCACTGTTGTTGGTCTAGGACTCCCTAGACCCAACTTCTTGAATACTGATGACGGCATCAAATTAATGCTCGCTCCCAAATCACATAATCCGCGAGCTCGGATACTCTGCCCAATTGTAATTTGTATAGTAAAGCTCCCAGGATCTTTGAGCTTTGTGGGCAGTCGGTTTTGTATCTGGGAAGTGCACTCCTCCGTGAGAGCCACCGTAGCATACTCAGTCAACCGACTTTTGTTTGCCACGATGTCCTTAATGTACTTTGCATATTTCGGCACTCCCCGCAAAACATCAACAAGAGGTAGTTAATATGTACCTGTTTCAGCACCTCCATGAATTTCTTGAAACATGCCTCCTCCTTGTGTTTCTTTAATCTTTGAGGGAACGGGGGTGGTGGTCTTTCTGATTCAGCTTCCTTTTTCTTCCCCCTCTCCTCACTTTGCTCCCTCTCAACTTCTGCTGCTCCCGATTGTTGAGGTGGTCTTTCTGGTCACCTCCTTCAGCTGCAAACCACTCCTTGTGGTCACCGCATTCACCTGCTTGGGATTTGGATCTGTGTCGCTCGGAAGTCCTCCTCTAGGCCTGGTATTTTGGGCTCCAACAAATTGCCCAAATTGATATTCAAGTGCCTTAGTAGTTAACTGGTTGTTCTTTACCTCGGCTGCCAATTTCACATAGTCAGCCTGCAATTGAGCTTGGTTAGCTATCATCGTCTTGAACATCTCCTCAATGCTGGGTGATGGTGGTGGAGGAGGTGCATTGTTGTTTCTATATTGTGCCTGATAGTTCTGCTGCCCTCCTTGATTCCTCTGCGCCCCCTGACTCGAACTTTGTCCTTGATGGTTGTTGCTACCCCAAGAGAAATTCGGATGATTCCTCCAGTTGGAATTATAGCTGTTGCCATACTGTTGGTGGTTGTTCCTCTGTACATTTCCCACAAAGTTCACCGAGTCAGGATTTGCTCCACAACACTCAGTTGAGTGCTTACTACTCCCGCGCACTTCACACCAAATCTGCTGCACTGCATTCACTGGGGCTTGAGTCTGGTTCATTGTCATGTTACTGAAGTGGGTGTTGAACTGATTCTGTAAAGCAACTATCTGTGCAGCAATAGCTGTAAAACCATCCACTTCTAGAACTCCTGCTGCTTTCCTTGTTCCTCCTCTTGACGAATCAACATTCCACTTCGGATTGCCCTGCGAAATACGGTTTAACAAGGTATACAGCTCCTCATAAGTTTTCTCCAATGCTTGTCCCCCAGCTGCTGAGTCTAGCAAGATTTTTGTGTGGGGTTCCAAACCCTCTATAAAAGTGTGCACCAATAAATCATTGGATTGATGATGATGAGGACAATCCCGCAATATGGACTTGAATCTCTCCCAAGCTTGATATAGATTCTCTCCCTCTCTCTGTTTGAAACTTAGAATTTGACTTCTAAGTCTTGCTGTTTTACCGGATGGAAAAAATCGTATCAAGAATTTCCTAGCAAGATCATCCCACGTAGTAATAGAATTAGGTGGCTCAACTTTCAACCACCTCTTGGCTTCTCCCAATAGTGAGAATGGGAACAATGTAAGCCTGACATAATCTGATGACACTCCAGCGGGGATGTAAGTGTCACTTATCTCCAAAAAATTTTGGAGATGCTGCTGTGGATCCTTATGAGGGAGACCTGTGAACTGCCTGCTGGTGTGCAGCAATTGCACCATGTTTTGTTTGAGCTCGAACCTCCCTCCTGGCTCAGGTATGCGGATGCTAGATGTGACATTGTTAGCATGTGGGATTGCCACCTCGCGAACCAGCCTAGCTGCTACTTCCACGGGCACTAACATTGCCCGTACCACTGGTGGATTCTGTTGTTGCTCCATAATTGTTTGTCTGAGCAACTGGAGCTTTCTCTCTAGAGCTTCTCTCCGCTGACGATGAAATAGTCTTTCAGGCTCTAAATATGAGTACACCAGCTCCTTGTCTCTTGCCAATGTTCAGCAGTATTTCTGCAAAATACAGGCTAAGACCAAGTTGTCAACTCTAAAAAAAAAAATAAGGAAAATTCACCAACTGCCAGTCCCCGGCAACGGCGCCAAAAACTTGTTCGGTGCTTTTGCTTTGGGTATAAAGCTACACGCAAGTGCACGTGGTCGAACAAGTAGTAAAGGGGCTCAAGTAAGCCATGTATCAATCCCACAGGGACTGGGATAAGGTAACAATCTACTCAAGTGTACTATATTTTAACTCTAACAATGAAGACAACAGTGCAAAGAAGAGTTTGATATTTCGATTTCTAATTTTTATGCTAAATCTACAAAGATTATATAAATTGAGTCTGAACTATGAATGTGAGCATGCTGAGGTTAAACGAACATGTAAGGAAATAAATTATCGATATAATTTGGTTAACTTTTCCTCCGGTTGCTAGTCAAGAACTATTGCCAATGGATTAAAACTCTCATATTTAACCCAACTTAAGAATCATGAACAGTCCACCTACATTTCTGTGATTAAACGAAATTCATGTTCTAGCCATACAAAATCGGTTCCTTAATTGACTAATACGACTTTCAGGTATATTTCTATCCTGAAGGTAAATCAATTCTCAATTTTCCCAAACTAAGAAAAGATCATATCCTATTGATTCACAACTTTCCAATTTCTTGCTCTCTCAAGTGAAACCGAACTTTTTAGATGTACATTAACGTTGGCCACACATTAATGCAGTAAGAACAAGAATCAATAGAACAACCATGGAAGAAAAGATGAAAAACCCAATTGATCAATAACTACATTTCAATACAATTGTTCTTAACCTCAGCAAGAAGAGGAATTAGACACTCATTTGTGGATTAAACATCGTTAAATGAGTGTTAAACATACAAGCAATTGAATTAAAGAAGAAGGAGATAGAGAAAAAATCCTGAGAATTTCGTCCCCTCAACTGCCTGTAACCCACGTTCTTGCTCCACCAAGTCAGAATATTGAAAAATGAACCTAAGTGTTCTATTTATACTCGTGGGAATTTTTCCTGAAATAACAAGCAACGTGTCACGGAGTGCATCGCGGAGCACTGCCTCCGTGACACGCCACTGACGCGGAGCCTCACTGGAAATTGACTGTCCAGGTAATAAGGCCTAACGTGGCACGACGTGCAACGCGGGGCTAGGCCAACGTGCCACGGCCCCAACGCGCACCCACACTGGAATTTGGCCAAAAATTCCCTATCCAGGCAGAAGGCCTCCGCGATGGCAGCGTGACACGGCTCCATCGCAGAGCCCCTTTAATTTGTGCCTTCCAATGCTTTGTCCTTTACTACTATCCGATTCCAACCCCGATCTCTCCCAACACGCATTTTAGCTTCCCAAAATTATATTTCACCTGCAAAACAACGCTAATCATGTTAGTTAGTATAGATTCACATTTTATTATAAATAACATGAGAATGTATAAACATTGATAGATAAACAAGGCTAAAATGACACATTTAAGTATCACTTGGGCATATAAATTTGCCCAAGATCATGCATCAGTTCATTATTGGACTTGCACCAGAGTATGTGGAGTCATGTATTACAGCCACATTGTGAGAGGAATATGGATATTTCACGGGTGCAGGCATTTGCTTAGAATATAGAGGAGCTCAGGCAGCAGCAGTATGCCACGGAGAGGGCAGGTCAGGAGCAGCATCGGAGGGGTAGGCCCGCAGATTTTTAGATGGATTTTTCGGGTGGACCTCGACCTTGCTTGTCAGATAGGCCGCCTAGGCCCCCATTCTAGTAGCGGTATGGTTGCAGATTAGATCATCGTTGACAGTCAGGTCCCGGCGAGAGTTCACGGGCATCAGGCTCATAACAGCAGAGAGTATCGGATCTGTTACACCCCGTAAATTTTAAATGAATAAATAGCCTAATGGCATGTTGGTTAAGGGATTTAGAAAAAAAAAAGAAGAAGAGAAAGTCAGTTTTTTCCATTTTTATCAACAAAACCACCAAAAAACAGAGGGTATATCCATGTAAGGCAAAACCCATGATAAATATATATAATTTCCTTTCGATTCGCTACGAAACGCGGTCCAAACTCCGTCGGCTTAGATACAGAGGTATAAAGCTGCAGAGAGCAATCCTACGGAGTTGGTTTCGTGAAATTTGGCCGGCGAAACGTCGTGCTACCGGGGTAAAGTAAATATAATTGCTTTAAATTAGTACCAATGTGTTCCTAGCCTTGCTGTGAGCATTTATCCGTTCTGGACTATCGAGAAATAATGAGTTTTTGGCCGTTTTCCGAAAGGTCGAAGTTTGGGATAAATATATATCAAAAGTGATAATTTCTCCCGAATATTAATGTATTTAGTTCTAATTGATATGTATATGAATGTAGTTGGGATAAACAGCAGAAGTACCGACAGAAATCACATCGGTCAGTTGGGTACTCAGAAACCAGGTATGTAAAGTTATTCTTTCGGCAAGCCAGGAAGTACAGTGTAGAAAATAAATAGAATAAAGGCTATTAACAGATACCCAGTATCCAGTAATAGATGCCACATTTTATATTATTGAGCTATATCCAGATATAATCAGATCACTAATCAGATATAGAAATAGCTCCAGATACAGATATAGCTCCAGAAACAGATATGGCTCTAGAAATTGATATAGCTTCAGATCACGGATAACAATAATCAGATAAACCGATAAAGGCCAGGTAGCAGTTAGCCCAGCAATCAGAAACAGTGTAAAACCGAATATAACATTAGTTGTTTAGCACGGACTGGCCTTGAAATAAAAGAAGAGAATATGATTAGTATTTTTCATTTGAGCATGCTTGCTGTGTATGTGTTTTGCATGTTGAGACTTGTTGTGGCATGTGGGTGTCCTTTAGCATCCCCGCCGCCCCTGGGTAATAGCTGTGTCGATACCAGATTCAGATACCGCCACCAGCTGGGCGATGCCGTCCGCTTAGAGGACGATGATGGCCGACCACCATAATAATACGGTCCAGATTACCCTGCTTGCAGGGGCAGTTCAACTTACTTTGCGCAGAGCTAGATTACCCTGTTTACAGGGGCAGATTACTCTGTGTGCGCTTGTGGCCTGGGGCAGTTTTAGATACAGATTTTTATAAAATTACCTTGTTGCGTGCTTGCACCCAGGGGCAGTTTCAGTCTCAGATTACCCCGTGAGCGCTTGCGCCCAGAGGCAGGAGTCTTCGGACTCAGACACAGTTTATTGTCAGAGGCCAAGGCCTGAGCTACGTACCCAAGGGGCCAGTAGGAGGAGCTCACAGTTATGAGATGAGTGGAGTGACTTATTTTTGGTTGGTTTAGACCCGGGTAGGGGTAAATAGATTGTTCTGTTGGTTGGCACCTTCCGGCTCATGGGGGTCGGTCAGGTATTGTGTGTATTTATATGTATATCTATATGTGCTATTAGATACTGATAGACAGTAGGATGACACGTCGTCAGGTACGCCCAGTTTAGTTGCAGAATAGGTAAACTCTCCCCAGTTATCCTCATCCAGATAGACTCAACTACTTCCTGCTTATATGTCATGTTATTGTTGCTATCCATTTCAGTTGTATATTTCAGTTTTCTTTACATGCTCAGTACTTGTGGTACTGATGCCCATGGGGCGCTGCATTGCTTGCCTGCAGGTACACATAGATGAGGAGTCGATCCCTCGTGATCCGGTCAGTAGAGTTATCAGCTCCTATCCTCCGGAGCTCGACAGTTGGAGGTTGTTCCTATTTCCTTTTTGATTATAGTTTGGGTAGGTCGGGGCCCTGTCCCAACCATTCTATTATTACTTCCTAGAGGCTTGCAGTCTAATGTTTCCCTGGGGTGGTGGAGCTGGTCTTATGGGCCGTGCATGTATATATGTGTTTAGTTGTTGATGATCGCCGCGTGGGGCCTTCTTCTGGTTGTAGTTAGTGACCTTGTCGGTCACAAATGTGAATAGCAGTTGCTTCAGATTATAGTGTCATTGTTCTGGTTAGCTGTTGTGCTTTGCAGGTGGCTATAGGCCTAATCGGCCGAGGGCTGTATTGACAGCCGCTATATAGCCGGTTCATTTCTTGAAATAGAGCTAGAGTCTAGCAGGCACTAGGTGCCCGTCATACCCCCCAAGGTGGGGTGTGACAGGATCAAACAAAATTAGCAGTGCTACAATACATTACTTGCCACAGGCAGCTCCACGGCCTGCTATTCTTGCGGGCAGGAGGGGCATATGATGAGAGATTGTCCGACTAGATGCCAGAGTAGCCAAGGTCAGCAGGACAGGTCTTCAGTAGGTTTGTATGCCCCAACACCCTCTGCAGGGCATGGGCCCTCAGCTCCAGCTGGTAGGGCCGAGGTAGATCCGGGGCATCTAGTTCAGGCAGCAGCCAGGACCGCACATATGCACTACCAGGGCAACAGGAGTCAGAGTCATCGCCAGATGTTGTGACAGGTATATTAGATGTCTGTTCGCACTCAGTTTATGCTTTGATAGATCCGGGCTCTACTTTGTCATATATTACTCCATTAGTAGCCTGAAAATTTGATATAGTGCCAGAATTGCTTCAGTGACCTTTCTTAGCATCTACACCCATAAGTGACTCTATTATTGCTAAGAGTATTTACCGAGGTTGTACAATAGAGATTGTGGGTCATCAGACCTCAGCATATTTAGTAGAGCTAAAGATGATTGATTTTGATGTAATTATGGGTATGGATTGGTTGGCACCGTGTTATGCTACTGTAGAATGTTGGACCAGAATTGTCCGATTCCACTTCCCAGGGGAAGTAGTGCGAGAATGGAGAGGTAGGACAGCCACGCCAAGGGGTAAGTTCATATCCTATCTTAGGGCAGAGAAGTTGATAGCAAAGGGTTGTATCTACCATATTATTAGAGTATGGGATACGCAAGTAGAATCCCCGACTCTTTAGTCCATCCCAGTGGTTAATGAATTTCCAGATGAACTCCCTGGCATCCCTCCAAAAAGGGAAATTGATTTCTCTATTGATTTGCTGTCAGATACTCAGCCTATATCCATCCCTCCATACCGAATGACTCCGGCTGAATTAAGGGAATTGAAAGAACATCTGAAAGATTTGTTAGATAAGGGTTTTATCAGGCCAAGTACGTCACCGTGGGGTGCACCAATTCTATTTGTGAGAAAGAAAGATGGCTCTCTCTGTATGTGCATAGATTATCGACAGTTGAATAAAATGACTATCAAAAATAAATACTAGCTTCCCAGGATAGATGATTTGTTTGATCAGCTGCAAGGGGAGAAATAATTTTCTAAAATTGACTTGAGATCCGAATACCATCAGGTTCGAGTGCGGGAGAAGGATATCTCGAAGACAAATTTCACGACCGGGTATGGTCATTTTGAGTTCCTAGTTATGTCTTTCGGGTTGATAAATGCCCCAGCAGTATTCATGGAATTAATGTACAGTTTCTTTCGTCCATACTTAATTTGTTTGTGATCGTGTTTATTGATGATATTTTGGTGTACTCCCGCTCAGAGGCAGAACACAGAGATCATTTGTGGACAGTACTTCAGACCCTCAGAGACCGCCAGCTATATGTGAAGTTCTCTAAATATGAGTTTTGGTTGAATTCTGTAGCTTTCTTGGGCCACATCGTATCAGAGGCTGGCATTCAAGTTGATTCACATAAAATAGAGGCAGTAAAGACCTGTCCTAATCCTACCACTCCCACAGAAGTAAGTAGTTTTCTGGGTCTAGCCGGATACTACAGGAGGTTCGTGGAGGGCTTTTCTAGCCTATCTGTGCCCTTGACTAAATTGACTCAAAAAGCATCCAAATTTCAGTGGATCGAGGCCTGTGAGCAGAGTTTCCAAGAATTGAAAAACAGGTTAACATCGTCATCAGTGTTAGCATTGGTAGAAGTTTCAGAAGGGTATGCCGTGTATTGTGATGCTTCAGGCGTCGGGTTAGGGTGTGTCCTGATGCAACATGGGAAGGTAATCGTGTAAGCCTCCAGACATCTTAGAAAGCATGAAAAAAACTACCCCACCCATGATCTAGAGTTAGCTACAGTGATTCATGCCTTAAAAATATGGAGGCATTACTTTTATGGTGTACACGTAGATATTTTCACGGATCATAAGAGCCTCCGGTATATTTTCACGCAGAAAGAGTTGAATTTGCGACAGCGCCGTTGGGTAGAGTTGCTAAAAGATTACGATGTGAACATCTTGTATCATCGTGGGAAATATAATATTGTAGCAGATGCCCTCAGTCGCAGATCTATGGGTAGTTTAGCATATCCAAGGCCAAAAAAGTTGGAGATGGCCCGAGAGTTGCATCGATTAGCCAGTTTAGCGGTTCGGGTAATAGATTTAGGGGATGGATGGGGCCATAATTCAAAATACAACAGTATCATCCTTGGTGGTAGAGGTAAAAGAACCGCAGTATGAGGACTCTCATTTAGCGCAACTTAGAGATGAAGTTCGACAGGGCGAACTGGCAGCTTTTGAGGTAGCTAAAGATAGGGTATTGAGGTAAAGAGATCGCCTCTGTATTCCAGATGCGGCAGGGCTCCACCAGCAGATCATGCTAGAGGTATAATTCTCCCATTACTCTCTTCATCCTGGCTCGACGAAGATGTACCAGGACATAAAAGAGATATACTGGTGGCCCAGAATAAACGAAGATGTAGCCGCATTTGTATCCCAGTGCCCTAATTGTCAGCAGGTGAAGGCTGAGCACCAGAGACCTGGTGGATTAACTCAGGAGATGACCATACTAATATGGATGTGGGAAGGAGTTAATATGGACTTTGTGACAGGGTTACCCCGTACTAGATGTAAGTTTGACTCTATTTGGGTTGTCGTTGATAGTCTAACGAAATCAGCTCACTTCCTACTAGTTCGGGCTACATTTTCAGCTGAAGACTATGCTGAGTTATATATTAAAGAGATAGTACGATTGCACGGTGTTCCAGTATCTATTTCTAATAGAGGAGTACAGTTTACTGCTAGATTCTGGCAGTCATTTCAAAAAGGTTTGGGGATGCAGGTTAATCTGAGTATAGCCTTTTATCACTAGTTAGACGGCCAGGCAGAGCGCACCATTTAGACATTCGAGGATATGTTACGAGCGTGTGTACTAGACTTTAGAAGGAGCTGGGACGAGCATTTACCCCTTATTGAGTTTGCATATAATAATAGTTACGATTCTGCCATACAGATGGCGCCTTATGAGGCATTCTATGGGCGTAAATGCAGGTCCCCGGTTGGGTGGTTCGAAGTAGGAGAAACGGGGTTATTCGGGCCAGACCTAATCCACCTGTCAGAAGAGAAAGTGAAACTTATTAGAGAACAGTTACTAACAGCTCAGAGTCATCAGAAATCCTACTTCGATGTATGACACAGAGACTTAGAATTCGATGTGAATGACTGGGTATTCCTTAAACTATCACTGATGAAGGGCATGATGAGATTTGGTAAGAAGGGCAAGCTTAGTTCGAGATTCATTGGATTGTATCAGATCATCCGAAGAATAAGCCGAGTGGCATATGAATTAGATTTGCCTCCAGATTTAGAATCTATTCATCAAGTATTTCACATATCTATGTTGTGAAGGTGTATAGGTGACCTATCTTGAGTGATACCAGTTGGATATATTTAGGTCACTGAAGAACTAGTTTACGAAGAGATTTCGGTGGCAATATTAGATCGGCAGGTTTGCAGGTTGAGAACTAAAGATGTAGCCTCTGTTAAAGTGTTGTGGAGGAACAGAAATAAAGAAGAGGTGACCTGGGAAGCTGAGGATGACATGAGGTCTAGATATCCTCACTTGTTCCAAGATTGATTTAGATTATACAGTTAAGATGGTACTATTACGTAGTTGTTATTTTATTACTTATGTTATCAGTACTGTCTGATTGGCTATCTCTTAGCTGTGGAAGAGTTATTATAGTGTTGTGTGAGATATTTGTGTTGGACTTTTCTGCATTTTAGGGTTTTCAGATAGACCTTATTACAGGGGAGACTCTGCCGAAAGTTTTCCAGAATACCAGTTGGAAAAGTTAAACTCCTGTAAGTGACATTCGAGGATGAATGTTCCTAAGGGGGGATGATGTTACACCCCGTAAGTTCCTAACATTTAGTTGGCCTATTCATACATTAGTCAAGAGTTTTAGAGTATGATGTGTGCGAGAAAGGGACCAGGGAAAGGCCGATCGAGCACGGAATCGAGGTTGTACAAGAGAAGGCCGGAGCAGGCTGCCAAAGGGGCAACGTGTCATGGACCCCTCCTTGGTGCGTTTGGCTCCTTTGAACGCTTGTGTTTTGGAACGATGGGGTCTGTCCGCCGCCCAAATGTTATATATATTGAGTTGCTTTCAATTGTTTCATTTCACATATATACACCTTCGGGCAGAGAGAGTAAAGGATGAGGGAACTAAGAGATTTTCATCCGTTTACGCTATGAAACACCTTCCAAATTCAAATAACTTCGGGTATCAAAGTTTAAGGCTGTAGGGAGAATTACTACGGAGTTAGTTTCATAAATCCTCCCCATAAATCGTAACTTCACCGAGTCAAAGTTGTCGAAATGACTCCAAACTAGTTTCTATACGATCACAGGCTTCAAGTAAGTATTTCTCCCTTCTGAACTCTCGAGAAATTATAGTTTTTGGTCATGTTTTGTTAAGTTGAAGTATAGTCAATATTAGTAGTATAAGTTATTGTTTTTGCCGAATTTGGTACTGAAACTACTCTCATTCTCTCAGTAAACGATTCCAGTTAGGAAGGGCTATTTGATTACAAGTTGAAACTCGCCAGTTACTAAGGAAACGACAATCAAGGTATGTTAAGGCGAATTCCTTCAACAAGTTAGCTTTCTGAGTATTATAATATAGTTTGAGTCCCAGTAAGAGAGTCAAAGACATATCTATTGTGATTAGAAGTCGTAGTATATTGAGTTCTGTTATACTGAGGCCGCGAGGGACATATTGAGTTCTGTTGTATTGAGGCCGCGATGGCCATATTGAATTCTGTTGTATTGATGCTGCGAGGGTCATATCGAGTTCTGTTATACTAAGGCCGCAAGAGCCATATTGAGTTATGTTATATTGAGGCCGTGAGGGCCATATTGAATTCTGTTGTATTGAGTCTGCGAGGGTCATATCGAGTTCTATTATACTAAGGCCGGAAGGGCCATATTGAGTTCTCTTGTATTGAGGCCATAAGGGCCATATCGAGTCCTATTCTACTGAGGCCGCGAGGGCCATATCGAGTTTTAGTAGAGTAAGGTCGTGAGGGCCACAGTGAGTTCCATTAAATCAAGGCTGTAAGGGTTGTTTTGAGTTATAGTATACTGCGATTGTTGGCAACCAGATAGTAGAACGTATATTGCTCGTACCTGCTGAGGCTTATGGGGGCCTATGTAGGTTATTCTTGTATGGGTTGTACCTTCCAGGCTCATGGGGCCCCGGTTAGGTTCTTTTTTATGTATATTTGTATCCTGTTAATTAAACACTACAGATAGTGAGATCGTTCAAGTTTAACTCGTTTCCTTCTGTATGGTCATTTCAGTTCTTTAGCTCTCATTCAGTTATTACTTTACCGCCTTACATATTCGGTACAATATTATACTAACGCCCTCCGTGGGAGCTGCATTACTTGCCTGCAGGTGTGGATAGGCACAGACCAGGACCTTCGTAGCTTTCAGCCAGGGTTAGCAGCACAGTTAGCTCCCTTCCTGTGAAGCTAGTAGTTAGAAGGTCTGTTTTTTTGATTGTTCAGTTGTGGGTTGGTGGGGACCCTGTCTTGGCCACTATTCTGCTCCTAGAGGCTTACAGATGTACAGTACCCTGTGGTTAGTCTGTTGTTGGCTGTGTGGGGCCCAAATGTATGTTTCTTTTTGTGATGACGGCCGTGTGGGGCCTTGTTTAGCTATTGAGTAGTGGACTTGTCGGCTATAGCATGTGTAGGTCGCTTGATTTTCATTTCTATTATAACTAGAAAGCATCATGGCCTTGTCGACCCGCATAGGTCTCCCTATCATTATCTGTTTCATGATAGCTGTTTGATTTTACAGGTGGCTATGCGGCTTTGTCGGCCGGGGGCTGTATTTACAACCGAGATATAGCCTGTTGTTCACTTTTTGGGAAGTAAGTTTGCACCAAAAGTGCATAAGTCTAGTCAGATCAGTCCAGAACCTAGTAGGGCACGAGGTGCAGTCATACCCCCCAAGACGGGGCGTGACAACATCAATACTTTGAATGTACTGAGAAAGTGAGATATGAAGTAAAGGTAAAGATTCTAAGATTTGGTAAGCTGAAATTGTCAAAACATGCAATGTTCATAACTAGAATCATAAATACTGAAATATTTGAAAATTTGATAGTATTGTATGTATTAGAACTATCTGAAGGTCACACACGTATCCTGAATTCTGGAGAACTGAATTGAACTAGAGATTGTGTCTATATCAGACTGAGCTGTATTGTACTATATTAAGGGAGAAACCATAACCATCATGTAACCACATGAGCTAGACGTAGAGTCCGATGTATGCCCCTCATCGGAGAAAGCCCACTATATCTTTCCAGGTTATAGTAGCTGAGTTGGGTGATCAGTATCTAATGCCCATTCGAGCTAATAACCTACAGTGGCAACGTAGTTCTAGGAACCTAGGTGCGTTGTACCCCGGCCTACTCGATGCTAAGTTTTACTCTCACTGGAAATCCTAATTTGGACTCACTAGGTTGATAGCTCAAAATTATTGTCCTATGACTCGAGTGAGAATAGTTTTGGAATTGTTCCGAGAGTTTAAAGACCTGAAAGTAACTATGTTCCAAGACTCGTCAGAGCTGCTTTATCCGAAAGTGTCGTAATGGTCTAAGGAACAACTAACAAACTGATAATTGGTACTACTGAGGTTACTGAGTTCCTCAAGACTAGAAGTAGTCAAACTGATCAGCTGACATTTCTATAGAATACTAGGTGTTTACTGAGACGTTGAGACTGAGTAATGCAAAGACTAACTTCTAATCATGAACCTGTACTAGCACTGGTAATTTAAAAGGAATTATTCTAACAAACAATTTTCATGTCTGAATTCTTAATTACGCAAGTCCCATTCAAATCATATATAAAGATTAGGGCTAAAATACATAATTTATGAAATGAGATACTGAGCATGAAATTATAATTAGTATTAATCTTAGAAACATAAAGAACTCTAACAAGGAGGAGAGTTATAATATGTCCGAAGAACAACCCTAGTTTTGGTCTTTCACAGAGCTAGAACTAATAAAGTTTTTTATAAGAATGTTGAGACACAAGGGTAAAAGAAATTCCCTTGTTGAAACCCCACATACCTAGAGAAGGATCCCTGAGAAAGTCCTTGATAATATGAGAAGAAATATTGAATGCCCCAGCTTTTCTCTGAGAAGTCTGTGCCTCTTTTTTTTTGGTAATGTTTCAGAGAGATTTTGAGAGAAGTGAGGGAGAAGGATCAACTAACTCCCTTTAACCCCTTCTAATTTATCCCCAAAAGACGTAATTTAGGAACCAAAGTAGCTGAAAGTTATAAAAATCCCCCTGAGTAACCATTTTAAAAATTTGTCCGTCCAGGTCCAACGGTCACACGACGAGTCATTGGAAACCGCGACTCATTGGGACTGTCGTTGGTCCTGGATCTAAAATTTCCCTCTTCTGGACCGTTATAATGGAGGATACAATGACTCGTTGGTTGAACAAAAAGGTCGTTGTCACCACTCATTCTAGCCACTGGAATTCCTGAAAGGTTTCTAGACCTGACTCATAGATGAAAGCAACGACTCATTGAGTGGAACAATGGGTCGTTGTTTCTACTTGTTGCCATTGGAAGAGATTTCTCACCTTCTCTAGATTCTCCCAACAGCTTAATAGGACGGGTCATTGGTCTCTTCCACAACCCATTACCAGGGTCTTTGGTTATGGGAAGTTTTAAAATATGGTTCTGGATTATGTAACAACAAGTGACAAGATGACTCATTACTCCTGACTACAATTCGTTCCATGCCTCGTTGGATCCTAATAGAAAACTAGCAGGGCTGACAAAGGCTCAGACAACGACTCATTGTTGCTGACAACAGCTTGTTGTCTGAGTCACTTTGAGATAAAATTTCTGGTTTCTCTCCGGTTTTTCATGCTAAGTCTGGGTTTTGGTCTATGAAACTTTTGGGGTATTACAATATCTCCCCCTTGGGATCATTCATCCTCGAATGAAGGCTAAATAAGCTGAATAATTGGGAAATGAGTTGCAATCCCAAACTGAAAACTATAAACTGATTTCTGAAGGAGTGATTGACTTCGAACTGAGATAGACATACTAACTGAACTTATGCAACTAGGGTGCACATTTGGACATGAACAAAGCTAATGAGTATGGAGCTGAAGAGAGTATTGAGGAGGGACTTACTACCTGATGCTGAAGCTGAACTAGTCATCATGTCTACTTCTGCCTCCCATGTAGCTTCCTCAACTAGCTGGTTCCTCCATATGACTTTTACTGAAGCAACCTCCTTGTTTCTTAGCATACGAACCTAATGGTCTAGGATCTGGAGTGGAACTTCTTCGTAAGAGAGACTATCCTTTACACCAACACTCTCAAGAGGCACTACTATGATTGGGTCACCGATGCATTTCTTTAATATGGACACATGAAAAACTGGGTGTACTGATGCTAACTCTGTAGGAACCTCTAGCTCATAAGCCACATTGCCAACGCATCTCAGGATTCTGTAAGGGCCAATATATCTAGTACTGAGCTATTCTTTATTCCTGAATCTCATTACCCCCTTCATAGGTGATATTTTCTGGTATACCTAATCATCTACAGAAAACTCCAACTCCCTTCTCCTTACATCTGCATACGATTTCTTTCAGCTTTGAGCAGTTTTTAGTCTTTCACTAATGAGTTGGACCTTCTGCATGGCCTCATGTACTAAATCAGGTCCTATCAAGGTAGCTTCACCAACCTCAAACCACCCTATAGGAGATCTGCACCTCCTATCATATAATGCCTCGAATGAGGCAATCTGAATACTAGAGTGGTAGTTGTTGATATATGAAAATTCAATAAGAGATAGGTGATCATCCCAACTGCCCTTGAAATCAATCACACAAGCCTCAACATATCCTCTAAAGTCTGAATCGTCCGTTGAGCCTGACCATCTGTCTGTGGGTGAAAAGCTATGGCGATCTTGACTTGAGTATCAAGTCCTTTCTAAAATGACTTTCAAAAATGCAAGGTGAACTGATTACCCCTAATCGACAAGGGAACTCCATGTAGTCTGACTAACTTTTGGATGTATAGCCTAGCATAATCTTTTGCTGAATCTATGGTCTTAACTGGCAAGAAATGTGCTGACTTAGTCATCCGGTCTACTATCACGCCCTACCTTGGGAGGCATGACTGACACCTAGTGCCGCATTGGGATATGGACTAACCTGGCTGGCCTAGTGCACTACTGATCCACATCTATAACTTAATTCAAGAAATCGGCGAGCTATATCTTGTCTGTAGATATAGCCTCTGGACGACAAAGCCACTTGTAAAAGAAGACAACTAACCAACAACAACACAATAACAGGGATCCTATGTGGGCCAACAAGACCACCATGATGTCTAGTTATAACTGAATTGAAATCAAGTAACTAAACTACACTATAACCAACAAGGTTGCTATCTGACAGCTAAACAAGGCCCTACACGATCAACACAAAAATCTAACTACTGGAAATCTATAGCCTGCCAGCCTCTAAGAGTGGAATAATGGTCGAGACAGGGCCCCGACCTACCCATAAACTGTACAACAAAAGAATGAACCTCTTCTATCTATCAACTCAGGAGGAAAGGAGCTGAATGAACTGCTAACTCCAGCTGATAGCTAAGATTGCCTCGAACCGCATCTATTTGCACCTGCAGGAAAGTAATGCAGTGCTTGAGGATGGGCGTCAGTACAATATGTACCGATTATGTAAGGCAGTAAGATAATAACTGACTAAATATTGGTAAAACCGAAGTAATCAAGAAGGAGGGTAAGAATTTAACTTGAGTAACCTTATCGTCTGAAATATCTAACTAACAATTTTATACATACAAACAAGAACCTAACCGGGCCCCCATAAGTCTGGAAGGTACAAACAACACAGAATACCCTAGTTGGGCCCCCATAACCCCCGACAAGTACATACAATGTATACTTCTGCTATTTGGCTACTAAAGGCTGTAAGCATACTGTAACTATGGAATATTCATTCTCTGAAACTGTATTTGAGCCTGATAGGTTCTCGTAGCTGTGTCTGAGCTATCTAACTGGACCCACGGGCCTTGGCCCGACTATGGGTCATAATGTGACTGCTGTATCTGGATCTCGACCCTTGGCTCGACTATGGATCATACTCTAGCTGCTGTAACTGGGCCCCGAGCCTTGGTTTGACTATAAGCCATAATGTAAGCTCTAAAACTGGATATGGCCCTCACAACCTCACTCTGGTCCCTTCAGACATCATACTTCTTTTGTAAATATAACTTTATAGGCAACAACATTCAGACCCTGAATATCGTATACAACAATTAAGATGGCTAGGTTTAACTCTGATGAGTGTTACTATATCGTCGTTATCGTCTCAATTCAATTCATAAAAGCTAACCCCAATAGGTTTACTCTGAAATACTATGGACACACAAGTCATACTAACTTTACGACGACTGTAACATGCTAAAAGGATAGCCTTGCATACCTCAAGTGCTGACTTTTGTTTAACTAGTGACTCTCAACTGGCGACCAGTGGTTCTATCCAACTGCAACCCTTATGCTAATGCTTGTGGTCATTTAGGAATCAGTTTGGAACAATTTTGACAACTTTTACTCGATGGGGTGTCGATACGTTGAGCGAATTTTCAGGAAATAACTCCGTAGAAATGCTTCTCGTAGCTTAGGACTTGTTACCTGAAGTTATTTTATGTTTGGACAGCGTTTGGTAGCGTAATCGAACGAAAATGTAGAGAGAGTTGCGTGCTTACTTTGTTTTAGCCGTGGGGATAACTTAGAAGTGACTTAAAATAAACTAAGGGGCTATATATATAACGAAGGGCAGTGGCAGGGGGGCACCCTGCGTTGCCCAAAGCCCTAACCTCCCTACCGCGCCGCGCCTCCCACAGCGCTAGTAGGGCTGGTGCACCACGCTGCCTAGGGCGCCAGTGTGCTGGCGTGCCGCGCTGGCCCTTGTGGCCTGGCCTCACTCGACCCTGCTTTTAAGGCTCTTCCTACATGCGTCAAGCCTTCTTTCCTCGTCACAATCCACGCGTACGCCTACTAACCGATAACAATCTACAGGGAGTAACATCCTTCCCCCCTTAGGAACATTCATCCTCGAATGCCAACATTGGGCCTTAAAGGAGTTAACTCTTCTGGTTAACATTTAGAAAAATTTTGATAGAGTCTCCTCTGTAATATGACAATCCGAAAACCTGAAATGCAGAAAAGTCCAAGATAGGCGTCTCACAGGACGCTACAATCAACTAGCCCACAATATAGAAGTAGATATCTGGACAGTACTAGCAACATAAGTAATAAAGTACCATCTGAACAACGATCTTACCTCAACAACATATTCTGGGCCAATGGAAGAAGTGAGGGTATCTAGATCTCATGGCGTCCTCAACTTCCCATCTCATCTCTTCGTTATTTCTGTTCCTCCACAGCACTTTAATGGAGGCTACATCTTTAGTCCTCAGTCTATGAATTTGTCTATCTAATATTGCAATTGGTACCTCTTCGTAAGCTAACTCTTCAGTAACTTGGATATCCTCAACTGGCACTACCCGAGATGGGTCCCCTATACATTTCCGCAACATGGACACATGAAAGACGGGGTGAATAGATTCTAACTCTGGAGACAACCCTAACTAGTATGCCACTTGGCCTATTCTTTAAAGGATCTGATATGACCCAATGAACCTCGGGCTAAGCTTGCCTTTCTAGAAAAATCTCATCACGCCCTTCATTGGTGACACTTTAAGGAATAACCAATCATCCACATTAAATTCCAAGTCTCTACGCCGCACATCAGAGTAGGACTTTTGGCAACTCTGGGCTGTCAGTAACCGCTCTCTGATAAGTTTCATTTTTCTCTTTTGATGTCACGACCCGAACGTACACCCGGATTGTAGACACGGGACAAGGGACCCTAAAAGACCCGAAGTTGACCCATGGCACATGCAGACATCTAATCTCAGTTATTAAAGCGGAGAACTTAGCATATACAAGCATAAGCGTAAACATAACATAATACCAGAAAATACTAAGCGTACACATGAGCTAGATACTACACATCATCTGAAAGCCTCTAATACATAAGATGTGTTGATGGGACAACATCCCCAACTAACCCGAACAATACTAAAACATAAATAATATGAAATTCTGTCAAACTGTCCTCGGAACATGAGGACTCACCAATAATCTGAGAGCGTAAGCTAAGACGGACTAAGGATGAGGATGAGCCTGAGATCAGGACCCTATATCATAAAACAATACATCATAGAAAGTATGCAATCAGTACGTGGAATGTATCAAGTATGCGAGGTAAGTAAAATGGACGTTAAAAGTAAAATAATCTCATAAATAATCACGGGAGAAGGACATCATACTTGTATCATAAACTTCGTAAGAAAACATAAGGCTCAAGACTTTCAAATCATTCATAAAGCGTTCATAATCATAATCGTAAGTAACTTTATCAAAACATAACTTGAGCCAATAATATAAATATAACAATGCATAAAACATGCGGAACAATGAGAGGACTCGTCATAACCAACACCATCATGGTAGAGCCTTTCATGATGCCCCGCTATCTCGCTCAAGTGGGCAGGGCCGACCCTGGCTTGCCAGGCGAGGGTCGTGCATTAGGCATGATATCACATTTGATGGGATCATCATCAATACATCATATCATTTAGAAACCCACGGTGGCATGTGGTTATGAGACACCGGTGTAGTCCTTCAACCCCACACTTTCCCTCTATAGTGCTTCTTAGCTTCCTCCTCCAAGGTGTACTCAGACTTCTCCTCCAACTGTGTGCTTAAATCTCCACCAAAAACAACAACAAGATGAAAATAAACAAAATCAACACAACTGAAAGAAATTCACATTGTACCTGTGGTACCCTTGGGTTGCCTCCCAAGCAGCGCCTAATTTTACGTCGCGGCACGACGTAGACTATCCTTTTTAGGACATCCTCATACCTGTGGTCCCTTTCGTGAACCATCTTCTTCTCTTTTTGTTTTTCAAGGTAACAACCACCACTTTGTCCCTCTCTTCCTCTAACTCCTTCTCAAACGGAAGCCCTTCATCAGATTCTGGCTAAAAAGTAATCATCTCCTGTGGCCGTGGACTTATGGAATCTGCCACCCCACCCTTAGCCTATGATAACACACTGATCTTACAACGGTCTCTGTAATGTGTGGGTGGGTTAATCTCTTGGTAGACCCGGAAGAGTTCTTCTTCATCATCGACCCTCATTTTCAGGGTCCCTGCTCTTACATTAATAATCGCTCCTCCCGAGCCAAGAATGGCCGTCCTAAGATCAGGGGTACCTTGTCATCAACTTGGAAAACCAATATAATGAAATCAACGGGTATAATGAACTTACCCACTTTGATGAGAAGGTCCTTGATTATTCCATCTGGTGCCACTCGCGACTTGTCTGCTAGCTGCAACATTAATCGTGTTGGTCTCGGTTGACCCAACCCCAAGGTGTTAAACAAAGATACGGGCATTAGATTAACTGCTTCCCCTAAATCACATAAAGCTCTTATCACCTCAGCTTTACCAATTTGTATGGGGAGGGTAAAACTCCCTGGGTCTTTGAGCTTTTTAGGTATCTTGCTCATTACCCTGTGGCTGCACTCCTCAGTCAGTGCTACTATCTGAACATCCACCAATCCGACTTTGTTGGCCACCACATCTTTCAAGTACTTAGCATACTTGGGCATTCCCTGCAAACATCAAGCAAAGGCAAGTTTATGTGAAGTTCTTTAAAAATATCAAAGAACTTTCTAAAGCATTCCTCCTCCTTTCTCTTTTTGAATATTTGCGGGAATGGTGGTGGTGGTCTCTGTGCTAGCGGCAATGATGATTGTGCATTTTGTTTCACAACACTCTGATTCTCTCCCTTGTCAGTGGATGGTCCCTTTCTAACCAACTCCGACTGAACCTCATTTCTCATCTCTTTCGGTGGTGCATCAGCCAATTGCCTCCCACTCCTCAGACTGATGGCGTTGACCTGTCAGGGGTTTGTGTCTGTGTCACTGGGTAATCCTCCCTGCTGTCTAGTGTGGTGAGCGGCTGCTATTTGACCCATCTGCTTCTCTAGATTGCGGGTGGCCAACTGCTGATTTTTCAAATGTGATGCCATCCTCGCCTGATTCTTTGCTAATTGGGCCTGTGTCTCCATAATCTTCTGCAATGTCTCCTCAATGTTGCTGCTCAACTGGCCATCATTCTGCCTGTTCTGCTACTGATACTACTGCTGCTGAGGTTGCCGATAACTTTGCCTTTGATTTCCACCCCAAGATAAATTTGGGTGGTTGTGCCAATTCTTGTTGTAATTGTTCCCAAAATTCTGATTGTTTCTCTGAACATTCCCAACAAAATTGACCGACTCAGGATTGGCCCCACAGTATTCTGCATTGTGCCCATTATTTTTGCAGATTTCACACCAACTAGGAGCTTGCTGACTGCATTTACCTGTCCCTGCTATTGGTTCATACTCAGTTTATTGAACTGAGTCATCATCTGATGCTGAAATGATGCTAGCTGTGTAGCCAAGGCATTTACACCATCCACCTCTATCATCCCTGTTGTTCTCTTTCCTGCCCCTCTCGATGCCTCGCTGTGCCACTCTGGATTTCCCTGAGCAAACCTGTTCAACAAAGTATACAACTTATCATAAGTCTTCTTTAATGCTTGCCCACCTGATGCAGAGTCTAGTAAAATTTTTGTGTGTGGGTCTAGACTTTCCACAAAGGTATGGGCTAGCACTTTATTAGACTGCTAATGATGGGGGAAATCTCTCAATAATGACTTGAATCTCTCCCAAGCCAAATACAAGTTCTCCTCCGGCCTCTACTTGAAGCTTAATATTTCACTCCTGAGTTTGCAATCTTGCCTGAAGGGAAGAATATGCTGAGGAACTTCTTTGCCAAATCATCCCAAGAAGTTATGGAATTCGGTGGCTCAGATTTAAACCAACTCTTTGCCTCTCCCAACAATGAGAATGGGAAGAGGGTAAGTTGGACATAATATGTGGACACTCTGGTGGGGACGAACATGTCACTAATCTCAAGGAAGTTCTGTAAGTGCTGCTGTGGGTGCTCATGAGTCATCTTAGTGAACTGGACACTAGAATGTAACAGCTGCACCATATTCTGTTTCAATTCAAAGTTCCCTCCAGGTTCGGATTTGCGGATACTAGAGGTCACATTTGTCGCTAGTGGGATAGCCACTTTGCGAACTGGTCAGGCTGCCATGATTTCAGGTAACCACTTCGCTTTCCCTACTGGTGGGTGTTGTTGTAACCTCTCCTGAAGTCTCTTTAGCTTTCGCTCTAGAGCTTCCCTACTGAGTAAATGAAGTTGACTTTTGACGTGCCTGATTCGCGCGTCCGCAAGTGTACGGGTCGTGCAAGTAATATAGTGGCTCTTTTAGAGAACCGGAATGTCGAACCCACAGGGACTGGACCCATTCCTCTAACTATCCATTACAAGTGTGAGCTTAAATACCAAAAATTTTGGTTATAGAAGTTTTCGAGGGAGATTTAACTAAGTCTAGTTTTGGTCAACGAAATATCCTGAATTTACTCTAGGAGCAACATAGAGTTAAAACCAGATAATCATGCGATACTACAATTTGCAATGGGTTAAGCATGAAACTATCGATTGTTGTTTCACATAATTAGAATTGCATGTTCATGGTCTTTCGAGTCTCTAAACACGACAAACTAGCCTCACTGCATCATTGTGAGCGAGGATGCTACTTTTAGTTCGTGGGCAGTCAATTATGTTGTGGTTTACGTGGAAATGATTAGGGACTTTCGTGCTTCTAACCATTTAACTCAACTTAGCCTCACAACTACTTCTTCGAGTGGTGATGCGATAATCCTAAGTTGGTCTTTAATAACCCACGTTTTATCAACCAAGCAACGTGTTAGATATATTTCTATCCTAATACGAAATTATATCGTGAGATACAAACATGCTCCTCACATTCTCATGTCCTGACCTAGGTAATGCTTTCGCAAGCCAATGCCCAAGCTAACATATATGCTTTCATGGTGATCAATCATGAAAACAACCAACAATCCAGAATGCGAGACCAAAACAACAATCAATAACTTAATTCCAAAACAATTTCATAGAATCACAATCATAATTCATGGCTTCAACCCTAGAGGAAGGGTTCTAGCCATTCATGTTCGTAAAACTACAAGAAAATACAACTAAACTAATATACTTACAAGAATTTGGTAGATGAGAAGGGAATTTGCCAAACCCTGGATGAGTTCTCCCACTTCTCCCTTCACTCCTGGGTAGTTTTCCAGAATAAAATCGTGACCAAGTGGTTTTAGGAGCTAAGGGACCTATTTATAGTAAATGAAAAATGTATACAATTTAGCCTATCGTGGAGCGGCTATGTTTCACGGAGTGTATTGCGGAGCACTGCCTCCGTGACACGGAGGTAACGTGGAGGCTCTCTGGAAATTGCCTTCGGAAGCCAAAACTGCCGAGTGTCACCGCGCTGCCAACGTGACACGCTGCTTGGGCAGCGCGTTGGCACACCCTTGTCGCACAGCTGGCACGGCATGGCACGTTGCTGGCGCGCTGGTGCTGCCTGCCTGCCACATCTACTACCGACTCCATTCCGCTACTTCACCAACTTATAAATTAGTTCCTCAAAATCATTGAAACCTACAAAACAAGGACTAATCATGTTGGTTAGCACATATACTCCCATTTATATAAAATCACATGAAAATGTATACAATTACTTAGGTAAACAAGACTAAATTAAGTTATCAAGCGTCACTCAGGCATGCTATTTTTCCCGAGATCAACTTTCAGGTTCAAGCAACGGTTCCACCAGCTCTCTATTCCTTGCCAGCTCTGCAAGGGCAACCTGTCACCTGCAATATATCAAACTAAGACTAAGTTTCTCAACACTTAAGGAAATTAAAATCACACAAAAATAGAAAAATTTACTAAACTTCACCAGTTCCGCGGCAACAGCGCCAAAAACTTGTTTGCGCCCCAGCGTACATGCAAGCGTACACGGTCATACAAGTAATACAGTGGTCCTTTTTGAGCCGGATGTCGAACCCACGGGGACTGGACCAATTTAGCAAATTATGAAGTTCAAGTGTAAGATAACCTTCACAAGTGTTGATTAGAGAAGTTGTCGGTAAATTATAATTAAGTTTTGGGGTGGTCACAAAATAATCTGGAAACAATATAAGAAGCAACTAGAGCTAAGGCCGGATAATCATGCAATGCTACATTTTGTAATGGTTCACGTATGAAATTATCAATTGTTGTCTCACATAGTTGGTAAATGCAATGTTCATGGTCTCTTGGGCCTCTAAACACGACAAACTAGCCTCACAACTACATCGTTGAGCGGAGATGTGACATCCTAGTTCGTGGGCAATTCAACTACATGGATGTGGTTTACGGGGTTTGAGCTCTTGATTAGGGACTTTCATACCACTAATCATTTAACCTAACTTAGCTTCACAACTACTTCTATGAGTGGTGGAGTGACAATTCTAAGCTGGTGTCTTGCTATCATCCCGTTTTATCAACCAAGCAAGGCAAATTAGGTATAATTTTTATCCTAACCGTGAATCATATCGTAAGATAAGAACTTTCCCCTTACATTCTCTTGTTATAGCATAGGATTACTCTCTCAAGCGTTTACCTAGCTTAACATGTATGTTTTCATGGTGATCAAACATAAAAACAACCAAAATAAAGAATGTAAGACAAAACAATAATTGACAACTCAAACCAAAACAAACTCATGCATTACAATCATATCACGCCTCAGCCCTAGGGGAAGGGTTTTAGCCACTCATGTCCGTACAATAACTTAAAAACATCGTTAAGGTAGAATACATACAAGAATAGGTAAAAGAGAATGTAAAATTAGTGAACCCTAGGTGAGTTCTTCACTTCTCCCTTCGCTCCTCTACAGTTTTCAGAAAATATTTCGTGACAAAGGATTTTAGAAGTTAAGGATTTAATTATAGTAATAAGGAATTTGTGATTTTTGGACTGTCATGGAACGGCTCCATGGCACGGAGGTGAACGCATCAATTTGCCTCTGTGCCACGGAGGTAACGCAGAGGCTCACTGGAAATTTCACTTGAATGTAGCTTGGCCAAGGCATGGCGCGACAGTCGGCGTGGCACGATGCTTGTCCTGCGCGATGGCCAGCGTGACACGGCCTGTAGCGCGCAGCAGTGCCTGGTGTGGCATGGTCGCTGGCGTGCAAGCACCTTGGAGTGCAGCATCTCGTGCGCATGGCCTTGGTATGGCACGGCCTTGGAGTGGCACGACACTGGGCGCGGCACACGCACAACGTGGCACGTTGCCTGGCGTGGCCAGCCTTGCCATGGCATATTTTCCTGCCATCTTTTGCAATTCACTTCCAACTCCATTCCTTCACTTCACCCATCATTATTTAGTCCCTCATATGCATTTTACACCTACAAAACAAGGGATAATCATGTTGGTTAGTGTATGCCCAAATTTACACAAAATCACATAAGAATGTAAGTGTATAATAAGACAAACATGACTAAATTAAGCTATAAAATAGCACTTGGGCAAGCAATTATGCCAAAGATCAGTGCTAGACACGGCTCAAAACATGCATATAGGCTCATACGTAAATCAATAACATCATGCATTAAGATTCATTGGCTAAAATATAACATTTATCATCATTGATCCCCTTTAAAACATTCTTAGCCAAGAATCATAGGCCTTTTCATCGGCCAACATCATAAGTCGATAAATCATGTAATTCACTTCATAAATCATAAATCATTCTTCAACATGTGGGAATTGCCCAATACTTCATCATTTTCAATTCTTTCAAAATATGCACATAAACATGGGTAACTTGAATTCATGTTTTTCCGTCATCAATAAATTCAAAATATTGAATATTCATCATAAATCATAACTTTTATGAACTTTCATCAATGGACATTTCAGATTTAAAAAGCTTGAAACATGATATTTAAGAAAATAATATAAAACCTGCCCATCATTTGTAATTCAATAACTAAAACTCAATTAAATCATACCCATAAAGAGAAATCACATTTTCATGCATTTGGGTAAAACCCCATTGAACTTGGATAGGAGAATTCATGATTTAAAACGGAATTTGGGAATGGGTGTGAAAGGATTCACCCATTCTAAACCCTACATACCTAGGGATGGACTGATTACGAAGTTCCTTGAATACCCACAAAGAAATTGATGGGAACTTGGAGAAGAAGGCCTTGAATCTCCCTAAAACTTCTCTAAAGCTCTTGCATGGGAATGGGTATGCATTAGGGAGTTAACCCACCTTAACCCACTCATAAAAATATACAAAACAACGTAGTTTAGGGTCTCAAAAAAAGTTGAAAATGCCCTTAAAATTATTCCCCTGAAAACTGTTCCGAACGGACCAATGATCGATCCAACAGGTCATTGCATCAAACCACGACTCATGGTATCGATTCGTTGGATCCACTGCCTTATGACATCCTCAGAGACGAGTCGTTGCTTCAATTAGCGGATCATTGGATCAACCATTGTCAACCTCTTGACCATTTTGACTTCCCTTTCCACGAGCCTCACCACGACTCATGGTGGTATCCAACGAGTCGTGGTCTCCATCCGTTGTATGCACTGGAATTCTCAACCCTCAAACAACGACTAGAAACAACGGGCCGTTGCTTCTCACTATGAATCGTGGGATGCCCCATTATTTCCCTCTCAGCCTACGCTCAGTCCTTCCAACGACTGGTAACAACGACTCATTATTCCTGAAAATGAGTTGTTACACTGTCCGTTGTCACCACTGCTTCCCTGAACCCCCCATTCCATGACTGCTTTCGATGACTCGTGGTATCCACCCACGAGTCGTTGAGTCGCCCGTCTTGTGATGTTTTTGCTAGTTTTTTGCACTTCTCAAAATCAACTCCCGGGTCTATTCTTAGGTCTTTTCAGGGTATTACAATATCTCCTCCTCGGAAACATTTGTCCTCGAATGTAGGAAACAAGAAGCAAATAGGAACATACAATTTACAACCATATACTGATCATTTTAACCAAAATTTTCACGAAAGGACTACCTCCGAATAAAACCATATAGCTGAACTGATCTCATACTTCACATACACATTCATACATATAAAAGAAACTTGCACACATGAACTGAATATGAAAACTAGATAGAGTCATAAGGCAAAGCTGATACCTAAAGTCGGAATCGAGTCGGTAGAGAACAAATGTGGATATCTTGCTATCATATCTGCTTCAACTTCCCACGTAGCTCACTCAACATGCTGATTTCTCCATAAAACTTTAACCGAAGCTACTTCTTTGTTTCTCAACTTCCGAACCTGATGATCCAAGATTTCAATGGGAATTTCTTCATAACTGAGGTTGTCTTTTACCCCAATGCTATCCACCGGGACTACCAAGTCTGGGTCACCCAAACACTTCTTCAAAAGTGACATATGAAAGACGGGATGAACTGAAGACAACTCCGATGGCAAGTCCAACTCATATACCACCTTACTAACTCTTTTCACAACCCGGTAGTGACCCACATAGCGGGGACTGAGTTTCCCTTTCTTTCCGAGCCGCATGACTTCCTTCATGGGAGATACCTTTACAAATACCCAATCATCCACATTAAACTCCAGATCCCTTTTCCTCACATCAGCATATGATTTATGATGAATCTGAGTGGTTTTTAACTAGTCCCTTATTAATTAAACCTTCACCATCACCTCGTGAACCGAATCTAGTCCTATCATAGCTGCCTTTCCAACCTCAAACCATCCGATGGGAAATCTACACCTTCGCCGTAAAGAGCCTCGAACGGTGTCATTTGGATACTGGAGTAATAAATGTTATTATAGGAGAACTCGATTAAGGGAAAATGATCATCCCAACTACCTTTAAAATCCACCACACATGCCCTCAACATGTCCTCAAGAGTCTGGATTGTTCGCTCGGCTTGACCATCCATTTGCAGATGATAGGCCGTGCTGAGTTGGACTTGAGTCCCGAGTCCCTTCTGAAAATACCTCCAAAACTAAGAGGTAAACTGAGTACCTCAGTCTGAAATAATAGATAAGGGCACTCCATGAAGTCGAACCAACTCCCGAATATACAACTTGACATAATCATTCACTGAATTAGAGGTCTTGACCAGTAGGAAGTGGGCAGCCTTAGTTAACCTGTCTACTACCACCCAAATGTAGTCATAGTTTTGGATAGTACGAGGTAGGTGATCTTGGGCAGATTTATATGCCCAAGTGATACTCAAACGTATCATTTTTACCTTGTTTGTTGTGCAATGTGTATATAATATCATGTATTTGGTAATAAAATGCGAATTTATACTAACCAACATGATTAGCATTTGTTTTGCAGGATAATGTGATTTTTAAGAGCTAAAATGCGTGTTGGAACTATGTCGGAGTTGGACTTGGATGCGAGCGTGGAAAAGACCTCGGATGACATATTTTACACTGGCTCTGCGATGGTGCCGTGCCACGCTGCCATCGCGGTAGCACACTGCCTGGAGAGGAAATTAATTGGCAGATTCCAGTGAGGCCTCGCGACAGCTCCGTGGCACGGAGACAGGCCTCTGCGATGGCCTCCGTGCCACGTTGAGGCTAATTATCCGGACCATGCAATTTCCAGAGAGGGTCCACGTCCACGCCGTGTCACGGAGGCAGTGCTCCGCGTTGGCCTCCGTGACACGTTGCTTGTTATTCTGGGAAAAATTTCCCACTAGTATAAATAGCACACTTAGGTTATTTTTAAAGGAGAGTTTTTTTTAGTTTTAGTTTTTTTTAGCCTGAATTCAGACTTGGTGGAGCAAGGACGTGGGTTAGGAGCAGTTGAGGGACGAAAAAGCTAAGGGTTTTTCTCTCTTTCTTTCTTCTTTCAATCAATTGTACGTATGATTTACACTCATTTGAGGATGATCAATCCACAAATGAGTGGCTAATTCTCTTCCTTGCTAAGGTTTTGAACATGTGTATTGAATTTTGATTGTGAATTATATGGTTTTTCATCTTCTTCTTTCATATTGTTCTATTAATTCTTGTTCTTACTGCATTAGTGTGTGGCCAACATTAATGTACATCTAAAAAGTCCAATTTCACTCGAGAGAGCAAGAAATTGGAAAGTTGTGAATTAATAGGGTATTGTTCTTAACTTGATTTGGGAAAATTGGGTTTTGATGTGCTTTCCTGATAGAAATATACTTGAAAGCCGTATTAGTCAATTTAGGAACCGGAATTGTATTGCTAGGTCATAAATTGCATTTGATCACAGAAATGTAGACGAATGGTTTATGATTCTAAAGTGAGATTAAATACGAGAGTTTTAATCTCTAGGCTAATGTTCTTGGCTAGCAACATGAAGAGAAGAATAACCGAATTATGATTACTATCAAATTCATTACTTGTTCTTAACCTTGGCATGCTCTTATCCATAGTTTCAATTCACAGTAAATATTTGTTAATAGTTTTAGTATATAGTTTATAAACAAAAATTATTTAACTTTTGGTTACATTGTTGTCAACATAATTAGAAGTAAACTAGAATATAGTATACTTAAGCAATTTTACTTATCCAGAGTCTCCTTGGATCGATACTTGGCTTACTTAGCCACTTTATTTCTTGTTTGACCACGTGCACTAGCGTGTCGGTGTATAATATATACCGAGCAGCAGAGCGCGAGCAAGTTTTTGGCGCCGTTGCCGGGGAGGCTAGGCGATTTGTAAAATTTTGTTTAGTGTAAATTTACTGTATTTGTATTTTTATTTTTTTAAGTGTTAACAACTTGGTCTTAGCCTGTATTTTGCAGATTTTTATTTCTGTGAATACTGGCAAGGGACAAGGAGCTGGTGGAATCTTACTTAGAGCCAGAACGTGAATTGCACAGTCAACGTAGAGAAGCTCTTCGGAAGAAGTTGCAGTTGCTCAAACAGTCTATGATGGAGCAACCCAATCCACCAGTTGTGCGGGCAGTGTTAGTGCCCGAGGAAGTAGCAGCCAGGCCGGTTCGCGAGGTGGCAATCCCACACGCTAATAATGTACATTCCAGCATCCGCAAACCAGAGCCTGGGGGGAGATTTGAGTTAAAGCAAAATATGGTGCAACTTTTGCACACTAGCGGGCAGTTTACCGGTCTCCCTCACGAAGATCCGCAACAACATCTCCAGAACGTTTTGGAGATAAGTGACACTTACATCCCCGCTGGAGTGTCACCTGATTATGTTCGGCTCACCTTATTTCCATTTTCCTTACTTGGTGAAGCCAAGAGGTGGTTAAAAGCTGAACCACCCAACTCTATATCAACGTGGGATGATCTTGCAAAGAAGTTCTTGATCAGATTTTTCCCTTCAAGTAAAACAGCTAAACTTAGAAGTCAGATTCTAAGTTTTAAACAGAGGGAAGGAGAAAATCTTTATCAAGCCTGGGAAAGATTCAAGTCCATGTTGCGGGACTGTCCTCATCATCATCAGTCAAATGAGGTGTTGGTCCACACTTTTATTGAGGGTTTGGAACCCCACACTAAAATTTTGTTAGACTCAGCAGCTGGAGGGCAAGCGCTGGAGAAGACTTATGAGGAGCTGTACACTTTGCTCAACCGAATTTCACAAGGCAATCCGGAATGGAATGCAGATTCTTCAAGAGGTGGAGCAAGGAAAGCAGCGGGAGTGCTTGAAGTGGATGGATTCACAGCTATCGCTGCTCAGATAGCTGCTTTGCAAAATCAGTTAAACACTCACTTTAGCAATATGAATTTGAACCAGCCGTCAGCCTCAGTCAATTCAGTCCAACAGATGTGGTGTGAAGTGTGTGGTAGTAGTGAGCATTCAGCCGAATGCTGTGGTGCAAATCCTGATTCTGTCAACTTTGTGGGCAATGCACAGAGGAATCAACAACAGTTTGGTGGTGGCTACAACTCGAATTGGAGGAATCATCCAAATTTTTCGTGGGGTAGCAACAATCAACAAGGCCAGGGTTCAGGGCAGGGTATGCACAGAAACCAAGGAGGGCAACAAGGCTATCAGAATCAGTTCAAAAATCACAATGCCCCTCCTCCACCACCATCACCGACTATTGAGGAAATGTTCAAGACCATGATTGCCAACCAGGCACAATTGCAGGCTGACTATGTCAAACTGGCGGCCGAAGTAAAGAACAATCAATTGGCAACCAAGGCTCTTGAATATCAGTTTGGGCAATTTGCTAGTGCCCAAAATACTAGACCAAGGGGAGGACTACCTAGCGACACGGATCCCAATCCTAAGCAGGTAAATGCAGTGACCACGAGGAGTGGTTTACAATTAAAGGAGGTGGAACCGGAAAGACCGCCTCAGAAGTCCGGAGCAACAGATGTTGAGGGAGAACAAACCTCAGATACGGGGAAGAACAAAGAAGCTGAACCAACAAGGCCTCCACCCCCGTTCCCTCAACGACTTAAGAAACACAAGGAGGAGGCGTGTTTCCAGAAATTCATAGAGGTACTTAAACAGGTACATGTTAACTTACCTCTTGTTGATGTCTTGCAGGGTGTGCCAAAATATGCAAAGTATATCAAAGACATCGTGGCCAACAAAAGTCGCTTGACCGAGTATGCCACGGTGGCTTTAACGGAGGAATGCACATCCCGTATTCAGAACAGGTTGCCCACTAAACTGAAGGATCCTGGAAGTTTTACTATCCAGCTGACGATTGGGCAAAGTATCCGAGCTCGTGGGTTATGCGACTTGGGGGCAAGTATAAATCTGATGCCATCTTCGGTATTCAGAAAGTTAGGGCTAGGGAGTCCTAGACCTACAACAGTGATCTTGCAGCTAGCAGACATGTCTTTAGCTAAGCCGGATGGCATAGTTGAGGATGTGCTAGTGCAGGTAGGCTCCCTCATTTTTCCGATAGATTTCATTGTTCTGGATTTTGAGCCAGATGCGGAAGTCCCATTTATTTTGGGACGACCATTTTTGGCAACCGGAAAGGCATTGATCGATGTAGCTGCGGGTCAACTCACGATGCGAGCACACGACAAGGTTGAGGTGTTCGACGTGTACAAGGCACCTAAGCTCCCGACTGTCTATAAGGAACTCTCGGTGATCAACGTGATTGATCATGGGAATGCAAATGGATTGAGTGATTCCCGAGAGTTACTAGGTAGGCCACCAGACAAGGTTGAGAACTACTGGGGAGATGACCATGATCGGGTCAAATCGTCCATCTCCCTAGTAGAAAATTGAGCATAAAGTCTGTCGAGCCGCGACGTTAAACCAGGCGCTGCACGGGAGGCAACCCGTGAAAAATATTTTTCTTTCTTTTTCCTTAGTGTAAATTTTTTCTTTTATTTGATTTTCTTTTCTTTTTCTTGACTAGGTTTAGATGTGCATTTTAATTAGTAATTTTTATTTTTTTTAGTAGGGAATCTAGTCATTTAACCAATTTTTGTTTAGTGAGGTGATTTTCAGGTATACCGGAGGAAAAATACTTGGAATCGAGAAAACGAGGCGAGGTATGAAAAATAAAATTTGATAGTGAAACAGAGCACTGGCGCGTTGGCCTCCGTGACACGTTGAAGGCAAATCTGGAATTTTTTAAAATTTCAGTAAGCCAACGCGTTGGCTCCGTGTCACGGAGGAGGGCCTCCGCGTTACCCTCCGTGACACATTGCCCTTATCCCAGTGCCGGGTCACACCGAGTTTCCGGGTGACCCGCGTGTTTCTTTTAAATAAACCCCCAATTTTCGCCCATTTTTCCCCATTCCCTCTACCCTCCGCGACCAAACACCCATTCCCCTACCCCCAAGCTCCGTGCCACGTTAAGAGGCAAGGAAAACGTCAAGTCTTTATCGATTCTTCAATTCCAAGGTATGTTTTCATCGTCTATCTCAAATTTTTGGCGATTTTTGTCGATTTTGAGCATGTGAGGTGAGATATATCACCCTAGGTAGAAATTAAACATGATGTGAATTATTTTGCGATTGATTGTGTTCGGATTGTTGTAGTTGACGTGTGAACTTATCGATTGATTGAATAATTCATTGTTGATTGTCGAATTGAGTTCTAGGGCTTGGGGTTGTTGAATTTTAACTTGGGTAACTTGATAGTTTGACGAAATTGATGCCGGGGTGTGTTTATTATTTGAGATAAGTCGTGGTAAATATTGTATAATTGGTGAAAGACGACTAATTCTCGAATTTTTGTGGGACATTGCGTAATATGTGAATTGGTTGAATTGCTTAGATTAGTGTATATAAAATGTTTGTATTGTTGTTTCTATTTTGGATTTGTTATCGTTGCTAAGTGCTATGGGTGAATAGCTGTCGATAGTAGGATTGGGTTAGCTGTATGAAGTCTAAGTAGTTCGCTAGCCGTTATGCTGTCGAATTTTTGTGAACGCACTAAGCAATATGTTTATAGTGATTGTGTTTGGGGTGTAAATAGAGCTATCCTTGCTAACATGTTGTAAATATTGTTAAAGACTAAGTGTGGGGTAAATTTTGTTTAACCCGACCTTAGCCAAAGCTAACAAGTTTTTAGCTTAACGTTGTGCTTGTCTGTGTAAATTGATAGGTACAATGGCCAGCCGACAAGATAAAGGCAAGGGTGCTTCAACCTCAGGCACCGGCAGAAAGAGAATGAGACTGGGCACTGCTGTCCCAGCTGCACCTGCTGTTCCACGCGGTCAACACCGTCGATACGGAACACGATGGGTTACCGATGAAGGGAAGAAGTGGTACGCAAAGCATAAGGAGAACAAGTACTTCCCGGAGGAATATATTTCAAGGGAACCACTCGCACAGGAGTTCCCTCGCATCGTACAGAGGATTGAGGCAGCAGGGCTCAGCTTTATTTTTCAGGAGCCCAAGGAGTGCAACCTTCACTTGGTCCGGGAATTTTATGCCAACTGGAACCCGGCCATCAGAAGCCACACTATTAAAATCAGAGGGCAGATTGTCACTCTGGAACCCCAGCAGCTGAATGCCATCGTTGGAGCGCGGGACACAGACGCCCACATTCTCTGCCAGCTCAACATCACCCCACCGTACGCCGACATCAGACGTACGTTGTGTGGGGCTCGATCCACAGCCCGATGGAGTAGACACAAAGAGAGGGGTTACCACCAGACTCTGCCTTATTCGCAGATGAACAGGGAGGCCAGAATCTGGCTAAAAATTGTATGTTCGTGTTTGATCCCGGGAGTACATATGACAGACGTGACCCGGGACCGTGTCTGCCTGGTGTATGCCCTTATGAAAGGGCTTGAGATTAATGTGGGGGCGGTTATAATATCCGCCATGAAGAGAGCCAGACTACACCAGGGCCACAGATACGGGTTTGGCGGACTCATCACCACCTTCCTCCGAGGCCTCGACGTTGAGGAAGAAGCCTTGGATTACATTCCGCAGTTGGAGCGGAGGGCCTTTGATGTGACAAAGACCAAGGCCCCCGACACTACACACGGACCTGTGCTGACTCTGGGCGAGCGACATGCTCGTGACGACCAGTATATGGCACGTATGTTCGGTATGCAGATGCTGCAGCTACGGATAGGTGGGAGACCAGCCGCCGAGGATGAATTATGGCAGCTGGAGCTGGACTACCCTTTTGGCGAGAACGCCAGAGCTTTATGCAAGGTGGGGCCAGCCTTTGTGGAGCCGACTGACGACGACGTCCCTACTGATGAGGAGACACATCGTGAGGACTCTGATGTGGAGTCCGATGACGGCGAGGGAGCTGATTCAGATATGGGCGACGAGGCCGCAGCACCGGATGAGGAAGTCGAATATTTTGACTGAGCAGGGAGTTTCACCACCCAAAATTTTGTGCTTTGTATTTTTGTGAACACTGGGGACAGTGTTCGATTTAAGTGTGGGGTGGGGAGTAGTTAGGTGCTGGGTCATAGGCTCTAAATCTGCTGTATATTCTTCCTTGACGTTTATGTATGTCTGTGCTTTCCCTGTTGTTGTGAACTGATTTGTGAATGATGTGTATATATTTGTTTGTGGCTAATGATGTGTGTTTTTAAAAGTTATGGTTGCCTTTGTAAATATTTTGTAAATTTTGTAAATATTTTTTTTCTCTATCGATATGATCGATATTTTTCAAAATTTTTGCGAAAAGATGTTGCACTTATCAACATATTTTGTAAATATTTTTTTCACCGAAATGATCGATGTGTTGCAAAAATTTTGAAGTTTTATTTTTGGGTTTCTCGGAGTTTGTTTTCGGTTCTTTTACCGAGAATAGTCCCATTGAACCGATGTCATAGTTAGTGAACATTCCCTATGATGGATGGATGACGACCGTCTTAAGGGAAATGTAGTCGATAGGAGTAGATGTTTTGTTTTTAGTTTCTTTGGTGGATTGCATCAATAAACTGTAGTTGCTTATGGTTGCTAAAATTTTGTTGCGTGTGTAATTGATGTTTGAAATGTGAAAGTGATTCGTTTGAAAGCATGTAATTGTGTAAATATGTTGAGTTACCTAGGCTATAGAATTTGGTTCATTATGATTGAGGCTTAATCTTGAATTCATGTAATTGACTAATTAAAGAGTCTGTGAATGCATCTTGATTCGAGCATGTGCATGAAGTGTGAGTGAGGTTTTGCTATTCCATGTCATTGTGAATTGTCTAGAACTTGCCTGGCGTGTATACAAAGAGAAATGAAGGAGGTGTAGTGTCGGAAAGGATGTAGGCATTTCTTTGTTTTAACCGTTAGTTTCCATTGTTTTCTTGTCAAATTCTACCTTTTTATATGTTGTATACCCTAGTCAGCCCGTTGAGCCTTTAGCCGATTTCTTTCTTTTGTCCAGAATTGTATGAACTAAGCTTTATTCCTTCTTTTCATTAGCCTTAAATTCTATATGAAGCTCTTAAGCGCTTACAAAGAACAGAAAATTGTTTCCCAAAGTGTTAAAGAGTGAAAAGAGTGAAAAGAAAAGAAAAGCAAAGTGAGGAAAGAAAAGATGATGTTGAAGAGGCACTAGTTGTAATTAAATGAAATTGAGGGTACATGAAAACCTTCCGTTTGGGGTCAAGTGTGCCTGATGAAATGGGCTGTATGAAAGTAAACCAGCATGAATGGGAGAAAAAGAGAAAAGAGAGGAACAATGTCCATGAGTCGATGGGAATGAGTTGAAAAGGCGCTTAAGGATGCTAGCGACTATTATTGGCTAATCCAATATATATATACTAGATCCATAGCCCAGTTACAACCCATTAAAAGTCCTATTTGATCCTACACTGCATTTCTTTATATTAGTGGTGTAATACACTAAGGGCAAGCCTATGGGTCATGACATGATGCATGTGAATTCTTTTGGGAGAGAGAGTGAAATTAATTTTTATATGCCCCTACTTGCTTGTTTGTGTGCTGCACGAGCATAAAAGGGGAAGTTTCTCTCGAGTTGTGAGGGTACATGCTTGATGAAAGATTGATTTTCGTGTCGGATTTCTTGATTAGTTGATTTGCATGAGTTTGCCGATATCAAGAATCAATTCTTAAAAGTCTAGGAAGCCTCGATGTATTAAGGTCATTGTCTTGTACGACCAAGCATGTTTTCTTGATGATTTGCAAAAATCGAATAATCGGTATGACCGTAATGTAAATGGTTGTACCATAGTGACAAAGGTTGAGATGTGATGTGCATGATTTGTGTATGTGTTGTTCGAGGACGAACAAGGATTTAAGTGTGGGGTAAGTGATCTTGGGCAGATTTATATGCCCAAGTGATACTCAAACGTATCATTTTTACCTTGTTTGTTGTGCAATGTGTATATAATATCATGTATTTGGTAATAAAATGCGAATTTATACTAACCAACATGATTAGCATTTGTTTTGCAGGATAATGTGATTTTTAAGAGCTAAAATGCGTGTTAGAACTATGTCGGAGTTGGACTTGGATGCGAGCGTGGAAAAGACCTCGGATGGCATATTTTATACTGGCTCCGCGATGGTGCCATGCCACGCTGCCATCGCGGTAGCACACTGCCTGGAGAGGAAATTAATTGGCAAATTCCAGTGAGGCCTCGCGACAGCTCCGTGGCACGGAGCCAGGCCTCCGTGATGGCCTCCGTGCCACGTTGAGGCTAATTATCCGGACCATGCAATTTCCAGAGAGGGTCCGCGTCCACGCCGTGTCACGGAGGCAGTGCTCCGCGTTGGCCTCCGTGACACGTTGCTTGTTATTCCGAGAAAAATTTCCCACTAGTATAAATAGCACACTTAGGTTATTTTTAAAGGAGAGTTTTTTTTAGTTTTAGTTTTTTTTAGCCTGAATTCAGACTTGGTGGAGCAAGGACGTGGGTTAGGAGCAGTTGAGGGACGAAAAAGCTAAGGGTTTTTCTCTCTTTCTTTCTTCTTTCAATCAATTGTACGTATGATTTACACTCATTTGAGGATGATTAATCCACAAATGAGTGGCTAATTCTCTTCCTTGCTAAGGTTTTGAACATGTGTATTGAATTTTGATTGTGAATTATATGGTTTTTCATCTTCTTCTTTCATATTGTTCTATTAATTCTTGTTCTTACTGCATTAGTGTGTGGCCAACATTAATGTACATCTAAAAAGTCAATTTCACTCGAGAGAGCAAGAAATTGGAAAGTTGTGAATTAATAGGGTATTGTTCTTAACTTGATTTGGGAAAATTGGGTTTTGATGTGCTTTCCTGATAGAAATATACTTGAAAGCCGTATTAGTCAATTTAGGAACCGGAATTGTATTGCTAGGTCATAAATTGCATTTGATCACAGAAATGTAGACGAATGGTTTATGATTCTAAAGTGGGATTAAATACGAGAGTTTTAATCTCTAGGCTAATGTTCTTGGCTAGCAACATGAAGAGAAGAATAACCGAATTATGATTACTATCGAATTCATTACTTGTTCTTAACCTTGGCATGCTCTTATCCATAGTTTCAATTCACAGTAAATATTTGTTAATAGTTTTAGTATATAGTTTATAAACAAAAATTATTTAACTTTTGGTTACATTGTTGTCAACATAATTAGAAGTAAACTAGAATATAGTATACTTAAGCAATTTTACTCATCCAGAGTCTCCTTGGATCGATACTTGGCTTACTTAGCCACTTTATTACTTGTTTGACCACGTGCACTTGCGTGTCGGTTTTTAACCCCTACCGAACCAGCCGAGCAGTAGGCCTATAACAAAATCCATATTTATTTCCTCCCACTTCCAAGTGGGAATGCTAATATCCTGAAGTACACTTCACGGCCTTTGATGCTCGACTTTCACTTGCTGACAGTTTTGACATTTAGCTACGAACTCCGTAATATCCTTCTTCATACTATCCCACCAATAGATTTCTCGCAAGTCCTGATACATCTTCCTGGATCCCAGATGGATAGAGAATATAGTACCATATGCCTCATGAAATATCTGAACTCTCAAATTATTAACGTCCGAAACACATAGTCGACCTGATATCGTAGCACACCATCTCCCCCATTGGGAGAAAACCTCCACCTTTTGATTTCACACTGCTTCCTTCAGCTTTCTCAAAGTCGGATCCTCATCTTGCTTAGATTTGACATCGACCACTAAGGACGATTTTGACCCATTTTGCACAATAATGCCGCCATCAGTCGAGTTGATCAATCTAACTCCCAGTCTTGCAAGTCGGTGGACATCCTTCACCAACTCCATCTTTCCCTCATCCACGTGGGACACACTCTCTATAGAGAGCATACTAAGTGCATCCGCAACCACATTGGCCTTGCCCGGGTGGTAAAGGACACTCATGTCATAGTCCTTAAGTAACTTCAACAACCTCCTTCTTCGAAAATTTATATCTTTCTATGAGAACACATATTGCAAACTCTTGTGATCCGTAAATACATCCACGTGGACCCCATATAAGTAATGCCACCATATTTTCAATGCAAACACCACCGTAGCCAACTCAAGATCATGGGTTGGGTAATTCTTTTCATGAACTTTTAGTTGTCTCGAGGCATATGCTATTACCTTCCCATGCTGCATCAACACACATCCAAGTCTGACTCTTGAAGCATCACAATATACAACAAAGCCTTCAGTACCATCGGGCAAAGTCAACATTAGTGCTGAAGTGAGTCGGGACTTCAACTCTTGGAAGGTTTTCTCACAAGCTTCCAACCATTGGAACTTCACCTTTTTCTGAGTAAACTTAGTCAAAGGTGTCGAAATAGATGAGAAACCATCAACAAACCTCCGGTAGTAGCCAGCTAGACCCAAGAAACTTCGAATTTCTAAACGATTCACCGGTCTAGGCCAATTCTTCTCCGCCTCAATTTTCTGGAAATCTACCCTTATGCCTTCGCTTGATACCACATGACCCAGAAATGCCACCGTGTCTAGCCAAAAATTGGCACTTACTGAACTTTGCATATAGCTGACAATCCTTGAGGGTCTGAAGTACTACCCTCAGATGAGCAGCATGCTCCCCCTCGCTCCGTGACTATATCAAGATGTTGTAACTGAACACAATCACGAACATGTCCAAATATGCCTTAAACACCCTGTTAATTAGATCCATAAAAGATGCAGGGGAATTGGTTAATCTGAAAGATATAACAACAAATTCGTAGTGACCATATCGAGTCCTAAAAGCGGTCTTTGGGATGTCACTCTCCCGAACCCTGAGCTGGTGATACCCGGACCTGAGATCAATCTTAGAGAAGCACTTGGCATCCTGAAGCTGGTCAAACAAATCATCAATCCTAGGTAAGGGGTACCTGTTCTTGATGGTAACCTTGTTCAACTACTGATAGTCTATACACATGCGAAGGGAACCGTCCTTCTTTCGAACAAATAGAACTGGTGCACCCCATGGAGACTGGTTCGGCCTAATGAAGCCCTTATCCAACAGATCCTTTAACTGATCCTTCAATTCCTTTAGCTCGGATGGATCCATCCTGTAGGGAGGAATAGAGATGGGTTGTGTATCGGGTAATAGATCAATACCAAAATCAATTTCCCTCTTCGGAGGAACACCTAGCAAATCATCAGGAAACACCTCTGGATATTCGCACACCACTGGAACTGACTGAATAGCCGGGGTCTCGGACTCCACATCCTTAACCCTAACTAGGTGGTACATGCAACCTTTAGAAATCATCTTTCTGGCCTTAAGGTAGGAAATAAACCAACCTGCTGGTACCGCCGAACTACCCTTCCACTCCAAAATTGATTCACCTGGAAAATGAAATTCCACCATACGGGTCCAACAATTAATCGAAGCATAACACGCAAACAACCAATCCATGCCAAGAATAATGTCAAAGTCAGTCATGGCTAACTCTACAAGGTCTGCGGAGGTAACCTTATGCAACACAGTGACTGGGCATTCTCTATATATTCGTCTAGCTATGACCAAATCACCCAACAGGGGTCAAAACTAAAAACGGTTCTGAGAAGGTCCCAGGACTAACTCCAAGGCTACTAGCAATGTAAGGAGTCACGAAAGACAAGGTAGCTCCTGGATCTAGAAAGTCATAAAGATCAATATGAAAGACACGTAACATACCAGTGACCATGTTTGGCGAAGTCTCTTGCTCCTGGCGCGAGGCAAGGGCATAGAATCGATTTTGGTGTTATCCCCCACCTCCACTAGTCGATGCTCCCTGTGGAGCGGAATAGGCTGGAGCTGCTACTTTCCTGGTGGTCTGTGCACGACCCCTATCATCACCCTGTCTATCATATGGGCATGCTCTTCGCATGTTCCCAGATCTACCACACCCATAGCAAACATCTGAACCAATCAAGCACTCCCCAACATGACTCTTGATGCACTTTCCGCAGGCTGGAGAGGTATACTCTAACTAGGTGCCCCTCCGATCCATCGACCCTGAAGCCTTGCTCTTCTGATCACCTTTGGGCCTGGATGGAACACTATCTAATGAAGATGCTAGATCTAATGATCTCTGCTGAAATTGTGGATGACAGCCATCGCTGGACCTCTGATGTGAAAACCCACGGCTGTCCGTCCGAGCCCTCTTTGCCTCCCTCTCCTTCGCATGAGCCGCCTCCATCTACTGGGAATACAACACTATGTGAGGAAAGTCCATATCCTGGTGGAGCATAGCAGTCCTGCAATCCTTGTCTAAATAACCAGCCACACCATAAATGAATCGGCTCACCCGCGACCCCTGATTCATCACTAACTCTAGGGCATACTTTGATAAACACGTGAATTCAAGAGAATACTCTAGCATTGTCATCTTTCCCTACTTGAGGTTCACAAACTCAGTTGCTTTCAACTCCCTCATCTCCCGTGGGAAGAACCTATCGAGAAAGGCCATGCTGAAATTATCCCAGCTGATAGGGCTCGCTCCCACTACCCTGCTGTCCTTCCATTGCTTGCACCAAATATGAGCGAACTCTTTTAGCTGATAAGAGTCCATGTACACACACTCCCCATTTGTCACCCCCATAACCTGAGTGACCTTCAAGATCCCTTCAATGAACTCGTGTGGATCCTCATCCACCTTTGATCCCGTAAACTCAGGAGGATTCATCCTCAAGAAGTCTCTAATCCGAGCCACCACTGCATTGCCATTCTATGGGACCTACACAACAGCTTGCTGGTTGACCTGAGCGGTCAAGGCCTGGGCCAACATCTGAATAGCTGCTCGAAACTCTGCGTGGGTAGCTGGCTCTAGTGCCTGGGGCTCCTGAATAGGTGGGGTTTGCTGATGCCCCTGGTCATTGCCACCTCCGTGGCCTCCATCATTTCCATTCCTCCTTCCTTTCATTCTCCTAGGAGCCATAATTCTGCAATCACGAATAGCACAAATTAGAAGGATGGAGAGGCTTTTCATCGCACGACATAGAACATGAAAGAAGGGAACATTTCCTAAACGTCTAGTAGCCTCTTCTTCATAGGTGTGGCGCACTTCACATGCATGAGAAAGACTCTACTTAACGCGACTCTCAGACACCCTAGGAAACTTCAAACTTGTTGCTCTGATACCAATTTTTTCACGACCCGAACATACACCTAGATCAGAGACACAGGACAAGGGACCTCGAGAGACCCCAAGTCGACCCATGGCCCATGCATACGTCTAAACTCAGTTAGTATAGTGGAGTACTTAGAATATACAAGTGGAAACGTAAACATAAAATAATACCAAAAATTACTAAGCGTACACATGACCTAGATACTACAGATTGTTTGAAAGCCTCTAATACATAAGATGGGTTGATGGGATAACATCCCCAACTAACCCGACCAATACTGCAATATAAATAATATGAAAGTCTATCAAATGATCCTCGAAACATGAGGACTCACCAATAATCTGAGAGCGTAAGGTGAGATGGACTAAGGATGAGGTGAGCTTGTGATCCAGACCCTATATCATGAAATAATACAACATAGAAAATATGCAGTCAGTATGTGGAATGTACCGAGTGTGCGAGATAAGTAAAACGGACATTAAAAGTTAAATAATCTAATAAATAATCATGGGAGAAGGACATCATAATACTTGTATCATAAACTTCGTAAGAAAACATAAGGCTCAAGACTTTCCGATCATTCATAAAGCGTTCATAATCATAATCGTAAGTAACTTTATCAAAACATAACTTGAGCCAATAACATAAATATAACAATGCATAAAACATGTGGAACAATGGAAGGACTCGTCATAACATACACCATCATGGAGATCCTTTCATGATGTCCCACTATCTCGCTCAAATGGGCAGAGCCGACCTTGGCTTGCTAGGCAAGGGTCGTGCATTAGGCGTGATATCACATTTGAGGGGATCATCATCAATACATCATATCATTTAGAAACTCACGGTGACATGTGGTTATGAGACACCGGCGTAGTCCTTTGAACACCGGGCTGCTGGGTGCTAGACATGGCTCCCATAAACATGCATATAGGCTCATACATAAACCAATAACATCATGCATTAAGATTCATTGACTAAAATATAGCATTTATCATCATTGATCCCCTTTAAAACATGCTTAGTCAAGAATCATAGGCCCTTTACATCGGCCAACATCATAAATTGATAAATCATGTAATTTGCTTCATAAATCATAAATCATTCTTCAACATGTGGGCATTGCCCAATACTTCATCATTTTCAATTCTTTCAACATATGCACATAAACATGGGTAACTTGAATTCATGTTTTTTCGTCATTAATAAATTCAAAATATTGAATATTCATCATAATCATAACTTTCATGAACTTTCATCAATGGGCATTTCAGATTTAAAAAGCTTGCAACATGATTTTAAAGAAAATAATACAAAACCTGCCCATCGTCAATAATTCAATAACTAAATCTTAATTAGATCATACCCATGAAAAGAAATCACATTTTCATGCATTTGGGTAGAACCCCATATAATTTGAATAGGAGGATTCATGATTTAAAACGGAATTTGGGCATGGGTGCGAAAGGATTCACCCATTCTGAACCCTACATACCTGGGGATGGGCTAATTTCAAAGTTCCTTGAATACCCACAAAGAAATTGATGGGAACTTGGAGAAGAAGGTCTTGAATCTCCCTAAAACCTCTATATTGCTCTTGCATGGTAATGGGTATGCGTTAGGAATTAACCCACCTTAACCCACTCATAAAAATACACAAAACGACGTAGTTTAGGGTCTCAAAGCATGAAAAAGTCAAAAATGTCCTTAAAATTATTTCATTGAAAACTGTTCCGGAAGGACCAATGACCGATCCAACGGGTCGTTGCACCAAACCACGACTCGTGGTATCGATTCGTTGGATCCACTGCCTCATGAAATCCTTAGATTCTTCCTACGACTCATCAAGATGAGTTGTAGCTTCAATCAACGGATCGTTGGATCAACCATTGTCAACCCCTTGACCGTTCTGACTTTCCTTTCCACAAGCCTCACCATGACTCGTGGTGGCATCCAATGAGTCATGGTCTCAATCCGTTGTATGCACTGGAGTTCTCAACCCTCAAACAATGACTAGAAACAACGGGCCGTTGCTTCTCACCACGAATCTTATGATGCCTCGTTGTTTCCACCTTAGCCTAAGCTCAGTCCTTCCAACGACTAGTAACAATGACTCTTTGTTCCTAACAACGAGTTGTTACACCGTCCTTTGTCACCACTGCTTCCCTGAACCCCCCATTCCACGAATTCTTTTAACGACTTGTGGTATCCACCCAGGAGTTGTTGAGTTGCCCGTCCTATGATGTTTTCGCCAGTTTTCTACACTTTTCAAATTCAACTCTTGGGTCTATTCTTATGCCTTTTCGAGGTATTATATTTGATTAGTGAATCATATATGGTCCGAATAACTCTGCCTCTCCTACCTCAAACCATCTGATGGGGGACCGCATTTCCGCCCATATAATGCCTCATAAGGCGCCATCTGAATCGTAGAATGATAACTGTTATTATATGAAAATTCGATTAGGGGTAAATGTTCATCCCAGATTCCTCCAAAATCTAGCACACACGCCCGTAACATATCCTCGAGCTTCTGAATGGTGCACTCTGCCTGACCGTCTGTCTGAGGATGGAATGCTGTACTCAGATTAACTTGTGTCCCCAAACCTTTCTAAAATGATTTCCAAAATCAGCTGTAAATTGTGCCCCTCTATCTGAGATGATAGATGCTGGGACATCGTGCAACTGGACTATTTCTTTAATGTATAACTCAGCATAATCTTCAGTGGAAAATGTAGTCTGGACTAACCGAAAGTGAACTAATTTTGTCAACCTATCAACAATCACCCAGATGGAGTCAAATCTGCGTATGGTACGGGGTAGTCCTGTCATAAAGTCCATATTGACTGCCTCCCATTTCCACATAGGTATAGCCATCTTCTGAGTTAGGCCGCCAGGTTTCTAATGTTTAGGCTTTACCTGTTAGCAATTAGGACATTGCGCCACAAATTCAGCTATGTCTTTATTCATTCCAGGCCACCAATATATCTTTTTTATGTCATGGTATATCTTCATAGAACTTGGATGAAGAGAGTAACGAGAGTAATGTACCTCTGCAATAATTTTCTGGCGGAGCCCTGCTACATCTGGAACGCAGAGGCGACCTCTGTACCTCAAAACCCTGTCTTTGGTTACTTCAATAGCTGATACTTCACCTTGCTGAACTTTATCTCTGGGCTGTGTTAATTGAGGATCTTCATACTGCCACTTTTTTACCTCCACCACCAGGGATGATACTGCTGTATTCTGAATTATAGCCCCATTATTCTCTGAGTCCACTATCCGAACTACTAAACTGGCTAGTCGGTGCAATTCTCGGGCCATTTCCTGTTGTTCTGGTCACAGATGTGCCAAACTGCCCATGGATTAGCGGCTAAGGGCATCTGCTACAATATTAGTTCCCCTGGGTGATACAAAATATTCACATCATAATCTTTCAACAATTCTAATCAACAACGTTGTCGCAAATTCAGATCTATCTGTGTGAAAATATATTGAAGGCTTTTATGATCAGTAAAAATATCTACATGCACCACATACAAGTAATGCTTCCATATCTTTAAGGTGTGAATCACTACAGCTAACTCCAGATCGTGGGTGGGATAATTCTTTTCATGTTTCCTCAGTTGCCTTGAAGCATACACAATTACCTTCCCGTGTTTCATCAAACCACACCCTAACCCAATTCCTGAAGCGTCGCAGTATACAACATAACCCTCTGAACCTTCCGACAAAACTAACACTGGTGCTGATGTCAATCTGTTTTTCAATTCCTGGAAACTCTGCTCACAGGCCTTAGTCCACTGAAACTTGGCTGCTTTTTGAGTCAATTTAGTCAAAGGTGCTGACAGGGTAGAAAATCCTTCCACAAATCTTCTGTAATTCCCGGCTAACCCCAAGAAACTGCGAACCTCTGTTGGAGTTGTAGGTCTAGACCATGTTTTCACTGCCTCAATTTTCTGTGAGTTAACTTGAATACAAACCTGTGATACAATGTGACCCAAGAAAGCTATAGAATTTAACCAGAACTCACATTTAGAAAACTTTGCATAAAGCTGGCGGTCTCTGAGGATCTGAAGTACTGTTCGCAAATGATCTTTGTGTTCCGCTTCTGAGTGGGAATATACTAGAAATCATCAATGAACACTATCACAAACAAGTCTAAATATGGCCTGAAGATGCTGTTCATTAGGTCCATGAACACTGCTGGTGCATTTGTCAACCCGAAGGACATAACTAGGAACTCAAAATGACCATACTTGGTCTTGAAAGCTGTCTTTGGGATATCTTTTTCTCGGACTCGAACCTGGTGGTACCCGGATCTCAAGTCAATTTTAGAAACATATTTTGTCCCTTGCAGCTGATCGAACAAGTCATCTATCTTCGGAAGTGGGTATTTATTCTATACATTGACTTTATTCAACTGTTGATAATCTATACCCATACGCAGGGAACTATCCTTCTTTCTTACAAACAGGATTGGTGTACCCCACGGTAAAGTACTTAGCCTGATAAAACCCTTATCTAACAAATCTTTCAACTATTCTTTCAATTCTTTTAATTCAACAAGAGCCATTCAATATAGAGGAATGGATGTAGGCTGAGTATCTAGTAGCAGTCTATAGAGAAATGTATTTTCTGCTCTAGGGGAGTACTAGGAAGTTCGTCTGGAAACCAATTTGAGAACTCATTAACTACTGGAATAGACTATAGGGTCAGGGATGCTGCTCGCATATCCTGAACCCTAACAATATGGTAGATACACCCCTTTGCTATTAACTTTTTTCGCCTGAAGATAGGATATGAACTTACCTTTTGGCGTGGCTGTATTACCCCTCCACTCACGACTACTTCCCCTGGAAAGTGAAATCGGACAATTCTGGTCCAACACTCAAAGTGGCATAACATGGTGCCAACCAATCCATACCCATAATCACATCAAAATCAATCATTTCTAATTCTACTAGATCTGCTAAGGTCTGACGACCAAAAATCTCTACTGTACAACCCTGGTAAATTCTTTTTGCAATAATAGAGTCACTGATGGGTGTAGACACTTAAAAGGGTTGCTGAAGCAATTCTAGCACTATATCAAACTTTCAGTCCACTAACGGGGTAACATGCGATAAAGTAGAGCCTGGGTCTATCAAATCATAAATTGAGTGGGAGAAAACATCTAATATACCTATCACAACATCTAGCGATGATTTTGACTCTTGTCGCACTGGTAGTGCATATGTGCGATCCTAACCACTACCTGAACTAGATTCCCCTGATCTACCTCAGCTTCTATTGGTTGAAGCTGAGGGCCTACGCTCTGTAGAAGGTGCTGGAGCATATGAACCTGCTGAGGATCTATTTTGTTGGTCTGGACCGCCCTGGCGTCTAGTCGGGCAATCTCTCATTATGTGTCCCTCCTGTCCACTAGAATAACAGGCGGTGGAACCATACCTGAACCTCCCTGAGTGCAGCCTATGACAGGTACTACATTGTGGTACTTTTGATTCTATCTGATTTGGCCCCCTCTGATGCTGCGAGCTTGGCGCTTGTGAACTTTCGCCGGGACCTAACTGTCTTCGACGATCCAATCTGCTGTCCTTCTACTGCTGAAATGGGGGCCTAGGTGGCCTACCAGTTAAACGAGGCCTGGGCCCACCCTGAAAGTCTGCCTGAAAATCTGCGAGTCTAGCCCTTCGACGCTGCTCCTGACTTGCCTTTTCCATGTCATACTAGTGCTGTCTGAGCTCCTCTATATTTTGATCAAAGGCCTGGATTCATGAGTTATCCATATCCTCTCGCAGTGTGGCTGTAATGCAAGTCCCACATATTTTTGCGCAAGTCCCATAATTTATCGGTGCACCCTGGCTGGCATAGTATCAACAAATGAGGGCGCGTACCTCGCTAAGGAATCAAATCTCAATGCATATTCCCTAATACTCATTCTGCCCTTGCTCCAGATGCAAAAACTGCTCTACTCTGGCTTGCCGGACCTCTCGGGGCAATTTATGATCTATAAAGGCCTCAGAGAAGCTAGGTCATGTACGTGGAGGTACATCTCTGCCTCAGGATCTTTCCCAACTCTCATACCCAAAATCTCTACATCTCGCAATCGAAATACTTCTAACTCAACTGATTCTGTAGACGAGGCATGCATAACCCTGAAGATTCTCTACAACTGATCTATGAATTTTGGGGGTCCTCCATAAGATTTGTCCCTGTAAATTGTGGGTGACTCAAAGCAAGGAAATCATGGACTCTCGAACTATCGAGCCCCTCAGTGGGCTAAGTGGGAGCTGGTACTACTGGCTGAGGCTATCGCTGGGCAGCCATCATCTGAACCAACATATAGAATGCACCCCTGAGCTCCTAATTTAATGGCACAAGAATGGATGGGGGTGGTACTGGTATATCTTCTACCCTAGTGGGCTCTAAGTGCAGTGGTGAGTGCTGGGGAGATTGAGATGATGTCTCCTTGTCACCCTCAGATCGGGCTGACTCTGCCTGGGCCCCCTTACTAGTGTCCTCTCCTGCTGCCACATCCAATTCTCGACTAGTCGCAGTCTGTATTGTTTCAGACATTTCTCTGTAAATAAAATAGGATAACTTAAGCATAGGGGGTTACCCTATACAACACAACTCTATAACACGATTGGAGGAGAAAGAAGAGTAACCATGCTATTATGCCTCATAGCCTCCTGTCTATAGAATATGGTGCACAGCAGATCCGTAGACAAGATTCTATTTGACACGGCTTGCAGACTCCCTGGGATACGACTTGCTCTGGTACCAAGTTTGTTATGCCCCACCTTGGGAGGCATGACTGACACCTAGTGCCACATTGGGATCTAGACTAACCTGGCTGGACTGGTGCACATCTATAACTTAATTCAAGAAATCGGCGAGCTATATCTCGGCTGTAAATACAGCCTCCGGCTGACAAGGCCACCTGTAAAAGAAGATAGCTAACCAACAACAACACAATAACAGGGATCCTATGCAGGCCGACAAGACCACCATGCTTTCTAGTGATAACTGAAATGAAATCAAGCAACTAAACTACACTATAGCCGATAAGGCTGCTATCTGACAGCTAAACAAGGCCCCAAACAAAAGCTAACTACTAGAAATCTATAGCCTACAAGCCTCTAAGAGTGGAATAATGGTCGAGACAGGGCTCTGACCTACCCATAAAATGTAAAACAAAAGAACAAACCTCTTCTAACTATCAACTCCGGAGGAAAGGAGCTGAATGAACTGCTAACTCCAGCTAATAGCTAAGATTGCCTCGAACCACATCAATACGCACCTGCAGGAAAGTAATGCAGTGCCTCGAGGATGGGCGTCAGAACAATATGTATAGAATATATAAGGTAGTAAGATAAAAACTGAATGAATACTGGTACAACTAAAATAATCAAGAAGGAGTGTAAGAATTTAACCTGAGTAACCTTACCGTATGAAATATCTAACTAACAAGTCCATACATACAAACAAGAACCTAACCGAGCCCCCATAAGCCTGAAAGGTACAAACAACACAAAATAACCTACCTGGGCCTCCATAAGCCCCGACAAGTACTTACAATGTATACTTTTTCTATCTAGCTACTAAAGGCTATAAGCATACTGTAACTCTGGGATATTCATTCTTTGAAACTGTATCTAATCCTGATAGGCTCCTGTAGCTGTGTTTGAGCTGTGTAACTGGATCCCGAGCCTTGGCTCGACTATGGGTCATACTGTAGTTGCTGTAAGGGGGCCCTGAGCCTTAGCTTGACTATGGGCCATAATGTAATCTCTGATAGCTGGACCCCGGACCTTGGTCCATCTATGGGTCATAATGTGACTGCTGTATCTGGATCTCGAGCCTTAGCTTGACTATGGATCATACTGTAGATGTTGTAACTGGGGCCCGAGCTTTGGCTCGACTATGGGCCATAATGTAATCTCTAAAACTAGATATGGCCCTGACGGCCTCACTCTTGTCCCTTCGGACATCATACTGCTTTTATAAACATAACTTTAAAGACAATGACATTCAAACCCCGAATATCATATACAACAATTGAGCTGGCTAGGGTTAACTCTGATGAGGGTTACTATATCGTTGTTATCGTCTCAATTCAATTCATAACAGCTGACCCCAATAGGTTTACTCTGAAATATTATGGACACACAAGTTGTACTAACTTTACGACGATCGTAACTTGCCGAAAGGATAGCCCTTACATACCTCGAGCGATGAGTTTTGTTTAACTGGTGACTCTTAACTGGTATAGGTGGTTCTATCCAACTGCAACCCTTATGCTAATGCCTGTGGCATTTAGGAATCAATTTGGAACAATTTTGATAACTTTTACTCAACGAGGTGTCGATACGCCGAGCGAATCTTTGGAAAATAACTCCGTAGAAATGCTTATTGTAGGCTTAGGACTTGTTACCTGAAGTTATTTTATGTTTGGACGGCATTTGGTAGCGTAATCGAATGAAAATGTAGAGAGAGTTGTGTGCTTACTCTGTTTTAGCCATGGGGATAACTTAGAAGTGATTTAAAATAAACTAAGGGGCTATATATATAACCAAGGGAGGTGGAAGGGTGGGCGCTCCGTGCTGCCCAAAGCGCCAACTTCCCTACTGCGTCGTGCCTTCCACAGCGCTAGAAGGGCTGACGCACTGCGGTTCCCAAGGCGCCAGTGTGCTGGCGCGCCGCACTGGCCTTGCAGCCTGGCCTCGCTTGACCTTGTTTTCGAGGCTCTTCCCACATGCATCAAGCCTTCTTTCCTCATCACAATCCATGCATACGCCTACTAACCGATAACATTCTACAGGGTGTAACATCTACGACCACCTAAATTGAGTCATACTACTGGTGAGTGCGAGGTAAACTTGTGATGAAGTCTATATTCACTTCTTTCCACTTCCATGTAGGAATATTGATATTCTGAGTCATATTCCCAGGTCTTTGGAAACTTAGCCACAAATTCTGCAATGTCCTTCTTCATGCCATTCCACGAGTTGATTTCCCGCAGGTCACGGTAAATCTTGGTGGCACCTGGGTGTATAGAGTACCTGGTGCATTGAGCTTCCATTAATATTCGTTGTCTCAAATCTTCTACCTCTAAACACACCACCTGCCTTAGTAATGAAGTACACTATCTCTCCCTTTGGAGAAAGCTTCCACCTATTTTCTCAGAACTGCCTCCTTCAACTTGAGTAGAATGAGGCCTTCATCCTGCTTTGACTTAACCTCTACCATCAGTGAGGATTCTGACCCACTTTGGACTACTACTCTACCATTAGATGAATCAACTAACTGTACTCCTAACCGAACCAATATGTGAATATCCTTTGCCAGCTTCTATTTACCTTCTTCAACATGCGCAAAACTTCCCATAGACATCCTGCTGAGGGCATCAGCCACTACATTGGCCTTGCCTGGGTAATACAGTACATTCATGTCATAATCCTTCAATAATTTTAGCCATCTTCTCTAACGAAGATTTAAATCCTTTTGACTGAACACATCCTGAAGACTTTTGTGATCAGTGAAAACATCTACATGTACCCCATAACGATAATCTCTCCAAATCTTTAAAGCAAACACTACCGGTGCCAATTCAAAATCATGGGTTAGATAGTTCTTCTCATAAACCTTGAGCTTCCTAGAAACATAAGCTATGACTTTACCATGTTGCATTAGAACGCAACCAAGGCCAACTCTAGAGGCATCACAGTAGATCACAAACCCATCTGAACCTTCAGGTAGAGTCAAAACTGAGGCTGTAGTAAGTCGAGTCGTCAACTCCTGGAAAATCTTCTTGCATTCATTAGACTATTGAAACTTTACTTTCTTGTGAGTTAGTTTTGTCAAAGGGGAGGAATAGAGGAGAACCCTTCAACGAACCATCTGTAATAACCGGCTAAGCCTAAGAAACTCCTAATATCTATTGGAGAAGTGGGTCTTGGCCAGTCCTTGATGGCTACTATATTTTGAGGGTCTACCTGAATACCCTCTTTGGAGACTACATGGCCGAGGAAGGAAACTGATTTCAGCAAAAATTCACACTTGCTGAATTTAGCGAACAATTGGCGGTCCTTGAGAGTCTGCAATACTATTCTCAGGTGGTCTACATGCTCCTCCTCTATTCTGGAGTAAACCAAAATATCATTGATGAATACAATAATGAACATGTCTAGGTATAGGAGCATTGATTACTCCAAAAGATATAACTATGAATTCATAGTGACCATACCGAGTTCTGAAGGCTATTTTTGGAATGTCACATTCTATAAGCCTGAGTTGATGGTATCCTGATCTGAGATCTATCTTGGAGAAAAAAGTAGTTCCCTGAAGTTGGTCAAACAAGTCGTTAATCCTTGGTAGGTGATACCAATTCTTGATTGTAACCTTGTTCAGCTAACAGTAGTCGATGCACATTCTGAGTGTATCGTCTTTCTTTCACACAAGTAGAACTGGAGAACCCCAAAGAGAGATACTGGGTCTGAAGAAGTCCTTATCTAAAAGGTCTTTCAGCTGTTCTTTCAACTCCTTAAGCTCAGATGGAGACTATTCTGTAAGAAGGAATGGAGATGGGCTGGGTATCTGGAAGAAGGTCTAAGTCTATTTTCCGCTCAGGAGGGACTCTAGGAAGATCCTTGGGAAACACGCTGGGAAACTCATTCACAACAGAAGTGACTGGAGTGTTGGGTCCTTGGAACTAAAATCTTTGAACCTAATCAGGTGGTAGATGTACCCAATGGCTTTCATTTTCCTAGCTTTAAGGTATGAATTAAAATGACCCCTAGGCGCTGAAGTACTACCCTTCCACTCTAGGACTGGCTCGTCAGGAAACTAAAATCTAACAATTCTAGTTCTGCAGCCAACTGAAGCATAACAAGAATGTAGCCAGTCCATGCCAAGAATAAGGTTGAAGTCGACCATGTCTAGATCTACTAGATCAACTGGAGTGACTTTACTCAATACGGAGATTGGACAATTTTTGTATACCCGACTGGCTCTAAATAACTTCCCAACTGGGGTAGAGATGGAAAATGGCTTGGAGAGAATTTTTGGACTAATATTGAACTGCATTGCAATTTAAGGAGTCATGAAGGAAAGTGTGGCTCCTAGATCTAGTAAAGCATATACATCAATGGGCAAAATGCACAACATACCAGTAACCATATCGAGTGAGTTCTCCTACTCCTGCCGGGAAGATAGGGCATAAAAATGATATTCGCACTAACCACCACTTGTACTTGAAGCAGTGCCCTGTTGAGCTGTACGACCTATCAGGGCTGTTGATGTAGTAGACTGGTCCTTTCCCCGTCCAGCTGATAGATATTCTCTCAACCTGTGACCCAGATATCCATAACCAAAACAACCTTCTTTTCCCAGACGGCACTTCCCAGGGTTATTCTTACCACACTTAGGACATGCTGGAAAAGTATGACTATTGGAAACATGGCTCTGCGACCAGAAGCTTGTCCCACCCCTCCTATCTTTGCGGGGCCTGGAAGATGGAGCACTAGTTGAGGAAGGTGCTGGAGGCCTATGCTTCTGCTAGGGGTGATTACCACCATGCTGACCTCGGCTGGGAGTACTCAAACTGACCAGTTTTGGCCCGTTTGTTCTCCCTTTCTATGTCTTGCAACTTTTTTGCCTCTATCTACTGGGCATAAATGATGAGACTAGAGAGGTCTATATCTTTGATAAGCATGGCAGTCCTGCATTCATTGAGTACCAAATTCGAGACTCTATTAACAAACTTGAGCATGTGTGCCTCGGCTCAGAAACTATTTTTGGAGCATATCTGAACAGTTGAGTAAACTTCAGGGCATACTCCTCTATTTTCATGTTGTTCTGCCTCAAGTTTATGAACACGACAGCCTTAGCTTCCCTCAACTCCCAGGGAAAGAAACTTTCTAGGAATTCTGTGACGAACTCATCCCATTCCATAGGACCTGCTCTATTCTGCCTTCCCTCCTTCCACTGCTTGTACCAAATCTGAGCCACCCCTTTCAACTGGTAGACAGCCAGACCAGCATTCTCTGTAGAGGTGACACCCATGATTTGGGTGATTTTCTGTACCTCATCCATGAACTCCTATGGGCCTTTTTCTACCTCAAACCCATGAAAGTTGGGGGATTCATCCGTGTGAAGCCCCGAACTCTAGCTGTAGCTGCAGACCCATTGGTGTTGACTGATACAACTACTTGTTGAAATTCCATGTGAGACACCTGATCATCTTGAGAGACTGCGGGAGCTCGTGGGACTAGCCGATTAGCATTTTCGATCCTCCTTCCATTTCCTCTTTTGGGATGCATCGTTATTTGAAAAGGATAGGGAATGAGTGAGGAGGATGTATTAGAGTCTAAAACTCTATGCATGATAAGATTTATGAATAAAAGGAAATTTTTCTAAAAATGCCTTGTAGCCTCCTCCTCATAAGTGTGGGTGTGGTGCGCTTCACACCTATGAAAAGGACTCTACTTGATGCGGCTTCCAAAAATCCCAGGACACTCTAAACCTAATGCTCTGATATCAAGTTTGTCACAACCCGAGCCTACACCCTAGATGCAACACAGTACTTAGCGCCACAAGTGACCCCAAGCTAACCCATGGCATAACATACTACTGAAACTCTAAATACTATATAAAATATATAAGAGGAAGCTTTGTAACATAACTGGTTAGAATACCTTAAATACAAATCATATGACGAAATACTAAAATATAACCCTGTTTGATAGCCATCTAAGAACTAATGACTTGTTCGGACAAGCCCCTAGCTAACTCGAAATTCTGAACTAAAATATCGAAATACAATAGTTTGGGAAGAAACTCCATCCCTCTGCAAATGAGGACTCACCATTGAACTCTGCAGATTTCCTCCAGAGAGGGGCTATTATCAATGCTGAGATTGAGAAAATACGCATGTATCATAAGACAATACAACATAGAGAGTATGCATCAGTACTTTGAATGTATTGAGTAAGTAAGATATGAAGTTGCTGAGATTCTGTAAGTGGAACTAATAAAACATGCAATGACCATAACTAGAATCATAAATATTGAAATATCTGAAAATTTGATAGTACTATATGTATTAGGACAGTTTGAAGGTCACACACATATTTTGAATTCATAAGAACTAAACTGAACTGGAACTGTTTCTATATTAGATTGAGTTGTACTATACTATATTATGGGAGAAACCATAACTGACATGTAACCACGTGAGATAGACGTGGAGTTCGATGTATACCCCCCATCAGAGAAGGGCCACTATACCATGCCAGGGTATGGTAGCTGAGTTGGGTGATCACTGTATGATGCCCATTCGGGCTAATAACCTAAAGTTGTAACGTAGTTCTAGGAAGCTGGGTGAGCTGAACCTCGGCCGGCTCGGTGCTAAGTTCTACTCCCACTGAAAATCCTAATTTTGACTAACTAGGCTGATATCTCGAAACTGTTGTCTTAAGTCTTGAATCAGAACAACTTGTTTGGAAGTTTTCCAACAGTCTAAGGACCTGAAAGTAACTATGTTCCAGGACTCGTCAGAGCTTTTATTTGAAAGTGTCATAACGGTCTAAGGAACAATTAACAAACTGATGACTAGTACTATTGAGGTTACTGAGTTCCTCAAGACTAGAAGTAGTCAAATTGATCAGCTAACATTTCTATATAATATTGGGTGTTGACTGAGACTCTGAGATTGAGTAAGTCAAAGACTAACTTCTGATCATGAATTTGTACTAGCGTTGGTAATTTAAAAGGAATTATTCTAACAAACAATATTCATCTTTGAGTTCTGAATTATGCAAGTCCCATTCAAATTATATCTAAAGATTAGGGATAAAAAACATACTGTATGAAATGAGATACTGAGCATGGAATCAATTAGTAATAATCTTAGAAACATAAAGAATTCTAACAAGGAAGAGAGTTATAATCTGTCGGAAGAACAACCCTAGTTTTGATCTTTCACAAAGCTAGAACTGATAAAGTATTTTGTAAGAATTTTGGGACGCAAGGGTAGAAGAAATTCCCTTGTTGAAACCCTACATACCTGGAGAACGATCCCTAAGAAAGTCCTTGACAATCTAAGAAGAAAGATTAAATGCCCTAGCTCTGCTCTGAGAAGTTTGTGCCTTTTTTTCATAATGTTCCAGAGAGATTTTGAGAGAAGTGAGGGAGAAGAATCAACTACTTGCTAATTTATCCCCAAAAGACATAGTTTATGAACCAAAATAGCTAAAATTTAAAAAAATGCCCCTGAGTAATCATTTCAAAAATCTGTCCGTCCAAGTCCAACGGCTCATATAATGAGTCGTTGGTTGAAACCATGACTCATTGGGACCAGTGTTCGGTCCTGGGTCTAAAATTTCCCTCTTGTGGACCCTCACAATGGAGGAGACAATGACTCGTTGGTTGGACCTACAGGTTTAACCACTCGTTTTAGCCATTGAAATTCCTGTGTCACTCCCACCTTAGGAGGCATGACTGGCACCTAATGTCACACTGGAATCTGGGCTGACCTGGCTGGGCACAGGCACCTATGGTGTCTGATCTCAGGCAAAATAGCATGCTCGAGTGACGCTTGAGAACTTAATTTAGTCTTCTTTAGCTAAGTAATTCTATACATTTTCATGTGATTTTATATAAATGTGAATATATGTGCTAACCAACATGATTAGTCCTTGTTTTGTAGGTTTCAATAATTTTAAGGAACTAATTTATAAGTTGGTGAAGTAGCAGAATGGAGTCGGGAGAAGATGCGGTAGGCAGGCAGCACCAGCGCGCCAGCAATGTGCCACGCCGTGCCAGCTGCGCGACAGAGCAAGGCCAACGCGTTGCCCAAGCAGCGTGACACGCTGCCAATGCAGTGGCACTCGACAGTTTCGACTTCCGGAGCAATTTCCAGAGAGCTTTCGCGTTACCTCCGTGTCACGGAGGTAGTGCTACGCGATACACTCCGTGACACGGAGCCATTCCAAGACAGGCTAAATTGTGCACGTTTCTCATTTATTATAAATAGGATCCTTAGCTCCTAAAACCATTTTTTCACGATTTTATTCTGGAAAACTACCTAGGAGTGAAGGGAGAAGTGGGAGAACTCATCTAGGGTTTGGCAAATTCCCTTCTCTTCTACCAAATTCATGTAAGTATGTTAGTTTAGTAGTAGTTAGTTGTAGTTTTACGAACATGAATGGCAAGAACCCTTCCTCTAGGGTTGAAGCCATGAATTATGATTGTGATTTTATGAAATTATTTTGGAATTAAGTTATTGATTGTTGTTTTGTGTTGCATTCTGGATTGTTGGTTGTTTTTATGATTGATCACCATGAAAACATATATGTTAGCTTAGGCAATTGCTTGAGAAAGAATTACCTAGGTCAGGACATGAGAATGTAAGGAGCATGTTTGTATCTCATGATATAATTTCGTGTTAGGATAGAAATATACCTAACACCTTGCTTGGTTGATAAAACGGGGGTTATTAAGAGACCAACTTAGGATTATTACATCACCACTCGAAGAAGTAGTTTTGAGGGTAAGTTGACTTAAATGGTTAGACGCACGAAAGTCCCTAATCATTCCCCTGTAAACCAAAACAGAATTAATTGCCTGCGAACTAGAAATTAGCATCCTCACTCACAATGATGCAATGAGGCTAGTTTGCCGTGTTTAGAGGCTCGAAAGACCATGAACATGCAATTCTAATTATGTGAAACAACAATCGATAGTTTCATACTTAACCCATTGCAATTCGTAGTATCGCATGATTATCTGGTTTTAACTCTATGTTGCTCCTAGATTAAATTCAGGATATTTCGTTGACCAAAAGAAACTTAAATAAATCTCTCTCGAAAACTTCTATAACCAACACTTAAGAAAGTTAAGATCACACTTGAAATGGATATTTAGAGGAATAGGTCCAGTCCCTGTGGGTTCGACATTCCGGTTCTGAAAAAGAGCCACTATATTACTTGCACGACCCGTTACACTTGCGGACGCGCGAATCAGGCACGTCAAGTTTTTGGCGCCGTTGCCGGGGACTCAGCGAAGTTTTGATAATTTATCTGTTTTTGTGTGATTTTTGAAATTTCCTTAAGTGTTGAGAAACTTCGTCTTAGTCTGTTTATTTGCAGGTGACAGGATGTCCTGCCGAGCTGGCTTGAAATAGAGAGCTTGTGGAACCGTTGCTGGAACTTGAACGTCAAATCCATTTGCGAAGGAGAGTAGCTCTAGAGCAAAAGTTGAAGAGACTTCAAGAAAAGGTACAATAACAACCACCCGCGGGACAAGCACAATTGTCATCAGAAGCAATGGTAGCAAGACCAGTTCGCGAAGTGGCAATCCCACTAGCGACGAATGTGACCTCTAGCATCCGTAAACTGGAGCCTGGAGGTCACTTTGAGCTTAAATAGAACATGGTGCAGCTATTGCATTCTAGTGGTCAATTCACTGGGATGGCACATGAGGACCCGCAGTAGCACTTACAAAGCTTTTTAGAGATTAGTGACACGTTTGTCCCCACCAGCGTGTCCACAGATTATGTTCGACTGACCCTCTTCCCATTTTCATTATTGAGAGAGGCAAAAAAGTGGCTGAAGGATGAGCCACCAAACTCCATAACTTCATGGAATGACTTGGATAAGAAGTTCCTTATCAGATTCTTCCCTTCAGGCAAAACTGCAAAGTTGAGAAGTGAAATACTCAGCCCGAGTTTAATAAAGGGCTTCAGATTGTGAAGAAGTTGGAGGAAGAGAGGAATAGAGTGGAGGTTGTTTCCTTTAAAAAACAAAAGAAAAGGAGATGGTTCTCGAAAGAGAACCCAGGTATGAGGATGTCCTGAAAAGGACAGTCCACATCGTGCCGCGATGTAAAATAAGGTGCTGCTTGGGAGGCAACCAAAGGGTACCTCAGGTACAAATTGTTTAATTTTGATTTTGTGTTGATTTGGTTATTTTCATTTTGTTTGTGTTTTTGGTGGAAAGTTAAGCACAGATGGAGGGAAGTCTGAGTACCGAGAAGGTGGAAGCCAAAGAGCATGGAATAGAAGAAGTGTGGGGTCGAACACCCACCTCTGAAAACTTGAAAGGAAAGCATGCTTTTAGCTTAACATAGAGGCTCAGGGAGTATTTCTCGTCCTTTAAATTTTAATTTGATGCTATGAGGACATAGAATGATTTAAGTGTGGGGTGAGAAAAATTTCAAAATGTTTATGCTTAACAAGTTTGTGGTGAATGTAATGCTTGTGAGGAATTTGTCAGAAATTTGAAAAATTTGAAAATTTTTTGGGAGTCAAGCATGACTTCATCACCCGTTGGTTTTTCTTTTCGGTTCTTTTCCGACGGGGGGTCTTTGAACCAAAGAATACAAATTTTCTTTTTCATTCCTTTGTCTGTATATAGTGTTTTTAGTTGATAGTTAGGGACTGTTTACGATGATGGATGGATGACGACCGTCTTGAGGAAAAATTAGTCGGTAGGTGTTGGGTTTTTGAAACCATAACTAATTGATGCTTGATGTTCTTGTTAGGTGCTATATGTGATTGTAAGATGCAAGTATGATCAGTGTGAAGCATGCAAGTGTATAACTTTGTTTGAGACACTTAGGCTCTTGAATTTGACTCAACATAATGGAAGCTTAATCTGGATTCTTGTGATTAGCTGAGTTAAAGGTCTGCTGAATGTGTCTTGATTTGAGCATGTGCCATGAGTGTAAGGTTTTTTAGTATTCTGTGCTATTGTGGATTGTCTAGGACTTGCCTGGTGTGTTTATAAAACGAAATGAAGGATGTGAATTGTAGGAGATGATTTAGGCATTTCTTTGAATCAACCCAAATGTTATCCCTCATTTTATCTACCTTGAATAATAAATCCTAGTTAGCCCCATTGAGCCTTGAGCCTATTCTTTGACAGCTGCAACAGAAGCTTAATCCTTTTTCTTTCATTAGCCTTGAGTTTGATCCAAAACTCCTAAGCGCTTGAGTGAAAAAAAAATCCGAAGGAGTAAAGGAGTGAGAAGAATGAAAAGGAAGGAAAAGTATCAAGTTTTAGAAGTGAGAAAAGGACAAAGGTGCACTTGTTTGAATACGGGTGAGTATTAGTAAGGAGTAAGAAAATAAATAAATGAAAAGTTACTTATAGAACTCCTTACTAATAATCTAAAAGTGCCTAAAAAAATGGGGGAACATAAGAGGAAGAAGAAAGCTGAAAGGAGAAAAAGGTGAAGTAGGGAAGGGAAGTTCGTAATGAGGGCGTGATGTATTAAAAGCGCTTAGGAAGGATAGTAACTATTACTGGCCATAATAGTATCTACCCTCATCTGAGTTACATTACAACCTAAAAAGTCCTACTTGATCTTACATTCATACATCCTTAAATTAGTGGAATAAGACACTAAGGGCAAGCTTATGGGTCATTACATGATGCATGTGAATTCTTTGTGAGAGTGAGCGTAATTCTATTCATGTACCCACACATGTTGTGATTTGAAAATTATTTTTGCGTGTGAAATTGGGTAACTCTCTTTCCGTGAGGGCACATGTTGAATGAAGGATATAATTCATGTGGGATTTCTTAAGCAGTTGATTTGCATGAGTTTGCTAAGATTGAGAGTCGATTCTTGAGGTTAAGAAGTCTTAACATAGTTGTACTTCATTTCGATGATCAAATCATGCGTGCTCTATTTTTAGCTTGTTATCTTACGTAATCATTATAGTTGTAGCTTGAATAATCTTGCTAAATGAGTTATGGGTGAGTCTCCATATGCATGAGATGTAAAAGGTTGTTCGAGGACGAACAAGACTTTAAGTGTGGGGTTGTGATCTTGGGCAAAATAGCATGCCCGAGTGACGCTTGGGAACTTAATTTAGTCTTGTTTAGCTAAGTAATTGTATACATTTTCATGTGATTTTATATAAATGTGAATATATGTGCTAACCAACATGATTAGTCCTTGTTTTGTAGGTTTCAATGATTTTGAGGAACTAATTTATAAGTTGATGAAGTAGCGGAATGGAGTCGGGAGCAGATGCAGCAGGAAGGCAGCACCAGCGCGCCAGCAACGTGCCACGCCGTGCCAGCTGCGCGACAGAGCAAGGCCAACGCGCTGCCCAAGCAGCGTGACACACTACCAACGCGGTGGCACTCGGTAGTTTCGGCTTCCGGAGGCAATTTCCAGAGAGCTTTCGGTTTACCTCCATGTCACGGAGGTAGTGCTCCGCGATACACTCGGTGACACGGAGCCATTCCACGGCAGGCTAAATTGTGCACGTTTCTCATTTATTATAAATAGGACCCTTAGCTCCTAAAATCATTTTGTCACGATTTTATTTTGGAAAACTACCTAGGAGTGAAGGGAGAAGTGGGAGAACTCATCTAGGGTTTGGCAAATTCCCTTCTCTTCTACCAAATTCATGTAAGTATGTTAGTTTAGTAGTAGTTAGTTGTAGTTTTACGAACATGAGTGGCAAGAACCCTTCCTCTAAGGTTGAAGCCATGAATTATGATTGTGATTTTATGAAATTATTTTGGAATTAAGTTATTGATCGTGTTAGGATAGAAATATACCTAACACCTTGCTTGGTTGATAAAACGGGGGTTATTAAGAGACCAACTTAGGATTATCACATCACCACTCGAAGAAGTAGTTGTGAGGGTAAGTTGAGTTAAATGGTTAGACGCATGAAAGTCCCTAATTGTTTCCCTGTAAACCACAACATAATTAATTGCCTGCGAACTAGAAATTAGCATCCTCACTCACAATGATGCAGTGAGGCTAGTTTGCCGTGTTTAGAGGCTCGAAAGACCATGAACATGCAATTCTAATTATGTGAAACAACAATCGATAGTTTCATGCTTAACCCATTGCAATTCGTAGTATCACATGATTATCTGGTTTTAACTCTATGTTGCTCCTAGATTAAATTCAGGATATTTCGTTGACCAAAACAAACTTAATTAAATCTCCCTCGAAAACTTCTATAACCAACACTTGAGTAAGTTAAGATCACACTTGAAATGGATATTTAGAGGAATGGGTCCAGTACCTGTGGATTCGACATTTCGGTTCTAAAAAAGAGCCATTATATTACTTGCACGACCCGTACACTTGCGGACGTGCGAATCGGGCACATCAGTGTCTACCAATGATTCAAATTCAAGAAAATAAATTGCTATATCTCGGCTGTAAACACAGCTTCAAGCCGACAAGGCCACGTAGCACTTGTAAAAGAAAACAGTTAACCCAACCAACATAAGTCAATAAGGATTCTATGTGGGCCGACAAGACCACCAAGCTATCTAGTTATAACGGAAAGGGAAATAAGCAGCTATACTAGGCCCTACACAACCAACACATACAATAAGACATACATGGGCCCAACACGACCAAAAACAACTAACTAACTGAATATTGTAGTCTGCAAGCCTCTAAGAATACAAAGAGTAGCCAGGACAGGGCTCCGGCCTACCAAATACTGTACAATGAAAGACAGGTAATCTTCTACACCTTGGCGACTCCAAATGAAAAGAGCTGGCCAATGTGATGACTCTAAAAAGCTCTCAGGAAATCAAACAGCCTGTCTATCTAAACCCGCAGGCAAGTTATGCAGCGCCCCATAGTTGAGCATCAGTACAATATGTACCGAATATGTAAGGTAGTAAATAAGTTGAATAAAAGTTGTTAAAGACTGAAAGTAAGTAGAAGGAAGGGGCTGAAAGTAACCTGGAAGTTTGCTTATTCAAAACCTGCATCTAGTAAAACACTACAAGTATATAAGCTAAGACAGCACAATTACATATTCATAACCACAACTAGCAGACAAGAGTACAAAACAAGAACCTAACCTGGCCCCCATAAGCCTGGAAGGTACAGGCAACACAAAAGTAACCTACCGGGGGCCCCATAATCCCTGGCAAGTACAATTCAATCTATATACCCCTATCCAAGTTCTATGACTCTACTGGTGTTGTAGCCAACCTACCTAGCTTTTGGGTCTGCATCTGAGCCCGCTAGACTCCTGTAACTGTCTCTGAGCCCGGTGGGCTCTTGTAACTGCACCTTGGGCACCAAGCTCGATGAGGGTCAGTGATGCCGATACGACATAAAATAATAGTCCAGCCATGGAATTGACTATGATATGGCCCTTGGGACTCAGCATCTTCCCTTGGGGCATCATATAGCTCCTTGGAGCAACATCATATAGCCCCGTAGGCGATGACACAATTAGCAAGCTTGAAGTTGTGGATGGAAGGCTATCCTTGGTGAGGGTAATCCCAGCCGATGCGCTATACTAAAGTCTCAATCTAGCCATTCAAAGGGTGTATCTGGCCTTCTAGGCCTAACGCGACCGTTGCTCACCCTAGAATAAACTGTATAGCTTCTAGCAGGCACACCCCGTGTACTTGTATTTGATCAGAGGATCCTGATAGTGATCATAATCTCTAATGGTCTAGATCGAGTAGGGCGAGGTTTGGAGTGTCCTAAACGATACTCTGAATGTCCTACTCGGACAACTATAACTCATAAGAAACTGTAGGGTTGCAGACGACCGATTACTTAGTTCTTTTTCTTAGAACAACTGTAAGGCTGCCACAGATGGGTCATGCTCCTGAGCAGTTAGCCCCTAATCTTCCCTAGGTAGCTTACAATGATTCTTAGCTTGAAGGTAATATTGTACTAACATGGTTCTAGTCCCTTAGACCTTAACTTGGTTTGTTCCGATTTCCTATGTCTTTGATGGACGATTCTTAACCTCATAGGTAAGTCTATTTGGAAATCCACTCACGAAAACCTGTACCTGAGTATCTTATGAGAGCAAGCTGGGGCGTTGGCCCAACATCCAAATGCTAATAAGATTCCCTCCTTAGGGTACCCACGGATCTATCTGACCTGAATGACTGGGATGGATTCTTTAGCGACCTGTATGAAAGATACTAAGTCAACTGGAACTGACAATCACTGGCAGAAGCTAACTAGATGGTAGGCTGTCACTTAGTTCACTAGACAACCCTAGTACTGTTGACTCTAAAGTATGGACATCCTACCTAATTTCTGGCGCTGGGGCATGAAGGTACGCCAATGGCCTCTGAGTGTGCTTCACTGACAATACAGGTGTCTAACTAAAAGTCATATTGCCTGGCTGTGCCCGATACTGTCTAACCTATGAAATCAGTCTCAATAATTAAACCCGAACCTAAACTTCTGAGGCCTTGGCATGACAGCAAGACTTCAAAATTCTATTAATACAATGGACAAACAGACAGGGAAGTCTTTATGATGCTCTTGGCGTGAGCCACACTTAGCATACTCTTTCCCGATGAAGGGTACGATAATATACTCTCGATATGCTTTCTAGCAGCTAACCACAATCTGTATATTTTCGTAGTCTACAGACGACAACTGAACATAACATATCTAATCTTAATCTATTGATAGAAACTATTTGCAACTTATGGGACCATTATTTTCATTCAAGAACATAAGTTATATCATTATACGACGAGAATAACTTGCTGAAAGGATAAGCCTTACATACCTCAAATGTCGACTTTCGTTCAGCTGGTGAGTTTCAACTTGTAAGTGGTAGTTCAATCCAACTGAAATCCCAATGCTGAGTGAATAGGGCTAATTTCAATACTAAATTTGACAAAAAGCAATGACTTTCAATAATCATATCAACTATAATTCAATTTCAAATAATTCAGCCAAAAACCTATAATATCCCGAAAGTTCAGAAGGGAGAAATGCTTACCTAATGCTTGTGGCCGTTTAGGATTCAATTTAGAGTAATTCTGACAACTTTTACTCGATAGAGTTCCTATTTTTCCGAGTGAATTTTTGAGAAATAACTCTGTTATCATGCTTCCCATAGTCCTAGAACTCGTTATCCGAAGTTAATTTACGTTTGGACGATGTTTGGTAGCATAATCGGATGAAAATTTGGTGAATAGTGCGTGCCCTCTCTGATCTTTGGTCGTGGGTTCTTTGGAAATGATTTGAAAATAAGTGAGGGGTGATCTCGGGCAAAATAGCATGCCCCAGTGATGCTTTATAACTTAATTTAGTCTTGTTTAGCTAATTAATTATATACATTTTCATGTGATTTTATATAAATGTGAATATATGTACTAACCAACATGATTAGTCCTTGTTTTGTAGGTTTAAATGAATTTGAGGAACTAATTTATAAGTTGGTGAAGTAGAGGAATGGAGTCGGGAGCAAGTTGCAAAAGTTGGCAAGAAGCATGCCTTGGCAAGGCTGGCCGTGCCAGGCAGCGTGCCACGCTGTGCGTGTGCCACGCCTAGTGCCGTGCCACGCCCATGCCAGGCGCGAGAGGAAGGTAGCAAGTAGGCAGGCATCCTGTGCGCCAACGCCATGCCACGCCAGGCGACCTGTGCGCCAGCGCGCTGCCATCGCGCTGCATGAGCAGCGTGTCACGCCGGCCATCGCGGCAGGCCTCAACATCTTGGCATCATGAGTCGATTTCCGGTGTGCATCCGCGTTACCTCTGTGTCACGGAGGCAGTGCTCCGCCATACACTCCGTGACACGGAGCCATTCCATGACAGGCATAATTTTGTACAATTCTCATTTACTATAAATAGGTCCCTTAGCTCCTAAAATCATTTTGTCACGATTTTATTCTGAAAAACCACCTAGGAGTGAAGGGAGAAGTGGGAGAACTCTCCTAGGGTTCATCAATTTAATCTTCTCATCTACCAATTCTTGTAAGTATGTTACTTTAACAATGTTTTCTTGTAATTTTACACACATGAGTGGCTAGAGCCCTTCCTCTAGGGTTGAAGCCATGAGTTATGAGTGTGTTTTTACGAATTTGCTTTGGAATTAAGTTATTGATTGTTGTTTTTTCTTGCACTCTTAATTATGGTTGTTTTTATGATCGATCACCATGAAAACACACACGTTAAACTTCGTCAAATGCTTGAGAAAGCAAACCTAGGGAAGAACATAAGAATGTAGGAAGCAAGTTCTTGTCTTTTGATAAGATTTTGTCGTTAGGATAGAAATATACCTAATACCTTGCTTGGTTGATAAAATGGGAAGAGAGAAAAACACCGGCTTAGATTTGTCATTCCACCACTCGCAGAAGTAGTTGTGAGGCTAAGTTTGGTTAAATGGTTGGAGGTATGAAAGTACCCTAATCAATGGCATAACCCCATAAACCACATCCACGTAATTAATTGCCTACGAACTAGAATTAGCATCCTCGCTCACAATGTAGTAGTGATGCTAGTTTTTCGTGTTTAGAGGTTCGGAAGACCATGAACATGCAATTCTAACTATGTGAGACGACAATTGATAGTTTCATACTGAAACCATTGCAAATCGTAGTATCACAGGATTATCCGGCTTTAACTCTATGTTGCTCCTTGAATGAATTCAGAGTATTTCGTTGACCACAATTAGACTTAATTAAACTCTATTGAAAATTTCTATAATCAACACTTGTGGTATTTAATATCACACTTGAACTTGATAGTCAGCTGAATTGGTCCAGTCCCTGTGGGTTCGACATCCGGCTCTTGAAAAGGGCCACTATATTACTTGTACGACATGTACACTTGCAGGGAGCAACAAGTTTTTGGCGCCGTTGCCGGGGACTTGGCGAAGTTCAGTGAATTTGTCTGTTTTTGTGTGATTTTTAAATTTCCTTAAGTGTTGAAAAAAAATTCTTTTTTTTCTTTATTAGGTTTAGATTTATTTTATTTTTAATTTTTAATCTGATACCCTTCTTAACATGACATCATGAAATATAAATGGGTTAAATGGTGGATACTCTTATTATGATGAGTCTTGTCTGAATTGCGGAGGACCCCACTTATGGCAATATTGTAATACTTGTAATATATGCGGTGGTCAAAATGGCCATTGGAATGGTTGCCCAAATGTATACACTTGCAATATATGTGGAGGTCAAGATGGCCATTGGGATGGCTGTCCGAATGCATACTCCCCTCCCCCAAGCCCCTACTATGATCCTTATGTTGTTTTTGCTGAATATAGACATGATGAAAATGAGGACTTGGAATGCCAAGCTCGAATAGAAGACATGCTAAAACAAGTCTTTGAGCAAACAGAAGCAATAAAGGAGGAGATGGAAGCATTGAGAATTCAGCAAGAGGAAAATGGAGAGGCCTTGGAAATGATAAGCAACAAGTTCATGGAGATGAGGGCTGAAGCTGAAGCTTGCTCTGAAGTGCAAGTGACGGTTTTATGCAATACTCAGGAGGGACCACAAGGAGAAGATGAGAGTGAGTTCTTGAAACAAGCTCAACTGTTGGAAGCTCCCGAGAGTCTCCATGATTGTCTCACACGTATAGCCGATCCATTCTTGAAAGAAGAGATAGAGTACCTACCATTTGACATTCATGAGGAGTTAGATGTTAATGTGGAGAAGGTATATACAAGTAAGAAAGTCAAGCAAAATGCAGTTTCAGAGTTGAGGTGTATTATACCCCACTCGAATCATTTTTCGACATTGAGTTTGGTTGACAACCTAGAACTAGAGTCTTTCAAACTTGTGGAGAAAGATATAGAGGGGGAACAAGCCCCATATATTCTGAAATTTGTTGATTCTGAAAGAAAGAATGACTTCACTTACTTAAGGGCCAATAAATGCCAAAGGCGACATCTATTGCTTGGTCCTTTCATTTTTTCACCACCACCCCGGGAGCATAAGAGAAAATTAGAGAAGAAATTAGGGGTGAGATTCATATCCTCAAGCTGGAGGAAAAAGTGGTGAAACTTGATACGTCGTGTCGCGACATAAAATTAGGCGCTTCTTGGGAGGCAACCCAAGGGTACCATGGGTACCATTTTAATTTCTTGCATTTAAGTTGATTTTATTTATTTTTCATCTTGTGTTGTTTTGGTGGAAAGTTAAGCACAGATGAAGGGGAAGTCTGAGTACCTGTGGAGGAGGAAGCTAACAAGCATGGAAGAGAAAAAGTGTGGGGTCGAACACCCACTTGTGCAAAGTTGAAGAAAAGCATGCTATTAGCTAGGCTAAAGGCATCAGGGAGTATTTATCACCCTCTTTAAATTTTAATTTGATGCTATGAGGACATAGCATGATTCAAGTGTGGGGTGAGGGAAATTTCAAAATTTTTTTTTTTGCTTAATGATTTTTGGTGAATGTAATGCTTGTGAGAAATATTTGAAATTTTTTTTGTGAGTCAAGCATGACTTCATCACCCGTTGGTTTTTCTTTTCGGTTCTTTTTCGATGGGGGTCTTTGAACCGAAGAATAAAAAATTTCTTTGTCTGTATATAACTTTTTTAGTCATAGTTAGGGACTGTTTCCGATGATGGATGGATGACGACCGTCTTGAGATAATATTAGTTAGTAGGTTTTGGTTTTTGAACTCATAGCTAATTGATGGCTTGATGTTCTTGTTATGCGCTATACATGATTGGAAGATACAAGTGTGGATAGTGTTGAAAAATGTAAGAAGTGTATAACTTTGGTTGAGACACTTAGGCTCTTGAATTTGACTCGATGTGATTGAAGCTTAATTTTTAATTCTTGTGATTAGCTGAGTAAGAGTCTACTAAATGTGTCTTGAATTGAGCATGTTCCATGAGTGTAAGGTTTTTGAGTATTTTGTGCTATTGTGGAATATCTAGAACTTGCCAGGTGTGTTTATAAAACAAAATGAAGGATGTAGAGTATAGGAAATGATTTAGGCATTTCTTTGAATGAGCCAAATATTTAATCCTTGTCGTACCTACCTTGAATATTGAATCCTAGTTAGCCCCATTGAGCCTTAAGCCTATTCTTTGATAGCAAAGACATAAGCTTAATCTTTTTTCTTTCATTAGCCTTGAATTTGATCCAAAACTCCTAAGCACTTAAGTGAAAAATTCTAAAGCATGAAGGAGTGAGAAGCGTGGAAAAAGAAGGAAAAGTAGCAAGTTGTAAAAGTTGAGAAAAGGACAAAGGGGCACTTGTGTGAAAGTGGTTGATTATTAGTACGGAGTAAGAAAATAAATTAATGAAAAGTTACTTATAGAACTCCTTACTAATAAGCTAAGAGTGCCTAAAGAAATGGGGAAACAAAAGAGGAAAAGGAAAGCTGAAAAAAGATAAAGGTGAAGTAAGAGAAGGGAAGTTCGTAATGAGTGCGTGATGTATTAAAAGCGCTTAGGGAAGATAGTCAGTATTACTGGCCAGAATAGTACCTACCCGTCCCTTAGCTACATTACAACCTAAAAAGTCCTACTTGATCTTACGTTCATACATCCTTAAATTAGTGGAGTAAAACACTAAGGGCAAGCTTATGGGTCATTAAATGATGCATGTGAATTCTTTGTGAGAGTGAGTGTAATTCTATTCATTTACCCACACATGTTGTGATTTAAAAATTTTTTTGCGTGTGAAAATGGGTAACTCTCTTGCTGTGAGGGCACATATTGAATGAAGGATATAATTCATGTTGGATTTCTTGCTCGGTTGATTTTCATGAGTTTGCGAAGATTGAGAGTCGATTCTTGAGGTTAGGAAGTCTTAACATAGTTGTATTTCATTTCAATGATTAAATCGTGCATGCTCTATTTTTAGCTTGCTATCTTACACAGTTATTATAGCCGTAGCTTGAATTATCTTGCTAAATTAGCTATGGTTGAGTCTTCATGTGCATGAGATGTAAAAGGTTTGTTCGAGGACGAACAAGACTTTAAGTGTGGGGTTGTGATCTCGGGCAAAATAGCATGCCGGAGTGATGCTTTATAACTTCATTTAGTCTTGTTTAGCTAATTAATTATATACATTTTCATATGATTTTATATAAATGTGAATATATGTACTAACCAACATGATTAGTCCTTGTTTTGTAGGTTTAAATGAATTTGAGGAACTAATTTATAAGTTGGTGAAGTAGAGGAATGGAGTCGGGAGCAAGTGGCAAAAGTTGGCAAGAAGCATGCCTTAGCAAGGCTGGCTGCGCCAGGCAGCGTGCCACGCTGTGCGTGTGCCACGCCTAGCGCTGTGCCATGCCCATTCCAGGAGAGAGAGGAAGGTAGCAAGCAGGCAGGCATCCTGTGCGCCAATGCCGTGCCACGCCAGGCGACCTGCGCGCCAGCGCCCTGCCATCGCGCTGCATGAGCAGCGTGTCACGCCGGCCATTGCGGCAAGCCTCAACATCTTGGCATCATGAGGCGATTTCTAGTGTGCATCCGCGTTTCCTCCATGTCACGGAGGCAGTGCTCCGCCATACACTCCGTGACACGGAGCCATTCCATGACAGGCATAATTTTTTACAATTCTCATTTACTATAAATAGGTCCCTTAGCTCCTCAAATCATTTTGTCACGATTTTATTCTAAAAAACCACCTAGGAGTGAAGGGAGAAGTGGGAGAACTCTCCTAGGGTTCATCAATTTAATCTTCTCATCTACCAATTCTTGTAAGTATGTTACTTTAATAATGTTTTCTTGTAATTTTACGCACATGAGTGGCTAGAGCCCTTCCTCTAGGGTTGAAGCCATGAGTTATGAGTGTGTTTTTACGAATTTGCTTTGGAATTAAGTTATTGATTGTTGTTTTGTCTTGCACTCTTAATTATGGTTGTTTTTATGATCGATCACCATGAAAACACACACGTTAAACTTCGGCAAATGCTTGAGAAAGCAAACCTAGGGAAGAACATAAGAATGTAGGAAGCAAGTTCTTGTCTTTTGATAAGATTTTGTCGTTAGGATAGAAATATACCTAATACCTTGCTTGGTTGATAAAATGGGAAGAGAGAAAAACACCGGCTTAGATTTGTCATTCCACCACTCGCAGAAGTAGTTGTGAGGCTAAGTTTGGTTAAATGGTTGGAGGTACAAAAGTACCCTAATCAATGGCATAACCCCATAAACCACATCTACGTAATTAATTGCCTACGAACTAGAATTAGCATCCTCGCTCACAATGTAGTAGTGATGCTAGTTTTTCGTGTTTAGAGGTTCGGAAGACCATGAACATGCAATTCTAACTATGTGAGATGACAATTGATAGTTTCATACTGAAACCATTGCAAATCGTAGTATCATAGGATTATCCGGCTTTAACTCTATGTTGCTCCTTGAATGAATTCAGAGTGTTTCGTTGACCACAATTAGACTTAATTAAATTCTATCGAAAATTTCTATAATCAACACTTGCGGTATTTAATATCACACTTGAACTTGATAGTCAGCTGAATTAGTCTAGTCCCTGTGGGTTCGACATCCGGCTCTTGAAAAGGGCCACTATATTACTTGTACGACCCGTACACTTGCGGGGAGCAACAAGGGGCATATATATATACACATCGTTGGTGGCATAGGGGTACTTTGCGCTGGCTATAACGCTCATCCTTGTGTTGCGCTGCTCTGGCCAGTGCAGAGGCCGGTTGGCACATCGGCCTTGGCCCCTCGCGGCTTAGCCTCGCCCGACCCTACTTCTGAGGCTTTTCCCATACGCGTCGAGCTGTCCTCACTCATCACAAATCCATGCATACACCTAATAATCATTAACATTATATGGGGTGTAACATCCTAAAGGGTTTTTTGACCTGACCCACGGATGGAACAATGACTCATTGAGTGGAAAAAAGGGTTGTTGTTTCCACTCGTTTCCACTTGAAGGGATTTCTCACCTTCTCTAGGATTCTCCCAATGGCTCAACAGGATGGGTCTTTGGTCTCTTCCACAACCCTTTATTGGGCTCATTGATTTTGGGAAATTTTAAAACAGGGTTCTGGATTGAGTAACAATGAGTGATAGGATGACTCATTACTCCTGATAATGAGTCATTCCATGCCTCGTTGGATCCTGATAGAAAACTAGTAGGGCTGACAACGGCTCAAACAATGACTCATTGTCTTAGTCGTTCTAAAATAAAAAATTTCTAGTTTCTCTCTAGTTTTTCATGCTAAGTCTGGGTTTTGGTCTACAAAACTTTTGGGGTGTTACAATCTCAGGTCATTATGTTCAACTTATGATGAATATCTCGTGATTATGATTACTTCAGGAATATAATGTTTACTATGTTGTCCCTACTCTCATGTTCTATCTTATTTTATATTCATAATTTCAGATATCGTTTTACTAGCATGATTTACTTTTTCTACATACATTCAAAGTAGTGGTCGTATACTCTATGCTATATTGTCTCATAATATAGATTCAGGTGATTTGTCTCAGTCCCTACGTTAGCTCGCTCCCGCTTCAGTCAGTACCATCCCAGTTTTGGTGAGTCCTCATGATCTGAGGACGACAATTTTGATTATATCTCTTTTGCTTATGTCATTTAGTTTCAGACTTAGAGAGCTAGTTGGGGGTGTTATCCCATCAGCTCATTGTATGTTTATAGGCTTTTCAGACAGCTATGTTTGGATGGTTCAACATTATTGACTCATTCTATGCTTATCTTTTTATTTCATGTAGACTTCCAGTTATATTATTTTCATGTTTTATTTTTGCTTAGCGATGCTTTTATTGATGCGATTTATGTGCCATGGGTTAGGTTGGATCTGTTCATGGTTCTAGATGTCGTGTATTGATCTATGATCCATGCTTGGGTCATGACAGGCAATCATCTCCGGAGCATACTTGGAAAATTGAGTAAACTTCAAGGCATACTCCTAAACAGTCATGTCATTCTGCTTCAAGTTGATGAACTCTGTTTCCTTTGTTTCCCTCAACTCCCAGTGAAATAACTTATCCAAGAAAGCTATCACAAATTTATCCTAATCAATAGGAACTACTCCTGCTATCCGACCTTCCTTCCACTACCTGAACCATATGTGAGCTACCCCCTTTAGCTGATAACAGGCCACATTTGCACTCTCCATTTTTAAACCCCCATAATCTGGGTAATCTTCTGAATCTCATCAATGAACTCTTGTGAATTCTCGTCTACCTTAGAACCATTAAACTCTGGTGGGTTCATCCTGGTGAAGTCTCGCACTCTAGCCACTGCAGCACTCTCATTAATGTTCACAGGTGCAACCGCCTGCTGGTTGACCTAGGCAGTCATAACCTATGCCAACATTTGAAAAACATCCCTAAACTCTACATGAGTCACCTGCCCATTCAGAGGATACATTGGAGCTGGTGGGGCTGGCTGATTCCCATTGCCATTTCTCCTTCCACTGGCTCTTCGAGGAGGCATTTTCTGCAAACGCGTATAGCATGAGTTAAAATATTAGAGAGAGTTGGGCTTCATCACATAATATAGGACATGAAAGAAGGGAAATTTCCTAAAATGTCTCATAGTCTTTTTCTCATAAGTATGGCACACTTCACACCCATGAAAAAGACTTTACTTAATGCAGTTTTCAGACTCCCTAAGGCACACCTAAAACCGATACTCTTATACTAAGTTTGTCATGACTCGAGCATGGACCCCAGACGTAACACGGGACCTAAAACCATGAATAGTTCCAAGCTAACCCATGAACATGTATACCATAATCATGAGCATATAATTAGGCAGAATAAGTGAAAGTCTAAGATATAATAAAACATCAAAATTGAGACAACAAGTCAAACAATTGAATATCTATACATTATGTATGAAAAGCCTCTAAAACATAAGATGAGCTGAAGGGACAGAACCCTTAACTAGCTCCACTAAGTCTGAAAGTTAAGATGACATGAAAAGATATGGATATAAACTGACGTCCTTAGATGATAAGGATTCACCAAGACAGATGAATCTGGAGCAAGATCAAATCTAGCGTCGGGGGCTGAGACTGATCACCTAGACCTATATTATGAGACGATATAGTAGAAAAGTATATGATAAGGACTTTAAATGTACTGAATACGTAGAATAAGATAAAAAACATGAGAGTAAGGACAACATGCTAAAAAATCATGATCATGGGATAGTCATAAAGCATGAGTTGTTCATCATAAGTTGAAATATAATGACCCAAGGTTTTGAAAGTGAAATCATAAATCTTAACAACCCATATACTGATCAGTGGGTCAAATATACTACAAAAAATGATATCATAAATCCTGAACATGAGCAACATAAAACATGAGGAATAATGGAAGATTCTCATAATTGACATACTCCAAGTGAGCATCATGGATCCTAGCTTATCACCCTGGTTAGGAGGGTGTCCATACCTTGCCAAGGATAAGAACCATGAAGGCGTGATATCATTCATGAGCCTAGTACTGTAAGGAAGACACTCTCAATTGGCGAGAACACCTTAGACTAGGGTCAAGGGAGATACTCTCAATTGGCAAGGACTCCTTATCCCGGATGGCACGTAGTTTTGAGACTTGGATGCATTGAACCCTGGCCTACTTGGTGTTAAATACTACTCCTAAAATCATAAATAGTGCTCATATCATAATTGTGAAACATGGGTTTACATATACTAGTCAAAAACATGGCGAATACATAGATTCCTTGACATACTGGAACTAGTCATGAAAACAAGTGCTAAAAATTACAGACATGATACATAACTTGAAATTCATGAAATTCATGCATAATAGAGTAATTCGTCATAACTTGAAAATAGAGTTTCATGAGAGTTTTTCTATTGAAATCATGTAATCATACTCACAAATCATAGGTAGGATCATGAGAGAATCAAATTCATAAGAGATTCATAGAGTTTTGCACAAAAAGGTCTAACCCTAGAAATATCAAAATCATAATTGGAGACTTAAAAATATTGAAATCATAAAATGACTTGAGATTGGAAATAAGGGTGGAAGAAATACCCATTCATAACCCTACATACCTATACTTTGATGATTTCTTACCTAGACTTGAGACCCAAGAGAGTTGAGAAGAAAAAAAAACCTAATTGTTTGAGAGGTTTGATCTTCAATCTATGGTGCTTGGGAGATGAAAGATAGTTTAGGATTAGCTTAACCTTTAAATAATCCCCTTAGGAAACCCAAAAGTACCTTGTTGAGGAATTAAAGTGTAGGAAGTTACAAAAAGACCCTTAGAAACTCACATTGAAAATTTTCCCGACAGTGACCACAACCCATCATATGGTCCATATGTCCATACCACAGCTCGTACTAAGCCTCTTGGTTTTTTGATCCTGCTCTTGGTTATTCTCTGAACCTCATAATCACAAGCACTGACAACGACTCATCCTTTCCTACCACGAGCCATACCATGGTTCGTGGTTACCTAGAAACCCCTGAACACTTCTTTGAATCCCTTCCCACGACCCTCTCATACGACTCATAAAATCTAGGTATGAATTGTAGGTTATTATTGTGGTTTCAAATCAAATTTTCTATACATCATACTACGGGCCCTTGGTACGACTCGTACCATAAACCTACGAGTCATACTGAGACTCATTTTGGGGACTTTTCATTTTTTTCCTGAAAGATAAAACTCCAAACTTCAGTCTACTCTTAGGGAGTTTTAGGGTGTTACATGAGGCCTCTTATCCTCCAGAGGACTCTAGCTATATTTATTTTGTTTAGTTGAGCTTGAGGTAGCTGCTGGAACTTTCTCCTGGCAGTTATCTTTTGGACTTAGAGGCTTCATAGAGTAGTTAGAAAGTTGAGTCGTTGATGTTACTTTTAATATTATTTTAAGTTACAATTATTAAATTTTTTTCCTTAACTTAAGCTTATCATAGTTATTGCTTCTGCATACTTTATTGTGTTTTTAGCTAGTAGTAGCCAGATCAAGGATTTGCTTGGACCATTCATGGTCTGAGTACAGGCCACGCCCAGAGTGTAGGCTCGAGGAATGACAAACTTTATATCAGAGTTTTAGGTTCAAAGAGTCCTAGGATGTCTATGAAGCCACTTGTAGTAGTATCATTCTTATTGGTTAAGTGTACCACATCTATAATATGGAGACTATAGGGCGTTAGTAAATACTTCCCTTATTTCATACTCTAGTTCGTGTGATAAAATTTAACTCTATAAAGACTTTCTCCTAACTTGTGTATTCACGTATTTCATATCATGCTTTCAAAACATACCACCAGCCAAAGGAACTCTACTAGTGCTGAAGTTTTTGTTGGAAACAACATAAAAAGTCTCCCTCTGTATACTAGGATGTAGAATATGAATGTGGAACGCACGACAGTCCAAGGTGCGAGTGTCAGAATCCAGAGTACACCGGTTACTAATGAAAGAGTTCCGGAAGCACCTGTTTATCAGCCTCCTCTAGTTGGCACTTTAGAGGTAGAGTTTAGGGGAGCTATCTAGATGCTCAGTTAGTTGGTTCCTACTTAACCAGGTCATCAAGGCTCAGCACTCATTGGTTTCATCTTGCATGACGCGTCTGGAGTGTCGAGGATTAGAGAGTTTTTAGGATGAACCCGCTAAGGTTGATGAGGACCCCAAGAACTTTACTGATGAGATTTAAGAGATCTTGAAGGAAGTGGACGCAATAGAAAATAAAGAAATTGTGTTTTCTTCTTATCATCTCAAGGATGTTGCAAATATATGGCACGATTAGTGGGAGCAGGGTCATGGTTAGAATGCAGCCTGACAGTCTAGGATAGTTTTGAGAAGGCATTCTTGAACCACTTCTTTGCTCTGGTTGAGAGAGGCGAAGGTAGAAGAGTTTGCGAACTCGAAGTAGGGTACCATGAGCGTGAAGTAATATAGTGTTAAGTTCACCCAGCTAGCTAGGTATGCTCTGGAGATGATACCAGATATGAGAGCTAGAATAGGGAAGTTTGTGTTTGCTATGGGCAAGCACGTGAAGAAGGAGTGTAGGGGCACATTGTTGATTAATGATATGGATATCTCTAGAATTATAGTGTGTGCCTAACAGTTAGAGGAGGATACGTAAAAGGATAGGGAGGAGCATCAAAGTAAGAAGGAGAGGTTAGCGGGTAATTAGGTACTCAGTAGAGGAGCAGAGATGGTAAAAGGTCCTTCTTTCAGAAGAGACCCTTTGGAACTTCACCGTTAGCCACTAGTGCACCAACTCTGAGCAATAGGAATGATCAGAGGTTTCAAAATGGTTAGAGTTCATAGATGCAAGATAGTACAATTTAGGGAACGTCTAAACATCCACCTTGTTCCAAGTGTGGTAGGAGCCACTAGGGTGACTGTCATTCTGGCAGAGACGAATGTCATAGATATGGCCAACAGGGCCACTTTTTGAGGGATTGTCCATCACGACAGGGAAATGGGGGCAACAAGGCTCAATCTACTCCTTTAGCAGGAAGAGTTTCCCAAAAGGGCACCACTTCAGGGATAGGAAAAAGTTAGAACCATATGTATGCTATGTCTAGTCGCCAGGATGAGGAGAATTCCCCAGATGTTATCATTGGTATGTTAAAAGTCTTTTCAATTAATATATATGCTCTACTTGATCCAGTCGCTACTTTATATTTTGTTACTCCTTATGTAGAAGTGAAGTTGGGGGTTTACCCAAAATAACTCTTAGAGCCTTTTAGTGTTTCTACTCTGGTTGGTGATCCAATCTTAGCACAAAGAATCTACAGAAATTACACCATTTCAGTCCATTATAAAGACACCATAGCTGACTAAGTAGAGTTAGACATGGTTGATTTTGATATTATTCTAGGCATGGATTTGTTATATTCCTGTTATGCCTTAGTTAATGTAGGACCCGAGTAGTAGATTTTCGATTTATAGAAGAGCCAGTCCTAGTTTGGGAAAGTAGTCCCATCATGCCTAAGGGTCGTTTCATTTCATATCTTAAGGCAAGGAAGTTAATTTCTAAGGGGTGTGTCTATCATCTACTAAGAGTTAGAGACTCTAATATTGAGACACCATCCCTTCAGTCAGTTCCAGTTGTGAATGAATGATCTTCCTAGAGTTCCTCCCAATAGGGAAATAGATTTCAAAATAGATTTTCTTCTTGATACTCAGCCTATCTCTATCCTGCTATATAGAATAGCTCCAATCGAGTTAAAAGAGTTAAAAGAGCAGTTAAGAGATCTTCTAGATAAAGGTTTCATTCGCCTAAGTATTTCACCTTAGGGCGCTCTAGTTCTCTTCATGCGCAAGAAAGATGGCACTCTTAGGATATCTATTAATTACCGTTAGTTGAACAAAGTCACTATCAAGAATAGGTGACCCCTTCCTAGAATCGACGACTTGTTTGACCAACTTCAGGGTTCCACTTGTTTCTCAAAAATAGACCATAGATCAGGCTATCATCAGTTAAAGGTTAGACAAAGTGATATTCCTAAAATAGCTTTAGGACCAGTTATGGTCATTTTGAGTTTATTGTTATGTCCTTTGGTTTGACTAACACTTCTACAACAATCATGGACCTCATGAACAGAGTGTTTAAGCAGTATCTGGATATGTTCATTATTATGTTCATCGATGACACCCTAGTTTACTCCAGGAGTGAGGAGGAATATGCTAGTCATCTCAAAACAATCCTTTAGACATTTAAGGACCATGAGCTATTCCCAAAGTTCTCTAAATGCAAATTTTGGTTGAAGTCTCCAGCAAGGGTATCAAGGTTGACTCTCAAAAGATTAAGGTAGTAAAGAGTTGGTCCGGACACACAACCCCGACTAACATAAGAAGTTTCTTTGGTTTAGTTGGCTATTACAAAAGGTTTGTAGAGTGATTTTCAACTATCACTGCTTCGTTAACTAAGTTTACATAGATGAAGGTTAAATGTCAAAAGTCTGAGGCTTGTGAGAAAAGCTTTTAAGAATCGAAAACTCGTTTGACTACTGCTCCAGTATTGATCCTAGGAGAGGGTATAGATGGCTCTATGGTGTATCGTGATGCATCTGGAGTGGGCATCAATTGCATGTTGATGCATAATATTAAGGTTATATCTTATGCTTCTAGACAACTTAAGGTCCATAAGAAAAAGGGAAAAGGGAAAATACCCCTCTATTTTCATTTATTAGCTGAGTTAACATCTAGTTATACTCTAAATCCAAATATTCCCCTACTATTATGAAATTAACAAACATACCCCTCAATTAGATGGATTCCCCAAAATAGAATAAAATTACCTGATTTCACTTAAATAACCCCTTATCTCTTTAAACTCGACCTAGATTCATCTAATAATTTAACCCATATAAAATAAACCCCGAATATACTTATCCCAACTTAACTAAAGCTCTTCTTCTTTTATTCCTCCTAAAGATGCTTTTTTTCTTCTATGAAATCTTGGCCTTTAATTGTAACGACTCGGATATTATTACGGGATGGTTAAGGGCATAGAACACAGAAAGACTGCTACAGCAGTGGGATTGTGCAATTTTGGGTAGCTACTAGTCCAGGGGACCGCTACAGCAGTGGGATTTCCGCTGCAGCAAGACCGTGGTAGCGGTCGATGTCCCACCGTGGTGAAATAAGGGGGTAACCATTGGGACCGCCGCAGCAACCCAATGGCCGCTGTAGAGGGTCCGCTACAGCAGAAATGTGATCTCTGCAGCGGACAATGAAAATCAAAAAGTGGGTTTTAAGTGGGAATTACAAGTTTTTGCCCTATTATTCTCAAATCACAATCAAAAGGTCTAAACAACGAGAAAACCCTCCAAAGCAGTGAAAAATCTTCATCAAGGTAAGATTTTTCGATTGTTGATCACTACATGAGTAATGTTAATCCTGGATTCCTTGTAGACCTTTAATGGTGGGAGTTTTTGTAGAGAAAAATCGTAGATTGTTGAACTAGGGTTGGATCGTAGGGTGATTTGGGTTGATGTTGAAAAGTTTAGATCACTCCCCTAAGATTATTGTTGAGAATGGAGGGTTATGCGAGAATTGGGACCTATAACTTAGTAGAATTGTGGTTCACTTTCGAAAGTACCCTTAAGGGGAGGGTTTGATCTTCTAAAACCCTTATCTTGAAGAGTGAGTAATGAATTACTCTTTGTTTTACTGTAGATTAGGAGCAATCTGAAGCTGTGAGAAAGGGAAAGACTTCGGTGGAGTGATTGACTTTTCGTATAGAATTCGAGGTAGGTTATGGTTATAGGGTTAGACCTTGCGTAGTGGGTTATATGCTTATGTAATGACTATATTTGATTGATCTTCAGACATTCCTTTTTATGAGCATTTTTATGTGAATAAATGGAAATTATCATGTTAATATGGAATGAATATAATCTGTTATAGAGATCATTTAGAAGTGTGTGATGAACTTCATTTTATGAATCTATCATGTGAACTTGTGTTGTATTTGAACAAGTGAGGGAGTGGAGCATAGACTCTGATGAATTGATAGGTATATATATGGTTTCGATTATATAATGCACCTTGTTGCAATTAAAGGAAGAGAATGGCTTAAATATTAACTGTTTCCAGAAATGAGAGGCTCGAGTCCGTGGGTAGTATCCGAGCAAGCGAATATTATTACTAAGTGGCTCATGTCCTAGGGGAGCATCCGAATGAGCATATGAATGGGAGAAGGTACCATGCCAATACGGTACATGGATTTCTAGAGTCCCCTGCAGGTCATGACCGTACGAGAAGAAATAAGACCCTCCGGCATATGTGTGCAATAATTGTGTGATTGAGTATTTATGATGAAGTGGCGGCGGCGTGTGCCCATCATGTCATCTTTGGTTTTTATATTATGCATGTTACTTATGTGGTGTTTTCCTTATATGCAAATGAAGTGTATGAAAAATGTGCCGAGAGGTTGTGTCAATTACAGTTATGTTATGTGATTTTGAATATTGAAGAACATGTCTCTATTCTAGGTGTGACTTGTCACAATGTCTAAACTGATGGGTGGTTTCTGCTGTATTTCCTGTTGAACTTATGCGTGATTCTTGATGGTGTCAATTGTTTTTTTAAGTGTGCTTATCTAAGAGATATTGGTGGATGAGTTGAAATATGAACCTATTAAGTTGAAGAACTGGGAAAGTGCAGCATAGTCAAGCTACTGTGTAAGGCAGTACCGTCACAGCGGAAACCTTTCTGCTGCGGCGAGACCACTGTAGCGGTCAAGTGACCACTGCAGTGAATGGCCCAATCCAGTGAGCAAGCCGGCTATTTCCCTCAGTGGAGATTTTTTGTAGGAAATTGTTATACCCCGTAGAATTCCCGGCACGTAGATGACCTATTCCCACGTTGGTCAAGCATATTTGAAGGCCATACGTGTTGGATAAAGGCCCCGGAAAAGATCGGATGAGAAGCCCGTCGAACCATCGCGGAAGGAGCCGAGGCAGAGCCCCTCCGCGATGGCAGCGTGTCACGGAGGAGAGGCCTCCGCGTTGGCTCTGTGACACGTTGCCCTTGTCCAGGCCCAAGTATATAAAGCCCCCACTTCGGTTTTAACTCATTCAATACCTTATGAAAATTCTAGAATATGCAGTGAACGGAGGAAGATGAAGGGAAATTTAATATTTTCGTCCGATTACGCTACCAAACGCTGCCCAAACTCAGATTAATCCCAGATACCCAAGTATTTAGCAGCAGAGAGCATTTCTACGGAATTAGTTTCGTGAAATACGGCCGACGAATCGTCGAGCCACCGAGCCAAGGTAAGTGGAATTGCTCTAAATTAGTGTCTATGTGTTCCTACTTGTGAAGTGAATATTTCTCCCTTCTGGGCCGCTGAAAAATAGCGATTTTCTGGCCGTCTTTCGATAAGCCTAAGTTTAGGCTATAAACTATATCGAAAGTGACGTTGCCTTTTGAAATAAAGTTGTATTTAGTGTTAATTGATATGTTTATGAATGCAGTTGGGAGAAAACAGTTGAAGTACCGGCCGAGCCTCATCCGACAGACGAATAATTCAAGGATAAGGTATGTAAAGTTAAGTTTCCTCGGCAAGTTGAGTAACATTGAAGCAGTATAGTAATTTACAGACCAATAGAATGTTCAGAAATCGATTATTGTGTTATTTTAAAGATTGGTGCAATATGAGAAGTTTTGGGTTGTAACGTGTACGATACCTATCCGTATGATATAGATTCGGACGTAAGTGATTAAGATTGCCCAGTATATTCAGTATATGATGTAATATGCCATGTTAAGATATGGTTGTGTTTAGCTGAAGCCTCGCGAAGTAGTACAGTATCTGTAAAGCATCCCAGACATAGAATAGTAACTAAATACAGTTTAGAAAGCATGTTAGAAATAGGAAATCATGTTAATACAGAAACTCAGTAAACAGCATAGCTTTCAGCAGAAACACCCTCTTGTATAGCCTTTGCTCCAGTACAGTTTGACAGGAGACTATATTCATATTTATACTTACCTGTCCCAGCATGTATCAGACACCTACAAATTACTATTATTAGCTCAGCATGTGATTTATATGATACCTTACCCCTGTTAGCCTTAGCTTGTGAGATACACAGACAGCATGACTAGTTGAGACCATTGTATTGATTGGGGTTGGATTACCTAGCATCCCTGACCGCCCAGGGTTAATAGCTGTATCGACTCGTCCGCCAGAGGACGAGGATACGTCACTCTACGGAGTGATATGCCGTCCCGCAAGGGGACGAAGATGGGATGCCAGTTTCCCCATATTGTGCCTTGGTCGACCCTTATACACCCCCGTCGAGCGGGTACGCCCGGGGTGTTGATTCAGGAGTCCTTCGGACTCAGGTACAGTTATAGTCAGGGGCTCAGCGAGCCAAAGTGCATACCCAGGGGACCGGCAGGATGCGTACAACCATTGTAGGAGATGGGATGACTGGGGTAGGAGTATAGATTTTGTGCTGGTTGTACCTCCCGGCTTATGGGGGCCGGGTAAGGTTTGTGTGTGTTATGTTATGTTATTTCATGTTATGCCATGTTATGTTAGATACAAGTAGATCAGCAGTAGCACGATACGTTTCCAGGTATGACTCTTATCCTTCCCAGTAAAGATTGAGAGAAGGTATGATTTGCATTATCAGATAGTTAGTCTATTCTCTCTACTTCAGTTTCTTCAGTTATATTATTGTATTCAGATTTTGCTTCATTTATTGCTTTACATACTCAGTACCAGCGGTACTGACGCCCGGCGGGGCGCTGCATTACTCGCCTGCAGGTACTTATAGCCGAGCAGGTGACACCACGTGATTCCTGTCAGCGATCGAGTATTCAGCTCCTGTCATCCGGAGGCTGAATTTCAGAGGTGTATTTCAGTTCTTTTGTTTTATAGTACGGGTAGGTCGGGGCCCTGTCCCGACCAGTTCTATTGCTATTCTTAGAGGCTTGCAGTCCATATATTCCCTGTGGTCAGATGAGCCGGTCGTGTGAGGCCGTGCAGTTGTTTGGTTGTCAGTATTCTTGCTTTCTTTTACTTTGGCCGTGTGGGGCCATAGCTTGCCAGTAGTGGTGACCTTGCCGGTCACGTAGTTCTTTTTATGCTTTATGATTGAGTTGCAGATAACTAGACAGCATGGTGGCCTTGTCGGCCCACATAGGTTCCCCTGAATTACTATGTTTCTGGTCAGCTGCTAGTGCAGGTACAGAAGGCTATAGGACAATAGGCCGGGGGCTGTATTTACAGCCGTTATATAGCCCTTTGTTCCAGAAATGTGAGTTAGAGCCAGCCAGGCGCCAGATGCGCCCAGGCTTAACAGTCCAGCAGGTCAGGTCCTAGTAGGGCACCAGATGCCAGTCATACCCCCCCAAGGTGGGGTGTGACAAACTTGGTATCAGAGCAGGTCGTATCCCAGGGAGTCTGCAAGCCGTGCTAAGTAGAGTCTTATCTATGGATGTGTTGTGCACCACATACTATAGGCAGGAGGCTGCGAGGCATGATATGATAGTTACCCTTCTTTCTCAGTCAGTCGTGCTTTAGAGCTGTACAGTAATGGGTTGAGTCCCTGAAAACTTACCGTATTCTTTGATTACAGATACAAAGGTAGATCAGCATTACCCTATCACAGGCAGAAGATCAGAAATAGCAACGGAAGAGAGTATCAGTCAGTTGTATGATAACTACAGCAGCAGGAGGAGGTATCAGAGACCTCCCAGCGTGATACCTTTATTGGCATTATTCTTAGTATACGTTGAAAACGTCAGAATAGGGAGTCAGCAGTATAATGTACATATGAGTTGATTTACTTATTAGTTATATAAGATCTGATTATGATTACAGATAAGGTCAGACCACCAGGTAGGTATAAGAAAGAGAGAAAAAAAATGCAGGAATCCCAAATACATCTTTTTGGATATGGTACAGTTGAATGCTTTTATTGTTGTAATAAGAAAAGGGTTATTCCTACCTCTTAAGTTCGATACCAGTATAGAAAAGGAGCATAAGACTTGAGAGGGGGTTGCCGAATCATGCAGTAAGTAAAGATGGGTTGATTGATCCTAGTAAGTAGTGGAAGATATAGAGAGCCCTTATGATTACGTAGGCTGTGCAGACCCTTATGATAACCAGCCAGTAAAGACAGTAAGACTGATGCTTACCCGAAGTAGGGGTAACAGGCCTCCTAGTGATGAATGCCTAATAATAGTCAAGTGAGTCAGAAAAAGGCCAAGCCCGCCATATATGCTAACAGATAGCAAGACATACCTGTAAGATTATAGTTATGATCTAGTTGTGACCTCGAAAGATATAGAGCTCATGTGAATCAGATGGGCTTGAATATACGCCAGAAGAGGTATAGGCCGAGGCTTGATCAGTAATCTCATTAGCAATGAAAGGCAGGTACCTTGAACCCCAGAGTTCAGTTTAAGCAAGATGAGAGGAAGAAGCAGGAATGTTAGATCTTGTGGGGAAATTAGAACTACCCCGGATTGATAAAGTATTGTATTAAGGATTAAGCTTCGCACTGACAGTAAGATCGCGGTTCAGAATACCGCAGTATGTCCGCTATAGAAAAGTTAAGAAGTTACCGATACAGCAATTCTAATCTAGTGTGGCCTAGAGATAAGGCCCAGCAGATAGACATGGGCTCTCAGTATATGCCTAGTAAGGCTACAGGATTCGAACGTCGACCCCCACATCGCAAGAGTGGTGGAATTTTAAACAGCAGACAATAACTAGAATGTTTATGTTTGTTACTTTCAGAATGGGGTGACAATGCAATGAAATGATAAGTCAGGGAAAGAGATGGTATTAGGACGTAGAAGCAATGTATCATGCACGATGTGAGACTCAGCAGAACCTGTCAGAGATTATGAACTACCGCAGAAATTAGTACATATTGTACGTAGCTAGCGATATATATGTATACAGATCATAGATATGTTGGGAGTGGCTGCCTATAAGGGCCACAATCACAGATGCTGATTAGTAATAGAAAGCCTATACAGATTGCATTACAGGACACCCCCCCCCCCCCCGCCAAAAAAAAAAAGAGAAGAAAGAAAAGAAGAAGAGAAAGGGCGGATTAAGTGTGAGTTATGTATGAAGTCATAGAAACTATCTCAGTTCTCAGTTATTAAGTTGATAGATTCATGTGTTGTTGTCGGATCTAGGCTCTAGGAGCTTACCAGAATTAATGGCCTAAAACAGATGGCTAGATAATAAGGGCGCAGTTAGACGGTCTACCGACCAGCTGGCGCCTGCATTAGCAGGGAGGCATCCCTGAAGATCGATAACAGTAGTGCATGTGCCAGAACCAGGATTAGAGACCGAGTAGGCAAATTTCAGAAATTAGCAATATTAGAATTGTTCTAGCATGTTAAGTGGTCATACGTCGTTTTCCCAGCCTTATAGGCGACAGTCGGCCTTAGTCAACCTAGCAGTTGTTATGTAGAACAGCCCCTAAGTCAGCCGGCCGTCCCAGTCAGAATACCCGTGGGTACCCCAAGGAAGGGTCCACATCAGCAGTCAGCGATAGACTAGTATTTCAGCTGGCTTTCGTAAGGTATTTAGATACAGAGCCCTAGCAGAGGGCCAGTATTTACAGAATAGCTCATAAGACCGAGAATTCCCCAGAATAGCAGTATAAATCCAAGTGGATACACACAAGGCGTAAGAAATTAACAGTACCCTGTTAGCATAGTGTTTATTAAGACCAGGGGATCAGTAGACTCCCCGTGGAGATCCAGAGATTGATCGCCTGGGAGTAAGTTGATTAAGTCCAGCCTTACAGTGGTTTAAGCAAAATAACAGAGCAATTAGATGCCCACGAGTTGGCGGTGATGCACGAACTATAAGTACTCAAGTAGTACAGTTAGGGCATTACTAGACTACTGTCACATTCGGGTCATTCAACCCGACTATTCAGTCATTTAAGGTTATGTAGCCAGATCATTAGAGGTCATGGTCAGTATTAGGACCCTGTGATCAGATAAAGGCACTAGGTGCGCAGACAGTCGTTCAGGTTATCCCAGCAACAAGTAGCCTTAGCATTCGGCCAGAAGGCCAGATAAGCTCTGTCTATACCGGTAGATTACTTGTCAGATTCTCCAGTATAATAAACCAGTATGATTGTCAGTTATATGTTAATTTTTGAAAATGTGAATCTTAGTTGAGTATAGTAGCCTTTTCGGTCACATTCTGTCGGAGGCTGGTGTACAGATAGATACCCATAAAAATCAAAACAGTGAAGACATAGCCTAAATCTACCACCCTGATCAAAGTACGCAGTCCCTGCGGTTAGCCGGACACTGCAGAGGGTCTGTGGAAGGATTTTCCACCTTAGCAGCACCTTTGACTAAATTGACACAGAAGGCAGCAAAGTTTCAGTAGACTGAGGTGTGTGAGCAGAACTTCCAAGAGTTAAAAGCCAGGTTAACATCAGCTCTAGTGTTAGTATCGCCAGGAGATACATAGGGTTAAGGCAGCATGGTAAAGTAATAGCTTATTCTTTCAGGCAGTTGAAGAAACGTGAAAAGAATTACCTTACCCTCTGATCTGGAGTTAGCGGCAGTAGTTTATGCTTTAAAAAAAAAGAAAGAGGAAGATTTTGTATCACCCAGGAAGGGTTTACGTGGCGGCAGATGCCCTTAGCCTGAACTGCCAGTCATATAGCAGAAATAAAAGATAACAGAGTGATAATACAGAATATCGCAGCATTGTCGTTAGTGGTGGAAGTAAAGAAACGGCAGTATAGAAACCCTAGCCAGGTTTAACTTGAACGCAAGATTCAGTAAGGAGAGATGACATATTTTCAGATACCCGGGGATGAAGTGTGGCGATATAAAGGCCGCATTTGTACTCCAGATATTTTGGGGCATCGCCAGCAGTTTATGAGCGAGGCGCATTACGCCCGCTATTCTCTTCATCCCGATACGACAAAGAGGTACCATGACATTAAGGAGAACTACTGGTAGCCCAGTATCCTAACTCCTAACAGGCGAAAGCAGAACATCAGAAACCAGGTGGGTTTGACCCAGGATACAGCTGTGCCTCTCCGGAAATGAGAAGCGGTGAATATGAATTTTCGTAGCAAGATTATCCCGTATTAAACACAGACATGACTCTATATGGGTAATAAATGACAGATTGGCAAAATCAGTTCATTCTTGCCAGTAAGTTGTATATCAAAAAGGTAGTCAGATTATATGGAATACCAGTATCCGTTATTTCAGACAGAGGAGCACAATTTACAGTTAGATTCTGGCAATCATTTCAGAAAGGTTTGGGCCCGCAGACTAATTTAAGCACAGCGTTCTACCCTCAGACAGATGAGTAGGCTGAGCGCACAATTCAGACGCTCGAAGACATGTTGCGAGCGTGTGTGCTAGATTTCAGTAATAGTCAAAATGAGCAGTTACCATTAGTTGAATTTGCTTCCGGAATTAGAATCCATGTATCCGGTCTGTTATGTAGCTATCCTGAGGAAATGCATAGGGGACCCGTCCAGAGTAGTCCCAGTCCAGAATATCCAGGTTACGAAGAAGCTGGCCTATGAAGAGGTTCCAGTAGCTATCCTAGACAGATAGATTCGCAGACTACGTACTAAAGATATTACGTCTATCAAGATATGAGGATCAGACATCCTCGCTTATTACAGGCCTAGTCAGGTGACAGGTATGTCCGTATCATTACTTATATAGTATCTTACGATTGTATGTTTGTAAATGATAAAGAAGAAGTGATATTTAGTTGTCCAGTGAATCTTAGAATATTGTGTGCAGTGCCTGTGTTGGACTTTTCTGCATTTCAGGTTTTTTGCGATAGTCCATATTACAGGGGAAACTCTGCCAAAATTTTTCTAAAAAAGTAAAGCAAGCAGTCCTCTAGATAACAGTGTACATTCGAGGACGAATGTTCTTAAGGGGGGGAGAATGTTATACCCCGTAGAATTTCAGGCATGTAGATGACCTATTCCCACGTTGGTCAAGCATATTTGAAGGCCATACGTGTTGGATAAAGGCCCGGGAAAAGATCGGACGAGAAGCCCGTCGAACCATCGCGGAAGGAGCCGAGGCAGAGCCCCTCCGCGATGGCAGCATGTCACGGAGGAGAGGCCTCCGCGTTGGCTCCGTGACACGTTGCCCTTGTCCAGGCCCAAGTATATAAAGCCCCCAATTCGGTTTTAACTCATTCAATACCTTATGAAAATTCCAGAATATGCAGTGAACAGAGGAAGACGAAGGGAAATTTAATATTTTCGTCCGATTACGCTACCAAACGCTGCCCAAACTCAGATTAATCCCAGATACCCAAGTATTTAGCAGCAGAGAGAATTTCTACGGAATTAGTTTCGTGAAATACGACCGACGAATCATCGAGCCACCGAGCCAAGGTAAGTGGAATTGCTCTAAATTAGTGTCTATGTGTTCCTAGTTGTGAAGTGAATATTTCTCCCTTCTGGGCCGCTGATAAATAGCGAGTTTCTGGCCGTCTTTCGATAAGCCTAAGTTTAGGCTATAAACTATATCGAAAGTGACGTTGCCTTTTGAAATAAAGTTGTATTTAATGTTAATTGATATGTTTATGAATGCAGTTGGGAGAAAACAGTTGAAGTACCGGCCGAGCCTCGTCCGACAGACGAATAATTCAAGGATAAGGTATGTAAAGTTAAGTTTCCTCGGCAAGTTGAGTAACATTGAAGCAGTATAGTAATTTACAGACCAATAGAATGTTCAAAAATTGATTATTGTGTTATTTTAAAGATTGGTGCAATATGAGAAGTTTTGGGTTGTAACGTGTACGATACCTATCCGTATGATATAGATTCGGACGTAAGTGATTAAGATTGCCCAGTATATTCAGTATATGATGTAATATGCCATGTTAAGATATGGTTGTGTTTAGCTGAAGCCTCGCGAAGTAGTACAGTATCTGTAAAGCATCCCAAACATAGAATAGTAACTAAATAAAGTTTAGAAAGCATGTTAGAAATAGGAAATCATGTTAATACAAAAACTCAGTAAACAGCATAGCTTTCAGCAGAAACACCCTCTTGTATAGCCTTTGCTCCAGTACAATTTGACAGGAGACTATATTCATATTTATACTTACCTGTCTCAGCATGTATCAGACACCTACAGATTACTATTATTAGCTCAGCATGTGATTTATATGATACCTTACCCTTGTTAGCCTTAGCTTGTGAGATACACAGACAGCATGACTAGTTGAGACCGTTGTATTGATTGGGGTTGGATTACCTAGCATCCCTGACCGCCCAGGGTTAATAGCTGTATTGACTCGTCCGCCAGAGGATGAGGATACATCACTCTACGGAGTGATATGCCGTCCCGCAAGGGGACGAAGATGGGATGCCAGTTTCCCCATATTGTGCCTTAGTCGGCCCTTATACACCCCCGTCGAGCGGGTACGCCCGGGGTGTTGATTCAGGAGTCCTTCAGACTCAGGTACAGTTATAGTCAGGGGCTCAGCGAGCCCAAGTGCATACCCAGGGGACCGGCAGGATGCGTACAGCCATTGTAGGAGATGGGATGACCGGGGTAGGGGTATAGATTTTGTGTTGGTTGTACCTCCCGGCTTATGGGGGCTGGGTAAGGTTTGTGTGTGCTGTGTTATGTTATTTCATGTTATGCCATGTTATGTTAGATACAAGTAGATCAGCAGTAGCACGATATGTTTCCAGGTATGACTCTTATCCTTCTCAGTAAAGATTGAGAGAAGGTATGATTTGCATTATCAGACAGTTAGTCTATTCTCTCTACTTCAGTTTCTTCAGTTATATTATTGTATTCAGATTTTGCTTCAGTTATTGCTTTACATACTCAGTACCAGCGGTACTGACGCCTGGTGGGGCGCTGCATTACTCGCCTGCAGGTACTTATAGACGAGCAGGTGACACCACGTGATTCCTGTTAGCGATCGAGTATTCAGCTCCTGTCATCCGGAGGCTGAATTTCAGAGGTGTATTTCAGTTCTTTTGTTTTATAGTACGGGTAGGTCGGGGCCCTGTCCCGACCAGTTCTATTGCTATTCTTAAAGGCTTGCAGTCCATATATTCCCTGTGGTCAGATGAGCCGGTCGTGTGAGGCCGTGCAGTTGTTTGGTTGTCAGTATTCTTGCTTTCTTTTACTTTGGTCGTGTGGGGCCATAGCTTGCCAGTAGTGGTGACCTTGCCGGTCACGTAGTTCTTTTTATTCTTTATGATTGAGTTGCAGATAACTAGACAGCATGGTGGCCTTGTCGGCCCGCATAGGTTCCCCTGAATTACTATGTTTCTGGTCAGCTGCTAGTGCAGGTACAGAAGGCTATAGGCCAATAGGCCGGGGGCTGTATTTACAGCCGTTATATAGCCCTTTGTTCCAGAAATGTGAGTTAGAGCCAGCCAGGCGCCAGATGCGCCCAGGCTTAACAGTCCAGCAGGTCAGGTCCTAGTAGGGCACCAGGTGCCAGTCATACCCCCCCAAGGTGGGGTGTGACAGAAATGTTCTTTAGGTTCTTGTTATGTTGAAGACTAGTCTTGTATTGTTATTACTGTGCATATTTGTTATTATTTAGGGTCAGCCGGTGATGCCTACCAGTATCGTGTTTTGTACTGACCCTACCCCTGCACTTTTTTCTGAGTGGAGAGTTTGATCAAGGAAGCTCGTCTCATCCCCACTTTTAGTTACAGCAGTTTATTCGAAATGTGAGCGGTGCAAGCTAAACTGATTCACTTCCCTCTAGAAGATTTCCTTCATTCGGAAATTGCAGCTTTCTTTTATGTTGTCTTTGGCTAAACAATTTTAGAACTGTAGTTAGACATTGAGGTTCAATGACAATTAGATCTTGGGAGTATCGTTTTGTTTGTTTTAGGAAGAATGTATTTGTTTGACGATTCATTTGCTTTATTTTACATTTTACTTCTTTATGATTATTCCATTTCGGGCTAATGTTTGGGAATCGTTGGTTAGCCCACTTGATGAAATTAGTGTGGGAGCCAATCACGGTCATTTAGGTTGTGACAAAGTTGGTATCAGAGCTCTAGGTTCATTGATCTCATTGCACTAAGACGAGTCTAGTAGAGTCTCGCGAATCGGTGCGGAGACATTTGTAACTTATCTTCGAGAGGCTGCAGGACTTTAGGAAAACTCTCTCCTTCTTTCCTTTCGTGTGATTAGTTGATTCCAATTGATATCTGGTGATCCAAATTGATATCCAACAACTTTTCTTCTTTCCTTCTTAGATGGTGAGAACACGTGCAAACAGTGATAGAGACCCAGCACATGAGCTAGCAGTGGCAGCCCCAGTTCATAGTAGAGGAAGAGGTAAAGGTCATGGCCAGAGACCCGTTGCGGCTAGAGGAGGGGCCCGTGCTTCTGCTCCAATCTGAGAGAAGTCTGCATCTGCCATACCACCAGCAAGGCAGGAGCGGGTGGCAGTTGAGGCCAAGGTCCAGACGTAGGGAGAAGCTCCTATTGCGCTAGTGTCCTCAGAAGGTCCTAGATCAGGTCCTCAACTTTCTGAGCGGCCTTGTGGGCAACGGGGCAGCGCCAGCAACTCCAGCAGGACAATAGTTAAGAATTCAGCATGTAGCTGTTGTGGCCCTGCCGACTGACCAAATATCAGAGGCGGTGATGTTTTTGAGGCTGGTGGCAGGACCGGTAATGATAGGGGAAGAGCACGACTTATTTTGGAGGTTCACCAAGATGAAGCCTCCCACCTTCTACGACATAGAGACGGAGGATGCCTATGAATTTATCATTGATTTCCACAAAAGTATCCATAAAATGGGAGCGGTGGAAAAGTATGGTGTTGAGTTCGTCACCTTCCAACTGATAGGTGATGCAAATCTCTGGTAGAGGGCTTTCGTGGAATGCAGACCAGTAGGGTCACCACTGTTTTCATGGACCCAATTCTACTCCACATTCTTGGAGAAATATGTTCCCCACACTGAGGGATAGGAGGCAGGATTAGTTCACTACCATTGAGAAAGGGAGCTCATCAGGTTCTTCATATGAGGCCTGGTTTCACTCCTTGTACAGATATGATCTACCGTTAGTCCCCATGAGGAAGAGAGGATTAGGCGGTTTGTCAAAGGCCTGAGTGTAGGTCTCCAGGTACCATCTCTGCAGATGGTCTCTGTTCGGTGTATTTCACAACTACACGCAAGTGCACGTGGTCAAACAAGTAGTAAAATGGCTTAAGTAAGCCAAGTATCGATCCCACAGGGACTGAACCAAGGTAATAATCGAATTAAGTGTTAATGAACTCTAACTCTAAAAATGCAGATAACAGTTTAAAGAAGATTTTGAAGAGTTTGTTTCCTAATTTATACTAATCTAAAACAAAATTATAAAGTGAGTCTGAACTATAGTAATGAGCAAGTTGAGGCTAAAACGAACATGCAGGGAAGTAATTTATCGATACAATTTGGTTGATCTTTCCTTCGGTTGCTAGTCAAGAATTATTGCCTATGGAGAGAAACTTCCGTATTCTACCCAACTTAAGAATCATGAACCTTCAACCTACATTTCTGTGATAAAAGAATTTCATGTTCTAGCCATACGAAACCGATTCCTTAATTGACTAATACGACTTTCAGATATATTTTTATTCTGAAGGTAAATCAATTCTCAATTTTCCCAAACTAAAAAGAGATCATATCCTACCAATTCACAAGTTTCCAATTTCTTTCTCTTTCAAGATAAAATTGGATTTTTTAGATATAAATTAACATTGGCCAAACATTAATGCAGTAAGAACAAGAATTGATAGAACAACCATGGAAGAAAAGATGAAAAACCAAAATGATCAACAATTACACTCCACTACAAATGTTCTTAACCTCAGCAAGAAGTGAATTTAGCCACTCATTTGTGGATTAAACATCATCAAATGAGTATAAATCATACAAACAATTGAAATAAAGGAGAAAGAGTTAGAGAAGAACCCTAAGAATTTCGTCTCGTCAACTGTCTGTAACCCACGTTCTTGCTCAACTAAGTCATCATTATTAAAAATAAACCTAAGTGTGCTATTTATACTGGTGGGAATTTTTCCTGGAATAACAAGCAATGTGTCACGGAGTGCATCGTCGGAGCACTGCCTCCGTGACACAGTGCAAATGCAGACCCTCACTGGAATTTTATGTTCCAGTTAAACACGGGCAACGTGGCACGGCATGTAACACAGGGCTTGGCCAACGTGCCACGGCCCCGACGCAGACCTTCATTGGAATTTGTCCAAGTACCCCACCCGAGGCAGACTGCCTTTGCGATGGCAGCGTGACACGGCTCCATCGTGGAGCCCCTTCGTTTGCTGCTTATCCTTGACCTTTTCCACTGCTCGCTTCCGAGTCCATTCCCGATTTTCACCAACAGGCAACTTAGCTTCCTAAAATTACATTTTTCCTGCAAAACAACACTAATCATGTTGGTTAGTATAAATTCACATTTTAACTATAAATCACATGAGAATGTACAAATAATGATAAATAAACAAGACAAAATAAAGCATTTGAGCATCACTTGGGCATATAATTCTACCCAAGATCAGTCTCTTCGGGTAAGACCTTTCAGGAGGTGGTAGAGTAAGTGAAGTCGGTTGAAGGGGTGAGGTGGGAGGGTTATGCTAGAAATGCCAAGAAGAAGGCTCAGAGAGTTTGCTCTTTCAGTGGTTCTTATGTGAAGTCTCCAGCACCACAGGGTTTCTCTGAGAACCCTATTCAGTCTTCCATGCAGGTGTCAGCCGGAGGTTCACCAGGGACATCTCCGTGCAGTTGAGGGGTACCCATATGGTTCGTTTTGATTTTGGGGCTCGCCCTATTTCTTCTGTTCCAACTAAGAGACCCGTTGCTGAGAAGGTTTGTTATAAGTGTGGTGAGTATGGCCACATTCGCAGATAGTTTCCCAAGTTTGGATAGGTCAGGTAGGTTATTCCTCACCTAGCTCCTCGAGCTACAACACTAGACGGGAGGGGAGGCAGTGCTTTCTGTTCAGATCATCCCCAGCTGGGACAAGGTGGTCAGCTATCTACTAGAGGCGGCGTTCAATAGGGTAGAATACGTGCTCAGGTAGGTAGGGGTAGCACCCAGGCAGGTAGAGGGGTGGCGCAGCCCAACCGGGGCGGTTCTCAGGCTGGTAACTAGACTCATTTCTATGCTTTTCTTGGTAGACCAGAGGCAGAGGCTTCAGACACCCGTTATCATAGGTATGATTTTCGTGGCTGATAGAATGACTATTGCATTGTTTGACCTGAGCTCTACATTTTCATATGTGTCTACATATTTTGCTTTGAGTCGTGATCTTGTGTGTGATGTGCTTAATACCCCTATCCATATGTCTACTCCTATTGGGAATTCTATGTTAGTGGATAGGGTTGTTCGTGATTGCATTGTTGAATTCATGGGATTTGACACCCTAGTGGACCTAGTGATCTTAGACATGGTCGCTATAATCTTAAGAATGAGCTAGTTGTCCCCTTACCACGCCATTCTGGATTGCTATGCTAAGACTATCCTTATATCGGGTCCAGGGTTGTCTAGGTTAGATTTGAAAAGGAATTGTAGCCCTACTCCTAAGAAACTTATTTGTTATAGTTGTGGTTGTAAGTTGATAGAGCGGGGTTGTTCAGTGTACTTGGCGCATGTTTGGGTCACTAGTTAAGAGGGCCCTTCTATAGAGTCGGTTCTGATTATTTGTGAATTCTTAGAGGTGTTCCCTGCAGATTTTCCCAGTATGCCGCTGGATCATAACATAGATTTTTGTACAGACTTGGAACTAGGAACCCGACCAATTTCTATTCCTCCATATCGAATGGCACCTGCCGAACTAAGAGAGCTCAAGGAGCAGTTATAGGAGTTGCTCAGTAAAGGATTTATTAGACCGAGTGTATCGATGTAGGGTGCCCCGGTTTTGTTTGTAAAGAAAAAGGATGGTAGTATGCGGATGTGCTTTGATTACCGCCAATTAAACAAGGTAAGTAGTCGGAATAAGTACCCTCTTCCTCAGATAGATGACCTATTTGACCAGTTACAGGGAGCGGTTGTATTTTCAATGATTGATTTGAGGTCAGGGTATCACCAGTTGAAAATTCGGGCTGAAGATATTCCCAAGACATCCTTTCGGACTAGGTACAGGCATTATGAGTTTCTGGTCATGTCATTTGGACTCACTAATGCTCTGGTCGCGTTCATGAGCCTGATGAATGGTATTTTCATACTCTACCCGGATTCCTTTGTTATTATGTTTATCGATAATATCTTGGTGTATTCTAAGACCAAGCAGGAGCACGGGAATCATTTAAGGATTGTGCTAGGATTACTGAAAGAGAAGCAACTGCATACCAAATTCACCAAGTGTGAGTTTTGGTTGGAATGAGTGTCCTTTCTGGGGCATGTGGTTTCCAAAGAGGGAATCCGAGTTGATCCATAGAAGGTAGAGGCGGTTAGGAACTAGGCACGACCAACTAACGTGACAGAAATCTGGAGTTTTGTGGGCTAGCCAGTTACTACCATCGGTTCGTGAATAGATTCGCCTCCATCCCTTCGGTATTGACTAGGTTGACACAAAAGGATGTGCCCTTCTAGTGGTCTGAGGAATGAGAAGCGAGCTTCTAGAAACTCAAGACTTTGCTAACCACAACATCTATTCTGGTGTTACCCATGGAAGGTAAGGATTTTGTTGTGTATTGTGATGCCTCACGGTCTGGATTAGGTGCTGTGTTGATGCAGGAAGGTCAGGTTATTGCCTATGCCTCGAGATAGATTAAGGTGCATGAAAAGAACTACCCGACACATGATATGGAGTTAGCAGCAGTGGTGTTTTCACTGAAAATTTGGATGCACTATCTGTATGGAGCTCGATGTGAGGTGTTCACGGATCATCGCAGCTTACAATATGTATTCTCCCAGAAAGATCTCAATTTGAGGCAGGGGAGGTGGATGGAGTTGCTCAAGGATTATGACATCACCATCTTATATCACCCAGGGAAGGCTAATGTGGTAGCAGACGCATTGAGCAGAAAGAAGGTGAGCATGGGCAGCCTGGCTTTCTTGGAGGCTACTCAAAGGTTGATGGCTAGTGATGTATAGACCTTGGAAAATTGCTTAGTAAGATTGTCACTTACAAAAACCGCTGGAGTGTTAGCCAACCTAGAGGATAAATCCTTACTGTTGGAGGAAATCAAGACCAGACAGTTTAAAGATGAATAGCTGGGCAAAATCAGAGATAAAGTCCTACGGGGAGAGGCTAAGGAAGTAGTGTTAGATGATGAAGGGGTCTTGAGAATAAAGGGGCGGGTGTGTATTCCCCGAGTTGGTGAGCTAATAGAAAATATCTTGGCAGAAGCTCACAACTCGAGGTACTCTATTCACCCCGAAGTCACGAAGATGTAACACGATCTAAAACAACATTATTAGTGGGGTAGGATGAAGCGAGACATTGTGGACTACATGGATAATGTTTAAATTGTCAATAGGTGAAGTACGAGCACCAAAAATCTGGAGGAGTTCTTCAGTGAATGCCCATCCTCGAATGGAAATAGGAGAGGATGTCTATGGACTTTGTTGTTGGTCTTCCCAAGAATTTGGGGAAGTTTGACTCAATTTGAGTCATAGTGGACAGGTTGACTAAGTCTGCTCATTTCTTTCCGGTCCAGGTGACTTACAACTCGGAGAAACTAGCCAAGCTGTATGTGAAGGAGATTATTCGGTTACATGGGGTGCCTGTTTTCATTGTATCGAACAGGGGCACTCAGTTCACTTCCCATTTTTGGAGGACTTTGCAGGCCAAGTTAGGTACAAGGTTGGACTTGAGCACAACCTTCCATGCTCAGATAAACTGGCAATCAGAGCGCACTATTCAACTACTGGAGGAAATGCTTCGGATGTGCGTGATAGACTTCGAGGGTCATTCGAACAAGTTCTTACCCTTGGGAGAGTTCGCCTATAATAGTAGCTACCACTTAAGCATTGGTATGGCACCTTTTGAAGCCTTGTGTGGGAGAAAGTGCAGGTCTCTAATTGGGTGGTTTGATGCGTTTGAGGTGAGACCTCTGAGGATGGATTTGTTAAAGGAGTCCTTGGAAGAGGTCCGAATCATTTAGGACCATCTAGTGGTTGCTCAGAGTAGGCAGAAGCAATACGCAGACAAGAAAGTCGGGGACATGGAGTTCATGGAAGGGGAGCAAGTGCTGCTCAAGGTGTTCCTATGAAGGGGGTGATGAGGTTCGGAAAGCATGGCAAGCTCAACCTAAGGTATATTGGGCCATTTGAAATACTCCGATGAGTGGGGGAAGTGTCTTATGAGATGACATTGCCGCCAGGATTTTCTGGAGTACATTCAACATTTCATGTGTCTATGCTAGAAAACTACCATGGTGATGGAATGTACATCATCTAGTGGGACTCTATGCTACTGGATGAGAATCTTTCATATGAGAAGGAACCTGTAGCGATATTGGCCAAAGAGGTTCGGAAGCTGAGGTCTAAGGAGATTCCAACAGTAAAAGTCTAGTGGAAGGACCGTCTAGTGGAAGAAGCCACTTGGGAGACTGAGGCTGATATGTGGGTCAAATATCCCCAGTTGTTCATAGAATCTGATACGTTTCCTTCCTACTTTTGTATAGACCATTTGGGGATGAACGGTATCTTAATTGGTATCTTATGTAATGACCCGAGCGTCATTAGAACTATGTGATTTTAGGTAGCTACTGCTCCGGAGGACCGCTGCAGCGGTCGGATTTCCATTGCAGCAAGACCGTGGTAGAAGTCAATGTCTCGCCATAGCGAAATGAGGGGGTAACTGCTAGGACCGCCACAACGATCCAATGGCCGCTGTAGAGGGTCCACTGCAGCGGACAACGGGAATCAGAAAGTGGTTTTAAGTGGGAATTACGAGATTTTATTGCATTATTCTCAAATCAGGATTAAAAGGTCTAAATAATGGGAAAACCCTCCAGAGTAGTGAAAACCCTTCACCAAGGTAAGATTTTTTAATTGTTTATCTCTACATAAGTAGTGTTCATCCTAGATTCCTTGTAGACCTTTTTAATGGAGGGAGTTTTTGTGGAGAAAACCCCTATACTGTTAAGTAGGGCTGGATTGTAGGGTGATTTGGGTTGATGTTAAAAAGTTTTGATCAATCCCCTAAGATTGTTGAGAAAGGTATGGTATGTGAGAATTGAGACCTAGAACTTATTAGATTTAGGGTTCACTTTTGAAAATTCCCTTAAGGGGAGGATTTGATCTTCTAAAACCCTTATTTCGAAGAGTGAGTAATGAATTACTCTTTGTTTTGTCATAGATTATGAGCAATCCGAAGCTGTGAGAAAGGACAAGACTCTGGTGGAGTGCTTGACTCTTCGTGTCCGAATTCGAGGTAGGTTATGGTTATAGGGTTAGACCTTGCGTAGTGACTTATATGCTTATGTAATGACTATATTTGATTGATTTTCGGACATTTCTTGTTACGAGCATTTTTATGTGAATAAATGGAAATTATCATGTTGATATGAGATGAATATAATATGTTGTTAAGATCATGTGCAAGTGTGTAATGAACTTTGTTTTATGAATCTATCATGTGAACTTGTGTTGTATTTGAACAAGTGAGGAAGTGGAGCGTAGACTCCGATAGTATATATATGGTTTCGATTATATAATGCACCTTGTTGCAATTAAAGGAAGAGAATGGCTTAAATATTAACTATTTCCTGAAATGAGAAGCTCGAGTCCGAGTGGAGTATCCGAGCGAGCGAATATTATTATTGAGTGGCTTGTGTCTGAGGGGACCATCCGGATGAGCATATGAGTGGAAGTGGGTGCCACGCTAGTATGTACATGGATTTCTGGAGTCCCCTACAGGTCATGACTGGATGGGTATAAATAAGACCCTCTGACATTTGTGTACACTGATTGTGTGATTGTATATTTATGATGAGGTGGCAGAGGTGTGTGCCCGTCATGTCATCTTTGGTTTTCATATTATGCATGTTACTTATGTGGTATTGTCATATGAAAATGAAGTGTATGAAATATATGCTGAGAGGTTGTGTCAATTACAGTTACATTATGTGATTTTGAATATTGAAGAACAAGTCTCTAGTTCTAGGTGTGACTTGTCACAATGTCGGAACTGATGGGTGGTTTCTGCTATATTTCCTATTGAACTCATGAGTGATTCTTGATGGTGTTAATTGTTGTTCTTAAGTGTGCTTATCTAAGAGATATTGGTGGATTATGTGAAATATGAACCTGTTGATCTTAGGCAAAAGGGCATGCCCTAGGGATACTTTACAACGTAGTTTTTTCTTGTTTAGCAACTTATTTATATATATTCTCATGTAATTTTATGTAAATGTGAATATATATACTAACCAACATGATTAGTTCTTGTTTTTGTAGGTTTAAAATGAATTTGAGGAACTAATCCATGAGCTGGTGAAGTGGAGGCATGGAATTGGAAGTAAAACGCGAACACCGGCAAGGAGGATGCGCGAAACAGCCCACCTGCGTGTTGGCAACGTGCCACGGCAGGCAGGCTGCGCGACCAAGGGCGTGGCACGGCCCCTAACGCGCTGCACAAGCAGCATGCCACGCTGCCAATGCGGTAGGGGGCTGCCTGGCATGTATTTTACGCGAATTCCAGAATGCCTACGCGATACCTCCGTGTCACGGAGGCAAATTGGCGCGATAACCTCCGTGCCATGGAGATATTTCATGTCGAGCATAATTTTGTACAATTCTCATTTACTATAAATAGGTCCCTTAGCTCCTAAAAACATTTAGTCATGATTTATTTCTGAAAAACTGCCAAGGAGTGAAGGGAGAAGTGGGAGAATTCACCTGGGTTCATCAATTTCATCTTCTCTTCTATCAATTCTTGTAAGTATGTTACTTTAATTATGTTTTCTTGTAATTATACGAACATGAGTGGCTAGAACCCTTCCCTTGAGGGTTGAAGCCACAAGATATGATTGTGACTACATGATTTTGTTATTTTGTTTTGGTTTTAAGTTATTGATTGTTGTTTTGTGTTACATTCTTAATTATGGTTGTTTTTATGATTGATCACCATGAAAACACACACGTTACACCTAGGTAAAAGCTTGAGAAAGTAAACGTAGGCAAGAAAAAAGAATGTAGGGAGAAAGTTTGTATCTTACGATATAATTCACAGTTAGGATAAGAAATTATACCTAACTTGCCTTGCTTGGTTGATGAAATGGGTTAGTAATAAGAAATCAAATTAGAATTGTCACTCCACCACTCGAAGAAGTAGTTGTGAAGCTAAGTTGAGTTAAATGATTAGAGGTACGAAAGTCCTTAATCAAGAGCATAAACCCCGTAAACCACATCCACGTAATTAAATTGCCCACGAACTAGAATGTCACATCCCCGCTCAACGATGTAGTTTTGAGGCTAGTTTGTCGTGTTTAGAGGCTCGAAAGACCATGAACATGCAATGTTAATTATGTGAGACGACAATTGATAATTCCACACTTAAACCATTACAAAGCTTAGTATCGCATGATTGTCCGGCTTTAGCTCTAGTTGCTCCTTGAATGTTTTCATAGTATTTCGATGACCACCCCTAGACTTAATTAAACTTTATTGAAAAAAGTCTTTAATCAACACTTGCAAAAGTTAATATCACACTCGAACTTGATAATTAGCTGAATTGGTCTAGTCCCTGTGGGTTCGACATCCCGCTCTTAAAAAGGGCCACTATATTACTTGTACGACCGCGTACACTTGCGGGCCATCAAGTTTTTGGCGCCGTTGCCGGGGACTTATTGGCGAAGTTTAGTAAATTTTTATGTTTTTGTGTGATTTTTAATTTCCTTAAGTGTTGAGAAACTTGGTCTTAGTCTGACTTATTGTAGGTGACAGGTTGTCTTGCCGAGCTGGCTAGGAATAGAGAGCTTGTGTAACCGTTGCTGGAACCTGAATGTCAAATCCATTTGTGAAGGAGAGTTGCTCTTGAGCAAAAGCTAAAAAGACTTCAAGAAAAGGTACAACAACAACCACCCGCAGGACAAGCACAATTGTCACCAAAAGCAATGGCAGCCAGACCAGTTTGTGAAGTGGCAATCCCACTAGCGACAAACGTGAACTCTAGTATCCGTAAACCGGAACCTGGAGGGAACTTTGAATTGAAGCAGAATATGGTGCAGTTGTTACATTCTAGTGGTCAATTCACTGGGATGGCACATAAGGACCCGCCGCAGCACTTACAGAACTTTCTTGAGATTAGTGACACATTTGTCCCCACCGGCGTGTCCACAGACTATGTCCGACTTACCCTCTTCCCATTTTCATTGTTGGGAGAGGCAAAAAGGTGGTTGAAAGTTGAGCCACCAAACTCCATAACTTCTTGGGATGATTTGGCGAAGAAGTTCTTGATTAGATTCTTTCCTTCAGGCAAGACTGCAAAATTGAGAAGTGAAATACTGAGTTTCAAGCAGAGGCCTGATGAGAATTTATATTTGGCTTGGGAAAGATTCAAGTCATTATTAAGAGACTGTCCCCATCACCAACAATCGAATGAAATGCTGGCTCATACCTTTGTAGAAAGTCTAGACCCACACACAAAAATTTTACTAGACTCTGCATCAGGTGGGCAAGCCTTAGAGAAGACGTATGATGAGCTATACACGCTGTTGAATAGAATTGCACAGGGAAATCCAGAGTAGCACAGCGAGTCATCGAGAGGGCCAGGAAAGATAGCAGAGTTGATAGAGGTAGATGGTATGAATGCCTTGGCGGCATAGCTAGCTTCATTCCAGCATTAGATTATGGCTCAGTTCAATAAACTGAGTATGAACCAACAACAGGGTCAGGTTAATGCAGTTTAGCAAGCTCCAAGTTGGTGTGAAATTTGTGGAAACAATGGGCACAATGCTGAATCTTGTGGAGCCAATCCGGAATCAGTCAATTTTGTTGGGAATGTGCAGAGGAACACTCAGAATTCTGGAAACAACTACAACAAAAATTGGCAGAGCCACCTAAATTTGGAAATCAAAGGTAAGGTTACCAGCAACTTCAGCAGCAACAGTATCAGCAGAATAGGCAGAATGATGGCCAGTTGAGCAGCAACATTGAGGAAACATTGCAAAAAATCATGGAGACCCAGACTCAGTTAGTAGAAAATCATGCGAGGATGGCATCAGACTTGAAGAATCAGCAATTGGCCACCCGCAATCTAGAGAAGCAAACGGGTCAGATAGCAGCAGCTCAAAACATGAGACCGCAGGGAGGACTACCAAGTGACAAAGATCCTAACCCCCGTCAGGTCAACGCCATCAGTCTGAGGAGCGAAAAGCAATTAGCTGATGCAGTGCCAAAAAAGAAAAGAAATGAGGTGCAGCCGAAGTTGGGTAGACAAGGATCATTCATTGACCAGGGAGAGAATCAGAATGCTGTGCAAAAAAATGCACAATATTCATTGCAGTCAGCATAAAGACCACCACCACCATTTCCTCAGAGATTCAGAAAGAGCAAGGAGGAGGAATGCTTCAAAAAGTTCTTTGAGATTTTCAAAGAACTTCACATAAATTTGCCTCTTATTGATGTTTTGCAGGGAATGCCCAAGTATGCTAAATACTTGAAAGATGTGATGGCTAACAAAGTCAGATTGGTGGATGTCCAGATAGTAGCACTGACGGAGGAGTGCAGTCATAGGGTATTGAGAAACATTCCAAAGAAGCTCAAAGACCTAGGGAGTTTTACCCTCCCCATACAAATTGGTAAAGCTGAGGTGATACGAGATTTGTGTGATTTGGAGACAACAGTTAATCTAATGCCCTTATCTTTATTTAACACCATGGGGTTGGGAAAACCGCAGCCAACAAGATTGATGTTGCAGCTGGCTGACAAGTCGCGAGTGGCACTGGATGGAATCATAGAGGACCTTCTCATCAAAGTAGGTAAGTTTATTATACCTGCTAACTTTATTATCTTAGATTTTCATGTTGATGACCAGGTACCCTTAATCTTGGGATGACCATTCTTGGCCACCGGAGGAGAGGTGATTGACTTAAGAGCAGGGACCCTGAAAATGAGGGTCGAGGATGAAGAAGAACTCTTCCGAGTTTACCAAGATATTAACCCACCCACTCACTACAAAAACCTTTGTAAGGTTAGTGTGTTGTCAGAGGATGAGTGTGGGGTGGGTGATTCCACAGGTCCACGGCGAAAGGCAATGATAAGTGTTCAGCCCGAGTCTGATAAAGGGCTTCAGAGTGTGAAGAAGTTGGAGGAAGAGAGGAACAGAGTGGAGGCTGTTTCCTTTAAAAATCAAAAGAAAAGAAAATGGTTCTTAAAAGGGAACCCAGGTATGAGAATGTCCTGAAAAGGATAGTCCACGTCGTGCCGCGACGTAAAATAAGGCACTGCTTGGGAGGAAACCCAAGGGTACTGCAGGTACAATTTGTGATTTTTGTTTATGTGTTTTTGTTTATTGTCAACTTGTGTTGTTTTTGGTGGAAAGTTAGTCATAGATTGTTATACCTCGTAAGATTTCCGACACCTAGATGGCCTATTCACACGTTGGTTAAGCATATTTGAAAGTCATACGTGCTAGGAAAAGGCCCGGAAAAAGACCGGACGAGGAAACCTGTCAAACCATCATGGAAGGAGCCGGGGCAGAGCCCCTCCGCGATGGCAACGTGTCACAGAGGTGGAGCCTCCACTTTGGCTCCGTGACACGTTGGGCCTGCCCAGGCCCAAGTATATAAAGCCCCACTTCGATTTTAAATCAATTATTCACTATAATTTCTAGAGAAAACACAGCAAAACAGAGAGGGACGAAGGAGGTTATTATATAATCGTTTGACTACGCTGCCAAACGTAGTCTAAATCCAAATTAACTCCAGGTACCGAGGTATTTAGCAGCAGGGAGCATTCCTACGGATTTAGTTTCGCGAAATACGGCCGACGAATCGTCGAGCTACCGGACTAAGGTAAGTGGAATTGCTCCAAACTAGTGTCTATGTGTTCCTAGCTGTGAAGTGAATACTTCTCCCTTCTGGACTTCTGGAAAATAGCAAGTTTTCAACCGTCTTTCGATAAGCCTAAGCTTAGGCTATAATTATATCGAAAGTGATGTCGTCCTTCAGAATAGTGTTGTATTTAGTACTAATTGACGTGTTTATGAATGCAGTTGGGGAGATTTAGCTGGAATACTGACCGAGCCTCATCCGACAGTCGGATAACTCGAGGTTAAGGTATGTGAAGTTGTTCTTCGGCAAGTTAGAAAACCTTAGCTTGGTAAATCATAGTAAACTCCGTATTTGAAACTCTCGGAGTTGAATGTTGAGAATTGAATAAGTTTAGTAAATTCTGGCTTGCATTGCCGTATCGTATTTTAGTCCGAAAGATAGAAAAGCATGCGCCAAAGGGAGAGTTAGCATTCCAGATCCAGTATAACTTATTGTATGATTAGCAAGCATGTTATAGAATAAAAGGAAATAGATTTTTAGGATATAACCTAGTAAAGTAAAATCAGATAGACAGGCAGTTTCAGGGCTACATATTAGCCATTCAAACAGACGAGATATTGGCTACAGATTAGCCATTCAGACAGATAGTACCCTGGCTACAGATTAGCCAACAGTTAAAGAAAGATCTCAAAATCAGCATAATCATTAAAGAATCAGTTTAGTACAGAAACAGATCAAAATAAGAAATCACATTACAGATAGTCCTTTTCAGTGATACATGCTTGCTATTTATATGTGCTATTTGTTTGTTGAGACTTAATGTGGCGTGAGGGCACCCTATTGAGCGTCCTCGCCGCCCCTGGGTTGGTAATCGTGTCGCCCACTGAGCGGGTAGGTTTTACGTCACTCCGAGGAGCGGCATGCCATCCCCAGCTTGGACAAAGGTGGGATGCAGCTTTCCCCACAGCAGTCTGATCAGCATTACAGGTGCAGCTCCGGTTTCAGATAGCCCTGTTGAGTTTTGTGTCCAGGGAACCAGACCCTATCTATTATTGTCTGTACATTCAGTTATTATAGGTGTAGCTCCGGTTTCAGGTAGCCCCGTTGAGTTGTGTCCGGGGATCCAGACCCTATCTGTTACTGTCTATACAGGAGTCCTTCGGACCCAGACACGGTTGCTTATATCGGAGGCTATGGCCCGAGCCGAAGACCCAGGGGGCCGGTAGAGGAGCTCCGAAGTGAGCAGACGAGTGGAGTAACTTATTTTTGGTTGGTTTTGACCCGGGTAGGGGGTATGTAGATTATTTGCTTGCTTGGCGCCATCCGGCTTATGGGGGTTGGTATTGGCTCTTGCTTGCTAAATGTATATGTATTTATGTGCTTTATATATACTAGATAATAAAAAGCAGGCCACCATGACTACAGACTCGCTCCTGCCTATCAGTGTAGAAAGGTTTGATCTAGTTCCATCAGCCCTTCAGATTCAGTTATCTTCTGCTCAAAGACTTGTTAGTTATGTTATCTGTATTCAGTTGTATTATTTCGGTTGCTTTGCATACTCGGTACCAGTGGTACTGACGCCCAGTAGGGCGCTGCATTACTTGCCTGCAGGTACTCATAGACGAGGAGGCGATCCCTCGTGATCCTAGCCATCGCAGAGTCATCAACTCCTGTCATCCGGAGCTTGATATTCAGAGGTTTATATCATTTCCTTTTTGTTGTACAGTACGGGTAGGTCGGGGCCCTATCCCGACCATCTTATCAGTATTCCTAGAGGCTTGCAGTCTGTATATATTTCCCTGTGGTCAGCTGAGCCGGTCGTGTGGGGCCGTGTAGTTTGTTATAGCTGTTTAGCATTTCAGTTTATGTTGGCCGTTTGAGGCCTGAATTTGACAGTAGTAGTGACCTTGCCGGTCACGTAGCCTTACAGTAGTCTTGTGTGGAGTTACAGATAACTAGACAGCATGGTGGCCTTGTCGGCCCGCATAGGCTCCCTTATATTGAGATGTTTCTGGTTAGCTGTTGTTACAGGTACAGATGGCTATAGGCCCAGTCGGTCGGAGGCTGTGTTTACAGCCATTATATAGCCCTTTGTCTCCAGAAATCTGAGTTAGAGCCAGCCAGGCACCAGATGTGCTCAGGCTCAGTAGTCTAGCAGTTCAGGTCCTAGTAGGGCACCAGGTGCCAGTCATACCCCACAAGGCGGGGCGTGACAAACTTGGTATCAGAGCAGGTCATGTCCCAGGGAGTCTGCAAGCCGTGCTAAGTAGAGTCTTGTCTATGGATGTGTTGTGCACCATATACTACAGGCAGGAGGCTGCGAGGCATGATAGGATGGTTACTCTTCTTTCATACTCAGTCGTGCCGTAGCACAGTACAATATAGGGTCGAGTTCCTAAAACTTATCGTATCCTTTATCTACAGATAAGAATGGCGGATCAACAACACCCTGCCATAGGCAAGAGATTAGACACAACAGTAGGAGAAGGCACCAGCAGGATGCCTCAGCTTCAGTCAGAGTCAGCCCGATCTGAGGGCGATATAGAGGCTTCATCACAGCCCTCTCAGCAGTCCCCCTCACATCAGGAGCCGTTGGGCACCACAGCGCCCCCGATAGCTCCTGTGCCTTCGCCGTCAGATTAGGAGGTTCGTAGCTCTGTAGTTATGTTGGCACAGATGATGGCCACACAGCGCCAGCCAGTGCCACCTGTGGTAGCAGAGTCTTCAGGTGGGTCAGGTAGTTCCAGGGTCCGGGAATTTTTGGCACTGGGTCCCCCACAGTTTACAGGGTCAGATCAGGCAGAGGACCCTCAGGACTTTCTAGATCAGATGCAGAGGATATTCCGAGTTATGCATGTGACCCCTTCAGAGTCTGTTGAGCTGGCAGTGTTCCGGTTACAGGATATAGCTATATTGTGGTACGAGAGTTGGGAAAGGTCCCGAGGGAGAGATGTTACCCCTCCGACTTGGACTAGCTTCTCGGAGGCTTTCCTGGACCGTTACTTGCCCCGAGAGATCCGACAGGCTCGGATGGATCAGTTTTTGCATCTGGAGCAGGGGGCGAGGAGTGTGCGCGAGTATGCTTTACAGTTTGACTCCTTAGCCCGTTATGCTCCAGCATTTGTTGATACTATGCCAGCCAGAGTTCACAGATTTATTATGGGTCTGAACCCGGAATATACTGAGGCATGTATGACGGCGACGTTGCGAGAGGATATGGACATTGCCCGAGTACAAGCTTTTGCCTAGACCATAGAGGGTCTTAGACAGCGGCAACAGAGTAGTAGACAAACCAGTCAGGAACAGCGCCGCAGAGATAGATCAGATGACATACAAAGGGAAGCTCAGAGAGGACCCAGGCCACGACTGTCAGATAGACCCCCTAGACCCCCACCTCCTCCACAGCAGCAGCAGCAGTGAGGTAGATATGTTCGTAGAGGGCAGTCAGAGCCCAGTGGCAGTTCCAGAATAGTAGAGTCCCCGCAGCAGAGAAGGGGAGAGCAGAGCAGATTTGCACCCTCACCCTGCCCTAATTGCGGCCGACCTCACGCCGGAGCTTGTAGATATGGCTCCAATGGGTGTAATATTTGCAGACAGAAGGGGCATCGGATGAGAGATTGTCCGACCAGAGGTCAGGGGAGCAGAGGTAGTCAGGACAGGGGATCCGCAGGGCTACGAGCTCCAGCAGCCTCAGCGGGGCGTGGGCCTTCAGGTTCAGTAGGCAGAGGCCGAGGTAGATCAGGAGCTTCCAGTTCAAGTACGGGTTCAAGTCGTACTTATGCACTACCAGGGAGGCATGATTCAGAGGCGTCTCCAGATGTAGTGACATATGCTGACTATCTGTTCATGCCCTGCTTATGTATTGATTGATCCAGGATCCACCTTGTCATATATCACCCCATTTGTGGCACGAAAGTTCAATATTGCACCAGAATTATTACAGCAGCCCTTTTCAGTATCCACGCCCGTCGGTGACTCTATTATAGCTAGTAGAATTTACCGAGGGTGTACCGTGGAGGTTGCTGAGCACCAGACTATAGTAGATCTGGTAGAGCTAGAAATGATAGACTTCGATGCCATAATGGGTATGGATTGGCTAGTGCCGTGTTACGCCAATGTTGAATGTTGGACCAAGACGGTCCGATTCCACTTTCCAGGAGAAGCAGTGCGTGAGTGGAAAGGCAGCACAGCTACGCCAAAAGGTACGTTTATTTCCTACCTTCAGGTGAGGAAATTGATATCTAAGGGATGTATTTACCATCTGGTCATAGTTCAGGATGTTCGGGCAGAATCTCCGACACTCTAGTCTGTTCCGGTGGTGAACGAGTTCCCTGATGTGTTTCTAGATGAGTTACCTGGTATTCCCCCAGAAAGGGAAATAGATTTTGCTATTGATTTATTGCCAGGCACTCATCCTATATCAATTCCTCCTTATCGTATGGCTCCTACAGAACTCAGAGAGTTGAAGGAGAACTTGAAAGATTTGCTAGATAAAGGTTTAATCAGGTCGAGTACTTCACCATGGGGTGCGTCGGTTCTATTTGTGAGGAAGAAAGATGGCTCGCTCCGTATGTGCATAGATTATCGGCAATTGAACAAAGTTACAGTAAAGAACAAGTACCCGCTCCTCAGAATAGATGATTTATTTGATCAGTTACAGGGAGCCAGATACTTCTCTAAGATTGACTTGCGGTCCGGATATCATCAGTTTCGGGTACGTGAAAGAGATATTCCTAAAACAACGTTCAGGACCCGATATGGACACTTTGAATTTCTAGTTATGTCCTTTGGGTTAACGAATGCCCCAGCAGTATTCATGGACCTGAAGAATAGCATTTTCAGACCATACCTGGACCTGTTCGTGATAGTGTTTATTGATGATATTCTGGTGTATTCTTGCTCTGAAGCAGATTACCGGACTCACTTACGGACAGTACTCCAGATCCTCAGGGACCGCCAGTTATATGCTAAGTTCTCCAAGTGCGAATTCTGGCTTAACTCAGTAGCCTTCCTAGGGCATATTGTGTCGGATGCTGGTATACAGGTTGACAAGCAGAAGATAGAAGCAGTTAAATCATGGCCTAGGCCTACACTCCAACTGAAGTCCGTAGCTTTCTGGGATTAGCAGGGTATTACAGGAGGTTTGTCGAGGGATTCTCTACTATAGCGGCACCTCTGACTAAACTGACACAGAAAGCAGTAAAGTTCCAGTGGACAGAGGCATGCGAGCAGAGCTTCCAGGAACTGAAAGACAGATTAACCTCCGCCCCAGTGTTAGCATTACCGGAAGGTACCGAGGGTGTTTCGGTGTATTGCGACGTATCAGGCGTTGGGTTAGGTTGTGTGTTGATGCAACGTGGTAAAGTGATTGCATATGCTTCCAGACAGCTAAGAAAACACGAAAAGAATTACCCTACCCATGACCTAGAGTTAGCCGCAGTGATTCACGCCTTGAAAATGTGGAGACATTACCTGTACGGCGTCCATGTTGATATTTTCACAGATCACAAGAGCCTACAGTATATCTTCACTCAGAGGGAGTTGAATCTGCGGCAACGTCGTTGGTTGGAGCTGTTAAAGGATTATGACGTGAATATTCTGTACCACCCGGGAAAAGCCAATGTTGTAGCAGATGCTCTCAGTCGAAAGTCCATGGGAAGTTTGGCGTATTTGTAGCCCGAGCAGCGGAAATTGGTCAGGGAGATACATCAGTTAGCTAGCCTAGCCATTCGTGTAGCAGAAATAGAGGACAACAGAGCGGTAATTCAGAACACCGCCGTGTCGTCATTGGTTGTGTAAGTAAAAGAATGGCAATATGAGGATCCTGACCTAGTTCAGCTTAAAGATTATATTCCTCTAGGGAAGACACCAGAATTTCGCGTAACAGAGGATGGAGTGGTGCGTTGTAAAAACCGTTTATGTGTTCCCAATGTTTCAGGCCTCCGCTGGTAGATCATGAACGAGGTACATTGCGCCCGCTATTCTCTCCACCCTGGTGCGACAAAAATGTACCATGATATCAAAGAAAACTACTGGTGGCCAGGTATGAAAAGAGAAATTGCCGAATTTGTAGCCCAGTGTCCTAACTACCAACAGGTGAAAGTAGAACATCAGAAACCAGGCGTCTTGACTCAGGACATAGCTGTGCCTCTCTGGAAATGGGAAGCCGTGAATATGGATTTTGTATCAGGATTACCCCGTACTAGACACAGACATGACTCTATATGGGTGATAGTTGACAGATTAACAAAATCGGCTCATTTCCTGCCAGTGAGAACTACCTTCTCGGCCGAAGATTATGCGGAGTTGTATATCCAAGAAATTGTCAGGTTGCACGGAGTACCAGTATCCATTATTTCAGACAGAGGAGCACAGTTTACAGCTAGATTTTGGCAGTCATTTCAGAGAGGTCTGGGAATGCAGATTAATTTGAGCACAGCATTCCACCCTCAAACAGATGGATAGGCTGAACGCACAATTCAGACGCTTGAAGATATGTTGCGAGCGTGTGTGCTAGATTTCGGTGGTAGCTGGGATGAGCATTTGCCGTTAATTGAATTTGCTTACAATAACAGCTATCACTCAGCCATCTAGATGGCGCCTTTTGAGGCTTTATACGGGCGAAAATGCAGATCGCCGGTTGGCTAGTTTGAAATAGGAGAATCAGTGTTGGTTGGGCCAGACATTGTTCAGCAGTCAGAGGAAAAGGTAAAGCTTATCCGAGAATGTTTACTGACTGCACAGAGCCGCCAGAAATCATATGCAGATGTGCGGTGCAGAGAATTGGTATTTGATGTGAATGACTGGGTATTTTTGAAAGTGTCTCCGATGAAAGGGGTGATGAGATTCGGCAAGAAAGGCAAGCTCAGCCCGAGGTTTGTTGGGCCTTATCAGATTCGTCGAAGGATAGGCCGAGTAGCATCTGAGTTGAACTTGCCTTCAGAATTAGAATCCGTTCATCCGGTCTTTCATGTATCTATGCTGAGAAAATGCATAGGAGATCCATCCAGAGCAGTCCCAGTCCAGGATATTCAGGTTACGGAAGAGCTGGCCTATGAAGAGGTTCCAGTAGCCATCCTAGACAGACAGATTCGTAGATTGAGAACTAAAGATATTGCATCTATCAAGGTATTGTGGCGTAACAGGAATTGAGAGGAGATGACGTGGGAGGCTGAGAAAAATATGAAAGCTAGATACCCTCACTTATTCCAGGCCTAGTCAGGCGACAGGTATGTCCGTGTTATTGTTTATGCGGTACCTTGTGGTTATGTATGTATAAATGAGAAAGATTAATGTTAGTTGTCAAGTGAATCCTAAAGTATTGTGTGCAGTACCTGTATTGGACTTTTCTGCATTTTAGGTTATTGGTATAGTCCATATTACAGGGGAAACTCTGCCAAAATATTTCTAAATAAGCGAGTTGAGAAGTCCTCTAGGTAGCAGTTTCCATTCGAGGATGAATGTTCTTAAGAGGGGGAGAATGTTATACCCCGTAAGATTTCTGACACCTAGATGGCCTATTCGCACGTTGGTTAAGCATATTTGAAAGCCATACGTGCTAGGAAAAGGCCCAGGAAAAGACCGGATGAGGAAACCTGTCGAACCATCGCGGAAGGAGCCGGGGCAGAGCTTCTCTGCGATGGCAACGTGTCACGGAGGTGGAGCCTCCGCGTTGGCTCCGTGACACGTTGGGCCTGCCCAGGCCCAAGTATATAAAGCCCCACTTCGACTTTAAATCAATTATTCACTATAATTTCCAGAGAAAACACAGCAAAATAGAGAGGGACGAAGGAGGTTATTATATAATCGTTCGACTACACTGCCAAATGTAGTCTAAATCCAAATTAACTCCAGGTACCGAGGTATTTAGCAGCAGGGAGCATTCCTACGGATTTAGTTTCACGAAATACGACCGACGTATCATCGAGCTATCGGACTAAGGTAAGTGGAATTGCTCCAAACTATTGTCTATGGGTTCCTAGCTGTGAAGTGAATACTTCTCCCTTCTGGACTTCTGGAAAATAGCAAGTTTTCGACCATCTTTCAATAAGCCTAAGTTTAGGCTATAATTATATTGAAAGTGACGTCGTCCTTCAGAATAGTGTTGTATTTAGTACTAATTGACGTGTTTATGAATGCAGTTGGGGAGATTTAGCTGGAATACTGACCGAGCCTCGTCCAACAGTCGGATAACTCGAGGTTAAGGTATGTGAAGTTGTTCTTCGGCAAGTTAGCAAACCTTAGCTTGGTAAATCATAGTAAACTCTGTATTTGAAACTCTCAGAGTTGAATGTTGAGAATTGAATAAGTTTAGTAAATTCTGGCTTGCGTTGTCGTATCGTATTTTAGTCCGAAAGATAGAAAAGCATGCGCCAAAGGGCGAGTTGGCATTCCAGATCCAGTATAGTTTATTGTATGATTAGCAAGCATGTTATAGAATAAAAGGAAACATATTTTTAGGATATAACCTAGTAAAGTAAAATCAGATAGACAGGCAGTTTCAGGGCTACAGATTAGCCATTCAAACAGACGAGATATTGGCTACAGATTAGCCATTCAGACAGATAGTACCCTGGCTATAGATTAGCCAACAGTTAAAGAAAGATCTCAGAATCAGTATAATCTGTAAAGAATCAGTTTAGTACAGAAACAGATTAGAATAAGAAATCAGATTACAGATAGTCCTTTTTAGTGATACATGCTTGCTATTTATATGTGCTATTTGTTTGTTGAGACTTGATGTGGCGTGAGGGCACCCTATTGAGCGTCCTCGCTGCCCCTGGGTTGGTAATCATGTCGCCCACTGAGCGGGTGGGTTTTACGTCACTCCAACGAGCGGCATGCCGTCCCCAGCTTGGACGAAGGTGGGATGCAGCTTTCCCCACAGCAGTCTGATCAGCATTACAGGTGCAGCTCCGATTTCAGATAGCCCTGTTGAGTTTTGTGTCCAGGGAACCAGACCCTATCTGTTACTGTCTGTACATTCAGTTATTATAGGTGTAGCTCCGGTTTCAGGTAGCCCCATTGAGTTGTCTCCGGGGATCCAGACCCTATCTGTTACTGTCTACACAGGAGTCCTCCGGACCCAGACACGGTTGCTTATATCGGAGGCTATGGCCCGAGCCGGAGACCCAGGGGGCCGGTAGAGGAGCTCTGAAATGAGCTGATGAGTGGAGTGACTTATTTTTGGTTGGTTTTGACCCGGGTAGGGGGTATGTAGATTGTTTGCTTGCTTGGCGCCATCCGGCTTATGGGGGTTGGTATTGGCTCTTGCTTGCTAAATGTATATGTATTTATGTGTTTTATATATACTAGCTAATAGACAGCAGGCCGCCGTGACTACAGACAAACTCCTGCCTATCAGTGCAGAAAGGTTTGATCTAGTTCCTATCAGCCCTTCAGATTCAGTTATCTTCTCCTCAAAGACTTGTTAGTTATGTTATCTGTATTCAGTTGTATTATTTCAGTTGCTTTGCATACTCGGTACCAGTGGTACTGACGCCCAGTGGGGCGCTGCATTACTTGCCTGCAGGTACTCATAGACGAGGAGGCGATCCCTCGTGATCCTAGCTAGCGTAGAGTCATCAGCTCCTGTCATCCGGAGCTTGATATTTCAGAGGTTTATATCATTCCCTTTTTGTTGTACAGTACGGGTAGGCCGGGGCCCTGTCCTAACCATCTTATCAGTATTCCTAGAGGCTTGCAGTCTGTATATATTTCCCTGTGGTCAGCTGAGCCGGTCGTGTGCGGCCGTGCAGTTTGTTATAGTTGTTTAGCATTTTAGTTTATGTTGGTCGTGTGAGGCCTGAGTTTGACAGTAGTGGTGACCTTGCCGGTCACGTAGCCTTACAGTAGTCCTGTGTGGAGTTACAGATAACTAGACAGCATGGTGGCCTTGTCGGCCCACATAGGCTCCCTTATATTGAGATGTTTCTGGTTAGCTGTTGTTACAGGTACAGGTGGCTATAGGCCCAGTCGGCCGGAGGCTGTGTTTACAGTCGTTATATAGCCCTTTGTTTCCAGAAATCTGAGTTAGAGCCAGCCAGGCACCAGATGTGCTCAGGCTCAGTAGTCTAGCAGTTAAGGACCTAGTAGGGCACCAGGTGCCAGTCATACCCCCCAAGGCGGGGCGTGACACAGATGGAGGGGAAATCTGAGTACCCGTGGAGGAGGAAGCTAACAAGCATGGAAGAGAAAAAGTGTGGGGTCAAACACCCACTTGTGCAAATTTGAAGAAAAGTATGTTGTTAGCTAGGCCTAGAGGCCTCAGGGAGTATTTCTCATCCTGTTTAATTTTAATTTGATGCTATGGGGACATAGCATGATTCAAGTGTGGGGTGAGGAAAATTTAAAATTTTTTTGTGCTTAATGATTTTTGGTGAATTAGTGCTTGGGAGAAATATTGGAACAAAATTTTTGAATTAAGCATGACTTCATCACCCATTGGTTTTTCTTTTCGGTTCTTTTCCGACGGGGGGTTTTTGAACTGAAGAATACTAAAAATATTTTCTTTGTTTGTATATAATGTTTTAGTCATAGTTAGAGACTGTTTCCGATGATGGATGGATGACGACCGTCTTGAGGAAAATTAGTCAATAGGTTTTGGTTTTTGAACTCATAGCTAATTGATGGCTTGATGTTCTTGTTATGTGCTATATATGATTGTAAGATACAAGTGTGGTTAGTGTTGAAGAATGTAAGAAGTGTTTAACTTTGTTTGAGACATTTAAGCTCTTGAATTTGACTCAATGTGATTAAAGCTTAATGTTGAATTCTTGTGATTAGCTGAGTAAGAGTCTGCCGAATGTGTCTTGAATTGAGCATGTGCTGTGAGTGTAAGTTTTTTGAATATTTCATGCTATTGTGGAATGTCTAGAACTTGTCTGGTGTGTATATAAGATGAAATGAAGGATGTGGACTGTAGGAGATGATTTAGGCATTTCTTTGCATGAACCTAATTTTTATCCCTCACTTTACCTACCTTGAATGTTGAATCCTAGTGAGCCACCTTGAGCCTTAAGACTATTCTTTGATATCTACAACATAAGCGTAGTCCTTTTTCTTTCATTAGCCTTGAATTTTATCCAAAACTCCTAAGCTCTTAAGCGAAAAATTCCAAAGAGTGAAGGAGTGAGAAGCATGGAAAAGAAGGAAAAGTAGCGGTTGTAAGAGTCGAGAAAAAGTCAAATGTGCACTTGTTTGAAAATGCTTGATTATTGGTAGGGAGTAGGAAAATAAATGAATGAAAAAGTTGTTTAAGTACTCCTTGCTAATAAGCTTAGTATGCTTAAAGAAATGGGAACAAGAGAGAAAATTCAAGAGTGAAAAGAATGAGGAGGAAGTAAGAAAAGAGATGTCTTTAATGAAGGTTGAAGTTATTAAAAGCGCTTGGGAAAGATAGCCACTATTACTGGCCAGAATAGTACCTACCCGTCCCTTAGCTTACATTACAACCCATTAAGTCCTACTTGATCTTACATTCATACATCCTTAAATTAGTGGAGTAAAACACTAAGGGCAAGCTTATGGGTCACTACATGATGCATGTGAATTCCTTGAGAGAGCGAGCGTAATTCTATTCATATACCCATACATGTTGTGAGTTGAAAATTTGTGAGTAAAAATGGGTAACTCTCTTGTTGTGAGGGCACATGTTTAAGGAGAGATAACATTCATGTCGGATTTCCTGATCGGTTAATTTGCATGAGTTTGCTAAGATTGAGAGTCGATTCTTGAAGTTAGGAAGTCTTAATATTGTTGTATTTCATTTCAATGATTAAATCGTGCATGCTCTATTTTTAACTTGCTATCTTAACCAATCATTGTAGCCGTAGCTTGAATTATCCTGCTAAATTAGTTATGTGTGAGTCTTTATTTACATGAGATGTAAAAGGGTTGTTCGAGGACAAACAAGGCTTTGAGTGTGGGGTAGGTGATCTTGGGCAAAATGGCATGCCCAAGGGATACTTTACAACGTCGTTTTGTCTTGTTTAGCTACGTATTTATATACATTCTCATGTAATTTTATGTAAATGTGAATATATATACTAACCAACATGATTAGTTCTTGTTTTTGTAGGTTTAAAATGAATTTGAGGAACTAATCCATGAGTTGGTGAAGTGGAGGCATGGAATCGGAAGTAAAATGCGAATGTCGGCAAGGAGGATGCGCAACACAGCCCACCTGCGCGTTGGCAACATGCCACGGTAGGCAGGCTGCGTGACCAAGGGCATGGCACGGCCCATAACGTGCTGCACAAGCAGCGTGCCACGCTACCAACGCAGCAGGGGGCTCCCTGGCGTGTATTTTACGCGAATTCCAGAATGCCTACGCGATGCCTCCGTGTCACGGAGGCAAATTGGCGTGATAACCTCCGTGCCACGGAGCTATTTTATGCCGGGCATAATTTTGTACAATTCTCATTTACTATAAATAGGTCCCTTAGCTCCTAAAAATATTTAGTCATGATTTATTTCTGAAAAACTGCCAAGGAGTGAAGGGAGAAGTGGGAGAACTCAGCTAGGGTTCATCAATTTCATCTTCTCTTCTACCAATTCTTGTAAGTGTGTTACTTTTATTATGTTTTCTTGTAATTATACGAACATGAGTGGCTAGAACCCTTCCCTCAAGGGTTGAAGCCACAAGATATGATTGTGACTACATGATTTTGTTTTGGTTTTAAGTTATTGATTGTTGTTTTGTCTTACATTCTTTATGATTGATCGCCATGAAAACACACACGTTGCACCTAAGTAAAAGCTTGAGAAAGTAAACCTAGGCAACAACAAAGAATGTAGGGAGCAAGTTTGTATCTTACGATATAATTCGCGGTTAGGATAAGAAATTATACCTAATTTGCCTTGCTTGATTGATAAAACGGGTTAGTAATAAGAAATCAAATTAGAATTGTGATTGCTACAGCGGTATTGCCGCAGTGGAAAGGTTTCCACTGCAACGGTACTGTATAATGTTATTATCAAACAAAATCCATCAACAACATAACCTCCTAAATTAGTAGCATGATTTTTGAGGCATTTTCGGTAAATGACTACCACAGTCCACAGGAACATACTGATGATGGTGAAGGAAATTTCTGCATTTAAGAACACCATTACTGCAAGGGAAGGGCATGGGTTGTTGGATCTGAGTAGGGGTTTAATTTTAGCTTCTGGGGTTTTGATAGCTCATGATGTAATTAACAGTAATAAATGTTATGTTGGTGGTTACGTCCATGGATGAAATATATACTATAATTCTTATCTTTTCCCTCTTTTTCTCTTAAGAGTTAATGATTAGATTAATGTCATGACCCAAATAGCCATAATTGGCACCCACATTAATCTCCCCCGGTGGGTGAACCAATGATTCCCAAACATTAGCCCGAAATAAATAATCATAAATAAGTAAAACATATAATAAAACAAATGAATCGTCAAACGAACACATTCTTCCTAAAACAAAAAGAAATATTCCCAAGACCTAATTGTCATTGCACCTCAATGTCTAACTACAGTTCTAGAATTATTTAACAAAAACAACAAAAAGAAAGCCGCAATGTCCAGATGAAGGACATCTTCTGGAGGAAAGTGAATCAGCTCAGCTTGCACCGCTCAATGAGATCAACTATCATTCTAATTTCAGTATTCATTCGAGGACGAATGATCCCAAAGGGTAGATAATATAACACCCCAAAAGCCTGTAAGATCAGATCCTAGACATGAAGCAAAAAACCAGTAGCAAGAGAACCATTTCCTATATAATAACTCACACCACAATTCGTGGGAATGACTCATGGTTGGCCATTAGAAATGTTCCATGTTTCCAGATACCACGAGTCAAGAGATGACCTGTGGTACCATGATAGACTGTCCTGTTAGCCCGTGGTAAGAGGTTCCGCAAGTGTTTAAAAATTTGTTTAGTGGTCATGAGAGCAGACCACAAGTTATGATACCAGACAATGACTCATCTTAACGAGTTGTGGTGTGAAATTCAAAAAGTTATCAAATTTCTTTAGTGACCACGAGTAGGGACTAGATGACATATTTTTCAATATGTTTTTACAGGGTAGTTTTATAACTTCCTATGTTTTTAGCTCCAAAAGTAGGTTGTTTTGGGTTCCGTTTAAGAGAAATAAAAGAGTTTTAATAGTCTAACCTTCTATCTCCTCACATTACACTAGAAAGTTAAAATCATCTCATAGCTCTCAAGAAAGCTAGGGTTCTTCATCTTCAACCTGGGGATTCTCAAGCTAGAGTCAAGAGTTCATCATTCTAGGTGTATAAGACAAATTCTAGTGAGGAATCCTTTCTTCCTCATGCCCTACATCTCTAGTAAGATTCTATTAAAGTTTAAGCTAGGGTTTTCCCCAATGTTTGGTCTTCTTTCCTACCAATTGAGTTATTCATTGTTGATTTCTCATTACTCAGTATTGCATATTTGTTGTTTATTGATTAAATCTTTATTTTCTTGATTATTAATTGAATCTTTACTCTCATGATTATTGATGATGTCTTTACTCTCTTGATTGTTGATGATGGTTCACGTCTTCCTATCTCATCAACCCTAGTTGCATGAAAAGTATGTTTTAAGAATTTTTGTATTATTATATATATGCATTGTTTTCATGACTAAAGTTTTCGGAGAGTTTTCATAAAAAAAGATTTTCAGACATTTAGTATAGTTTATAGAATGATTTTCAAAATTAAAGTTTTGTTTTTGAATCTTAGAATTTTGAGCATAGAAGCTCACAAACTTTACACAGATATTTTAGCAAAGGAGCTCATCATCAGAGTACAGATTTTGAGTATAGAGGCTCAATAGAGTTTTAAAACATCTTATTATAATTTTAGCTTAAGTGTTTTATAAAGATGTTTTCAGCTTCCTCAGATAGGCATATTTATATGAGCATAGGTTTGGGAGGATTACTTAGCATCGAGCTAGGTAAAGGGTTCAAATAACCCATAAGCCCAAGAATTACATAGCCAACATAGGTTAGGATTGTGTCATTGATTGGGGAAACTCCTCAAACAGCCCCTGCTAAGGGCTTAGTATGGATCCATAATGTAGTTTGTGCTCTGCCCTAGCAAGGCTTTAGATAGCTTTCTCAATCGGACTAGGGGTTGGACATGATGTGCTCATTCATGGTGTTTGTCGGTTAAGAGAAACTCCTAGCAAAAGAGATATGTATATGTATTTTTAGAGCTTGCTTGATGCATAGGTCTAATTGCATAACTATCTATACATTTTCATTCTTGTGTTTATATGCATGTTTCATAGTTACAGGATCAGACAGTTAGTTCTTTCAGTTCATCTCTTATTTATCTATTTTTTTTATTCAATCATCTTACATACCATACATTCAATCATACTAATTCCATTTGGCCCTTAATAGACTGACCGTCTCAACAATAGATGCATCTATAGAATCTCCTTCACTCAACTTTGATGAGGTCTCCTACCCTTCGGAGGACTCTAGTTAGATTTACTTTGTTTAGTAGAGCTTGAGATAGCCATGGGAACTTTGTCCTGGCATCTATCGTTCAGACTTAGAGTCTTCATAGATTAGTTAGAAAGTTGAGTTATTGATACCTTTTAACATTATTTTTATTTGTAATTATTGAATCATATTTTTTCTTAAATTAAGTTCATCACAGTTATTGCTTTCACATACTTTATTATTTTTTTAGCTAGTAGTAAGCCAGACCAAGGGTTTTCTTGGACCATTCGTGTTTTGAGTGCTGACAATGCCCAAGGTGTAGGTTCGGGGTGTGACAAACTATGAACTGCTAAGTTAGCTGAATTATTACTGCTACAGGGATTCTCCAATTGTTTCCTTGGAAGTCAAGGCTTCTTTAAGCTAAGATATACTTATTTATTTTTGTGATATATAGCTGGCATGCGACAGTACCGTACATGACCAATTAGGTCAGCTTAGGAAAAAGTGCGGCATCAAGTGTCAGTCATGTCACCTAAGATTGGGGCATGATATAAATATACGGGAATCAAAAGTAAAAGTAAATGATGGAACAAATGTACCAAATTATCGAAGAAAAAAAGAAACAAGATTATTATAAATTGATGAATTGAATATTTGAAACTTTTCACTTTATTTTGTTAATTTCAACTTCACAAAGACAACTAATGTATAAATTGTCTAGCAAATTAAGGAAGAGAGACAGAAAGAGAGAGAGAGAGTGTGTGTAACAAAGATTGTAGTAAAAGATGAAAAAAGATAAGAAGTATTTATAGGTGAAAAAATGGTTAAAGTATGTTTTATAAATTTGAGGGTTAAAACATAATTTGGAGGTCTGGGGGCTGTTTTGGGGAATTTGGCCATTGGACAAATAGTTTTTTTTTTCAATGGCTATATTTGGGAAAAATTTTAATTTATTTTTAATATTCGGGTCGATGCATCGGTGGGCCGTGACCTGGGCTACAACCTGAGCAGGCGACTAGGCCTAGGACCTCATTCGACCCTACCCCCTCCTCGATCCCTCCAATCCATCCCCTCATGGTCTACAAGGTTGTATCAATCTAGGTATTTACCGAGCTAATCACGGGCTAATTCACCCCACTGATAGGTTTATGTTTGACTCTTACTTTGTGCTTCCTCCAAATTATCATGATTCAAGAGTTCACAATCTATACGAAGATCAGGTTCAATTAGATAAATGCAAGTTTAAAACAATTAATAATCCATTTAGCTAAGGGCTAAAGCCATTTAACTTAACTCATCTAGCCCATCAAATTCCAACTAATTTCACCCATCAGTAGTTAATCATTTACAAAGATTAAATCATCATTAAGAACAACACAAGTATTAATAACTATTATCAAATTATTATCTTCCTCATCCTCCTATCCAAGCTTCGGTGGAGGAATTCAAGATTAACTTATATTATTTTCAACCACCAACCCAATTATAGAAGTATTAGAAATGCTCATATAAACATTCACCCAAAATGTAATAAAATAGATGGAATTACCTTACTATCTTCAGATCTTGAAGAGAAGGATCCTTAAGCATGTATTCTTGGGTGAATTTGATGATTTTGAAGAGAACATATGATTTTTAAATATAATCCTATGTTAATGGGATATGATTAGCATACATATACCCTTAAAACTCTCCATAATGGTTGGAATGGTCAAAACTTAAAAGGGGCTTTTGATGTCATGCCCTAGGTTTAGAAGATGAGAACAATGAGAAAAATCACATTTTTATGGCTTTTTATATTTCCTCAACTATAACCATGCGTTCTTCCATGTCCTGGACTTGGGAGTAAAGATTTCCTCTTCCAATTCTGGGCGCATGTTTTGCGCTGCTCACGCACATGAATTTTCTGACATGACATATCTATAAAATGCTTAAAATATTTTATTGAACTGTCCAAATGTCGAATGATTTGAAATGTTAGAAACTACTATACTTCAAGTAGTTTAATTTGACACTAGTTTATAGTCATACTCATTATACATTAGAATTTATAAATGATTGAAGTTAGGACATATGCAACTATGATAATTTTCCATCCTAAAACATTTTAAACTTGTTTCAAACTATATCTTGCCTCTTATTAATGTAATACCCCAAAAAAAATTTAGGATCAGATCTGAGACTTGCAACTGAAAATAGCAGAAAAATGGCACCAGGACATTCAATGACTCATAGGACAAGTCATCCATCAGACCAAGGAGTCATTGGTTATGACCCTTGATATCAACTTCTGAAAAATATCAAAAATTATCCAAAACCAACGAGTAAATCATATGACTCATTGTTTGATTATACTGGTTATTATTTCTAATTGTTGAAGCAGGTTCAAAGAGTGGTTTTGATGAAGGGCAGGAACCCACTAGCCAAACAATTTGCCATGGTATGGACTAAAGATATGTCCCTTTGGTCGTTGGTTCTGCCAGGTTTCAGTTTTATTTTGGCAGCTTGGGGGTATTTTGATAAACTCCTTTATTTTTAACTCCTAAGTGGTGTCATTTTAGGCTTTTTTAAGGTCAGATAAAAGGATTTAACTTAACCTAAATGCCCATTCTCTTCAACCATCCGTAGATTGAAGAATCTCTCTCAAGTCAAGCTAGGGTTCATCGCCTTCTTCATCTCAATTTCTCTTGGGTTTTCAAGATAAGTTAGGGAATCATCTACCCAGGTATGTAGGGTCATGAATGGGAGAATTCTTTCACCCTTATTCCTGTTTTAAGTTCAATTTTGTGATCTCCACTCTTCAAGTTTTAAATTGAAAATTCTAGGGTTAGAATCAAATTGAATGAAACTCCATGATTCTCTTATGATTTCAAGTTCCTTATGATTCAAGACATGTGTTATGATTATGCTGCATGTTTTCTACAAGAAATTCTCATGAATCTATGTTTTCAAGTTTACGATGATTTTTCTCAATTATGCGTGATCTTATGAATTTCAAGTTTATTAACCCATAATTTCAAGTTATGACAATTTATTCAATTATGCATGAATTTAATGAATTCTAAGTTATGAATCTATGATTTCAAGATATGGCTATTTATTTAAGTAAGTATGAATTTCATGAATCTCAAGCTTATGTATCATGGCGACTCAGCGGCATCGTTTTTCATGGCTAGTTCACATATGGAAAGTATGATTATGATTTTCATGTTTTCAACTAGCCCATGCTAAACCAAGTATATTTCATGACTATGAATATGAGCAATATGCATATTTTGGGAGTAGTATATAGTACCGAGTAGGTCAGGATTCAACATACCCAAGTCTTAGAACTATGTGCCACTGTGGGATAAGGAGTCTTCACCAGTTGAGGGTGTCTCCCTTGTCCCTATCCTAAAGAGTCCTCGCCTGTTGAGAATATCTCCCTTATGCTACTGGGCTTATGCTCACAAGTGATATCACGCCTTTGTCGTTCTTTACCCTGGCAAGGCTTAGGATGGCTCTGCCCACTTGAGCGAGATAGTTGGGGAATTATATGCTCAGTCATGATGGTGTTGGTTATGGTGAAGTCTCCCACTATTCCTCGTGTTTTAAGTTATGCGTGTACAAGATCTATGATATCATGTTTTATAGTATGATTGATCCATTGATCAGATTATGAGCTTTTACTTATGTTTTCAAGCATATTAAACCATATGATGTTAATTTAAAAACTTTGTGTCATTATACTATAGTTTATGATGAATATCTCATGTTTATGACTATTTCATGATCATGATTTTTGCATGTTGTCCTTACTCTCATGTCAAATGCTTATTTCATACCTAAGATTTCAGATTATCACTTTACTTGCATGTTTTATTTATCTTGCATGCTAAGTACATTCAACATACTAACCGCCATACTTCTATGTTATATACTCTCATGATATAGGTTCGAGTGATTAGTCTCAGCTCCGCCGTTAGCGTTGCTACCACTTTAGTCCTGCTACAGTTTTGGCGAGTCCTTATGATCTGGAGACATCAGTTTTGTCATATATTTTCATTCTTTGTGTCTTTCAGTTTTTAGATATTGATAGAGCTAGCTGGGAGTGTTGCCCCATCAGCTCATCTATGATTAGAGGCTTTTCAGATGACTATGTTTAGATGGTTCAGTGTTGTTAACTTCTTGTCTATGCCTATGTTTTATGATATACAACCTTCCACTCATGTTATGTTGTTTCTTTCTTATAATTGAACATACATGTGCCATTAGTTAGCTTGGAGTTATTCGTGGCTCTAGGTCCCGTTTCGCGGTCTAGGGTCTTTGCTCGGGTCGTGAAAATTAAACATCCAAACAACCCTTCAAACATAAGAATTTGATGTTATACACCTTTTTAACTTTCTAAGCTCCCCTATCCTAACTTAGAGTCTGAGCAAGAACGTAATACTTAGCGAAAATATTTTAGGACCTTGCAACTTTTTTTTAACAACTTGATAGGTTCAATCTTTAAAATTCTTATAATTGAACATATTATACTTTTAAAATTAAGATTTTAATATCTAATATATATTTTTTGAGATTTTGTAGTATTGAGTTTTTTGAAAGAATAATTCAAAGTTGCATGAAGCCGAATTTATTTAGGATTTGGTATTTATTTAATTTATGTCTAGTTAGGATTTATAGTCAAATTCATATCGAAATAGATTTTTATATTTTGAGTTAAAGTAGGTTTATTATTGTTATCAATATGCTACTAGCTATTTTATATTGTGAGATATAGTGAGGATTATGAATATTATAGATAGCATCCGGAGATTTTTGAGTTTTGTTTTAAAGTATTTTCTTCAAATTAGTATTAAAGTTTCTATGATCTTGGTAGAGAATCAAATAGCTTCTACTGCAGGCGGGTGACGCTAGCCAATATGTGTTGCCTATCTGGCTAATGATTATCTTGAAAATCATTTGGCTAGTGATATATTTTCACCCGTCTAACCAGTGATTATGCTTGAAACGTCTGGCCAATAATTATGTTAGCAAAAATTGGGCCATTGATGCATGCATGGGAAACAATTATGGTATAAAGGATCAACGAAAAGATTAAAAGTTTAAAGAGGTGCAAGCAAACATCGTACAAGAGGAAGAAACTTTTCTTTAAAAGATGGAGACAAGCAGTTGGCATAAAAAAACTAAAAGTTGATTACAAGTGAATCAACAAAATTGGGTGTTGGTGACAAAGTGAATCAACGAGAGTTGGAGAGAAGTGCTCCAACAATTGAAGGTTAAAGAGAAATGATTTGTCATGCCCCACCTTAGGAGGCATGACTGGAACCTAATTTCATACTAGAATCTGGGCTGGCCTGGCTGGGCGTAGGCACCTCTAGTGCCTACTAGCTACTCAAAATCAAGAAAGCAAACTGCTATATCTCGGTTGTAAACACAGCCTCAGGCAGACAAGGCCATGCAGCACCTATAAAAGAAAATAGCTAACCCAGCCAACCTAACCTTAATAAGGATCCTATGCGAGCCGACAAGACCACCATGTTGTCTAGTTATACCAGGAACAAAAACAGACAGCTATACTAGGCCCCACACAGCCAACACAAAGAATAAGAAATACATAGGCCCCACACGGCCAATGACAACCAACTAACTGAAGACCATAGTTTGCATGCCTCTAAGAATAGAAAAAATGGTCGGGACAGGGCCCCGACCTACCCAAATTCTATATAAATAAAAGACTGTAATCTCTACAACCTGAAACTCCAAATGAAAGGAGCTAGCCAAACTACTGACTCTGAACAGTTGCTAATGGAGATCCTGAACTCTGTCTATCTAAACCTACAGGCAAGTAATGCAGCGCCCCATAGTTGGGCGTCAGTACAATGTGTACTGAATATGTAAGGCAGTAATAAAAAGCTGAACAGAATCTGTTAAACATTGAAAGTAAGTAGAAAGAAAGGGCAGAAGCATTAACCTGTAGGCTTTCTTATTCATAACCTGCACCTAGTAAAACACTACACGTATATGAGCTAAGACTGTACAATTACATATTCATAAGCTATGACTAGCAGGCAAGAATAAAACAAGAACCTAACTTGGCCCCCATAAGCCTGGAAGGTACAAACAACACAGAAATAACCTACTGGGGCCTCCATAAGCCTTTGTAAATACACTTCAATCTATATACCCCTATCTAGGTTCCTATGACTCTACTGATGCTATAGCCAACCTACCTGTCCCCTGGGTCTGCAACTGAACCCACTTGGCTCGTGTAGCTGTGTCTGAGTCCAGTGGACTCCTGTAACTCACCCTGGGCACCAGGCTCAACGAGGGTCAGTGATACTGATACTATATAAAATAATAGTCTAACCATGGAATGGACTGTAGTATGGCCCTTGGGCCTCTGCAAAGTCCCTTGGGACAACATCTAGCTCATTGGAGCAATTTATATAGCCCCTAGGCAATGACACAGCTAGTAACTTTGAAGCTGGTCAATGGAAGGCTATCTTAGGTGGGGTCAATCCCAACCAATATACTTCATCATAGTCTCAGCCTAGCCATTCAGAAGGCGTATTTGGATCTTTATGCCTAACGTGACTGCTACTCGCCTCCAGAATAATCTGTATAGCTGATAATAGGCGCACCCCGTGTGCCTATATCTGATTAGAGGATCCTAATAGTGATCATAATCTCTAACAGACTGGACCGAATAGGGCGAGATCTAGAGTGGCCTAATGATACTTTGAATGTCATACTAGGACAGTGGCAACTCATAAGCGAATCATAATGTTGCAAATGGTCAACTGTCTAATTCCTTTACTTAGGACAACTGTAGGGCTGCCACTTAATCAAACATGCTCTTGAGCAGTCAGCCCCTAACCTTCCTCAGGTGGTTTGCTATAATACCTAGACTGAAGGTAATACTGTGCTACTATGAATCTAGTCCCTAGGACACTAACTTAGTCTGTTCAGAATCCATATAACTTTTCTAGACGATCCCTAACCTTGTAGGTAGGTTTACTTGGTCCAAGCCACACGCTGCAACCTGTACATAAGCATCTTGTAAGAACAAGTTGGGGCATTGGCCCCGCATTCAATTATTGATAAGGTTCCCTCAGTAGGGTACCCACGGGTCTATCTAACTCGTGCAACTGGGATAATTTCCTGGGCAACCTGCATGACAAACACTAAGTAGACTGAAACTAACCATCACTGGCAGTAGCTAACAAGATGGCAGGCTGTCACTCATTTCACCGGGGCAACCCTAGTGCTGCTGACTTTAGGGTAGGACCATCCTATTCAAATTTTGGCCCTGGAGGTGTGAAGTTACATCAATGACCTCTAGGCGAGTTTTACTGTCTATACAGTCGTCAAACTAAAAGTTTTATCGCCCGTCTGCAGCTAATGTCGTCCAACTTACCAAATCAGGCTCAATAGCTAACCCTAAGCTTCTAAGGCCTTGGCATGATAACAAAACATCAAAATTATACTAACATAGTGAATAGAAGAACAAAGGGCATACTATGACGCTTCTAGTATGGGTCACACCTAACATACTCTTTCCCCACGAGGGATACTATAATCTATTCTCAATACGTTTTCTAGTAGCTAACCACAACTTAGGTAATCATAATCTACTGACAATAGCTAGTCACAACATACATATGATCATAATCTTCTGGCAGCATCTAGTTACAACATATAAAGTTGTTCTACATTCAGGAACATAGGTCGTATTATACAACAAGAATAACTTGTCGAAGAGGTAAGCCTTACATACCTCGAATGCTGACTTCGTTCACCAGAACAGTTTCCAACGTGGAGCCAGAAATTCTACTCACTTGCAGCCCTTACGCTGAGAGAATAAAGCTATTTCAATAGCTGGAGTTGGGACACAACAATATCTTTCGAAAGTAATATCAACTATAACTTAACTCTGTTTAACTCGGCCGAGAACCCACCATTTCTCAAGAGTTCAGAAGAAAGAAATGCTTACCCAATATCCGTGGCCGTTTAGTTTCGAGTAATTCTGACAACCTTTACTCGACGGGGTTCTAGTCCGTCGAATGAATTTCAAGAAATAACTCCACAGAGATGCTTCACCTAGGACTTGTTATCCCAGGTGAATTTGTGTTTGAATGGGGTTTGGTGGCGTAATTTGATGGAAAATGGATGAAAAATAGAGCGGAAATGTCGCAAGGCCATAATTTGACTTCTGGGAAATGTTTAATGAATGTGGACTTCATACTTGAAACATATATATGTATATATACATACACATATATATAGAGGCGGTGAGGGAGGTCCGTGGAGTGCCTCCATCACGCCGCTTTGCCGGCGATACGCCACCCAACACAGCGAGGCGGGGGGGGGGGGGGGGGGGAGGGGGGGAGGGGGCTCCACAACGCAGAGCCCATAGCGGCTTGCTTCCGACCCTCTTCCACCTTCTAGCTCGGCACCTTGCTCGTGCGTTCATCTCTCGAATCTTTCCTCGTGTGCATCTTACTCCAAAACACTCAACGTACGTACGAATGCATCAGTTAAACGATAGGAACTTAGGGGGTATAATATCATCCCCCTCTTAGGAACATTCATCCTCGAATGTAATCTTTAGGCTTAAAGGACTCAACTCTTTTAACTGATGCCAAAAAAATTTCGGCAGAGTCTTCTCTGTATAATGATGTGCCATGATTTTGTGACACTTTCGATGCTTAAAACTAAAGAAATATGCAAATTTCGGGTATATTTCAGTAGATATAATGTGTTTGTGTTAAGTGTTGTAGGAAAACAGGTTCGGAACATGAAATGGGCAAAGTAAGGCATAAAAGGACTGAAATAGAGGCTGCTTGTCAAGTCATGAGTCATTGTCACAGTGCACGACTCGTTGTTGAGGTCGTGGGATAAGATTGATTTATGAAGCTGAGAAATAGTGCACTTCACGGGTTGAAGGCACGACTCGTTACAGCTGGTAACGAGTCGTGAAGACTAGGAGAAGGACTCTTGAAGAAACATCTAGTGAAGGTAACAAAAGACATTATGAGTTGTTGGATGATTGCACGACTCGTTGTGAGATCACTGGAGTGAATCGTAGGGTGCACTGTATATTTGAAGAAGCAAGACCACGAGAGGCCTAACGACTCGTGCCTGGACCCGACGAGTCATTAGGTGACCTATTTCCATGACTGGGCCTCTTGTAGATATGGAGATTGGACAGCTGAAATTCCAATTGAACAATGAGGAAGTGACATTCGATGTATGCATATCGATGAAGCAGCCAAATGACATGAGGGTGATCTCAGTAATTGATGTTGTTGAACCTGAGTTCCCAATTATGCCTATGGAGGAGTTATTGATTGTTGATGACTTAGCAGCAGTTTTGATGGATGTTGGTGCTGAGGAGATCCATGGAGGTGAGAAGATTCTTAATGCACTTGATGACATGGGGTCATACACTTATGCTCCAAAGAAGATTGATCTTGACCTGAAGAATCGGGTTATCCCACCAACCAAGCCATCAATTGAGGAGCCTCTGGTATTGAAGCTCAAAGCACTCCCATCTCACTTACGGTATGTATTTTTGGGAACCGGTAACACTTTACCGGTCATTGTTGCACCCGACTTGGAGAAATGGCAAGTGGAGGATTTGGTCTCCATTTTGAAGAGATATAAAAAAGTCATTGGGTGGACCATTGCAGACATTATTAGAATCCTAGTCGGTATTTGCACTCACAAGATCCAGCTAGAGCCTAATTGTACTCCGAGCATTGAGCATTAGCATAGGTTGAATCCACCTATGCAAGAGGTGGTAAAGTAGGAAATCATCAAGTGGTTGGATGCGAGTGTGGTTTATCCTATTGCTAACAGCAAATGGGTGAGCCTAGTTCAGTGTGTACCGAAAAAGGGAGGAATCACGATGGTCTCAAATGCCAACAATGAGCTCATTCCATTAAGACCAGTCACCGGTTGGAGTTATGCATGGACTACGGGAAGTTGAACCGTTGGACACAGATCAATTTCCTATGCCATTCATGGACCAAATGTTAGACCGACTTGTAGGCAGAGGATGGTATTATTTCCTTGATGGTTATTCGGGGTACAATCAGATTTCTATAGCCCCCGAAGACCAATAGAAGACTATGTTCACTTGTCGATATGGTACATTTGCATTTAAGAGGATGGCGTTCGGGTTATGTAATGCGCTCGCTACTTTTCATCGTTGCATGACGTCCATATTTTTGGACATAGTGTAAGACATCATTGAAGTTTTTATGGATGACTTTTCAATGGTGGGTGATTCATTCGAAGATTGTTTGGCTCATTTGAGCAAGGTGTTGTAGAGATGTGAAGAGACCAACTTTGTACTTAACTGGGAAAAGTGTCATTTCATGATCAAAAAGGTATAGTGCTAGGCCACAAGATTTCTGGTAAGGGTATTAAGGTGGATCGGGCCAAGATCGAGGTAATTTCTGGTCTACCACCTCCAATTTCTGTTAAAGGTGTTCGAAGCTTTTTGGGTCATGTAGGGTTTTGCAGAAGATTCATCAAGGAATTCTCCAAAATTGCACATCCTTTGTGTAAACTGCTTGAGAAGGAGGTGAAGTTTGTTTTTGATGAGGCATGTCTGAAGGCGTTTGAATGCCTGAAAGAGAGATTGACCACTGCCCCAATAATAGTAGCATCAGACTAGTCTTTACCATTTGAGATTATGTGTGATGCTAGCGGAGTGGACTTAGGAGTTGTGTTGGGTTAGAGGCGTGAAAAGATTTTCCATCCTATTTATTACGCTAGCAAGGCTCTTAATGCAGCTCGAAAAAATTACACCGTGACAGAACAAGAGTTGTAGGTTGTAGATTTTGCACTTGAGAAGTTTCAAGCATACTCACTTGGAACTAAGGTGATAGTCCATACAAACCATGCAACTTTGAGATATCTAATGGAAAAGAAGGATGCCAAGCCAAAGTTGATTCAATGTGTTCTACTGCTACAAGAGTTCGAGTTCGAGGTAAAAGATAGAAAAGGGACTGAAAACCAGGTGGCAGATCACTTATCGAGATTGGAACCTGATGCAGCACTTCGAGATGAGCATGACATAGATGATGCATTCCCAGATGATCAGGTTTTAGCTGCCTCACAAGATCTCATCCCATGGTTTGCAGACTTTTCTAATTATCTGGTGAGTGATGTTATACCGGAGAACTTACCTTTTCACCAACGAAAGAAGTTCATATCTGATGTGTGGAAGTTTTTCTGGGATGAGCCCTTTTTATTTCGCATATGTGCTGATGGGGTTATTCGGAGATGCGTGCATGAGGTAGAGATGTTGAGCATATTGGAGGCATGCCAATCATCCCCTATTGGGGTCACCACAGCGGGATTTACACAGCCTACAAAATTCTGCAATGTGGGTACTATTGGCCGACCATTCACCAGGATGCGCATGATTTTGCAAATGCATGTGATGCATGTCAAAGGCGAGGAGGCATGAGCTTCCTCTTACTCCCATCCTGGTCATTGAGCGATTTGATATGTGGGGCATTGATTTCATGGGCCCATTTGTGAGCTCAAATGGGATGAAGTACATACTTGTTGCTGTTGACTATGTTTCTAAATGGGTCAAGGTAGTTGCGCTTCCAAATAATGAAGGGAAGACCGTCACAACATTCTTGAAGCGGAATATATTCGCTAGATTTGGGACTCCCAGAGCCATCATTAGTGATGGGGGTTCGCAGTTCTGTAACTAGTTGTTTCACACTTTATTGAAAAAATATGGGGTAAAACATAGGGTGGCAACATCCTATCATCCGCAGTCTAGTGGGCAGGTTGAAGTCACAAACCAGGAGATAAAGACCATCTTGGCGAAGACTGTGAATGCAAATCGGGCAGATTGGGCAAGGAAGCTAGATGATTCTTTATGGGCTTATCAAACCACATTCAATACTCCTATATCTATGTCTCCATATCAACTTTTGCATAGAAAAGCATGTCATCTTCCAGTTGAACTTGAGCACAAAGCAATATGGGCGCTCAAGAAGTTGAATTTGTACTGGAATGAAGCTGTGAACTTGAGCTTGATTAGTTAAATGAGCTTGATGAATTTCATTTGAAAGCCTATTAGAGTTCTAAAATTTACAAACTAAGAATGAAAATTCAGCATGACCAGAAGATTGAGAAGAGAGAATCCGGTCCGGGTGATATGGTGCTACTATTCAATTCTAGACTTTGTTCGTTTCCTGGCAAGTTGAAGTCTAAATGGCCGGGACCTTTTCGAGTGCTCCAAGTATTCTCCCATGGGGAAATCGAACTAGAAAACCATGTAGGAAAGAAATTTAAAGTGAATGGCCAGCAGGTGAAAGCTTATTTGGGAAAAAGTGAAGAAATCAAATTGGTAGATCTTTGGACCCTGAGTGAAATCTGAGTAACTTGGGGAAATTGCGTCGTGCCGCAACGTTAAATCAGGCGCTGCATGGGAGGAAACCCATGGAGGCATTTTGGTGAAGTCTGAGCAATCAAATTACTTGTGTCATGCCGCAACATTAAATCAAGCGTTTCTTGGGAGGCAACCCAAGTTGTAATTGTAAGAAATATGTAGTGTTTACGTTTGTTGATGTGTGCAGGTGATTAAGATGGAAAATTTGAAGTTGGAAACAAAACAATGAATTTCAGTTCTGGTGCAAAATATCACAGAACAAGTCATCGTTTGACCTGACGACTCGCTAAGTCCTTTCGTGAAGACTGATGCAGAAAACAAGAGAACAACGGTCGATCAAACAACTCGTCGCAAGTGACAACGAGTCATAGGGTCTTCTATCGAGTACACTGTCTTGATATTGTAGAAAAGTTATAAAATGCACCAATGAGGGACAAAATGAATCTTTGGGTGGCCCAATGATTCGTCAAGTGATCTATTGAGACCACCAGAAGGGCCAACAAAGTCAGGGCCTACGACTCATGTCGCGAGTCGTTGGGTTTTACCACAAGTCATTCATTGAGTCGTTTGGTCCCAGGTAAGATTCAACCCAAACCACTACTTAAAAATTCAAAACGAATCATTTTACCACTTGACGAGCCTTTACGTGGGTCGTGGAGATTTAATGCTAAATAAACCCCGACCCAACCCACGTTTAAATAGGGCACATATTTGATTTCAAACGGAAAAAACACCGAATTTTTCACTTAAAACCATCATCCATTAAAACCTATCCTACTCTAACTTAAAAATTTCCCTCTTCTTCTCCGCCCAACCATCCACTCACTAAAAATTCTTCGAATTGCACTCACAACACTCACGCTCACATGGGCACTCTACTCTCTGCTCAACATCCGGTGTTTATTCTTCAGAAATTAATTGTGAGTATCTTTATGTTTAGAATAGATTATTGTTGACCCATGCTTTTTTGAACTTTCAAATGCCTGATAGATGTTGTACATTTCTTGATTGTAGCTTCAATTTGATAGTAAACCCTAGGTGGTAGGCAATAGCGAAATCATTATTTAACTTAAATATAGTGATATAAGAACTGTGTTGTTTTGTGTTTGTGGGATTGAAAAATAGCAAGTGTAATGTAAGATGAGGGTGGGTTACCTGAAACTCTTGAGCATGAGCCACATAACGAGTCGTGGTATCATCTCATGACTCGTTATGTAGCTTGTCCTGAGTGGAAAAAGTAGATTTACACAATGTACGTCACGACTGGTCTAATGAGTCGTTGCCATAGGTAACGACTCATCATGACCAGTCAATAGGTTCCCTGGTTCAGTTTAGGAAATTATGACCTGCAGACTACGAGTAACATCATAAGTCATGGCCAGTGGAAATGACTCGTTATGTCCCTCATCTAGTCTGCAGGAACACAGTTAAAGCTGTTTTTTATTTCATCCCATCTTATATACTAACGGTTATTCCACAGGTACAATGGCACCCAAGGGAACTCCAAAAAAGGGTTCGGTCAAGAAACAAGTGTCGGAGAGAAATCAGCCCTTATATCGCAGATTCAGGGACGAGCCCTCATCTTTCGAAGAGTCGAGTGGCTCGGTGGAAGAGTATGAGGTTTTCGAGCAGCAGCTCGAGAGGAGATCGACCAGGACTAGGACACAACACCCTAGCAATCCAACATCCCTAGTCGCATCCCCTACCTCACTTGCAAGAAACCCACCGGGCCGAGCCAAAGAGAATGTTTGGGCCACAGTCCCGATTGCCCCCGAGGGCACCATAGCTGTAGCAGATGCAGAGGGGGCTGAATAGGGGAGCACAAAAAATGAGCTGACTGAGACCTCACAGAAATCCACTAAGCAACCACAGATGGTGAGGAGATGGTGTGTACATGGCATGAGAGATATCTACAACAGGGATATTAAGCCTACTGATAAAGGCCACCCAAAAAGGAGTATCTATGAGGAGCCTCGACTGGTCACCACAGGGCTCCAGGACCTTCCCGAGCTGAAAGCGTTGTTAGAAAAATATAGATTCTAGTGGTTGACTAAACCTTCAGGATCTATATCTCATTCCTGGTCCGAGAATTTTATGCAGCCTATGCAGCTACGCTAAAGAGTATGGCCTTATGAAGCCAAGATTGGAAGAAGAAGCCTACCTTGCATCAGGTGTTGGTTCGGGAGACACTTGTTGACATCTTAGAGAGGACCATCTCCAGACTGCTCTATGGTTCGAACTATTAGGCCCCAATGAATACAGCCGAGTTTAATCATAGATTGTTAGAGCTCAACAAAGTCAAGATCAAGAAATTGAACAGTGAAGAGCGAATCAGGCAGTACACTTGGCTTTCGCGCATCATCGCTACAAGGGGACCTTTGGTGGAGTGGTTACATGGCATAGAGTCTCAAATAAAGAAGGCCACACTCAATTTTTAGGAAAAATTTTGGTGGTCCTTGGTCCAACACAGGATGCTCCCAACCAGAAACAATAATGTTCTATCGGATTAGTAGCAAGCATCATGGAGAGGTACGCCATTAACTTCCTGAGGTACATTGCTGAGAAAATTCCAGAGCGAGTAGTTGTAGACAGTACCACTATCCCATTTCCATGCCTCATTGATCGAATCTGTCAGGAGTCAAAGGTGCTAGAGTTTCCGTCGGTTGATCAGAGAGTAGTGGTACATAAGATTACTGATATCGGGTTGATCATAGATGAGATAAACCCAGTATCGAGGGCGAGGAGTCAGTCCACCGCATCCACTGGTGCGACTATATTGGCAAAGGCATATAGCAACGGTATGCAGACTAATGCTGCACAGTTTTTTGATTTGGCACCAGAGCTCACAGAGGATAGAGAGACCGGTAGCCAGCCTGAGGCTACAGATGCAGTCGATACCTCCACACCTACTGATGTTCCAGAATCATCATCCACAGCAGTAGCACTTAGACCACCTGTTGCTCCTTTACATGCCCCTACAGCCTGCCTAGCTACAATTTCTCAAGAGTTTCTGGTTGACATGGCTAGGCGCTGGCCAAGGCCAAAAAGCATCAGGTACACATGGCTCTACAGGTTAAAGACTTAATGGAGAAGGTAAAGCCATGGGTGTCTAAGGATTTGGATACGCTATCTAGTTCTATGTCTGGCTGATTAGATGCCTTTGAGAGGTGTATGGATGAGCGTCTTGCTCAGTTACAGGGGCCCGAGCTTACTAGATGGTATGCAGAGCTAGTAGCACTTCGAGTTGAGGTATGGGATTTGGCTGCATGACAGGTAGCTGTGGTACCTCCACCTCTGCTTCCAGTGATCAATGCTGACAGTGAAGAAAAGCTACCACCGATAGCCAATTTTATCACTGAGGAGCCGGTGGAGCAGGATAAGGGTAAGAGGCCACTTGCGGAGGCCAGTTTTGAGGAGGATGCTTCTCTGCTTCGTACATAGAAATGAGAGCGGAGAGATATAGAGACAGTGCTGCAATTATCTAGAGAAGAGGCTCAACAGATAGTCGAAATTGAGGTAGCGAGAGCTCATGGAGAAGGTACGAGCTCCTTAGGTTCTGAAAATGCACAGGTTCAGCCCGGTAACACTGGAGATGACCAGGCCGCAGACACCTAGGTTGCACAGGTATGTTCCCTATTTTCTTGTTTTTTATTTTTTATATATGCATCGAGGACGACACATGCTTTTCTTGATGGGGGTGGGGAAGGATACCTATGTGGTTTTGTTGAACATAACCTGAGGGTTTTTCTTGTTGGATATCTTTTTCCTCGGATGTTCCTTATCTAGTAGAACCAACATATTTAGGTTTTTGTATCTATTTTGTGTCAGTCAAAAGAAAAGTAGGTAAACTAAAGGCAGTTAATAGCATAGAATTTTACATGATACCCCTTAAATTTTTGTTATGTATGTGTGTTAGAGGACAAGTATAACCTTTGTGAATCTTTGCATGGCATTAATACTGTGAACATGTTTACCATTGTGTGAATATACCTGAACTAGTTGTTAGTAGAAGTGATGATGTTGGCATGTGCATTGTGTGAATAAGGTTCAATAGTTGAATTCTGTTGTGTGTGTCAATCTAGAACTTGCTTGTTCAGTTATACTGAGGTAGAAGATGGGAAACTAGGAAATGATCATAGGACCTTTTTTATTAATGATCCCACTTTAGCCTTAAAAGATCTACCAAAAGAAAATAAATATCCCTTAATCCAAATTTTGAGCTTAAATTGACCATTCTTTTTGTTAACCCAAATTCACCTTCCTACTTTGATTAAAAATGAACCTGTGTTGGCCCTGGTCCCTCCTTGGACATTGTGAACCTCAACTCAGGAAAATTGTCTAATTTGAGGATAGCTATTATAGGGTAACTAAGAAGAGTAGAGTGGAATGAAATTGGGTAATGAAAATGAAAGAGTTGGTGCGGTGTGCGTAATGAAAGAAAAGAAAGAAACAAAAATGTTGTTAAAGTGAAAAAGAGCAAGAAAAGAAAATAAAAGAAAAATGTTAAAGCAATGAATGCTTGAAAGAAGAAGAACCGCACTCGTAGTTGCAAATAAAAATAAAAGAAGAAGCAAGTAAAGGAAAAAGGGAGAAAATATGCAAAAAAAAAAAGGTTAAAAGTGGAGTCAAGAAGTGTGTAGTGTCAAGGAAGGTTAAGCTACTATTCCCATATGTACCATACCCAAACCCGAGCCTACATTACAAGCTAAAAAAGTCCTATAGTGATCCTAGTTAACCGTCTGAAATCAAGGTATTGAAAGAAAAGGAAAGCTTATGGTATTGTATGTGCACAGTTAGAAGTTCTTTGTGTGAGAGAGTGCTTTTACCTAGTCCCAATAGAAATATATTGTTAGGATCATAAACATATTGTGTGAGTATGGGAATTCTTTGTGGTGAGCGCATTTGGTCAACAAAATTGTCTGCAAATTGTCTGGGTCGGTGTGCTAGAATTCTGTGCATGGTTGCAACTGACAGTATATTTTCATGTTTTGATTCCTCTGTGTTATGGTTGAAAATTTCACATATGCGTTATGATTCGGTTTTGTAATGTAAGGGAGGGGTTAGAAAATTTGGTTTGATTTAGAGAAGTGAATGTCATGGGTTGCCTAGAGTTCTTTTGATTGAAGCATCGAAATGGTTTTCTTTTTTTGTTTGTTTTTGCCTGAGGACATGCAAAAGTTCTAAGTTGAGGGTGTTGATGTGCCATGATTTTACAGCACTTTCGATGCTTAAAACTAAGGAAATATGCAAATTCTAGGTATGTTTAAGTAGATATAATGTGTTTGTGTTAAGTGTTATAGGAAAACAAGTTCGGAACATGAAATAGGCAAAGTAAGGCATAAAAGGACTAAAATGGAGGCTGCTAGTCAAGTCACTAGTCGTTTTCATTGTGCATGACTCGTTGTTGAGGTTGTGGGATAAGATTGATTTATGAAGCTGAAAAATAGTGCACTTCAAGGGTTGAAGGAACGACTCGTTACAGCTGGTAACGAGTCGTGAAGCCAGTCGTGAAGACTGGGAGGAGGATTCTTGAAGAAACATCTAGTGAAGGTAACAGAAAACATCACGAGTTGTTGGCTGACTGCACGACTCGGTGTGAGATCAATGGAGTGAATCGTAGGGTGCACTGGATATTTGAAGAAGCAATACCACGAGAGGCCTAACGACTTGTGCCCGGACACGATGAGTCATTAGGTGACCTGTTGCCACGACTGGGCCAAATTCTGAGGACGACTACTTTTCACTGATCACGACTCGTTAGGGGACCTAATGAGTCGTTACTTAGCCCGTGACCACTAATGACTTGAGTTTCGATTTAGTTAGAAAAAGGTTTATTTGGAACTATAAATACATTATTTAGGTTTATTTTTGAAGTACAATTTATTAGTATTATTTTCACATAGATTTTAGTGTTGTGTAAGATTATTCTTGGTTCAAGAAACAAAGTTTGCAATTTGGTTCTTGATTTTGAGGATCAAAGCAACATTGACGTTTATTCATCGGTTTCAGAATTTTATTCAATTCAAGAGGTTTTCGTCTACAAATTTTTCTAAGTTGCAATTATGATTTATTCTTTATTTTGTGATTGTGATCATACAAGAATGAGTAGCTAAACCTATATCTAGGGTTTTGAGAATCATGATGAATTAACATACGTAGGTAAAAATACTTAATGATCCTTGAACGGAATTTATGCATGTATTGTTTCTCTCTTTGTTTTAATTGATTCTTAACGATTGCAAACGTTACATATTGCCTTATTCTTACTTACCGGACCAAGGGGGTAGTGAATGGGAAAAAGGGTTTAACAACGGAGATTTGAGGCTATCATCCCTCATCTAATAGCTTGACCTTGTTCGGAAATAGCTAATCCGATATTAATGGTAAGGATTAGTTAAGCATACACCCGTAGACGGACCAAGTTGCATGGTAATAATCATCTAGATAGGGGACCAACCATTTAGGTGAATTTAACTTACCAATATTGCATGTCAAACACCGGAATAGATCACTAGTATAAAACCTTGTGGTTATGAAGTCATGGGAAACACAATCCTAGTCACCTTGTTTATTGAATACAACCAAAATTGACGTAATCATCTATTAGTTTTTACTCTTGTTTATTATTTTATTTTTCAAAACTTCCCCCTTAGTAAATAAGCAAGCCGATAGTATTAGCTAAACACATTAACCAAAGTTCTTGTCATATTCCTCGTGGGGTTCGACCCCAACCCTGGTTGGGTTCTATATTTGGCATCGACCGCCTATATCTATTTTACGAGGTGTAAATTTGGCGATATCATATAATGGGCTATCCGAAAACCTGAAATGCAGAAAGGTCCGACACAGGCATCTTACAGGACGCTACTTGAAACTGAAACATAATTATGTCACCTATATGTAAACAACTACAACAAAGTCAACTGTATAACGTCTGAAACTATCTTTCCTTCACTTAAATTATCTGAGTCTGTATACCATCATCGTAGAGCTCAAAAAAACTGAAATTATCCACACTTCACGTCATTTGTAGTTTTCCAATTCCTTTCTTCTATATATCTGTCCCCCCATGATATCCTAATAAGCTACAACTTGGTTCTCAAGATGTCTCCTATAACTATTGGAGTCTCTCTGTGGAACAATGCCTCTGTACCTTGAGTATCCCCATTTAGATTAATCTAAAACAAGGTCTTCTACGCACTTGCATAGTGTGATGAATAGATCCTAGCCCCGAAGGCAACTTTATCTTATAGGCCATTCGGCCGATCTTCCAGAGGGTCCGGTAAAGCTTAATGAATCTAGGGATGGACTTGCCCTTCTTATCAGATCTCATAACACCCTTTATTGGCGAAGTTTTCATGAATACCTAGTTGTTGCTTCAATTCGTGCTCCCTAGGCCATACATTAGGGTAGGACTTTTGATAATCCTTGGCTGCCGGTACATCCTTCTCGATAAGCTGAACTTCCTGCGTCTGGCTGATATATTAGTATGCCCGGTTCACTTATCCCTAATTTATCTAATTTAGGTCATCATTTAGGGGGCCTCCATTTCAACCTATAATAGACCTCTAGTGGCTGAGTTTTGTGCTCTTCTTATCTATTTTCTTGGGAATGAGAAACCGTACTTAAGATAACATATTCCCCAATATGTTTTAACAGCTTCCCAGAACCTAGCTGGCAATTGTGCCTCTCTTCCAGAGTTTATTAGACACTGGGGCTCTACGTAGCAGGACTACTTCTTAAACACTTAACTCGGCATAAGCTTTAGTTGAAACATAATTCCATCCGTTGAGACATGTGTTGATCTCGTTAGCCTTTTTATACTTAACTCAATAAGGTCAATTTACATCTGGTACGAGGTAACCCTATAACTATATTCATGTTGACTACTCTCCACTCCCATGTAGGCACAGCTATCTACTGAATTAGTCTGCTCGGTTCCTGCTATCCAGCCTTCTCTGGCTGGTCATTGGAGCTCTACACTACAACTCAACAAGACCTTCCTCCTTCCCCTGCTATTCGTAGGCCCTTTTACAACTTGATGTATTTTCATTCAACTCTTGGTGCAGGGGGACTAATATACCTTACTGTAATCCACTAACGAAGTTCTTCCACATTTGGAACGCAGAGTCTATCTCTGGGTCTCATGACTCCGCACTCTATTACCTTAAAGGCTGATGACTCTCTGCTGGACCTTGTCTTTATGTTGTACTATGTTAGAGTCTCCGTACAGTCACTCCTTTACCTCCAAAACTAGTGGTAATATTATGGTACCCTAGGTTACAACCTCACTATCTCTTAAATGTCAACCCGATGCTTATTTCTCGACATTCAGTGGTGGTCCCATGCTCTATCAACCTACCTCAACCTAGAGGTGATTCTGTTTTCCTCCAGAGTTAGATACTCGTGCCCTTCCCCTTGCTTCCACAGGCTGAAATCTGGGGTTCGTACCTTCTACCTCAAACTGTCAAAGATATTACTGACCAAGTTTGTTGACCTATCGTTCTGACCCGCACTCGGGTCAATTCGTTCATATGATCTATCTTTCCTTTGACATAACCAATTAGGGCCATGGCCATTATTCTGCAGGTATATTCTATCGTCATTAGCATACTGCGGCAGAATTGGCCTATTCTAACCTGAGCTTTACTATTCTGAGGATTTATCGCTTATGGATTCTCACACATACTCGAGTGCTACTGTCAATCTTATCTACCCTCCTAATTTACTACCATGAGGGTTTAAGTAACTTTGTAAACACTAAGGGTCTCCACCACTTTATAATCCTTCTCGGGATCAACAATTCTAACCCTCTTTTACCATTTATTCAGGGCAACATGACTTTGATACTCACGCTTTCTGTTGTACTAAAGGAACAAGCTAGGGAGTGAGAAATGACCATATCATTCTATAATGGGGTTAAGGCATGAAATTCAACTATTCTAAATGTTGGAGGTACAACCCTCGCAAAATCCTTCGCGTATTTCCAGCAGTCCAACGTTAACTATTGTCCCTGCCTAATTCTTGAATGTTTTCTAAGTGAGCTAACTTATATATATACACACACACACACACTATACTCCTGACCTCCTATTCCAAGGCTGAAGAAGGGACTGAAGACGATGTTGACATGTCTATTAGCTTATGCGATTCTTGCTGCCCCGGGAGGATGCCGGGGGATTTAAAAGACATCTGCTCCCGCCTTCAGGCTGATTTTCTCCCAATTGTGGCCCCTCGTTGGTACCTTTTCCTTCTTTTGCAGCTCACTCGCGGCTGGCTGGAGTCTATCTTATATCAAATATTAATCCAGACAGACATAACAATCAAAACTTAGGGGTTCAACCCTACACAACTTAGATTTATAGCACGATCTGAAAAGAAAGAGGGGTAACCATACATTATGCCTCGTAGCCTCCTATTTATATAATGTGGTGCACAACACATTTATAAACAAGACTCTACTAGACACGGCTTGTAGATTCCCTAGGATATGACCTGCTCTAATACTAAGCTTGTCACGCCCCATCTTGGGAGGCATGACTGGCACCTAATGCCATACTAGAATCTAGGCTGACCTAGCTGGGCATAGGCACCTCTAGTGCCTACTAGCTAATCAAAATCAAGAAAACAAACTACTACTCGGGTGTAAACACAGCCTCGGGCCGACAAGGCCACGCAGCACCTATAAAAGGTAATAGCTAACCCAGCCAACCTAACTTAATAGGGATCCTATGTCGACAAGACCACCATGCTTTCTAGTTATACCAAGAATGAAAACAGACAGCAAACTAGGCCCCATATGGCCAACACATAGAATAAGAAATGCATAGGCCCCACACGGCCAATAACAATCAACTAACTAAAGACCGTAGTCTGCAAGCCTCTAAGAATAGAAATAATGGTCAGGACAGGGTCACGGCCTGCCCAAATGCTAAATAAATAAAAGACTGTAATCTCTGCAACCTGGCAACTCTGAATGAAAGGAGCTGGTCAAACTGCTAACTCTGAATAGCTGCTAATGGAGATGTATGTCCAAACCTGCAGGCAAGTAATGCAAAGCCCCATAGTTGGGCGTCAGTAAAATGTGTATCGAATATGTAAGGCAGTAATAAAAAGTTGAATAGAAGCTATTAAAGACTGAAAGTAAGTAGAAAGAAGGGGCAGCAGCATTAACCTGTAAGCTTTCTTATTCATAACCTGCACCTAGCAAAACACTACACATACATGAGTTAAGACTGTACAATCACATATTCATAAGCTATGACTAGAAGTCAGGAATACAACAAGAACCTAACCTGGCCCCTATAAGCCTGGAAGGTACAAGCAACACATAAATAACCTACTAGTGCCCCCATAAACACTGGTAAATACACTTCAATCTATATACCCCTATCCAGGTTCTTGTGACTCTAATGGTGCTATAGCCAACATACCTGTCCCCTGGGTGTGCAACTAAACCCGCTTGGCTCCTGTAGCTTTATCTGAGCCCGGTGGACTTCTGCAACTACACCCTGGGTACCAGGCTCAACAAGGGTCAGTAATACTGATACAATATAAAATAATAGTTCAGCCATGGAATGGACTATAGTATGTCCCTTGGGTCTCTACATAGTCCCTTGGGACAACATTTGGCTCCTTGGAGCAATCTATATATCCCCGTAGGCAACGACACAGCTAGTAAGTCTGAGGCTGGTCAACGAAAGGCTATCCTAGATGGTGTCAATTCCAACCAATATACACATCATAGTCTTAGGCTAGCCACTCAGAAGGCGTATCTGGCTCTTAAGGCCTAACGCAACTGCTACTCGCCCCCAGAATAATCTGCATAGTTGCTAATAGACACATCCCGTGTGCCTATATCTGATCAGAGGATCCTGATAGTGATCATAATCTCTAATGGTCTGGACCAAATAGGGAGAGATCTAGAGTGGCCTAACGAAACTCTAAATGTCATGCTAGGACAGTGGTAGCTCATAAGAGAATCGTAATGTCAGAACAGTCAACTGTCTAATTCCATTACTTAGGACAACTGTAGGACTGCCACTTAATCGGACATGCTCTTGAGCAGTCAGCCACTAACCTTCCTCAGGCGGTCTTCTATAATTCCTAGCCTAAAGGTAATACTGTACTACTATGATTCTAGTCCCTAGGACATTAACTTGGTCTATTCAGACTCCATATAACTTCTCTAGGAAATCCCTAACCTCATAGGCAAGTTTACTTGGTCCTAGCCACACGCGACAATCTGTTGTTGACACTCAATTTTGACCTCCTTATGCACCGTCGAAGCTGCTTATTTATATATATACATATTTTTAAAATTACCTTTTTAACCTTATTTAAATTCATTCATAATATTCTAGCATTAATTGACATACATATTTGAATTTTGCATAATTATTTTAAATTATAAAATATTTTGTTACATTAATTTATAGTATTGTATATAATTACGTTATATATAATATATTGTACATACATTTTTTTTAATTAAACAAGATCTTTTTTACAAATTATAATTTACTTAGCTTTATAAATTTTTTATATGTAACTTCACAATAATAATTATTATTATTATATTATTTTATTGTAAATTAAATTATTGTGTTACTTATTTTTTAAATTATTTGCAAGTGTAGTGTTTTATTGATTTAATAGCAGCCAATTCAATTTTCCTCCAATTTATTTAAAATCTAGCCACTTTCTATTCAATTCATACCAATTTTAGCCATTTTCTATTCAATTTATGCCTATTCTAGCCTACTTAAATCACCTTGGCCCTATTTTAAACCCAATCCAATTAATCCTACCCATTTACCAAATCCGGTTAACCCAGCTATGACCTGCAATCCGACCCATGTATGACTTTTAATCTTAATCATTCATCTCACATAATCCTATGGTCAAGATTAAACTGTCATATAATTGACTTATTCTTTCCTTCTTTTTAAATATTTATGATTTTGGAAAAAAGAGATTATCCTTTAAAGATATTGATTTGATTTCATAAATTAAGGAAATAATCTCTTGGCTGATTCTAGGGATTATTTTCGTCCTCTTTACTATCTAATTGATAAGTTGTCTTCTCTACTATATAAGGATGTTCCTTCTTCGAACATTCTGACTCTCGGATCATAAAAGTTTGTCCTCTTTCATATCATATTCTTATTCAAGTTTTATTGAAGTTTTTTTTTTAAAAAAATTCTACTCTCATTTGGCATTTTGTGGAAAATTAACAGGTTTGTCATATTCTTACGAAGATAGTTTCACTCTATAATGCATATTTAGAATTATGAGACCGCCTTATTACCTGTATATACCTATATATGCGTTTGTATGTGCATTTTATATAAACAGGACTTTAGCTCACATATCCAAAATGCGTTGAAGAGTCGCCCGGGGCAAGAGGGATTACGCAACTTTCTTTAATTTAGTATTATTTTTTTGTTGTGTTGTATTTTTTATCTTATTTTTCTTCAATTTTGCTGTAAATTGTAATAACTCATAATAGTGAAAAGGGGATTGTTTAAGGGGTTGGGGATTATGTGCTAGTTGTTTTAACTTTGTTTTTTAAAGTTTCTTATAAGTTCTCATTACTATTTATTTATTTTAAGTGAAAAGTTATTTTTTTTTCTTCTCTATTTGAATTAGGCAACGTGTTTCATAATTAAATAACACTATCCCTTAACATATAGTTATTGGAAAAGTAGAAAAAATTATGAGGTCTAATTTCGAATCTTTGAAACTAAGACAACCCGTTCCTCGGCAATAACACCAACCCAAGTTTTCAAAGTATTAATGTGTATTTATATGTAAATATCTTGTGTGCTCATTTTTGCTTATAGAATATAATATTACTATTGTTATTGTTGTTGTTGTTGCTTTGTTGTTGTTGTTGTTATTTTTATTATTATTCTTATTCTTCTTCTTCTTCTTCTTCTTCTTCTTCTTCTTCTTCTTCTTCTACTGAGCCCGTGTTAGCCGTGTGGAAGGCATTGTTAGGGCGTTAAGGGGTGAGTTTAGGCTCTTATCACTTTCCTGGCTTGCAGCAACTTGTAAAAGGACCTCTAAATTGTAAAGGTTCCTGGGGAGTCACCGAAGCGATCCTGCCTCGGTTAATGGTATCAGAGCCATGTTATTGAATGTTATAGGTGTTATTAGTCCAGCACTTCTTTTTAATGAATATTATTAAAAAGCATTCTACTGTTAAAAACAATAGAAAAGATGAGTATGATATGCCTCAAAATTTAGATCTCCTTAATAAATGGACAATTCCTAAAGTTCAACCCAGATTAATATATCAGATGGGTACTTTTGAAAAACTTGGTTTTAAACAAATTATTAAAACAACAGAAGAAACAATTACTGTTGATTCTGATCATGGAACTTTTCGTTTATTAAATGAAAGTGATTTTGCCCCTTATAGGGAAAATTATAGATTTATGCATATTGGTTTGATACAAGTTGCTTTTAAGCCCCTTACTTTAAGAGGCTTGCCAGAGAGTTTCATAGCAGCTCTTAGAGATGGTAGAAATAAAAATCGGAAAAAGTCTCTTATAGGGACTGTTCAGACCAGTTTGGCCTATGGTCCTGTTTACTTTAATGCTTATCCTAATTTGCAAATTTCCTTGAACGATGAAAATTCTTTAGATACTTTAATATTAAGTATTAAGTTACATGGTTATGATTATATGCCTGGTACAGAAGTTATATGTATCTGCTATCGTATTTATTACAAACCTTTATATACTTTAAATCCTATGTGTAAAATAATGGATTTCAAAAATGAAACTATTTTAATTGAAACTAACTTTAGTAGGTCTAAGATTATAACTAGAAGACCTATAAAGTGGGATGAAATTAATTTTTCAAAAGAATGGGTAATTGAAGAAGCAGCCCCGCCTAGAAATAATATTTCTTCGGATATTTCTGAAATTGAACAGACGTCAGATGGAACGGTAAAAATTCGTTTTCATAATAATATGCTTCTGAAATCTGTTGATGATATGACACTACCTTCAAAAATGATTAGATCTAGTTCTTATATGCCTAGATGTAATTCTTTTTATACTTCTACAGCTGATTATATTGTAGATCTACCATCTAGAGCATCAACTTCTCTGATTAGGGAAGAAGATACTTCAAGATCTGATAGATCTGATTTTCAGAAAAATGATCATGTTGATAATATCAAAATTAAAAATCATATAGTAACTCTTGATATGGAGCCTACTCCTTCTGATATGGATTTTCCAACTGGTTTATATGGATCAAAAGACTAAACTTGATTTTTCACCAGGATCTCCAATAAGGAAAAAGATCCAGCAAGAATTTTTTCAACCTAAATGGGAACTTTAATAATTTTGGTGAAGTATCCACCCATTCGGCATATAAGCTTTTAAATTCATCTGGTAAAATATTAATAGTTGGACCATATAAAGTCCACCATTTCCCAAACCAATTTGGTATCTGGGTTTTGAAATTATTAGAACAAATTTTTATAAACCATGAATGCTTCTTATTAGCATTCTCATATAATAGAGCTTTATTAAAGCCATCAATATAGTCCCAATAATTGAACTTTACTTTTACCTGTTGTTCTTGGTGGGTATATTCCCTGTCTTTCATTGTGCTTATTCCCCATTCCTCTGGGGTAACAATCTTCTTTATAATGAATTTCGAAAAGTTATAAACTTTTCTAGTATTGGCGGGGCAAAAGTGTTGGAATTCAACAGACCCCATAGCAGAGAGTATATTCTCATAATGCATTCGGTATTTGTATGTGGGAACAGCATATGATGCTGTATCACAATATCTTTGCATTATTTGCCAAGGATCATCTTTCCATTGTAGATCCCTTGGTTCAATGAGGAATATTACCTCTGTCTTTTCATTCTTTTCATATGTCTCTGCATTCTCATTAATTTCCTCATTTGTAATTGCAGAGTATGATGGTGGAGCATCGCCTTATGGCTGTTGGGATTGTATGAAATCCATAAATTGTTGATATAATCGGTTGTTTGCACTTATTCCAGATATTCCGGTTGAAGTGCTTGCTCCAGTGGTTGCAATATTGGCGGCTATTAGCCTTTGGTTTCCAACTTGAGCAAGAATATTATCTCTGCCCATTTGAGTTCCTCCTCTTCCTCTACCTCTTCCTCTATTAGAGGAAGGAAAACCACCTTGTGGTCGCATAATCTGTTACAAAAACAAAGCTATTAGCTAATATATTCTCTAGTGAGAAAATCAGGCAGATTATTATCTGAACCTTTTTTGTACTGTATATTAAAATCAAAAGGGGCTAGTAAAGCTTGCCACCTTGCAAACATTTGTTTAGAAACATTATGCTTAACATCTTTATTAAAGATGAATTTTGCTGCTTGGCAATCAGTCTTTATTAAGAACCTTTGATTGTATAAATCTCCTTGGAATTTTAATACACATTTAACTATAGCTAAAATTTCTTTAGCTACCGTAGCATAATTTTTCTGACTATAAGTCCATTTTCCAGAATAAAATTGAACAAGATATTCTTGCTTTGTGTCTGGGGAGATTTGTTTTAAAATTCCCCCATACCCAATATCAGAGGCATCTGTCTCAACAACTTTTTTCCAATTTGGGTTTGCCAAAGTTAGGCATGGTAGGTTATGAACCTTAGCCTTTATATTTTTTACTGCTTTTGTATGACTATCAGTCCAGGCTTCAGGGTTTTTCTTCAGACGATCATATAAAATCGCTGTATCTTTGGATAAATCCTTTATAAAAGGAGAAATATAATTCAAGCTTCCAAGAAATCTTTGAAGCTGGGTTTTATCAATAATCTTGTCAGGAAATTTTGATGCAAATTCAATACTTCTATGTATAGGAATAATTTTTCCTAAAAATCTGACATTTGTTTGGAAAATATGCATTTTTGGTTTAGATATTACCAAACCATTTTGAATAATGATTTTTTTAAATAAATCAAGATGTTTGAAATGCATTTCTAAAGTTTTAGAAAACACAAGAATATCATCTATATAAACGATGATGAAATTGTTAAAAGGATTAAAAATATCATTCATAATTTTTTGAAATTTTGATGGGGCATTTTTCAATCCGAATGGCATAACATTCCACTCGTATTGTCCCATCGGAACATTAAAAGTTGTTTTATATCTATCTTTTTCAGTTATTTTAATTTGCCAGTATCCTGACTTTAAATCAAATTTATTATTATTATTATTATTATTATTATTATTATTATTATTATTATTATTATTATTATTATTCAACTTAAAACCGATCTCCAATTAATTTGTTACTAAGGTCGAGGATTGCGATTTACAATATCGTATTATCATCCCTATAAAGCAACAGACATTTTTAAAACTCTCAGATCTCTATTATCTCGTTTAACATATAAATTCATTTTAGGTTGTCATGAGCTTATTAGGCATTCTTAATTTATAATATTTCTTCTCTTCGAGTAGTTAGATTTTTATGATTTTGTTGTTATAAATAAAATTTTGTTGTTATATTCTAGCCTTTATTCCTCGCTAGTCTAAAATCTAATTTTTTTAAAAAAAATTAGCAAGTACCTTTGGCATAGTAGGTAATAAATAAGTTTGTAAATATAATTGTTTTATCATTTAAGTTTATATTAATTTAAGTGGAAATATTTGTTTGTTTTTAAATAATCTTTATATGTTTTATTAGTAAATAACTTAATTAATCTTTTATCACATAGTTAATAAAAGATATCATTTTGTTTGACTCAACTTTTATAATAAATTTATTTACTTGGCCACTTAATTGACATAGGTAATTTAGTATATACTTTATTATTAATTTCTTTTTTTTTTTTGTGCTTTGATATTTTGTATAATCACTTAGTCATGATAACATTTGGTAAAGTAATTAACGATCTTTTTTCACTTAGTAATTCCCCACGTAATTAATGAACTCGACTGGAATCCACAGTTGTGGATCTCGAAAGGTACTTAACACCTTCCTTTCAAGGTAACTTGAGCCCTTACCCGATTTCTGGTAACGTAGACTAATTAAATAAATTTTTTTGTGTAATTAGTTTAATCCGGTGCCCTAACACACCAAAATTCGTTAGGTGGTGACTCTCTTCAATTTAATAATCCTAAAGAGTTGTCACGTGTCGAATCCCGCTTTCCGCGAGGAAAATGGGGCGCGACACCTGTACCTAAGTATCTTGTAAGAACAAGCTAGGGCGTTGGCCCCACATTCAACTATTGATAAGGTTCCCTCTATAGGGTACCACGGGTCTATCTGACTCGTGCAATTGGGATAACTTTCTGGGCAACCTTCATGACAAGCACTAAGTCGACTGAAACTAACTGCCACTGGTAGCGGCTAACTAGATGGTAGGTTGTCACTCATTTCACCGAGGTAACCCTGGTGTCCATCCTATTCAAATTCTATCCCTAGAGCTATGAAGGTACACCAACAGCCTCTGGGCCAGCTTTACTGTTTATACGGGCGTCAAACTAAAAGTTTTATCGCCCGTCTGCGTCCGATGCTGACCAACTTACCGAATCAGGCTTAACAACTAACCCTAAGCTTCTAAGGTCATGGCATGACAACAAGACATCAAAATCCTACTAACATAGTGAATAGAAGAAAAGAGGTCTTACTATGACCCTTCTACTGTGGGTCACACCTAACATACTCTTTCCCGACGAGGGATACTATAATTTATTCTCAATACATTTTTTAGCAGCTAACCACAACTTAGGTAATCATAATCTACTGACAACAACTAGTCATAACATACATATTATCATAATCTACTAGCAGCAGCTAGTTACAATTAACATATAAAGTTGTTGTCTCCATTCAGGAACATAGGTTGTATCATTATACGACGAGAATAACTTGCCAAAGTGGTAAGTCTTACATACCTCGAATGCTGACTCTCGTTCACCCAAATAGTTTTCAACCTGAAGCCAGCAATTTCACTCACTTGCGGTCCTTACGCTGAGAGAATAAAGCTATTTCAATAGTAGGACTCGGCACATAGCGATATCTTTTGATGTTAATATCAACTATAATTCAACTCTGTTTAACTCGGTCGGGAACCCACCATTTTTTGAGAGTTTAAAAGAGAAAAATGCTTACCCAATATCCGTGGCCATTTAGAATTCAATTTGGAGTAATTCTGACAACTTTTACTCGATGGGGTTCTAGTACGTCGAACGAATTTTTAAGAAATAACTCTGTAGAGATGCTTTCCGTAGGAAAATAGATGAAAAATATAGAGGAAATGCCGCAAGGCCGTAATCTAACTTTGGGGAAGTGTTTAATGAAGTGGGTCTTCATACTTGAAACATATATATATATATATATATATATATATATAAGAGAGAGAGAGAGAGAGAGAGAGAGGCGGTGGGGGAGGTCCGCGGCGCACCCCCCATTGTGCCGCTTTGCGGGCGTGACGCGCCACCCAACATGGGGAAGGGGGGTCCGCGACGCGGTGCCCGTAGAAGCTTGCTTCCGGCCCTCTTCCACCCGCTAGCTCGGCACCGTGCTCGTGCGTTCATCCCTCGAACCTTTCCTCCCATGCGTCGTACTCCAAAACTCCCAACATACGTACGAATGCATCAGTTAAACGATAGGAACTTACGGGGTGTAACATGATTCAACAACTAAATGTTCATGAGAAGTGCATCAACTATTGAAAGTTGGAGAGAAGTGTTCCAATATAATAAAAATAATAAAGTTGGAGAAAAGTATTCTAATAAAATTGAAAGTTGGAGAGAAATGCTCCAACAATTCAAGGTTGACCATAATTGCTTTAACAATTGATGGTTGATAAGAAGTGCATCAACAATTAGACGTTAGAGAGAAGTGCTCCAATAAATATAAAATTTAAAAATTGAAGAAAAGTGCCCAACACAAAAAAGGAGCACAACTGACTCCTAGCACAGTTCATAATCGAGAAAGGAAGAGCAAGAACGTCTACTCTTAGAAAATGATATGTATTCTTTCTGCGAATCGAGAACAATAGAAGAGGTTATAGGAAGAGGAGGACATGCGAAAACATGCAGAAGTGAAAGAGAGAAGAAGCTAATTGAAAGCCCAAGTTAGATGCAGTTGCAGAAAAACAAAGGCGACGAGAGTTAGAACTTGAAGAGAAGAAAAGATTGGAGAGAGAGGTTTTGCGAAAATCCATGCATGTGTCACCAAGGCTTGTTGAGCCTTCAACCATAAGTTGTCCCTCAAAAGCTAGAGCAACTGCTTCCGTACAAAAAAAGAAAAAAGAAAAAAAACAAAGCTGGAAAAATGTGCTCCAGTACAAACAAGAAACTGGAAGATTGGAGAGAAATGCTTCAATACAACAATTAAAAAAAAGAAGACAGGAGTACACAACTTTGAATCACGGGAGAATGTTGAAAGAATAATTCAAAGTTGTATGAAAATTAAGTTTTTTTAGGTTTTGATATTTATTTAATTCTTGTCTAGTTAGGATTTATGGTCAAATTCATATACAAATAAATTTTCATGTTTTGAATTAAAGTAGATTTCATACTATTATAAATAGAAATGCTACTAGTTATTTCTATATTATGAGAAATAATAAAAAATTATGAATATTATAAAGAGCATTTAAAAGTTTTTTAATCAATAAATAAAATATTTTTCTTCAAAGTTCGATTGAAACGGTAGCGCTAAGGTTACATCCGCAACTATGTATATGATTTCCTGTTGCACAATCTGAAACTTTTACCAAAAAGTCAAGTATCATAAAAAGTGAGAGGTTACCAATTAAATAACATGGCACGAGCTCGAATATTAGAACCCTAAAATACTAACTTTTATCAAACGGACCTTTCCTACTTCCTGTTAATTGTGTTATAGAAAAAAAATAAAATCAAAGGAAGACCTAATAATAGGAAAGTTTGCAATTTCTATATCCACATTTTATTTTCAGTCAATTCCCAATTATATTTATTATATCTACACAAGTTAGTAAAGTTATTACCCTCTAACACATACACATAAATTTGGTATAGATAATAGGATAGTTTGCATCTCATTAGTCTCAATTCCCTGCTTGAATTATGATTATTTAGGTTTATAACGTTGTTGGTTGATACAATTCTATTTTCCATAGACTCCAATAACCCATTTTATTTGTTAATTCTGTTTTGGTCAACATATCATTTGGTAAGGTACGAACCTCACAAAAATTTATTTCCTTCATCTTATTTTAAGTGTCGTTTTAATTCATAAAATTATCACTAAATAATTGTCAACTTTAGAAATTTAAGACTAAAGTGGATAATTATTTTTAATAATACTCTTAAAATAAAAAGAAATATGCATAATATTTAACAGAAAAATTAATCTACTTTTATTACATAAAGATAACTTAATAAAATATATCTTATATTTATTATTTATTTTTAACAAGCATAAATAAAGCTAAAACGACATTGAAATGGGACGAACGGAATATGAATTTTTATTGGCCCAAGAGATCCTTGAAAATGATTATCTCCACCAATAATTCCCATTAAATTATAAAGTTCATTAGATTATTGACCGTCGAATTACTTTGATGTGGTAGTTAGTGTAGTTTTAGAATTTTCAAAGAAGAGTCCCAAACAACCTCAGTGGCAAAGATGCATGAAACAGTGGGAAAAAAAAGAAGCTATTCTGATAAAGAGAACTTCTAGATGTGATATATTATTTTCCAACAACATGTGAATTGTAGTTTTCTACTGCATAAACACATATTTTTCAAATAATAACACTTCATGCGTCTAAATCGGTTCTAGTATCAAGTTGACCATTTTATATACTCGATTTAAAAATTTTGAAGTTAAAGAAATAACAATAAAAGCTTGTGTTTTTTAAACTAAAAGAAAGAAGAGTGCTAGATTTCTGGTACTGTATCTAACATGTAGTTATCACATAGGAAAATTGATTTTTATATATGTTATTTTGATAAAGTTATTATAAAGGGGAACGTGGGTATTAAGGGGATAGTAAAATGCAGATCTAACAAGTAAAAGGTATGGTTGTAAAAAGAAAATGTTATAAATATATTATATTATGGATGTTTATTTATATAACAATCAATTGATAAGTTTATAATAAGATAAACTTGCAATTTGATAAGTTTGCAAGCAGAGAAGCTTGCAAGCAGCTTCTTTTCTTCTATAAATAGGAAGTCAATTCAATTCATTTTTACATCAGCTTGAAGAGAAATAAAAATATATCTCTCCCCTCAATTTCTTTAGCTATATCTCTTGTTGTCTTGGCATTTTATTATTATTTTATAACACATTATCAGCACGAGTATCTGTCTTGAGCATTCACTTTGAAAATATTTGAGGTAAGAAAAATTAAAGTTTCTTTCGAAAGATATATTACTAAACTAGAGGAATGGTATTCCTTTGGTGATATTGTTTCTCTCAATATTCGTAAAAGAAGAATTAATGAAGTGAATATGGCTCCATGAGATAAAAGGTTAGTATTTCTTAATATTTATGTCTTTGCTAATAACAATATCAATTTTATTTATGGATCTGATAAACGACTTATTGAAAAATGAGAACTTTTGATAAATGTTATAATTACAGATCCACTACCTAAAGTGAATGTGACAATATTTAGTAAAATTTATAAACAGGAACATACTCTTGGTTGTGAAGATATCACAGCTCACCTGTAGAAGAGGAAGAATAATTGATAAGAAGCATTATGAATATTTTATGTTTTATTTTTGAAGTGGTAAGTTTGCAATTTACTCTTGAAGTAGTAAAACTTGCAATATACTGAACCCTTGCTTTTGTAGCATGATAGCAAGCACGGACTGGTGGCAAGGAGTCAATTGAATGATCAAGCACTCTCAATATAATAAATACTCCATAATTTACTCTTGAGTAGTAACCCTCTGTAATAGTAAATCTTGTAATTTATACCTAAAGTAGTAAAACTTGCAATCTACTCTCGAGTAGTAAAAGCTTGAAATATGAAGTTTAGAATTCAATATTTATTATTTATTTTATAACACCAACAATGTCTAAATTTGCTTACATGATACCAAAAGCATCTAAGCAATATTTAATAATATAAATTAGTAATCAAGGTATCCAGAAGAGCTTTATTAGTTATCTACAAGAACCGTAACACCTGTAATATTCAAACAATATCTTATCGTGAAAAGTAAATTGAAGTCTCTTGAATAACTTATATATGATAACACCATTCATGCTAGATCATAATATATGAAGTTGTTACGATCGAAATACAAATTGTAGTAAAGTTAAAGTCTACTAACAATAAAAATGATTATCATATCGGGAATACAAATAATTAGAAGATTAAGTATCTCCAAGTTACTATGGGTAAGAAATACGTGCGTGAACAGTTACCGGAGCATGATAAGATCACATTTCAGAATATATCAGAAGTTTATTGGTATGAAATTCATGTCATAGTAAATATGAAGTTTACTAAAAGAAATAGCACATATCATGGTAAACTTGAAGTTTACTAGTATAAATAATTTTATCAGTTGGCATGACCTTTTTGGTCATCCTGATTTAAATATGACGTGCTAATTGAATATTAGAATACATTGTACAACTGAAAAATTCTTTAAGAATTCTTTTATGTTGCTTGTTCTTATGATAAATTGATATACCAGCTAATATTGGGTGTGAATCCCCCAAATTTTGAAGAATATAAAAGGTGAATATGGGCTCATTCATCTGTCATGTGATATATTAAATAGATGCATTTACAAGATGTTCACATGTGTGTTTATTATCAACCTGTAGTTTGATATTTGAAAAGTTGTTTGCTCAATATAAATTGAGTTAAGAATATAAACTTTAGGTTGTGTAATCAATATAATTCATCTTGATAATGTTGCTTTATACTCAAGAAGGTCTGACATTTAATGTCTCCAATAAATAATTGAACCATTTCTTATGAGAATAATGTTTCATGTGTTGGTTTGAGATATGATATGTGTTGGTTTGAGATATGATATATTGCATGCATCAATATTTGTATGCATTGGACTAATAAGTTATGATAATTCACCTCCTCTCAATTGGTTCAGGATCAGGAACCAAATATTTTCCATCTATAGATTTTTATATATGGTAGATGACTAATGAATCTACCACGATGCACATATATAGATTTCTCAAAGAGGATGGGAGATATATATTAGATCTTCTAATACAAGGGGGAGAGAATAAACAGCTTAAAATATATTATATCAGTAATGATCCTATTTAAAAGATAATTCAGGTCAAGTGCTAGAAGCATTTGCTGACTTAAAATTAATCTTATATTTTAGCTGCAAATGCTCCTATTGATTGTTCCGGAAGGACAAAATCTATAGCATGCATGAAACAATGTAGACTAGTCGGTTTCAAATGCATTAATCTTTAATAAATGAAAGGAGCAAATTATCATAATAATGAGGTAATGTGCTCTTAAAGAGCCTATGACATAACACTTCATGAAACCTCATGAAAGGCATAGGTACCTAAGAAAATAATGGAGTGATGAAATCTTAATAAGTTATTTCCTATTACGAACTAATACAAAATGATGTCTTATCAACAATATCTTTAGTACAATATAGCGTGCTATATTGTAAATAATTATGAGGATCTAAATTCTACACCTGTTAAACAAGCTGACCTAGAAATAATTACCAACTAGAGTGACACATCTTGATAAGCATAAAGCTTATTTGACTTACAATCTAGACACTAGAAGATGTCATACTAATGAATGTGGTCACTTGACAAAGTTTATATAAATATTTTCTTAAGGATTTAATATACCTGAAGCATATACAAATTCTTCAAAAACTTGTTTATAATTCTTATATGATATTAACTTGTTTATCGTTATTAAGTTTTTAGATACAGATCATTCATCTAATCGATATAAGAGTTCGATCCAAATATGCTATCTATTTTTATAAATGATTACCGTCATATTATGATGTTCAATATGACAATCAAATCATATAAAAGATAGCAAAGGTTTATAGAGCAAGCCAGAAATGTACTTGGACTGATTTCAATAATATTATATAACGATGATGCGACTTTATCAAAAGCTTGGAGATGCAAATGGTCAACTAGTTCAGCAAATGATAAATTAATAGATATGATTCCAAAGGCTCTGCCTACCTCATCATGCAATAAGTTGGTATACAAAATTAAAGTACATCAGCTTTAAGAACTATGTGATGCTTTAATCAAGGGGAGTAAAATACACGTCGTACTCTTTTTTTTAACCAAATTTTTTTTCATTAGATTTTTCTAGTAAGATTTTTAATGAGGTAGCTCGCAATACGTATTACTATATATGTGTACTCTTTTTCCTTCACTAATATGTTTTTTTCACTGGGTTTTTCCTAGTAAAATTTTAATGAGGCACATTATTTATTAATGAACATCCAAGGAAAAGTATTATAAATATATTATATTATGAATGTTCAATAATATATACAGTCAATTAGGATATGTTTGCAATATGATAAGCTTGCAATTGGATAAGTTTGCAATTGGATAAGTTTGCAATTGGATAAGCTTGCAAGTGGCTTCTTTTCTTCTATAAATAGGAAGTCAATTCAGTTCATTTGTACATCAGTTTGAAGAGAAATAAAAGTGTGTGTGTGTGTGTATATATATATATATATATATATATATATATATATATATATATATATATATATATATATATATATATATATATATATATATATATATCCCTCTCCCCAATTTCTTTAGCTATCTCTTGTTATCTTGGCATTTTGTTATTAATTTATAACAAAAATAAATAAAAGGATATGGAGAGGATATAACACAATTATAAGTCAAATTTTCCTCACAAATTAAGAAAATTAAGGGTTGTTTGGTTTGCAAGCATGTTATTAGGGGTGGTCATTCAGCCAGTTCCGTTTGATTTGAGAAATTCCTTCGATTTTTTTTGATTTTTTATTTGTAAAATTAATAATCAAAACTGAATTGAAATAATTTTAGTTCGGTTCAATTTTTACAATTTCGATTTGGTTAATTTATTTTTAATTTTTAATTTTATAAATTGCGCACACAGCCACACACGTCACACACCAGCAGGCAAGTAGCAACAACAACAAGCCATCCCCAGTTGTCCTATTCAATTGTGAAGAAATCCATATTAGAAAGCAAAAAGAAAAAGAAAAGAAATCAACTTTAAAGGGACTAAAAAAGGCAATTACTTAACAAGGGTGTAAACTGTCCAGAAAACATGTGCTGGGAAGAAACATAAAATCACCCCGAAATTTTCTATAATAACTATTTGACCAGCAATTACACCCACCAGCAAATTTGCAATTAGCAAATTTTGAATTGAGAACCAAGAATTATAACATAGACCATGATAATAAGATTATTACATCGGAAAAATCTTAAAGTGTGAAAAAGATTTCAAACGTTTGAGAGCATCCAAAAATAAAGCAGAGCAAAATGCAAAAACAAAATAAATGGCCACAATCGCCAGGCAGCCAGCATTCCATCAATGCATCTAGCGAAGCTAGTTCTTGCAGCGTGCTTCTGCTTCAGTGAAGAGTGCTACGGCATCGACAGGCTTGCGACGCCTTTAGCTTGGCCATGCAGCATGCTTCTGCTTTAGATCATCCATCTTCGTGCATTTAGGAAATTAGGGCTCACCTCCTATATCTGTAATGTAGGTTGTATTGTTGTAGTGATTAGTGAAATAGATAGAATAGGAAATTAGGGCATTAGTTTAGTGGGCTTGGGCATTAGTGGGTTGGGACGGCTGTATTTTAAAGTTTTGGGCCTGGGACGCTGGGTAGTATACTAGTATTAGTGGGTAGTGGCCTAGGTATATTTCAGTCTATTTGGTTATTTCGGTTAACCTAATTTAGTTAATCAAAAATTGAAATCGAAATCGAATAACTAAAATTATTAAATTTAAAACCGAAACTGGCCAAAAAATCGAAACTAAGATTTAAAAAATTTCAATTTCAGTCATTCTTTTTGGTTTGAACTGAAATATACCCAGGCCTACATGTTATATTAGAGTACTGATGTGAGAATTAAATAATAACTTATTTATAAATATACTGTATTATGGATATCTATTTAAATACACAATCAATTGGATAAACTTGCAATAGAATAAGTTTGCAAGAACATAAATTTATAACTGAATAAGCTTGCAATCAAACAAGCAACTTACAAGCAGCTCACACAACAACTTCTATTCTTCTATAAATAAAAAGACAATTCAGTTTACTTGTACATTAGTTTAAAGTTGAATAGTATATTAGTCTCTCTCTATATAATTTTCTCTAATGTATTTACTTTATCGCCTTTATTTTATAACATGTTATCAGCACGAGTCTCTACCATCTCGAGTAAATACTTTGAAGTATCAAACATACAAACTTCCTTTTCTTAATTAATGGCAAATCTTTCTAAATTTGAATTCTTTATCTTGGATATCAGTCAAAAGCTACTTATCATGGGTGCTGGATGTGGAAATTTATATTGATGCAATGAGTTTGATAGACATCATCAAATACAAAAATCAGACATCAAATCAATATTGTGCCAAGTCAATAATATTCCTCCTCCATCACCTTGATGAGTACTTGAAAATGAAATATATCGGTGTTAATTTAAAAGATAGATATGATAACCTAAAGATGGTCATTCTTTTCCAAGTATATTATGACTAGATTATTTTGAGGCTACAAGACTTTAAATCTATCATTGAGTATAATTCTTCCATATTTAGAACTATTTTACAATTAAAATTATGTGGAGAAAATATCACTAATCATGATATGCTAGAGAAAATATTCTCCATTTTTCCTGCCTTAACACCCATATGTTTAGATCAATTTTGTTGCTAGATTTTGGACGTACAAGTTTAGTTTTATGACTATGTGTTTTACAGTGAGGAAAGGCTGAAGGTCAGAATCTCATGCAAAGAACCAGATGACAGACCAAATACTTGAAGAACCTAGGAGGTTGGCCTATCACGTCATGATATGTAAATAGAGTAGGTCTATATATATGAGTCTCCTTGGTCGGTTTTGGCTTATCCAAAATTATTTTCCAAAATTTTATATTGGTGTAAACCCTTCTCCAAAGTGTTCTATGTTTTTCTTGGTGATTTTGAGTCTAAAATTGATGATCCTAGCTCATTTTAATGGTTAGATTGTGTAGTTATCGTGTAGCTCGTATTTTCATCGTCGTTCCAATAGCTTTAGCTATTTCATGTAGACCAGTGAGGTAAACACTCTTTTTCCTTGAATTCAATCTTCTTATCATAATCATTGACTCATGAGAGTCGTTAGATTCTTATTTTAGAGTTTGTAGAATTGAATCTAGAGAAATCTTATTGTATACATGTCATACGTATTTTCTCTTGTCAGAATGGTTGTGATTTTGCATGGGTTAGACAAGGAGGTTCTTTTGGTAGTATCTTAGTTCTTGTAGCATTAATATTTAGCTATGTTCTTGGTTGTATATCGAGAGGTATGTTAAGGCTCTTCCCGTATCTCTTTCCAATTTATTTTCACCAAATTTCATCTTGTGTTATCATTGTACGAGTTGGCTGTTTTGTAGCCCTTGAATCTTACTCTTGCTCTTGTGATTGAGTTGCTGGTTTTGTGTTGATATTGGTATGGATAATATAATCGGGTTTTAGGTGTCATTATAGGTGAAAAGAAGGAATCCGCATGCAGAAAATGATGGCTTTCGAACAAGGAGGAGATAGTACTTTGAGGTACCAAGGCAGATTATGTGCTTCAAATGTAGATAAGTCAGAGAAAGAATTATGGCTGAAGTACATAGAGCACTCTATTCATCCAGCTTCTGTGAAGATGTGTTAAGATCTAAAAAATATTATTGATGGATCAATATGAAGAGGAATGTGACAGACTATGTGGCTAAGTGTCTAAATTACCAATAGGTTAAAGTCGAACATCAAAGACTTGGTGGTTTTGCTCAAACTATAGAACGTTTTGTGTGGAAATGGGAATGATAATATGAATTTTGTGACAGGTTTACCCCACTCACCTTGGACATATCATAGGCCAACTCATGATGTTAGTGAACTTATTACTAGTCAAATGATTGATATAACAAAAGATTATACCCAACTATATATTTGAGAAATTGTTAGACTGCATGGGACCCTAATGTCCATTATAGATGCTCAGTTTACATCACACTTTTAAAAGTATTTTGGCAGATTCAGCAGAAAAATCTCAAAAGTCCCTACAATCAAGTCGTAGACTTGTAGCAGATTCAGCAGAAAAATATGCAATTTCTCTCAGAATGACTCATGGTACGAGTCGTTGTCCCATAGTACAGGTCATTCGATGGAGTCATGGTGAGCTAGCAATTTCCCCAATCAGTGATAACGACTCGTGGAATGAGTCGTAGGTTGATGTAATGATTCGTGGTTAAGAGTTATGATAAGCTACTGGATGTGAGATCTTGGACCTACGAGTCAAGGTATGACTCATTGTATGGTGTGATGGGTCATGGTCTTTGTTTGGTGGAAGACTTCGGGGAAGTAACACATCATGGTACGACTCATTGTAGGAAATGAGTGCAGTCGTGGAGTGACAATATGGGGGATAGGGACCCCTAACCACGAGCCATGGTATGAATCATTATAGGAAATAATGAGTCATTGTGAGGCCCATAGTTTGAGAAATAGTGATCCTGAAAAATTTAATGGGCTAGCAACGAAGGAGACCACGAGTCGTTGTTTGTGGGTACGACTTGTGGTATGACCCATGGTGCCTGATAGCCAGTTTTTAATGATATGTTTCTAGAGGTATTTCTGTAATCTCCTATGCTTTTAGCTCCCTAGAGACTTCGTTTAGGCTTCTTCATGAGTGTTTTAAGAGGGTTTGGCCAAGCCTAAGTCATTATGCTCTCATAACTGTATCCTCTTCCAAGATTAAGCTAGGGTTCCTCACCAAATTCACTCTCAATCTTCTTGGGCTTTCAAGACCAGCATAAAAATTAATTTACCCAGGTATGTAGGGCCATGAATAGGGGATTTATTTCACCCTCATGCCCAATTTCTTCTCTAACTCATGAATTCAAGTCTCCCATTTAAGTGTATTGAAATTTCTAGGGTTTTAACCCAATTCCATGAAAATATCCATGCTATGTCTACAGGTCAAATTTCCTCATATTTCAATTAATGATTTAAGACTAAAGGGGAAGATTTTACTTTCAATTTAATTATTATTTCACAATTTCAAGTTTTATGAAGATTATGCCCTATTATGCATGATTTATGAAATTAAGCTTATGAGTCTATGATTTCAAGTATAATGAAGTAAATTATGTTTTATGATTATAATGCATGATTTTCACAAGAATCCTTCATGAATTTATGGACTTTAGAGTATGATGATTTCCTCAAATATGCATAGCTTTTATGAAGATCAAGTTTATGATCATGACCGACTAACGGGCGCATTTTATGGCTAGTTCACATATCTCAAGCATGTTATGAAGCTCATGATTTCAACTAGCCAATATACTTCAAGTATATTTTATGATTATGATCTGAGCACTATATATATTTTGGGAATAGTATTTAATACTGAGTAGGTCGAGTTTCAGCGCATCCAGGTCTCAGAATTACGTGCCAATGTAGCCATGATGGGGTCCTTCACAAGAGTGTCTCCCATGCCCGAATGAGCCACCGATGTGTGATATCACGCCTTTTTCACAGTTCTACCCTTGGCAAGGTACGAATACCCTCTCGACTAGGAATTTACAAGTCGAGCTCCATGTATGCTCGCGTGAGGTATGTCAGTTATAAGAATTTCTCTTTGTTCCTCATGTTTTCAGTTACTCATGCTCATGACTTATGATATTATGTTTTATAGCATATTTAACCCATTGATTAGTTTAAAGCTTCCACTTACAATTTCAAGCATGAAACTTCCACTTACCATTTCAAGAATGAAAAGTTATATGATTTCTATTTTTAAACCTTGGGTCATTATGTTCAAATACGATAAATAGCTTATGAATATGCATACTTCAGATTTATGGTTTTTAGCATACTGTCCTTACTCTTATGAACTTTCTTGATTTATACTCATGATTCCAGACTAACATTTTATTAGCATGTTTGACTTACCTTGCATACTCGGTACATTCAAAGTACTGATCGCATACTCTATGCTATATTGTCTCATGATATAGGGTCGGGTGATCTAGCTCAATCTCACCGATAGTTCACTCCCGATCAGTTTAGTCCTATTTTCGCTTAGGGGAGTCCTCATTCTTCAGGAACGCTATCAGTTTTATGTTTTATCATGTCTTTCAGTTTCAGACATTGTTAGCTAGTTGGGGGTGTTGTCCCATCAACTCATCGTAGTAGTAAAGGCTTTTTAGACTATCATGTATAGACAGCTTGGCATTGTTGAGCTATGTTTATGCTTTTGTCCTTATGATACACACACTTCTGCTTAAGCCATGTTCATGCTTATTCATGCTATATATGTACAATGGGTTAGCTTGGAGACATTCATGATTCTAGGTTCCGTGTCTCGATTCGGGTCTTAGCTCGAGTCATAACAATTGGGTACTGAGTTAACCTTAGTGCCAATTTTTCATTCGCAGTATGATTCCAATGCTTGAGGATATGTTAAGGGATTGTACCTTATACTTCAAAGATAATAAGGATGATCATTTGCCTCATTTAATTGGCTTACAATAATAGCTACCGTACAAGTATCAAGATGGAACTGTATGAAGTCTTGCATGGGAGAAGATGTATATTCCCTATAGGGTGATTTGAAGTTGGTGAGACAGAAATTTTGGGATTAGACTTAGTTCATCAAACTATTGAAAAGGTTAAAAGTGATTCAAGAACAGTTGAAAATAGCTCAGAGTCATCAAAATTCCTATTCATATGTGCAACACAGAGATCTAAAATTCAATATTGATGATTTGGTATTCTTGAAAGTTTCTCCTAAGAAGGGAGTGATGCAATTTGAAAGAAAAGGGAAGCTTAGTTCCAGATATATTGGCCTATATAAATTCATGAAGAGGATTGGCAAGTAGTTTACAAGCTATAATTACCTACAGAGTTGATCATAATATATATAATCTTTCATGTATCCATGTTGAGGAAGTGTGTATGAGATCCATCTCTCATTGTTTCTATTGAGAAGCTAGACATTAAAGAGAGTTTGACTTGTGAAGAAGTTTTTGTGTCTATCCATGATCGCCAAGTTCACAAGTTGAGGACAAAAGAAATAATATCAATCAAGGTTTTTCAGTGGAATCGAAAATAATATGAAATCAAAATACATGGATTTGTCTTTTGAATGAAAAGATGGTTCTAAGGTAAATGCATAATTCTTACTCCATATTTCACATACTGATGTCTAATGTTATGTTCGAATAATTTATGAACCCATTTTCACTCTATGTCAATCATGATCTATGAACTAAAGTCTTACGTTATGATATGTCTTATGAATCCATGCCTCATGTTAAGTTATGTTTCAAGAACTCACGTCATATAATATGTCATTTATGATTCATGTACCCACAATTACATTTATGATAAGTTTAAATGTCTCGTGCAATTCGTGCCTATGTTTCTTACATCCTACAAAACTTTCTCACGATGATGATGATGAACAAATGAGATGTAAGAGAGTTCCTTCTTTCATGTTATAAAAGGTTAAGAAGAGAAGAGACCAACACTGGAGGATGAATAATCCCAAGATGGAGATATTGTAAAAACTCACATTTCGTACTAAGTGTTGACTATTGGAAAAAAGCAAATTTGGATAAATGGTATGGAGTAAATAAGAAAGTATGAACATGCCCAATACTGTGTTCGTGTTTAAATCCTAACTCATCAAACCACTTGTCGATCTGAGTTTGACAGAAGAAGTTAAGCTTATTTTATTAAAAATAAGAAAAAGATTTCTAAGTGCTGACATTGTAACAGAGAGTGTGACGCAATGGCCATCGCACTGAAATTCCTTGCGATGAGCACTACGCTATGATGAAAAGTACATAGAAATTTGCAAATTTGGCCTAGTGTAGAATGCAACAGGCATCGAAGCCCGCGAAACATCATGGTAAAGGTCACTATCTTGGGTATCTTGGCATACTGAATTGTAACGATCCAAATGGCCATGATTGGCGCCTACACTAACCCCTCAGTGGGCGAACCAATGATTTCCAAAAGTTACCCTGACATCAATCATTTAGAAAGAAATAACACTTTATAATAAAATGAAATGAAATATTCAAAACGATAACAATTAATAAACAATATTCTCAAGATCGGATTATCATTTCACCAGTCGTCTACGTACAATACTAGGAATGATAAGTCTAGGAAATAAAAGAATTAAAATATTGGGAGGAAGGACATCTTTGACAGAGGAGTGGACTGCCCGTCTTGCGGTCGCGCACCTTTTCAACGAGTCTGCTATTGCTTTATATGTGAGGGCGAGATGAGCTTCCTGGATCAAATTCTGCACTCAGAAAAGAAATGAGGAGTAGCGTCGATAGGAAATATGATACTGGTAGGCATCATCAACCGACCTTACATAATAACATATAAACAATGCAACAACAATATAAAAATAGTCCAGAACATCATACATAGAAATATACAACACATTTCAAGTATTTTAGCTCTGCACAAGTGACAATCAGCCTGCTCACTGGATTAGGTCTTTTGCTGCAGCGGTCACTTGTACGCCTCCGCGGTCTCGCCATAGCGGAATATGTCCTGCTGCAGTGGTACTGCCCTGGGTAGTAGCTCGACTTAGCTGCACCTTCATTATTTCACCAGCTTTTAGTAATTCACAAATTCTAGTTCTCATTCAGTTATAAATGCAAGTCCTTGACATCAGTGCACAACTATTCATAATTACATGCGATATAAAGCAATCATGACCAATTAGAAAAACTCAACATCACAATATTCATTTATCCATATCACACATCAAGTTTTTTCCACTTTTCCACATTAAAGTAATAATCACATGATCACCAACTCAACTCAACCACATAGCACTTACTCATTTCAAGTCTTTAACATATTTACAACTCAACCATAAAATAGAACAATTGGTGACATGTTGGGCACACACCTCTGCCATATCACCATAAATACTCTGTCACCAATATCAATGTACACACATGCTAAATGGTCTTATTTTTACCCTTCCATTCATGACATGTAGGGGACTCTAGAAATTAATGTACTATATCAGCGTGGTACCTGCTCCAACTCATTGCTCATCCAGATGCTCCCCTCGGACACGAGGTACTCAATCCATATTGCTCACCTGGATATCCCCCTCTAGCACAAGCCTCTCATCTCAAGATATTCTTACTATCCTTAACCATTCACAAAATAATTGTTAACATAGCAAAGTTTGTTATTAATACATTTAGGAGTTTACAATCTACCTCCTTTACTCGAATAAATAAAAAATTATCAATCACTTCAGTAAAAATGCAAAAGGAACACACTTAATAGTTCAACATAGTTACACATTGGTTCGGTCACCAAACATATCAAATTTACTTCAAAAGTTTAGTTCATCAGGAAATTCATCATAATAAGTAATGTCTATAGACCAATCAACACATCATCACTGCACATACATACATGCCATTATATAAAGCCTAACTCCTCTAAACAATAACCTACCTCAAACTAGGAGGTTTTGGATGAAAATCAACCCACTGGAGTCTTTCCCTTCCTTAGTGCTTTCAAATGCGCAAAGTCTAACAAAAATAGGGCAGAATTTAGTAATCTACCACCCACACAAAGATCTTAGAAACTCAAACCCTTCCCTTCAGGGCAAATTTAAGACTGAAATCCCAATTTCACCTAGTTCTAGGTCTCAATTCCCGTATAACTCACATTCTTTAACAATGAAACCTTGGGTAGTGATCATTACTCCCTATAAACCTCTAATCACACCACCCCATTAACTCCCCATGATCCAGCCCTAGTTTATCAACCTAGGATTTCTTAGCTTAGAAAATCACCATTAAAGGTTCTCCCTGAATTCTAGAGTCAACATAATCTATCATAGAGGTAGGATCTCAAGAGACTTACCTTGGAAAAGGAATTCAACTGTTTTGGGGGATAAAATCGCCTTCAGACTTTAACCCTTCGTGTTTTGAAAATAATGGCGTATAACCCCAGAAATTCCACTTAAACCCAGTGGTCACATTTCCACTTCAGCGGACCCGCTATAGCAGTCAGGAAGCCACTTCAGCAAATCTAGTAGTTATTTTTTCAATCCATTACGGCGGGACTCTGACCGTCACTACAGTCTCGCTATAACGGAAATTCTACCACTGCAGTGGTCCCCCCAAACCAGAAGCTCCATAAAATCATCAATTTACTCTAACTCATTCCACAACACTTCTCTAACTATTGTCTAGCGTCATATAGAGTATTCTAGATTTGTTTCTCCTCGTAATGACATACGAGTCATTACATCAGATATCAATTAAAATACTATTTATCCCCAAATGGTCTAAAAAGGTAAGGAAGAGAACATACCATATTTCACAAAAGAATTAAGGATATTTGACTCTCATATCAGCCTTGATTTCCCAAGTGTCTTCCTTTATGGGGCGATTCCTCCACTAAACCTTTACTGTCGCAATCTCTTTTGATCTAAGCTTGCAGACCTCCCTAGCCAATATCGCCACTGGTTCCTCTTCATAGGACAAGTTCTCATCTAGAAACATGGAGTCCCATTTGACAATGTATAGTCCACCCCCATAGTACTTCTTCAACATTGAAACATGAAATATCAAATGTACCCCAGACAACCCTGTCGGTAAGATCAGTTTATAAGCTACTTCATCCATACGTCGGAGGATTTCAAATGGTCAAATGTACCTTGGACTGAGCTTGCCCCATTGCCGAACCTTATTACCTCCTTTATGGGAGATACCTTGAGCAAGACTTGCTCTCCCTCCATAAACTCATTATCTCTCACCTTCTTATCTGCATACTATTTTTGTCTACTTTGAGTAGTCACTAGACACTCTTGGATTACCCGAACTTTTTCCAAGAATTTATTCAGTAAATAGGTTCCCCAGAGTCTCACCTTGAATGCATCAAACCACCAGATTGGAGACCTGCATTTCCTCCCGTACAGAGCTTCAAATGGCGCCATGCTAATGCTCAAGTGATAGCTATTGTTGTATGCGAACTCTGTCAAGGATAGAAATTTATCCCAACGGCCCCCAAAATTTATAACACAAGTTTGGAGCATGTCCTCTAATACCTGGATGGTCCTTTCTGACTGTTCGTCTATTTGAGGATGGAAGGTTGTGCTCAAGTCCAACATGGTGCCTAACTCTACCCGTAAGGTCCCCAGAAATGAGAGGTGAACTAAGTACCCTATCAGACATAATCAACACCGACATTGTAAGTCACTTGGACAGGCAAGAAGTGAGCAGACTTGGTCAATCTGTCCACAATGACTCAAATGGAGTCAAATCGAATCACTTCCTTCACATACAACTTGGCCAACCTCTCGGCATTGTAAGTCACTTGAACAGGCAAGATGTGAGCAGACTGAGAGCATTTTTGCTATCTTTTCTCTGAAAGTACCTGTAAAAATGACAATAAACATGTCAAGTCATAAATAAAATATTAATATTAAAAATTACAAATCTAAAAATAAATTTTCCCGAGTCCATTAGGCATGATCACCATTCTACTAAGACTATCTTTCTTTCCTGGTTGTGGCTCTCCATCTTCTGGTACCGATGCTGGTGCCAGAAGTCTATACGATTGGGTCAGAGGTGGAGTAGAAGTATCCTATGTGTCTGACTCAGAGATGCTATCTCTGAGTCGCAAGCTGGACAAGTGAGGGGATGAACCACTTTGGGATGAAGTACCCGACAATGAATACATAGAGTTTACCTGTGGTGGAAGCATGACACGTGTAGGCATGAAAGTGAGAGAAGTAGTAGGGAATGGAGGAACAGAAGAATATGTTGGAAGAATATGCACAGATGAAAGACCATCTGAAGCAGTGCTAGAATTTAGTGGCCTCCTAGGTTTCCTACTACTCTTACTCGATTTACTATTCCTACTACTAGGACCTCGATCACCATCACAGAATACATTCGCATACAAGTTTACATAAGTATATATAAAAAAATTTACAAATATTAAGTATAATAATTGCTTAAAAAAACCAACTTGCTAGTCGTTATTCTCCCATTCTTCTGCCTCACTTATTTCATTTCAGTCATTCTCTCATTCTTTCTCCTCACTTGTTTCATAATCACAATTTGATTCTCCCCCCTCCCCCCCTCCCCCTTCTTGATTCATTTTCATTATCAGATTCATCCTCAATATTTGCGATTTTAATTACCTCATCATCATAAACTTCTTCTAATATGGGTTCAGGATGTTCTAAACTATGTTCTAACTCAGCATCAACTGTTTGATAAACAACTGCCACATCATTTTGGTACGCCACATCCAGTACATAATCAATCCAAATCCTACCCACATACTTAGTCTTTATAACCACCCACCAATCGGTCTTGTCTCTATGAAAAGGATATGGAGCATAATAAATCTGCTTAGCATTTTGTGTAATGACAAACGGATCATAATGATCATACTATCTGGTGTGCTTAAGTTCACTTATATTATGCTATTGATTCACTCTAGTAACTCTGTGTGATGGATCAAACCACTTATACCAAAATAGTACTGTATTTCTTCTCGGCCATCCTGGATGCTTAACTTCCATTATCTCTTGTATCACACAATAAAATAAACAGTTTTGCATTACCGTCTACATCACCTTTAACACACACTCCGCTATTATTGATTTTCTTATACTTAAAAATTTATTCTGTTTGAAACTTGAAACCATTTATACAATATTTATTTATTGATTGAATTTGGCTACCAGGCCCCGGTGCAACATCACTCACCAATTGCAAATGTTCAATAGTACTATTTACATCATAAACCTTAGTAGTGTTAAACAAAAAAATATATTCTTTAATTAAATGACTATATTTTACTTATATCTTCAATATAATTTTTAACACTTACATAGTCTTTCAGCCAATCAAAGAACCTCGTATATATGAGACATCATTAACCCACTGGCCTATAAAGTAACTGTCAAATAAATTGAGATTTTTCATTAGTTTAACCCTTTGTATTTAAATGATATTATTAAATAACATAATTCAAAACTTACTTAAAATATGATTGTATCTCGGGGAAATTGAGCAAAACATGTGTCACAATTGATTACATTTCTATACTACTCAATCCTCATCTGGTTCATTTTATAGAACCTCGGCCTGATTAATTAAAAATTAAAATTGGTGGGTGGTTGGGATCACTATCACCATCATCATTGAGGGTTGACCTATTTCTCATACTTAGCACTTGCTGCTCGAAATAGTAAGAACAAAAATGAGAAATTTTCCTAGTAAGATAAGCTTCACAGATAGATCCTTCAATCTTAGACCTCTGTTTAGCAGTTATTTTGCATGTGCTAATAGTTCTGTATAAAACTTTATGTTAGTTAGTAATAAGTTAAACAAAAAAACTTAGGAATTCATGGTATACTAAGTCACAATAAGTACCTCTCGAATAGATACATCCATCTGTATTGAACTGGGCCTCCAAGGTGTACCTCATGTATGAGATGAATCAGTAAATATTCCATCAAATTAAAGAAGCCATATGGAAGATCTTTTCCAACTTAGTAGTAATCACAAGAATATTTTGATCCATCCTTTCTAAGTTATTCTCTCACAAAGTGTTACTACAGAAATCTTTGAAGAACAAACTTACCTCTGTAATTGGCTTTCATATCCTGTCTGGTAGCCAGTTAAATGCAATAGGAATCAAAATTTCCATGAAAACATGACAATCATGGCTTTTCATACTACACAAATTCCCTTCATTCATATTAGCACGCTTCTTTAAATTTGAAGTGTAGCCCTCAGACATCCTCAGATTCTTACCCCACTCATAAATCTCTCTTTTCTCATCCAATGTGAACGAAAAAATTTCCATGGACTTTAACAGTTTATTATTGTGTGTTTCCTGCAGCCATAGTTCCTTTCTTTTGCAGTATTCTTTTAGTCCATTTTGGCCTTTGGATTATCTTTTTTCTTACCCTTAACATCCATCATTGTGTTGAACAAATTATAAAAATAATTTTATTTTAATATGCATCACATCAAGATTATGTCATAGAAGGTTATCCTTTCAATATGGCAACTCCCAAAATATACTCTATTTTGTCCAATAATGTCCAACACCATATCTAGGAAGTCTAGAAGGTATAGATTTTATAACCTTAAGCAAGTAACAAAATCTCTTTCAAATTTCATTTTCTGACAATGATGGAGGTGGCAAATCATTTTCAATCTTATTCTTTTGGAATGCATGTTTTATTTTTCTAAGCTCATTATCTATTGGCAAGAACCCATAGTGACAATCAAACCATGAATTTTTATAATCATGTTTAAATATGAATGTTTTACTATTCTTCATGCAATATGGGCAAGCTAACTTTCCGGCAATCATCCAACCAGACAAAATCTCATACACAATAAAATCATTTATAGTCCACATTAAAGAAGCACGCAAAATGAATATGCTTAGTTGATTTGTCATATGTCACTACACCTTCAAACCACAATAGTTTTAACTCGTCTATCAAAGGTTGCAGATAAATATCAATTAAACTTTTTGGATTACGGAGACCCGAGACAATATAAGTTAGGAATATGCAAGGACTTGTCATATGCATTTCAGGTGAAAGATTATATGAAATAAGGAATATAGGCCAACAAGAGTAAGGTGCAGCAGAAATAAAGAATGATGTGAAACCATCTGCACACAAGCCTAATCTAACATTTCTTTGTTCACTTGCAAAATCAGGATAAGTTCTATTGAAATGTTTCCAAGCTTCTCCATCGATGGATGAGATATAGCACCAAGAGCCCTTCTATTCTCACGGTGCCATCTCATATGACGAGCAGAACTCATCGACGCGTACAACCTCTGTAACCTTGGTATAAGAGGTAAATAATGCATCACCTTAACTTGAACCATCTTCCCACTAGGAGTCCTCTTAAAATGACTATGTCTACAAAAACTTATAATTTTCTAGAGCATCATCATTTTTATAGAACCACATGCAATTATTTTTACAACAATGAGTTCTATCATTTGACAATCCTAATTCAAAAACCAATTTCTTTGCCTGATAGAAATTCTTAGATATGTTCACCTTAGGGTTAACTAATTACCTCAAAAGACCAACCATAGAGCCCATATCATCTTGAGGAATACTCTAATCTAATTTGATATTAATTAGTCTAAATGCAATAGATAACGCAGAATATGGACTCCCTACGTATAGTGACGACTAGCCTCTTTTAGTTGTTGATAGAAGTACATTGGTTCTTCATTGGGATTTCTTTGAAATACTATTCGGGTTCCATCCCATATTGTATCCTGAACACATCATTGACCATTTCATGCATCCTATCATGTTGAATATTATTTTAATCATTTGTAGGCCTACTACCATCACCCATTAAAAAATTATAAAATATACCATTCTCCCCATGAATCTCACCGTGATCAGTCCACACAAAATATCTAAGCTTAAACCCATAACAATAGATATGAATTAAAACTTTATCAGGTTTAAAAAACTTCATGCATTAGTAATGATTACAAGGACACCTAATTAACTCTTCAATTTGAAAAGGGTAAAGTGACATTGCATGATTGATAAATCCTCTAACACCTTCAACAAATTCATCTCTCATGCCCCCGTGAATTTCATTAGTTCTATTGTACATCAACAAATGATGATTCATCTAAAAAATATTACACCCCCATAAGTTTTCATCATCTAATCAACGTATGCGTGTGCATGTTGAGAATTCTTAGAGTACGACACATATGGGAGAAGGGTCTACTGTGGAACGTGTGAGCGTGTAGTCGACCAAACAGGTGGAAGGAGACCGAAGGTAGGCTGCACTCGGCATCGCATCGCTGACCTCCCTCTTAAGCATGGAGTGCCGCACTATGCCCCTGCGCCGTCACGATGGGAGGCATGCCGCAGACCCCTTCACCGCCTCCCTATATATACTAAGTTGTGTGCATTGGTCTCATTTTAAATATTTCCTAAAAAGAGAGCTATGGCTAGGGCGATTTCCTCTCCAATTTTTTGACAAGTAAGGGCAAATTACGCTGTCAAATTACATCTAATTGCAAATTCTTCTAGGGTAATGAATTCCGGGGCTAAGAAGAACATATCTATGGAGTTGAATCTTTGAAATTGACTCGGTTTTACGGAGCCCTAGAGAGTAGAAGTCATAGAAATCATCTCTATCTAAGAGTAGTACATTTACAAGCGATAGTAAGTACTTCTACCCTTCTAATCTATAAGAATTCGTAAGCTTTTGACGAATTGAACTCGTTGTGACTTGTTGTCATTATGTTTTATGGGATAATTGTTGGCTTACTTCTTGAAATAGAATATCCATATTCCCTTTGCATATGAGCTAAGATACGAAGGGATTACAAGTTCTTAATCGAAGCAAGATTGGTTGTGCAGAGTTCAACATCTGAGGTATGTTAAAGCTAACCTTTTTCGACAAGTTATTCTCATTGTATAGTTGATACAACTTGTGCTTCCGTAATAGTTCGTGTTTATGCATGTTGTGGTTAGATTCTATGTGATGAATTGATGTTGTAGTATAGTATCCTTTGTCAGGATTGACTATATTTAGCTTTTGCCTCTCGCTAGAAGCGACAAAAATATTACCTGTTTATTTTATTGTCGTCTAAAGGAGCTAGTGAGGTTTTGCTGCTTTACCAGAGGCCATGGAGGCTTGTGGTTAGCTGTTGAGCATTTCTTGTTAAGTTGGGCAGCATAGGGCATAGCTTGGTGATATAGCTTTTTGTTTTGATGCCTATATATATAGTAAAGCTCGTCCAAAAGCTTTTGGCATGCCTTGACACCTACAGGGCTAGACTCTTAGTAAAGTAGCCTTACCTTCGAGTTAGTGGCACCTGGGTTGCCTAATGATTTGGTTGGTAGGTTTTTAGATGAACTACTTACTGCCAGTGACCGTATAAGCTTCATATGACTTACAACTTGTCATATAGGTCGCTTAGGAAACCACCCTAGTTGTTAGTAATCTGATAGACTATGTGATATCTTAAGTAGGGATCTTATTAGCTATCAAATGTGGGGATAATGCCTCTAGCTACTCATACAGATGCCCACGTACATGTTTCCCAAAAGGGCTAAGTTCAAGTATACCTTCCTACGGGGCTACAAATTGCTCAGAGGAGCTATATGATATCTTGATGGACCAGATTGAGGCTAGCAGAGCTATATTGAAATCTATTCACTTATGGACTTCCCTTATGCCATAGTGGCATCACTGACTCTCAATGGAATCTTATGTTCTCGGGATACAGTTATAGGAGCCCAGAAGGCTCAAAAATAGTCACAAGAGTCCAGAAGGCTCGGATACAGTCTCGAAAGTTGAGTGTGCTTTAGTTATAACTTGCCTATGGGGCTACAGTTGTAAAGATAGAAGTATATGATTTAGACAACATGGCGGTCTTGTCAGCCCGCATAGGATGACATTATTATTGCAACTATTGGGTTAGCAGATTTTGCACAGGTGTATGTATGCGGCCTTGTCGCCCTAGGGATATGTTTGAGCTGAGATATAGCTGATTCTTTTATTGATTGTGTATTGTTGGTATGCACCAGAAGCGTATATATCCAGTTAGGTTAGCTCAGAGTCCAGTGTGGCATTAGGTGCCAGTTACGCCTCCCAAGGTAGGGCATGACAAACTTAGTATCAGAGCCATGTCGTATCCTAGGGACTCTTCAAGTTGTGTCTAGTAGAGTCTTGTTTATAAAAGTGTTGTGTACCATATTTTATAAGTAGTAGGATACGAGGCATGATAGTATGGTTATCCCTCTTTCTTCGTTCTTCTCAACTCGTGCTATAGAGCTATAGGGTTGAGTCCCTAAGCTTACGTTGTTATGTCTGCAGAAATGTCTGATCCAAGATAGACCATAGCCAGTCGAGAGCTGAATACAGCAGTAGGAGAGGGTACTAGCAGGGTGCCACCACTGGAGACAGCCCAGCCTGAGGGAAAAAGGGTGACATCTTCTCAATCTCCCCAGCTGTAATACCCTAAAAGTCCCTAATATCAGACCCGACGGTTAGACAGAGGAAGTAGGAAGAAATCTACACAAGCCATAGAACGACTCATCAGGTGATCAAACAAATTATGGAGTGGCTCGTGAAGGGATGTCAAGCCAGTGAAGAGTCCTGGTCAAGGGGTCTTCATGGATGGTGCAACTAGTTGTGGTGTCACTTCACGACTCATCGTCATTGGCAAGATGGCTAAGATTGGAGGTTGGGATTCCAATGAAGGTAATGAGTGAGGGCCACGAGTCGTCACTCCTCCTAACAACTCATCCAATGACCCGTGGGGTAAAGGAGTTTCAGTAAATGGGGAATTGTCCAGTGATGATGAAGAGAGTGGACAACGAGTCGTCTAGTAGGGTAACGACCCATCCAATCCCTCGTTGTGACTAGTACTGACAGTTTTTCTGCGAAATTAGTAAGGGTGTTTTCGTAATTTCTAAGCTTCTAAGTCCTAAACTACGTTATTTTAAGCTATGTTAGGAGGTTTTTAAGAGGGATTAGCCTATTCTAACCCATTCCCTTCCCATGTATGCAATTTTAGAGGATTCCATAGGAGATTAAGCCTATAATTCTTCAAGTTCTTCCCCAAATCTCTTGGGCTTTCAAGGAAGGGTGTAGATTCAGCTTGCTGTTGATCTTGGGCAGAATTATATGGCCAAGTGATGCTCAAATACTCTATTTCGTCTTGTTTATCTATCGTTATTTGTACATTCTCATGTGATTTGTAGTTAAAATGTGAATTTATACTAACTAACATGATTAGTGTTGTATTGCAGGAAAAATATAATTTTAGGAAGCTAAGTTGCATGTTGGTGAAAATCGGGAATGGACTCAGAAGCGAGCAGTGGAAAAGGTAAAGGAAAGGCAGTAAATATAGGGGCTCCACGATAGAGCCGTGTCACGCTGCCATCGCGGAGGCAGTCTTCCTCGGATGATTTATTTTGGCAGATTTCCAGTGAAGGTTCGCGACGGCGCCGTGGCACGTTAGCCAAGCCCCGCGTTACATGCCGTGGCACCTTGCCTATATTCACCTAGAACATAAAATTCCAGTGAGGTTCCGCATTTGCACCGTGTCACGGAGGCAGTGCTCCACGATGCACTCCGTGACACATTGCTTGTTATTCCGGAAAAAATTTCCACTTGTATAAATAGCACACTTAGGTTTATTTTTAATTATTCTGACTTAGTTGAGCAAGGACGTGGGTTATAGGCAGTTGAGGGGACGAAATTCTTAGGGTTCTTCTCTAACTCTTTCTCCTTTATTTCAATTATTTGTATGATTTATACTCATTTGATGATGTTTAATCCACAAATGAGTGGCTAAATTCACTTCTTGCTGAGGTTAAGAACATTTGTAGTGGAATGTAATTGTTGATCATTTTGGTTTTTCATCTTTTCTTCCATGGTTGTTCTATCAATTCTTGTTCTTACTGCATTAATGTTTGGCCAATGTTAATGTATATCTAAAAAATCCAGTTTTATCTTGAAAAGGAAAGAAATTGGAAAGTTGTGAATTGGTAGGATATGATCTCTTTTAGTTTGGGAAAATTGAGAATTGATTTACCTTTAGAATAGAAATATATCTGAAAGTCGTATTAGTCAATTAAGGAATCGGTTTCGTATGGCTAGAACATGAAATTCTTTTATCACAGAAATGTAGGTTGAAGGTTCATGATTCTTAAGTTGGATAGAATACGAAAGTTTCTATCCATAGGTAATAATTCTTGACTAGAAAACGAAGAAAGATTAACCGAATTGTATCGATAAATTACCTCCCTGCATGTTTGTTTTAGCCTCAACTTGCGCATTACTATAGTTCAGACTCACTTTATAATTTTGTCTTAGATTAGTATAAATTAGGAAACAAACTCTCAAAAATCCTATTTAAATTGTTGTCTGCATTTTTAAAGTTAGAGTTCATTAACACTTAAGTTGATTATTACCTTAGTTCAGTCCCTGTGGGATCGATACTTGGCTTACTTAAGCCATTTTACTTCTTGTTCGACCATGTGCACTTGCGTGTAGTTACTAAACGCTCCGAACAAGTTTTGGCGCCGTTGCCGGGGACTGGCAATTGGTAAAATTGTTTTCTTAAGTGCTAGTTTACGATTTCTATATTAGTGCTGACAACTTGATCTTAGCCTGTCTTTTGCAGATATTGAATTCTGTTGAACACTGGCAAGAGGCAAGGAGCTGGTGGATTCATACTTAGAGCCGGAAAGACAATCTCATCGTCAAAGGAGAGAAGCTCTAGTGAAGAAGCTGCAGTTGCTCAGACAAACAATCCTAGAGCAACAACAGAATCCACCACTTGTAAGGGCAGTGTTAGTGCCCGAGGAAATGGCAGCTAGGCTGGTTCGCGAAGTGGCAATCTTACATGCTAACAATGTTACGTCAAGCATTCGCAAACCTGATCCAGGAGGGAGGATTGAGCTAAAATAGAATATGGTGCAATTGCTGCACACCAGCGGGCAATTCACAGGTCTCCCTCACGAGGATCCACAACAACATCTCCAAAACTTTTTGGAGATAAGTGACACTTACATCCCCATTGGAGTATCATCTGATTACGTAAGGCTTACATTGTTCCCATTTTCACTATTGGGAGAAGCAAAGAGGTGGTTGAAAGCTGAGCCACCTAATTCCATCACCTCTTGGGATGATCTTGCAAGAAACTTTTTTATACAGTTCTTTCCATCCGGGAAAACAGCAAGACTTAGAAGTCAGATTCTATGTTTTAAACAAAGAGAGAGGGAGAATCTGTATCAAGCTTGGGAAAGATTCAAATCCATGTTGCGGGATTGTCCTCACCATCACCAGTCCAATGATGTGCTGGTGCATACTTTCATAGAGGGTTTGGAACCCCACACAAAACTTTTGCTAGACTCAGCAGCTGGGGGACAAGCATTAGAAAAGACTTATGAGGAGCTTTATACTTTGTTAAATTGTATTTCGCAGGAAAATCTAGAGTGGAATGCGGACTCTTCTAGAGAAGGAACAAGGAAAGCAGCAGGAGTCTTGGAAGTGGATGGTTTTACGGCTATCGCTGCACAGATAGCTGCGCTGCAAAATCAACTTAACACCCACTTCAGCAATATGAGTTTGAATTAATCTCAAGCCCCAGTTAATGTAGTGCAGCAGATTTGGTGTGAAGTATGCGGTAGTAATGAACACTCAGCTGAGTGTTGTGGTGCAAATCCAGATTCAGTGAACTTTGTTGGTAATGTACAGAGAAATAATCACCAACAGTATGGCAACAACTACAGCTCTAATTGGAGGAATCATCCAAATTTCTCCTAGGGTAGTAACAGCCATCAAGGGCATAGTTCGAATCAGGGTGCGCAGAGAAATCAAGGAGGGCAGCAGAACTATCAGACTCAATACAGAAGCAACAATGCACCTCCTCCACCACTACCACCCAACATTGAGGAAATGTTTAAAACAATGATAGCTAACCAAGCTCAATTGCAGGCTGACTATGTGAAATTGGTTGCAGATGTAAAGAACAATCAGTTAGCTACAAAGGCGTTGGAGTACCAGTTTGGGCAACTAGCTAGAGCTCAAAACACCAGGCCAAGAGGAGGACTACCGAGTGACACTGACCCGAATCCCAAGCAAGTAAATGCAGTGACCACAAGGAGTGGTTTACAACTCAAGGAGGTGGAACCAGAAAGACCACCTCAGCAGTCAGGAGCAGTGGAGAAAGAAAGGGAACAGAATGATGAGAGGGGGAAGGAGAAGGCAGCTGAACCAGAAAGACCACCACCCCCGTTCCCTCAATGATTAAAGAAACACAAGGAGGAAGCGTGTTTCAAAAAGTTCATGGAGTTGCTTAAACAGGTACACATTAATTTACCTCTTGTTTATGTTTTACAGGGAGTGCCAAAGTATGCAAAGTATATCAAGGACATTGTGGCGAACAAAAGCAGGCTGACGAAGTATGCTACGGTGGCGCTTACGGAGGAGTGCACTTCACGGATATAGAACAGGTTGCCCACAAAGCTCAAGGACCCTGGGAGCTTTACAATTCAAATTACAATTGGGCAAAGTATCCCAGCTCGCGGATTATGCGATTTGGGAGCAAGCATTAACTTGATGCCGACATCGGTATTCAAGAAGTTGGGGCTGGGCAGTCCTAGACCAACTACAGTGATCTTGCACCTAGATGATCGTTCTTTGGCCAGACCAGATGGCATAGTGGAGGACGTGCTGGTGCAAGTGGGCTCCCTTATCTTCCCGGTAGATTTTGTTGTTCTGGATTTTGAGCCGGATGCGGAAGTCCCATTTATTTTGGGACGTCCCTTCTTGGAAACCGGGAAAGCTTTGATTGATGTAGCTACAGGGCAGCTAACTATGCGGGTGCATGACAAAGTGGAGGTATTTGATGTATTTAAGGCCATGAAGCTTCCGGCCATACATGAGGAGCTTTCAGCAATCAGTGTGCTTGATCAAGCAGAAATTCTTCAGATTGTTGAATCCCGAGATTCATTGGAAAGAGCATTGCTGAGCTCGGATCATTTCGGAGATAGAGATACTTATGAGGTGGTGCAAATGTTGAATGAACCACAAAGGTATCCAAGGAAGCAGGACTTTCAGCCTTTAATGAGGTCCCTGGAACTATTGCCGAAACCATCTATTGAGGAAGAACCAAAGCTGGAATTGAAAACATTGCCTCCCCATTTAAAATATGTATTTTGGGGGAAAGAGGATACTTTGCCAGTCATCCTCTCCGTAGAATTGACGGAGGCACAGGAAAAGGAAGCATTGGGGGTCCTCAGAAGAAGGAAGAAAGCAATGGGCTGGCAAATGTCAGATATTCAGGGTATCAACCCAGCTTTTTGCACACACAGAATTTTCATGGAGACAGGAGCAAAGCCAACTGTTCAGCCTCAGCGAAGGTTGAACCCGGCGATGAAAGACGTGGTTAGGAAAGAAGTAATTAAGTGGCTTGATGCAGGTGTGGTCTATCCTATTTCGGACAGCGAATGGGTCAGCCCCATTCAGTGTGTCCCAAAGAAAGGAGGGATGATCGTGGTCACCAATGAGAAGAATGAGTTGATCCCTACTCGCACCGTCACAGGCTGGCGGATTTGCATGGACTACAGAAAGCTCAATGAAGCCACAAGGAAAGATCACTATCCTATCCCATTCATTGATCAGATATTGGACAGATTGGCGGGACAAGAATATTATTGTTTCCTTGATGGGTACTCTGGCTATAACCAAATAGCCATAGCACCGGAGGATCAGGAGAAGACTACTTTCACATGTCCTTATGGGACATATGCTTTTAGGCGGATGCCATTTGGGTTATGCAATGCACCCGCCACATTCTAGAGATGCATGATAGCTATCTTTCACGACATGGTGGAGGATTTCGTTGAGGTATTTATGGATGATTTTTCTGTTTTCGGTAATTCATTTTCTACTTGTTTGCAGAATCTTGACTGGGTGCTAGCTCACAGTGAAGAATCCAACCTTATACTCAACTGGGAGAAATGTCATTTCTTAGTCAAGGAGGGTATCGTCCTTGGCCATAAAGTGTCTTGCAAAGGGTTGAAAGTCGATCGTGCTAAGATCGAAGTTATTGAGAAGCTACCATCACCTGTGTCGGTGAAGGGTGTTCGCAGTTTTCTCGGGCATGCAGGGTTTTACAGACGGTTCATCAAAAACTTCTCCAAAATTTCTAGACCATTATGCAGATTGCTAGAAAAAGAGGTGAAGTTCGAGTTTGATGATGAATGTGTCAAAGCATTCGAGGAGTTGAAGCAAAAATTGATAGAAGCACCTATCCTTATTTCTCCAGATTGGGAACAACCATTTGAACTAATGTGTGATGCAAGCGATGTGGCTGTGGGAGTTGTATTGGGGCAGCGGAGGAATAGAATCTTTCATTCTATTCATTATGCAAGCAAAACACTGAACACTGGCCAAAGTAATTATACAGTCACGGGAAAGGAGATGCTAGCATTGGTGTTTGCATTTGATAAATTCAGGTCCTATTTGGTGGGTTCGAGAGTAGTGGTGTATACCGATCATGCAGCGATTCGGTATCTATTTAACAAGAAGGATGCAAAGCCCAGGCTGATCAGATGGATCTTATTATTGCAAGAGTTTGACCTAGAAATTAAAGACAGAAAGGGGAGCGAGAATCAAGTGGTAGATCACCTATCGCAATTGGGAAGCCGGTCGCATGTGAGGGAAGGTGATGGCATCAAAGAGGAGTTCCCGGATGAGCATCTCTTGGCAATAGGGGAAGCTGAGATCCCGTGGTATGCAGGCATAGTGAATTTGCTAGTGAGTGGAGTCTATCCACCGGAGGCTACGGCTCAGCAGAGAAAAAAATTGAAGCATGATTGCAGGTATTTTATTTGGGATGAGCCGTACTTGTTTAAAAAGGGACCGGATCAGGTTATGAGAAGATGCATCCCAGAGAGCCAGATTGCAGAAGTTTTGAGGAGTTGTCACTCTTCATTGTATGGAGGGCACCACGGAGGTGAGCGGACAGCGCACAAAGTGCTACAGTCAGGTTTCTTTTGGCCTACACTATTCAAAGACTCTATGGCATACGTCAAAATATGTGATAGATGTCAAAGGACAGGCACAATTGGTAGGAGGCAAGAGATGCCGCTGCAGCATATACTAGAAGTGGAGATCTTTGATGTATGGGGTATTGATTTCATGGGCCCGTTCCCATCGTCATTTGGTAATTGTTACATCTTGGTGGCCGTTGATAATGTATCAAAGTGAGTTGAAGCACTAGCTTGCCCCTGGAATGACAACAAGGTGGTAACAAAATTTGTGAAAAAACACATTTTCACCAGGTTCGGGACACCCCGAGCCATTATCAGTGATGGAGGGGCTCATTTTGTCAATGCAAGTTTCAAAAAGTTGCTAGCTAAGTATGGGGTGCGCCACAAGGTGGAAACAGCATATCATCCCCAAACTAGTGGACAAGTGGAGGGGTCGAATAGAGAAGTGAAGCAGATTCTCCAAAAAACAGTGAATGCACAACGTAGTGATTGGTCAAGAAAACTCAACGATGCGTTGTGGGCATATAGAACTGCTTACAAGACACCAATTGGGACTTCTCTATACCGATTGGTCTATGGAAAAGTGTGTCATTTGCCGGTGGAGCTAGAACACCGAGCTTTCTGGGCCGTGAGGAAATTGAATATGGACCTAGAGCTAGCGGGCAAGAAGAGGATGATGCAACTCAGCGAACTTGATGAGTTTCGTTGGCATGCTTATGAAAGTGCCAAGGACTACAAAGAGAAAACAAATAGGTGGCACGATAAGCATATGGTGCATCGTATTTTCGAGCCAGGGTAGAAAGTGTTGCTTTTCAGTTCAAGATTGAAGCTGTTTCCAGGGAAATTGCGATCCAAATGGTCAGGGCCGTTTGAGGTAGTGAGAATGACCCCACACGGGGCAGTGGAGTTGTGGCAAGAAGATCAAAGTGCCACGTTCTTGGTTAATGGGCAGTGGTGTAAGCATTACTGGGGTGAGGACGTTATTCAAGAGAAAACGTCCGTCACTCTAGAGGATGATTGAGCTTTAATGACGTCGAGCCGCGACGGTAAACCAAGCACTGCACGGGAGGCAACCCGTGAAATTGTTGTAATATATGAGTAGCATTAGTTAAAAAGAAAAAGAAAAAAAAAGAGAAAAAATAAAAATAAAACCAAATAATTGTGTTCGTGTTTGAAACCTATAAATTCTAACCAATTTCTTGTTGTGAGATGATTTTCAGGTAGAACGAGGGAAAAAATGCAAAGGATCGCAAAGGAAAAATTGAGGTGAGAAAAAATTAAAAAGTGGCAAGACAGTGAGCCTGCACGATGGCTCCGTGTCACGGAGGAGGGCCTCTTCGTTACCCTCCGTGACACATTGAAGGTGTTCTAGAATTTTCACAAATTCCAGAACACCTATGTGATGGCTCCGTTTCACGGAGGGGGTGCTCCGCGTTACCCTCCGTGACACGTTGAGGTGTTATTCGCAATGGGTTACACCGGGTCGCCGGGTGACCCGCGCGAAAAAACCCCCTTTTAACCCCGAAAACCCCTCATTTTCCCATTTCTCACTCCCCTCCGCGACAAACTCCCTAAAATCCCCCCTCCCCCAACGTGGCACGGACCTAGGATCAAATTTTCTTTAACTTTTCTTCAAGTTCATCGAATTAAAGGTATGTTCTTGAACTTAACCTCAATTTTTGCCGAAATTCTTGATTTTTGAGCATGTGAGGTGAATAAAGTTTTCCCTAAGTATAAATTGAGCTTGAATTCATTTAATTTGTTGTTGATTGATGTTCATAGTATCTTTATGATTATATGAACTTGATAAATACATATTTGATTGAATTTTTGCGAAATTGGTAGCTAGGATTGGAATTTGAATAGGAAGAAACTAAATTTGGTTGAAAATGTGAAAATAATTGGGTTGTGCATGTTGGGTGATGTAAATGATGTTGTGAATATGGATGAATACGCTAAATAAACAAGGGAATTTTTGGGAAAATGAAATTGGTGAATTGCATAGGTTGTTGTTGTTGAGAAAATTTTTGGCTAAGTGTTATGTGATGTAATGGAATCGATGGTGAAATTGTGATTAGTTGTATGAAGTCTGAGTAGTACTTACTCATTATTCCATCAACTTATCTGAATGCACTAGGCATGTTGATTGATAAAAAATGGAAAAGAATGATTGTCTTGCCGAATTGTTTTCATTGTGGCTGAAGACAAGTGTGGGGTGGCCTAACTCAACCCAACCTTAGTCGAAGTTAAGTTTTGACTTGAATAACATTGGGACTGTCTGTTTGATTTGACAGGAACGATGTCAAGCAGGCAAGACAAAGGAAAGGGCGCATCTACATCAGGCGTCGGGAGAAAAATGATTAGACTGGGAACAGCAGTTCCAGCAGCACCAGCGGTTCCGCGCGGCCAACGCCATCAATATGGAACCCGATGGGTGACTGACAAAGGGAAGAAATGGTATGCAAAGCACAAGGAGACCAAATACTTCCCTGAGGAGCACATTGCAAGGGAGCCACTTGCACAGGAATTCCCCAGAATCGTACACCAGATTGACGCTGCCGGGCTGAACTTCATCTTCGAAGAGCCCAAGGAGTGCAATCTCCATTTAATTCGGGAGTTCTACGCAAACTGGAACCCGACACTCTGCAGTCACACCGTCAAGATAAGGGGGCAGGTTGTCACCTCTGAGCCCCATCACCTGAATGCCATATTGGGGGGGCGGGACACAAACGCCCATGTACTCCGGCAGCTAAACATAACTCCACCCTATGCGGAAATTAGACACACTCTGTGTGGAGCCCGTTCGACAGCACAGTGGAGCAGGCACAAGGAGAGGGGCTACCATCAAACACTGCCTTACTCTCAAATGAACAGGGAAGCCAGGATTTGGCTTAAAATTGTGTGTTCCTGCCTGATCCCGGGGGTGCACATGACAGATGTCACCCAGGATCGAGTGTGTTTGGTTTATGCCCTGATGAAAGGGCTGGAGATTAATGTTGGGGCAGTGATCATCTCCGCCATGAAGAGAGCCCGTTTGCATCAAGGGCACAGGTACGGGTTTGGTGGTTTGCTGACCACATTTCTAAGGGGCCTTGACATTGAGGAGGAGGCCCTAGACTACATCCCGCAAATGGATAGGCGTGCCTTGGACGTCACCAAAACCAAGGCACCCGACACCACTCATGGGCTAGTTCTCACACTAGCCGAGCGCCATGCTCGGGATGATCAATATATGGCCCGCATGTATGGGATGCAGATGCTGCAGTTGCGCATAGGCGGGAGGCCAGCAATAGAAGATGAGCTATGGTAGCACGAGCTAGATTACCCCTTTGGCGAAAATGACCGGGCGTTATGCTGAGTGGGGCCAGCTTTTGTGGATCCTGTTGATGATGATATCCCCACTGATGGGGAGACACACTGCGATGACTCAGATGTTGAGTCAGATGAGGACAGCGGGGGCGATTCGGATATGGGAGACGAGGCAATGGCACCTGACGAAGAAGTTGAATACTTTGATTGATCAGGGAGTTTCACCACCTACTTCTATGCTATGTTGAATTTGATGAACAGTGGGGACAGTGTTCGGTTTAAGTGTTGGGTGGGAGTAGTTAGGTGCCAGTTGTTTTGTTGTTGTTTATGTTCATGTCGTGTTGTTGTGCCTGTGAAAAAATTGTGACCCTGTGATTCTGTGCGTTTGTTTTGTATTGTAATTCGGCGTTGTACTGAATGTTAAGCTGTTGTGTGCTGTGTTGAGTTGTTGTTAGCTGGTTGTGTAAATATTTTTTTGTTTTCTATCAAAATTATCGATATTTTTAAAATTTTTGTTGAATTTTTTATGATTGGGTTTCTCGGCCTTTGTTTTCGGTGCTTTTATCAAGAATAGTCACATTGAACGGAAGTCGTAAATAGTGACTGTTCCCTATGATGGATGGATGACGACCGTCTTAAGGGAAATGTAGTCGATAGGAGTAGTTTTGTTCTTTTCTTTTATTTTCTTTCTTTTGTTTGGTTCCCAAATGTGTCGCTACTTCATGGTTCGGAATTCTTGTTGCGTGTTGTACATGATATTGAGATGCAAAGATGATTCGTATGAAAGCATGCAAATGTGAAACATGTTGAGATACCTAGGTCATAGAGTTCGATTCGGTGTGATTGAGGCTTAATATTGAATTGTTGTAATTAGCTGATTGAAGAGTCTGTGAATAAGTCTTGAGTTGAGCATGTGCAATGAGTGTGAGGTGAGGTTTCGATTCTTCCATGCTATTGTGAAGTGTCTAGAACTTGCCTGGTGTGTGTACGAAACGAAATGAAGGATGTGTAGTGTAGGAAAGGATGTAGGCATTTCTTTGATTTAACCGAAAGTTTTTTCCATTATCATACCTACCTTGAATGTACATCCTAGTTAGTCCCATTGAGCCTTTAGCCTATTTTTTTTCTTTCATTGAAGAGGTAGAAACCGAGCTTAATCCTTTCTTTTCATTAGCCGTGAGTTTGATCCAAAACTCTTAAGCGCTTAAGAAAAATAATTTTCCACAGTATCAAGGAGTGAAAAGTGTGAAAAGAAAGGAAAAGCGAAAGTGGTGAAAGTAAAGATAAGGTCAAAGGTGCACTTGCCGAATATAAATAAAATGAAGATGTATAACTAATCTTTGTTATTAAGTCGAGTGTTCTTAAAGAAATGGGAAGAAAAAAAATAAAGAAAGAAAGACTTCAAGAATGGGAGGATGAAGGAAGAAACAATGCCCATAATTATGGTGGGATGTATTGAAAAGCGCTTAAGGAGGCTAGATGATATTATTGGTTATCCTAGTATTTACTAGTTCCTTAGCTTACATTACAACCCGTTAAGTCCTACGTGACCTTACATCACGCTTCCTTATATTAGTGGAGTAATACACTAGAGGCAAGCCTATGGTTCATGACATTATGAATGTGAATTCCTTGGGAGAGAGAGCGAAATCGTGTTCATATACCCCTACATGTAATGCTGTGGAAATCATATGATTGAAAAAGGGGAAATTCTCTTGTGTTGTGAGGGCACATGCTTGACGAGAGATTGAATTTCGTGTCGAATGTCTTGATCAGTTAATTTGCATGAGTTTGCCGAGATCGAGAGTCGATTCTTGAGTCGAGGAGGTCTTAATGTGGTGAATGCCATGGTATTGATGGGACTATGCATTTTTTCTTGATGATTTGCTATATTAAATAATCGGTATAACCGTAGCTTGAATTGTCGAGCCAAAGTAGCTATACGTGGGTGTCAAGTGCATGAGATGTGAGAGTATTGTTCGAGGATGAACAAGGTTTTAAGTATGGGGTAAGTGATCTTGGGCAGAATTATATGCCCAAGTGATGCTCAAATGCTCTATTTCATCTTGTTTATCTATCGTTATTTGTACATTCTCATGTGATTTGTAGTTAAAATGTGAATTTATACTAACCAACATGATTAGTGTTGTTTTGCAGGAAAAATGTAATTTTAGGAAGCTAAGTTGCATGTTGGTGAAAATCGGGAATGGACTCAGAAGCGAGCAGTGAAAAAGGTCAAGGAAAGGCAATAAATATAGGGGCTCCGCGATGGAGTCGTGTCACGCTGCCATCGCGGAGGCAGTCTGCCTCGGATGATTTATTTTGGCAGATTTCCAGTGAAGGTTCGCGATGGCGCCGTGGCACGTTGGTCAAGCCCCCCGTTACATGCCATGGCACGTTGCCTATATTCACCTGGAACATAAAATTCCAGTGAGGGTCCGCGTTTTCACCGTGTCACGGAGGCAGTGCTCCGCGATGCACTCCGTGAAGTTGCTTGTTATTCCGAAAAAAATTCCCACTAGTATAAATAGCACACTTAGGTTTATTTTTAATTATTCTGACTTAGTTAAGCAAGGACGTGGGTTACAGGCAGTTGAGGGGACGAAATTCTTAGGGTTCTTCTCTAACTCTTTCTCCTTTATTTCAATTGTTTGTATGATTTATACTCATTTGATGATGTTTAATCCATAAATGAGTGGCTAAATTCACTTCTTGCTGAGGTTAAGAACATTTGTAGTGGAATGTAATTGTTGATCATTTTGGTTTTTCATCTTTTCTTCCATGGTTGTTCTATCAATTCTTGTTCTTACTGCATTAATGTCTGGCCAATGTTAATGTATATCTAAAATATTTAGTTTTATCTTGAAAAGGAAAGAAATTGGAAAGTTATGAATTGGTAGGATATGATCTCTTCTTAGTTTGGGAAAATTGAGAATTGATTTACCTTCAGAATAGAAATATATCTGAAAGTCGTATTAGTCAATTAAGGAATCGGTTTCATATGGCTAGAACATGAAATTCTTTTATCACAGAAATGTAGGTTGAAGGTTCATGATTCTTAAGTTGGGTAGAATACGAAAGTTCCTATCCATAGGAAATAATTCTTGACTAGAAACCGAAGGAAAGATTAATCGAATTGTATCAATAAATTCCTCCCTGCATGTTCGTTTAGCCTCAGCTTGCTCATTACTATAGTTAAGACTCACTTTATAATTTTTTTCTTATATTAGTATAAATTAGGAAACAAACTCTCAAAAATCCTATTTAAATTGTTGTCTGCATTTTTAAAGTTAGAGTTCATTAACACTTAAGTTGATTATTACCTTAGTTCAGTCCCTGTGGGATCGATACTTGGCTTACTTAAGCCATTTTACTACTTGTTCGATCATGTGCACTTGAGTGTAGTTGTGAAACGCTCCGAACAGTTGTCGCGCCCCATTTTTCTCGCGGAAAGTGGGATACAACACGTGACAACTCTTAAAGGTTATTAAATTGAAGAGAGCCGCCACCTAACGATTTGAGGTGCGTTAGGGCACCGTACTAACCTAAGAGTCTGTTATACTAGCCTAGGTCACTAGAGTCAGGTAAGGGTTCAAGTCACCTCGAAAGAAAGGTGTTAGGCACCTTTCGAGGTCCACAAATATGGGTCCATTCCGGATTCATTATTATGTGGGGGTATTTACTCAGCGATCAGATAAGATTGATTTTATCTTAACTAGTAGAAACAACTTAAATAAACTAGGTGATAAGAAGAAAAAAGATCTTGACAATATAAGGAAAGGAATAAATTTATGCAAATAAGGATTGACAAATAAAAGCAAACAATAATAGATGATAAATTAAGAAGAAACAAAACAAATAAATAAAATTTTTTAGGATTGGACCGAACCTCGAAGAGGCGTCTACGTATCCTGAAAGGGAATCAGGTCAAACGTAGTTCTGCCATAAAGAGGGGGGTTATTTTAACCTAACGGGGTCACCTCGTGCAACTTAAATAATATTTCGCAACCTGTTTAGGTTGCTCATATTATTCAGTGGGCACAGACTATCATTTTCCACTACCCGCCTAATTAATTGATTATTAACTTAAAGCGTTTCTAGGTGACAAAACTATTGTCCTAGTATTTGCTTACCCATCCCAAGCCTAATATCCAAGAGGCGTTGGACTACTAAATTTGGATTATTGGGTATAAAATTCCTAGGGCTTTATTAAAGGTGATTAAACGTCAAATAAAGGAATAAACAACCAGCAAATAAAGGTTTCATGTTGCCTCTATGCAAATAAAATCTATAAACATGAATTCTAGACAAGTGTTAGCAAATCCTACAAATATGAAACACAAATATTGGATTCAAATATGCAACACATAGGAACGAAAAAAAAAGAGTGAAGTTCCTGCCAGCATGCTTTTAGTGCAAAATGTTTAATTTGAACCTATAGCAAATATTTTCTACATGCGGATGGAAAGATCCTACAAGCATGATTGCTATTGTGCAATGTCAAATTTAAGCCACATATCCCTAAGTAATCACATAAGGAAATAAAAATCATATAAACATATTTTATTCTTAAACACAAAGATAATAGAACAAGCTCGGACATTAACGCAAACAAACGATATTGAATTCAATGACATGATCCCTATTAGACTAATACTTAGTTGCTTCAACGAGTTTTCTTTTTTTTTTTAAAAACAAAATTATATTTATGTTAATAAACAAATTTGAATCAAAATAATTACAAGATTCGGCAAATCATCACACAAAAATAAAATATTAAAGTCATTTAATCCTATCTCTAAGGTTACCGTATGTTTGAATCAATTAAATTCCTATAGACATGATCTCTATCAAAATAATTATATTATTGCATTAAAAACCTATGGGCATGACTCCTATAGAAATATTTATGTCCGCGTTAATCCTATAGACATGATTTCTAATAAAATAAATAACTTCATATTAGGCATAATTATATATGTATCAATCCTATGGGCATGCTTTCTATCCGAGATTGCCTAATTAGGTATCAAAAAGTAAGAACGGTAAAGAACATACGAACCCCCCACCCCATAAACCCCTTTTCACTATTATCATACTTTATTACAATTTACAACCAATAAAGAGGAAAATTAACAAATAAATTACAATGAAACATGAAAATGACATTAAGTAAATCCTAAGCCCCATCTGAACCCAGCAATTCTTCTAGGTGTCTAAACAAAGGCAAGGGAGTACCTGCTTTCAAAAGACTAAACAAACACAAGCAAAATGCGTATATATGTAGATACAGACAGTAGTTTTAAATTAAATGAAATCCAAAGATTTAATGCAGACATAGAGAAACTAGTAACAAATAAATCAAATCGAATATACATGCTTCAAATAACAAACTAGTCATGAATAATTATTTGCGAGACAATGATTAAGTTACTAAGTGAATGAAGATTCTCATAGTTTGATGGACTAACCAGTTGGGAGTGATTCAAGAATAAGAAAAATACGGTAGAAACCGACGAATCTCAATAACGAACAGTAGAGAAGCTAAAAAAATCTCAAATATCAAATAGTCCTTTTGAGTGTTAAGAAAGAGAAGAAGAATTATCCGATGATGTTTGGATGCTAGAGAAAAGATAAAGTAAAGTTGTATTGCTAAGTGAGGTTTGAATGTTATGTTGCTCCCTCCCTATCGGAGTAAAGAAGGGCATACTTATATCACTTAGAGGAATAGAGTCCATACCAGAATTAAAAAAGAAAGAAAAATATTTAAAAGGATCAATCAAGGGACATAAGAGGAAAAGAAGTAATCTGTAGAATCAATCAAGAGATTCTTTCCTTTAACTAATAAAAACATATTAATATCTTTAAAGAAAAAATCTCTTATTACCAATAATGAAAGGAAGGAAAGAATCAATCAAGAAAAAGTTTACCTTAAATTGAGACAAATTATATGGAATGAGAATCTTACCGAATTTACCCAAACAAGTTATCATTAACTAGATTCAAAAAATAAATAAATAATTAAATGAATAAGTAAATAGATTTTATGTTGCCATATTTCAAACCAAGATACGCAATCACATATCACGTATACTACTACTTACCATAAATTCCTTTTAAAGGGATACATCAATTAGACAAAGAATAAATAATTTAAAATAAATAAACATCTAATTAAATCTATCAAATTCTTAATTACAAGAAGACAATTAGGAGTATGAATCAATAACGATTTCTCTTAGATAGAAGCAATCGAATAACAAGTTTGTCAAATAGTTTTGAAATTTCAACAAGTGAATTTCAAAACAGTCATATAGGTTAACTACCATTCAACACAAACTACCAATTAGACTTGTTTAAAGGAAGGAGATAGTCATTTGAGATATTGAAATTCGATGGACATTAAGAAGTACGGGAAATCGTCACTTGTAATCAAGTAAAGTAATAAGTGAATGCATATCTCATAAGAATGATTTAGCTAAAATGATTAAAATTTTAGTATATGCCAAGAGCTTCATAAATGCTGAAAGAGTATTATAACTTCGCTTCTAGTCATGAATAAATAACATATGAAGATAGTGACTATGAACCAAACAATAAAAGCAGGGACACATTGGAGAGAGATATGCTAAGGATTAAAGTATACCAAGAAAATCATACAAGATAGAGGTTCGAGATCACTACAAACAGCATACAAATAGGTTATGGTTATAATGAATAGAATAATTACCATAAATTGTGCAAAACATGCCAAAGACAGGCGGAAATCAGAGATCCAACTTGACAATTGTATATGAACATTCAGTCTCAAACATATCATCATAATAAAGGCGTAAAGGAATTTGGACTTTTACCTAAAATAATTTAAACAAGTGAACAGCAAACAATTAAGCTAAATCTACAGCATGACTTTTTAGATCTAACAATCTGTTAAGGGCATAATGACAGTGAGCTTGCCAATATACCGAAAATTAAAAAAATGATTTCGAGTTAAAAACATACGAACAAAGTCAATTAAGATAACAAAGCAGAAGAGAAGGGAGAGATGGTGAGTTCGGTTGTGTGTTCGTCAGAGGAGACGAAGAAGAGAAGATGTTGTGGTACACTGGTTATTTCGGGGCGGTGCGCGACGGTGAGGGAGAGTGAGGGAAGTTGGGCGGCTGCTATGGTGTTCGGCGGTTGTTGGTCTCGATATGGTGGCTCGCTGGAGATGAGGGTGAAGCGGAGAGGAGTGAGGGGCGGCACGGGTCCTTTTCGGTAGAGAAGAGAATGAGAGGGGAGAGGAGACGATCATGTTGTGTGGTGGGGAGAAATAAACGGAGGGCTGCTATTGGTTTCGCCGGAGGCGGCGATGGGAGAGTGGTGTTGAGGCATCCCTAGCATGGTGAGAATGAGAGAGGGGGCGGGTGATTATTTCCGGTGGGTGTGTTTGGGTGGAAGGGAAAAGAAATGGGAGGAGAGGATTGAGAGGAGGGAAGGTGGTGGTGGCGGCTTGGCAGAGGGGAGAGAAATGAGTAGGATATTAGGGTTTTGGGGTATGTAATGAATAGAAGGAAGTAGGATAGGGTTTTATTATTAGCCGTAGGATTAACTAAGATGAACGGTTTGGATTAAATCTAGAGTGAGTGGGTCAGATTGTGGGTCAGAAATGCGGGTCAACCGGATGGGTTAAAGGGCAGGAGTTAATTTAGGCTGAAATTGAATTTAAATAGTAGTCAGCATGGTAGAAATAGGCAAAAATTGACATAATTTAAGCAGAAAGTGGCTAAATTTTAAACAAATTGAATGAAATTGAATAGAAAATGGATAGAATTAAATAAATTGGATGAGATTGGATTTAGCTGCTATTAAATTAATAAATATATTACTCTTGTAGATAATTTAATAAATAGATGATAAAATAGTTAAAATTATAGAAAAAATCATATAAATACTATTATTAATAAATAAATCCTAAATCCTAGTAGACTTATGTAAATTATATAATTAAATTATTATACTTATAAATAATTTTATGAATACAAAATAAAATTAAGTTATCGAATGTTATAAAAGATTATATTATTAACATAAATAATTTATAAATTCGAGTAATATTATTATGCAAATAAATTTGTAAAATTTAGTAAAATTATGTAAATAGATTATAAAGATAAAAAAATAAAATATATATCTCAAAAAATAAGGGCGTATATTAATACGAAATATATATTATACACGAAATAATTATTTAATATTAAAAATTAAAATTAATAAAAATTAAATGCATATATATATATATATATATATATATATATATATATATATGTAATTTGAAATAATTTACTCAACTTTATGATAATAAATTATTTGATCAATATAAATGCAAGCCAAAATTTTTGCGTAAAGGTAACTAAATATATATATAAGCAGCATATACGAGCGTAGGGAGGTCAAAATTGGGTGTCAACACTTACCCAGGTATGTAGGGCCATGAATGAGAGTTTCCTTTCACTCCCGTGCTCAAATTTCTCTTCAAATTCATGAATTCAATTGCTAATTCAAGTGTATGGTCTTATAGGGTTTTTAACCAAATTTATGAAATTCTCTATGATTTATTTATGGGTCAATTTCCTTCATACTTCAAAGCATGTTTTAATATTTATGGGAAGATTTTTATGTATTAATTAATTGAATCAAAATTTGTGATTTCAAGTTTTCAAAAATTATGCTCAATTATACAAGTTCATGGGAAAGTTAATTTATGATTGATGATTTCAAGTATGATGAAGTATCTAGCATGTATTTGTGTTTATGAATTACGCTTATATGAATCTATGATTTTGACTAGTGAAATATATTTCAAGTATGTATGATCTTCAACATTTGGGTAATTCCACTCAGTTTTAGCATGTTTTCATGATTTAGTTCAGTTATATAAATCAACTTACCATATGGTTTTGGAGTCTATATTCCCCTATTCAGCTTATGGTATGTTTGGAATCAAGACTCCCCATATTCAAATTTCAGACTATGCATGTAATTTCGTTATCATCTTTATTGAAAAAAATGGTTTCAACTTCGTTGAAAAATAATGGAGAGTACTTTGCATATTTTGAGAGCAGTGTCTAGCACCGAGTAGACTAAGGGTTCAAAAAGAATTTAAAGTCTTAGAACTACGTGCCAACATAGGATTATCCAGTTAATTTGGGACCTGCCTTGTGAGCTTCCCCTGTCCTGATTGGGCCTTCAGCTTGATATCGATATGATGGTAGCGGCCTTAGCCTTGGAAAGGCTTTGGATGGCTCTGCCCACTTGAGTGTAAAAGTTGGTATCACGCAAGCTCTATCGTGATTGTATTGGTTATATGACGAGTCTCCCATTATTCCTCATGATTTCAGTTATGCATGTTTATTAGTTATGATATTATGTTTTCAGCAGGTTTGACACAATAATCAGGTTATCAGTTTTACTTAAAATCTCAGTTTCATCTTTGGGTCATTCGATTCAGTTATGAGATCCAGTTTATGTCTATTCATGTTTTCAGATATCAGCATGCAGCCTTTACTCTTAGAATCTTATGATGATATGATTTATGATATGCATGATTTTAGTTTTTACTTAATCAACATGTTTTACTTACCTTGCATACTTAGTATATTCCAAGTACTGACTGCATACTCGATGTTGTATCATTTCATGATACAGGTTCAGACATTCAGACTCAGGCTCGCTATTAGTTAGTCTCCTAATTTTATCCTAGTGCTATTTTTGGTGAGTCCTCATCCTTCGAGGACTTTCAGTTAGTTGAGCCATGTTATTTTCAGTTTTAGACTTCTAGTGAGTTAGTTGGGGTGTTTTCCCATCAGCTCGTCAGTATGTTAGCGGCTTTTTAGACATAAACTTGTATTTTCAGCTTCGGTTTCAGCGTTACGGTGTTACCGTTGGATAAAAATTTTGTTATTCAGACTTCCGCTATTTAAGAATTTTGTTATTAGCTTTGTTTATGATGATCTTTAGTTATCATGTTCATGCCATGGGTTGACCTGGAGCCATTTAATGATCTAGGTTCCGTGTCTCGATCCGGGGTCTCAGCTCGGGTCGTGACAAACTTGGTATCAGAGCAATAGGTTTTGAAATGTCCTAGGGTGTCTGAAAGCCACATTAAGTAGAGTCTTTTTCATGGGTGTGAAGGCGCCACACTTATGACGAAGAGGCTACAAAATGTTTTATGAAACTTCCCTTCTTTCATGATTTTATCTCATGTTATGAGTTCAACTCTCTCGATTTCCTCTAACTCCAAATTTATGTGTTTGTAGAATCATGCCTCCATGCCGAGTTAATGGAAGAAGGAATGGCAATGGGAATGGAAATAGTCATGAGGATGGCAATAGAAGTGGGCACCAGCATGCCCCACCAGCCCCAGCGGATCTCGTGCCCGAGTAGGTTGCCCATGTTGAGTTTAGGGCAGCCAGTCAGATGTTGGCACAAGTGTTGATCGCTCAGGCTAATCAGTAGGCAGTGGCTCATGTTCCCCAGAATGGGAGCACAACGGCGGCTAGAGTTCGGGTTTCCCTTAGGATGAATACTGTTGAGTTCCTTAGATCGAGAGTGGTGGAGGACCTATATGAGTTTATAAAGGAGATCCAGAAGATCACCCAGATTATGAGGGTGATGAGGGAGGAGTGTGCAGACATAGCCTCCTATTAGTTGAAAGGAGTCACTCATATATGGTATAGGTAGTGGAAGGATAGCTAGGGAGTTGGAGTAGGCCCCGTTGGTTAGGATGAGTTTCTCACCGTATTCTTAGACCGATTCTTTCCCCGGGAGATGAGGTAAATCAAGGCAGCCAAGTTAGTGAATTTGAAATAGAACAACATGACCGTCCAGGAGTATGCTCTAGAGTTCAATCGGTTGTCCAAGTATGTGCCGGAGATGGTGGATGATTAGAAGCCTCAGGTGAGCAAATTTGTGAATGGAGTAGCAAATTATTTGGCCAAGGACTACAGGACCACCATGCTTTATTAGGACATTTACTTCTCCTGATTGGTCTTGTATGCTCAGCAGATAGAGGCTGTGCAGATGAGAGAGAGGGAGAGAGAGGCCAAGAGGGCCAGAGACAGATAATTTGGGTATTCCCAGTAGAGGTCTAGTGGCGGACATTATCATCAGTCCCACCATCGATCGTCAGCCTTAGTGTCGTCATCAGCCAGTGGAGGTGGTTAGAGCTTCTCAAGGACTATGATATGAGTATCCTTTACCATCCGAGCAAGGCCAATGTAGTGGCGGATGCTCTTAGCAGGCTGTCCATGGAGAGTGTTTCTCATATGAAGTATTGAAGGAAAGAGTTAGTGACAAATGTCCATAGGCTTTCTCATTTAGGAGTTTGCCTTGTTGATTCGATGGATGGTAGTATCATTATTTGAAATGGTTCAAAATCATCTTTGGTGACTGAGATCAAGGTTAGGCAAGATGAGGATCCTATTTTGGTAAAGTTGAAAGAAGCGGTTCAAAATCAGAAGATAGAGGTCTTCTCCCAAGGGGGAGATGGTGTACTTTGATATTGGGGTCGTTTGTGTGTTTCAGATGTCGATGACTTGAGAGAACGAATGTTGCATGAGGCTCATGGTTCCTGATATTCTATACATCCACGTGCCACCGAAATGTATTGTGACCTACGGGAAGTGTATTGGTGGAATGGCATGAAGAAGGACATAGCAGAGTTTGTGGTTAAGTGTCCGAACTGTCAACAAGTGAAAGTTGAGCATCAAAGATCAGAAGTATGCTACAAGAAATCAATATCCCCACCTGGAAGTGGAAAGAGATCAATATGGACTCCATTACAGGGTTATCTCACACATGCCGATGATATAACTCTATTTGGGAGATTGTAGACAGGTTAACTAAAGCAGCTCATTTCCTACCGGTCAAAACTATCAACTCAGCGGAGGATTATGCTAAATTGTACATTCAAGAGTTAGTTTGGTTGCATGGAGTCCCATTTTCCATCATATCAGATAGAGTTACTCAGTTCACCTCGCAATTTTGGAAGTCTTTTGGGAAGGGACTTACTACTCATGTCAAGTTTAGCCCAGCATTTCACCCACAAACAGATGGTAAGGCTGAGTAGACCATTCAAACTCCTGAGGATATGTTGAGAGCATATGTGATTGATTTTAAAGGAGTTGGTATGATTATTTACCTCTCATCAAGTTTGCATATAACAACAGTTACTACTCCAGTATTTAGATGGCTCCATTTGAGGCTCTTTATGAGCGGAGATGTAGATCGCCTATTGGTTGGTTTGAGGTAGGTGAAGCTACGTTGATAGGGCCATATTTAGTTCATGAGGCTATGGAGAAATTTCAACTTATAAGAGAAAGGCTAAAAACAGCTCAGATTCGTCAAAAGTCACATGCTGATGTGAGGCGAAGAGAGTTTGAGTTTGAAGTTGAAGATCGGGTGTTGTTGAAGGTTTCTCCCATGAAGGGGTGATGAGATTTGGAAAGAAAGGGAAGCTTAGTCCCCGATATGTTAGTCCCTGCCGGATTGTGAGACGTGTTGAAAAAGTGGCCTATGTGTTAGAGCTACCGGGGGAGTTGGCTTCAGTACAACCACTCTTCCATATATCATTGTTAAAGAAGTGAATTGGTGATCCGACTTTGGTTGTTCCGATGAAGAGCGTAGATGTGAAGGATAATCTTAACTACGAGGAGTTGTCAATTTAGATCCTTGATTGTCAGGTTTACAAGTTCAGAAACAAATAAGTAGCATCAGTAAAGGTTCTGTGGAGGAATCAACTTGTTGAGAGAGCTATTTGGGAAGCCGAAGCAGATATGATGGCTATACCCTCATCTTTTCCCTTTTGTCTCAGTTCCAGATTGAAGTATTAGCTTCCTCCTTAGTACTCTATTTTAGTTTCATGTCCAACGCATGTCTCTTAGTTTCTTCATGCAAGTGCTTGTATGTATGATTCATGATTTCAGTTCAGTCATATGTATCAGTCTGGAGTCAGTGACTTCATCAGTTTTCAGCTTCAGATTTTCAGTTTTTGGGATTTCGATTTCCTTTCCCAAGCTATTCAGTATGTTTACCCACATTCGATAATGAATGTTGCCAAGTAGGAGATATTTTAATACCCCAAAAGTTCCTAAGATCAAATTCGAGGGTTGAGTGGAGGAAGAGGGAAGAAATCTTCCCAAGCCATAAAACAACTCGTCAGGTTGCCTAATGAATCATGGTGTGGCTCGTGATGGGATGCTAGGACAATGAAGAGTCGTGGTCAAGGGGTCTTCACGGATGGTGCACAAGTCGTGGTGTCACTTTACAACTTGTCAAGTGGGTTGTTGGTAGGATGGCTAAGATTGGAGGTTGGGATTCCAGTGAAGGTAACGAGTGAGGGCCACAAGTTGTCACTCCTCCTAACGACTCGTCCAGTTACCCGTGGGGGTAAAGGAGTTTCAGTAAATGGGGAATTATCCAGTGACGATGACGAGAGTGTATGATGAGTCATCCAACAGGGTAACGACCCGTCCAGTCCATTGTTGGGACTGGCAGTGACAGTTTTCCTGCGAAATTAGTAAGGGTGTTTTCGTAATTCCTAAGCTCCTAAGTCCTTTACTCTATCATTTTTAGCTCTGTTAGGAGGGTTTAAGAGGGTTTAGCCTATTCTAATCCATTCCCTTCCTATGCAGGCAAGTTTAGAGGATTCCATAGGAGATCAAGCTTAGAATTCTTCAAGTTCTTCCCCAAATCTCTTGGGTTTTCAAGGAAGGGTGTAGATTCAGCTTACCCAGGTATGTAGGGACATGAATAAGAGTTTCCTTTCACTCTCATGTCCAAATTTCTCTTCAAGTTCATGAATTCAAGTGTTAATTCAAGTGTATGATCTTATAGGATTTTAACCCAATCTTATGAAATTCTCTATGATATGTCTATGGGTCAATTCCCCTCATGTTCAAAAGCATGTTTTAAGATTCACGGGCAGATTTTTATGTATTAACTGATTCTAAATTCATGATTTCAAGTTTTAAAAGATTATGCCCGAGTATGCAAGTTCATGGGTAAGTTAGTCCATGATTGATTATTTCAAATGTGATGAAGTACCTAGCATGTATTTATGTTTATAAATTACCCATATATGAATCTATGATTTTGACTAGTGAAGTCTATTTTAAGTATGATGATCTTCAGGTTTTGGGTAATTCCACTCAGTTTTAGCATGTTTTCATGATTCAGTTCAGTTATATAAATCAGCTTACCATATGGTTTTAGAGTCTATACTCCCCTATTCAGCTTATGGTATGTTTGGAGCTAGGACTCCTCATATTCAAGTTTCAAACTATGCATGTAATTTCATTATCAGCTTTGTTGTGAAAAATGATGGTTTCAGCTTCGTTCAAAAATGATGGAGAGCACTTTGAATGTTTTTGGGGGTAGTGTCTAGCACCGAGTAGGCTAGGGATTCAGAAAAACCTCGGGTCTTAGAACTATGTTCCAATGTAGGATTATCCAGTTACTTTGGGAACTCCCTTGTGAGCTTCCCCTACCCTGATTGGGCCTTTAGCTTCATATTGATATCATGGTAGCGCCCTTAGCCCTGGCAAGGTTTTGGATGGCTCTGTCCACTTGAGCGTAATAGTTGGGATCACGTAAGCTTTATCCTGATAGTGTCGGTTATATGAAAAGTCTCCCATTGTTCCTCATAATTTCAGTTATGCATGTTTATCAGTTGTGGTATTATGTTTTTAGAAGGTTTGACCCAATGATCAGGTTATCAGTTTTACTTAAAATCTCAGTTTTACTTTTGAGTCATTCAATTCAGTTATGAGATCCAGTTTATGTCTATTCATGTTTCAGATATCAACATGCAGCCTTTACTCTTAGAATCTTATGATGCTTCGATTTATTATATGCATGATTTTAGTTTTTACTTACTCAACTTGCTTTACTTTCCTTGCATACTCAGTATATTCTGAGTATTAACCGCATACTCTATATTGTATCATTTCATGATACAGGTTCAGACATTCAAACTCAGTCTCGCTGTTAGCCAATCTCCCGAGTTTATCCCAGTGCTATTGTTGGTGAGTCCTCATCCTTCGAGGACCTTAAGCTAGTTGAGTCATGTTATTTTCAGTTTTAGACTTCTAGTGAGTTATTTGGGTTGTTGTCCCATCAGCTCGTTAGTATGTTAGAGGCTTTTCAGACATAGACTTGTATTTTCAGCTTCAGTTTCAGTGTTTACGAGTTACGGTTAGATAGACGTTTTGCTATTCAGACTTTTGCTATTTTGGAATTTCATTATCAACTTATTTTATGATGATCTTTAGTTATCATGTTCATATCATGGGTTGACCAAGAGTCATTTATGGATCTAGGTTCCGTGTCTCGATCTGGGGTCTCAGCTCGGGCCGTGACACCAGTATTCTCCACGGCACCAGGAACCTCCTAGGGCAACAGGAGCGCCAACACCACTTCTAGTTCTTCCTACACCTTTATACTAGGATGTCAGAAATGCAATATATATGCTAGCTCAGATGATGGCTGCTCAGCAGCCAGTATGCCTGTTGTTGTCGAGCTTGCTGAGGGACCCGAAAGTTCGAGGGTTCATGAGTTTCTTACCTTGAGTCCTCCACAGTATACGGGGACAAACCGTAAAGAGGACCCTCAAAACTTCATAGATCAGTTAGAGAGGATATTCAAGGTCATGCATGCTTCATCCATAGAGTCAGTTGAGCTAGCAATGTTTCGGCTACAATACATAGCAATTCTGTGGTATGATAGTTGGGAAAGGTCCAAAGAAAGAGATTCACCTTCACCCACATGGCCAAGCTTCTGTGAAGTCTTCATAGATCATTACTTGCCTAGAGAGATTCGACAGGCCATAATTTCAATTTTTACACCTGGAGCAGGGTAGGATGAGCGTCCGAGAGTACGCCTTGAGGGGTGATTCCTTGGCTAGATATGCGCCAGCCTCTATTGATACTATGCCAGCCAAGGTACATCAGTTTATAGTAGGGCTTGCACCAGAGTATGTAGAGTCCTGTACTACAGCTACGTTGCGAGAGGATATGGATATCTCGCGAATTCAGGCCTTTGCTCAGAATATAGAGAAAATCAGACAGTGTTAATATGGGGCTGAAAGGGAAGATCAAGAGCAGTGTCGGAGGGCTAGATCCGCTAATTTTCAGGCAGAGTTTTAGGGTGGGCCTAGGCTTTGCTTGTCAGGTAAGCCACCTAAACCCTCACCTCAGCAGCAACAGGGAAGCAAATCAGATCATCGTGGACAGCCAGGTCCTAGTGAGCGTTCACGAGCATCAGGCTCATAGAAGCAAAGAGGCCCAGATTAGATGAGGCCAACTGTACCACGTTGTAGTACTTGTAGTAGGAGACATTTTAGGAGATGCAGATATGGCTCCACTGCTTGTTATTCCTATGGGCAGGAGGGTCACAAGATGAGGGATTATCCGACTAGAGATCATAATGATCGGGACAAGCAGAGTAAGTCCTCAGCCGGGCCACATGCGGCAGTACCTTCACCAGGGCGTAGGCCCTCAGCTCCAGTAGGCAGAGGCGGAGGTAGATTAGGAGCATCTAGTTCTGGCAGTGATTTGGATTGTACTTATGCATTAGTAGGGCGACAGGATTCTGAGTCTTCGCCAAATATTGTGACGGGTACATTGAATGTTTGCTCCCACTTAGTTTATGCTTTGATAGACCTAGGTTCTACCTTGTATTATGTTACTCCGCTAGTGGCACAAAAGTTTGGTATAGTAGTAGAGTTGCTCCAGTAACCATTTTTTATATCTACACCTGTCGGTGAATCAATTGTCTCTAAGAGGATTTATCGAGATTGTACGGTGGAGATTGTTGGCCACCAAACCTCTGCAAACCTAGTAGAGCTGGAAATGATTGATTTTAATATAATTATGGGCATGGATTGGTGCCAATGTTGAGTGCTGGACTAAGACTGTCCGATTCTATTTCCCAAGAGAAATAGTGCGGGAATGGAAAGGAAATGTAGCTACGCCAAAAGGTAGGTTCATATCCTATCTTCAGGCAAGGAAGCTGATTACGAAGAGTTGTATTTATCATACTGTTAGAACTCGAGATGTGCAGGCAGAATCCCCAACTCTTCAGTATATTTCGGTGGTTAGTGAGTTTCCAGATGTATTTTAGATAAGCTTCCCGTATTCCCCCAAAATGGGAAATTGACTTTTCCATTGATACACCACCAGATACACAGCTAATATCTATTCCTCCATTTTGATGCAACACAGCAAGGTGATTGCCTGTGTCTTGAGGCAGCTAAGGAAGCATGAGAAGAACTATCCCACCCATGATTTAGAATTAGCTGCAGTTGTTCATGCTCTAAAGATTTGGAGGCACTACTTATATGGTGTTTATGTAGACATCTTTACTGATCACAAAAGCCTCCAATATATATATAGACAAAAAGAGTTGAACTTGCGAAAATATCTTTGGCTTGAGTTGCTGAAGGAATACGATGTAGACATTTTGTATCACCCAGGGAAGGCTAACATTTTAGTTGATTCCCTTAGCTACAAATCCCTAGGCATCCTATAATATTTGGGGACAGAAAAGAGGGAATTGGCACAAAAGTTGCACTATTTAGCCAGTTTAGGAGTCTGATTAATCGACTCAGATGATAGTGGGGTTGTGATCCAGAATACTGCAGTGTCATATCTAGTAGTGGAGGTGAAAGAGCTACAGTACGAAGACCCTAGCCTAGTACATCCTAGAGGCAAGGCTCAATAGGAAGGGTTTTTATCCTTTGAGGTAATAGGAGGCAGAGCCTTGAGGTTCAGAGGTTGCTTCTGTTTTTCCGAATATGGCAGGGCTTCGCCAGCAGATTATGGCAGAGGTACATTATTCCCATTATTCTCTTTACCCAGGTTCGACGAAAATGTACCATGATATAAAGGAGATCTATTGGTGGCATGGGATGAATAAGGATATTGTTGAGTTTGTAGCATTGTTCCAATTGCTAGCTTGTAAAAGCCGAACATCAGAAGCCGGGGGGCTGACTCAAGAGATAGCCTTGCCTGTATGGAAATGGAAAGCAATAAATATGGATTTTGTTATAGGTTTACCTCGTACAAAGCATAAATTTGACTCTATTTGGGTCATTATTGACAGGCTGACAAGATCAGCCCATTTCTTGCCAATCAGTACTACGTTCTCAACTAAAGATTATGTTGAATTGTACATTAAAGAGATAGTATGACTACATGGTGTTCCAGTGTCTATCATCTCTGACGGAGGGGCACAGTTTACAGGTATATTTTATAAGTCGTTTCAGAAAGGTTTGGGAACGCAGGTTAACTTGAGTACAGCTTTTCATCCCCAAATAGATGTCCAAGTTGAGTGCACAATGCAGATGCTCGAAGATATGTTACGGGCATGTGTTTTAGACTTCAGAGGAAGTTGGGATGATCACCTACCTCTTATTGAGCTTGCATATAATAATAGTTACCATTCTACCATTAAGATGGCGCCTTGTGAAGCTTTGTATGAGCAGAAATGCAGGTCCCCCATAGGATGGTTTGAAGTAGGTGAGTCAGGGTTGATTGGACCTGACATGATACATCAATAAGAAGAGAAATTTAAGCTCATTAGAGAACGTTCATTGATAGCCCAGAGTCATCAAAGTCCTATTTCGATGTATGACATAGAGACTTAAAGTTTGATGTTGATGACTGGGTATTTTTGAAAATCTCACCTATGAAGGGCATTATGAGATTTGGAAAGAAGCGCAAGCTTAGCCTTAGATTATTGGATCCTCTGGAAGATAGGCCAAGTGGCCTTTGAGTTAGAATTGCCTTCGCAACTAGAATTTGTTCATTCAATTTTTCATGTATCGATGCTACAGAAGTGCATAGGAGACCCTTCTTTGTCCTAGTCGAGGATGTTCAGGTCACAGAGGAGTTGTCCTATGAGGAGGATCATATAGCTATACTAGATCGACAAGTCCGCAAATTGAGGACCAAAGATGTAACTTCTGTTGAAGTCTTATGGAGGAATAAAAATGTAGAAGTAATGACTTGGGAAGTCGAGGATGACATAAGGTCTAGATACCCTCACTTGTTTCAGACCCTATTATGGTAGCACGCCTACTTAGACAGTTACAGTTGAGGTGAGATAGTTCTCAAGTGTTCTATTATTGCTTTTGTTACCATAGTTGCCAGTTGCTCACCTTATTGTTGTGGAGCTATATTATATAGTTGTTTGTAGCATCCTATAAGACACCTATGTTGAGCTTTTCTGCGTTTTAGGTTTTTAGATAGTCCATATAACAGACGAGACTTTGTCGAAAATTTTCTAGCAATGCCTAAGAATTAAGTCTCTTAAGATTGAATTACATTCGAGGACGAATGTCCCTAAGGGAGGAATGATGTTAAACCCCAAAAGTTTTCATATTCGAATTAATGTATGCATGTGCATGTGAGAGTTCTTAGAGTACGACACATGTGGGAGAAGGGTCGATGGTGGAACGTGTGAGCGTGTCGCCGAGCGAGTGGGTGGAAGGAAACCGGAGGCAGGCCGCACTGGGCGCCGCATCGTGGACCTCCCTCCCATGCATGGAGCGGCGCGTCGCGCCCCTGATCTGCCACAATGGGAGGTGCGTTGCGGACCCCTTGCACGCCTCCTTATATATATTAAGTTGTGTGTATTGGTTTTATTTTAAATATTTCCTAAAAAGAGAGCTATGCCTAGGGTGATTTTCCTCTCCAATTTTTCAACAAGGGAAAATTATGCTATCAAATCACATCTAATCACAAATTCTTCTTGGATAATGAATCATGGGGCTACGAAGAACGTATCTACGGAGTTGAATCTTTGAAATTGACTCAGTTTGATGGAGCTCTAGCGAGTAAAAGTCGTAGAAATCATCTCTATCTAAGACTAGTACATCTATAAGTGATAGTAAGTACTTCTACCCTTCTAATCTATAAGAATTCATAAGATTTTGCCGAATTGAACTCGTTGTGACTTGCGGTCTTTGTGTTTTGCATGATATGTTGTTGGCCTACTTCTTGAAATAGAATAGCTTTATTCCCTTGGCGTATGAGCTAAGATATAGAGGGATTACAAGTTCTTAATTGAAGTAGGATTTATAGAGCAGAGTTCGGCAATTGAGGTATGTTAAGGATAACCTCTTTCGGTAAGTTATTCTCGTCGTATAGTTGACACGACTTGTGCTTCCTTAATAGTTCATATTTATGTATGTTATGGTTAGCTTCCATGATATGAATTAATGTTGTAGTATAGTATCCCTTGTCGGGATTGACTATATTCGGCTTTGCCTCTCGCTAGAAGCGATATAGAGATTACCTATTTATTTTATTGTTGTCTAAAAGAGCTAGTGAGGTTTTGCTGCCTTGTGGAGGCCATGGAGGCTTGTGGTTAGCTGTTGAGCATTTCTTGTTATGTTGGGCAGTATAAAGCGTAGCTTGGTGATATAGCTTTCTGTTTTGACACCTATGTATATAGTAAAGCTCGCCCACAGGCCGTTGGCGTACCTTGACGCCTATAGGGCTAGACTCTTGGTAAAGTAGCCTTACCTTCGAGTTAGTGGCACTAGGGTTGCCTAATGATTTGGGTGGTAGGTTTTTAGATGAACTACTTACTGCCAGTGACCGTCTAAGCTTCATATGACTTAAAGCTTGCCGTATAGGTCGCTCACGAAACCACCCTAACTATTAGTAATCTAATAGACTATGTGATATCCTAAGTAGGGATCTTACCAACTGTCAAATGTGGGGCTAACATCTTTGGCTACTTATACAGATGCCCACGCACATATTTCCTAGAAGGGCTAAGTTGAAGTATACCTGCCTACGGGGCTACAGATTGATCACAGGAGCTATATAATATCTGGAAGGACTAGATTGAGGTCTACAGATCCATATTAAAGTCTATTCACTTATGGACTTCCCTTATGTCGTAGTGGCATCACTTTTTCTCAGTGTAATATTGATTGCTCGGGGTGCAGTTACAGGAGCCCAAAAGGCTCAAACACAGTTACAGGAGTCCAGAAGGCTCGAATACAATCTTAGAAGTCGGGGTGCTTTAGTTACAACTTGCCTACAGGGTTACAGTGGTACAGATAGAAGTACATAGATTGATTTGTACTTGTCGGGGCTTATAGGGGCCTAGGTAGGTTATTTTATATTTTTTGTACCTTCCAGGCTTATAGGGGCCAAATTAGGTTCTTGTTTGAATATTACCTGTTAGGTACAGTTCATGTTTGTGAGGTCGTACAGGTGAGCTTTTGGCTCTTATTGCTGATTACTTACAGTTCCACTATCAGCTTCTATTCCGTTTATTATTACTGTCTTACATATTCAGCACATATTGTACTGTCGCCCATGCATGGGGCATTGCATACTTGCCTACAGGTTCAGAAAGATAGGTTCTGAGACCTTTTTAGTAGCCTTTCATCTTTAGCAGACTGACCAGCTCCCTTCCTTTGAAGTTGCCAAATATTAGAGGTTTGCCTGTCTTTTGATGTATAGTTTTTGGGTAGGTCGGGGCCCTGTCCCGACAAATATCTTATTCTTCAGAGGCTTGCAGACTACAATATTTTGTTAGACAAGCGTGTTGGCTGTGTGGTCCTAACTGTGTGGTCAGTTGGCAGCCTCGTTGGTATATATGTATATGTGCGTCTATCTTCCTTTTGATATGATTTAGACAACATGGTAGTCTTATCGGCCCGCATAGGATGACGTTATTATTATAACTATTGGGTTAGCTAATTTTGTGCAGGTGTATATGTTGCGGCCTTGTCAGCCTAGGGCTATGTTTGAGCCGAGATATAACTAATTGTTTTCTTGATTGTGTGTTGTTGGTATGTACCAGAAGCGTATATATTCAACTAGGTCAGCTCAGAGTACAGTGTGACATTAGGTGTCAATTACGCCTCCTAAGGTGGTGCATGAAAAAAAATATAGATATTCAATTATAAATTAGACTACATATAAATTTAGATTATTTAATTTGTATTAAAAATTAAATTTTATTATTTAATAGTTAATTTTCTATCCAACTAACATTCTCTGAATGTAAGTCCAATTTTGATGTAATTAACTTTTTATTATTTAATTTTTGATAAATTTCTAACTTACTTATAACTCAATATAATCATTATGTTTCAATTTCTAACTCAATCATCCCAAAAGTAAGTTGAATTTTGATGTAAAAATATATTTAGTATTTATTGATTACTTACTACAATTATGTAAAGCACTAAATTAATAAATAAATTTATTTGATTTTAATTTAATTTTTGATAAGTTTGTAACATAGCTTATAAAAAAGTTTCAAGAACAATAAAATCTAATAATTTAACAATGAAATCTAATAATCTAAGTTACAGCTAAACCTAACAATCATAACAATAATATTAACAATGAAATCTAAAAATTTAACAATGAAATCTAACAATTCAAACAATAATATTAATAATGTAACAATAAAAATATAATAAAATTTAACCATTTAACCTAAAATCTAACAATAAAAATTTAAAATCCCTAACCTTAACCAAATATATAGCAGTAGGGTGGGGAAATGACGCATGAATGGGTTTGTCGGTAGGTTGAGTATGTCGAGGAGGGATATTGATGGGCTGGGGAGGGACATCGGTGGGGATTTGGGGGTTGGGACACAGGTTTGAGAGAAAAATTAAGAGATAAGAGAGAAATGTGGAAGAAAGGAGTTCTGTCCCAGTTAATTAAACAAACTGATGAACAAAGTTGGTGTGTCTGATGATTTTTTAATTAAATGAGTTGACCTGATCTTGACTAAAAAATCAAGAGACACACCGACTCTATCCGTTGAATTTTTGAATTAAATGAAAAATAAATTTATTGCCATATTATTATTTTTATTAAAAATAAACAAATAATTATGTAAATAAAATTATCTTGTTTGTCAGTAATATTAAATTATTTTAAAATAATCTCAACACTATCTATTGGTTACCTCACTTAAATCACGGTAAAAATAATTTATGCAAAAATCCGCGAAAAAGACCAAGGGAATAACTGAGGGACAATACGGGTGGCACATTAAAATAATTATTAAAGAATTTAAAATTAAAAAACCTACGGACAGAAATAGGCTACCCTCAATTTTTTGGGCCGATCCTCAATTTTAGACCCTCATTTCTTGACCCGTTTTTTAGTGTTACGGGTATTCTTGAGCCTTGTCCTTGCAAACATTGCTATTCAAATTATATTAGAGGCTTTATAAACATACTAAAGTTGATATCCAGATTCTTGCTATGTTTTAGATTTGACCTAGTGTTTTTATATTTTGTAAAAACTATGTGATAAACAAAGAGGGGGATGAATTTTAAAAAATTAATTTAAGTATAGTCCAGTCGACTCGAAGGAACGTTCAGTCGACTGTGTTCCTGCAGAAGATGTTAGTGCGGTAGTAATCAAAAACAGTAAAGAGCAGGAATATAAATAACACAGCAAATTTATACTAGTTCAGATCACCAGGGTGGTGCCTAGTCTAGTCCCCTTGGGTTACAAGGGTTTCCTTAGAGCTTGAAAGAGGTTGGATTACAACGTGGTTCACCAACTATTGATGTGACACAGCCTCTACTTGTATATCTACCTAATTATTTCTCTCTTTTAAAATCACTGATATTTCTTTTCAAAATACAATGAATGAGTAAGACAAGAAGTTGCCAAGTTGATCAAGTGAAGTTGTGTGATCCTCATGAAGTCTTCAGTGCCCTTTTATAGTGCGAGATCATCTAGAAGAAGGTAGAAGATCAATCCTTTTGATCTTGATTGATTTTCTCTAAGGTAACCCAAGGGATTTGTTATCTCAATCACGTTAGATGGATACATGATTAAGATCTTGATGATTGACAATTGAGACGTTGTGCATATCTTTTCTCTTAGATGGATAGGTTTTCCTTTTGTAGAGTCCTTGAATCTTGTTTTCTTGATAATATTTAGCCTTCTAATTTTGTTGATGTTTTTATATGCTTCTTGGATGATTAGTCGTTGATTCTCTGATACTTGATTTGCTCATTCACTGATTGATAGCTGATTGGTTTCTCTTCCTTCGCTGATTGGTTTCGCTTCCTCTTTCCTTCTCTTGATGATTTGGTTTCCTTGTAGGCGATTGATCCATATCCGGACAGGGTGTCTTGTCATCTGTTAATTAATTTGCGATCTTCGACATTTTTCCTTTCAATCCTTCCTTGCTGCTAGTTCACTTCGAGTCCTTCCTTTACAGTCCCTTTTTGTCCTGCATTTCATGGAATTGATTAGTCATCATTAAAATAACATAACTGGTTTAGTTCAACAATCTTACCCTTTTTGATGATGACAATTCTGGGGATGTGATTTAGAAATACTTCCCTGAAGATGCAAGATGCTATCTTCTTTTGGTTTTCTCCCCCCTTACTTAATGCATGTTGTTCGGAGTGTTCTCCCTCTTACTTGATGCATATCATTCATTCTGCATATGTTATCTAAACGGACTTGACAGAGTGTGTTGGAAGCAATATTCTTTGTGCCATACAAAGTAGCAGTAAAGACAGATCTTAAACCCAGACGATGACAAAAATGAGATAATAAATATGAGTCATCCAGAACTAGTTGATATAAGCACAAGTCACTAACGTCACTAAAATATTAACAGCCAGAAATAGAAACATTCAAAACATTAAGGTCCAAAACATCAAGCCAAAGGGGCAATGCCTAAACACATAATTACTAATCACCCAGACCAGACAAGTTATCTCCCTCTTCATCACAAAAAGGGACACAAGAAAGTACTTCAGCGGATTTATGATATGCTTAGAAAAGGAGTGATAAGATTTTTCAATGCGAGTGGAAAGAGAGGAGTAAGAGTTCTGAATGGAAACAGCTAAATCATTATCGAGACTTCAACTCGACAGCAACAGATTCGACTCGGCAGCAACAGGTTGAAGGATTTTACCCCTTCCTTCTGAATGAGAGAAATTTGGGCTTGCAGGCTTGTCATATCGGCGGACAGCTTCCCCAGAAGTTCAGTGCACTTGTGCAGGTCACCTACCACTGAACCAAGTGACTGTTTGAGTTCTTGGGCTTCAGATAAGAAGGAGTTGAGAATAGCACCTTGAGATTCATCGATCTTGACACTACTCGAACCTTCAGGAGATCATGTTTGATTTGGGGTTTATAGTTGGCTTTCTTTACCCAGACTCCTTCATCTAGAATATAACCCATACTGGAGAAGGCTCGATCATTGTAGGTTGAGGAGATTTCTTTTACAAGGAAACTTGATACATCCACACCTATGTCTTTTATTATTCGAGTCACGATCATCCCATAGGGAAGACTGGTGTTACCACCAGGGTCTTGAGAGCTTTCTAGCATGAAACGCAAAATCCATTTCGACCAATTTATCTTCAGCTTCTTCAAAGGACAGTAGAAAACAAACACATTTCTTATAGACAGAGTGCTTAAGGAGCCTTTTTGGGGGAGAAGAGTTGTGGCCATGATATGAGCAATAATTAGATTTTCAAAACAGATACTGACAGGTCCAAAGTTAGCAAATAGGGTACCATCATATTCTATGAAGGTTTTTGCTTCATCAAGTGAAACTTCAAAGTTGTTGGCTAGGAACCAGAAAAGAAAGATATGTACCCAAATAGGTGAGCATCAAAAACTTTTTCAAGGATACTGTGACTTAGAATGATTCGTTTTCTCAGCACCAGAGTTTCCAGATCACCAGAGTCAGAACTTATATGGAGATTTGCATAAAACATCCTGATGGGTTCTTCCACTGTTTCATTAGCACACAGCAGAAACAGACTATCCAATCCTTGAAAGGTGAAAAAATGACTTACTGAGCAGTGAGATTCTTCAAGTTGTTCAAGACATATAACTCGCCCATGAGCAAACGGTCGATCTTTGAAGGCAATGAATTTTTCTTTCTCGAAAACACTCCAAAACCTTTACATGTTATCCAAATCAAATGAGACTGAAGCATTGGTTTTTCCTTTCTTGGGAACAGAGGAGGAGGATTTTTTGAGAGAGGAGGCTAATTCAGTACAATCATTGGAGGAAGAGTCGAAAATCTTGACATGAGATAGGGAAGGAGTATAACTCTTTAATCTTTTGTTGGAGCGACAAGACCCTTTAGGAGGGATTTTCTCCATGAGATAGTTGAGAGTAGAGAGGGATGAGAGAAAAAGATCAAAAGAGATAAGGGTTTTAAAAAGGAGGAAACGAAAGTTCAAAGGGATGTGAAGGGGTGAAAGACTTGAAGGGACATGAGTGAAAGGACGGATAATAATGACCTAGGGAAGAGGAAGCGATGCAAGTAATTATGGCACGTAAATATCACTTAATTAAAACTGTAAGGAAAACAATTTAATTTTAGGAAAGAGAAATCACGTTGAGGCTTTTTTCTTAAAAAATAAAATCTATTTTCCAAAAGTGGTTTAGTAAATATATCATCTAATTGATTTTCAATATCAACAAATTCTAATGAAAAATCTCTATTTTCAACATGATCACAAATGAAATGATTCTTTATATCAATATGCTTAGCTCTAGAATGATGCATAGTGTATTTAGATAAACTAATAGCACTAGTGTTGTCACATAAGATAGGAATATTTTCATAATTAAAATTATAGTCTAACAATTGATGTTTCATCCATAAAAACTGAGCACCACAGCTTCCAAGGGCTAAGCATTCCGCTTCTGTAGTTGAGAGAGCAACTGAATTTTGTTTCTTGCTTTGCCAGGATGTGAGAGCTTCTACAAGTATTTAACATGATCCACTTGTACGTTTTTGTCAGACTTATCACCTGCAAAATCTGCATCTGAATAACCAATTAGATCAAAATTTGTCGATTGAGGGTACCATAGCCCAAATATCTAGGTCCCAATGAGATAACGAATGATTCATTTCATAGCAGTCAGATGAGATTCTTTTGGATTCGACTGATATCTAGCACATTTGCACACACTAAACATGATATCTGGTCGACTAGCTGTAAGGTAGAGCAATGAGCCAATCATTCCTCGATAGAGTTTTTCATCTATATTTTTCCCTGAAGGATCAGCATCTAGACACGTTGAGGGACTCATAGGAGTTCCGGCAGCCTTTCTATTTTCCATACCAAACTTTTTGATCAACTCTTTGGTATATTTTGTTTGGCAGATAATGGTTCCATTAGTTGACTGATGCATTTGTAATCCTAGAAAGAATGTCAATTCTCCTATCATGCTCGTCTCAAGTTCTCATGTCATAAGATCTACGAAATTCTTACAAAGAGAAGCATTAGAGCTGCCAAAATGATATCGTCTAAATAAATTTGTATAATTAAAATGTTAGAGGAGGAATGCTGAATAAAAAGAGGATTGTCAATTTTTCCTCGACGAAAATCATTTTTAATAAGAAAAGAACTTAGTCGCTCGTACCAAGCTTTTGGGGCTTGCTTAAACCATAAAGATCTTTAGAGAGTTTGAAAACATGGTTAGGGCACGAAGAATTTTCAAAATCGGGAGGTTGTTTGACAAAAACTTCTTCCTTAATGAAACCATTTAAAAAGTGCTTTTGACATCCATTTGAAAGAGCTTAAAGTGTTTAGAAGCAGCATAGGCTAATAAGATCCATATAGATTCCAACCTGGCAACGGGAGCAAAAGTTTCATTGTAATCAATACCTTCTTGTAAAGAGTAACCTTGAGCAACTAACCTTGCCTTGTTTCTGACTACTTTACCTTCTTCATTTAGTTTATTTCTGAAGATTCATTTTATCCCAATCACGGATGCCTTGTCAGGTCTGTGAACGAGGGTCCATACTTGGTTTCTTTCAAACTGTTCCAGTTTATCTTGAATAGCTTTCAACCAATATTCGTCAACAAGAGTTTTTTCAATTCTTTTAGGTTCAAGCTGAGATACTAGGGCCAATCAAGATTGATTTCTGAGAGAGGATCTAGTTGTCGTTGAGCATTTGGATGACCAATAATAAATTCATTAGGATAACTTGCTTCATTTCTACATTCTCGAGGAATTTTTGAAACTTTCATAAACTCAGAGGCTTTTGTTTCACTTTGATTCTACGTTACAGGTGGGTCCAAATTTGACGTTTCACCAGCATGCCTTTCTTCAAATCTTGATGTCTCAACATGGTGAGAGCTGTTTTCATCATCTTCCCCTGCATCATTCTCAATAGTACTAGTAGGAGGATTAGAATCATTAAATACAACATGAATGGATTCCTCCACAAGTAAAGTACGTTTGTTAAAAACTCTAAAGGATCTACTAAGAGGAGTGTATCCAAGAAATATACCTTCATCACTTCTTGGCTTGAACTTACCAAGATTGTCTTTACCATTATTGTGAATAAAATATTTACAACCAAAAGGGTGAAAATAGCTGATGTTCAGTTTTTTCCTTTCCATAGTTTGTAAGGAGTCTTCTTCAAAATAGGTCGAATGAGACATACGTTAAGAATAGGACATGCAATACTTACACCTTCAGCCCAGAAGTGATCAAGAAGATTTTGTTCAATGAGCATGGTTCTAGTTGTTTCCTATAGTGAGTGATCTTTCCTCTCAACCACCCCATTCTGTTGAGGAGTACGAGGTGAGGAGAAGGTCTGAGTATACCCCTACTTGTTACAGAATTCTTCGAAAGATTGATTCTCAAATTCTCGCCCATAATCACTATGGATGGAAGTGATAATGTATCCCTTTTCTCGTTGAACCTTTTTGCAGAAGATCTCAAAATTTGTAAAGGCTTCATCTTTGTGAGCTAAGGACATGACCTAGGTAAAACATGAGAAATCATCAACAATAACAAATGCATATTTCTTACCACCAATACTAGCAGTTCTTGTAGGACCAAATAAGTCCACATGAAGAAGTTCAAGGGGTTTAGAAGTACTCACAATGTCTTTGGATTTAACGGATGATCTGGTTTTTTTACCCAGTTGACATATATCACACGGAGATTCTTTTGAAAAATTTATTTTAGGTAAACCAAGAACTGAATCAAGTTTAGAAAGTTTTTCAATAGTATGCATAGTTGCGCGACCGAGTTTTCGGTGCCAAATATCTAGATCATTTGATACTGCTACAAGACATGTTAGAGCCGGTAGGTCGATATTATTTAAAACATAGATATTTTCCACACGACCATCGATAAGAACAATATTTCTGGTGATGTTGCCGATGGTGCACTTGATAGCATTGGATAATACGTTAAATCCAGTGTCACACAGTTGACTGATGCTCAAAAGGTTTTGTTTTAAACCATTAACCAGGAATACTTCAATTAGGTCACATGAGGGGCTTATGGTGATAGATCCAACTCCAATCACTTTGCCTTTAGCATTGTCTCCGAATCTAACATATCCTCCATCGATTCTCTTAACAGATCTGAAATTTTCTTTTATTCCAGTCATGTGTCGGGAGCATCCACTGTCAATTACCCACATTCCCTTTTTATAGCTTAATTTTGGTTGCTCCTGCAAAATAAAATAATTAATTTCTTTTAGGTACCCAAGTTTTCTTATGTCCTGATGAGTTAGTGGGATGAGGATCCTGTGATAGATCCTTTTTCTTCCAAATCCATCGGTCGTAAGTTGGTTTATGAAACTTGCAGTTGAAGGATTTATGACCAATTTTACCACAAGAATAACATACAGGAGAGAAGGAAGATCTAGAGGAGTAAAAACTATTGGAGGAGTAATCAGTCCCCTATTTATTAGAATTGACTGAGATGTGGCTAGGTGATTTCTTGATGCTATTTAACTGCATCTTTACATCACCTAGTTCTTCTTCAAGCAGGTCTACTTCAATTTGAGTTGCTTCAAGAAGAATTTGCACGTCTTTTTTTTCTTTAGCGAGGTTATTTTATTCATCAATAATCTTTTGGAATTCATCTGTGACAAGATCCAAAGAGTCCTGAAGATCTTGACACTTAGCACAAGAGTTAGATGTTACCTCACTTGGTCCTTCAATGGCCATGAAACAGATATTTGCAACTTCCTCAGTTTCATCATCTGTGGCTTCATCATCACTCCATGCTCCCATGGATTTTGAATTGTTGCTTCTTTTGAAGTTTCTTTTCTTTAACTCAGGACAATTTTTCTTGATATGTCCCGGTTTTGCACAATGATAATAGCGGTCTTCACTTTTTTCATTGTTTCAGTATCTAGCTTGAGGCTAATTTTTCACTTTCCTCTTCTTCTTCCTCTTTTTCATCATCATTTGGCATAATGTTGAATGCTATTGACTTTTTTTTCTTCCTTAGCATATCTTTTGAGATGATTCTACTCGTAGGCCATCAGATTTCCTCGAAGTTCATCATAAGTGAGTTTTTCTAAATCTCCATCTTTGAGGATTGTAGCTTTTGTTTCCCCGACTTTTGGAAGACTCCTGAGAAGTTTTCTGACTTGCATACTATTTGGGTATACCATTTCAAGTGATTTTAGCTCTCCAACTATTTTGCTGAATCGTGAGAACATAGATTCAACATTCTCTTCATCTGTCATTTTAAACAGTTCATATTCATTGACCAGTGCATTTATTCTAGCTTCCTTCACTTTAGTGGTGCCTTCATAAGTTACTTCGAGTTTGTCCCACATCTCCTTGGTGGTGTCACAAGTGGAGATCTTGTCGTATTCTATTCCACTAACTATACAGTAAAGAAAGCTAATAGCTCTAGTGTTAGTTTGGATTACCTCTTGTTCTTTCTTGGTAACTTCAAAAGTCTCTAGATCAGTCTCAATAGTATCTGTTATTTCGGGATTGGGTTTGGGACCTTTCTTGATTACTATCCATGCTTGAAAATTATTTGCTTGAATAAATATTTTGAAATGTTCTTTCCAGTGGGAGTAGTGTTGACCATTGAAGTAAGGTGGTATGGATGATGAGTGTCCATCCTGCAGAATTACTCCAAGAATTTGGTAGGAAGCCATGGGATCTTTTTCTCACTTTGCGGTTAAGAAATATGAATGAGACTTGCTCTAATATCAATTGATAAACAAAGAGGGGGGTGAGTTTTAAAAAATTAATTTAAGTATAGTCCAGTCAACTCAAAGGAACATTCAGTCGACTGTGTTCCTGTAGAAGATATTAGTGTGGTAGTAATCAAAAATAATAAAGAGCGGGAATATAAATGACACAACAAATCTATACCAGTTCAAATCACCAGGGTGGTGCCTAGTCCAGTCCCCTTGGGTTACAAGGGTTTTCTTAGAGCTTGAGAGAGGTTGGATTACAATGTGGTTCACCAACTATTGATGTGACATAGCCTCTACCTGTATATCTACCTAACTATTTCTCTCTTTTAAAATCACTGATATTTCTTTTTAAAATACAATAAATGATTAAGACAAAAAGTTGTCAGGTTGATCAAGTGAAGTTGCATGATCCTCATGAAGTCTTCAGTGCCCTTTTATAGTGCGAGATCATCTGTAAGAAGGTAGAAGATCAATCCTTTTGATCTTGATTGATTTTCTATAAGGTAACCCAAGGGATTTGTTATCTCAATCACGTTAGATGGGTACATGATTGAGATCTTGATGATCGACAATTGAGATGTCGTGCATATCTTTTCTCTCAGATGGATAGGTTTTCCTTTTGTAGAATCCTTGAATCTTGTTTTCTTGATAATCTTCGGCCTTCTAATTTCATTGATGATTTGATATGCTTCTTGGATGATTTGTCGTTGACCCTCTGATACTTGATTTGCTCCTTCGCTGATTGATAGCTGATTGGTTTCACTTCCTTCGTTGATTGGTTTCACTTCCTCTTTCCTTCTCTTGATGATTTGGTTTCCTTGTAGGTGATTGATCCATATCCAGATAGGGTGTCTTGTCTTCTGTTAATTGATTTGCGATCTTTGACATTTTGCCTCTCAGTCCTTCCTTGCAGCTAGTTGACTTTGAGTCCTTCCTTTAATAGAGAGTTTCTTGCAGTCCCTTTTTGTCCTGCATTAAATGGAATTGATTAGTCATCATTAAAATAATAGAACCGATTATGTTCAATACTATGCTATGTTTTAGATTTGGCCTTAGTGTTTTATATTTTGGAAAAACTAGTTTTATCAATGAAATTTTTCTCTTTTATTGATTTAAATGGTTTATGAATGGAAATTATTATTAAAGGCTTATTTTATTGATCTTTCCCATCCTATTCTGCATATGTCTCAAGTACAATGTCATGCTCATGGTTTGTTCGGGCAAGTTATGACATTGAGTGTTGGCTTCGCCTAAGCCCAGGATTAGGACGTGATAGAATTTGCGGTTGCAATAGACATATACTTAGTTTGTCTTGCTTAGTTATATTACAGGAGTAAAAATGCATTTGTGTTATTGATCATGACCATAAACATATAAGCTTGAGAGTGATCGAGTAGGCAATTAAAAACTCGAAAGATTCTTTGCTGTATTATTAATCCGGGTAACAAGTAACTCGAGAAATAATGAGTTCACTTCAAGTAAATGCATCACATGATTGTTAGTTATTTCATAACCTTGGAATCATTCGTCCCATTGCTCTAATTTTAAAAGTTCAGAATAGTCCCCCAAGAAATTATTAGTTCAAGAACTTAGTTTTTTCAATCTTGTAATAGTTAATAATAAAAATTAATTCTTTGTGAAAATACATGTTTGATTAATTAGTAACAGTGAATTCTAATTTATAGTAAAAACACAAATTCATGTGAGTACAAAATCCGATTATTAAAAGTACTATATTACTTGACGATCACGTGAACCTGCGTGTGCATTTAAAAGCAATAACATCATATAATCAATTAAATAATTATAATAATAATATAAAAGTTAATTATTCAAATTATCAATATACATAATTAAAACTCAAAAAGAGATAGGATCGACCTTAATTCTTGGGTCTTCTTTTTCCTTGTTTGCGAGGAAAAAAAAAACGGGAATAGTGAGGGGGTTCGTCAAGACATTTTCGGATGTTGGCATTCATAGATCCATGTCCACATGATAAAGAATGACATCTTTGGAAAAGGATCCTTCTACCTAAAATCCCTAGTCCTCTCACTTTAGGTGACACAAAATCTTCAACATGTACCAATTTCTTATCTTTTTGGGCCCATCTTTAGGGGCTGTGCTTGACATATTTGCCCTACCATGAATTTTCAAAAACCCTAAAATATATATATACACTTTTCATGTTTCACAAAGTTGAGTTCCTGCCGGCCATCATTTTGATGGAAGAAAAAGCAATCTTTCCACCTAAGTGAAAGCTAAGCCAAGAATTGAAGTTTTTACTTTTACTCTTCTTTTTTTTCAGATTTAATTCTTAATAAGGGAGCCTTTTTGGATAGTTAGGGCTAAAACCCTCGAAATGGACTAATGGGTATTCTGCAATGTGAATTGTATTTCGGACATATGATGATTAATTAAAAGAAAATCAAAAAATAAAAAATCTAAACCAACTGCTGCTTTTTTACTTCACTCCCTCTTAAATTATTTATAATTTTTTTATTTTACACATATTTTAAAAAATATTAATTAGAATTTTTTTAGTTATTTTAGTTTTATTTATATCTAGTAATAATCTCTTTTTATTAAATATTTACTTAATAATTAAAAATTTTATAGTCTTTAAGAAAATCTAAACAACAGGTAAAATGAGAAAAAATTAATTAATTTTATTTTAAATATTTAAAATAATAAATAATTTGAGATAATTATTTTTTTAAAAGGCAATAAATAATTTGAAATGATGAAAGTATAAGGAAATAAATATGAATTAAGCATATATAAATGTTTTCATTTTTTTTACTAGATCTATAATTCTAATCGAAAAACAAATGTAGTAGTAATAATTATATTCTTGCCCACCCCAAAAGTTGTCGAACTTAAGTACTCTAAAGCAAAATAAAGTTTGAAAACACTATGATATGCCTTGTCGGCCATTGATTCCACCAATGTGTAAAATTCCAAGTTAAATTTGGCTCATCTTAGAAAAAACATATGTCCATATATATTTGGATATTTTATTATCATACCTTTTAAGCTTAAAGTATGAAAAATATATATATATATGTAAAACTTACATAAAACTTTTTCAAAAAATGTATTGATATTTCCTTTAGGTTCAGAAGACCTTCAAATGACTTTTGGCTTTCTTCAAGGGCTAAAGATTGGACCGTTGACCACCTATATTCGTTTTCCCATTTCCTCATTATATATCTAAATTAGTATTTGAGTACGCGTGTTGTGCGTGTATTTCATATTAAATATAAGTATAAAATTTTATTAAATTATATAAATATTATGAGTACTAAATTTGTGTTCGAGTAGGCAATCTGATTTTTTCTTTTTTGAAGATCAAAAATAGAGTTGTTCATTGACTTAGCAAAAGCAAAGTAATATACATATGTGCTTGAATAGAATAAACGCTAATCAGATTTATAAAAGAAACAGATGAAAAGTTTTCGACCTTACTAAATTCCTCAAAAAAGAATTCTGAAAAATGTACGGTTTGTAAATATCAATGTTTTAATTTTTGACATCGCCGCCATTCATTCAATTGATTTTCTTCCATATGCTGACTCTTTCTTGACATGTTTTTTTGTCTTTGTGTTCTGGACGTGGATACATTAAAATATAAATTAGAGAACATAATAAGTTATTAAAAATATATTAATCATGAAATAAATTTCGATAAAAGTGATCATTTTAGTCACGATAAAATAAATATGGTGTAACAGGGCAAAATAAATATTGTTTAGTAAATAAATGAAGACAATTGAAAAATAATTAAATAGAAAAAGTAATTAAAACACAGCTTAGAAAACTTCACAGGCTCAGGATCAATGACTTGATTATACCACAACATCAACAGACCTCTATTGCATCATCTAAACAAAATGTCACCAATTAAAATAAAGATAGAGAAGAAAAACCATCACCAACAGGGATACACTTTGAACACGAAAATATGTCATTGAATTTTTTCTTTAAGTAATGAATGAATTAATATACTTTCCATCAGGAAGTTGAAAGATGAAGGAACTAAATATTGAATAGACATATTAAATATTGATATTAACGAACATTTGTAATAGATAGGGAAGATTAAAGTAATTCTAAATTTAATTGATTACAATAAATGACATTAATTAGAAACATGAACCATCTTCATATTATTCATCTTTTACATTTATTATGTACTATTATCACTTTATTATTTTTTGAAATGTAAATTACATTTTAGTAGATGAATAGGCTTGAACTAAAGGGTAAATATGGTCGTTCAATTTTTTATGGATATTTTGGTCTTTTACCTTTAGACTTAGGCGTTTCCCACTTTTAGTATAGTCATATTATTATATAAATGGAAAGTGAAAAGTTAGATTATAATGAAAGTAAATTAAAGATATAATAATATATAAGCAAGTGTTCATAAAATATTGAATGACTATTTTACCCTTCAATCTAAAACTGTTCCTATAATATTATATATACTAAAAGCTAAAATTGCATAAAAATAAATATTATTAGACCATTAAATATTTCATAATGAATTATTTAGATGATGATGAAGGAGTAAACCTATTTATTATTTGAAGGGTATATTAGTCTCTCAATATAGTATTTTAACTTTTTACGTTTTGCCTTCCCACTTATATAATAATAATAATAATAATAATAATAATAATAATAATAATAATAATAATAATAATAATAATAATATTATTTAGTTAGGTAGTTTGTTATTATTATTTATTATTTACATTTATTCTTATTTTATTATTATTATTATTATTATTATTATTATTATTATTATTATTATTATTATTTATTAGTTTTATTTATTTTAACTTTTCACTTTTTGGCCTCTCACTTATATAGTAATAAATATATAATTATGATATGATATGATAAAATATTAATATTTAATTAAATTTTATTTCAGTGAAGGGGCAAAATGATAATCTAACTTTTCACTTTTTGGCTTCCCACTTATATAATAATATATGATATGATGATGATTTTTATATATTATATTTATTTTTATTTTATTTATTTATTTATTTAGTAGAGGGTTAAAATGGTAATGCAACTTTGAAGTTAGGAATTTTTCACTTTTATTATATTTTAATTTAATTTAGTTTTATTTTTATTATCTATTTTATTTAGTGGAGCTTATTTAATGACATAATATTAAATGACATTAATTAAATAAATGAAATAAAAAAATAATTTTAAAATAGAAAAAAATTCAAGAAAACAAGAATGGAGGCCTTAGAGGCATTGCCACATCAGCACGCCTCAAAGTCTATAAAATTTTGTTAAATCACATAGATATTATGAGTATTAAATTTGTGTTCGAGTTGAAAATTTATTTATTTTTAATTTGAAGACCAAAAATAGAGTTGTTCATTGACTTAGCAAAAGCAAAGCAATATATATATGTGCCTGAATAGAATAAACGCAAATCAGATTTATAAAAGAAACAGATGAAAAGTTGTCGACCTTACTAAATTTCTCAAAAAAAAATTCTAAAAATGTACAGTTTGTAAATCTCAAAATTTTAATTTTTGACATCGCCGCCATTCATTCAATTGACTTTCTTCCATATGTTGGCTCTTTCTTGACATACATTTCTGTCTTTGTGTCTTGGACGTGGATACATTAAAATATAAATTAGAGAACATAATAAGTTATTTAAAATATATTAATCATGGAACAAATATTTTCGATTAAAAGTGATCATTTTAGTCACAATAATACAAATATGGTGTAACAGGGTAAAATAAATATTATTTAGCAAATAAATGAAGACAGTTGAGAAATAATTAAATAGAAAAAGTAATTAAAACACAATTTAGAAGCCTTCACAGGATCATGATCAATGACTTGATTACATCACAACATCAACAAACCTCCATTGCATCATCCAAATAAAATGTCACTAATTAAAATAACGAAAGAGAAGACAAACCATCAACAAAATGGATACACTTTGAACACAAAAATATGTCATTGAATTTTTCTTTAAGTAATGAATGAATTAATATACTTTCCATCAGGAAGTTGAAAGATGAAGGAACTAAATATTAAATTGACATATTAAAGATTAATATTAGCAGACATTTGCAATAGATAGGGAAGATTAAAGTAATTCTAAATTTAATTTATTACAATAAATGACATTAATTTTAGAAACATGAACCGTCTTCATATTATTCATCTTTTACATTTATTATGTACTATTATTACTTTATTATTTTTGAAATGTAAATTATATTTTAATAGATGAATAGGTTTGAAATAAAAGGTAAATATGATCGTTCAATTTTTTATGGATATTTTGGTCTTTTAATTTTAGACTTAGGTGCTTTCACTTTTAGTATAATCATATTATTATATAAGTAGAAAGCCAAAAAGTGAAAAGTTAGATTATCATGAAAGTAAATTAAAGATATATGATATATAAGTAAGTGTTCATGAAATATTGAATGACTATTTTACCCTTTAATCTAAAACTATTCCTATAATATTATACTAAAAACTAAAATTGCATAAAAATAAATATTATTAGACCATTAAATATTTCACAATGAATTATTTAGATGATGATGAAGGAGTAAACCTATTTATTAGTTGAAGGGTATATTAGTCTCTCAATATTTGAATGTTATTTTAGTATTTTAACTTTTCACTTTTTGCCTTCCCACTTATATATTATTATTATTATTATTATTATTATTCATCAATGAGGCAGGATCGCTTCGGTGACTCCACAGGAGCTTTTGCAGTCTAGAGGCACTTTTACAAGCTGCTGCAACTCACGATAATAACAAGAGCCTAAACTCACCCCTTAACGCCCTAACAACGCCTTCCACACGGCTAATACGGGCTCAGTAGGGGCTACCGTGCAAAGCACAGGCTTTTATCATTATCGAGGCTACAGTAACTCAACCTTAGACCCGACCTTGAAATCACCGGAACAAAACTTTTCTCGATTAAGAGATCATCTCCATATTACTGATGCCTAGTATGTTATTAGTCCAACACAGGTGTTTAGCCTATCATTTAGGCTAACAAAATATCAAAAGAAATATTAAAGCAATCAAAATAATAAAATTTAATACCTTATTAGAAGACTTCAGAAGCAGAGAGATTAGATAAACCAAGCAACTTTTATTTAAGAAGGGAAATTTACAAGAGAGTACAGAGCAGGTTTGGCTAAAGCCTGCCTTCTTCTATAATAAAATGACTCTTATATAGACGGATCAACAAAAATAAAACAAAGTAGCTTACATCATTGCTTACATAATATTTAAATTATTGACCCGACATGCGGTCCTACTACTTTATTAAAGCTATCCATGTTTTTCCAACTTTATAAAGTTGGTTGTCTTCTTCTTATCATCTCATCTGTTACTTGTCCCCACTTCTGTTTTTTGTTGTGGACGATTCTCCCGTACTTTTGAATTGCTGAAGGAAGGCTTCTATGTCCATTTCCTCTGTGCTATGAGAACTTTGGGATTCTCCTGCTAAACAGTTATCTTCATCTTCATTTGAAGAAGTAGCTATGGACATATTGTCAGAAAATTCCATCCCTAAATTTTTTGCCAAGTCTTTTTTGACTTCTTGCATGTATGAAGCAATTAGTTCTGACTTGGTTATCACCCCTTTTTTCATTTTTAGTTTTCTGGAAATCTGTTTGAAGGGGCTCATTTCCTCTTTATCAGATATCTTCTGGGTTTGTTCTTTTCCTGCTTCAATGGAATTTTTGATCGAGTCTATCAACTCTTGTCCAGGGACTTTTCCTTCTGCGTCTTTGTGGAGTAATTTACTCCAGAACTTTGTATAAAAAGTTCTTTTCAGGCAGGGAAAGCCTTCTTCCGTGTTTTGAACTTCTATTGACCATTTCATGATCCACGGAATTGAAAATTCAATAAAAAAGTACATTGAGGATATACCCTCGAAATATATGTCTTCTTTTTGCAATTTTAATAATTTTGGTGAATTATCCACCCATTCAGCATATAAGCCTTTAAAATCTTCTGGTAAAATATTAATAGTTGGACCATATAAAGTCCACCATTTCCCAAACCAATTTGGTATCTGGGTTTTGAAATTATTAGAACAAATTTTCATGAACCATGAATGCTTTTTATTAGCATTCTCATATAACAGAGCTTTATTAAAGCCCTCAATATAGTCCCAATAATTGAACTTCACTTTAATCTGTTGTTCTTGGTGGGTATATTCCCTGTCCTTCATCGTGCTTATTTCCCATTCCTCTGGGGTAACAATTTTCTTTATAATAAATTTTGAAAAGTTATAAACTTTTCTGGTATTGGCGGGGCAAAAATGTTGGAATTCAACTGACCCCATAGGAGAGAGTATATTCTCATAATGCATACGATATTTGTATGTAGGAACAACATATGATGTTGTGTCACAATACCTTTGCATTATTTGCCAAGGGTCATCTTTCCATTGTAGATCCCTTGGTTCGATGAGGAATATTACCTCTGTCTTTTCATTTTTTTCATATGCCTCTGCTGATTCATTAACTTCTTCATTTGTGATTGCAGAGTATGATGGGGGAGCATTGCCCTGTGGTTGTTGGGATTGTATAAAATCCACAAATTGTTGATATAATCGACTGTTTGCACTTATTCCTGATATTCCAGTTGAAGTGCTTGCTCCCGTAGATGTAATGTTGGCGGCTATTAGCCTCTGGTTTCCAACTTGAGCAAGAATATTATCTCTGCCCAATTGAGTTCCTCCTCTTCCTCTACCTCTTCCTCTATTAGAGGAAGGGAAACCACCTTGTGGTCGCATAATCTGCATTATTTAAACAAAGCTATTAGCTAATATATTCTCTAGTAAGAAAATCAGGCAGATTATTATCTGAACCCTTTTTGTATTGTATATCAAAATCAAAAGGGGCTAGTAAAGCTTGCCACCTTGCAAACATTTGTTTAGAAACATTATGTTTAACATCCTTATTAAAGATGAATTTTGCTGCTTGGCAATCAGTTTTTATAACAAACTTTTGGTTGTATAAATCTCCTTGAAACTTTAAAACACATTTAACTATAGCTAAAATTTCTTTAGCCACCGTAGCATAATTCTTCTGACTATGAGTCCATTTTCCAGAATAAAACTGAACAAGATATTCTTGTTTTGTATCCGGGGAGATTTGTTTTAAAATTCCCCCATACCCAATATCAGAGGCATCTGTTTCAACAACTTTTTCCCAATTTGGGTTTGCCAAAGTTAGGCATGGTAGGTTATGGACCTTGGCCTTTATATCTTTTACTGCTTTTGTATGATTAGCAGTCCAGGCTTTAGGATTTTTCTTCAGACGATCATATAAAATCGTTGTATCCCTGGATAAATCCTTTATAAAAGGAGAAATATAATTCAAGCTTCCAAGAAATCTTTGAAGCTGGGTTCTATCAGTAATTTCGTTAGGAAATTTTGATGCAAATTCAATACTTCTATGAATAGGAATAATTTTTCCTTTTTCAATAATATGACCTAAAAATCTGACATTTGTTTGGAAAATGTGCATTTTTGGTTTAGATATTACTAAACCATTTTGAATAATGATTTTTTTTTAAATAAATCAAGATGTTTAAAATGCATTTCTAGAGTTTTAGAAAATACAAGAATATCATCTATATAAACAATAATGAAATTGTTAAAAGGATTAAAAATATCATTCATAATTTTTTGAAATTCTGATGGGGCATTTTTCAATTCGAATGGCATAACATTCCACTCATATTGACCCATTGAAACATTAAAAGTTGTTTTATATCTATCTTTTTCAGCAATTTGAATTTGCCAGTATCCTGACTTAAAATCGAATTTTGAAAATATAATAGCATCATGCAGTCTATCCAACAAATCCTTTTTATTAGGAATTGGATATCTGATCCATTTTAAAACTTTATTTAGGGGTTTATAATTTATTACCAATCTTGGTACCCCTCTTTCCTGCTCTGCTTGTTTATTAACATAGAAGGCAGTACATGACCATTGTGACTTCGAGGGTCTTATTAAACCCTTTTGAAGTAAAGTATCAATTTCTTTTCTACATAAATCCAGATATTCTGAATTCATTTGGCATGACCTTGCTTTGGTAGGAATATTATCCTCAGAAAAATCTTCCTCATAGGGAAGATTTACCACATGCTTTTTTCTTTCCCAAAATATATTCGGGTGTTCCCCACAAATTTGTAAAGAAAACTGGTTTTTCAAATTTTCAATTTTTTCTTTTATTTTGGAATTTTGAAGAGTTTCTTCTATAGTAATACTGCAAATTTCATTTTTTAGAAAATCAATTTGCTTTATTTTCGAAGAAATCATATCCTTAATATTATTAACATATTTAGAAAAAGGCTATGATATAAAATCAATTCTTACTTCTTTCTTTTCAAAAGTACCGGTTATTCCGGTTTCATCCCATCTGGTAATTGGATAAATATGCCAGAAAAAAGGCATACCCAAAATTACCTCATTTGAGATGTTTTTGACAAGTACAAAAGATTCTGGAATACAAACATCATTTGTACAAATATAAGCTTTGGGTAATTTATAATTAATACTCATTTTTTGTCCACTAGCATTTCTGAGACTATGAGTAGTTTTATGAAAATATTTGGAAGGTATTAACCCTTCCTGTATACAATTTAAATATGCTCCACTGTCAATTAAAGCAGTAAAATCCTTTTTTAAATTATAGTCAATGAAAATAGTAATTTTTGCAATAGGTTTATGAGCTGTAATTAACTCAATAGTTTCTAAAAAAGAATCCTTTTCTTGGGGAGGTATCTTTTGAAAATCATTTTGAAAATCTTTTAAAATGGGAAAGTTTTCATTCAAAACTTGTTTTCCAGGATGTTTATAAACTTCATGTGCTTCTATTAAAGCAATCCTTTCATCAAGAACCATATTATGGTTTTTAAGGGAAGAAATTTCCCTTTTGAGATTATTAATCTCTTCTGCCAGATCTTGAATCGTAGTAGGCATATCACTCTTTTGAGATCTCCCTTTGAGTTGCCTAATTACCTCAGTCATGGTATAACCTTTATTTGGAGAGGTAATTTCCTTTTTGGTATCACCAGTAGGAGCTTGGATATTTCCAACCTTATCAATGATCTGAGATCTTAAATTAGGATCATCAATTGCTTTCAGAATTTCTACCAAGCTATCACTCATTAGGATACTTATATTTAAATCTTTAAACTGAGAGTATAGTTGATAGAATTCATCTTCCTTGTCTTTATCTTCACAAGGTTGTCCAATTTGACATGGTAAACATTCTTCTTCTGATGAACTTATATAATCTTCATCATGGAGAACTCTTAAATCTTCACTTGTTGAAGATTCAACGTCTGAATGTTCATTCCCAGAATTTTCTGGTGAGGAGTTTAATAGAATCTTGCACAAAGAATCTTTCATATTATCCTCTAGGTCAAGACTCTTAATCTTATCCTTAACCTTGCAATCTTTTGCATAGTGACCAATTCTTCCACATTTATAACAAACATCTGGTTTCTTATTTTTCCAGAAGTTTGATTCCTTATAATTCTTTTTCCTCCTTTCTCGTTTTTCCATTCTTTTTTCTTTTCTTCCCGGTCTATAAGACCTTCTTTTGTACTTTTCTTCCTTTTCTTTACTTCTTTTTTGTCTATGAGACTTCTTGGACGTTCCCGGCATATCAATTGCAAATTGTTCACAGAATTCACCCAATTGGCGCTTTTCATTAAGATGATATCTTTTTATCTGTTGGTTTAACTTTATCTCGTTGCAAAGAAATAGTCCTTCCTGTGTACAAACACTTATCAATTTTCCATATGTATAATCCTCATAATTTATACTAATTCTTTCTCCCCTAAGGGCTTTCCTAACCCTTTCAGCAAATAAGGTAGGGAGTCCATCTATAAACTTGGATTTCCAATGAGGGCTATTACACTCAGGAAGTTCCATTACTCTTGATAAGAACACATCCTTATACCATCTGAAAGATGTTAAGGTTTTGCATCTTAGGTTTTGGAGCATAGTCCTAATAGTCTCACTATTATCTGACCATCTTCCAGAAAAATGTTCTATAATTGTAAGGATTAGGGAGTACACTATGTTGGGTTCTGATGTATCTCCCTCTCTTTTGACAGCATTTAGAATTGCCATCCTCTGGGTTTCAGTGAGATAATCATCCCACCATCCTTTAAGTTGCCCTGTAAATCCTGCTATAATCATATTAGCAGTTTTACCCTCAGTATTTTCATTGGCCTTACAGACAGTGCTAAACATCAAAATTCTATGCATCAGCGTATAGATTTATCTGTCGGTATAACCATCAATATTCCATTCATATATCTCATTTCCACTATAACTGTTAGAGATATATGTTTCTTGTTCCTCTAATAAGACATCCTGAGGAGTTGGTCTAGGATAATAGTACATCCTTTGTACTGGCTTCCTAGCATGTTTTTCTGAGATTTTATTAATTTCATCCTTTGGAATATTATTCCATTTGTCTTTAGAAGGTCCTTCTTCTATATTCAAAGGCTGGAGATTTAATCCTTTAAACTTCTTTTCCAGAAGGGTTTCTAGATCGGCCATATTACCAAATCTAAAGTCTTTTACCTCTGGAGGGGGTTGGATACTAGGAGTAGCTTTAGGTGTAGTTGGTGCAACCTCTTTTCCTTCAGCTATCCTTTCTTTCTTGAACTCTGTATATAAACTGTCAATCTTTTCATGTAAAAAGAGAATATGTTCTCCAAGAATACTCACATAAACATTTGTATAATTATTTTGTCTAATCAGAGTTTGAATATGTCTAACCGTAATCAAAACAGTTTCATTTTCCATTAAATCCGCAAAAGCTGTGAAATAAATAACTTTATTTTCTTTTTCAATTTGAAAAGATTGTTGCGGTGGTAAAACTGATTTAGTAATAGTACCATTTAAAAGTTTATAATCATGTTCTAGCATTTCTATATATTCATAAACATATTTAGTCATAAACCATGGGACAAAAGCTATGGCTTTATTTACCCTAGAAAGATCATTATAAAAATCTTCTTGAAAAAACTTTCTTTGGTCTTTATCAAAACTTTTAAAGAACCAATTTTGAAAAGGTTCCCATTTGGGTTGAAAAAATTCTTGTTGGGTCTTTTTCCTTATTGGAGATCCTGGTGAAAAATCAAGTTTAGTCTTTTGATCCATATAAACCAGTGGGAAACTCCATATCAGAAGTAGTAGGCTCCATATCGGGAGTTACAATATGATTTTCAATTTTGATATTATCAATATGATCATTTTTCTGAAAATCAGATCTATCAGATCTAGAAGTATCTTCTTCCCTAATCTGAGAAGTTGATGCTCTAGATGGTAGATCTACAATATAATCAGCTGTAGAAGTATAAAAAGAATTACATCTAGGCATATATGAACTAGATCTAATCATTTTTGAAGGTAGTGCCATATCATCAACATAATTATTATGAAAACGAATTTTTATCGTTCCATCTGACGTCTGTTCAATTTCAGAAATATCCAAAGAAATATTATTTCTAGGCGGGGCTGCTTCTTCAATAACCCATTCTTTTGGAAAATCAATTTCATCCCACTTTATAGGTCTTCTAGTTATAATCTTAGACCTACTAAAGTTGGTTTCAATCAAAATGGTTTCATTTTTGAAATCCATTATTTTACACATAGGATTTAAAGTATATAAAGGTTTGTAATAAATACGGTAACAGATACATATTACTTCTGTACCAGGCATATAATCATATCCATGTAACTTGATACTTAATATTAAAGTATCTAAAGAATTTTCATCATTCGAAGAAATTTACAAATTAGGATAAGCATTAAAATAAACCGGGCCATAAGCCAAACTGGTCTGAACAGTCCCTATAAGAGACTTTTTCCAGTTTTTGTTCCTACCATCTCTGAGAGCTGCTATGAAACTCTCTGGCAACCCTCTTAATGTAAGGGGCTTAAAAGCAACTTGTATCAAACCAATATGCATAAATCTATAATTTTCCCTATAAGGGGCAAAATCACTTTCATTTAATAAACGAAAGGTTCCATGATCAGAATCAACAGTAATAGTTTCTTCTGTTGTTTTAACAATTTGTTTAAAACCAAGTTTTTCAAAAGTACCCATCTGATATATTAATCTGGGTTGAACTTTAGGAATTGTCCATTTATTAAGGAGATCCAAATTTTGACGCATATCATACTCATCTTTTCTACTGTTTTTAACAGTAAAATGTTTTTTAATGATATTCATTAAAAAAGAAGTGCTGGACTAATAACACCTATAATCATCCTGTAACATGGCTCTGATACCATCAACGAGGCAGGATCGCTTCGGTGACTCCACAGGAGCCTTTGCAGTCTAGAGGCACTTTTACAAGCTGCTGCAACTCACGATAATAACAAGAGCCTAAACTCACCCCTTAACGCCCTAACAACGCCTTCCACACGGCTAATACGGGCTCAGTAGGGGCTACCGTGCAAAGCACAGGCTTTTATCATTATCGAGGCTACAGTAACTCAACCTTAGACCATTATTATTATTATATATTATTATTATTATTATTATTATTATTATTATTATTATTATTATTATTATTATTATTTATTAGTTATATTTATTTATTATTATTTATTTATTTTAACTTTTCACTTTCCGGCTTCTCACTTATATATTAATAAATATATAATTATGATATGATATGATAAAATATTAATATTTAATTATGTATTTAATTAAATTTTAATTTAGTGAAGGAGCAAAATGATATCTAACTTTTCACTTTTTGGCTTATCACTTATATAATAGCTAGTTTTCAGTGTATATCCATATTACATAATTAAATATAGAGTTGCGATAAGTGTAAATTTAAAATGATTGAACTGGCGTTTTGGTTACCTTAGTTTACTAATCATGCTTTGATGATGATTCAGTATAAAGCGTGACAAGATCACCTAAATAAAATGAAAACAAAAAAAATTCAACATTTATGTAGAAAAGTGCAAGAATTACATAAAATACAAGTTATAATGATGGGCATAAATATAAGTCATGCGCCAAGAGTAAATTTAATCTGCAGGTTTGATGCTGCTTCTATATATAAGTATATGAACATTTCATACAAACCCAAAATGCCAACAACAACAAAACAAGAAGGTAAATCAGAAAATATTTGAAAAACTATCAAAAAGAAGAAGAAAGAATGCAACAATTTCATATTACCTATTAAAAGGTTTAGAGTATGATCATGACATAAAGACGTATATTTTTTTCATATTGAGTATGTTTAATAGTACAGATCTTCATTATAGGATTGTGTATAAATACTATTGTCATAGGTAGAAGTTTAGAAGAGGAAACAATTGGAAGATGAAAAGGTAGTATATGAAATAATAATTAAACAAACATAAAAGTGTAATCTACAATAATTACTGGCAGGTGAAACAATCCTCCTCATTTACTCGGTTCAGTGAATGACTTTATTCATTTCTTTTTGTTTATATATATAGGACAATAAATATATTAGATATTTGGTGGTAAAGTATTATATTTAATCAGATATTTTATTATATTTTAATTTACTATAGGGCAAAAATGGTAATCCAACTTTTAAGATAAGGGTTTTCCACTTTTAAAATATACTAATAATAATAATAATAATAATAATAATAATAATAATAATAATAATAATAATAATAATAATTTATTATTACTATTATTATTATTATTATTTATTAAGTTATTTATTAATTATTACTATTATTATTATTATATATAATTTATGTTTATTTATTATTATTTTTTTATTTTAATTTTTTTTTGTCTTCTCACTTATATAGTAATAAATATATAAATAAAATATAATATGATAAAATATTAATATTTAACTACATATTAATTACATTTTAATTTAGTGGAGGAGCAAAATGGTAATCTAACTTTCAACTTAGGGGATTTCTACTTATATAATAATATGATATGATATGATGATGATTTTTACATATTATATTTATTATTATTTTATTTATTTATTTTATTTAATGAAGGATTAAAATAATAATGCAACTTTGAAGTTAGAGATTTTTCACTTTTATTATATTTTAATTCAATTTATTTTTATTATTTATTTATTTATTTATTTTATTTAGTGGAGCTTGTTTAATGACATAACATTAAATGACATTAATTAAATAAATAAAATAAAATAATTTTAAATTAGAAAAAAATTTAAAAAATAAAAAAAAAAGAAAAATAAGAATTGAGGCGTTAGAGGTATGCCACATCACGCCTCATCATGCCTCTAAATCTCCTTTATATATATATATATATTATTTTTTTATTGGCAATACATTGAGAGAACAATTTTGGAGATCAAAAGATAAAATAAAAAATTGGTATGTTCAAAATCGAGTCATGCAGCATTTACTCCAGCATCTTTTAATTCCTAATGGGCTAAAGGAGAAATTAATTAAAATTTAAGAATGAACCTTTGGGACAGATCTTTCTGATGTTCATTAGTCTTATATAGAATATGTTAGATTTAATTTTTTTTGTCCTCTAAATTTCATTTGCACAATTTTATTTTATTTTTAAAAAAAGGTCACATGTACGTTGTCTTGAAATAGAAATTGGAAATTGACTTTCAAAGAGTGACATGTGAGACTATTAAATTTTGTTTTTTGCTTTGACAAAAATGTGAAAGCAGTTCATATCAATAAAGCATTGTAGCGTTATGGGATAAAAACATGTTGACACATTTTCAAATGATAAGACAAAAAATCTTGCCAATAGTACAAATGAGCGACAAAAAAATATTGCCATTTATTAGTTACTTAATATATTACTCTTGTCTTATTACTTTAAACATTTCTTTCGATGAAAAGAAATAAAAGAAAAGCTGAGTTTTGAGTGGGATTTTGCAATAGCATTATAGTGAACATATTGAGTGCACGAGTGGCACCTATCAACATGAGACACTTTGATTTCTACTAATATTAATTTTTCTTTCAGTTAGTCCATTAATTTTCTCAAATTTCTCCATATGAGGTTGATATCATTGCAATACTTCTAGTAGAAAATGGAAGCAAAAATGATCCTTTTTATGGACGATGATTCATGGGCCATTTCGTGGAAGATAATGCATATATATATATATATATATATATATATATATATATTACAGGATTATTTTAAGAGTGAGCTTGATTATTGTTGGGTTTTTAAGGTATTATGTTGGAGGATGATATTATAATATTCAAGTGTATTTTACTAGTGGACATCAATTGATAAAAAAAAGTGATTAATTATTTTTGGTGTAATTTATGTAATTATTAAGACATGTTTTTCCCATTATTTTCTATTAATTATCTCACTAAATCTCAAATGATTATCCCACTATCTTGACATTTACTCTATGGAAGAAATTTTACACCTATAAATAGTGATATTTTTTCTTGTGTTGAAGTATGAGATATATGAGAAATATAAGAAGTTTGAAAAAAATATTGCAGTATATATTGAGTTAAGTATAGTGAACGAGAGAGTTGAAATAATTTTTTTTTAAGTCTTTAATTAATTCATTGTAAAATAAAATAAAATAAAAGAGTAATTTTATATTGAAGGAAGGTGTTCTTTTGGTGGAATTTTGAACTCTTCAACCAATCCGGAGTTATTTGAGTCATATGATATTGTCATACTATTGTATCCTGGAGAGGACAAGTCAAGAGTATTACTGCTAGATCGGTGAAGATTATACCGCAGTGCACTTGAAACTCCTTAAAGAGAGTGAGTTATTCATGTCTCAGCTTAAATATTTTATTTATTCATTTTTGTTCATTTTACTTAAAGACTCTTTTCATGTAGATGAGAACACTTGGTGTTGCATGTTGGAAATCAGAGAAAGCAAATTATTATTTGCTAGCTCTACAATGGAGGCTGAACTAATTGATTTAGCTTCAGTTAATAGTGAAGAAACGAATTGGTTGAAATTTTTGTTATTTCAAAGCCTTATTTTGAAAATCAGCTCCTTCTACTTTAATATATTGTGATAGCACCAGTATTATTGGTAGAGTACAAAACTGTTGTTACAACGATAAATTCAGATCTATGTGGAGAAATTTTCTTATTATGAGATTATATTTGACAAGTGATACCATTAATGTTAATTACATCAAATCTTGTGATAATCTTGCAGATTCATTAACCTAGGCCTTGGTAAGATAAAGGGTCTAGAGTACATTGAGGGGGATGGTTGGGAGCCTATAAATTTCTGAGTCATATATGAAGAAATTCTACTTGGGGATTAGAGATCTTATAACCAGGTTCAATGGGAAAAATGAATCATATAATGACTTGTTGTGAAATTCACTGTTATTTATTTTATTCTCTCTCTATGATGATGTGAGTGTATTTAGCCTGTAATAATTTATGGATGTTGAGTCTATGAACTCTTAGTGAAAGTTTGTATCTGTACGAGTGGGGTGTTGGAATTATAGGAGAACCCTTGACAAATTTCACCTATATGAATGTAGAAGTAGGCCGCTTCCTATGAGAATTGGCTTGTTCTCCAAAATACTCATGAAAACCCAGATATCATAAGGTTGTAATGTGATGGCTAATAAAGCTTATGTCAACACCTTGATTATTATGTGCAAGTAAAGATACTTTAGTTTCCTTAAGCATTCATAGTTTAAGTCTGAGACCGCTATACTCTAGAGTAAAGATTGTTGACTCAGCCAACTGACTTGACAATGCTGACAGAACAATATGAAGGAACTCATCATGGAAAGACTCAAGGAAATCAAATGATCTATAGCAATATTTATGGAAGAAAAATCCTAGCTGGCTTGACAATGCAGATGAATAAACTATGGAAGGACTCGACAATCAGTAAAGGAGATCTTCAATCGAGCGGAAATTCAACTACTTTTATGGAAGGAAAATCAACACTATCAGATGGAATGTCAATCCCAATCTCTCCAAGAAGGAAGAAATCTGTTGCCGATACAAGATGCAAGATTTACGGGAGAAAATCAGCCCCAAATCAGTCAAACTATCAATCCGGGCTTGAAATTACATCAAGGAGATTTGATTGGGCAGAAATCCCTTGGGTTATCCCTTAATGGGCTGTCAATCAAGATCAAAGGAATTGATCTTGATATCTTCTCCAAGTATACTGCTGAGTCTTTAAAAAGGGAATTAAAAGACTCCATACGGCTGTACATCTTCACTTGATCGATCTGATTATTCTAGCCTTATTCAATCATTATAATCTAAAACAATTTACTAGTGAAGTTAAAAGATAGAAAAAGGAAGATAGATATACAAGTTAAGGTTGTATCAAGAATTCATCATTGGTCAGAAATATTGGCGAACTCATTCCTGTAACTGAAACTTATTTACAAGCTCTAAGGAAAGACCTTGCAACCCAAAGTGACTGGACTAGGAACCACAATGGTGATTCGAATCAAAATAAAATTGTTATACCCCGGGAACCCAAGGATCAGACCCGGGAGTCAAAACGTTGAAAAACTAAAATTTTGCATCAGGCTAAAGAACGAATCGTGAGGAGGCTCGTGAGGAGTGGCCACGAGTTGTGATGTGACTTGTGGTCCAGCAGGGTTGGCAGGGTGTGTTGAGAAGACAACGGGTATGATCACGAGTCGTGGTCAGGCCTCACGAATCGTGAGGTCTCCCGTGGCCTAGACTGGTTATTTGGCAAGGAGGCATTGGGCAGTAGAAGCCACGAATGGTGACCACGAGTCGTGGTCACCTACCATGAGTCGTGGTGTCTTCCATGAGGTCCCTTAGTTGTTTTGAGTAGTGAACCAGATGACTCATGGCCACAAGTCGTGGCCTGTGAGCACGAGTCGTCCAGTCTCTCGTGGGGACTGGCAGTCAGCCAAATTCTGCGATTTTAGTAAGGGCTTTTTCGTAATTCCTAGGTCCTAGGGCCTATACTACGTTGTTTAAGGCTTGTTTTAGTGGTTTTTAAGAGGGAAAAACCTATTCTAAGTCATTCATTCCATGCATGCAAGCTTGAGAGGTTGAAGAGGTGATTTAAGGCTAGTATTCAAGGTTTTCATCCAATTTTCTCTTGGGTAATTAAAGATTTGGTGGAATCAATCCCTTCCAGGTATGTAGGGTTATGAATGGGTGCTTCCTTCCTCACCCATGCCCAATCTCTATCTAAGTATGAGAAATTTCTATGATCAAGTTATAGGGTTTTGACCCATTTGCATAATTCTTCAATTTCTATACATGGGTATGATTAGATTATGTTTCTATTGATGAATTGTGAAGCTTGGGCAGATCTAAAATTGTTTTCAATAAAAATTGTTTTTTCTAAATTATGAAATTGAATGCCCATGGATGAGAAGTTCATGAAAGAAGAGAATGATGTTGTATGTGATGATGATGAGATTTGATGATGGAAAGCATGCTTCTAAAGCTACCCATGATTATGATATTGTTTTCAAAACAAATTGAGTAGATCCAAGTATGATAAAGTTTTGGGCAAAGCCCTTATATCGAGTATGATGATGTAGTATCACTAAAGTAAGCTTACCACATAGTTTTGTAGTAAATGCTCCCACTTATCTTTGAGCTTGTGGTATGTTTCAAAATAAAGCTTCTCATATGCATGACTTCATAATTGAGATGTATGTTATTATTGAGCTTCATTTTCATACAATGTTGGTTCTATGCATGATTTCATTATCGAGCTTTGTCAAATGACAATGTTGAGCTTTGTTTCATATGATGTTGAGTTTATGCATGATTCCATTGTTGAGCTTCATCAATAGACGATGTTGAGCTTCATTATATACGATATAGAGCATTGCATATTTTGGGAGAAAAGTCTAGCACCGAGCGGGCTAAGGATTGATCACTCTATGCCCCAAAACTACGCGCCAATGTAGGATGATACTATTATGTTATTGGGACCTCCCTTGTGAGCTACCCCCGGCCTTAATGGCCCATGAGCTTGATATCGATATCATGGTAGCGTCTTTAGCCCTGGAAAGGTTTTGGAAGGCTCTGCCCACTTGAGTGTGGTAGTCGAGACCACGTAAGCTCTATCGTGGTATGTCAGTTAAGTGACGAGTCTCCCATTGGCTATATGATTCCGATTTGCATACTCATTACTCATGGTTGTTGTTTTACATATGCATGTTCTAAGAGCAAGGTTTGACTCATTGTTCAGCTTTTCTTATAAATGTCATGTTTCAGCTTTGAGTCATTCGAGTCAATTATGATGGTAGGAAGTTATGCGTGGTCATATTATGAAAAGATTATGATTTTAGAATGAATGCATGTAGTCCTTCCTCTCAGATTTGAAAGCTCATGTTATGCTATGAAATGTTTTAAATGATTTACTTAAGCGGTTTTACTTACCTTGCGTACGCGGTACATTCCACGTACAGAACGCATACTTTCTACGTTGAATCATTTTATAATACAGGACCCAGCTCCCAAGCTCAGCCCCGTTAGTAGTCGGTTGTCAGAATGAGCACCTACTTGGTTGGTGACTCCTCAACCTTCGAGGGCTAGAATTTTAGTTCCCTTATGTATTTTCAGTTTCAGTATTGTTGAGTTAGTTGGGGTCTTGTCACATCAACTCATCGATTGATACGTTATCATAGTTAACTAACAACCTTAAGTGCGTAATTTTTAAATTCACCCTCCTCTTTATTTATCACATTCAATACAAACAAAGTGTACTAGTACAAGAAGTTGGAATACGACCATTCCCATAATCAAGAATATATTATGTTTAATCTTGTGCTACAATCATCAAGATGTTTATCCAACCTCCATTTTGATCGCGAACATAATTTTCTAACTTATAAGAACTGATAATTTATTCTTCCGCACATGAGCCATAATGTTACACCCCATAAGTTTCTATCATTTAAGTCGGCATATTCATACGTTAGTCAAGAGTTTTAGAGTACGACGTGTGTGAGGAGGGGCCCAGGGAAAGGTCGAACGAGCGTGGAATCGAGGTTGCAAGGGGGAAGGCCGGACAAGCTGCCCAAAAGGAGCAATGTATCATGGACCCTTCCCTGGCGCGTTGGGCTCCGTGACATGCCTGTGTTTTGGTGCGATAGGGTCCATGTCACGGACCCCCTTTCCACCTGCCCAAGCCTTATATATATATTTAATTGAATCAGTTGGTTTCATTATATATGAACAGACCTTCGTCCCGAAATCAAAGGATATGACATTTTCAAGGTAATTTCTTCCGATTATGCTGCCAAATGCTGTCCAAATTCAAATTAACTTCAGGTATTGAATCCTAAGTCTACAGGGAGCATTACTAAAGAGTTATTTTCTTGAAATTTAACAGGAAAATCGTAGCCCAACTGAGCAAAAGTTGTCGGAATTACTCCAAATTAATTTCTATACGATCACAGGCTTCAAGTAAGCATTTCTCCCTTCTGAACTCTCGAAAAATTACACGTTTTCAGCTGTATTTCGTTAAGATGAAGTATAGTTAATATTAGTATTAAAGTTATCATTTTTGCTAAATTTAGTACTAAAACTAGTCTCATTCTCCCAGTAATACGATTACAGTAGGAAAGAGCTATTGAATTCGGCTTGAAACTCGCAAGTTAATCAGGAATCGGCGATCGAGGTATGTTAAGGCAAATTCATTCGGCAAGTTAGTCTTTTTAGTATTATAACTCAGTTTGTATCCCAATAATAGAGCCAGAAGTATATCTATTATGATTAGCTGTTGTTTCTAGCTGAGAATAGTATTCTATGTTGAGTTTGGGATCGACTTTGTCCTGTATAGCCCTCTATAGCCAACCCCAGGGTTACTAGCAGTGTCGACGCCCGCGAGGGGCGAGATGACGTCGCTCCAAGGAGCGGTATGCCATCCGCGAGGGACGATGATGGGGTACAAGGTCCTCATATAGTCCATTCCATGACTGGACTATTATATGTCGTATCGGCACCACACCCCCGTTGAGCCTGGTGCTCGGGATGTAGATATCAAGAGTCCACTAGACTCAGACACAACTACAGTTCAGGGGCCAAGCCGGCTCAGTTGCAGACCCAAATGACTGGTAAGATGGCTGTAGTTATTAGATAACTTAGTGTGACCTTGTTAGGGGTATATAGATTGAAGTGTACTCGCCAGGGCTTATGGGGGCCCCGGATGGGTTATTCTGTGCTGGTTGTACCTTCCGGCCTATAGGGGTTAGGTAAGGTTCTTGGTTGCATTAGTTAATGTTAGATTAGACAACAGGAAGTTCAACTATTCAGGTAGTATCTCTATTCCTTTCTTTTAGTTACTTTCAGTTTTCTTTCAGTTCATTCAGTTATTTATTGTTACTGCCTTACATATTCGGTACATATTGTACTGATGCCCTTCTTGGGGCGCTGTATTACTTTCCTGCAGGTGTTGATAGACGTGGACCAGGATCCTCTTAGCTTTCAGCCAGAGTTAGCAGAGCATTTAGCTCCTTTCCTCCTAATAGCTAGAAGGTTTACTCTTTTTGTTTGTACAGTTCATGGGTAGGTTGGGGTCTTGTCTCGATCATTATATTACTCCTAGAGGCTGGCAGATGGTTTCAGATTTCTTGTGGTTGGTTGTTGTTGGCCATGTAGGGCCTTGTTTAGCTGTTAGTTAGCGGCCTTATCGGCCATAACTTAGTTTAGTGCTGGATTTACTTTACAGTTATAACTAGACATGATGTTGGTCTTGTCGGCCCGCATAAGATTCCCTGTTATTACCTGTTTCTGGTTAGCTATTTTCTTTTACAAGTGGCTATTGTTGACACCCAATTTTGACCTACCTACGCCTTAATATGCTGCTTTTATATGTATATATTTATTTATTTATTTTACGCAAATATTTGACTTACTTTTATATTTATAAAATAATTTATTATCATAATATTGTGAAAATTATTTCAAGTTACATATATATGGCTTATATTAATTTTAAGTTTTGATATCAAATAATTACGTCGTATATAGTGTATTTCGTTTTAATATGCGCCCTTATCTTGAAATATATATTCTATTTACATAATTTTACTAAACTTTACAAATTTATTTGACTAATATTATTAATCGAATTTATAAATTATTTATGTTAATAATATTATTTTTATAATATTTGATAACTTAATTTTATTTTCTAATCATTAAATTATTTATAAATATAATAATTTAATCATATGATATTTACATAAGTATACTTAAATTTAGGATTTATTTATACTAATAATAATATTTATGTGATAATTTATGTTACTTTATTATCTACTTATTAAATTATTTAAAAGTGTAGTATATTTATTAATTTAATAGCAGCTAAATCCAATTTCATTCAATTTATTTAAATTATAGCCATTTTTCTATTCAATTTCATTCAATTTATTTCAAATCTGGCCACTTTCTATTCAATTTATATCAATTTTAGCCACTTTTGATCAATTTTGGCTATTATTTAAATTCAATTCTAGCCAATTCAATTTTAATTTAAACCTGCCCATTGGTCCTAATCCGGACGACCCATTTGACCCATGAACCGACCCTTATCCTAGGATCTAATCCTAGCCGTCCATCTATTTTAATCCAACGGCTAAGTATTAAACCCTACTTATTTCCTTACTTCTCTACACCCCAAACCCTACTACACATTTTTCACTTTCTCCTTTTCCCCCTCTTCCTAACCTAGCCGCCTACCTCCCTCTCTCCCTCTCTTCGCTGACCACCTACCTACCTCTCTTCCTCATCTCCGGCCAACCCCCCTCCTCACCTCCGTCGCACAACCTCCATTAACGCCGGAGAACAACATCGACATCCGCCTCTACCTCTTCCTTCCCCTTCACACCGACCGCCAAACCTCCATAATTTCCGGCAAGTTTCGACACCACCCACAACACCTCACCACTGCCAGCAGCCAAAACCGTTGCCTTCCCGTCTCCCTCTCCCTCATCGTCGCACCAGCCGCCGGCGAGACCCTTCCCTCTCCCTCTCCCATTTTTTCCGGTGACAAACCACTGACAACAACCACAATCTCCAACAACAGCCGCCTTTTCCCTCTCCTCTCTCTTTTCACTTTCCCCGACCGCCATCGCCAGCCGGAAACCACCACCATACCCTCCATTAACGCCACCCCAGAACCAAAAACCACTGTCGCTCCCCTGTTCTCTCCCTTCTCCCCTTTGTCCCGCCGGACCTCTCTCCGCCTCATCATTTTCCCCATTAGTTCCGGCCAATGTTGGTCGGAAAACAACCTGACTGCTACCGCAGCTTCTTCACTCTCTTCTTCTTCGGCCAAAAGCCGTTGCCATCAGCACCGGACTACCGCGGCAGAAGCAGCACCATCAGTCCCTCTCCTCCTCTCTCCTTTCCTTTTCGTCGTGAACCACCATGACTCCGGCCAGCCAAACTCCGACCGTCGCTCCTTTACATCCTCTCTCACGTCCTACTCTCATATATGTTTGCATGGGATCTAATGCTGCTTGAAAACCACCACAGGTCATTGTTTGGTGATTTATTCAGATTAACATATGTTAAATCCGTAACATGTCTAATCTCAATTCTTTGCTTTAATGTTCTTTGGTGTCTGATTTTGTATGTTTAATATCCATGCATATGCTCTCTTAAGCTTTAATACATGCCTATATTATTTGAGTAAAAGAATTTTGTGTTGTATTTGCTTTGGTAAATCAGAATCTCACTCATTAGCGTCCAAGTTTATACGTGTTATGATGGATTATTAAGAATCCATCTCTGATGGGGTAACTTAGAGTTATACTTTTACTCCTTTTCTGATTCCTGGATATAAAATTTGCAAATTGACACAGGTAATTTTTATTCCTTTTCTTATGATTATTGCTCATTTATGGGTTTAGCCTTTCATGCGTGAAAAGCTTCATGTTTTGTGCACTTTGGATTTATGCCTAACTTTAGAACTTGGGCTTGTCTAGTTTACTTTTTATTTTCCTTTCCATTTCAAATTGATTCGGGATAATTTCTTTACTTATTTGATCATGGAAACTTATAGTTCGCTTTTGCTCCAACATGTAATAAATTTAGGTACCCGTTTACTTGGTGTATTGATAGTCTCGAACGATCCATTCCTTTTTTTTTATTTGAGCCTAATTCATAAATAGTTCTCTTATGTATGGTATTATAGATTCCTATCCTATATGACTCTCATTTTGTATTTTTAAAATTCGACAGATTTATTTTTGATTTCTTGATTTTAAATCATGCGGCAGCCTTCACCGTTAATTATGGTAACCTTAGGATTATTTTTTTAATATATAAGTAGCAACAACTCATGTTTGAATAATTTGGTGAGATTTTAATTTCATGTGATCTACCTTAATTTAAGACAGATTTATATTATTGATTCTTGTTTCCTTTAATTAATTTAGTATCAGCTTAATTATGGAAAAGTGAAATTATTTCTTAGACGATTTGATCTTATTTTATTTATTAAGGAAATGATGCCCCTTTGATTGCTCCTCGATATTATTTTCCTTTTTTATTTGCTTAATTCACTATTAACTCAAGCAATGATTGATTCCTTGTTCAAGATTCATGAATAACTTCTATTATATAAATGTTTAGTTTCTCCAACTTCATCTATTCTAATTCCCATACTCGAACCTCACTTGGTTCTTGAACAATAACTTTGTTTTATCTTCCCTATAACACTAGAGGTTACAACTGTGTTAACAATATTCATCCAGACTTAACATGCTCTTCACCAATACAACTTTGCCCTCCCTAGCCACATAATATTAAATATGTCTCTCTCTCTTTCTCTATCTATACGTTCTCATTGCTTTGCATAGCCTTGCTGAGTTTCACGCTCTTTTATATTAAGACGTATACCTCTTAACTATTAGTATATCAAATTTTGTGAGATATTAATTACCGATATAACTTGATATTTAATTTTTTAAATTGCTCTCTCTCTCGTCATGATTATGTTTTTAATAGGTTCTTTAGCATCATTTATTAAGCTCGTCTGAAATAAATGGGTTATGATCATGTACATAAGATTATTATTGTTTGTCTATTATGTTATTTAACCTTTTAGCAGGTATCTTCTGAATTTATTCTTGATTCATCGAAGAGTTGCCGAAACGGGAGGGCATATGGGAGTTTTTAATTAATTTAACGTTATGTGTGCTCTCATTGTATTATTTATTTATTTATTTATTTTTACCTAGTTGTAATAAGTGTAATAAACACTTATAATAGTGAAAAAGGGTTTATGGGTGGGGGTTTGTATGTTTTTTACCGTTCTTACTTTTAATACCTAATTAGGCAATCTCGGATAGAAAGCATGCTTATAGGATTAACAAACATATAGAAATCATGCCTATAGGTCTTAAATAATTCAAATTTAAGTAGGTGTTTATGTTTAATATTTTAGTAACCTTGCCCTCAAAAATAATACAAGTACAAATATTTTTATGGAAGTCATGCCTGTAGAAATTAAATAATATCTGTAATGTAGATATCATGTTTTATGGTTAATATGAGATTAGTTATCACTACTAGAAATCATGTTTATGGGAATTAACACAATTTGATTCAAAGCATGCCTTATGTTTAATCTTAGCGAATCTGCCTATAGGGACTGCTTGTGATACGTGCGCTGTAGATAGTTAATCATTAACCATATCCACAAGTATCATGCTATCCGCATCAATAAGCCTGCCACTAAGTCGTTTTCTATTATAAATCTTAAATTATTTGTCATAAACTGGTCTGATCATGTAAATAAAATATTAAGCATAAATGTTAACCCTTTTGACATGAAATGTGTTTATTTGGTAGTGCAAATTCCGTGCCTACAGAATCTCATATTGATTTATTCAAATTATATATTGTGTCTAACAAGTTTTACTATGTGCTGCATACATAAATCTCGTCCCTTTTTCACTAGAAATCATGTTAATAGGATGGAGACCTATTTGAAACTTTTATCTGCTAATTGATTCTTATTTGTTTGCTTGACGTTTACGTGCTTTTAATAAAGCCTAAGAATTTTAGAACCCAAACTCCAAAATAGCTGTCCAATGCCTCTTGGAGTTTAAGATTGGGACGGGTAGGCAAATATTAGGACGATAGCTTTGTCACCTGGAAACGCTTTAAGTTAACAATTAAATTAATTAAGCGGGTAGTGGGAAATGATAATTTGTGCCCGCTGAATAATACGAGCAATCTAAATAGATTGCGAAATATTATTTAAGTCGCACGGGGTGATCTTGTTAGGTTAAAACCTCCGGTAGAACTACGTTCGGCCTGATTCTCTTAAGGGATACGTAGGCGCCTCTTTGAGGTTCGGCCCCATAATTAAAATAATTATTTATTTGGTTATAATGTTATGTGTATTTTGCCCCGTTTTATTGTTTATCTTTTATTTACTTGCTCTGTTTGCCATAATTTTTGTATTCATTGTTAAACAAAAATAAAATAAGGTAAATTATCTTTAGATTTTATTTTGCCTAAATTTCTTTCTTCTCGGTTGTCATTGATCATTTACTTTAATTATTATAATATAAGCTAAAATTAATTTTATTTGATCACTTAGATAATTTCCCCACTTTAATGAATCTGGCCGGGGACCATATTTGTGGACCTCGAAAGGTGCCTAACACCTTCCTTTCGAGGTAATTTAAGCCCTTGCCCGACTCTGGTAACCTAGAAAATAAACTTAGGTTAGAACGGTGCCCTAACGCACCTTAATTCGTTAGGTGGCGACTCTTCAAATAAAGAAACCCTTAAGTGTTGTCACATGTTGAGTCTCGCTTTTCCGCGAGGAGAAATGGGGCGCGACAGCATGGCAACTCCGCTGGGGATATTAGGCTTTAACCAATACGTGTTCATTGTGTGGGGTCTTATTTGAGTTTGAATTTGCTAACTGTCCAATTTAATTTATTTTACTCTCACTTATATTTGTCGATATTTATGATTGTCTTGAAATTACTAACCATTTTCTTTCTTTGTTTTTTCATTATTGTGTATTATTTATTTTCATATGTAATCATTAGTTCGAAAATTGTCGTATTTTTATTAACCTGCATACCGCTCATATTTTCCCCTCCCACTTAGGAATTTCTCACTTTCACACACGACAACAGTTGCGCGGTTTCACGGCCGTTCACCATTAAAACACCTCGAGGATTGTTTTGTGATTTGGTCAATCAGCGGTGCGTCGATGGTCACAAGCATCCTCACTCTCGAGTTGTCCGCTCGAGGGAACCGTGTCATACCCATTCTTATTCTTAGATCTTGATCGTGTATGCCTTTACTAAGGCAATACACATCATCTCAAACCTAGAAAATGCGACGTCCAAGGAACGTCAAAGATTTAGGGAACTTACCTCATGTCCATAAGTTTTTTTTTTACAATCCCGAAAAGATTTCCTCTTTATTTATGTGAATTTTGAATACATATGTCTAATTGGATTTGTTATTTTAAGATAATTTGTTTCTTTCCATGTAGACCCTTCTTGATTCCTCTATTTTTTCTTATTTGAATTGTTCCACCTTATTCCATTTATTTGTTTTCTTATTTAGATTATTTAATCATTTTCATATTAGAATTTTTTATCTGCCTACCAACTCTTAGAAATTGATAATTCATGCATGCATTATTTCCTAGGAAGTCTCGATACCCTTGATGTATTGAGACCATTAGTTTAACTTTGCCCAAAAGTTCAAAGAGATTTACGATCTCGAAAAGAACGTTACCATATCTATTTGCATTTTTATTTGAAAATCAATATGTTTAAAATGTTGACTATTTGCTCCTTAGGTGGGAAGGATAAACTAACATTTTATTATGCAGGTTGTTAAGCATTAATCCGCATTGCATAAACCTAGAAGAGGCCGAAGATGGAAGAGCATTTCCATAGCTTTACCCTCTTTTGTAATCTTTATTTTTTTTAAAAAATATCTTATTATGTAAATGTAGCAATAATTTATTATTTTATGTATTGGAGATTTTATTGGAGCAAATGGAATGACACATTATGACATGTTTGATTTTCAAAATGCGCTAGGCCTATCTCTGGCACAAAAGAGGCCCCCAAATTAGGAAGACATATTAATGTGTTTAATCTTTTATTTTCAATGTGAAGCGTGTTAATGTATTTCATTTTTTATCTACAACCATGTCATGCTTGAATTTTCTTACTAATTTTATTTTTTCTTTTTATTGTTTATCTTGATTATTCCCCTTCCTAAAGGTTGATTTGTGCATAATCGTCCGCTATACCTTTGTCGCTGTCGGTTCACTGAACCAAGAGGGAAATGAACGACAGTAACAGTTCAACAGTTAGAATTGACACGGCTGCTCCAAAAGATTCCGCAGAGAGTTCGGAAAGAAGGTATCCACCCGAATGTAATGACCTGATTATAAGGATGGAGCAAAAGATTTTAGAGCTCCAAGGAGAATTATCTCAAGCTCGTAATACAACCAATCTATCGGTTCCCCTGGAAACTTCGTTAGAACAGCCGGCTGAGATTAATACTTCTACCAAGCCTCACTTCACCTTCACATATCTTCCTCCAACATCCCATCAAATCATATCCTCAAAACAATCTTTGTCACGCCTACTCCCTTCCTCAAAATCAACATTCTCATAACGCTTATGCAGCTCCTTCAAATCAAGCTACACCACAAAGACCGCCCACCATGTTTCATTATTTACCTCCTACAGTGACATCCAGCACGTTTTACGCTCCAAGAGATCATACCCTAAACCCCATTTTTATCGAGACTGCTCCGGTCACCCATCACTTAGGAGAATCTGGACTCTCCGAGAAAGACAACTTGATACAGTCTATGGCCGAGGAACTCAAAAAGTTGAACAACCGATTACAAAATATTGAAGGGGCCAACATGATAGAAGGCCTAAGTTATGAAGATCTATGCATACATCCCGACGTCGAGCTACCGGTGGGATACAAAACTCCAAAATTTGAAATATTCAACGACACCGGTGATCCAAAAGCTCACTTAAGGTTGTATTGTGACAAGTTGATTGGAGTAGGAAGAGATGAAAAAATTCGAATGAAGTTGTTCATGAGAAGTTTGTCTAGAGATGCCCTCAATTAGTACGTAGAGCAAAATCCAAGGAAATGGATTAATTGGACTGATATGGCTGCAGCTTTCGTAGAGCGGTTCAGTTTCAATACGGAGAATGCACCAGATTTGCACTACATTTAGAACCTGAAAAGAAAGCCTACAGAGACATTTAGGGAGTATGCAACCCGTTGGAGGTCTGAGGCCGCCAGAGTGCGACCTCCAATGGAGGAAATTCAAATGAAGGATATCTTTATGCGGAGTCTGGACCCGCAAGTGCATGATAGATTGATGCTGGTTAGTGAGAAGAGCTTCGCCGAGCTCATCAAGTTAGGTGAAAAGATTGAGGATGGTATCAAGAACGGTACCATTATCGATTGGGGAGCATTACAAGCGGCCAACAAAACTTTGCAATCTGGTAGGGCCACTGAGAACAAGAATGTGAACGAGGTGAATGTCGTAGCACCTATAGAAGGATCGAAAACTCCGTGGGGATACCAAGCACCTCCACTTCAATACCGATTGCCTTCATACCATCACTCTATGCCGTTCTACAATCCTGCTACCTATCATGTACAACCCGCTCACTTTCAGCCTCCTCCACCTGCACTCCAAAGGCCACCAATTTTTCAAAATTCACCGATTCAACAATTTCGCAAGCCTGCGAGACCCCAAGCTAGTTCATCTAAGCAGTATACTCCTTTGGGTTAACCTATAACCCAATTGTATGAGCGATTAAAGGTTGCTGGCTATATTAGTCCTATTCCCGCAATAGTGATGGCTACCCACGCGAAATGGCTCGATTATAATAAAATTTGTGACTATCATTCAGGGATGAGAGGATACATCGCAGAAGAGTGTCGAGCTTTGAAAGACAAGATTCAAGAACTGATTGATGCCAAGGTTATCCACCCGAGATGAAAGTTGATGCCCAATGCTATCCTCAACTTGATTTATTTCTTTATTCGAAAACCTTTCATTTCTTGTACTCTGAACTACGTTGGACCTGATTCCCATTTAAGAGGGATACGTAGGCGCCCTTATGGGGTTCGGTCTATATCTTAATAAAATCTCCTTTCCCTTTTTCCGTACCAACTGGGGAAGAATTTTTGAGAGGACCTCAAAAATTCAATAGATCGATCGTTTCTACGTAACTGGGGCAGAATTTTTGAGGGGACCTCAAAATTCCCAACTTTGCGTCATTTGCATCCAAAGTATACGCCATATTCTACACTGGGGCAGAAATTTTGAGAAGGATCTCAAAATTTCAACAACACTCAGTCAAACCAAGGATTTGACTCCCAAAAATGGACGTGACATCCAGTTTGATCATCAAGCTCATGAGATCGAGATAGCAACGGACAAATAAAGGCACAAATCATCCTTTCCCATTTTAATCTTATGATTTTTTCTTTGAGCACAGGATGCAACAGGTATCAAATTTGCAATCATTCTATATGGATCTTCGAAGGTATTCACTATCAACTTCAAAGCTAAACTACTTGAAATTTGTCCATGAACGGGGTTAAGCGCTACCCTCTTAGTAAGATACGCAAAGCTGAGCGTTGTTTGTTTGAAGCTAAGTATTAATGCTTTGATTTATAAAAGGGTTAAGCACTACCCTAAAGTTTCCTTCAAGGGCTAAGCATTGTCCTACGGGTTAAGCACAACCCTAAATTTTCTTTCGAGGGCTAAGCATTGTCCTACGGGTTAAGCACTACCCTAAATTTTCTTTCAAGGGCTAAGCATTGTCCTATGGGTTAAGCACTACCCTAAAATTTTCTTTTAAGGACTAAGCATTGTCCTACAGGTTAAGCACTACCCTAAATATTTCTTTCAAGGGCTAAGCATTGTCCTACGGGTTAAGCACTACCCTAAATTTTTCTTTTAAGGACTAAGCATTGTCCTACGGGTTAAGCACTTACCTAAATTTTTCTTTTAAGGACTAAGAGTTGTCCTATGGGTTAAGCACTACCATAAATATTTCTTTCAAGGGCTTAGCATTGTCCTAGGGTTGAGCACTACCCTAAATTTTCTTTCAAGGACTAAGCATTTGTCCTAGGGTTAAACATTACCCTAAATTTTTATTTTAAGGATTAATCATTGTCCTACAAGTTAAAGCACTACCCTCTGATTTTAAAGGATAAGCTTTGTCTACTAAATTTTGATCTGATTAAGCGCTTTCATTTCAAATTTATTTGAGCTAATCGTTAGTTACTTCATGCTTATTGACTAATCATTTTATCCAGTTTTTCTGAAGCTTGCAGGTTACCATTGCGTTCTTCTCATGCTATTTAATCAAGTTACTATCATGCCATTTTCAATCTCTCATGCTCTTTGTTATTCTTATGCTACTTTTAACCTATTATCATCGTGCTACTCTCATTCTTGTGATTTTAGATGGGTCAAACTTTACCCCCAAGCTTTTTAGGGCTAAGCATAGTCCTACCGTTTTACGTCGTTTGGGTAAAGCACTACCCTGCCAAAATTATCTGAGCCACGATTTGTTCTTGAAGTCTATACGTTATGTTAGTTACCTCCGCCCATCACTATTTATTTATTTAGTTTTCCACTTTTGAGCCTATATTCACATTTTAAACCCGTGATATACATTTTATATATGCATTTGAGCCCGTGGTATACATTTGTACAAGCATCTGAGCCCCTGATATACATTTTATATATGCATTTGAGCCCTTGGTATACATTTACATATGCATTTTGAGCCCGTGGTATGCATTTTGAGCCCATATTCACATATTGAGCCCGTGATATATATTATAACATGCATTTGAGTCTTTATTTGCATATTGAGCTCATGATGCACGTGATATACGCATTTTGATGTACAATTGAGCCCGCACTTGCATTTGTGCCCATTAAGCCCGTTTGTGCATTTGAGCCCGTTATTCGCATTTCAAGCCCATTTATGCATTCCGAGCCCGCTATTCACACTTCGAGCCCGTTATTTACATCTTAAGCCTGTTTATGCATTCGAAGCCCGTTATTTGCATTTCGAGCCCGTTGTTGCATTCTAAGCCCCGTGACTTATTTGCATTGAGCCCGAATAAATTTGAGCTCTCGATTGAATTATTGAGGTTCTCGAATAATTTACTCTCTTTGAATTAGCACTTCTTCCACTCATCCGAAGGCGTCATAGTCTAAAGGCATCGTTTCATGGCCTGTGGACATCATATCATAGCCTGAGGATTTACTCTCCAGTTTATCATGCCCCTAAGGCGTCATAGTCTAAAGGCGTCATTTTTCATGGCCTGCAGACAATATTTCATGGCCTAGGAAATTTATTTTCTGCTTATCATGCTCCTAAGGCGTCATAGTCTAAACGCGTCATTTTTCATGGCCTGCGGACATCATTTCATGGCCTAAGGAATTTATTTTGTGTATCATGGCCCAAGACATCATGGTTTAGAGACATCATCCGTTATCTCTAAACAAACTTTCATTGTCTAAAGGGAACTCACATCATGTTTAAATTTTTTGCATCCGTTTATTTCACGAAGTATTTGATGCACATGTTTTAGTTATTTACGCGAGCATCAAAGAAATCACAAGCTACAAATGATAATGCCTTCCTACTATCTTCTTTTGAAACGTATTCCCACATGTTTATTTTTATAATGCATTCTAAATCGTGTCGATTCGTGCTACCCCATCCTTATCCAAGCCTCATATTGTCAATCTTTAGGGATTTCGTCCGTCCCTAAATCTAGAACTACACCCGGCCTGATTCTCGTGAAACCCGAGATATGTAGGCGACTTGAAACTGAAGTCTCGACCGCGGTATCTTCTTTTTATTTGGCCCCACCGAAATTTTTGCTTCGGTCGGACAAAATTGGCTACTAAGTCAACGTTCTTTCCTCAACAATTCATTCTTCATTCTCGAGCAAAGAAGGGGCAGCTGTTGACACCCAATTTTGACCTACCTACGCCTTAATATGCTGCTTTTATATGTATATATTTATTTATTTATTTTATGCAAATATTTGACTTACTTTTATATTTATAAAATAATTTATTATCATAATGTTGTGAAAATTATTTCAAGTTACATATATATGACTTATATTAATTTTAAGTTTTGATATCAAATAATTACGCCGTATATAGTGTATTTCGTTTTAATATGTGCCCTTATCTTGAAATATATATTCTATTTACCTAATTTTACTAAACTTTACAAATTTATTTGACTAATATTATTAATCGAATTTATAAATTATTTATGTTAATAATATTATTTTTATAATATTTGATAACTGAATTTTATTTTCTAGTCATTAAATTATTTATAAATATAATAATTTAATCATATGATATTTACATAAGTATACTTAAATTTAGGATTTACTTATATTAATAATAATATTTATGTGATAATTTATGTTACTTTATTATCTACTTATTAAATTATTTAAAAGTGTAGTATATTTATTAATTTAATAGCAGCTAAGTCCAATTTTATTCAACTTATTTAAATTATAGCCATTTTTCTATTCAATTTCATTCAATTTATTTCAAATCTGGCCACTTTCTATTCAATTTATGTCAATTTTAGCCACTTTTGATCAATTTTGGCTATTATTTAAATTCAATTCTAGCCAATCCAATTTCAGTTTAAACCTGCCCATTGGTCCTAATACGGACGACCCGTTTGACCCATGAACCGACCCTTATCCTAGGATCTAATCCTAGCCGTTCATCTATTTTACTCCAACAGCTAAGTATTAAACCCTACTTATTTCCTTACTTCTCTACAGCCCAAACCCTACTACACATTTTCACTTTCTCCTTTTCCCCCTCTTCCTAACCTAGCCGCCTACCTCCCTCTCTCCCTCTTTTCGCCAACCACCTACCTCCCTCTCTTCCTCATCTCCGGCCAACCCCCCTCCTCACCTCCACCGCACAACCTCCATTAACGCCGGAGAACAACATCGGCAGCCGCCTCTACCTCTTCCTTCCCCTTCACACCGGCCACCAAACCTCCATAATTTCCGTCAAGTTTCGACACCACCCACAACACCTCACCACTGCCAGCAGCCAAAGCCATCGCCTTCCCGTCTCCCTCTCCCTCATCGTCGCACCAGCCACCGGCGAGACCCTTCCCTCTCCCTCTCCCATTTTTTCCGGTGACAAACCACTGACAACAACCACAATCTCCAACAACAGCCGCCTTTTCCCTCTCCTCTCTCTTTTCACTTTCTCCGACCGCCATCGCCAGCCGGAAACCACCACCATACCCTCCATTAACGCCACCCCAGAACCAAAAACCACTGTCGCTCCCCTGTTCTCTCCCTTCTCCCCTTTGTCCCGCCGGACCTCTCTCCGCCTCATCATTTTCCCCATTAGTTCCGGCCAATGTTGGTCGGAAAACAACCTGACTGCTACCGCAGCTTCTTCACTCTCTTCTTCTTCGGCCAAAAGCCGTTGCCATCAGCACCGGACTACCGCGGCAGAAGCAGCACCATCAGTCCCTCTCCTCCTCTCTCCTTTCCTTTTCGTCGTGAACCACCATGACTCCGGCCAGCCAAACTCCGACCGTCGCTCCTTTACATCTTCTCTCACGTCCTACTCTCATATATGTTTGCATGGGATCTAATGCTGCTTGAAAACCACCACAGGTCATTGTTTGGTGATTTATTCAGATTAACATATGTTAAATCCGTAACATGTCTAATCTCAATTCTTTGCTTTAATGTTCTTTGGTGTCTGATTTTGTATGTTTAATATCCATGCATATGCTCTCTTAAGCTTTAATACATGCCTATATTATTTGAGTAAAAGAATTTTGTGTTGTATTTGCTTTGGTAAATCAGAATCTCACTCATTAGCGTCCAAGTTTATACGTGTTATGATGGATTATAAAGAATCCTTCTCTGATGGGGTAACTTAGAGTTAGACTTTTACTCCTTTTCTGATTCCTGGATATAAAATTTGCAAATTGACATAGGTAATTTTTATTCCTTTTCTTATGATTATTGCTCATTTATGGGTTTAGCCTTTCATGCGTGAAAAGCTTCATGTTTTGTGCACTTTGGATTTATGTCTAACTTTAGAACTTGGGCTTGTCTAGTTTACTTTTTATTTTCCTTTCCATTTCAAATTGATTCGGGATAATTTCTTTACTTATTTGATCATGGCAACTTATAGTTCGCTTTTGTTCCAACATGTAACAAATTTAGGTACCCGTTTACTTGGTATATTGATAGTCTCGAACGATCCATTCCCTTTTTTTATTTGAGCCTAATTCATAAATAGTTCTCTTATGTATGGTAGTATAGATTCCTATCCTATATGACTCTCATTTTGTATTTTTAAAATTCGACAGATTTATTTTTGATTTCTTGATTTTAAATCATGTGGCAGCCCTTCACCGTTAATTATGGTAACCTTAGGATTATTTTTTTAATATATAAGTAGCAACAACTCATGTTTGAATAATTTGGTGAGATTTTAATTTCATGTGATCTGCCTTAATTTAAGACAGATTTATATTATTGATTCTTGTTTCCTTTAATTAATTTAGTATCAGCTTAATTATGAAAAAGTGAAATTATTTCTTAGACGATTTGATCTTATTTTATTAATTAAGGAAATGATGCCCCTTTGATTGCTCCTCGATATTATTTTCCTTTTTTATTTGCTTAATTCACTATTAACTCAAGCAATGATTGATTCCTTGTTCAAGATTCATGAATAACTTCTATTATATAAATGTTCAGTTTCTCCAACTTCATCTATTCTAATTCCCATACTCGAACCTCACTTGGTTCTTGAACAATAACTTTGTTTTATCTTCCCTATAACACTAGAGGTTACAACTGTGTTAACAATATTCATCCAGACTTAACATGCTCTTCACCGATACAACTTTGCCCTCCCTAGCCACATAATATTAAATATGTCTCTCTCTCTTTCTCTATCTATACGTTTTCATTGCTTTGCATAGCCTTGCTGAGTTTCATGCTCTTTTATATTAAGTCGTATACCTCTTAACTGGTTAGTATATCTAATTTTGTGAGATATTAATTACCGATATAACTTGATATTTAATTTTTTAAATTGCTCTCTCTCTCTCTCGTCATGATTATGTTTTTAATAGGTTCTTTAGCATCATTTATTAAGCTCGTCTGAAATAAATGGGTTATGATCATGTACATAAGATTATTATTGTTTGTCTATTATGTTATTTAACCTTTAAGCAGGTATCTTCTGAATTTATTCTTGATTCATCGAAGAGTTGCCGAAACGGGAGGGCATATGGGAGTTTTTAATTAATTTAACGTTATGTGTGCTCTTGTTGTATTATTTATTTATTTATTTATTTTTACCTAGTTGTAATAAGTGTAATAAACACTGATAATAGTGAAAAAGGGTTTATGGGTGGGGGTTTGTATGTTCTTTACCGTTCTTACTTTTAATACCTAATTAGGCAATCTCGGATAGAAAGCATGCTTATAGGATTAACAAACATATAGAAATCATGCCTATAGGTCTTAAATAATTCAAATTTAAGTAGGTGTTTATGTTTAATATTTTAGTAATCTTGCCCTAAAAAACAATACAAGTACAAATATTTTTATGGAAGTCATGCCTGTAGAAATTAAATAATATCTGTAATGTAGATATCATGTTTTATGGTTAATATGAGATTAGTTATCACTACTAGAAATCATGTTTATGGGAATTAAAATAATTTGATTCAAAGCATGACTTATGTTTAATCTTAGCGAATCTGCCTATAGGGACTGCTTGTGATACGTGCGCTGCAGATAGTTAATCATTAACCATATCCACAAGTATCATGCTATCCGCATCAATAAACCTACCACTAAGTCGTTTTCTATTATAAATCTTAAATTATTTGTCATAAACTGGTCTGATCATGTAAATAAAATATTAAGCATAAATGTTAACCCTTTTGACATGAAATGTGTTTATTTGGTAGTGCAAATTCCGCGCCTACAGAATCTCATATTGATTTATTCAAATTATATATTGTGTCTAACAAGTTTTACTATGTGCTGCATACATAAATCTCGTCCCTTTTTCACTAGAAATCATGTATGAAATCATGTTAATAGGATGGAGACCTATTTGAAACTTTTATCTGCCAATTGATTCTTATTTGTTTGCTTGGCGTTTACGTGCTTTTAATAAAGCCTAAGAATTTTAGAACCCAAACTCCAAAATAGCTGTCCAATGCCTCTTGGTCTTTAAGATTGGGACGGGTAGACAAATATTAGGACGATAGCTTTGTCACCTAGAAACGCTTTAAGTTAACAATTAAATTAATTAAGCGGGTAGTGGGAAATGATAGTCTGTGCCCTCTGAATAATACGAGCAATCTAAATAGATTGCGAAATATTATTTAAGTCGCTCGGGGTGATCCTGTTAGGTTAAAACCTCCGGTAGAAGTACGTTCGGCCTGATTCCCTTAAGGGATATGTAGGCGCCTCTTTGAGGTTCGACCCCATAATTAAAATAATTATTTATTTGGTTATAATGTTATGTGTATTTTGCCCCGTTTTATTGTTTATCTTTTATTTAGTTGCTCTGTTTGCCATAATTTTTGTATTCATTGTTAAACAAAAATAAAATAAGGTAAATTATCTTTAGATTTTATTTTGCCTAAATTTCTTTCTTCTCGGTTGTCATTAATCATTTACTTTAATTATTATAATATAAGCTAAAATCAATTTTAATTGATCACTTAGATAATTCCCCCACTTTAATGAATCTGGCCAGGAACCACATTTGTGGATCTCGAAAGGTGCCTAACACCTTCCTTTCGAGGTAATTTAAGCCCTTGCCCGACTCTGGTATCCTAGGAAATAAACTTAGTTTAGAATGGTGCCCTAACACACCTTAATTGGTTAGGTGGCGACTCTTCAAATAAAGAAACCTTTAAGAGTTGTCACATGTTGAGTCTCGCTTTTCCGCGAGGAAAAATGGGGCGCGATAGCTATAAGGCCTTGTCGGCCAGAGGCTGTGTTTACAACCGAGATATAGCCCGTTGGTTTCTTGATTTAAGGATTAGGCATGCACCAGAGGTGCATAAGCTCAGTCAAGACGGTTCAGCCCCTAGTAGGGCACTAGGTGTCAGTCATGCCTCCCAAGGTGGGGCATGAAAAATTTGGTATCAGAGCAGGTCATATCTCAGGGAGTCTACAAGTCGTGCTAAGTAGAGTCTTGTCTATGGGTGTGTTGTGCACCACATTCTATAGACAGGAGGCTGCGAGGCATGATAGGATAGTTACTCTTCTTTCTCTTCCAATCGTGCTATAGAGCTGTGCTATATAGGGTTGAGTCCCTAAGATTACCGTAATCTATTTGTCTATAGAGAAATGACGGATAGGCGATAGCCCGCGACTGACAGATAGTTGGATGTTGCAGTAGGAGAAGGGCACTATTTGGGTGCCCCGGTCAGAGTCAGCCCTATTTGAGGACAACAAGGAGACTCCATCTCGGTCTCCCCAGTAGTCTCCGCCCCGTCAGGAGCCGCTCAGAGCAATAGATGTGTCGGTACCACCTCCAACAGCTTCTATACCAATACCATCAGACCAGGAGGTCAGAAGTGTTGTTGTTATGTTATCTCAGATGATGGCTGCACGGCGTCAGCCAGTGGAACCTGTGGTTGCCGAATCTTCAGGAGGACCAGGTAGTTCGAGGGTGTGAGAGTTTCTCGCACTGAGTCCCCCACAGTTCATAGGGACGGACCGAGATGAGGACCCTCAAGACTTTTTGGACCAGCTGCAGAGGATCTTCAGGGTAATGCATGCCGCACCTGCAGAGTCAATTAAGTTAGCGGTATATCGACTGCGGGATATAGCAGTGTTATGGTACGAGAGCTGGGATAGGTCCCAAGGTAGAGATGTTCCTCCTCTGACTTGGTCTAGCTTTTCAGAGGCTTTCCTAGAACACTATCTGCCATGAGAAATTCGACAGGCCCAGGTAGATCAGTTTTTACATCTGGAGCAGGGTTCAATGAATGTTTGGGAATATGCTATGAGTTTCGACTCCTTGGCCCGATATGCACCAACTTTTGTAGACACCATGACAGCTAGGGTGCACCTATTTATTATGGGGCTGCTCCCAGAGTACGTAGAGACTTGTATTAAGGCTACTCTGCGAGAGGACATGGATATTGCCCGTGTTTATGCATTTGCTCAAAATATCGAAGGGATTAGGTGATCTTGGGCAGATTTATATGCCCAAGTGATACTCAAACGTATCATTTTTACCTTGTTTATTGTGCAATGTGTATATAATATCATGTAATTGGTAATAAAATGCGAATTTATACTAACCAACATGATTAGCATTTGTTTTGCAGGAAAATGTGATTTTTAGGAGCTAAAATGCATGTTGGAACTATGTCGGAGTTGGACTTGGATGCGAGCGTGGAAAAGACCCGGGAATGCAGGATTTATAGGGGCTCCACGATGGCTCCGTGCCATGCTACCATCGCGGTAGCACACTGCCTGAGCAGGAATTAAATTTGCAATTTCCAGTGTGCCTGCGCGTTAGCTCCGTGGCACGGAGATAGGCCTCCGCGATGGCCTCCGTGCCACGTTGAGGTTAAATTACTGGACCCTGGAAATTCCAGTGAGGGTCCGCGTCCACGCCGTGTCACGGAGGCATTGCTCCGCGTTGGCCTACGTGACACGTTGCTTGTTATTCCGGGAAAAATTTCCCACTAGTATAAATAGCACACTTAGTTTTATTTTAAGTAGTTTTCAGTTTTTAGACTTAGTTCAGAAGTGGAGAGCAGGAACGTGGGTTAGTAGCAGTTGAAGATTGAAAAAGCTAAGGGATTTCTTCTCTTCCTTTCTTCTTTCTATCAATTGTACGTATGATTTACACTCATTTTAGGATGATCAATCCAAGAATGAGTGGCTAATTCTCTTTCTTGCTGAGGTTTTGAACATGTGTAATGAATTCTGATTTTCATTGATATGGTTTATTCTTATTCTTTAATGTTGTTCTATTAATTCTTGTTCTTTACTGCATTAGTGATTGGCCAACATTAATGTATATCTAAAAAGTCCAATTTCACTCGAAAGAGCAAGAAATTGGAAAGTTGTGAATTAATAGGGTATTGTTCTTAACTTGATTTGGGAAAATTGGATTTTGATGTGCTTTCCTGATAGAAATATACTTGAAAGCCGTATTAGTCAATTTAGGAACCGGAATCGTAGTGCTAGGTCATAAATTGCATTTGATCACAGAAATGTAGACGGATGGTTTATGATTCTAAAGTGAAATTAAATACGAGAGTTTTAATTTCTAGGCAAATGTTCTTGGCTAGCAACATGAAGAAGAGAATTAACCAAAATTATCATGATTATCAAGTTCATTACTTGTTCTTAACCTTGCCATGTTCATATCCATTGTCTGAATTCAAAAGTAAATAGTTTGTATTAATTGTAGTATATAGTTTAGAAACAAAAATTCAATTACTCTTGGGTACGTTGTTGTTAGCATAATTAGAAGTTAAATAGAAATATAGTAAATTAGGCAATTTTACATATCTTGAGCCTCCTTGGATCGATACTTGGCTACTTAGCCACTTTGTTACTTGTTTGACCACGTGCACTTGCGTGTCGGTTTTTACCCGTACCCCAAAGCACCGAGCAAGTTTTTGGCGCCGTTGCCGGGGAGGCTAGGCGATTTGTAAAATTGTGTTTAGTGTAAATTTACTGTATTTGTATTTTTATTTTCTTAAGTGTTAACAACTTGGTCTTAGCCTGTATTTTGCAGATTTTGTTTCTGTGAACACTGGCAAGGGACAAAGATCTGGTGGAATCTTACTTAGAGCCCGAGCGTGAATTTCATAGTCAAGTAGAGAAGCTCTTCGAAAGAAGCTGCAGTTGCTTCAATAGACTATGATGGAGCAACCAAATCCACCAGTTGTTAGGGCAGTTTTAGTGCCCGATGAAGCAGCAGCAAGGCCGGTTCGCGAGGTGGCAATCCCACACGCTAATAATGTCCATTCTAGCATCCGCAAACCAGAGCCTGGAGGGAGGTTTGAATTAAAGCAGAATATGGTGCAACTTTTGCACACAAGCGGGCAATTTACCGGTCTCCCTCACGAAGATCCACAACAACATCTCCAGAACTTTTTGGAGATAAGTGACACTTATATACCCGCTGGAGTGTCAGCCGATTATGTTCGGCTCACTTTATTTCCATTTTCCTTACTTGGTGAAGCCAAGAGGTGGTTAAAAGCTGAACCACCCAACTCTATATCAACATGGGATGATCTTGCACGTAAGTTTCTTATTAGATTTTTCCCTTCTGGTAAAACAGCCAGGCTTAGGAGTCAAATCCTAAGTTTTAAACAGAGGGAAGGGGAAAATCTATATCAAGCCTGGGAAAGATTCAAATCCATGTTGCGGGACTGTCCTCACCATCATCAGTCCAACGAGGTGTTGGTACACACGTTTATTGAGGGTTTGGAACCCCACACTAAAATTCTGTTAGATTCAGCAGCTGGAGGGCAAGCGCTGGAGAAGACTTATGAGGAGCTGTACACTTTGCTCAACCGAATTTCACAAGGCAATCCAGAATGAAATGCAGATTCTTCAAGAGGTGGAGCAAGGAAAGCAGTGGGAGTGCTTGAAGTGGATGGATTCACAACTATCGCTGCACAGATAGCTGCTTTGCAAAATCAGTTAAAAACTCACTTCAGCAATATCAATTTGAACCAGCCTTCAGCTTCAGTCAATGCAGTTCAACAGATGTGGTGTGAAGTGTGTGGTAGTAGTGAGCATTCAGCTGAATGCTATGGTGCAAATCCTGATTCTGTTAACTTTGTGGGAAATGCACAGAGAAATCAATAGCAGTTTGGTGGTGGCTACAACTCAAATTGGAGGAACCATCCGAATTTTTCGTGGGGTAGCAACAATCAACAAGGTCAGAGTTCAGGGCAGGGTATGCACAAAAACCAAGGAGGGAAACAAAATTATCAAGCTCAATTCAGAAATCACAATGCCCCTCCTCCACCACCATCACCGACTATTGAGGAGATGTTCAAAACCATGATCGCTAATCAGGCACAATTGCAGGCTGACTATGTCAAATTGGCAGCCGAAGTGAAGAACAATCAATTGGCGACCAAGGCTCTTGAATATCAGTTTGGGCAGTTTGCTAGTGCCCAAAATACTAGACCCAGAGGAGGACTACCTAGCGACACGGATCCAAATCCGAAGCAGGTTAATGCAGTGACCACGAGGAGTGGTTTACAATTGAAGGAGGTGGAACCGGAAAGACCGCCTCAAAAGTCAGGAGCAGCAGATATTGAGGGAGAGCAAAGTTCTGATAAGGGGAAGAGTAAAGAAGCTGAACCAGAAAGGCCTCCACCCCCTTTCCCTCAACGACTTAAGAAACACAAGGAGGAGGCGTGTTTCCAGAAATTCATGGAGGTACTTAAACAGGTACATGTTAACTTACCTCTTGTTGATGTCTTGCAGGGAGTGCCAAAATATGCGAAGTATATTAAAGACATCGTGGCTAACAAAAGTCGTTTGACTGAGTAAGCCACGGTAGCTTTAACGGAGGAATGCACTTCCCGTATTCAGAATAGGTTGCCCACAAAACTGAAAGACCCTGGAAGTTTCACTATCCAGCTGACTATTGGGCAAAGTATCCGAGCGCGTGGATTATGCGACTTGGGGGCAAGTATAAATCTGATGCCTTCTTCGGTATTCAGAAAGTTAGGTCTAGGGAGTCCTAGACCTACAACGGTAATCTTGCAGCTAGCAGACAGGTCTTTGGCTAAGCCGGATGGCATTGTTGAGGATGTGTTGGTGCAAGTAGGCTCCCTCATTTTTCCGGTCGATTTTATTGTTCTGGACTTTGAACCAGATGCTGAAGTTCCATTTATTTTGGGACGACCCTTTTTGGCAACCGGAAAAGCATTAATCGATGTAGCTGCGGGTCAACTCACGATGCGAGCACATGACAAGGTCGAAGTGTTCGACGTGTACAAGGTACCTAAGCTCCCGACTGTTTATAAGGATCTCTCGGTGATCAACGTAATTGATCATGGGAAGGCTAACAGATTGAGTGATTTCCGAGAGTTACTAGGTAGGCCACCGGATAAGGTAGAGCACTACTGGGGGGATGATCATGATCGGGACAAATCGTCCATCTCCCTAGTAGATAAATGAGCTTAAAGGACGTCGAGCCACGATGGTAAACCAGGCGCTGCACGGGAGGCAACCCGTGAAAAATATTTTCTTTCTTTCTTTTTAGTGTAAATAATTTTTACTTTTATTTTCTTTTTCTTGACTAGGTTTAGATTTGCATTTTAGTTAGTATCTTTTATTTTTAGTTAGGGAAATCTATTAATTTAATCAATTTTTGTTTAGTGAGGTGATTTTCAGGTATAACAGAGGAAATATACATGGAATCGAGAAAATGAGGCGAGGTATGAAAATTAAATTTATTGGTGAAACAGAGCACTGGCGCGTTGGCGCCGTGTCACGGAGGCAAAGCTCCGCGTTGGCCTCCGTGACACGTTGAAGGCAAATCTGGATTTTTCAAAATTCCAGTAAGCCAACGCGTTGGCTCCGTTTCACGGAGGAGGGGCTCCGTGTTACCCTCCATGACACGTTGCCCTTTATCCAGTGCCGGGTCACACCGGGTTTTCGGGTGACCCGCGTGTTTCCTTTAAATAATAACCCCGATTTCGCCCCAAATTCCCCCATTCCCTCTTCCCTCCGCGACCAAACACCCATTTCCCCCTCCCCAAGCAACGTGCCACGTTGATAGGCAAAGAAAAACGTCAAGTTTCTTCGATTCTTCAATTCTAAGGTATGTTTTCATCGTCTAACTCAATTTTTTGGTGATTTTTGTCAAATTTGGGCATATAAGGTGAGAAATATCACCCTAGGTAGAAATTGAACATGATATTGAATTATTTTGTGATTGATTTTTGTTCGGATTGTTGTATTTGGCGTTTGAACTTGTCGATTATGTAAATAATTCAAAATTGATTGTCGAATTGTATTTTGGGGCTTGGGTTGTTGAATTCGACTTGGGCAACTTGATAGTTTGGTGAAATTGATGCCGGGGTGTGTTTATTATTTGAGATAAGTCGTGGTAAATCTTGTATAACTGTTAAAAGACGACTAATTCTCGAATTTTTGTGGGAAAATGCATAATGTGTGAATTGGTTAGATTGTTAGATTAGCTTGTATATAAAATATTTTTCTAGTTGTTTTTAGTTTGTGGTTGTTTTGTTGCTTGTGCGATGGTTGAATTGCTAGCGATAGTAGAATTGGGAATTCGCTGTATGAAGTCTGAGTAGTACGCTAACCGTTATGCTGTCGAAATTTTGTTACGAACGCACTAAGCAATATGTGTATAGTTGTTTGTGTTTGGGGTTGTAAATAGAGCTATCCTTGCTGAAATTTTGTAAATATTGTTAAGGACTAAGTGTGGGGTAAATTTTGTGTAACCCAACCTTAGCCGAAGCTAACAACTATTTAGCTTAACGTTGTGCTTGTTTGTGTAAATTGATAGGTACAATGGCTAGCAGGCAAGACAAAGGCAAGGGTGCTTCTACCTCAGGCACCGGAAGGAAAAGGATGAGACTGGGCACTGCAGTCCCAGCTGCACCTGCTGTTCCGCGCAGCCAACACCGCCGATACGGAACACGATGGGTGACCGATGAAGGGAAGAAATGGTACGCAAAGCATAAGGAGAACAAGTACTTCCCCGAGGAACATATTGCTAGGGAACCACTTGCACAGGAGTTCCCTCGCATTGTACAGAGGATTGAGGCAGCTGGGCTCAGCTTTATTTTTCAGGAGCCCAAGGAGTGCAACCTTCATTTGGTCCGGGAATTTTATGCCAACTGGAACCCGGCCATCAGAAGCCACACTATTAAAATCAGAGGGCAGATTGTCACTCTGGAACCCCAGCAGCTGAATGCCATCGTTGGAGCGCGGGACACAGACGCCCACGTTCTCCGCCAGCTAAACATCACCCCACCGTACGCCGACATCAGACGTACGTTGTGTGGGGCTCGATCCACAGCCCGATGGAGTAGACACATGGAGAGGGGTTACCACCAGACTCTGCCCTATTCGCAGATGAACAGGGAGGCCAGAATCTGGCTAAAAATTGTGTGTTCGTGCTTGATCCCGGGAGTTCATATGACAGACGTGACCCGGGACCGTGTCTGCTTGGTGTATGCCCTTATGAAAGGGCTTGAGATTAATGTTGGGGCGGTCATAATATCCACCATGAAGAGAGCCAGACTGCACCAGGGTCACAGATACGGGTTTGGTGGACTCATCACCACCTTCCTCCGAGGCCTCGACATTGAGGAAGAAGCCTTGGATTACATTCCTCAGCTGGAGCGGAGGGCCCTTGATGTGACAAAGACTAAGGCCCCCGACACTACACACGGACCCGTGCTGACTTTAGGCGAGCGACATGCTCGTGACGATTAGTACATGGCCCGTATGTTCGGCATGCAGATGCTGCAGCTACGGATAGGTGGGAGACCAGCCACCGAGGAGGAGTTATGGCAGCTGGAGCTGGACTACCCCTTTGGCGAGAACGCCAGAGCCTTATGTAAGGTGGGGCCAGCCTTTGTGGAGCCGACAGACGATGATGTCCCTACTGATGAGGAGACACGTCGTGAGGACTCTGATGTAGAGTCCGATGACGACGATGGAGCTGATTCAGACATGGGCGACGAGGCCGCAGCACCGGATGAAGAAGTCGAATATTTCGACTAAGTAGGGAGTTCCACCACCCAAATTTTGTGCTTTGTATTTTTGTGAACACTGGGGACAGTGTTCGATTTAAGTGTGGGGTGGGGAGTAGTTAGGTGCTAGGTCAAGGCTCTAAATTGCTGAATAATTTTTCCTTGCTGTTTATGTATGTTGTGCCTTCCCTGTTGTGAACTGATTTGTGATGTACGTATATATTTGTTTTGTGGCTAATGATGTGTATTTTTGAAAGTTATGGTTGCAATGGTAAATATTTTGTAAATTTTGTAAATAATTTTTTTCTCTATCGACATGATCGATATTTTTCAAAATTTTTGCGAAAATATATTGCACTTGTAAATATTTTCTTTCTATCGAAATGATCGATGTGTTGCAAAAATTTTTTCGATTTTTATTTTTTTGGGTTTCTCGGAGTTTGTTTTCGGTTCTTTTATCGAGAATAGTCCCATTGAACCGATGTCATAGTTAGTGACCGTTCCCTATGATGGATGGATGACAACCGTCTTAAGGGAAATGTAGTCGGTAGGAGTAGGATTTTTAGTTGTTTTTTTTAGTTTTCTTTGGGGGATTGCATCAATGAACTGTAGTTGCTTATGGTTGCTAAAATTTCGTTGCGTGTTGTAATTGATGTTCAAATTGTGAAAATGATTCGTTTGAAAGCATGAAATTCTGTAAATATGTTGAGTTACCTAGGCTATAGAATTTGCTTCATTATGATTGAGGCTTAATCTTGAATTCATGTAATTGACTAATTAAAGAGTCTGTGAATGCATCTTGATTAGAGCATGTGCATGAAGTGTGAAGTGAGGATTTGCTATTCCATGTCATTGTGAATTGTCTAGAACTTGCCTGGTGTGTATACGAAGCGAAATGAAGGAGGCGTAGTGTTGGAAAGGATGTAGGCATTTCTTTGTTTTAACCGATAGTTTCCATATTTTTTTCTTGTCAAATTCTACCTTTTTATATGTTGTATACCCTAGTCAGCCCATTGAGCCTTTAGTCGATTTCTTTCTTTTGACCAAAATTGTATGAACTAAGCTTTATTCCTTCTTTTCATTGGCCTTAAAGTCTAAAAGAAGCTCTTAAGCGCTTACAAAGAACAGAAAATGTTTCCCAAAGTGTTAAAGAGTGAAAAGAGTGAAAAGAAAAAGAAAAGCAAAGTGAGGAAAGAAAAGATGACGTTGAAGAGGCACTTGTTGTAATTAATTGATATTGAGGGTACATGAAAACCCTCTGTTTTGTGTCAAGTGTGGTTGATGAAATGGGCTGTATGAAAGTAAACCAGCATGAATGGGAGAAAAAGAGAAAAGAGAGGAACAATGTCCATGAGTCGATGGGAATGAGTTGGAAAGGCGCTTAAGGATGCTAGCGATTATTATTGGCTAATCCAATATATGCATACTAGATCCATAGCCCCGTTACAACCCATTAAAAGTCCTATTTGATCCTACATTGCATTTCTTTATATTAGTGGAGTAATACACTAAGGGAAAGCCTATGGGTAATGACATGATGCATGTGAATTCTTTTGGGAGAGAGAGTGAAATTAATTTTTATATGCCCCTACTTGCATGTTTGTGTGTTGCATGAACATAAAGGGGAAGTTTCTCTCGAGTTGTGAGGGCACATGCTTGATGAAAGATTGATTTTCGTGTCGGATTTCTTGATTAGTTGATTTGCATGAGTTTGCCGATATCAAGAATCAATTCTTAAAAGTCTAGGAAGCCTTGATGTATTAAGGTCATTGTCTTGTACGACCAAGCATGTTTTCTTGATGATTTGCAAAAATTGAATAATCGGTATGACCATAGCATAAATTGTTGCACCATAGTGACGAAAGTTGGGATGTAATTTGCATGAGTTGTGTATGTGTTGTTCGAGGACGAACAAGGATTTAAGTGTGGGGTAAGTGATCTTGGGCAGATTTATATGCCCAAGTGATACTCAAACGTATCATTTTTACCTTGTTTGTTGTGCAATGTGTATATAATATCATGTAATTGGTAATAAAATGCGAATTTATACTAACCAACATGATTAGCATTTGTTTTGCAGGAAAATGTGATTTTTAGGAGCTAAAATGCATGTTGGAACTATGTCGGAGTTGGACTTGGATGCGAGCGTGGAAAAGACCCGGGAATGCAGGATTTATAGGGGCTCCGCGATGGCTCCATGCCACGCTACCATCGCGGTAGCACACTGCCTGATCAGGAATTAAATTTGCAATTTCCAGTGTGCCTGCGCGTCAGCTCCGTGGCACGGAGATAGGCCTCCACGATGGCCTCCGTGCCACGTTGAGGTTAAATTACTGGACCCTGGAAATTCCAGTGAGGGTCCGCGTCCACGCCGTGTCACGGAGGCATTGCTCCGCGTTGGCCTCCGTGACACGTTGCTTGTTATTCCGGAAAAAATTTCCCACTAGTATAAATAGCACACTTAGGTTTATTTTAAGTAGTTTTCAGTTTTTAGACTGAGTTCAGAAGTGGAGAGCAGGAACGTGGGTTAGTAGCAGTTGAAGATTGGAAAAGCTAAGGGATTTCTTCTCTTCCTTTCTTCTTTCTATCAATTGTACGTATGATTTACACTCATTTTAGGATGATCAATCCAAGAATGAGTGGCTAATTCTCTTTCTTGCTGAGGTTTTGAACATGTTTAATGAATTCTGATTTTCATTGATATGGTTTATTCTTCTTCTTTAATGTTGTTCTATTAATTCTTGTTCTTTACTGCATTAGTGATTGGCCAACATTAATGTATATCTAAAAAGTCCAATTTCACTCGAAAGAGCAAGAAATTGGAAAGTTGTGAATTAATAGGGTATTGTTCTTAACTTGATTTGGGAAAATTGGGTTTTGATGTGCTTTCCTGATAGAAATATACTTGAAAGCCGTATTAGTCAATTTAGGAACCGGAATCGTAGTGCTAGGTCATAAATTGCATTTGATCACAGAAATGTAGACGGATGATTTATGATTCTAAAGTGAAATTAAATACGAGAGTTTTAATTTCTAGGCAAATGTTCTTGGCTAGCAACATGAAGAAGAGAATTAACCAAAATTATCATGATTATCAAGTTCATTACTTGTTCTTAACCTTGCCATGTTCATATCCATTGTCTGAATTCAAAAGTAAATAGTTTGTATTAATTGTAGTATATAGTTTAGAAACAAAAATTCAATTACTCTTGGGTACGTTGTTGTTAGCATAATTAGAAGTTAAATAGAAATATAGTAAATTAGGCAATTTTACATATCTTGAGCCTCCTTGGATCGATACTTGGCTACTTAGCCACTTTATTACTTGTTTGACCACGTGCACTTGCGTGTCGGTTTTTACCCGTACCCCAAAGCACCGAGCATTAGGCAGCGACAGCGGGAGATAAAGAGGGGGAATCAGGAGCAGCACCGCGGGGCTAGATCTAGTGACACTCAAGCAGAGTTTCAGGGCGGACCCAGACCACGACTATCAAGTAGGCTACCTAGACCCCCACCTCCATAGCAGCAGTAGAGTGGTATACCAGGCCGTCGGGGGCAGTTAGGACCCGACGAGAGTTCACAGCCATCAGGTTTGCAACAGTAGAGAGGGTCAGAGCAGAGTAGATTCACCGTGCCACTTTGCCTTATCTGTAGTCGACGTCATTTTGAGGCATGCAGGTATGGTTCTACTCTGTGTTACACTTGTGAACAAGACGGTCACTCGATGAGGGACTGTCTAGCTAGGGGTCAGAGTGATCGGGACTGACAAGACAGATCTTCAGTAGGGTCACGTGCCCCAGCATCTCCATCAGGGAGTAGGTCGTTAGGTCCAGCCGACAGAGGCTAAGGCTGGTCAAGGGCATCTAGCTCATGCACCGTTCCAGATCGCACTTATGCTTTACCGGCTCAGAGTCGTCGCCGGATGTGGTGAGACATCTGCTCTCATTCTGTTTATGTTTTGATAGACCCGAGTTCCACTTTATCTTATGTGACGCCATTAGTAACTCGAAAGTTCGGCATCACGCCAGAATTGCTTCAGCGACCTTTTTCAGTGTCTACACCCATCGGTGATTCTATTATAGCTAAGAGGATCTACCGGGGTTGCACAATAGAGGTTGTTGGTCACCAGACTTTAGCAGATATGGTAGAATTAGAAATGATTGACTTTGATGCAATTATGAGTATGGATTGGCTAACACTATGTTATGCCAATGTAGAATGTTGGACTAAGACTGTTCGATTCCATTTTCCAGGGGAGGTTATACAGGAATGGAAAGTCAATGTAGCCATGCCAAAAGGTAGGTTTATATCCTATCTTCGAGTGAGAAAGTTGATAGCAAAGGGTTGCATTTATCATATTGTCAGGGTTCAGAATGTCCAAGCAGAGTCACCGACTCTTCAGTCTATTCCAATAGTCAATGAGTTCCCAGATATATTTTCAGATGAACTTCCTGATATTCCCCCAGAATAGGAAATCAATTTTGCTATCGATCTATTACCAAGTACTCAGCCTATATCAATCCCTCCATACCGAATGGCTCCTGATGAGCTTAGAGAATTGAAGGAACAACTAAAAGATCTGTTAGATAAGGGTTTCAGTAGGCCGAGTACGTCACCATGGGGTAAGCAAGTTCTGTTTGTAAGGAAGAAGGATGGCTCCCTCCACATGTGCATAGACTATCGACAACTAAATAATGTCACTATTAAGAACAAGTACCCACTTCCTAGGATAGATGAATTGTTTGATTAGGTGCAGGGGGCGAAATATTTATCTTAGATTGACTTAAGATCTGGGTACCATCAGGTTCGGGTTCGAGAGAGAGATATTCCAAAGACCACTTTTAGGACCAGATATGTCCATTTTGAGTTCATAGTCATGTCCTTCGAATTGACAAATGCTCCAGCAATGTTTATGGATCTGATGAGCAACATCTTCAGGTCGTATCTGTACTTGTTTGTGATGGTGTTTATTGATGATATTCTGGTGTATTCTCATTCAGAAGCAGAGCATCGGGATCATTTGCAAACGGTGCTCCAAATTCTCAAGGATTGCCAATTATATGCAAAATTTTCTAAATGTGAGTTTTGGCTGAATTCGATAGCCTTTTTAGGTAACATTGTGTCAGAAGCTGGTATTCAGGTAGATCCAAAGAAGATCGAGGCAGTAAAGACATGTCCTAGACCCACAACTCCGACTAAGGTACATAGTTTCCTAGGGTTAGCCGGGAATTACAGAAGATTTGTAGAAGGATTTTCTACTTTATCAGCGCCTTTGACCAAGTTAACTCAGAAAGAAGCTAAATTTCACTGGACGGAAGCATGTGAACAGAGTTTCCAAAAGCTGAAAAACAGATTGACATCGGCGCCGGTACTAGCGTTGCCAGAAGGATCAAAAGGTTATGTGGTGTATTGTGATGCTTCAGGTGTTGGGTTAGGATGTGATATGATGCAACATGGTAAGATGGTTGCTTATGCTTCGAGGAAGCTGAGAAGACATGAAAAGAACTACCCCACCTACGATCTGGAGTTAGCCACATTAATTCATGCCTTGAAAATATGGAGCCACTATCTGTATGATGTCTAAGTAGATATTTTCACTGATCATAAAAGCCTCCAGTACGTTTTCACTCAGAAAGAGTTGAATCTATGGCAGCGTCGCTGGTTAGAATTGCTGAAAGACTACGACGTGAACATCTTGTATCATCCAGGAATGGCCAACATTGTAGCAGATGCCCTCAGTCGTAGATCCATGAGGACTTTAGCACATTTGAGGCCCGAACAGTGGGGAACTGGCCCAAGAATTGTACTAGCCGTCTGAATAGTAGACTCGGGAGAAAATGGGGCTATAATTCATAATACAGTGGTATCATCCCTGGTTGCAGAGGTAAAAGAACGGCAGTATGAAGATCCTAATTTAGCACAGTTCAGAGATAAGGTACAACAGGGAGAAGTATCAGCCTTCGAGGTAACTAAGGTGGGGTTTTGAGATGTAGGAATCGCCTCTGAATTCCAGATGTGGTTGGACTTCGCCAGCAAATCATGGCAGAGGTACATTATTCCCGTTATTCTCTGCACCTAGGTTCAACAAAGATGTATCATGATATAAAAGAGATTTACTGGTGGCCGGAAATGAAAAAGGGTGTAGCAGAATTTGTAGCATAATGCCCTAATTGCCAGCAGGTAAAGGCAGAACATCAAAAACCCGGAGGGTTGATATAGGAAATAGTAGTTCCTATACGGAAATTGGAGGAAATCAATATGAATTTTGTGACAGGATTACCCCGTACCAGATGCAAATTTGATTCCACCTGGGTGATTGTTGACAGATTGATGAAGTTAGCTCATTTTCTGCCAGTCAAGACCACTTTCTCAGCTGAGGATTATGCTGAGTTGTATATCAGGGAAATAGTTAGATTACATGGTGTCCCAGTATCTATCATTTCTGACAGAGGGGCACAATTCACAGCTAGGTTCTGGCAGTCTTTTCAGAGAGGCTTGGGAACACAAGTTAATCTGAGTACGACATTTCATCCTCAGACAGATGGACAAGCAGAAAGTACAATTCAGACACTCGAAGATATGTTATGGGCATGCATGCTAGACTTCAGGGGTAGCTGGGATGAACATTTACCCCTTATTGAGTTTGCTTATAACAACAATTATAATTCAACAATTCAAATGGAGCCGTATGAGGCTTTATATGGGCGAAATTATAGGTCCCCAGTTGGTTGGTTCGAGGTAGGAGAATCAGAACAATTGGACCAGGCATGATCCACCAATCAGAAGAGAAAGTGAAGCCTATCAGAGAGCGCTTGTTGACAGCTCAAAGTTGCCATAAATCTTACTTTGATGTGCTGCGTAGAATCTTGGAATTCAATATAGATGACTGGGTATTTCTGAAAATCTTGCCAATTAAGGGAGTAATGAGGTTCAGTAAAAAGGGCAAGCTTAGCTCGAGGTTTATTGGGCAGTATCAATTCTCAGAAGAATAGGCCAAGTAGCATACGAGCTAGATTTTCCTTTAGAGTTAGAATCTATCCACCCAGTCTTTCATGTATCGATGCTATGGAAGTGAATAAGGGATCCATCCCGAGTTGTACCAGTTGAGGACGTCCAGGTCACCGAGGAGTCAGCCTATAAAGAAGTCCCAGTGGCCTATTAGACCGACAGGTTCACATGTTAAGAACTAAAGATGTCACCTCTATTAAGGTACTATGGAGAAACAAGAATAGAGAAGAGATGACCTGGGAAGCCGAGGACAACAGGAGATCCAGATATCCTCATTCTTGGCTTAATTCAGATTATACAGTTAAGGTAAAGTTGTTGGTTCAGTTATTGTTTTATAATTTATGTTACATGTAATTCTTAGTTGTCTATCATCTTACTGTGAAAGAGTTGTTATAGTGTTATGCGAAATGCCTGTATTTGACTTTTCTGCGTTTCAAGATTTTCAGATAGTCCATATTACAGGGGAGGCTCTGTCGAAGTTTTTCAAAAACAATAGTTGAAAGAGTTAAAACTCCTGTAGGTTGTAGTTGACATTCGAGGACGAGTGTTCCTAACGGGGGGAGGATGTTACACCTCGTAAGTTTCTATCATTTAAGTCGGCATATTCGTACATTAGTCAAGAGTTTTAGAGTACGACGAGTGTGAGAAGAGGCCCGGAAAAAGGTCGAACGAGCGCGGGATCGAGGTTGCAAGGGGGAAGGCTGGACGAGCTTCCCAAAAGGGGCAACGTGTCACGGACCCTTCCCTAGCGTGTTGGGCTCCGTGTTATGGACCCCCTGTACACTGCCCAAGCCTTATATATATTTAATTGAATCAGTAGGTTTCATTATATATTAACAGACCTTCGTCCCAAAATCAAAGGATACGACATTTTCAAGGTAATTTCTTCCGATTACACTGGCAAACGCTGTCCAAATTCAAATTAACTTCAGGTATTGAATCCTAAGTCTACAGGGAGCATTAATGCGGAGTTATTTTCTTGAAATTCACCCAGCAAATCGTAGCTCCGTCGAGCAAAAGTTGTTGGAATTGCTTCAAACGGATTTCTATATGATCACAGGCTTCAAGTAAGCATTTCTCCCTTCTAAACTCTCAAAAATTACACGTTTTAGGCCGTATTTCATTAAGCTGAAGTATAGTTAATATTAGTATTAAAGTAATCATTCTTGCCGAATTTAATACTGAAACTAGTCTCATTCTCCAAGTAATACGATTATAGTTGGAAAGTGCTATTGAATATAGATTGAAATTCGCCAGTTAATAAGGAATCGACGATCTAGGTATGTTAAGGCAAATTCGTTTGGCAAGTTAGTTTCTTTAGTATTATAACTCATTTTGTATCCTAGTAAGAAAGCCATAAGTATATCTATTATGATTAACTGTTGTTTCTAGCTGAGACCAGTATTCTATGTTGAGTTTGGGATCGAATTTGTCCTGTATAGTCCTTCATAACCAACCCCAAGGTTACTAGTTGTGTCGATGCCCACATGGGGCGAGATGACGTCGCTCCAAGGAGCGGTATGCCATTCACGAGGGACGATAATGGGGTCCAAGGTCCTCATACAGTCCATTCCATGGCTGGACTATTATATGCCATATCGGCACCACACCACCGTTGAGCCTGGTGCCAAGGATGCAGATATCAGAAGTCCACTAGACTCAGACACAGCTACAGTTTAGGGGCCAAGCGGGCTCAGTTGCAGACCCATGGGACTAGCAGGACGGCTATAGTTATTAGATGACTCAGTGTGACCTTATTAGGGGTATACAGATTGAAGTGTACTCGCTAGGGCTTATGGGGGCCCCGGGTGGGTTATTCTGTGCTGGTTGTACCTTTTGACTTATGGGGGTCAAGTAAGGTTCTTGGTTGCATTAGTTAATGTTAGATTAGATAGAAGGAAGTTCAGCTATTCAGGTAGTATCTCTATTCCTTTCTTTTAGTTACTTTCAGTTTTCTTTCAGTTCATTCAGTTATTTATATTCGGTATATATTGTACTGACGCCCTTCTTGGGGTGCTGCATTACTTGCCTGCAGGTGTCGATAGACGTGGACCAGGATCCTCTCAGCTTTCAGCTAGAGTTAGTAGAGCATTCAGCTCCTTTCCTCCGGAGCTAATAGCTAGAAGGTTTACTCTCTTTGTTTGTACAGTTCATGGGTAGGTCGGGGCCCTGTCTCGACCATTATATCACTCCTAGAGGCTGGCAGATTGTTTCATATTTCCTGTGGTTAGTTGTTGTTGGCCGTGTGGGACCTTGTTTAGCTGTTAGTTAGCGGCCTTATCGACCATAGCTTAGTTTAGTACTGTATTTACTTTACAATTATAACTAGACATCATGATGGTCTTATCGGCTCGCATAGGATTCCCTGTTATTACCTGTTTCTGGTTAGCTGTTTTCTTTTACAGGTGGATATAAGGCCTTATCGGCCGGGGGCCGTGTTTATAGCCGAGATATAGCCCGTTGATTTATTGATTTAAGGATTAGGCATGCACCAGAGGTACATAAGCTCGGTCAGGCCGGTTCAGCCCCTAGTAGGGCACCAGATACCAGTCATGCCTCCCAAGGTGGGGTGTGACACATAAAACTCCATGCACAAAATCATCTACTTTATAAGTAAAGGGCACACATGCAAATAAAATAATCTATTTAAGATTAAGAATTTATTAATTCGAATAAATAAAATAAAAGTCTTACATAAAAATAAAATATAATACTATACTAAACCGCATGGTTAATAGTATATCTTAATACTGAGATGTGATTTTAACTTGTTTCTAGATTGGATGATACTCCCAAACCTCTATACTAGCAAGATTACGTTTGAAAATCATTAGATTTTCATTACTGCTTCAAGAACAAGATTTCCACTTTAAGCTAGGATTTTGTGAATGCCAAATATGATTATTAAGACGGTTTATGACCAAGATAAAGTGAAAGAAAACACCTTCAACAACCTAAACCAACTACAAGGTCTAAAAATTGAAAGAATCAAATCTAGGATTTGAAAGTTGGGATAGTCATGAAAACTTTTTAGTTGATTTGTGAATTATGAACGTAGTGATTGGTTGGTGAAGTGAAGCATGTGGCTAGGAGTAAACCATTTTTTTTCGAAGAGGAATTAAGGTGGGTTAAGATATGCCTTTATTAAAATTATTTTTTCATTAAAAAAATATGTTTTAAAAGTGTTTGATGAAATGTCTTAGGTGTTAATGAATATCTAATTCGAGCCAACGGTGGAGCTACAGTGTTATGTGAGAGTTCGGATGAACTCAGTAATTTTTGTGTGGATTCTATATTTATTTCAAAAAATAATATAATCATTAACTTAGGAACCCACTTACAATATTGAGCCGATGGCTCAACGGTAAGAATGAAGATAGAAAAGCTTTCCACGTGTGAGATGTGGGTTTGAACCCCAATCTATCAGAAGCTCTTCTCCTTTTTTTTTGGCTAAGGAAACAAACCTCGCAGACTACCCGCATCAGCAAAAAGTTTTCCCCAATACACGCTCTCTCTTTCTGCTATATATGCAAATTTTTTATTTTTTATTTTTGAAAATCAAAAGCATAAGATTAACAATTCAAAAAATTAAAAAAAATCTTCCACTATAAAACAAAATAGACTCTTCATTTATTTTTGACAAATATCACCCAAAATCAGATTTTTACAAAGATCCAAAATCTATTCGGTCTTTCTCTTCTTCAAAAACTACAAAAGTCTTATTTATTTGTACAAGATATGAGACTTGTTTAATTGTGTTAAGCTTGATATTACCTGTGAATACTGCAATAGTGGAAAAGGCTTTTCCTCTATGAAGTTTATTAAAAATGACGAACGAAGCAGAATTAGTGATGTCTTTTTGAATAGTTGTTTAGTATGTTATATATAGGATGAAATATTTGAAAGTGTACCAAATGATGTATATATATATATTGTTTAAGTGGTTCATTTATTTTTTAAAAAATATATTAAATATTCATACTCGTTCATTTATTTGACGATCATTATATATTAGCCTGAGGTTGTTGTACTGTCTTAAAATTTAGAATCCTCAAACTTTAAATTTTAGCTCCGCCTCTGATTTGAGCAGGCAGACATATATTATCCATGCACATTTAAAACTAAAGTTACATGTTCAAGTACAATGAAGGAAACACTTATAATTTTTTTCGTGTCTTCATGTTTTCAATTGTTTATGAATTCATGCGAGTTTTCAAAGGTGTCTTTATGTTTCCTATGAAATGTTTAATTAAAGAATTGTTTATGTTATCAATCTATGAAATGTTTAATCAAATACTTGTTTATGTTATCAATCTAAGAAGATCATGATAAATTAGAATTATAAATTTGAGAGAAAGTTGATAATCAAAGACTTAAGAAGGTTTTAATGAATTAGAATGACAAATTTAAGATAAAGTTGAAACTATGAACCTAGAGCAAAATTTTTGTGAAAAAGTTTTGGAAGTCATTGTATACTTTTTAAGGACTTCATGACCTACGGTAAATTTTTTATGAAAAAGTAGGATATATAGCAATAGGCTGTTGGTTCGATCATTAATTCTGAAGAGAACTATGTTAATAAGAAACATCAACTTGTGTTACATCATGGGGAGATAACTAGTGGATCACGTAAAGATCATCCTATCATACATCATATAGTGACTAAATAAAGTAAATAAAAAGGATGTTAGACTCGAATGGTACTTCCCAAGTTAATGCAAGATATAACTCTACTGTACACGAAAATTATTTAAGTATATAAGTTTCAAAGAATTTATGCTTTTAAATGTCTTAAATGTTCTCATATTTACGCGTACATGTTTTCTTGTTTCGTGCTAACATAAGTATACTATCATTCTACCAATCTTTGCGTACTATTACATCATACACGCTAATTTTCATATACACACGCCATGTCTACATTATTTTATCTGTATTTACTTATAAGTTATTTTAACCTGTATATTTTTCTAATATTTATGCATATACCATTCCTCTATACATAAGCTATACTAAATTTTACATTCATTCTCCCTTTCCATATACACATCTATATATAAATAACTTTACAAATATTACATACAGTTAGTTTCTCACAGTATACCATTATATATCTTACCCGTATATTTCATATATATCACTTAATATCCGTACATTTTTAACTACAATTTGTTTTAATCAATTTTATTTTATCCAAAATAATATTTCAACACCTTTTAGAAAGTAGTAAAATCCCCCTAGTGTACATCTTAAACTAAATTTAAGAACTATCTTAAAATAGACTTTCAGAGTACTTAACACCTTCCCCTCAGAGTAAATAAAATCCTTATCTAGAATCTCACAGATTTCATAGACTAGAACATGATAGACATTTCAATATAAATAGGTTTCTTAATATACCCTTAGAAATTAGGTGGAGACTCTAAACACTTATAAACCAGAGAAAATACGACCAACGAAGTTGTGAACTATTTTGAACCAGTTTGAAATTGGGCAGACAAGATGCATAGTTTCTTGTATTTAAGAAGGAAGAGAAACATTAAGATGGCATGTTTTGCGAAGCTAAGGCACCGAATACTGTTCATTATTTGATCTGAAATCAAATCACATGACATCACATTTTCCCCCCTAGGCTACACCGTTATCGAGCCTATAAATGTGCATACCACATGAACTTGTTTTATGTATTATAAAACTTTTTATGGCTTTCCTATTCCATTATGATGCGAAATTCACCTAATGTATCATGCACCCTTCTTTAGAAACTTGCTAGCCTAGAATCTTGTCGACCCTTCTTGTGACCCACTTTCATTGGCTCACCCTTTGACATGAGCATCACATACACTCTCTTTAGAAACTTAACATCCTCATTGAAGTTTTCTCCACCATCATATTGAGGACGCATCAGACTCTGATATCATAGTTGTCACAATCCAAGCACTACTAAACATATTTCTTCTTCAAAGGGCAAAGGAGACCATCTATGATCGAAATAGTGGATTTTTGATTAAAATATAGTTGATTCATTGATAATATCCAAATTACACTATTCTTTACGAAGGAGCATAAACGGTCATTGTTCAAAATAAATAACCCGACGGGTGACGGGATCGAATCCCACAAAAAATGCAGCCGATCACACAATAGTCGTCTGTTAAATTGAACTAATTCACATCAATGTTGCAAGACAGATAAGAGAAAATTGGGGAAATCACGAGTTATAAAATAAAATATGAATTTGCTCACTAAAAACAGGGGCAAAGTATAGAGAAGCCCAATGGAGAGACTACTAGAGTGTGATATTGATAAGGGATTCAATGGGTTGGGATTGTTAATTACTCCTATCATTACTAATCAATATGATTAGCTGTGGATTAGGCTACATATTAAGTTTTTTCAATCAAATTAGATGTCTTATACGTTTGGTTTTCTCAAATCCCGATGTTCCTCTTTACAACAACCACATCAACTTGGGTATGGATTCAATATTTCTAGCTCCAATCCTTAATGAATTGTAATAAATGGATTTTGGCTATGTCTAAGCCAATCCCACATAATTACCATCCAAATACCCATTAATATTTTCTCACCCATACCTTAATTTTCTTTTTCAAGCAAAATTAAAGTAGGAAAATGCAACCCACATTTGCAGCTATGAGTTTTCAACTTAAAATTCAGAGGAAACGCTAACGTCATACTAATTGAGTAAATCTAAGATTAAATATACAATACCCAATCCAAATCAACCCCAATCATTTACACACCCCTAGCAAAGAATTTAGCTACTCATGTAAGTAAAATAAGACATTGCATTAAACAACAATTCAATATCCATTCACAAACTTGAGTAAGAGAAATTCAAGTAAGGTCCGAACTCCAATGGAGTTTTCTACCTTCTCAATGAAGAAGATGACTTTTTCTCTTTCTACTTCTCTCTACTTTCAATACAAGCCAAAAGCAATAGAATAATCAATACTTTCTAGAATGGAATATTTAGTTCTTTTATGAGAGGTAAAAAATAGGGTATAGATCTGCTTGTCTTTTTTCGTGCTTGACATTTTTACCCTTGGCTTATGGGCGTCACTTGACATTCACCGGCTGTTCACCGGTGCAGGTTCGCGAAACGTCGGTCAGTTCTAGCTAGAGGACAGTGAGATTTTTAGTGCTTCGGTGCTGGCATCGATGGTTCATCAGTGCTGATCCGCGGACTGCCAGTTTGTCACAGCTAATGGAAGTAAGTTCATTAGCACTTAGGCATTGGAACCGGCAGTTCGTCGGTGCTGATCCGTGGTCTGCCGGTCTCCAACTTTCTTCCATGCAGTAGGCAACTCAGTCAATCCGGCGTTTCGCTAGTGTCCTCCGGTGGAATGCCGGTCATCAACTCTATTTTCATGCTTTTTACTCAATTTCATGCTTTTCTCCATTCAAGTTAAGTACCTGCAAGGATGAAGGAGAAAAGACATAAAATTCACCTAATTAACTTGAATACTAAGCAAAAACTCATGTTTAAGAGCTTAGTGAGTTAGTAATTTACAACTCATCAAATCCCTAAATTTGAATTATTGCTTGTCCTCAAGTAATGCAATTCTTTTCATGCAAATGGACAACATGTTAAATATGAAGTCATGCATAAAGGACCAATGAGCCCAAGACAACCCAAAAACGTTCACCAACTCAAGGAAAAAGAGAAACGACCCCCCCAAAATGTGAGAAAGTTTCAAGAGGTAACCACAATGAATAGGCAAATTCACAACTGCTTTCATTTTTCAAAACAAGGGCATAATTTATCCAATCAAACACGCATAGCATCTTAAATCATAATCATTTCGCATTCAAAGCTTGCCTTGAAGCTCACGCTGTTCATGCCTCAATCACATCTTTACATCAATACAAGCATGTCCTCAAAGGGAGTGATGCCACTCATTATAAGAGAGAATCCCCTTTTTTATCATAAAATAATGCACACACAAGGGATTATAGAATAAAACGATCACACTCACTCTCACAGAAGAAATCTCCATGCACACAACTTGACCCATAGAGTTTCCCTTCGTGTAACTCACCACTAATGTAGAGCAACTACACTCAAAATCAATTAGGACTTGGGGGTCATGATGAAATCAAGGGGTAAGGGTAGGACAAATATTTAGCTCTAGTGACTAGAACCTCTCTAATGCCTTTTTTTTGAATACTTTTAACCTCTAAACTCTTTAGATCACTCCTTCTTATTCCTCCTTTTCATTCATCTTCATCTTTTGTTTCTCAAAAGCCCTCCTTGTAACTCCTTTGGCTCTCACATTAAGCCTTATCTAAGCAAGAGGTAACACCATTTCACTATTCTTTTTCTCTTTTGACGATTGAAGGTTTTTCAGCCCATCATTTATTCATTTTGATCACAATTTGGTGCTACCTCAAATTTAAGCTCATCACATTTCTCCATTTCTTGTAAACCCCCCAAACTTAGGCTTTTTGTCTCTTTTCCGTTGATTTTCTTATCTCCTTCTATGTCTTGGGCTTCAAACCCCCATTATTTTCATTCATTCATCACTAGCAATTAGGGAGGATGGGTGCCACAGAAGAGGATTACAAAGCGACATTGGCCTTGTAATGTGGTTTCAAAGAATAAACATTCCAAAGGCTCAACATTAGCTAGCAAGGGAAGATATTTCCGGAGGTTATTGTGGGTGAAGTGACTAATCAAACGAAAGCTTAAAATCATGTTCTAAGCGCAGCTATATCTAGGATTTTACCTTGAGTCATACTTAGGGCAAGTTCTAGAGATGCATGAGGCTCATTCAAATGACCTTACCACACAAGGCATCACACCTAAAGAGTTCACACAAGTTACTATTATCACAAGATTTTAATTCAAGATACTAGAGCATACGAATCCACAAGCCAAACAGGGAATATGCAATATATGACAAGAGAGTGCTACATTTCCCATTTTGAATGCCCATTTCTTTCAAATTCATTTTTCACGCCACAAAAAAATTTTTAGTGGTACCTCTCAAAAGCAGTTTCACAAAAGACTCAAAGAAAAACATGACATTTTCCCTTAAGAGAGTCGCCTCACAATCTATCATTGAAAAATGTCACCCGGTTCAACAACAAAAAGAAAAGAAAAAGAAATTGCTCCTTGAAAAGGAATCATGGTATAAAAAAAGCCTTAGAGTTTAATCATTATCTATTATTCACAAAGGCGAGAATCAAATTTGGGTCACGAACTTTTGGCAATAAAAATAAAGACCAATTCATTAGCACTAACAACAAAGACAATTTTCTATTCATCCATTTCGAGCCTGACAAAGGCTTTGCAACCATTCACAAATCTAACAAAACAAACAGCCCGACAAGGGCAATCATCAAATCTTGTTAACATGAGCTTGACAAAGGCTCACAAATCCTCACAACTCAAAAAGAAAAGCCCCACAAGGGTCACATTAAATCATCAATAAAACAAATGACCACCACAAAAGGAACACTTATCCCATCCCTAACTCAAACACTATACTGTTCCCAATGTACGCATACAAAACAAAGAGGGCGAGAGCTCCCTAAAATCGTCACTCATCATCATCCTCATCAGCTTCTCCATCTTGGTCATCGTTACCCAGATCCTCGGCCTCATCCCCCAAGACCTCGAACAAGTGGTCAATGGGGCCTCAGATTGTAGAAGGAGTAGCCATCGCTGTGTCAAGGGAACTCATGTAGGGCACCTCCATGGACTTCCAACTTTTCCATTCCCTTACTTCAGTCCAGAGAGAGGTGATAACCCCCTCCACAACATCCACCTGTGAGCATAGCTTGGTTAAACTCTCATACATTGACTTCATCTCCTTTTTCACCGTTTGGGCAATAAGGGCAAGGAGACTTTTATCCAACTTCTGAAGTTGGCTCTTATGAGAGGTAGTCATATCCATAAGTTTATGAAGACTGCTTGGTTTGGAAGATGTGGGAGGGGTGACGCTCTCCTAGTAGGGGCTTCGCCTGAAGCTTGTACCAATGCCTCTGGGTGTGGCATATTAAGATTGGGAGCCAGTGGGGCTTGCTCAGAACCATGAGAGAAAGATCCTTCTAGAACATCATAGGCTTGCAACCGCTTTCGCTTTCTCTTGGGAGCATTCGCGTCCCTTTTTCAATCCATAGTAATGACACCGGTAGTGGAGCTTGGGGCTTCATCAGGGAACAGTGGCACTTCAGCTTGCAGACATAATTGGGATATAAGTACAACATAGGGCGTTGAAGTGCTGGCTTGCCTCACTTTTCTCTTTATCTGTAGGACCAGAATTTCCCCAAAATTTATATAGACCCCTCTCATGATGCAGGCGATGAGGATAGCCGCTTCCAAACTTATCCTCTGCTCATTCTTTGAAGGCATAATATGGTTACAAATGAAGTCCAACCACAACTTGGATTCAAACTTAAAATCATAGTGAGAAATCTCGCTACCCATGGTAGCCCAGAAGGGTCTGCCTGTAATAATAACTGGACCTATCCAACTGAACTGGTTCTCCTTATTAGCAATTTGGGCTGCATACTCAGAACCGGTGTCCTAGAATAGATAATTAATAGCTGTCGGAGTGATGTCCACACCTCACACCATGACTGAGGGCAGGCAGGGAAAGTCATCAACCTTGTCCGTATGATGCATGCTGTCCTACCTAGCCTGGTAAGATGCATAAAATTCAGGGACGAGGCTGGGGTAGAAATTCGGAAGTATATTGGCAAAATCATGCCATTTTCGGTCATTGAATTGAACTATGATGTTGGGGAGGTCACCCCGCAGCCCCACCAAGTCAAACCGCTTCTCAACAATGATTGACCGCTATTTGCAGATTTTATAATGCCCCTTCATGTCAAACACGTAATATTATGGCCTCTTGGGAGTTGGTGGGTGCTGCGGATGCCTTTGCTTTCCCCTTTCCTTTGGTGGAAGAGGAGGATAGGGCCTTGCCCTTGCTTGGTTTCCTGGATGAAGACATACTCTATAAAACCATGTTAGTGCCATACAACCATACTTCTTTGTGTATTTTTGTTCAAGAGAAAATAAAATAAAATAAATAAAAACTAACATCAATCCTAAACTAAGGCAAGGAATTATAAAAATTGGATGACAAATAAGTAGAATTGATGAGATGTGAAGTATTGGCAGTGCCGACGAGACGCCGGTGAAACTCAGATGAAGATTCGTGAACAGCCGGTTGACCACCGGACCATAACAGAACACTGGAAATACCGAGGTCATCCAGCAACACACCGGTATTTCACCAGTCTTGACTAGAGGAACGCCGATGTAACGAGGTCTGAGACAGTGGCCTGAAGCCTAGAACCCCTGCTTGCATTTCATCCAGCATTTCGCTGGGCCTAATTGGCGATTCGCTGGTGGTGTCATGACCCTAACATAGGCCCGGATCTAGACGCGGAACCTAGAACCATAAATGACTCCAAGTCGACCCATGGCATGAACATGATAACTAACTCAACATAATTAAAGAAGAAAAACTAAATTCTGAAATAGCGAAAGTCTGAATATTAAAACATTTGAACAACGAAAATAACATAATGACTCCGAAGATGAATACAACACTATGTCTGAAAAGCCTCTACATACTAACGAGCTGATGGGACAAGACCTCGACTAGCTCACTAAAACTATGAAACTGAAATGACAACTCAACCATCTAAAAGTCCTCGAAGGTTGAGGATTCACCAATCACGTTGTCTGGACTGAACTCTGATGACCGGCTAGCGGAGAGACTAACCCCGAACGTCTGAGCCTGTATCATGAAACGATACAACATTGAGTATGCGGTCAGTACTTGGAATGTACTGAGTACGCAAGGTAAGTAAAAACTAGGCGAAGTAGATGAAAAACATGCATAACATAAATAATATAAGATTCTGAGAGTAAGGACTTGCATGCTGATATCTTGAAAACATGAATAAACATAGCTGAACTTTCATAACTGAAATGAATGACCCAATCTGAAACTGATGATCATAAGTGAAACTGATAAACTGAACATTGGGCCAAACCTGTTGAAAACATAATATCATAACAGATGAACATTCATAACTGAAATTATAAGGAACAATGGGAGACTCTCTATTTAACTGACATAATCAAGATAGAGCTTACGTGATTCCAACTATTACACTTAAGTGGGAAAACCCATCCAAAGCCTTGCCAGTGCTAAGGGCTCTACTATGATATCGATATCAAGCTAAAGGCCCCTTGGGGGAAGGGAAAGCTCACAGAAGAGGTCCCAATAAATCTGAATAAACTTACGTTGGTGCATAGTTTTGAGGCCTGGGGTTTACCTGAACCCCTAGTCTACTCGATGCTAGACACTACTCCCAAAAATATTCATATACTCTTTATCATTTTCAATGAAATTGAACCATCATTTTTCAATGAAGCTGATCATGAAATTACATACATAGTATGAAACCTGAATATGAGGAGCCTTGGCTCAAAACATACCACAAGTTGAAAGTGGGAGTCTAGACTCCAAAACCATGTGGTAAGCTAACATCATAAACTTGAACTAAATCATGAAGACATACTTAGATCATGTGGGCTTGCCCAAACTTTAACATTCTTGAAATAGACTTCATAGTCAAAACCATGGATTCATACATGGGTAATTCATAAACATTCTTTCATGCTAGACATCTCATCATGCTTGAAAACATGGATCATAATCTTAACTTTTCCCGAAACTTGCATAACCGGGCATAATAATTTCAAAACTAGAAATCATGAATTGTAATTCAAAGTAAGTATTAAACATGCCCATGAATCTAAGAATATCATTTAAAATGTGAAGGGAATTGACCCATAGACACATCACAGAGAATTTCATAGAATTAGATTAAAACCCTATAAGATCATAGACTTGACTTTAAGACTTGAATTCATGAACTTGAAAATTGGGGCATGAGAGTGAATGAAATCTCTCATTTATAGTCCTACATACCTGGGAAATCTAATTCTATACTCTTCCTTGAAAGCCCAAGAGAATTGGAGAAGAACTTGAAGGATTCTAGGCTTGATCTCCTTAGGAATTTTCTAATCTTGCATGCATGGGGAGGAAATTGGTTAGAATAGGCGAAACCCTCTTAAAATACTCCTAACTGAGCTTAAACGATGTAGTTTAGCGCTTAGGAGCTTAGGATTTATGAAAATACCCTTAATGAAATTGCAGAAAAAAGTGAACTTCCAGCTACTACGACACGTAGCGCAAGTCGTACAATCGACCTACGACTTAGGGTATCCTTCCGTACTGACCAAGTCCTAAAACATCACTTCTATGAAAAATTCCATGAATCCTACTATGACCCGTAATTCCTACCTATGAGTCATATCCCCCACTCGTACAATCAACACCTGAAAAAGTCCCCAGTCATAGTTACGGTTCGTCCCATGAGTCGTACCCACACACCAAGACTCGTAGTGGGGACTCGTGGTTTCAAAGGCCAACTGCTGAACCTTACTACGGGTTATCCTACAAGTCATACCACTCTTATATGACTCATACCACTCTCATACGACTCGTACCATCGATCGTACTGAGACAAAGATGCAGGTTTCTCCTGCTGAGCACTTTTAAAATCCCGAAGTTAGTCTTAGAAACTTTTGGGGTTTTACAGTATCTCCCTCTTAGGAATATTTATCCTTGAATGTGGATAAAAATACTAAATATCCGGAGAAAGGATCTACTATCCCAAATATCAAATACCTGAAGCTGAGAACTGACGGAATGACTGACTCCAGAATGAAACTCATGACTGAATTGAATTCACGAATCACACATACATGCACTGACATGAAAGAAATTAGGAGAAAATGAAATAGACATGAAACTGAATAGAGTACTAAGGAGGAAACTGGTACCTCAAGATGGAACTAAGTCAGAAGGAAAAAGATGCGGGTATTTAGCCATCATATTTGCTTCCGCTTCCCTCGTAGCTCCCTTAACCAGCTGATTTCTCCAACAAACCTTTACTGAAGAAACTTCTTTGTTCCTCAACTTCCAAACTTGATGATCAAGAATTTCAATTGGAACCTCTTCATAGCTAAGGTTATCATTCACACCAACGTTCCCCACTGGAACAATCAATGCAGGATCACTAATGCACTTCTTCAAGAGCGACACATGGAAGACTGGATGTACAGAAACCAACTCTAAGGGAAACTCCAATTCATAGGCCACCTTGCTCATGCGTCTCACAATCCTATACGAGCCAACATATGGGGGACTAAGCTTTCCTTTCTTTCCGAACCTCATCACTCCCTTCATGGGAGATACCTTCAAGAACACCTAATCATCAAGTTCAAATTCAAGTTCTCTTCTCCTCACATCCGCATTTTTGATGACTCTGAGCTGTTTTTAACCTTCCCCCTATAAACTGAACTTTCTCCATAGCCTCATGAACTGAATTTGGCCATCAACGTAGCTTCTCCCACTTCAAACCAACCTATAGGATACCTACACCTCCACCCATAAGGAGCCTCAAATAGAGCCATCTAAATGTTGGAGTGGTAACTGTCGTTATATGCAAATTCGATAAGAGGTAAATGATCATCCCAACTACTTTGAAGTCAATCACACATGATCTCAACATATCATCAAGAGTCTGAATGGTCTGCTCGGCCTGACCATCCGTCTGCGGGTGAAAAGCTATGCTAAGCTTAACCTGAGTACCAAGTCCCTTTTGAAATGACTTCCAAAACTGCAAAGTGAACTGAGTACCTCTATCTAATATGATGGACAAGGGAACACCATGCAACCTAAATAACTCCCGAATATATAATTTAGCGTAATCCTCCGCTGAATCTGTAGTTTTGACTAGTAGAAAGTGAGCCGCTTTAGTCAACCTATACACAACCACCCAAATCGAGTCACACTGACAACGTGTACGAGGCAACCCTGTGATAAAGTCCATATTAATTTCTTTCCAAATTCATGTGGGAATACTGATGTATTAAAGCACACCTCCTGGTCTTTGGTGCTCCACTTTCACTTGTTGGCAGTTCAGACACTTAGCCACAAACTCCTCTATGTCCTTCTTTATATCATTCCACCAGTAGACTTCCCGTAGGTCATGTTACGTCTTGGTGGCACCTGGATGTATTGAATATCGGGAACCATGAGCCTTATGCAACATCCATTATCTCAAGTCATCAACATCTGAAACACACAAAGGACCCTGACATCGAAGTACACCATCTCCCTCTTAAATAAAGACCTCTACCTTCTGATTCTGAACAACTTCCTTCAACTTTACCAAGATCGGTTCCTCATATTGTCTAGACTTGACCTCAGTCACCAAGGAAGATTTTGAACCATTCTGAACACCACCACCACCATCCATTGAATCAACAAGACGAACTCCTAATCGAGCAAGCCGGTAGACATCCTTCACCAACTCTTGCACTCCATCATCCAAATGAGAAATACTCTCAATGGATAACCAACTAAGAGAATCTTCCACTACATTAGCCTTTCCCAGGTGATAAAGGACACTCATGTTATAATCCTTGAGAAGCTCTAACTACCTCCTTTGTTGCACATTCAGATCCTTCTAGGTAAACACATACTGAAGACTCTTGTGGTCCGTGAACACATTTACATGCACTCCATACAAATAGTGCCTCCAAATCTTCAGTGCAAACACCACTGTTTCCAATTCTAGGTCGTGCATCAGGTAATTCTTCGCGTGAGTGTTGAGTTGTCTAGAGGAATACGCGATGACCTTGCCATGCTGTATCAACACACAACCAAGACCAACCCTAAAGGCATCACAATACACCACAAATCCATCTGTACCCTCGGGTAGGGTCAATACTGGGGCTGAAGTGAGTCGAGTCTTTAACTCTTGAAAACTCTTCTCACATGCAGCCGACCACTGAAATTTGACTTTCTTCTGGGTCAACTTAGTCAACGGTGCTGCAAGAATGAAAATCCCTCAACAAACCTTCTGTAGTAACCATCTAAACTTAAGAAACTCATGATATCCAAATGATTAATTGGTCTAGGACAATTCTTTACAGCTTCTATCTTTTGGGATTCCACCTGTACATCCTCAGTTGACACCACATGGCCAAAAATTCTACTGAGTGTAGCCAAAACTCATACTTGCTGAATTTAGCAAACAGCTGGCGATCCTTAATAGTCTATAGCATAATCCTTAATTGAGCGGCACGCTCCTCCTCGCTCCGAGAGTATATGAGAATGTCATCTATGAACAGTCACGAACATGTCTAAATATGGCTTGAAAACCCTATTCATCAAATCCACAAAAGCTACAAGAGCATTTGTTAGTCCAAAAGACATAACTACAAACTCATAGTGACCATACCGAGTCCTGAAGGCTATCTTCGGGATGTCACTCTCTCTAACTCTAAGCTGGTGATAATCGTACTTGAGATCTATCTGTGGGAAACACTTAGCACCCTAAAGCTGGTCAAACAAATCATCAATTTTGGGAAGAGGATACTTATTCTTGATTTTAACCTTATTCAACTGTTGGTAGTCGATGCACATACGAAGAGAACCATCCTTCTTTCAAATAAAGAGAACTAGTGCACCCCATGGGGATTTGCTAGGTCTGATGAAACTCTTTTCTAAGAGGTCCTTCAACTGCTCTTGCAACTTCTTTAGCTTAGCTGGAGCCATTTTGTAATAAGGGATAGATATAGGCTGCGTATCAGGAAGAAGAAGAATACTAAGGAGGGATAGATATAGACTGCGTATCGGAAAGAAAATAAATATCAAAGTCAATTTCCCGCTCGGGAGGGACTTTGGGTAGATCATCTAGGAACACCTCCAGATACTCACACTCTATACGAACTAACTGGAGAGTCAGGGTCTTGGACATAACATACTTAACCCGAACTAGATGGTAGAAACAACCCTTAGAAATCATCTTTCTAGCCTTAAGGAAGGAACTAAAGCAACCTACAAGGATAGCTGAACTGCCCTTCCCCTCTAGGACTGGCTCACACAGAAATCGAAACTCTACCGCACCGGCTCTACAATTTATGGAGGCATAACATGCATATAACTAATTCATGTCAAAGATAACATCAAAATCTGTCATGTCTAACTCTACCAGGTCTGCTGAGGTGACTTTCTAATGGACTGTGACAGGGCAATTTTTGTATACCTGTCGAGCTATAACTAAGTCACTGATGGGAGTAGATCTGAGAAGGGTTCTGATAGAATTTTAGGACTGACTTTGAAACTACTAACAACATAGGGAATCACAAAAGATAAAGTATCCCATGGATCTAAAAATGCATAAACATCAAGATGGAATACTCGTAACATACTAGTGACCACATCTGGGGAGACCTCCTGCTCCTAACGAGATGCGAGGGCATAAAACCTATTCTGACACTGACCACCACCTGCACTAGTGGATGCGCATTGGTAAGCTGAGCGTGTTGGTGGAGCTGCTGAACTGGTGCTGGGTCTCAACCTCTACCCTGGCCCTATTGGGTTGCTGGACAATCTCTAAGCATATGACCGGGCTTCCCACACCCGAAACATACACCTTTTCCTACTAAGCACTGACCGGTGTGCCTCCTACCACACCTGTCACATCCCGGAATACTAGGCTCCACTGTCCCGCTCCCCTAACCTTGAGAACCTGAGGCCCGTTCCCTCTAGTCACGCATAAATCTGGATGGCAAACTTGATACTAACGGTGCTGGGGCTGAAGATCTCTGGTGGGACTACTGGTGATGCCCCCACCAGACCTGTGCTGGGAAAATCCAAAACTATTTGTCCTGGTCATCTTGGCCTCCTCTCTCTCTCCCTCATCTGCACTTCCTCCATTTGCTGGGCATACAAAACCAATCGGGAGAAGTCCATGTCTTGGTGTAGCATACCGGTCTTGGAATCTTTGACCAAATAATCTGCCACCCCATTTCACAAACCTGCTTACCCTAAGCCCTCTAATCGGCCACCATCTCTGGCGCATACTTAGAGAAGCAGGTGAAATCTAGAGGATACTCTTGAACTATCATATTGTTTTCTTCCAAATTCACGAACTCAGCTGCCTTGATTTCTCTCATCTCCCGAGGAAAGAATTGATCCAAGAATGTGGTGAGAAACTCATCCGAACCAATGAACCCGCTCTGACTCCCCGGCCATCCTTTCACTGCCTGAACTAAATATGTGCAACCCCCTTCAACTAATAGGAGGCTAGGTTTGCACACTCCTCCCTTGTCACCCCCATAATCTAGGTGATCTTTTGAATCTCCTCAATGAACTCATGTGAGTCCTCATCCACCTTTGACCAAGAAACTCAGAGGGATTCATCTTGAGGAAATCCCTGACCCTAGCTGCCGCTGCATTTCCATTCCGGGGAACATGAGCTACTGCCTGCTGATATATATGAGTGGTCAACTCCTGCGCCAACATCTGGATGGCTGCCCTAAACTCAGCATGGGCAACCTGCTCAGGCACATAATCCTCTGGGGCTAGTGGGGCTTGCTGGTGCCCATCTCCATTGGCATTCTTATGGCCATTTCCATTTTCTTTCCTTCTTCTGATAACTCGACAGGGAGGCATGATTCTGCAAACGTATATAGCACGAGTTAGAAGGATAGAGAGATACTTTATTGCCCGACATAGGTCAGGAAAGAAAGGAAATTTCCTAAAACATTTTGTAGCCCCTTCGTCATAAGTGTGGTGTGCTTCAAACCCATGAAAAAGACTCTACTTAACACTGCTTTCAGACACCCTAGGACACACTGAACCTTTGCTCGGATACCAAGTCTATCATGACTCGAACATAGGCCCGAATCTAGACATGAAACCTAGAACCATAAATGGCTTTAAGTCGACTCATGGCATAAACATGATAACTAACTCAACATAATCAAAGAGGAAAAACTAAATTCTGAAATAGGGGAAGTCTAAATATTAAGACATTTGAATAACGGGAATAACATAACACTAAATCCTAAGTTGAATACAATACTATGTCTGAAAAGCCTCTACATACTGACGAGCTGATGGGACAAGACCCCAACTAGCTCGCTAAACGTTTGATACTAAAATGACAACTCAACCATATAAAAGTCCTCGAAGGAGGAGGACTCACCAATACGCTGGCTGGACTGAACTCTAATAACCGACTAGTGGAGAGATTGACCTAAACGTCTGAGCCTGTATCATGAAATGATATAATATAGAGTATATACTCAGTACTTGGAATATACTGGGTATGCAAGGTAAGTAGAACAGGCTAAGTAGTAAGACTGAAAACATGCATGACATAAATCATATCATTATAAGATTCTGAGAGTTAGGACTTGCATGTTGATATCTTGAAAACATGAATAACACAGATGAACTTTCATAAATGAAAAGAATGACCCAAAGCTGAAACTGATGAGCATAAGTGAAACTAATAAACTGAACATGGGGTCAAACCTATTGAAAACATAATATCATAATAGATGAACATGCATAACTGAAATGAAGAGAAATAATGGGAGACTCATCATATAATCTACATAATCATGATAGAGCTTAAATGATCCCAACTATTACACTCAAGTGGGAAGAGCCGTCCAAAGTCTTGCCAGAGTTAAGGGTGCTACCATGATATCGATATCAAGCTGAAGGACCATTGAGAACATGGAAAGCTCATAGAATAGGTCTCAATAAATCTGAATAAACCCATCTTGGTGTATAGTTTTGAGGCCCAGGGTTTACCTAAGCCCTTAGCCTACTTGGTGAGCACCACTACTCCCAAAAACATGCATATGCTCTCCATCATTTTTCAACGAAGCTGATCATAAAATTACATACATAGTCTAAAACCTAAATATGAGGAGCCTTGGCTCAAAACATACCACAAGCTGAAAGTGGGAGTTTAGACTCCAAAACCATGTGGTAAGCTAACATCATAAACTTGAACTAAATTATGAAGACATACTTAGATCGTGTGGGCTTGCCCAAACTTTAACATGATTGAAATAGACCTAATAGTCAAAATCACGGATTTATACATGGGTAATTCATAAACATTCTTTCATGCTAGACATCTCGTCATGCTTGAAAACATAGATCATAATCTTAACTTTTCCTGAAACTTGCATAATTGGGTATAATAGTTTTAAAACTAAAAATCATGAATTATAATTCAAAATAAGTATAAAACATGATCATGAATCTAAAACTGTCATTTAAAACATGAAGGAGATTGACCCATAGACACATCATGGAGAATTTTATGGAATTAGATTACAACCCTATAAGATCATAGATTTGTCTTTAAGACTTGAATTCATGAACTTGAAGAGAAATTAGGGCATGAGACTGAATTGGAATCTCTCATTCATGGCCCTAAATACCTGGAAAATCTAATTCTACACTCTTTCTTAAAAGCCCAAGAGAAATGGAGAAGAACTTGAAGGATTCTAGGCTTGATCTCCTTAGGAATTCTCTAATCTTGCCTGCATGGGGAGGGAATAGGTTAGAATAGGCTAAACCCTCTTAAAATCCTCCTAACTGAGCTTAAATCGATGTAGTTTATGGCTTAGGAGCTTAGAATTTATGAAAATACCCTTAATGAAATCATAGGAAAAACTGAACTGCCAGCTGCTACGACCCATACCATGAGTCGTACAATCGACCTAAAATTTGGGGTATACTTTCGTATTGACAAAGTCCCAAAACATCAATCCTATGAAAAATTCCGTGAATCCTACTATGACCCGTAACTCCTACCTAGGAGTCGTATCCCCTACTCGTACAATCAACACCTGAAAAAATCCCAGTCCTAGTTACGATTCATATCCACACGCCACGACTCGTAGTGGGAACTCGTGGTTTTAAAGGCCAACTTCTGAACCTTACAACGGGTCATGCTACGAGTCATACCACTCTCATATGACTCTTACCATCGATCGTACTGAGACAAAAATGTAGGTTTCACCTGTTGAGCACTTTTAAAATTCCAAACTTAGTTTTAGGAACTTTTGGGGTATTACAGGTGGACGCCTGGGAATGAGATTCCTCCGAAACTTAGTGAAATTGCCAAACACTAAAATTCAAATCACTCACTTACCATAACAACATCCAAAAAAGTAAAAGTGACAATTTACCCTTAAGAAGGACGTAACTCCATCTATCATCGGGTAAATTGTACAATTTAAGCACATATGGGGCTACTCAGACTTCACCCCAACTAGAATCCAATACACTAGGAAGCAAGAATTTTGGCACAGAGAAGAATAACGTCACCCAAGTGCAAGAAAGCACACGTGTTCGTGAAGTAATATAGGATTTTGAAGTCCAGATATCGTACCCAAGGGACTTTTCAATTTTATCATTATAAAGTTGTACTTTGACTTCACTAATATACCAAACAAGTAAAATGAAGATTGGTTTGAAAAATTAAAAATACTAAAACTTCAAATGTAAAAGTAACTAAAACAAATGCAAGCTTGATTGTATTTCAATAATGATGACAGACTAGGGCAATGGTTGGTTTCAAGTTGAGTTTTTCAGACATAATTAAACTAGCATGATTCTTCCTATGGTTGTTAATTGCAAGTTACTATCCCATTTATTTCCAATATCCCTAGCATTCAAGAGCTACTTCCTGAACCGTAACGCCTATATCCCTATGGGCGCAGGAGAACAATGAAACGACGATTATGCCTACATGTATTTCAACTAAACGGGATTGAAGGGTATATAACTATCCTCAACAACGACTTCTATCCTATCACTAATGAGTTCAAGGGTCTTTGAATTACGTTACGTATTTATTTTAACCCATTCGATTCCCTTTTCGAAGTTCAATCGAAAGCCAATGGATTACTTAGAAGGTGATCAAGCTCATAAATAATAAATTAACATAAATAAATATAAACAACTATAATTGAAGAATCAAAACCAAGTTTAACTAGTCTTTCAAAAAATCAACTATTCACCATGGACACAAACCTAGAATATGAGTTTAGCCACTCATAGACAAGCGGAAAAATAAATATATAGTCATCATCATACGAAAATACGAAGTAAAGAAGAGAAAACCTAGTTATAGAACTTTGTCTTCCTCCCAAATGGCTTACAAGCTTTCATGAACAAACTACGGAATAAAAAATGAGTAAAGACTGCTCCAAGAAGTCCAAAACTACTTAACAAACGACCTAAGGCCACCATTTATAGATGAGCCTTCAAATGATACTTCTGCCCTTCAAAACTTGGTTTTAAAATCAACATTTTTTTCCCTTCGAGTGACCTTAGCATACCGCCCCATCTATCCCGCCAAAGACTTAGTTAAATTTCCAGCAATTTCAATTTAAGATAGGGTCTGTCGTGCGGCCCCCTTCATCTCGCCAAAGTGTTCATCAAATTTCTCTAAGTCTGGACACCTCTGGCGTGGGGCACCACTCATCTCACCAAATTTTTGATGTGAAATTCTTTGAAGTTTGAGGGTTGGCGCGCATAGAACCAGATTGAGATTTTGTTCTCTGAAGTTTGGGATTTGGTGTGGGGCGCAAGCCATAGCACCAAATCCGTCAGATCTTCAAATCATTTTTCTTAGTTTCCTGCTCAAATCAACTTAAATCATTTGTTGGCGCATAAAACACACACATACATGAATTTAAGCATAAAATAAGGATTATGAACTCAAAACATGATCAAGTATGGGCAAAAGCAAGGCAAATAATCATAATATATGTGCAACATCACCACCCCACACTTAAATCATTGTTCATCCTCGAACAATCCTTAAAACACACCTGAACTCATGTTTCACCATCACACTTGACACCTCTATCAACTCATACCCAACCAACTAGCATGGAGCATACATAAAGTGGTTTATTATCATACACCAATTCTCAAAAAAGCACAGGGAAAGATTTCACAATCAAGAACATACAACCTCTATGAATGACTCATCTTTTCAACACAAAGGGCTAACAAGATTAATTGTGACTCATGCAACAAGTAGTACACTGAATTAGACCTCTTGTGCCCCTTACTTTTAGTGATGTTCCTCTCTAAACTTCATCAATATAAGACATGGAACACAATAAGTAAAGCATACTCACACTCACAAATGATGTAATACACATATGCAACATATCATAGGCTTTCCCTTCATGTACGTTAAGACTACCTAATTGCTTCAAGAGATTAAGATCACAAGGACTTTTCTTGGTTGTAATTCGGCTATGGGACAGATAGGATTGATATTTCCTTTTATAGTGACTACCACCCTAAGCACTTTTAAGACATATTTCACATTTCTTGTCCACTAACTCTTTCCTTGCTTGTTCACCTTTCCTCCACTCATTCACCGTTCCTCTACTCACCCTTGTCTGTTCTTTTCATGCCCTATTTTTTTCACTACTTGACTACTAGTTTTCTAATCATAGAATAACTAAGTATTTTGCAATTAAATCTCTCTTTTTCAATTCCCTAGTAGTAAGTAGACAACACAATTTTTATGGGCACCCCTTCTCTCACTTTTCTTTTCTTACCACAACTTTTTCTTCTTCCCTTAATATTATACTTCGATGGACCTTTACTTTCAAGTCCCAAATTGCCTAAGACTACTTTAAATCAATAAGTCTGAGGTTTCACAAAAAGAGGGATTAAGCTACTATTGAGGCTAAGAAAAAAATAAGGCTTTTAGACTCAAAGGTGGTAACTAGGGAGCATGTACAGGAAGGTAAAACAAATGTGGGAAAACATGGCTTTTCAAAGAAATACCTTGATCACCCCTCAACTCCCTATGAACTAGTTGTCCTACATACATTAAGGAAAGTTCTAGATGCTACAATATATCAATACAAATCAATTCAACTCACTTCTCATGGCAATAAGAATCTAATCAGTTTCTACATCTACACATTCGCACAATCATATTGAATGACAAGTTAAATTCATAGTTAAGCCCTAAGGATATATTAAGTCAAATTAAAGAGATATGTGCGTCTCTAAAGGATCCTCACTCATGCAATCATGATGACCACTCTATTTACTCTAGCATAGCGGCTAAGCAGAATATCAACAAGCATACAAGTGAATGACCTACGACTCAATCCTAAAATAAATGTGACAAAACTTCCCTTAAGACGGTTGTCATCTATCTTTCATAGGGAAAGATCATTACTCTATGACTATAACGACTCACACAAAACAAAAAAATTTACCCAGTTCAAAGGTTCCTCCTTCGAAAAAAGAACCGAGGCCATAATAAAAACCAAAGGATGGATGAGACATGCCATTTTCAAAAAATTTCAACTAAACTAGCTGGCATTCTCACCGTTAACCTCAAAATACAAAAAAATTTACCTGGTTCAAAGTCCCTCCTTCGAAAAAGAACCGAGGCCATAAGAAAAACTGAAGGGTGGATGAGACATGCCATTTTCAAAAAATTTCAACTAAACTTGCTGGCATTCTCACCCTTAACCTCAAAATTTAGGGGATATCCCCTCTCCCCACACTTAAAACTTTACTCTATCCTCAGAGAACTAAAGTTAAATATTAAATTGAGTGAGAAAATACTCCCTAAGGCCCTTTAGGGCCTATAGCAGCATGTCTCTTAGATTTATGGGGCGTACGACCCAACACTTAAGATCAATCCATGCTCTTTAACTTTAATTCCGGGTACTCAGATTTCTCCTTCTCTGCAAAAGCAAAACAACAAAAGAAATGACACAATACAAAAATAAGAAAAACTACAGTATTACAAATTGAGCGGCCTCCCAACAAGCGCCTGATTTAATGTCGCGGCACGACGCCATCAAGTTTCACCACTTTTTCTTCCACTTTGAGCTTATAAATTTCACCCCTAGTTTCTTTTATAATTTTATATTATGCTCAAGGGGCGGTGGTGTAAACATGAAGGGACCAAGTAAGAGATGTTGCATCTTTCCCTCTTGTCCCTTAAGTGAGAGATGTCGTTATGTGTCTTTGGCATAATGAATTTTAGATATAAGGGCATTGTTCCTCATCTACACCTCTCTCCATAGATTTGGAAGGCTCTATTTCTAGGTTGCCCACCAAACACTATGTCGAGAAGTGTTTAGAATGACGACCAATATGCCCTAACTCTAAGATTCCATTATGCTTGACATCCTCACTTTTATCCACCTCTTCAACATCGACATCTACCAATAGAGAAGGTCTAATGGTTGGGATTCTTCTTCTTGTTCCATGCACTGGCTAATATCCACAACACTCTGTAGTTGGGACTCAGACGCCTCAACTTTTTAATTCAAAAGGCTATGCAGGTCATGAATACTTGAGCCAGATTTCCCTATCTCTTGTTTGAGCTTCTTTTCTTCCCCTTGAGGTTCCTCTAGAGTATTAGCTAAAATCGTGACTTGCAGATCATTACAAGTTGTAGTCTCAGCCATCATCTCTGTGAGCTTGGCACTCATCCTTTTTAAGGCTCCTCCCTGTTCAGTAAGCTGCTCCCTTATTACTTCCATGTGCTCCAGGATCTATTTTTCCATATTGCTCATTGGAGCATGATGTTCCTCCTCTTAATTATTCCTATAAGCATCAAAAACAACAGGGGATCATAATAGGGGCTTGGAGAAAGGGGAATAAAAATTTGGAAAACCATTTCAATGGCCATCCAGACCACCACATATACCACAAGTATGACAGTGTTTCCACAAATGGGGTCCTCCATAATTCAGACAAGGATCACTAAAATATGAATACCCATCATTCAACTCATTTATATACCAAGATTTCATGTTGAGATGAGCGGTATAATACTAAAAAAAGGAAAAAATATAAAATCTATACAATATATACAAACTAGTAAAATAAAATTCTAATCTACAAATGATTAAACAATATTCAAGACCTCGGCAACAGCATCAAAAACTTGATGTCACTAAAGCGCACGTGGTCGTCAAGTAATATAGGATTTTGAAGTCTAGATATCGTACCCAAGGGACTTCTGAATTTAATCATTATAAGGTTGTAGTTTGATTTCACTAATCTACAAAACAATTAAAATGAAGATTGGTTTGTAAAATTAAAACTACTAAAACTTCAAATGTAAAAGTAACTAAACAAATGCAAGCTTGATTGTATTTCAATAATGATGACAGACTAGGACAATGTCACTTGGTTGGTTTCAAATTGAGTTTTTCAAACGTAATTAAACTAGCATGATTCTTCCTACGATTGTTAGTTGCAAGTTACTATCCCATTTCTTGCTACTATCCCTAGTATCCAATAACTATTTCATGAACCCTAATGCTTATATCCCTATGGTCGTAGGAGAACAATGAAATGACAATTATTCCTACTTGTATTTCAACTAAACGGGGTTGAAGGGTATATCCCTATCCTCAACAATAACTTATATCTTATCACCAATGGGTTCAAGGGTCTTTGAATTCCCGTTCTGTATTTATTTTTAACCCTTTCGATTTCCTTTCCGAAGTTCAATCAAAAGCCAACAGATTACTTACAAGGAGATCAAGCTCATAAATAATAAATTAACACAAATAAATACAAACAACCATAATTGAAGAATCAAAACTAAGTTTAACTAGTATTTTAAACAATCAACTATTTACCATGGCCACAATCCTAGAATATGAGTTTAGCTACTCATAGACAAACGAAAAAACAAATATTTAGTCATCATCATACGAAAATACAAAGTAAAGAAGAGAAAACCTAGTTGTAGAACTTTGTCTTCCTTCCAAACGGCTTACAAGCTTTCATGAACAAACCACAGAATAAAAAATGAGTAAAGACTGCTCCAAGAAGTCCAAATCTACTTAACAAATGACCAAAGGCCACTATTTTATAGATGAGCCTTCAAATGACGCTTCTGCCCTTCAATACTTAGCTTTAAAATCAGCATTTTTTGCCCTGGAGTGACCCTGAGGTGCCGTCCCACCTATCTCGCCAATGAATTAGTTAAATTTCCAGTTATTTCAGCTATAGATAGGGTGTGGCATGCTGCCCCCTTCATCTCACCAAAGTGTTCGTCAAATTTCTCTAAGTGTAAACACCTCTGGCGCGGGGCACCACTCATCTCACCAAATTTTTTAAAGTGAAATTCTCTAGAGTTTGTCGTGCCAGCCATAGCACCAGACTGAGATTTTTTCTCTAAAGTTTGGGACTTGGTGCGAGGCACCAGCCATAGCACCAAACCCCTCAGATCCTCAAATCTTCATTTCTTGCATCATTTTGAGCCCATTTTGCTTAGTTTCCTGCTCAAATCAACTTAAATCATTTGTTAGCGCATAAAATACACACATACATAAATTTAAGCATAAATTAAGTATTATAAACTCAAAACATGATAAATTATGGGTAAAAACAAGGCAAATGGACATAAAAATATGCCCAACATCAAAGACCCACATTATCATTCCATGATTATATCACTACCTCATATACCCCAGAATGACTAATAGAAGTACCAATACACATAATCATGGGGGTAATGGGGATACATGATTAGGGATATTTCAATTTTCAAAAGCTCACAATAATCCATATCTTTGAATTAGTAATCAAAAGCATAATAGTCACATACCAAATGGATTTGAGAGCAAAGAGAGGAGAAAGATCACAGCTTGAACAATGGAGTGCCAGAAAACTCTTCTTGCCTTATATTTGAGAATATGAGTGAGTTACAATGGAAATGGGAAGAATGAAGTGTGGGTTATATAGAAGAGAAGGAGTGAAAGGGATTGGTAGGTGAAAAGGTGGGTTTAATGGTGGGAAGGTAGTATATGGAGAAGTCAAAAAGGTGTAATAGGAAAATGGGAAGGCGGAAGAAAGGGTTTATGGGGATTTGGAGGGGTTTTGACTAGTGTTTTTAAATAACCAGGTCGAGCTCGATCCATGAAGAAATCAAAATTTTTAAAAGATGGATTTACCTGCACCTGTACTTAACCGACGGTCGTCGGTAGAGATAGGCAGTTTGTCGGATCTGAGGTTGGTGCCCATTACACTTATAGTTCACTATTAATCTACCGGTGACTGGCTGGTGGTTTGCGGATTGGCACCAGTGATTCACCAGTTGTATCTCCAAATACACCCCAACTTCTAGGTGTACTATTTGAAGCCTGCGTTTTATCGGTGGTTTGCGAATTTATATCGGCGTTTTGCTGGCAAGTCGCCATTTTCCTCTCTTCTCTCCCCTTATTCTGTTCATCACCTGTGACAGGGTGGCGTTTTGGATGTATGCACCGGCGTTTCGCCGGACTAACACCATGTCTTCCCTTTTCTTCTTCTCCATTGTTTGTGCATCCAAGCTACCTACAAAATCAAAAACAACAAAACACCAAAATGTTCAAGGTAAAAATGCTTGGGTTGCCTCCCAAAAAGTGCCTTAGTTAACGTTGTCGCACGATGGATACCTTCCCAATTTCTAGCATTTCGGAGGGTCATCTTCTGGTTCACTCTCAACATAAACAGATTCATAATGCTCGTCTTCACCATCAAGCACTGCCATAACCTTACACTTATCCGGGGTCTTGATAGACTAACATAAATTGAAGGTGACATCATTACCACCTACTCAGAACTTAAGCTCCCCAAGCTCCACATCAATTAAAGCCCTTCTCGTTGCTAGTAGAGGTAACCCTAAGATAATTGACACCTCGATGTCCATCTCAAAATCAGCACAACAAAATCATCTGGGAGTATAAATTTATCCACCTTTACAGGAATATTAACTAGCACACCAACGAGTCCTTTGATTGACCTATCCTCTATCAACAACGTCATAGAGATAGGTTTGGGACTCCCTAACCCGAGTTTCTTGAATATCATAGGAGGCATGAGATTGATACTAGCACCGAGGTTACACAGAGCCTTATTGAACATGCATAAGCGAATTGTGCAAGGAATGGTGAATATCCAAGGATCTTCACATTTTGGAGCAAGGTTGCTAGTCATCATAGCACTACAATGATGGCCACCTCATCGGTTCTCGTATCCACCACCTTCTTTTTCTTCAAGAGTTCCTTCATAATTTTGTGTATCCTGGCATTTGCACCAAAGCATCCACAAGCAGTATATTGATGGATAATTTGCTGAATATATCTATAAATTTTCGGAATTGATTTATCCTCCTTCTTTTTGGCCAACCACTGTGGATATGGGGGGAGGGACTCTTACTTCATGGTCTTTGTCATTAGGGGCTTTCATGCCTGCATTCACATGAACAGTATCTGAGGGCGTCATATCAACATCTCCCTCATCTTTCCCTTCCTCATCATCACCAACACTTTGTGCTTTTGGCAGCTCATCCAACATATCATCATCACTTGCCTTTGGGGCATCAACGTCCTTGGGCTTCATGCCCTCATCTTTCAATACCTTACCACACCTAGTCATGATTGCCATGCAATGACATCTTTCTTTAGGTTCGGGACAGTATCGTTAGGAAATTTTCCCCTTCATGCGAGGATTCATTTGTGACGACAAATAGTTCATTTGTGCTTCTAGGTGTTTGAATGAAGCTAAGTGGGAGCTCACGGTTTGAGAGAGGTTTCAACTCTCTAACCCACTGTCAGAGGATTCCACTTTCTTCAACACTCGAGACAGCATGTCCTTAATCTTTGAGCTCCCTACATTAATCACCTCGGCTTAGAACTTCGGTGATATTACTCTCCTTCACGATTTTGCACTCTATTCCCCCATCTATCATTCTCTCCACCCATCCAAGAGTACCACGATTTCTCCAACCTTGGTTGTATCACGACCCAAATATAGACCCGGATCGTAACATGGGATAAGGAACCCCGAGAGGTCCCAAGTCGACCCATGGCATAAGCATACATCTAAATTCATTCACTTTAAGCAGAATACTGAACATAAGACATAGAGGAAATGTAAACATGATCATAACATATCATAACGTAAGGAAATTTCTAGATATACACACAAGCTGAGTACTACATACTGTCTGAAAGCCTCTACTGCATAAGATGGGTTGATGGGACTACACCCCCAACTAACTTGGCCAAGTACTAAAACATAAAACAACATAAGGTCTAGTCAAATGGCCATCAAAACATGAGGACTCACCAATAATCCAATAGTGAACTCTGAGATGATCTATATATGAGGATGAGCCTGAGAGCCGGGTCTTGTATCATGAAATGATACAATATAGAAAGTATACGATCAGTACGTGGAATGCACCGAGTATGCAAGGTAAGTAAAACGGACATTTAAAATATGTATATAGAATTCATAAGAGATCATAAGAGTAGGACATCATGCTCATATCATAAATATCACAATATAACATAAGGCTCAAGATTTTTAAAACATTCGTAGTACATTCAAAATCATAATCATGAGATAAAAGCCATATTGAAAATATCTTGAGCCAATATACATAATCATAGACAAGCATAAATCCTGAGAAATAGTGCGAGATTCTCTTAACTGACTATACCACATATGAGCACACATGGAGCCCGACTTGTAAACCTAGTCGGGAGGTCGTTCGTACCTTGCCAAGAGTAGAACCATGAAAGTGTGATATCACCATGAAAAGGGCCAATTGGGCTAGGGACAGTCACAAAGGAAGCCAGAACATACCTACGGTGGCATGTAGTTCATGAGATCCGGGGCAGAACCTAGGCCCCGAACCTACTCAATGTTCGATACTACTCCCAAAACATATATAGTGCTCATGGTATAACATGCATGAATTCATAGGCTAGTTAAATTATGATAATCATTATCGTATTTGTACACACATGACCGTGGGTCGGCCAAAAACATAATTCATGAATCATAGGTTCCATGCGTACCTGTAGATCATACATATAACTTATAAATCATCAAATCATTATGGGTAATTGAATAAATTAATATTTCGAATCACAAATCATGCTGGGCTTGTAAATATCAACAATTGAAGTGAAGATCATAAATCAATTCATTATACATCTTACATATTTAGGCTTAATTTAGTAGGAATCAAAATCAATAATTTTGTAATCGAAATAGTTGTAAAATCTGATTAAAATTCATAAAATATAATTTAAATCACAATTTAAGACAACCTAAATCATTAAAATTCCACAAGATTTGAATTAAAACCCCATGAGATTTTTGATAGATTTTCATGAATTAATAGAGAACGGGCATGGGTGTGAAAGGAAACACCCATTCATATCCCTACATACCTGATGGAAGATGAATCTTACTCTCCCTTGAATGTCCAAAAGAAGTTTGAAAGAAATTGAAGATTTCTAGTTTGATCACCCTCTAAAATCTCTTCTACTTTTCATGCATGGATAGAAAATGAGTAATATGAACTTAACCCCATAAAAGACCATTATTCATACCTCAAAACGTCGTAGTTTAGGCTTTAGAAACTTAGGAATTACGAAAAGGCCCTTGCTAAATTCGCAGAAAATAACTGCCAGGTGACCCTAACAGGTGACCTGACGACTCGTTACTAGAGGGCACGACTCGTAACTTTGCCCGTTAAGTACATTGCCTCATCTATTCTTCAGGGCTCGTAACGGGTCACTTCACGACTCGTTATGGGTGACCACGACTCATGGTCACCACTCGTGAAGTACACTACCTATTTTCCTTTTCCCCACTTATTTTCCCTCCCCACGGCTGACCCAACGACTCGTGGTCTCGCCTGTGGGGCCTCAACTCTTCTAGGACTCCTCTCAAAACCCAGGAATTCCCCACAAGTCACCTGACAACTCGTAGGCTGTCCTCACGAGTTGTCTTACTACTTGTCCTGAGTCTGTAACAACAATTTCACATTTTCCCATTCCAACTCCCAGGTCTGACCTTTGGGCTTATGGGGTATAACAATATCTCCCCCTTGGGAATATTCGTCCTTGAATATTGGAAAACACACAGGAAAGCAGAGATGAAACAATTATCACATTCAAATACTAATCATTTAAATCACAAACTAACGGAATGACTACCTCCGATGCATACCACATAGCTGACCTGATTTCATACTCACATACACAACCATACATATAAAATAAACTTGAACACATGATTTGGACATGAATACCGAATGGAGTTATAGGGCAAAACTGATACCTCAGGTCGGAACTGAGCCGATAGAGAATAAGTGTGGGTATTTATCCATCATATCCGCTTTAGCTTCCCACGTAGCTCCTTCAACATTTTGATTTCTCCATAGTACTTTAACCGAAGCTACTTCCTTGTTTCTTATCTTTCAAACCTGTCGATCTAATATTCCCACTAGAATCTCCTAATAGCTAAGGTATCTTTTAGACCAATGCTGTCTACTGGGACTACTAGAGCTGGATCTCCCAAACATTTCTTCAAAAGCGATACATGAAACACAGGATGCACAGAAGACAACTCTGAGGGCAGTTCTAACTCATACACCACCTTACCAACTCTTCTCATAATTCGATAGGGACCAACATAGCGGGACTGAGTTTTCCTTTCTTTCTAAATTACATTACTCCCTTTGTGGGAGAAATCTTCAAAAATACCCAATCGCCTACCTCGAAGTCCAACTCTCTCCTCCTCACATCAGCATATGACTTCTGATGACTCTGAGCGGTTTTCAGCCTATCCCTTATCAACTAAACCTTCACCATAGCCTCATGAACCGAATTTGGACCTATCATAGCTGCCTCACCAACCTCAAATCATCCGATAGGCGATCTACATGTTCGCCCATAAAGAGCCTCGAACGGTGCCATCTGAATGCTGGAGTGATAGAAGTTATTGTAAGAGAACTCGATCAGTGGCAAGTGATCATCCCAACTAACATGTCCTTGAGAGTTTGGATTGTCTATTCCGCTTGGCCATCAATCTGCGGATGAAATGTTGTGCTGAGCTTAACCTACGTACCAAGCACCTTTTGAAAAGACCTCCAAAACTGAGAGGTAAATTGAGTACCTCAGTCTGAAATGGTAGACAAGGGCACTCCATGCTCGAACCAACTCTCAGATATATAGCTTGGAGTAATCCTCCACTGAGTCCGTGGTTTTCACCAGTAGAAAATATGCAGCCTTGGTCAACCTGTCTACCACAACCCAAATGGAATCATATTATTGGTGAGTACGAGGTAATCTTATTATGAAATCCATGTTGATTTCTTCCCACTTTCAAGTAGGAATACTCATATCCTAAAGTACTCCTCCAGGCCTTTGATGCTTAACCTTTACTTTCTGATAGTTCAGACACTTGGCTACGAATTCTGCAATATCTTTTTCATGTCATTCCACCAATAGATTTCTCGTAAATCACGATACATCTTAGTGGCACCCGGATGGATGGAATACCTAGATCCATGGGCCTTATGCAATATCCAGCTCCTCAAATCATCAACATTTGGAACACATAGGCGACCCTGATACCGAAGCACACCATCTCCCCCTTGGGAGAAAACCTCCACCCTTTGACTCCGAACAACTCCCTTCAACCTTACAAAAATCGGGTCCTCATCTTGTCTAGATTTTACATCAGTCACCAAGAACGATTTTGGTCCGCTTTGAACAACACCGCCGTCGATGGAGTCAACTAGCCTAACTCCTAACCTTGCGAGACGATGCATATCTTTCACCAACTCCTTTTTCCCTTCATCCACGTGGGACACACTCTCCATGGAAAGTCTACTAAGTGCGTCTGCTACCACATTAGCCTTACCGGATGGTAAAGGACACTCATATCATAGTCCTTGAGTAGCTCCAACCACCTCCTTTGCCGAAGATTGAGATCTTTCTACGAGAACACATATTGTAAGCTCGTGTGGTCCGTAAACACATCCACATGGACCCCCATACAAGGAATGTTGCCATATCTTCAATGCAAACACCTCAACAGCCAATTCAAGATCATGGGTTGGGTAATTCTTCTCATGGACTTTCAACTATCTTGAGGCATATGCTATCACTTTCCCTCGCTGCATCAATACACACCCAAGTCCGATTCTCAAAGCATCACAATACACCATAATACCATCGATACCCTCGGGTAGGGTCAACACCGGTGTGGTAGTAAGTTGAGTCTTCAACTCTTGGAAGCTCTTCTCACAAGCCTCCAACCATTGGAACTTTACTTTTTTCTAAGTCAACTCAGTCAAAGGCGCTGCAATAGATGAGAAACCCTCAACAAACCTCCGATAGTAGCAAGCTAAACCCAAGAAACTCCGAATACCCGAGGGATTCACCGGTCTAGGCCAATTCTTCACCGCCTCATTTTTTGAGAATCTACTTTTATGCCTTTGCCTAATACCACATGGCCTAGAAATGCTATGGAGTTCAATCAAAACTCACACTTGCTGAACTTGGCATAAAACTGATGATCCTTGAGGGGATGAAGCACTACTCTCAATTGAGCGGCATGCTCCTCCTCGCTCGTAGAGTGTATAAGGATATCATCAATGAACACGATCACGAACATATCCCGGTACGGCTTGAACACCCTGTTCATCAAGTCCACAAAAGCTGTAGGAGCATTTGTTAGTCCAAAAGACATAACTACAAACTCATAATGACCATACCACATCCTGAAAGCTATCTTCGGGATATGACACTCCCGAACTCTGAGCTGATGATACCTAGACCTGAGATCTATCCTTGAGAAACACTTGGCACCCTGAAGCTGGACAAACAGATCATCGATCCTGGGTAAGGGGTACCTGTTCTTAACGGTGACCTTGTTCAATTGTCGTAGTCAATGCACATCCGAAGTGAACCATCCTTCTTCTGGACAAATAACACTGGTGCACCCCATGGAGACTTGCTCGGTCTAATGAAGCCCTTATCTAACAGGTTCTTCCTTCAACTCCTTTAGCTCGGCTGGAGCCATTTTGTAAGGAGGGATAGATATAGGCTGCGTGTCGGGTAGAAGGTCAATACCAAAATCAATCTCCCACTCGGGAGGAACACCCGACAAATAATTCAGATTCCCATGCACCATCGAAACTGACTGAATAGTCGGGTTCTCAGACTTAACATCCTTAACCCTAACTAGATGACATATGAAACCGTTAGAAATCATCTTCCTGGCCTTAAGATATGAAATAAATTGACCTGTTGGTACAGCCGAACTACCCTTCCACTCCAAGACTAATTCACTCAGAAAACGGAATTCCACTGCACGAGTTCTACAATTTACAGAAGCATAACATGCATACAACCAATCCATTCCAAGAATAATATCAAAATCATTCATGGCTAACTTGAAAAGTTCTGCGGAGGTGACTTTATGTAATATAGTTACCGGGCATCCTCTATACACTCGCCTAGCTACAACCGAATCACCTACAGGAGTAGAAACTGGAAATGGTTCTGATAGAGTCTCGGGACTAACTCCAAAGCTACTAGCAATGTAAGGGGTCACAAAAGACAAAGTAGCTCCTGTATCTAGCAAAGCATAAACATCAGTATGAAAAACACACAACATACCAATGACCATATCCGGGGAGACCTCCTGCTTATGATAGGGTGCTAAAGCATAGAACCTGTTTTGATGCTGATAGCCAGCTGAACTAGTCAAGGCACCCTACTGAGCGAGGCATACTACTGGAGCGTCAGAACTAGCTGCTGGCATACGGGCTCCACTGGCCCTTGATCTGCCTAAAGGGCAATCCCTGAGTCTTTGTCCGGGTTTTCCACACCCGAAACAAGCATCTGAGCTGACTAGGCACCTCCAGGGATGATTCTTTTCGCATCCCGAACAAAATGGGAAAGTGCGCTCCATTTGCATACTACTTTAGCCTCTCATATCGGAAACGCTGCTCCTCCGATCCCCTCGGAATCTCAACGGCGTACTGGCCGATGATGGTGCTGGAGCAATAGACCTATGTTGAGATTGCTGACACTATCCACTCCCTGATCTGACCTGAGAAGTCCTATAACTGTCGATCTTGGCCCTCTTGTCCTCTCTCTCCCTCCGATATACCGTCTCCATCTTCTTAGCATGCAACATAATGTGGGGAAAGTCTATATCCCGATGCAATATGGCAATCCTGTAGTCCTTATCTAGATAATCCGCCACTCCATGTACAAAACAACTTACCTGAGCCCTCTGGTCCACCACCAACTCTGGTGCATACTTGGATAGACGGGTGAAATCCAATGTGTACTCTTGAAAGGACATGTCACCCTGCTTCAAGTTAATAAACTCAGCCGCCTTAAGCTCCCTCATCACTCGAGGGAAAAACCAATCCAAGAATGCCATGTGGAACTCTTCCCAACCTATAGGGCCTGCACCTACTGCCCTAACATCTCTCCAGTGCTTGAACCGTATGTAAGCCACCCCCTTTAGCTGATAGGAGGCCAAGTCAACACACTCTCCATTGGTCACCCCCATAACCTGGGTGGTCTTTAGAATCTCCTCGATGAAATCGTGTGGGTCCTCATCCACCTTGGACCCAAGGAACTCCAAAGGGTTCATCCTCAAGAAATCTCTAATCCAGGCCATTGCTGCATTACCATTCTGTAGAATATGCGCAACAGCCTGCTGGTTGACCTGAGCGGTCAAAGCCTGCGCCAACATCTGGATAGCCGCACGAAACTCCGTGTGGGCAATGGGCTCTGGTGCGTAGGGCTCTTGAACAGGTGGGGCCTGCTGATGCCCATGATCATTGCCATCTTCGTGGCCTTCATCTTTCCCGTTTCTTCTTCCGTTCATTCTTCTGAGAGCCATGATGCTGCAATCACAAATAGCATGAATTAGAAGGATAGAAAGACCTTTCATCGCACGACATGGATCATGAAAGAAGGGAACATTTCCTAAATGTCTCCTAGCCTCTTCGTCATAAGAGTGGCACGCTTCACACCCATGAAAAACACCCTAATTAACGTGGCTTTCAGACACCCTAGGACAGTTCAAAACCTATGGCTCTGATACCAAGTTTGTCACGACCTGAACGTAGACCCAAATCGTAACACGGGACAAGGAACCCCGAGAGGTCCCAAGTCGATCCATGGAATAAGAATACATCTAAGTTCATTCACTTTAAGCAGAATACTGAGCATAAGACATAGTGAAAACCTAAACATCATTATAACATATCATAACATATCATAACATAAAGGAAATCTCTAGACATACACGCAAGCTGAGTACTACATACTATCTGAAAGCCTCTACTGCATAAGATGGGTTGATAGGACAACACCCCCAACTAATCCGGCCAAGTACTGAAACATAAAATAACATAAGGTGTAGTCAAATGGCCCTCGGAACATGAGGACTCACCAATAAGCCGATAGTGAACTCTGAGATGATCTATATATGAGGATGAGCCTGAGAGCCAGGTCCTATATCATGAAACAATACAACATAGAAAGTATGCGGTCAGTACAAGGAATGTAACAAGTATGCAAACTAAGTAAAACGGACATTTAAAATATGTATTTAAAATTCATAAGAGATCATTAGAGTAGGACATCATGCTCATATCATAAATATCGCAACATAACATAAGGCTCAAGGTTTTTAAAATATTTGTAATACATTCAAAATCATAATCATGAGAGAAAAGCCGTATTGAACATATCTTGAGCCAATATACATAATCATAGACATGCATAAATCATGAGAAATAGTGGGAGATTCTCTTAACCGACATATCCCATATGAGCACACATGGAGCCCGACTTGTAAACCTAATCGGGAGGCCATTCCTACCTTGACAAGGATAGAGCCATGAAAGTGTGATATAACCATGAAAAGGGCCAATTGGGCTAGGGACAGTCACAAAGGAAGCCAGAACATACCTACGGTGGCATGTAGTTCATGAGATCCGGGGCAGAACCTAGGCCCCGAACCTACTCGGTATTTGATACTACTTCCAAAACATATATAGTTCTAATGGTATAACATGAATGAATTCATGGGCTATTTAAATCATGATAATCATAATCATATTTGTATATACATGAACTAGCCATGACATAAGGCCCGTGGGTTGGCCAAAAACATAATTCATGAATCATAGGTTCCATGCATACTTGTAGATCATACATATAACTTGTAAATCATCAAATCATGATGGGTAATTGAATAAATTCATATTTCAAATCATAAATAATGCTGGACTTGTAAATATCAACAATTGAAGTGAAGATCATAAATCAATTCATCATAGATCTTACATATTTAGGCTTAATTTAGTAGGAATCAAAATCAATAATTTTGTGATCAAAATAGTTGTAAAATCTGATCAAAATTCATAAAATATAATTTAAATCACAATTTAGGACAACCCATTGGTAAATCATTAAAATTCCACAAGATTTGAGTTAAAACCCCGTGAGGTTTTTGATAGATTTTCATGAATTAATAGAGAACGGGCATGGGTGTGAACGAAAACACCCATTCGTAACCCTACATACCTGATGGAGGCTGAATCTTACTCTCCCTTAAATTCCCAAAAGAAGTTTGAAAGAAATTGAAGATTTCTAGTTTGATCACCCTCTAAAATCTCTTCTACTTTGCATGCATGGATGGAAAATGAGTAATCTGAACTTAACCCCATAAAAGACCATTATTCATACCCTAAAACGTTGTAGTTTAGGCTTTAGGAACTTAGAAATTATGAAAAGGCCCTTATTAAATTCGCAGTAAATAACTTCCAGGTGGCCCTAACGGGTGACTTGACGACTCATTACTAGAGGGCACGACTCGTAACTTCGCTCGTTAAGTACACTGCTTCTCCATTCTCCAGGGTTCATATCGGGTCACTTCATAACTCGTTATGTGTTTGGCTCGTGAAGTACACTGCCTATTTTCCTTTTCCCCACTTATTTTCCCTCCCCACGGCTGACCCAAAGACTCGTGGGACCTAACCACGAGTCGTGGTCTCGCCCCTGGGGCCTTAACTCTTCCAGGAATCCTCTAAAAACCCAGGAATTCCCCACAAGTCACCTGATGACTAGTGGGATGTCCTCATGAGTCGTCTCACGACCCATCCTAAGTCTGCAGCAACAATTTCACATTTTCCTATTCCAGCTCCCGGGTGTGACCTTTGGGCTTTCGAGGTATAACAGGTTCTCTTCCCTTGGGTACCAAGGGCCTTGATTGGCACCTTGATACCCAGTGTGAGAACCCCCCCAATTGGCCTGACATATATTGACACTCCTCCTCATATCTCGGGGGTGAAGTATCATCATCAAACTGAGCATGGGGTTGAGCAGCTACAACATTCACACTCTTTGTACCAGCTCACATGTTTTATCATCAACTATAGCTGGATCATCAGTTTGACAAGAGTTTCATCTCTAGCCTCATCTCTCTTCCTTAATTCTGCACTCAAAATATTTGGGGAAACACCACTAGAAGATACCTTCACTTCTCTAGTCATTCTATCAAGTAATGCCTTGGCTACTCCATAGGGCTGATCCATGATGGATCCCCCTGTCAAATTATTTTCCACAGACTTATTGATAGAATCCAAGGATCGATAGGAGCTTTGAAATAGAACCCCATCGGGTAAGCCATGGTTTGGAAAAATGGCTACCTTTGTCTTAAACCTCAACCACGCTTCATGGAGTTGTTCACTTGCAAGTTTTCAAAAATTAGTAATGTCATCCCTCAGCTGCAACATCCTCGAGGAAGGAAAGAACATATCCAAATATGCTTCTGTGAGTTCATTCCAAGAGGTAATAGACTGGGGATGCAACTCCCCCAACCACGTGGTTGCTTCCTTGGAGTGAAAATGGAAAGAGTCTCAATCTGATTGACTCTTGAGTGATATTTGTAATGTTTAAGGGTTGACAGATCTCCAAGAAGTTGCGGAGATGCCTGTTTGTGTCCTCATTGGGCATTCCTCCGAAGAGCCCCTTCATTTGAAGTAAGTGCATCATTGTACTCGTCACATGAAAAATTGCATTCCCTACCGTAGGAGGTAATAAAATTTCACCTGCTACATCGGGCATCACGGGGTCATCATCCTCATGAACCATATGCCCATCCACTGAATCTTCTCCTTCTAGTGAGTGCTTGCTCATATCAAATTCAACCTAGAAGTCACCAACCATGATTGTAAAGTCAAACTAATTAAGATGAAAGATCAATTCAAATAACAACAATTAGAGGTTATCAAACTACATTCCCCCGCAACAACGCCATTTTTGATAGCATCCAAACTACACTCTTCTTTACGAAGGAACATAAATAGTCATGTTAATAATAAATAACCCGACGGCTGTCGTGGTCCAATACCACAAGGAATGTTAGCTGATCACATAATAGTCATATATTAAATTGAACTAATAAGCATCAATGTTGCAAGACGAATAAGAGAAAATTGAGGGAATTATGAGTTATAAAATAAGATATGGATTTGCTCACTAAAAACAGGGGCAAAGTATAGAAAAGACCAATGGAGAGACTACTAGGGTGTGGCATTGATAAGGGCTTCAGTGGGTTGGAATTGTTAATTGTTCCTATCCTTACTCAATAGTATGATTATCTATGGATTAGGCGACATATTAAGTTTCTCAACCAATTAGATGTCTTATACCTCAGGTTTTCTCAAATCCCGAGGTTCCTTTTCACAACTACCATATGTTTTCTTGTTTCGTGCTAACATAAGTATACTATCATTCCAATCTTTTCGTACTATTACATTATACACACTAATTTTCATATTCACATGCCATGTCTACATTATTTTATTTGTATATACTTATAAGTTATCTTAACCTGTATATTTTTCTAATATTTATACATATACCATTCCTCTATACATAAGCTATACTAAATGATACATACACTCTCCCTCTCCATATACACATCTATACATAAATCACTTTACAAATATTACATACAGTTATTTTCTCACACTATACCTTTGTATATCTTACCCGTATATTTCATATATATCACTTATATCCGTACATTTTTAACTACAATTTGTTTTAATCATTTTTCTTTACTCTAAAATAATATTTCAACACCTTTTAGCAAGTAGTAATCCCCCCGGTACATCTTAAACTAAATTTGAGGACTATCTTAAAATAGACTTTGAGAGTGCTTAACACCTTCCCCTCAGAGTAAATAAAATCTTTATCTAGAATCTCACAGATTTCATAGACTAGAACATGATAGACATTTCAATATAAATAGGTATTTTAATATACCCTTAGAAATTAGGTGGAGACTCTGAACACTTATAAACCAGAGAAAATATGACCAGCGAAGTTGTGAACTATTTTGAACCAGTTTGAAATTAGGCACGACAAGATGCATAGTTTCTTGTATTTAAGAAGGAAAAGAAAAATTAAGATGGCATGTTTGGCCAGGCTAAGGCACTGAATACTGTTCATTATTTGATCTGAAATCAAATCACATGACATCACATATTTTCCCCCTAGTCTACACCATTATCGAGCCTATAAATGTGCATACCACATGAACTTGTGTTATGTATTATAAAACTTTTTATGGCTTTCCTCTTCCATTCCGATGCGAAATTCACCTAATGTATCATATGCACCCTTCTTTAGAAACTTGCTAGCCTAGAATCTTGTCAACCCTTCTTGTGACCCACTTTCGTTGGCTCATCCTCTAGCATGGGCATCATATACACTCTCTTTAGAAACTCAACATCCTCATTGAAGTTTTCTCCACCATCATACTAAGGGAGCATCAGACTCTGATATCATAATTGTCACAATCCAAGTACTACTAAACATGCAAAAAGAGACCATCTACGATTGAAATAGTGGATTTATAATTAAAATTTAGTTGATTCATTGATAACGTACAAACTACACTCTTCTTTACGAAGGAGCGTAAACGGTCGTTGTTCAAAACAAATAACCTAACGGTATCGGGGTCGAATCCCACAAGAAATTCAACTGATAACACAATAGTCATATATTAAATTGAACTAATTCACATCAATGTTGCAATACAAATAAGAGAAAATTGGGGGAATCACGTGTTATGAAATAAAATATGAATTTGCACACTAAAAACAGGGGCAAAGCATAAAGAAGACAAATGGAGAGACTACTAGGGTGTGATATTGATAAGGGATTCAATAGGTTGGAATTGTTAATTGCTCCTATCATTACTCAACAAGTTGATTAGCTGCGGATTAGGAGACATGTTAAGTTTCTCAACCAATTAGATATCTTATACCTCGAGTTTTCTCAAATCCCGAGGTTCCTCTTTACAATAACTACATCAACTTGGGTATGGATTCACTATTTCTAGATCCAATCCTTAATGGATGTGTAATAATTGATTTTTTCAATGTCTAGCCCAACCCCACATAATTACCACCCAAATACTAATTAGTGTTTCCTCACCCATACCTTAATTTCCTCTTTCAAGCAAAATTAAAGTAGGGAAATGCAACCCACATTTGTAACTATGAGTTTTCAACTTAAAATTCAAAGGAAATGCTAACATCATACTAATTGATTAAATCTAAGATCAAATACACAATACCCAACCCAAATCAAACCCAATCATTACACACCCCTAGCAAAGAATTTAGCTACTCATGTAAGTAAAATAAGACATTGCATTAAACAATAATTTAATATCCATTCACAAACTTGAGTAAGAGAAATTCAAGTAATGTCTGAACTCCAATGGAGTTTTCTACCTTCTCAATGAAAACGATGACTCTTTCTCTTTCTACTTCTCTCTACATTCAATACAAGCCAAAAGCAATAGAATAATCAATACTTTCTAGAATGGAATATTTAGTTCTTTTATGAGAGGTACAAAAATAGGGTATGGATCTACTTCTCTTTTTTTGTGCTTGATGTCTTTACCCCTGGATAACGGGCCTCACTTGCAATCCACCGGCGGTTCATCGTTGTAGGTTCGTGAAACGTTGGTCAGTTCTAGCTGGAGGAAAGTGAGATTTTTAGTGCTTCGGCACTATTATCGACGAATCACCAGTGCTAATTCGTGGACTGCCAGTTTTTCACAGCTGATGGCAGTAAGTTCTTTAGCACTTCGGCACTGGCATCGACAGTTCATCGATGTTGATCTGCGATCCGCCGGTCTCCAACTGTAATGCCCTAAAACTCAAAGACTAGACTTGGGACTTAACACAGAGAAAACTGGAAAATCTACACCAGGTCACAGAACGAGTCATTCTGTGACCCGTGGGAGGTGACCACGAGTCGTTAAGTGACTCGTGGTGGGGACTCTGGACTTAGTTGAAAATTTTGGGAAAAAGGGGTGCCCATGAGTCGTGGTCAAAATCATGAGTCGTGGGGTGTGTGGTCAGGATTTGATTAAAAGTTAGAGAAGGTCAAGCAGTGGACCCAACGGGTCCTCACCACGACTCATTTGGGACACCACGAGTCATGGTATCACCCGTGGGGACTCTAGGGAAGTGTGGGGTAGTGGAGTCCACGAGAGGTGACCATGAGTCATGGTCACCAATCATGACCCATTAGGTCCCCCGTGGTGACCAGTGTGAGGGAATTAGGAAATGAACTTGACGATAGTGACCACGAGTCATGGTCACTAGCCACGACTCGTTAGGTCCACCGTGGGGACTGTCGATCAGTTTCCCCTGCGAGTTTTCAAAGGGTCTTTCAGTCATTTTCTACCCTCCTAGAATCTAAACTACGTCATTTTAAGAATATTTTCAGACTATTAGAGGGGTGAAACCGTTTCCTTCCTCTTTTTTACCCCATCCAGACTTTCGAAAAACAACGTAAGATTTTTCTCAGAGCATTTTAGAGCAAGAACTAGGGAAATCCATTTCTCCTCGATTCCTCAAGGAAATTCTTTGGGATTCTTCATCAGGTATGTGAGAATTCATCAGGTTCTTCCCTTGTGTCGCCAAAATCCTTCTTGTTTTCTCTATCAGTTCTAGCCTTGAGATTTTCAAATGTGTTGAAATTATCTATCAGGCCTCGCTTAAATCATGTGAAATACCATTTATGTTAATTGGTGATGTTTTTCCACCAGTTTTGACTATGTTGTTGCTTATTCCTGTAACGTGAAATCTAGCCCTAGTCTTGAATACAGAGAAACTAGAATCTTGTGATAGTGTTTACATATTGAATTTTTGTTTGATTTTACCAGTGTTGGGAACTTCCACGTTGTTGATTGTATCTAAAATCAGTCATACTATTGTTAGTTCAGTTCCAATCAAAGTGCTAGAATATCCAGTGTTAGTCAGAAATGTCAGTTGATCAGTTTGACTACAGAAATTTCCAAGGTGTCAGTATTACCTCCCAATTATTAGAATCAGATTCAGAACTTAGCTTTAGTGGTCCACTAGGCGGTCATGACATTTTTAGAAAGCATCTCTGACCAGCCTTAGGACCCCAGTTTCAGATTGCAATTTGTTCCTTAGATGGTTACGACACTTTTAGATAAACAACTTTAACCATTCTTAAAACCAAATTCTAAAATCTAGTCCAGTAAGACTCTCAGGGTGCTTCCCGATAGGTATTCCTGATTAGTCTTGTGCCCCAATTTTGAGCTATCAGCTTAGTATTCAATCTAGAACTATCCAGTTGGAATAGGACTTAGCACCGAGTGGACCGGGGTTCCAACGCACCCAGGTTCCTAGAACTACGTTATCACTGTAGGTTACAGTTTTATTGGCCTCATGGCCCTAGACTCTTGTGATCACCTAGTTCATGCCTCTATACCCTGGCAAGGTATATTGGGTCCTACCGATGGGGTGTATACATCAGACTCTAAGTCTAGCTCCTATGGTTATATGGCGATTATAGACTCTCCCACTAATCAGTTCAGTCTCAGTTTAGCTCAGTTCATCTTTGTCTCATCTTAACTCAATCCAGAACAGTTTCAGACTACTCAGTATAGTTATCAGTTCATAAAGTATCTCAGACTCAGTATTTCAGATTTAGGGCATGTCTTTGACCATCAGACAGGGTCATCTTGACCATCTCAGCATATTCAGATGTTTCAGTACAGTACTTCAGTTGGTCATTGCATGTCATTTCAGTTCAATTATTTACTTTCACTTTTATGTTTTCTCCTACTTACTGAGTACATTCAAAGTACTGACGCATACTTCCTATGTTGTATCATTTTATGATACAGCCACAGGTTCTCAGTCTCATCACCGTTAGTCAACCTCATTCAGACTTTCCCAGCAGCATCAATGGTGAGTCCTCATATTTCAAGGAGGAATATTATTTCTTTCAGTTTGATTTCCTTTATTTAGATTTGGAGTTAACTGAGGGCTTGTCCCAGCAACTCATCAGTTGTAGTGGCTTTTAGACATATACATGATTTTCAGACTTTTATCGGATTTTTAGTTGATTGTAAACTTTGTGATTCAGCCTTATTTATCATATATGTTTTATAGTAATATTTTAAAGCTTCTGCTAGTTATGCTTACTCAGAATGCCAGTGTATGATAAACCAGGAGTTGACTTAGGGTTACTTGTGACTCCAAGTACCGTGTCCCATCCAGGGTGTAGACTCAGGTCATGACAAACTTGGTATCAGAGCAATAGGTTTAAAGTATCCTTAAATGTCTAAAAGCCTCATGAGTAGAGTCCCTTTCATGGGTGTGAAGCACGCCACACTTATGACGAGGAGGCTACGAGATGTTATTAGGAAAAGTTCCCTTTTATTTATCATGCGTTAAAATTCAATACTATAATCGTTCTCCTAATTTGTGCTCTATTTCATTTCAGTGAATTATGCCTCCACGACGTGATAACAGGAGAAGGGATGGTAATGCTCACCGACCTGCCTCACTAGCTCCATTAGTCCCTCAGGACGACTCAGTGTCTACCGCAGAGTTCAGGGCGGCCATCCAACTGCTTGCTCAAACGGTTACTAACTAGGTGAACCAGTAGTGGTTCTAATTAATTAAAATGGTTCTGCAGCCGCTGCCCGAGTGCGAGGTTTCACTCGGGTGAACCATCTGAATTTTCACGGATCTAAGGTGAGAGAGGACCCATAAGGATTCGTGGATGAGATTAAAAAGATCACCCAAATTATGGGTGTCAGAACTTCAGAGAGTGCCGACTTGGCTGCCTACCAGCTAAAAGGGGTAGCCCAAGTATGGTATGAACAGTAGAAGGAGGTGAGACCAGCGGAAGAAGGACCGGTGGAATGGGAGGAGTTCACTACAGCCTTCCTGGACAGATTCTTCCCTCGGGAGCTCATAGAGGCAAAAGTGGCAGAGTTCATGAATCTAAGACAGGGAAATCGAATAATAGAAGAATATGCTCTGGAGTTCACTAGGTTGTCCAAATATGCTCCAAAGATGGTGGCTGATCCTAGAGCTCGCATGCTAAAGTTTGTTAATGGGATGTCGAACTTAGTCCTCAAAGAGTGCAGGATAGCGATGTTGAATAAGGATATCAACCTCTCTAGCCTTATTGTCTATGCCCAGAAGATTGAGGCAGAAAAACTGAGGGACATGGAGTGAAAAAACAAACGGGCAAGGACTGGCCAATCAGATTATGGCCACCAGAGGTTTGGCAGTAGTAGCCGCCTGCAGCAGCAATAACAGTAGCAGAGGGCTCCAATACCCAAATCAGCCAGTGCCCCTACCTTTCGGTCCCGCCAGGATTGGAGGGGTAGAGCATCTGGCTCTTAGTCCCATACAATGCCGGAAACAATATCCAGCTTGCCCCAAGTGTGGTAAGAACCACCCAGGAGAGTGTCTTCAGGGTCGAGAGGACTGTTTTGGTTGTGGAAAACTTGGTCAATGGCTTAAGGAGTATCCGTCAGCAGGACGGGGAAGGTCACAATCCACTACCTCAGCAGTTCCAACAGGCTGACCAGCTCAGTAGGCTAATACCTTAGGTACGAATAGCGGTCAACACTAAAACTATTTTTATGCTTTATCATCTCGTCAAGATCAGGAGAGCTCACTTGATGTGGTCACGGGTATGTTACGTCTTTTCCACCAAGATGTATATGCCCTACTAGATCCAGGGGCCACACTATTATTTGTGACTCCCTACGTAGTAGTCCAGTTCGATATCAGTCCAGAGGTCCTCCCAAAACTCTTTTCAGTCTCCACCCTAGTTGGTGAGTAAGTTAGAGCCAATCGGGTGTATAGAAACTGCCCAATATCAGTCTTCAATATGGCCATTCCAACTGATCTTGTAGAATTAGACACGGTCGATTTTGACCTCATCCTTGGCATGGATTGGTTATATTCCTAATATGCCTCAGTCAATTGCAAAACTAGAGTTGTTAATTTCAGTTTCCAAATGAGCCAGTATTAGAGTGGACGGGCAGTAGTACAGTGCCTAAGAGTCTGTTTATTTGCTACCTTAAGACCCAAAAGCTTATTTAAGGGATGTATCTATCATCTAGTTCAAGTCAAAGATTCCAACTCTGAGACCCCAACTATCTATTCAATCCCTGTTGTCCGCAAATTTCCTGACGTGTTCCCCGAAGATCTTCTCGGAGTTCCTCCTGAACGGGAAATCGACTTCGGTATAGACCTTCTCCCAGATACCCAGCCCATCTGCATCCCTCCATACATAATGGCTCCAGCTGAGCTTAAGGAGCAGCTAAAAGACCTTCTTGATAAGGGTTTTATCAAACCCAACATCTCTCCCTGGGTGCTCTAGTGTTATTCATGCAAAGGAAAGACGGTACCCTCAGAATGTGTATTGATTACCATAAGTTGAATAAGGTCAAATTCAAGAATAGGTATCCCCTACCTAGAATTGATGACATGTTTGACCAACTACAGGGAGCCAACTGTTTCTCCAAAATAGATCTCAGGTCAGGGTATCATCAACTAAGAGTCAAAGAGTGTGACATACCGAAAATAGCTTTAAGGACTCGGTATGGTCACTACGAGTTTGTGGTTATGTCCTTCGGACTAACTAATGCCCTCACAGCTTTTATGGACCTGATGAATAGAGACTTCAAGTAGCATATGGATATATTCATCATTGTATTTATCGATGACATTCTGGTATACTCCAGAAATGAGAAAGAGCATGCTAATCACTTGAGGATAGTGCTTCAGACATTCAGGACCGCCAGTTGTTCACCAAGTTCAACAAATGTGAATTCTGGTTGAAGTCCGTAACTTTCTTGGGTCACGTGGTCTCGGGTGAGGTATTCAGGTTGATCCTCAAAAGATAGCCGCAGTGAAAGACTAGCCCAGACCTACCTCCCCAACTTAAATCAGAAGTTTCTTGGGTTACCGGGTATTACCAATGCTTTGTGGAAGGCTTTTCTTCTATAACATCCCCTCTGACTAAGTTGACTCAGAAGAAGGTGAAATTCCAATGGTTAGATGCGTGTGAGAAGAGTTTTCAAGAGTTAAAAGCTCGACTCACTATCGCTCTATTGTTGACCCCATTGGAAGGATTAGATGGGTTAGTAGTGTATTGTGATGCTTCCAGAGTTGGACTCGGTTGCATTCTGATGCAGCAGGGCAAGGTAATAGCCTACACCTCCAGATAACTCAAAATCGTGAAAAGAATTATACAACTCATTACTTGGAGTTGGTAGCGGTGGTGTTTGGGTTGGAGACGGTAACTACCTATACGGGGCTCACGTGGATGTTTTCACCGATCACAAGAGCCTTCAATATGTATTCAGCCAGAAAGATCTCAATCTTCGTCAAAGAAGGTGATTAGAACTCCTGAAGGACTATGACATGAGCGTGCTATATCACTTGGGCAAATACAATATGGTGGTGGACGCCCTAAGCAGAGTATCTATGGGGAGAGTGACTCATGTTGAAGAGGGCAGAAAGGAACTAGCGAAGGATATTCACCGACTAGCTCGGTTATGGGTACAGTTGGTTGACTCAGCTGAGGGTGGAGTGGTAATGCAAAGTGGGTCAGATTCCTCGTTGGTTGTTGATGTTAAGTCCAGATAGGATGAAGATCCCATCCTACTTAAACTTAAGGAAGCGATTCTCAAAAGAGAGGTTGAGGCTTTCTCCAAAAGGGGAGATGGTGTGCTCCGTTACCAGGGCAAACTGTATGTACCAGACGTTGGTGAATTGAGATAGCAGATACTGGCTAAAGCACATAGCTCGAGGTACTCCATCCACCCTAGTTATACTAAAATGAACTGCAATTTGCAGGATATTTACTAGTGGAACGACATGAAGAGAGACATCACCGAATTTGTAGCTAAGTGCCCGAAATGCCAGTAAGTCAAAGTAGAGCACCAGAGACCAGGAGGTATGACTTAGATATCAACATACCCACCTGGAAGTGGGAAGAAGTGAACATGGATTTTATTATGGGTCTACCTTGAACTCAATGGCAACATGATTCTATTTGGGTAGTAGTAGACCGGATGACTAAGTCAGCACATTTCCTCCCAGTTATAACTACAGACGTATCTGAGGATTATGCTAGGCTTTATATCCGGCAATTAGTAAGACTTCATGGGTTATCATTATCCAATATCTCAAACAGAGGTACCTAGTTCACCTCGTACTTCTGGAAGTCCTTTCAAAAGGGACTTGGTACCCAGGTCAAGCTCAGCATAGCTTTTCACCCACAGATAGATGAATAAGCTGAGCGGACTATTCAGACCCTAGAAGATATGTCGAGAGCGTGTGCGAATCGATTTCAAGGGCAGTTGCGATGATCACTTACCTCTCATCGAGTTTTCTTATAACAACAACTACCACTCCAGTATCCAGATAGCCCCGCTTGAGGCATTGTATGCTAGAAGATGTAGGTCTCCTATCGAATGGTTTGAGGTTGGTGAAGCTACTTTAATCTAGCCAGACTCGGTTCATGAAGCTATGCAGAAGGTACATCTCATCAAAGAAAGACTGAAGAGGCTTAGAGCCATCAAAAATCTTATGCTGATATAAGGAGAAGAGAATTGGAGTTTATTGTGGATGATTGGGTTTATCTAAAAATTTCACCCATGAAAGGGGTGATGAGATTTGGAAAGAAAGAAAGCTCAGTCCGAGGTATGTGGGACCCTAAAGAATTCTGAAGCGAATTGGTAAAGTAGCTTATGAGATGGAATTACCTTCAGAGTTGGCATTTGTGTACCCAGTATTTCATGTGCCACTATTGAAGAAGTGCATCAGTGACCCAACTTCAATTGTGCCATTGGACAGTGTGGGAGTGAAAAATATTCTCTCATACGAAGAGGTCCCAGTCCAGATCCTTGACCACCAGGTTCGTAAGCTGAGGAACAATGAGGTAGCTTCAGTCAAGGTCTTATGGAGAAATCAATAGGTTGAGGGAGCTATATGGGAGGCCGAAGCAGATATGATGGCTAGATATCCCTATTTGTTCCCTTCCGTCTCAATCTCAGTTTAAGGTATCAATTTTTCCCCCAAAACCGCTTGCAGTTCATATATTTCAGTTCCTTTCATGTAAATGAATATGTGTATGATTAGTGAATTCAGTTCAGACTTGTGATTTGATTCGGAGGTAGTCATTCCGTTAGTTTTCAGATTTCATGATTAGAAATTGAGTACAAAGATTTCCATTCTCTGCTTTCCTGCGTGTTTTCCAACATTCAAGGATGAATGTTCTCAAAGGGGAGATATTGTAATGCCCCAGAAACTCAAAGACTAGACCCGGGACTTAAAATAGAGAAAACTAAAAATTCTGCACTAGGTGATAGAACAAGTCATTCTGTGACTCGTGGGAGGTGACCACAAGTCGTTAAGTGAATCGTGGTGGGGACTCTGGACTTAGATGAAAAATTTGGGAAAAAGGGGTGACCATGAGTCGTGGTCAACATCACGAGTCATGGGGTGCCCCGTGGTATGAATTTAATTAAGAGTTAGAGAAGGCCAGGCAGTGTACCAAACGAGTCCTCACCACGACTCGTTTGGGACACCATGAGTCGTGGTGTCACCCGTGGAGACTCCAGGGAGGTGTGGGGTAGTGGAGTCCACGAGAGGTGACCACAAGTCTGTTAGGTCCCCCGTGGTGACCAATGTGAGGGAATCAGGCAGTGCACTTGACGATAGCGACTGTGAGTCGTGGTCACTGGCCACGACCCGTTAGGTCCCCTATGGGGACTGTCGATCAGTTTCCCCAGTGTGTTTTTCAAGGGTCTTTCAATAATTTTCTACCCTCCTAGACTATAAACTATGTCGTTTTAGAATATTTTCAGAATATTAGAGGGGTGAAACGGTTTCCTTCATCATTTTTCCCTATCCAGACTTTCGAAAAACAACGTAGGATTTTTCTTAGAGCATTTCAGAGCAAGAACTAGGGAAATCCATTTCTCCTCAATTCCTCAAGGAAATTCTTTGGGCTTCTTCACCAGGTATGTGGGAATTCAATAAGGGAATAGTTCTTCCCTTGTGTCCTCAAAATCCTTCTCGGTTTCTCTATCAGTTCTAGCCCTGAGATTTTCAAATTTGATGAAATTATCTGTCAGACCTCTCTTAAATCATGTGAAATACCAGTTATGTTAATTGTTGATTTTTGTCCACCAGTTGTGACTATGTTGTTTCTTATTACTGTGTCGTGAAATCTAGCCCTAGTCTTGAATACAGAGAAACTAGAATTTTGCGATAGTGTTTATATATTGAATTTTTGCTTGATTTTACCAGTGTTGGTAACTCTCATGTTGTTGATTGTATCTAAAATCAGTCAGACTCTTGTCAGTTCGGTTTCAGTCAAAGTGCTAGAATATCCAGTGTTAGTCATAAATGTTAGCTGATCAGTTTGACTATAAAAATTTCCGAGGAGTCAGTAGTACCTCCCAGTTATCAGAATTAGATTCAGAACTCAGTTTTAGTGGTCCACTAGGTGGTCATGACATTTTTAGATAAACAACTCTGACCAGCCTTAGGACCCCAGCTTCAAATTGCAGCTTGTTCTTTAGACGGTTACGACGCTTCTAGATAAGCAACTCTAACTAGTCTTAGAACCCAGTTCTAGAATCCGGTCCGATAAGGCTCTCAAGGTTCTTCTAGATAGGTATTCTTTCTTAGCATTAGGCCCCAGTTTTGAGCTATCAACTTAGTATTCAGTCTAGGACTATCTAGTGGGAGTAGGACTTAGCACTGAGTGGATTGGGGTTCCAGTGCACCCACATTTCCAAAACTACGTTGCCACCATAGGCTACAATTTTATTGTCCTCATGGCCCCAGACTCTTGTGATCACCCAGTTCATGCCTCTATACCCTAGTAAGGTATATTGGGTCCTACCGATAGAATGTATACATCGGACTCCTCATCTAGCTCTCGTGGTTTTTTGTCAGTTATAGACTCTCCCACTAATCAGTTTAGTCTCAATTTATCTCAGTCTCAGCTTAACTCAGTTCAAAACAGTTTCAGACTACTCAGTACAGTTATCATTTCAGTACAGTATCTCAGACTCAGTATTTTAGATTTAGGGTATGTCTTTGACCATCAAACAAGGTCATCTTGACTATCTCAGAATATTCATATGTTTTAGTGCAGTACTTCAGTTGGTCATTGCATGTCATTTCAGTTCAGTTATTTACTTTCAGTATTATGTTTTCTCCTGCTTACTTAGTACATTCAAAGTACTGACGCATACTTCCTATGTTGTATCATTTTATGATACAGCCTTAGGTTCTCAGTCTCAGCATCGTTAGCCGACCTCGTTTAGACTTTCACAGTGGCGTCAATAATGAGTCCTCATATTCCGAGAATGAAGATTGATTCTTTCAATTCTGTTTTCTTTATTTAGATTTGGAGTTAGCTGGGGGCTTGTCCCAGCAACTCATCAGTTGTAGTGGCTTTCAGAGATAGACATGATTTTCAGACTTTTATCGGATTTTCAATTGATTATAAACTTTATGATTCAGCCTTATTTATCATAAATGTTTTATAGTAGTATTTTAAAGCTTCCGCTAGTTATGCTTACTCATAATGCCAGTGTATGATAAACCAAGGGTTGACTTGGGGTTACTTATGACTCCAAGTACCGTGTCTCATCTAGAGTGTAGACTCGGCTCATGACACCAACCTTCTTCCATACAGTAGGCAACTGCTGTCAATCTAGCTTTTCGTCGGTGTCTTCCGGTGGAGCGCCGGCCATCAACTCTATTTTCATGTTTTTTACTCAATTTCATGCTTTTCTCCATTCAAGTTAAGTACCTGCAAGGATCAATGAGAAAAATCATAAAATCCACCTAATTAACTTTAAACTAAGCAAAAACTCATGTTTAAGAGACTAGTGAGTTGGTAACGTACCAACTCATCATTCATGGTTGTCGAAAAGTAATGCATTGTTATTAAAATTGATTTACTGTATCAATAAAAAGTGATCAACTCAATCATGGTGAGGAAAAGAATTTGAAAAATCAATGAATGTCAGTTTTGTATCTATTGGCTATCTTAAATTATGCAATTATAAAATGCATCATCAAAAATTTGAACCAAGATTTATATTGTGGAAGGGTACTAGTCTACCAATAGACAATTAGTGCTTGTTGCTCTAAATCTTTTAATTTTTTTATTTCTACTTTTCAACAACATTTTGCACAAAAATAACCAACAAATTCCGTCTATCTTTTTTTAAAAATAAATTCTCGATCATGCCATTTGATTTATCGATTATTTTTTAAATTAGTTTAACTAATTTTTGACCAAAAAACTGATTTGATTCCATTTGTTTATGAAACAATAAATTTTGCCTTTCAATTTGTAACTAGACTTGGTAGGAAGAATTAATAGATTTAGACACTAAAAAATTGATGGATATTTGTCAATATTTTAAAATAAATTTAAAAATATTTTTTTCATTTTCATGCGTGTCTATCGATTTTGAGGTCGGCAATCCGTACCGATTGATTTCGTCTATATGCTACTACTTAATTTTTGATATTGAACCACATGATACTTTTTATCTGCGCTGACCCATCAAACCTCACGGATTTGTCCCCTGAATTATGCCATCATCAAGTTTAAAAATGTGTATACCATATGATTTTGTGACATGCCTTGTAAAGCTCTTTATTTTTCTCTTTCATTCTGATGTAGAATTCATCTAAAATATCATGTGCAATCCCTTTCTAAAGTCTTTCTAGTTTAGAAATTTATTCGTCTTCCTCTGTAACTCGTCCTTTTATCACATTTAAGAGAGCAAAGTTGAACATATGGTAGATCCGCTATCGCAATCCTAGTGCATGTAGTACAAGTAATGTATGCCCATTAAACTATGTATTTTCTATCATTACAAACTAGTAATATGTTGGTGAATGTACTATAAATTACAGTTGAAACACAAAATGGACAAAAGTGAATAAATGAATATTCAAGTTGAGGTGCAAATATTTTATTCTTTTTAAGGAGATTCAAGTCCACTACGGTATAATCTTCACATATCCAACAATAATACTTTTGACTTGTCCTCTTCGGGATACAATAGTTTGGCAATGTTTATGGCCCAAACATCTCTGGATTAGTTGTAGAGTTTAAAACTCCACCAAAAGAACACATTCCTTCAACATAACATTACTCTCATTTGTATAGTGAATTAGTTGAAGACTTAGAATATTTTTCTTTGTCTCAATACTCTCTTTCACTATACTAACCTCAATATATACTACAATATTTTTTCAGACTTCTTATATTTCTCATATATCTCATACAACAAGACAAGAAAGAAACATCACTATTTATAAGTGTAAAATTCTTCCATAGATTAAACGTCAAGATAGTGGAATAGTTATTTTAGGCTTAGTGAGGTAATGAATAAGAGATAGTGGGAGGTACATGTCTTAGTGGTTATATAAGTTATCCTTCCATAATTGTTGTTGAATTCTGCTTGGTTTGTGATTTGCTTAATTAGTCATCTTGCATCAAATTAGTCATCATTAAAATATATTAGTTTAAAAATCTCCCCTTTTTTGATAATTGTTACATCCCAAGTTTCTAATATTTAGTTGGTCTATTCGTATATTGGTTGAGAGTTTTAGAGTGCCATGCGTATGAGGAAAGGGCTCGGGGAAAGGCCGAACTAGTGCAAAGTCGGGATTTCACGGGAGGAGGCCGAACCAAGTTGCCCAAAGGGACAAAATGGCACAGAGAAGCCCCCACCGCTTTACCCAAAGTGGCGCGGAGCAGAATTGGCGCGACCGGCAGAGTGCCACGTTGCCTTGTCTGCTGCCTCAAGTATATAAAGGCGTCACACTTAGATGTTATGTTATTTTCCAATAACCTAGACCAACAGAGGTAAGAACGAAGGGAAACTATTGAAAATCATCTGATTATGCCGCTAAATGCCATCCAAATCTAAATTAACTTCGGATAGTGAAGTATAAGGCTGTGGAGAGCATCGTTGCGGAGTTATTTTCGTAAAATATGCCCAGCAAATCGTCATTCCGCTGAGCTTAAGTTGATGGAATTGTTCCAAACTAGTGTCAATACGATCACGTGCCTAAAGTAAGTATTTCTCCCTTCTAGATTACCGAGAAATTACGAGTTTTTGATCGTCTTTCGATAAGTTGAAGTATAGTCAGTATATATATATATATATAAGTTATTGTTTTCTTCGAATTTAGTAACGAAGTTGGCCCTATTCTTCCATTAATATGATTATAGTTGAGAAGGCTAGTTGAATATGAGCTGATACTCATTAGTTAGTCAGAAAATGGCGAACGAGGTATGTAAGGCTTAACTCTCGGCAAGTATCCTTGTCATACAGTGTTACGACTTATGCTCTCGAATATAAAAAATGATCTCAGATGCTGCAGATAGTTGCTACCATTAGATTGTAATTCGATATGTTGTAATTAGCTGTTATTGATATACATATGTAAATATCAGATATGTTGCGAACCGCTGCTAATAGGGATTACAGTTACACAAATTCTGGTTAGCTGCTAAAAAATGTATACTGATCGTATTGCAGGAGCCCTCACTGAAATGGAGAAGGTTCAATGTGATTCGCGTTATGAACGCTATAGAAACTCTTTTAGTTCTCAGTTTATTATGATAATAGACTTATATGTTTGTTTCCAGGCCTAGACTTCAGAAGCTTGTAAGAGTTATTGGCCTGAATCAGTTGGTTAAACAGTATGGGAGCAATTAGGCGGTCTAACGAGTAGTTGGCGCCTGTATTGGTAGGAAAGCATCCCTAGAGGTTATTGACGTTATCGCACATTCCAGAACTAGAAATAGAGATAAAATAGGTATATTCTAGGGTTAGTGACACCAGTGTTCTCCAGTGGATTGAGTGATCGTCCGCCATCCCTTTAGCCTTATCAGTGATTGTTAGTCTTAGTCGGCTTAAGAGTTATCACGTAGGATGCCTAGCAAACTAGCCCAGTTGTCCAAGTCAGATCAATTCGTGGGTACCCCAAAGAGGGGTCCACATCAGTAGTCAGTGACTGGGCCAGCACCCTAGCCGGTTCTTGTAAGGTATTCAGGTACAGAGTGCCAGGAGAAAGCCAATCTATATAGAATTGCCTATAAGATTGAGAATTGCCCAGAACAGTAATATAGTTCCGAGTGGATTCAGCTAAGGCCTAAGGAGTCAGTAGTACTCTACTAGTACAGTGATAACCACAAGTTAAGGAGATTGGTAAGCTCCCTATGGAGGACCAGGATGCCGATCGCGTAGAAGCAAGTTTGACCAAGCCCAGCCCTATAGTCGTTTAATTAGAAGAATAAAGTAGTTAGCTATCCATAACCCCACAGTTATTCATGAGTTATAGATGTCCGAGTAGTACATTCAGATTATTGTTAGGCCACTTCAGACCTCGCTCTATTCATCCCAGACTATTAGAGATCATGATCACTATCAGAATCCTCTGATCAAATACGTGCGCATGGCGTGCCTGCAGACAGCCATACAGATTATCCCAGAAGCAAGTAGCATTAGCGTTAGGCCTAGAAGGCCAGATACGCTCTCTTTATACAGATCGATTGATGTGTCAGTATAGCACCTGGGTTGGGGTTTCCCTCAGTTAGAAGCCTTCCATGACCTCCCCAGGGTTAATAGCTATGTCGTTGCCCGCCAGGGGCGAGATTACGTCGCTCTACGGAGTGGCATGCCATCCACAAGGGACGAAGATGGGGATACAGATCCTCATAAGCTGTGGTTGGCCTTATACACACCCCCGTCGAGCGTTTACGCCCAGGGTGTAGATATCAGGAGTCCACCAGACTCAGACATAGCTATAGTTCAGGGGCCAAGTGGGCCCAGTTGTAGACCCAGGGGACCGGTAGGTTGGCTAGAGTACCAGTGGAGTTGTAGACACCTGAGTAGGGGTATATAGATTGAGATGTGCTCTCCAGGACTTATGGGGGCCTGAATGAGTTATTCTGTGCTGATTATACCTCCCGACTTATGGAGGCCAGGTTGGGTTCTTGTATAAATTCTTGTCTGCTAGCTGTAGTGTATAAATGTGTAAGTATGCATTCTTAGCTTATATACATGTAGTTTCAGTTAGATACAAATTACGAATTAGCAGGCGTATAGGTTAATCTTTTGGCCCTTCTTTTTATTTACTTCTAGACCTATTCAGCTTATCTATTGCCTTACATATTCAGTACATGTTGTATTGATGCCCTTCCCGGGGCGCTGTATTACTTGCCTATAGATTTAGACAGATAGGGTTCAGGATCTTCAGTAGCAGTTGCTCAGAGTTCACCGTTGGGCCAGTTCCCTTCATTTGGAGCTGCCAGGTTGCAAAGTGGTCTATATTTCATTTGTATAGCATTTTGGGGTAGGTTGGGGCCTTGTCCTGACCACTATTTGTACTCTTAGTGGCTTGCAGACTACAATTGTCAGCTGGTTAGTTGTATGCTGGCCGTGTGGGCCCCTGTTTAGCTGTTGATTGGCGGCCTTGTCGGCCCACATAGAACTCCCTATGATTGTTTGTCTCTGGTTAGCTGTTTACTTTCACAAGGGCTATAGGCCTTGTCGGCCGGGGTTGTATTTACAACAGCTATATAGCCTGTTGTTTTCTTGATTTTAGAGTTTGAGTCAGCCCTGCACTAGAGGTGCTTAGGCTCAGTCAGCTCAGCAGTTCAGGTCCTCGTAGGGCACCAGGTGCCTGTCATGCCTCCCAAGGTGGGGCGTGACAAACTTGGTATCAAAGCAGTTTGTGTCCTAGGGAGTCTACAAGCCGTGTCTAGTAGAGTCTTGTTTATAAATGTGTTGTGCACCACATTCTATAAGCAGGAGGCTACGAGGCATGATAGTATGGTTACCCCTCCTTCTTCTTGGATTGTGCTATAGAGCAAAGTTGTATAGGGTTAAGTCCCTAAGTTTTTCTTGTTATGTCTATCTAGGGTAATGTTTAATATAAGACAGACACTATCCAGTTGCAAGATACAGCGGCAGGAGGAGGTATCATTAAGACGCCATATTTGGGAGATAGTCATCCTAAGGATGGGAGCGGACGTCTTTGATCTCCCCAATACTCTTCCGAGGTACCAGGAACCTCACAATGTGATACATCTACCAGCACCGTCCCCAATTCCTTTTTATAACCTCAGAGTAGGAAGTCAGGAGTATAGCGTATATACGAGTCGACTTATCTATTAGATATACAAGATCTAGTCAAGACGACAGTTAATATTAGATTACCTGATGGATGCGAAAAAGAGAGGGAAATGCAGGATTCCCACCTCCATCCTTTTGAATGTTTTACAGTTCCATATTTCTGTTTCATTGCGGTAAGAAAAGGCTATTCGTACCTCCTAATTTTGTTTCCAGTATAGCAAAGGGCGGAAGAATTGAGGCGATGTTTCCCAGAGTAAATAGTAAGCGAAGTTTGGATTTGTTGACTCCAGAAAGTGTTAGGAAATAGTGGGGACCCCCAATGTTTATGTAAGTTTTCCAGACCTTCATGGTAATAAGTCAGAAGAGTAGGTAAGACTACTAACTTACTCGAAGTGTGTGTAAGAAATCCATCAGTGATAAACTCCCAGTAATAGCCAAGTTCAAGTCAAAAAAAGGTTGAATCCGTCGTAGCATGTTATTGACGGTGGGATATGCCTGCAAGATAATGGTTATTATCTTAGTTTGTGATATCAAAAGACGGGGGGGTCATATGAATAAAATGGGTCCGACTGCAAGCCAGAAGAAGTATAGGCCGAGACCTGTCCGGTAACTTTATTGACAGTGTAAGGCAGGTACCATGAACCCCAGAGCTCCTTAAGGAAGGTAAGGGGAAAAGCATGAATACCAGACTTTGGGGGAAATTAGAATCACCTCAAGGTTGATAGAATATCGCATATTGAGGACTAAGCTTCGGGCTAATAGTTAAGAGACAGTAAGGTTGTAGCCTAGAATATTGCGGTACGCCCGCCTAAGGGGAAGGTAAGAGAGTGCCGACTCGGAGACTCTAATATAGTGCAGCCTGGAAACAAGGCCCAGCGGACAGTTACGGGCCTTCAATATAACAACAAGCAAGGTCACAAGGTCCAGATGTTGACCTCATGTTCCAAGGGTGGCAGAACTTCAAATAGTAGACCATAGCTAAGGTGCATGTGTTTGTTGCTCCCAGAATTTAATGAAAATGCAATGAGATGGTATGAGAGGACAGGAGATATCATTAAATCATAGAAGCAGAGCCCCAGTGATAGGCCAGAAAAGGTGAAATAGCAGGAATCGAGCTGTCCAATATAAGAGATGGTCGTGTCTGCAAGGGAGTGGAGAGTAATTAATATGAATACAGTCACAGGGTTATCTCACACCAGGTGTAGCCTGACCTTATTTGAGTCAGTATAATAAGACCAATGAGGTCAATTCGTGCCTCACCAGATGAAATTAATTCGCCACTAAGACTTATGCCAGGTTAAATACCCCAGAAGTAGATGGAGTGCGTGGAGCCCTAGTGTTTGATAAACTCCGAAAGAGGGGCGCAATCTATGACTAAATTTTAGGAAAGGATGTTAGGACAGACGGTGACATATGTTAACTTAAGAACGGTTCGTCATACCCCAACTAGTGGCTAAGTAGAATATACAACTCAGACTCTCGAGGCCCACTATAAATGGAAGTGGAAGCCTTCTGGATGATAACTTCAGGCAGATAGGGCAAACCTGGGCATGTTAAAATGGGCAAAAGGAAAAGGTAAAGCTTATCAGGGAACGTCTGCTGACTGCTCAGAGCTGCTAGAAATCTTATGCTGATGTGCGGTGGAGAAACCTAGAGTTTAATGTGGGTGACTAGGTATTCCTGAAGGTTTCACTGATGAAGGGCATGACGAGATTTGGTAAGAAAGGCAAGCTCAACCCAAGGTTTATTGTGCGTTATCAAATTCGCCGAAGGATAGGCCAGGTGGCTTATAATTGGATTTACCTCCAGAATTAGAATCCGTTCACCCAGTTTTCCATGTATCAATGCTGAGGAAGTGCATAGGAGATCCCTCCCGGATTTTCCTAGTCAAAGACGTCCAAATCACTGAGGAGTTAGCTTATGAAGAAGCTCCAGTAGCCATACTAGATCGGCAGATCCGCAGACTAAGAACTAAAGATGTTGCTTTCGTTAAAGTATTATGGCAGAATGAGAACTGAGAGGAGATGACCTGGGAGGAAGAAGCTGATATGAAAACCAGATATCCTCAGTTATTTCAGACTTAGTCAGATTGTGCAGCTAGAGGTATATTGTTGTTGTTGTTTCATAAGTTGCATTATATACATGTATATGTGAGATAATTGACTTCAGTCTATTGTGAAGTGAACGCTATAGTATTATGTGAAGTACCTATATTGGACTTTCCTGTGTTTCAGTGTTTTTGGATAGTCAATATTATAGGGGAGACTCTGTAGAAACTTTTCCAGAATAAGTAATTGTAAGGTTAAGGTTCTTGCAAGTAGAAGTTAACATTCGAGGACGAATGTTTTTAAGGGGGGGAGGATGTTACACCCCATAAGTTTCTAACGTTCAGTCGGCCTATTCGTATGTTGGTTGAGAGTTTTAGAGTGCCATACATACGAGGAAAGGGCCGGGGGAAAGGCTGAACGAGTGCAAAGTCGGGATTTCACGGGAGGAGGCCGAACCAAGTTGCCCAGAGGGGCAAAGCGGCACAGAGCAGCCCCCTCCGCGTTACCCAAAGTGGCACGGAGCAGAATTGGTGCGACCAACAGAGTGCCACGTTGCTTTATCTGCTGCCTCAAGTATATAAAGGCCTCACACTTAGATGTTATGTTATTTCCCAAATAACCTCGGGCAGCAGAGGTAAGAACGAAGGGAAACTATTGAAAATCATCCGATTACGCCGCTAAATGCCATCCAAATCTAAATTAACTCCGGGTAGTGAAGTATAAGGCTGCAGAGAGCATCACTGTAGAGTTATTTTCGTAAAATACGCCTAGCAAATCGTTGTTCTGCCGAGCTTAAGTTGATGAAATTGTTCCAAACTAGTGTCAATATGATCACGTGCCTAAAGTAAGTATTTCTCCCTTCTAGATTCCTAAGAAATTACAAGTTTTTGATCGTCTTTAGATAAGTTGAAGTATAGTCAGTATATATATACACATAAGTTATTATTTTCTTCAAATTTAGTAACGAAGTTGGCCCTATTCTTCCATTATATGATTACAGTTGAGAAGGCCAGTTGAATACGAGCTGATACTCATCAGTTAGTCAGAAAATAGTGAACGAGGTATGTAAGGCTTAACTCTCGGAAAGTATCCTTGTCATACGGTGTTACAACTTATGTTCTCGAATAAAAATAACGATCTCAAATGCTGCAGATAGTTTCTTCCATTAGATTGTATTTCGATATGTTGTAATTAGCTGTTATTGATATACATATATCAGATATGTTGCGAGTAGCTGCTAATAGGGATTATAGTTACATAAATTCTGGTTAGCTGCTAAAAAACGTATACAGATCGTACTGCAGGACCCCTCGCTAAAAGGGAGCAGGTTCAATGTGATTCCCATTATGAATGCTATAGAAACTCTTTTAGTTCTCAGTTTATTGTGATGGTAGACTTATATGTTTGTTGCCAGGCCTAGACTTCAGAAGCTCGTAAGAAATATTGGCCTTAATCAGTTGGTTAAACAGTATGGGAGCAGCTAGGCGGTCTAACAACCAGTTGGCGCTTGTATTGGTAGGAAAGCATCCCTAGAGGTCATTGACGTTATCACACGTTCCAGAACCAGAAATAGAGACAAAATAGGTATATTCTAGGGTTAGCGACACCAGGGTTCTCTAGTGTGTTGAGTGATCGTCCGTCATCCTTTTAGCCTTATCAGTTATTGACAGTATTAGTCGACTTAACAGTTATCACGTAGGATGCCCAGCAAACCATCCCAGTCGTCCGAGTTAGATAAACTCATGGGTACCCCAAGGAGGGGTCCACATCAGTAGTTAGTGACCAAGCCAGCACCCTGGCCAGTTCTTGTAAGGTATTCAGTACAGAGTGCCAGGAGAGGGCCAATCTATATAGAATTGCCTATAAGATTGGGAATTTCCCGGAACAGTAATATAGATCCGAGTGGATTCAGATAAGGCCTAAGGAGTTAGTAGTACTCTGCTAGTACAGTGTTAACCACAAGTTAAGGAGATCGATAAGCTCCCTATGGAGGACCAGGGTGCCAATCGCGTAGAAGCAAGTTTGACCAAGCCCAGCCCTATAGTCATTTAATTAGAAGAATAAAGTAGTTAGCTATCCGAAACCCCACAGTTATTCATGAGTTATAGATGTCTGAGTAGGACATTCAGAGTATTGTTAGGCCACTTCAGACCTCGCTCTATTCATTCCAGACTATTAGAGATCATGATCACTATCAGGATTCTCCAATCAAATACGGGCGCATGGCGTGCCTGCAGACAGCCATACAGATTATCCCAGAAGCGAGTAGCATTAGCGTTAGGCCTAGAAGGCCAGATACGCTCTCTTTATACAGATAGATTGATGTGTCAGTATAGCACCTGGGTTGGGGTTGCCCTCAGTTAGAAGCCTTCCATGACCGCCTCAAGGTTAATAGCTATGTCGTCGCTCGCCAGGGGCGAGATTACGTCGCTCTAAGGAGTGGCATGCTGTCCGCATGGTTCGAAGATGGGGATCCAGATCCTCATATGCCGTGGTTGGCCTTATACACACCCCCACCGAGCATTTACACCTGGGGTGTAGATATCAGGAGTCCACTAGACTCAGACATAGCTACAGTTCAGGGGCCAAGCGGGACCAATTGTACACCCAGGGGATCGGTAGATTTGCTACAGTACCACTAGAGTTATAGACACCTGTGTAGGGGTATATAGATTTAGATGTGCTCACCAATACTTGTGGGGGCCTGAACGAGTTATTCTGTGCTGATTGTACCTCCCGACTTATGGGGGCCAGGTGGGGTTCTTTTATGAATTCTTATCTGCTAGCTGTAGTGTATAAATGTGTAAGTATGCAGTCTTGGCTTATGTACATGTAGTTTCAGTTATGATTCAGCAGGCATACAGGTTAATCTTTTGGCCCTTCTTTTTATATACTTCCAGTCTTATTCATCTTATCTATTGCTTTACATATTCGGTATATATTGTACTGACGCCCTTCCCGGGGCGCTGCATTACTTGCCTGCAGATTTAGACAGACAGGGTTCAGGATCTTCAGTAGAAGTTGCTCAGAGTTCACCATTGAGCTATTTCCCTTCATTCGGAGCTTCCAGGTTGCAAAAAGGTCTGTATTTCAGTTGTATAGCATTTTGGGGTAGGCCGGGGCCCTGTCCCGACCACTATTTGTACTCTTAGTGGCTTTCAGACTACACTTGTCAGCTGATTAGTTGTATGTTGGCTGTGTGGGCCCCTGTTTAGCTGTTGATTGGAGGCCTTGTCAGCCCGCAAACTCCCTATGATTGTTTGTCTCTGGTTAGTTGTTTACTTTCACAGGGGCTATAGGCCTTGTCGGCCGGGGGTTGTATTTACAGCCGCTATGTAGCCCGTTGTTTTCTTGATTCTAGAGTTACAGTCAACCCTACACCAGAGGTGCTTAGGCTCAGTCAGCTCAGCAGTTCAGATCCTAGTAGGGCACATGGTGCCAGTCATGCCTCCCAAGGTGGGGCGTGACAATAATGACATTATTTGGCAATGTGATTTTGAGACACTTTCCTGTATTGAAAAAAATTTGTGGATTGGTCCCCCTCACTTGATGCTTCCTCCTCCTTACTTGATGCATTTTGTCTTAACACTTATATGAGAATAAATATGAGCACAAACACAATAATATAGAGGATAGACAGATAAATAACATAGAACATCAAACTATGCACATATATTAAAACTTAAAACAAACCAAACAACCCCCTTTATCATAAAAAAGGCAAAAGATAACCAACAAAAGATAAGCCCACTTAGGGGTAGAGAAAAAAGCAGAGAGCAGAGAGAATCAGGAACGGCCAAGGAAATATTTAAGCATATTCATGATATGCTCAGAGAACGAGTGATAGGACTTCTCGAAATGAGTAGACAGAGAGTAGTAATAGTTTTGAACATCAATGGCCAATTCATTATCAAAACTTTCAGCTCGAGTAGCAGCGGGGTTGACTTGTTGCAGAACCTTATTGTAGGACTTCACCCATCATACTAAATATGAGTCAGCTGCTTCTTCAAATTTTCCACGTCAGAGACAAGAGTTTCCAAGGACCAACCACTAGACCAAGTAATTGTTTAATATCCTGGATATCAGTCAACAAGGAAGAGAAAGCAATGCTTTGAGTGCCCTCTGGAAATTTTTTGCTTAAGCCTCCAACAGGAGCAACCTTTGACTTTGGGCTTATAGCTTGCCTTCTTTATCTAATAATCATCATCGAAGAGGTAGCCCACACTTGCAAAGGCTCTGTACGCCCCAGAACTAGGGTAAGGCGCAACTGGCACTCGATTCATGGTTGATCGAGAAGTCGACTATATAATATCTATAAATGTAACACTAAGGCTGACCAAGCCACCTGTCACAACCAACTAGGATAAATACTGGGAATAATGCCTTAACAATTATAAATATGCAACCTGGAAAGCTGACAAGGCTATAATAAAACTAAACAAAGTAATGAAAAATCAATATGACTACATAACCCATACTACTATACAAACTAGTCCACGTCAGCCTCTACAGAGTAAACAAATTGAAATGCACGGGACAAGGCCCCGGCCTATCCATGCTGTACACAAAACTGAAAATAGTCCACACCAGGACATGGCTCCTGGAAGAGAGGATCACACCACTATTTTGTAGAAATCTGGCTCCTACTACATTCGATGATCGAAGCCTTGGCCTGTACCTATAGCACAATTGCGGGAAGGATCCCAATATGAAGGGACGTCAGTACGAATCAAATGTACTGATATGTAAGGCTGAAAATTGTAAACATGTAAGATAAAAATGATAACTAGGCCTGAAATAAGGAGTATTAACAACTTGAAATTCTAAAAATAGAAACTTGACAATAACTCATTATTGAAGTATAAATGCAACCATCTAATGCACAACGAAGACTATAACTGAAATGCCAGCAGACAGCTGACCATAAAATCTATACAATCCGTCCAGCCAGTGTACCACACTGGGGTAAAATAAAAATGCCTCCAGTCGATGTACTACACCGGGGTAAAAGTGAAAATGCCTCCAGCCGGCATACCATACCGGGTTAAACTCTGACCAACTAGTGTACCACACCGGGGTAAAATCAATAAGACCTCCAGCCGGTGTAACACATTGGGGTAAAATCAATAAAGCTTAGAAAAAATCATATATGGAGCCGATATGGCTTAATACTGGACCATCTCAATACATACAACATAGAAATGACGAATACTAAACATGTGGCCTGCATAAGCCTCCTTCGTAATGCATAACTGGAACTGAGTACATATAACATGCAAAGAAAAAAAATAGAACTTAAATGCATGTAGTAAAAACTTGTATGAATCATAAGGAACTACGGATAACCTAAGAGTTTCAACAAAATTTGTAGATCGTCTCCACGGGACATTAGAGCTCAGAAACCCGCTAGCTTGTCATTCAGCTTAAGGGAAAGGGATTATGAAATCTACCCTTAGCCTGACATATTTCATAACATAGACATAAGATAAGGGAAAACCATAACTAGGTAATCCTAATTCGGTAAGCTCGTTTACCCTCAATAGCTTGTGACGTCTTTACGTGGCTTAAAATCGTTTACACGTCCCCATCTCGGCTCTTTCACCAATTTCAGATAGCAACCAGACCTTTAAACACATTTAACATCACATATATATACACATGACATACAGTAAGGACCATCTAATAATGCCCACGCTGAGGGGTCTCCAACTCAATGTACAACTACGACAACAATCAACACAAATATCACACTTTAGGTATCTCCCTTCGGCTAGGCATAATCTTAACATTTATCCTCAATAAAACATGGGACTTTAAAGATTAAATGAAGCTTAACATACTGCCTCAAGACTTTTAAAAAGGTTGCTGTCTCATTCGATTCACATCACACAAATCGTGCTTGAAAGAATGATAGGCGGGGCGTCTTACATACCTTGTGACGACGAGCTTTCCTTAATCGCTTCTGTCCTCCAACAACCCATGTTTAGTATTCTTTAATTCCTTGAAGTTATACTCATGTAACAATCCTGGTTTGAGCCAATTTCCTAGACAAAATATCATCCCAACAGAAGCCATAACAACAATACAAAACAACATTTCATTACTTTGTTTTAACTTGTTTCCGCAGTCTTTAAGGGAAAAATAAAATGGTGAACTTACCTAGATTTTCTTGTGAATATTCCCCATAATAAAAGGAGTATATTACCAGCAAAACACATCTGTATCAACCTCTAAAAAGGAGCAAAAACTTCACCCAAAAACACACCAAAAAATGAGCCACAAAACCAACTTCAACTTCTAGCTTTAGCTAAGAAAATTCTTGCAAGTTTAATAGCTAGAAATGGTAACCCTTTTCTTGTCTTACACTCCTACTAAGATGGAATATCTAGGAAGATTAACATGATTTCAAACACAGCAGCTTCACAGCCCAAAGAATGGCAGAAACCTCAGCTAAACACACATGAAAAAAAAAACAACCTAGCCTAGCTTTGAATTTTCAAGCTTTTAGCTAAGATTTTTGGTAAGTTTAAAGGATAGAATCCTTACCTCCTCCCTTGAATCCAACCATTAACAAAAGGTAGTATATATTCATCTAAGTACTCCTCCAAAAACGAAGAAAAAAACATCATAAACATGCTTCAAAAAAGCAGCAGCAAGACTCACTGATGCCTCTCTTCAACTTTGCACTGATCTTCTTCACTTGGCTTCAATTTTTGGTTGATGATTTGCCTTGATTTATCTTAGTTTTTGGCTGTAAAATACAGATAGAAGTGTCCCCTAAGCAGGCAGATCGAATTTGGATAGGAATGATATGATTTGAGCAGCAAACAACTTAAATAAATAGGGGTAGGGCGGCGGAGGCGCTAGGGCGTCATGCCCGCGTCACCGCTCGCGATGGTTCGGTAAAATGTCCATAACTTTTTACTCCAAACTCTGATTTACAAGAGGTTTGATGTTGTGAAAACTAGACTCAAAAATATTTAATTTGATAGGTCGTGGGGCTCCTAATTCATTATATATTAGGAGATATGGTCGTTTAAAGTTGATCCTTACTTATAACTTTCACATACTCTTTGATTTTTTTTTATTGTATACATTTCCCTTGACACCTATGACCAATATACAACCCGTACTTTTCCTAACCTAGCATAAAACATCAAATAATTATCAATAAAAATTTCGGGGTGTTATAGGCTCGATCATTATATGTGGAAGAAATTTCCTTTACAGGAAACTTAGAGACGTCCATACACCCATAGCCTTTATAATCTGACTCACAAGCATCCCATAGGGTAGACTGACATTGCTACTAGGATCTTGACAGCTTTCAAACATGTAACCAAGGAACCATTCAGGCCAGTCTATCTTTAGCTTCTTCAAAAGACAGTACAAAAAAAAATATCTCTGTTCGATAAGGTGCTCAGAGAACCTTTGCGAGGGAGTAGGGTAGTGGAAATAATGTGAGTAATAATGCAATTTTCAAAGCAGATAGTGGTCGGACCAAAATTAGAGAGATGAGTACCATCTTCGGCGATAAAAAGCTTTGCATCATCAAGAGAAACTTCAAAATTATCAAGCCAAGAACTAGAGAAGAAAGGAATGCTTCCAGAGAAGTGAGTTTTAAAGACTTTTTTCAAAAAAAGGTTTTTCTTAAAACAATTCTGGTACCCAGAACAAGGGTTTCAGGGTCACCACAGTCTTTGGTCATTCTCAAATTTGTGAAGAACATTTTGGTGGGATCCTTAAAAGACTCATTAGCACACCGCAAAAAGAGATTGTCCAATCCTTTAATAGAGAAAAGATGGCTTACTGAATAGTGAGATTCTTCAAGCTGTTCAAGGCAGATAACTCTACCATGGGCAAAAGGACAATCCTTGAATGCGAGAAACTTTTCTTTTTCTGAAATACTCTAGAATTTATGCATTTATTCTAGATCAAAGTCGATTAAGACTCAAATTTCCCTTTTTGGGGTAAGAAAAGGAGGTTTTCTTGATGAGAGATGAAGAGGATTCGGGGAGGTCTTCCTAGAAAGAATATGAGATTTCAATGGGAGCTGAAGAGAGGGAAGAATATTTAAGTCTCTTTCTTGAGCAGCGAACACCCTTGGATGGGTTTTTCGCCATTGTAGAGGAAAAGGATTAGCAAGATATAGAGAAAAAGGTAAAAGGACCCAAATTAAATAGATGAGAAGTGACAGTTCAGAGAGATGTGAAAGGATGCACAGATGAAGGGACAACATGCAAATAGACTTTAAGTAATAATAAGCTAGAAAAATGAACCGACTTAATTAAATTAAGAGAATAATTTTACACAATATATTTTTTGGTTGAACAACCTTACCCAAGGGTCAGTATCCCTCGTGGTGGTCAGGGGATGAGCAACACCCCCAGGCCTTGACATAAAAAAAGAAAATAGTTACAAGGAGGGAGACATAAACCTTACCTCCAATCCTATGGTGGTTCATAAGTCAGTCATCCTACTAAGGTCAGCCAACTCATCCCCGATACTAAAAAGAAAACCTAGACCCTATGCACCTAAGAAGAGAGGACTCCTCTCAAATACAAAATTTCTAGGAAAGCAAAAATAAGGGAGACTCTCCCTTTACATAGAAGAGAAAGGAAAAGAAATCCTATGTCCTATAGGGCCTTTCTTCTCTAAGTCCAATGTGAATAAAGGCAAAGTAACACCAAAAAGTACATGAGTGCAACCGTGGACCAGTATGGTGTGAGCCCCAACACTGTGTACTACCCAGGCACTAAATACGATCAAGGTTGATCTTTGATTCTCTTTGTCTTCCTCCTTTTGAAGCTAGGAAAGCCCATCTTATCCACCGTGAGAAGTCCTCTAATGTGCACCAGTAGGTCCTAAAGGCAGGTGAAGTGAGAAACAACAATAGTAGTGTGACTATGTTTGGACAATGCATCAGCTATGGCATTGCCCTCTCTAAAGATGTGATGACATGAGAATGTGTGAAGCTATCTGATGGTGTCCTGAAGTCTAATAAAGGTGTGGCGGAGATGCCAAGGAGGATCAAAAGTGATCCTAATCCAACCAACTAAGAGCTGCTAATCAAACTCAAGAATAACGTCTGAGTGGCCATTATGGAGACACCAGGTGAGACCAATACAGGCTGCTTCCAACTCCGATTGATTGTTGGTCCTATCACCAAAGGGTGCAGTAAAAGCATGCATAAGGTCCCCAAAGGAATCCCTGAGAATACCACCTACCCTAATCCTTCCTGGGTTACAAAGAGCACTACCATCCATATTGAGTTTGACTAGTCCAGGTGCCAGCCTAAACCATTGGACTCTAGTGACTCTAATCTCGTGAGTACATGACTCCACTCTAGCACAAAGGCCACCCCAATCTGGAGGCCAGTAAATATAAGGAAAAGCCGACCTCAAGAGTTTGTAAACATCACTATAATACCGTACTTCACCCTCAGCAAGTTAGACTGCTTGGAACCATACTTAGCCACACACCTGTTCTTCCACAGGTTCCAACAAATAAATATAGGAAGGGATCTAAGTAGAGTATTGTGGGGCTTATGGCAAGGCTTCTGAGCCCACCAATGCATAAGAAGAGCCCTAAGAGGTCTGTCATGGTGTCTGAAACCCATAGCTATAGAGAAAGGAGTCCATACAGCAGTAGAGAAATTTTCGGAAACTATAACATGTTGAACATCTTCATAACCTCTATCATGGAACAAACACATTCTGTAGAAGCATTCGGGTCAAAAACTAGAGCTCTGGCTGCTGTAGGGAGATTATGTCTTACTGCCCTCCACTGATTAAAGGAACATTTAAAAGGCACATGCTTCTGTCAGGTTCTCCTATCAATAAGGGTGGTCTGTTTGGATCTCCTGATCAACCCCCAAGCTGAGGAAGAAGAGAAGGTACCAGTGGTAGTGGTCTTCTAATATGGCTGATCAGGTCTATCTGGGTGGAAATGAATCTGGGTGCTGAGAATTTGTGCAACCAAGTGTTGTGGGAGTTGCTGCTGTAGTCGATTTATCCTTCACTGGCCCTGGTGTAGAAACTCTAAAATTGTGGCCTTGCCCGGTCTGCCTGGCAAGATCCTGTGAGTAGAAAGAGGTCCAATACCAAGCCAGTTATCCCACCATAAACTAGAGTTGCCAGAGTAAACCTTCCACAGGATTGTTTCCTCTGCGACCTGCTTGTTAGTCATGAGCTTCTTCCAAGTTTGAGACTCACCTGAGTCCCATTTTTTAGAAACTGGGTGAGAACGCTAACAGTATTTGGCTAAGAGGAAGTCTGTCCAAAGAGAATCCTTAGTCCTGAAATTCCACCACTGTTTGAGTTCAAGGGATTTGCAAACTTCATGAATCTTTCTGAATCCAACCCCACCTTAATCACAAGGATAGAATAAGGTGTCCCAAGAGGCCCAATGATACCTCTTTCTATCATTTCTCATACCCCAAAAGAAATCAGTTGTCAATTTCTCAATCTCATCAAGAGCAGTTTTAAGAGGAGAAACGGAGTTGAGGAGGTGAATAGGAAGTGACTGGAGAACATATTTGATGAGGGTAGCTTTTTCCCCATAACTAAGAATTTTCAACTCCCACCCTGATATCCTCCCTATCAGTTTAGAAATAATAGCTGAGAAGTAGACAATCCTCTGTCTCCCAATATAGAGTGGACAACCGAGGTAGGTGATTGGGGATTCTTTTTGTGAGAATATGGAAACCACCTTAATAGTAGCCACAGTAGAGGGGTGAGCATTGTTAGGAACCATGAAGTGAATTTTGTTCCTATTAATAAGTTGTCCCGAGCAACCTTCATAATCAGTAAGTGTCTACGTAACCAACTCTAGTGATCTCCTCCGCCCCGAAGTAAAGATGATGACATCATCTGCAAAGCTAAGGTGGTTAACCTGAGGGCCTATTTTTTCCAAATAGAATCCATGAAAGAACTGATTATGATTCAAGTTGTTCATCATCCTAGAAAGAACCTCTGCGCCTAAAATAAATAGGGTAAGAGCAAGTGGGTCACCCTGTTTAAGCTCTCTAGTGGAGTGGAAGAAACCATGTCTAACGTCATTGTTGATAAAGAAGTACCAATTATCCGCCATAGTCCTCCAAATCATATCAATAATAACCTCACAGAAACCTATTCTTCGAAGGACAAGACAGGTGTATGCCCAGGAGACTCTGTTATATGCCTTCGCCATATCAAGCTTGATGACCATATTACCCCCAAAATTCTTCTTCTTAATACTCTAAACAACTTCCTGTGCTAACATGATATTCTCTGAGATGCTCCTTCCCTTAACAAAACTAGATTGATTAGCTGAGATTAGGCCAGGAAGGATAGGAGCCAACCGGAGACAAATAAGCTTTGAGATAATCTTGTTGGTAAAGTTGCTCAAACTGATCAGTCTAAATTCTGACAAGTGGTATGGAGACTCCACCTTTGGTATCATAACTAGGCAAGCATGTGAGAAATATTTGGGAAGAGAAGAACCACAGAAGAAAGACCGAACCACAGCAAGTAGGTCCCTCTTAATAATCTCCCAAAAAGCTTGGAAGAATTTCCCATTCATACCATCCGGCCCTGCTGCAGAATTAGGATTCATGGAAAAAACAACTTTCTTCAATTTCTGCAAGTTTGGCATAATAGTCAACTGATAATTCTATTCGTCTGTGACAAGTGAATCTGATGGACTCTGTATTCAAAGCATGTAATGAAGATCTATCTGCATCACTATTTTTCTGGATGAACTTCTCTTCAGAAACTCTAACTGCATCCTCATACTTCTTAACTCGAGCAAAGATATCCCCAAACTCATTTTTTGACCATTGGCTAAGTGTAGAGCTGAGTCTCTTCATCTTCTGGTGAAAAACCCACATAGGATGCCCATGAGCCTCTCTAGTCCAGCAGTGTCGCACCGTGTCCATGAAAGTCGAACACTCCACCCAACAATGAAGAAACTTGAAATATCTAACATGAGTTTCCTGTCTTTCTATCATCACAACAAGAAGCGGATAGTGGTCTGAACCCACAAAAGGAAAATGAGTAATGGTAGTGAGAGACATTTTACTGAGCCAATTATCATTCACCATGGCTCTGTCTAATTTCTTCCAAATCACATCATCCAGCCCTCTACCATTAGACCAAGTGAATCTAGAATCGTGGTATCCAAGATCAATCAAACCACACCACTCTATCATATGCAGAAATTCATAACTCTTCTGCATTCTGTAGGGAATACCCCCTAGTTTCTCTTCTGGAGTAGTAATAACATTGAAATCCCCAATGGTGCACCAAGGAGTAGTAACACTTAGCATAAATGAAAATCATAGTGAAGACCTCTGCACACTCAACATGTCTAAACTCACCAGTCACCTGCTGATCATCAGAATTGAGAAGAACACAATCCATATCATTATTCCAGAAAACCCAAATCTTCCCATTGTTGTTGCAGATGGATTTGTGCATAGCCAAGTAGTTAGTAAAGAGGTGAATATGGGCATTGTCAGAAAATGGTTCCAAAATGGTGATAATAGCTAGTTTGTGAATCTTCTTGAGAGCTTTTAATCTCTCCAAGGAACCATGAGTCCTGATGCCTCTCGCATTCCATATAAGAGAACTAATCATGGGGGTGGTGGGTTTTAACCCTCAATATGGTCCTGATTGCTGGGGGACCTGTCTTAGAGCCAGGTGAAAAGTGTGATACTCCTCATGGTGAGAGACCCTGTCGATTTGTGAATTCCTTCACCTGGGCATCTAACATCTGGGAATTGGTAGTACTAAATGCCTATAACAACTGTATAGCATGTGCATCATCTATAGTATTTCTGGGTTGCTCCTTAGAATCAGAGTCAATGTCATTGTTCGGAGTGTTATATGGGTATATAAAATAACACGCAAGTGCACGTGGTCGAACAAGTAGTAAGTGGCTTTAGTAAGCCAAGTATCGATCCCACAGAGACTTGGGTTAAGTGCAATTTGCTCAAGTATACTATATTTTACCTCTAAATATGCTGACAACAACGTAACCAAAAAGTTGATAGTTTGTTTGATAAATTTTATACTAAAACTAAGAACAATTATCTACTTTAAATCTGAACTATGGATAAGACCATGCTAAGGTTAACCAAACATGTAATGAAACGGATTATCATCATAAATTGGTTAATCTTTTCTTCCTGTTGCTAGCCAAGAACATTTGCCAAGAGATAAAACTCTCGCATTTAATCTCACTTAAGAATCATGAACCATCTATCTACATTTCTGTGATCAAATGCAATTCATGTTCTAGCCATACAATTCCGGTTCCTAAATTGACTAATACGACTTTCAGGTATATTTCTATCCTGAAAGCACATCAAAACTCAATTTTCCCAAACCAAGTAAAGAACAATATCCTATTAATTCACAACTTTCCAATTTCGTGCTCTCTCGAGTGAAATCGGACTTTTAAGATGTACATTAATGTAGGCCACACACCAATGCAGTAAGAACAAGAATTAATAGAACAACATGGAAGGAAAAGATGAAAAACCATATAATTAATAATCAAATTTCATCACAAGTGTTCATAACCTTAGCAAGGAGAGGAATTAGACACTCATTTATGGATTAATCATCATAAAATGAGTGTTAATCATACAAGCAATTGAGTTAAAGAAGAAAGAAAGAGAGAAAAAACCCTGAACTTTTCGTCCCTCAACTGCCTGTAACCCACGTCCTTGCTCCACCAAGTCTGAATTATGAAAAATGAACTTAAGTGTTCTATTTATACTGCTGGGAATTTTTCCCGGAATAATGAGCAACGTGTCATGGAGTGCATCGCGGAGAACTGCCTCCGTGACACGCCATGAACGCGGACCCTCACTGGAACTGGGGGTCCGGGAATTCAAGCTCAACGTGGCACGGCGTGCATCGTGGAGCACTGGCTCCGTGCCACGGAGCAAACGCGGACCTTCACTGGAAATTTGGTGAATTTTCACCCTCCAGACAGAATGGCTCCGCGATGGCAGCGTGACACGGCTCCATCGCGGAGCCCCTTTAATTCATGTTGTCCAATGCCTTTTCCCTTGCTCGCATCCAAGTCCAACTCCGATATCATCCAACATGCATTTTAGCTTCCCGAAATCACATTTTAACTGCAACACAATGCTAATCATGTTGGTTAGTATAAATTCACATTTTATTACCAGTTACATGAAAATGTATACACATTGATAGATAAACAAGGCAAAAATGGTACTTTTGAGTATCACTTGGGCATATAAATCTGCCCAAGATCACTTACCCCACACTTAAATCCTTGTTCGTCCTCGAACAACAAACATACAATTCATGCAATTTACATCCCAACCTCGCTACTATGGTACGACAATTTAAGCTACGGTCATACCGATTACTCAATTAGCAAATCATCAAGAAACCATGCATGGTCTTATCAATGCAATGACCTTCAATACATTAAGACTTCCTAGACTTTAAGAATTGACTCTCAATATCGGCAAACTCATGCAAATCAGCTAATCAAGATATCCGACACGAAAATCAATCTTTCATCAAGCATGTGCCCTCACAACACAAGAGAATCTTCCCCTTTTTGCTCATGTGAGTCATAAACATTCAAACAGGGGCATGTACACACAATTTCACTCTCTCTCCCAAAAGAATTCACATGCATCATATCGTGACCCATAAGCTTGCCCTTAGTGTACTACTCCACTAATATAAAGAAATGCAATGCAAGATCCCGTAGGACTTTAATGGGTTGTAATGGAAGCTATGGAACTAGTAAATATTGGATTAGCCAATAATAGCCACTATCATCCTTAAGCGCCTTTTCAACACATCCCATCACTCATGGACATTGTTTCTCTCTTTTTTTTTTCATCATCCCATTCTTGATGGTTTACTTTAGTATGGCCCATTTCATTAAGCACACTTGACACAACAACAAAGGTTATTCATGCACCTTCATTATCGTTTATTTATAGCAAGTGCACCTTCAACCTTTTCTTTTCTTCCCTCACTCTGCTTTTCTTTTTCTTTTCACCTTTCTCACTCTTTGACACTTTGGGAAAATGATTTTCTCTTCTTAAGCGCTTTAGAGTTTTGTATAGACTTTACGGCTAATGAAAAGAAGGAATTAAGCTCGGTTTACACTTTTTGGACAAAAGAAAGAAAACAATCGGCTAAAGGCTCAAAGGGCTGACTAGGGTATACAATCACAGAAAGGGGGACATGACAAGAAAAAAGTAGAAACTCTCGGTTAAAACAAAGAAATGCCTACATCCTTTCCTACAATACACCTCCTTCATTTCGTTTTGTACACACACCAGGCAAGTTCTAGACACTTCACAATAGCATGGAATATCAACACCTCACTTCACACTTTATGCACATGCTCGATTCAAGATGTATTCACAGACTCTTCAATCAGCTAATTACAGGAATTCAAACATTAAGCCTCAATCACACTGAATCGAACTCTACAGCCTAGGTATCTCAACATATTTACAAAATTGCATGCTTTCATACGAATCACCTTTGCATTTTGAATATCATGTACAACACGCAACCAAAATTTCGCAACCATATAGTAACTACAGGTTCCGGGATGAAATCCACCAAAGAGAAAAAAAATGAAAATTACTCAAAAAAAGACTACTCCTAACGACTACATTTCCCTTAAGACGGTCGTCATCCATCCATCATAGGGAACAGTCACTAGCTATGACTTCGGTTCAATGGGACCATTCTCGGTAAAAGAACCAAAAACAAACACCGAGAAACCCAAAATTTAAAAGTTAAAAAATTTGCAAAATATCGATCATTTCGATAGAAAAAGAGAAAAATTTTATGTACACAATATTTTAAAGAAATTTTTAAAAATATCGATCATTTCAATAAACCAAAATATTTACAGAATCAGCTGGCAACATTCAACTACACACATCAATTTCACATCAATTTACCAATACAGAACAATTCTTAAACACTTCACAAATCACAGGGACAAACAGCATACACAATAACAGAGGAAAACATACAAACAAAACAGCCCAGCCCAGCACCTAACTACTCCCACCCCACACTTAGTCCGAACACTGTATCCAGTGTTCACAAAAATTAAATAGCACAAAATCGGGTGGTGGAACTCCCTAATCAATCAAAGTATTCCACTTCTTCGTCGGGTGCTGCTGCCTCATCTCCCATGTCCGAGTCGCCTCCGTCGTCATCATCAGACTCCACATCGGAGTCCTCCCAACACGTCTCCTCGTCTGTGGGGATGTCATCATCCATGGGCTCTACAAATATTGGCCCTACTCGGCATAGAGCCCTGGCGTTTTCGCCAAATGGGTAATCTAGCTCGAGCTGCCATAGCTCCTCCTCCGTCGCTGGCCTCCCACCTATCCTTAGCTGGAGCATCTGCATCCCATACATCCGCACCATATACTGGTCATCACGAGCGTGTCGCTCGCGAAGTGTCAGCACTGGCCCGTGGGTGGTGTCGGGAGCCTTAGTTTTGGTAACATCCAAGGCCCGCCGCTCCAACTGTGGGATATAATCGAGGGCCTCCTCCTCAACATCGAGGCCCCTGAGAAAGGTAGTGAGTAGTCCACCGAAACCATACCTGTGCCCCTGGTGCAACCGGGCTCTCTTCATGGCGGATATAATAACCGCCCCGACATTGATCTCCAGCCCTTTCATCAGGGCGTACACCAGGCAAACACGATCCCGAGTTACATCAGTCATATGTACCCCCGGGATGAGGCATGAGCAGATGATCTTCAGCCAGATTCGGGCTTCCCTGTTCATCTGTGAATAGGGCAGAGTCTGGTGGTAGCCCCTTTCTTTGTGCCTAGTCCATCTAGCTGTAGATCGGGCCCCACACAATGTGCGTCTGATGTCAGCATACAGTGGGGTAATGTTCAGCTGTCGGAGGACGTGGGCGTCTGTGTCCCGCGCTCCTATGATGGCATTGAGTTGGTGGGGCTCCAGAGTGACTATCTGCCCTCTGATTTTGATGGTGTGGCTTCTGATTGACGTGTTCCAATTGGCATAGAACTCCCGAACCAGGTGCAGGTTGCATTCCTTGGGCTCCTCAAATATGAAATTGAGCCCATCTGCCTCGATCCGGTGAACCATTCTGGGGAACTCCTGTGCCAATGGTTCCCGTGCTATATGCTCCACGGGGAAATATTTGTTCTCTTTGTGCTTTGCGTACCACTTTTCCCCTCGTCCGTCACCCATCTTGTTCCATATTGGCGGCGCTGGCCACGTGGAACTGCTGGTGCTGCTGGGACTGTTGTGCCCAGTCTGAGTGTCTTCCTTCCGGTGCCTGAAGTTGATGCACCTTTCCCTTTCTCTTGCCGGCTTGCCATTTTACCTGTCAACCCAAGTAAACAAGCTCAATGTTACGCTAAATAAATATTAACTTCGGCTAAGGTCAGGTTACGCTAAGTTACCCCACACTTAGTCCTTAGCTACAGTTACAACACTACGGCAAGAATATCTTATTTACACAAAACAACCAACTATACAATCATGCTTAGTGCGTTCAAAAGAAAATTCGACGGTATAACTTCTGCGTACTACTCAGACTTTGTACAGCTACTCACAATCACTACCATCGCTAACATTTTAACTATTGCACTTCGCAAAGAAAAACAAAGAAACAAAAATAACCACAAAAATTTATATACATGAACCTATCCAACTAACCAAATTCGAAAAAATTTCAACATTTTCCACCAAACCCGAGAATTCGTCGTCTATTAACATCCCAACAACTTGTACAACGACTCATCTCATTCAACACGTACACCCCGGCATAGAATTCACAATTTCAACACATTTCTAACTTCACATTCAACAACAAGCCCTAGAATTGAGATTATCAATCAAATTCGAATAATTTATGCAATCGACAAGTTCAAACGATCATAATGACATTCCGAACATTTATCAATCAACAAATAACTCGAATTCATGCTTAATTACTACATAGGGTGATTTAGCTCACCTCCCATGCTTAAAATCAAAGAAAATCGACAAAAACTTGAGAGGGAATCGGAAAACATACCTTGAAGTTGAAGAATCGAAGAAAAGTTGGTAATTTGTTGCCTTAAGCCGTGGCACGTTGATGGGGGAGGGGTTTTGGGATGTTTGGTCGCGGAAGAATTAGAAAATGAGGGGAAAAGGGGAGGTTTCGGGGTTAAAAGGGTAGAAAAACACGCGGGTCACCCGGCAACCCGGTGTGACCCATCGCGATATACACGGCAAGGTGTCACGGAGTGCATCGCGGTGCACTGCCTCCGTGACACGGAGCCATCGCGATAGCATTCTGGAAATTTTTAAAATTTCCGGGTTATACCTCAACGTGTCACGGAGCTATCGCCCAGCTCACTGTTTTCTTCTTTTTATTAATTTTTCTTACCTCGACTTTTCCTTCACGATTCCGTGCACATTTTCCTCCGTTTGACCTGAAAATCATCTCACTAAACAAAATTGGTTAGAATTATAGGTTTCACCTAACTAAAATTAAAAACAATAACTAAAACGAAAAATTTTGTAGTAAATTAAGAAAAAGAAAAAAAAATCTATTTACACTTTACAAAAAGAAAGAAAAAAAAATTTTTTCACGGGTTGCCTCCCGTGCAACGCCTGGTTTACCGTCGCGGCTCAACGTCATTTAAGCTCAATTGTCCGCTAGGGTGATGGACGATTTCTCTCGATCACCGTCCTCCCCCCAGTAGTGCTTACACCTATCCGGTGGTCTTCCCATTAACTCTCAGGAATCCTTCATCTGCTTGTCATTACCATGATCAATCACATTGATCACCGAGAGTTCTTCATGCACCATCGGGAGCTTGGGTGCTTTGTACACATCGAACACCTCTACCTTGTCATGTGCTCGCATTGTGAGTTGCCCCGTAGCTACGTCGTTAATGCTTTCCCGGTTGCCAAGAAGGGACGTCCCAAAATAAATGGGACTTCCGCGTCTGGTTCAAAATCCAGAACGACAAAATATACCGGGAAAATTAGGGAGCCAACTTGCACCAGAACGTCCTCAACAATGCCATCCGGCCTAGCTAAGGATCGATCCGCCAACTGCAAGATTACCGTTGTGGGTCTAGGACTCCCTAGACCCAACTTTCTGAATACCGATGAAGGCATCAAATTTATGCTCGCCCCCAAGTCACACAATCCACGAGCTCGGATGCTCTACCCAATAGTAAGCTGGATAGTAAAACTTCCAGGGTCTTTTAGCTTTGTGGGCAGTCTATTTTGGATCCGGGAAGTGCACTCCTCCATTAAAGCCACCGTAGCATACTCAGTCAACCGACTTTTGTTGGCCACGATGTCCTTTATGTACTTGGCATATTTAGGCACTCCCTGCAAGACATCAACAAGAGGTAAATTAACATGTACCTATTTAAGCACCTCCATGAATTTCTTGAAACACGCCTCCTCCTTGTGTTTCTTGAGTCGTTGAGGGAACGGGGGTGGAGGTCTTTCTGATTCAGCTTCTTTGGTCTTCCCCCTTTCCGAACTTTGCTCCCCCTCAACTTCCGCTGCTCCCGAGTGTTGAGGTGGTCTTTCTGGTTCCACCTCCTTCAGCTGCAAACCACTCCTTGTGGTCACTGCATTTACCTGCTTGAGATTCGGATCCATGTCGCTTAGCAGTCCTCCTCTAGGCCTTGTATTTTGAGCACTAGCAAATTTCCCAAATTGATACTCAAGAGCCTTGGTAGCTAACTGATTGTTTTTCACTTCGGCTGCCAATTTCACATAGTCAGCCTGTAATCGAGCTTGGTTAGCTATCATGATCTTGAACATTTCCTCAACGTTGGTTGATGGTGGTGGAGGAGGTGCATTGTTGTTTCTGAATTGAGCTTGGTAGTTCTGTTGCCCTCCTTGATTCCTTTGCACACCCTGACCCGAACTTTGGCCTTGATGGTTGTTGCTACCCCATGAGAAATTAGGATGATTCCTCCAATTTGAATTGTAGCTACTACCATACTGCTGGTGGTTCCTTTGTGCATTACCCACAAAGTTTACCGAGTCAGGATTGGCTCCACAGCACTCAGCTGAGTGCTCGCCGCTTCCACACACTTCACACCACAATTGCTGAACTACATTAACTGGAGCTTGAGGCTGGTTCAAAGTCATGTTGCTGAAGTGGTTGTTCAATTGATTTTGCAAGGCAGCTATCTATGCAGTGATAGTTGTAAACCCATCCACTTCAAGCACTCCTGCTGCTTTCCTTATCCCACCTCGTGATGAATCAGCATTCCATTCTGGATTGCCCTGTGAAATCCGTTTCAACAAGGTATACAGCTCCTCATAAGTCTTTTCCAGCGCTTGCCCTCCAGCTGCTGAATCTAGCAATATTTTGGTGTGGGGTTCCAAACCCTCAATAAATGTGTGCACCAACACCTCATTGGACTGATGATGATGAGGACAGTCCCGCAACATGGATTTAAATCTCTCCCAGGCTTGATATAAATTTTCTCCCTCCCTCTGTTTGAAACATAGAATTTGACTTCTAAATCTTGTTGTTTTACCAGAGGGAAAAAACCTTATCAAGAACTTCCGTGCAAGATCATCCCACATTGAAATAGAATTTGGTGGCTCAGCTTTCAACCACCTCTTGGCTTCTCCTAGTAATGAGAACGGAAATAATGTAAGCCGAACATAGTCTGGTGACACTCCAGCGGGTATGTAAGTGTCACTTATCTCCAAAAAATTTTGGAGATGCTGTTGTGGGTCTTCATGAGGGAGACCAGTAAATTGCCCGCTTGTGTGCAACAACTGCACCATATTTTCTTTCAGTTCAAATCTCCCTCTAGGATCTGGTTTGCGGATACTTGATGTAACATTATTGGCATGTGGGATTGCCACCTCGCGAACCGGCCGTGCTGCTGCTTCTTCGGGCACTAACACTGCCCTTACAACCGGTGGATTCTGTTGTTGCTCCATGATCGTCTGTCTGAGCAACTGCAGCTTTCTTTGTAGAGCTTCTCTCCGCTTACTGTGAAATATTCTTTCAGGCTCTATATAAGATTCCACCAGCTCTTTGTCTCTTGCCAGTGTTCACAGCAATTAAGTCTGCAAAATACAGGCTAAGAACAAGTTGTCAATACTTAAGAAAAAAATAAAAATACAGTAAATTAACACTTAAAACAAATTCACCAATTGCCAAGTCCCCGGCAACGGCGCCAAAAACTTGTTCGGTGTGTTATATGGGTCTATAAAACAACACGCAAGTGCACATGGTCGAACAAGTAGTAAGTGGCTTTAGTAAGCCAAGTATCGATCCCACAGAGACTTGGGTTAAGTGCAATTTGCTCAAGTATACTATATTTTACCTCTAAATATGTTGACAACAACGTAACCAAAAAGTTGATAGTTTGTTTGATAAATTTTATACTAAAACTAAGAACAATTATCTACTTTAAATCTGAACTATGGATAAGAGCATGCTAAGGTTAACCGAACATGTAATGAAACTGATTATCATCATAAATTGGTTAATCTTTTGTTCCTGTTGCTAGCCAATAACATTTTCCAAGAGATTAAAACTCTCGTATTTAATCTCACTTAAGAATCATGAACCATCCGTCTACATTTCTGTGATCAAATGCAATCAAGTTCTAGCCATACAATTCCGGTTCCTAAATTGACTAATACGACTTTCAGGTATATTTCTATCCTGAAAGCACATCAAAACTCAATTTTCCCAAACCAAGTAAAGAACAATATCCTATTAATTCACAACTTTCCAATTTCGTGCTCTCTCGAGTGAAATTGGACTTTTTAGATGTACATTAATGTAGGCCACACACCAATGCAGTAAGAACAAGAATTAATAGAACAACATGGAAGGAAAAGATGAAAAACCATATAATCAATAATCAAATTTCATCACAAGTGTTCATAACCTCAGCAAGGAGAGGAATTAGCCACTCATTTGTGGATTAATCATCATAAAACGAGTGTAAATCATACAAGCAATTGAGTTAAAGAAGAAAGAAAGAGAGAAAAAACCCTGAACTTTTCGTCCCTCAACTGCCTGTAACCCACGTCCTTGCTCCACCAAGTCTGAATTATGAAAAATGAACTTAAGTGTTCTATTTATACTTCTGGGAATTTTTCCCGGAATAATGAGCAACGTGTCACGGAGTGCATCGCGGAGCACTGCCTCCGTGACACGCCATGAACGCGGACCCTCACTGGAACTGGGGGTCCGGGAATTCAAGCTCAACGTGGCACGGCGTGCATCGCGGAGCACTGGCTCCGTGCCACGGAGCAAACACGAACCTTCACTGGAAATTTGGTGAATTTTCACCCTCTAGGCAGAATGGCTCCGCGATGGCAGCGTGACACGGCTCCATCGCGGAGCCTCTTTAATTCATGTTGTCCAATGCCTTTTCCCTTTCTCGCATCCAAGTCCAACTCCGATATCATCCAACATGCATTTTAGCTTCCCGAAATCACATTTTAACTGCAACACAATGCTAATCATGTTGGTTAGTATAAATTCATATTTTATTACCAGTTACATGAAAATGTATACACATTGATAGATAAACAAGGTGAAAATGGTACTTTTGAGTATCACTTGGGCATATAAATCTGCCCAAGATCAGTCATCCTCTGAAAAAACATGTGTATACTCGTCTGCATCAAAATTTCTACTACCCAAAGTATCGAGATTACATACTGCAAACACCAGATCTAGAGGATTGATATGTCATTATTTTATAGTACTTCTGATGCTTAAAACCAAGAAACTATGCACATTCTAGGTATGTTTATATAGATATGATGCGTTTGTGTTGAATGTTGCAGGAAAACAGGCTCAGAATGGGAAATAGGCAAAGTAAGGAAGAAAAGGACTGAAATGCAGGCTGCTAGGCACGTCACGAGTCGTTGTCTCACAGCACGACTCATGCCCGAAGTCATGGGGAGAAGATCAAGTTTAATGCTGAAGAAACAATGCACTCAACAGATTGAAGGCACGACTCGTTACGTCTAGTAACGAGTTGTTAAAACAGTCATGAAGATTGGGAAGATGAATTCTGAAAAATATCCAGTGAAGGTAACAGAAGACGTAACGAGTCGTCGGATGATAGGACGACTCATCAAGAGAACATTAGTAGGAATCATTAGGTGCATTGAAATTTTGGAGAGCCAACACCACGAGAGGCCTAATGACTCGTGCCTTGACACGACGAGTCATTAGGTGACCCATTACCACGACTGGACCTACTATTGAGGATATATGATTTTCACTAATCACAACTCGTTGGGAGACCCAATGACTCGTTACTTAACTTGTTACCCATGCGTACCTAAAATTCAAGTTTAGTTAGGATGAGATTTGTTTGGGACTATAAATACAATTTTTAGGTTTATTTTTCATAGGCAGTTTAGTTTTTACTAGTTTCACGTGGATTCTAGTGTTGTGAACAATCATTCTTGGTTCAAGAAACAAAGTTTATAATTCTATTCTTGAGTTTGGGAATTAATCAACATCGGAGTTTTATTTATCAGTTTTGGAGTTATACTCAATTTACGTGGTTTTCTTCTACAAATTTTTGTAAGTCACAATTATGATTTATTTTATATTTTGTGATTGTGATATTTCAAGCATGAGTAGCTAAACTCATTACTAGGTTTGTGGGAACCATGATGAATTAACACACATAGATAAAATACTTAGAGATTATTGAACGGGATTTAATGTATGTTTTATTTTTCCCTTCGTTTTAATTATTTCTTAACGGTTGCAAAAGTTGAAACTTGCCTTATTCTTACTTACTGGATCAAGGAGGTAGTAAATGGGAAAAGGGATTAATAACGGAGATTTGAGGCTATCAACCCTCATCTAATAGCTTGAACTTGTCCGGAAATAGCTAATCTGATATTAAGGGTAAGGGTTAATTAAGCATACACCTATATACGGACCAAGTTGCGTGGTGATAATCATCTAGATAGGGGACCAACCATTTAGGTGAACTTAACTTACCAATATTGCATGTTAAACACCGAAATAGATCATTAATATAAAAGCCTTATGGTTATGAAGTCATGGGAAACACAATCCTAGTCAATTTGTTGATTGATTACAAACCGAACTTGATTTAAACATCTAGTAGTCTTTACTCTTGTTTATTATTTTATTTCTTTCCCCCTAGGAGATAAGCAATTCGATAGTAATAGCTAATCACATTAACTTATGTTCTTTCCATATTCCTTGTGGAATCGACCTCAACCTTTGTTGGGTTCTATATTTGACATCGATAGTTTTATATCTCAATTGCGAGGTATAATTTGGACGACATCAAATTTTGGCGTCGTTGCCAAGGAATACGGCTAAGGCTTTTGTTAATTGTGTTTGCTTTACTGTTGGTTCTTATTTCCTTTTTATTTTTCTTTTGTTGTTTTTATTCTTAACAGGGTTTAGGTTCGTGCATGCCCAGTACTAGGAGCCAAGGAAAATCCCTGGTTCAAATCGATCACAAACTTGAGTAAACACTGAGAAATCTGAGAAGAATGGCCAACATACAAGAGCAAGAGACAGTGGACCAAGCTACTGCTATAATATTTGCTGAGGAACAAGCTCGGGAAAGAGATAGAGAGTTAGCAAGGGTTGCTGAAGAGAAACGCCTAGCTGCTGAAGCAGAGAGAGCTAGAAGTAACAGAGGTCCAGAACAGCAGAGACACCGGTATTTCAATGAGGATGATGATGCTGATATTGACGAAGCCGGTGCCACTGGAGCTATTGTCCTTCCCCCTTTGCCTGCTGGGGCAGAGTTTGATATTACCAGTTCTATGATCCAACTGCTCAACATGAAGGGGATATTTGCGGGTCATTCAACTGATGATACACTGTCACGACCCGAGTGTAGACCCGGATTGTAGACATAGGACAAGGAACCCCGAGAGACCCCAAGTCAACCCAGGGCATAAGCATTCACTAACTCATTCTATAAACATGAAGAAATATAATTATAAACTCAGCAAAAATCTAACTTAACATAACAACAGAATGACATCTGAAGCTGAATACATGTCTAAGTCTGACAAGCCTCTAATCTGGACGAGCTGATGGGACAATACCCTCAACTAGCTCAACAATACTGAAACTGAAAATAAAACCAAGATAACTGAAAGTCTAGTCCTCAAAAGATGAGGACTCACCAATTAAGCAGGTACTGACTCTGATAAGAGACTACGAATGGGGCTAAACTTGAGAACCCGATCCTGCATCAAGAAACAATGCAGCATAGAAAGTATGCGGTCAGTACGTGGAATGTACCGAGTATGCAAGGTAAGTGAAATCACTCAAGCAAAGTAAATCATTTAAGACGTTTCATAATTTGTCATAAGCTTTCAACATGAGAGGAAAGGCATACATGCATTTTTTCTGAATTCATAATCTTATCATAACATGACCATGCATAGATTTATAACATCATGACTAACTCGAATGACTCAAAGCTGAAACACAATATTTATATCAAAAGCTAAACAATGAGTCAAACCTTATCTTTAGAATATGCATGCATAAGTAATCAGCATGAGTAATGAATATGCAAATCCGAATGATATAGACAGTGGGAGACTCGTCACTTAACCGACATACCACGATAGAGCTTGCGTGGTCCCAACTATCACACTCAAGTGGGTAGAGACGTCCATAACCTTGCCAGGGCGATGGATGATACCATGATATCGATATCAAGCTAAAGGGCCAATCGAGTCGGGGTAGCTGACAAGGGAGGTCCCGATAATATAATAGAATCAACCTACGTTGGCGCGTAGTTCTGGGGAATAGGGTAATCGACCCTTAACCCGTTCGGTGCTAGACTCTTCTCCTAAAAACATGCAATGCTATACATCGTATATAATGTAGCTCAACATCGTCTATTGACAAAGCTCAACATGAAATCATGCAAGGCTCAACATCATATGAAACGAAGCTCAACATTGTCTATTTACAAAGCTCATTAATGAAATTATGCATAGACTCGAAATCATATGAAAATGAAGCTCAACATTGTCCTTCGACAAAGCTCAATAATGCCATAAATCTCAATTATAAATTCATGCATATGAGAAGCTTTATTTAGAAATATACCACAAGCACAATCATAGGTGGGCGCATCTACCCCAAATCATGTGGTAAGCTACATGTAGAAATATTTACTCAACATACCACAAGCTAGAATTTATATTACAAATATTGGGAAATTTCACTTTAAACAATGTGGTAAGCTTATGTTGGGAAAATCATTGCTTTAATCAACATGTGGGCATCATCCAAAACTCTATCATTCTAGAATCCAATCGATTCATTTAGAAAACCACATCAAAATCATGGGTAGTTTTAGAAACATGCTTTTCATCATTAACTTCATTATCATCACACATTTACCAAATCACCTCTTTTATGAACTCTTCACCTAAGGGCGTTTTAGATTCAAATTTTAGAAAATAATGTTTATAAGGGAAAACAACTTAGAATCCGTCCAAGCTTCATAAATCACCAATATAAATATAATCTAATCATACCCATGTGTAGAGAGTGAAGAATCATGCAATTGGGCAAAACCCCATACTTGATCATAGATAACTTGTCACATTTGATAGGGATTGGGCATGGGTGTGGAATAAAACACCCATTCATAGCCTTACATACCTGGGAATGGTGAATTCTAACACTCTCTAATAGCCCAAGCTGAGATTCCAATGGAAACCTTGATATTTTTTCCTTGAATCTCCTCTTCAATCCTTCAAACTTTCATGCATGAGAATAATGGCTTAGGATAGGTTTTACCCTACTTAAACCCCACTAAAACGTGCCTTAAACAATGTAGTATAGGTCTTAGGAACTTAGGAAATTCCGAGAAAGCTCTTGCTATTTCGCAGAAAATAACTGTCAGGTGATCCTAACGGGTGACCTGACGATCTGTCAGGACAGGCAACGGCTCGTCGATTTGCCCGTCAAGTGCACTGGCTAACTGATCTGAGAGGGCTCACAACGGGGGACATAATGACTTGTTCCTCAGGACCACGACTCGTGGTCACCTTCCGTCATGAACATTGCCTTACCATTCATGAAAAACCTTTTTGCTTAATCACGACTCACCTTACAAGTCATTGGGATAGGCCACGACTCGTGGGGTCCCATCCGTTAGGTACACTGGTCAGTCCTCCTATTAAATCCTCAACCTCACCCCACGATAGAACTGACAACCCGTGGTATCTGACCACGAATCGTTCCCACGCCCGTGGGGACCTCAACTCCTCAGTCCAGTCCAGCCTTCCCATGAGCCACCTGACGACTCGTCCTGTACTGCTGCAACATTTTCCAGATTTTTCCCCGTTTCAACTCCCAGGTCCAATCTTTGAGCTTCTGGGGTATAACATGCACATACTCACTTGACCAATTTCGTGGGTATCTGTAAAGCTTATAAAAAACTGAGAGTGAGTCAGGATGCAATTCGATTGAGGTTATTTCCCTTTTCATCAGGGAGTGAGGCAACGCTAGTTGGCAGAACTGCCCAATGATTTTATCACCACATGGAGGGAGTTGAAGAGAGCTTTTCTCGAAAGATTTTTCCCACTTTCCGTATCCTTGTTGTTGAAAGATGAGATATATAACTTAAGGCAGTTAAATTTCGGAGGCACTTCACAAGATGTGGTTGAGATTCAACAAGAAGCTTAAAAGGGTGCCCAACCATAGGATCCCTAAAGATACATTGCTGGAAATTTTTTACAGATCTTTAAATGCTAACACCAAGGCGGTGGTTGATACTGTGTCTGGTGGATCATTCATGAGTCACATTTATGTCGAGGCTGCTGATCCATTTGACAGAATCACCAAAACCAACCGCACATGGCACACAAAAGAGCGAAGATTTCCGCTGGTTCTTATGCGGTAGGTATGTCTACAGAACAGAGAAAAAAGGATGAAGAACATGATCAAGGCATTACTAAGATAAAGACCACAATTGGGATTCTTTCTAAGCATTTGATGGGAGCCGGAGTTGAAAAAGTGAATGTTGTGGGTTCTTAGGGCAAAGCCCCGAGAAATGATGGAGGCGAATCTAAATCTGAGGAGGAAGCTAATTATCTGAATGGTCAAGAGGCGGGTTTTTGGATCAACACCCAAGGGTCTAACCAAGACTCTTGGAGTCAAGGTCAGGGGAACCAAGGTCAGAACTATTACAGGGATAACAATTACAACCGAGGCCAGTACAAAGACAATGGAGAGTGGAAGAAGCATGAGGAGTACAAGAATGATAAAAGCGATCTAAAAGTCCCTCCAAGGAACCGTGAGCCAGATTCTAGTAGCTTAAGGGTTGAAGACATGTTTTCTAAGGTACCTAATTAGATGGAGGCAACAGATGGCCATTTCAAGGAGCCTCGCGCTGATATTTCTGGTATGAATCAAAATGTGGAATCACATGCTATGGCCATTAAGCAAATTGAGCAGCAGCTGAGTCAGATGTCTGTTATGATGAATCAGAGGAAGAACGGCACACTTCCCAACAACATAGTGCAAAATCCATAAAATAACAGTCACTGCATGGCGGTCACTACTAGGAGTGGGAAGGCGACAGTTGATCCTCTGAGGACGGTTGTGACTGACATAACAAAAGAGCCCGTATTGATTGATGATGATAGGATAGCAGAGTCCGAGGATCCAATTTTGGTTGATGATTCAATGGTGAAGACTGCTCCTAGTAATGAAAAGGAGAATGGATCTGGCAATGAGAAGGAGAAGGAGGCACCGCAAAATTTCACACCTATTCCTAAACCTCCTCCCTTTTTCCACAGTGGTTGAAGAAAAAGGTCGAAGATGGGAAGTATCACAAATTCATCTCCATATTGAAACAATTATCTGTGAAAATCCCATTAGTCAAGGCACTTGAGCAGATGCCCGGCTATGCTAAATTCATGAAGGACCTTGTCACTAGAAATAGGACTGTGAGCTTCGAACCTGCTTATAATTTGAACCATTATAGTGCAATAGCATCCCGTTCTCTTGTTCATAAGAAGGAAGACCGTGGAGCGTTCACCATACCGTGCACTATTGGAGCCTTTAGTTTTGCTAAGGCACTGTGCGATCTGGGTGCTAGTATTAATTTGATGTCGCTAGCAGTGTTCAAAAAGTTGAGCTTAAGAGCCCCCAAACTGACTACAATGCGGTTTTTGATGGCAGATCATACGGTGAAGAATCCGGTGGGAATTCTCTATGATGTTCTAGTGAAGGTGGACTCCTTTATATTTTCGGCCAATTTTGTCATCCTAGACTGTGAAGTTGATTTTGAGGTCCCCATTATATTGCGGTGACCATTCCTCGCCACCAAACGTACTCTTGTAGATATGGAGTCTGGACAGCTGAAATTCCGATTGAACAATGAGGAAGTGACATTCAATTATGCAGATCCATGAAGTATCCAAATGACATAAGGGTGGTCTCAGTAATTGATATTGCTGTTGGTGCTGAGAAGATCCATGGGGGTGAGGAGATTGTTAATGCACTTGCTGGCATGGGGTCATACACTTATGCTCCAAAGAAGATTGATCTTGACCTGAAGAATCGGGTGACTCCACCAGCCAAACCATCTATTGAGGAGCCTCTGGTATTGGAGCTCAAAGCACTCCTGGCTCACTTGAAGTATGTATTTTTGGGAACCGGTAACACTTTACCAGTCATTGTTGCAGCCGACTTCGAGGAATGGCCAGTGGAGGCTTTGGTCTCCATTTTGTAGAGATATAAAAAAAAGCCATTGGGTGGACCATTGCAGACATTATTGGAATCCCATCTGGTATTTGCACTCACAAGATCTATCTAGAGCCAAATTGTATTTCGAGCATTGAGCATCAGCGTAGGTTGAATCCACATATGCAAGAGGTGGGCAAGAAGGAAATCGTCAAGTGGTTGGATGCGGGTGTGGTTTATCCTATTGCTGATAGAAAATGGGTGAGCCCAGTTCAGTGTGTACCGAAAAAGGAAGGAATCACGATGGTCCCAAATGCCAACAATGAGCTCATTCTATTAAGACCAGCCACCAGTTGGAGAGTATGCATGGACTACAGGAAGTTGAACAGTTAGACTCAGAAAAATCATTTTCCGATGCCATTCATGGATTAGATGTTAGACCGACTTGCAGGCAGAGGATGGTACTATTTCCTTGACGGTTATTCAGGGTACAATCAGATTTCTATAGCCCTAGAAGACCAAGAGAAGACTACGTTCACTTGTCCATATGGTACATTGCATTTAAGAGGATGTTGTTCGGGTTATGTAATGCGCCTGCCACTTTTCAGCATTGCATGATGTCCATATTTTCTGACATGGTTGAAGACATCATTAAAGTCTTCATGGATGACTTTTTGGTGGTGGGTGATTCATTCGAAGATTGTTTAGCTCATTTGAGCAAGGTCTTTAGTGGAATAAATACCGCGACTCAAAAAAACAGCTCAACGCTAGGATGATAAAAAGTTTAACACCTCTCATTCTTATTACTTTATCAATATGAAAACGGAAAAACAAAAACTAAGATTTCACGATCCGCTGCCGAATTTATTCCAATTCCAAGAGCTCGAATTGAATTGGTATTGATATACCGATTATGTAAACACTTACTCAAGATATCACTTATCAGATTCCATTGTGGAAGACTGGTACTTAACTGGGAAAAGTGTCATTTCATGGTCAAACAAGGTATAGTGCTAGGCCATAAGATTTTAGGTAAGGATATTGAGGTGGACCGGGTCAACATAGAAGTAATTTCTAGTCTACCACCTCCAATTTCTATGAAAGGTGTTCGAAGATTTTTGGGTCATGCAGGGTTTTACAGGAGATTCACCAAGTTCTTCACAAAGATTGCACATCCATTGTGTAAACTTCTTGAGAAAGAGGTGAAGTTTGTTTTTGATGAGGTATTTCTGAAGGCATTTGAATGTCTAAAAGAGAGATTGACCACTGTGCCGATTATAGTGGCACCTGACTGATCTTCACGGTTTGAGGTTATATGTGATGCTAGTGGAGTGATCCTAGGAGCTATGTTGGGTCAGAGGCGTGAAAAGATTTTCCATACTATTTATTACACTAGCAAGGCTCTTAATGCAGCTCAGAAAAATTACACTTTGACAAAACACGAGTTGTTGGCTGTAGTTTTTGCATTTGAGAAGTTTCAGGCATACTTTCTTGGAACTAAGGTGATAGTACATACAGACCATGTAGCTTTGAGATATCTAATGGCAAAGAAGGATGCCAAGCCAGGTTGATTAGATGGGTTCTGCTATTACAAGAGTTCGAGTTTGAGGTAAAAGACCGAAAAGGGACTGAAAACTAGGTGGCGGATCACTTATCAAGGTTGGAACCTAATGCAGCACTTCTAGATGAGCATGACATAGATGATGCATTCCCAGACGAGCAGGTTTTAGAGGCCTCATAGGATCTCATCCCATGGTTTGCAGACTTTGCTAATTATCTGGTGAGTGATGTTGTGCCAGAGGACTTATCTGATCCAGAGATACGTGCCCGATGTAGAGATGTTGAGTATATTGGAGGCCTGCACTCATCTCCTATTGGGGGTCACCACAGCGGGATTCGCACAGCCCATAAGATTTTGCAATGTAGGTATTATTGGCCAACCATTCACCAGGATGCGCATGATTTTGCAAAGGCATGTAATGCATTCCAAAGGCAAGCAGGCATATCACGGATGCATGAGCTTCCTCTCACTCCCATCCTGGTCATTGAGCTATTTGATGTGTGGGGCATTGATTTCATGGGCCCATTTGTGAGCTCAAATGGGATGAAGTACATACTTGTTGTGGACTACGTTTCAAAATGGGTGGAGGCAGTTGCGCTTCCAAATAATAAAGGGAAGAGTGTCACAGAATTCTTGAAGCGGAATATATTTGCTAGATTCGGGACTCCCAGAGCCATCATTAGTGATGGGGGCTCACACTTCTGTAACCAATTGTTTCACTCTTTATTGGAAAAATATGGGGTAAACATGGGGTGGCAACACCTTATCATCCGCAGTCTAGCTGGAAAGTTGAAGTCACAAACCGGGAGATTAAGACCATCTTGGCGAAGACTATGAATGCTAACCGGACAGATTGGGCAAGGAAGCTAGATGATGCTTTATGGGATTATTGGACCGCATTCAAGACTCCTATAGGTATGTCTCTGTATCAGTTTGTTTATGGAAAAGCATGTCATCTTCCGGTTGAACTTGAGCACAAAGCTATGTAGGCGCTCAAGAAGCTGAATTTGTATTAGAGCGAAGCTGCAAATTTGAGGCTTGATCAGTTAAATGAGCTAGATGAATTTCCTTTGAAAGCCTATGAGAGTTCTGAAATTTATAAACTAAGAATGAAAATTCAGCATGACCGGAAGATCGAAAAGAGAGAGTTCAATCCGGGTGACATGATGTTACTATTCAATTCTAGGCTTCGTTTGTTTCCTGGCAAGTTGAAGTCAAAATGGTTGGGGCCTTTTCGAGTGGTTCAAGTATTCTCCCATTGGGCAATTGAACTGGAAAATCATGAAGGAAAGCGCTTCAAAGTTAACGGTCAATGGGTGAAAGAAAATCTGGGGAGAAGCAAGGAAATAAAGCTGGTGGATCTCTGGGCTCTGGGTGAAATCTGAGTAACCCGGGGACTTGCGTCGTAACGAGAAGTTAAACCAGGCGCTGCATGGGAGGCAACCCATGGAGGTATTTTCTTGAAGTCTGAGTAGTCAAAATACCCGCGTCGTGCCGCGATGTTAACTCAAGCGCTTCCTGGGAGGCAACCCAAGTTGTAAATGTAAGAAAAATATAGTGTTCACGTGTGTTTATGTGTGCAGGTGATTAAGATGGGAAATTTGAAGTTAAAACCTAAAATATGAACTTGAGTTTATGGTGCCAAAAAGCACAGAACGAGTCGTCATCATACCAAACAACTTGTTAACTGGATCATCGTCATTGCTGCGTAAAAAAGTGTAGACAACGGTTGACCAAACGAGTCGTTTCGAGTGACAATGAATCGTGAGGTCTTCCGTCAAGTCTGCTGGATCAAAGGTGAAATTAAACTGAAAAAAGGTGACAACGACTGACTTAACGAATCATTGGGTGACCAAACGACTTGTTAAGTGGCCCGTCAGGAAGCTACCACAGTTCAGGGCCTACAACTCAGGCCACGACTCATTGGGTAGCACCACGAGTCGTTAGGTCCTAGGTAAGATCTTAAGCTTAAGCCACTGCACTAAGGGTCAAACAAGTCATTTCACCACCTAACAAACCGTTACGTGGGTCATGGTATATTTTTAATTAACTGACACCTGACCCGACCCACGCACAAATTAGGGTAAATTGTTATTTCAAACATATAAGACCACCTGATGATCTTGACCTTCAAACTCTCACCTGAAATTTAAAGCCAAAAAATTAACTTCAACATTACCCACTTCTCCATCATTCTAAGATCGCATTGCTCACTCTCAAAGCACTCACATACACGATCGCACTCAGTTGCTCAAGTACCACACCCTATTGCGATTTCAAATTCAAATATCTCTCCTGCTCAAATCGAAATTATTGTGAGTATTTGATTATATTATGCTCTTCTCCACTTGTTTTCTCACGTAATGATTGTAAATTCGGCCTCATACCATGAGTTTTTTTTATGGAACCCTAGTGGCATGACATTGGATGTGAATTTTTGTTTTTCACGGAACCCTTAATGAATATGATGATCTGTGCTTATGGGAACTTTAATTTCGTTGATATGGAACATGGTAATGGTACTTTTCATAAAATTCTTGAGCTCGAGCCATGTAATGAGTCGTGGTATCACCTCAGGACTCGTCATATAGCTCGTCCTGAGCGAGAACTGGTCTAGGTGACCAGTGTACCTCACGATTGATCTAACGAGTCGTTGACTCAAGTAACAACTCATTGTGACCAATCGTCAAGTTCATTGGTCCAACAAGAAAAAATATATCCTGGAGACAATGACTGACCTCACGAGTCATGGCCAGTGGCAACGACTTGTTAAGTCACTCGTCCTGTCCACAGAAACACAGTTTAAAAGTTGATTATGTTTCATCTCGTCTTGTATACTAACTAATATTCCACAAGTACAATGGCTCTGGGGTACACCATAGAAAGGTCCAGCCAAGAAATAAGTTCTGTAGAGGTGTCAACCATCTTATCGCAGACTTTGGGATGAGCCCTCTTCCTCCGAAGAGTCTAGTAGCTCGGAGGAGAAATACGAAGTGTTAGAAGAGCAGCTGGTAAGGAGATACACCAGGGCTAGGGCTCAATGATCTACAAATCTGACAACCTTGGTTGATGCTCCTAATCCACTGGCAAGAGACCCACAAAGTCGAATAGATGAGAATGCTGGGGCCACAGTTACGATTGCTCCCGAGGGCACCACAACTGAGCGAAATGTAGAAGTTGCTAATGAGTCACGTGCTCAACAAGGGAACACAGATGATGAATTGATCGAGACTTCAAATACATCGAATGATCAACCAAGGAACGTGAGGAGATGGTGTGTTCATGGTATGAGGGTCATTTACTACAGGGATATTGCTCCTAACAACAAAGGACATATAAAGAGAAGCATCTACGAGGAGCCTAGACTAGTCACCACGGGGCTTAAGGAACTCCCTGAGCTGCAGGCTTTGTTCAATAAACATAGGTTCGGGTGGTTGACTGAGCCATCGGGAAGCTACAGCCCCCGCCTAGTTAGAGAATTATATGCAGCCTACGCAGCCATATTACAGCGTCTGGCATTGGGTGGTCAAGACTGGAAGAAGGGGCCCGCTTTAACACAGGTGTTGGTTCGGAAGACGCCTGTAGACATATCTGAGAGGACCATCTCTAGACTACTTTATGGGACAGACTATCATGCCCCGATGAATACAGCCGAGTCGATCACAGACTGTTTGAGCTCAAGAAAGTCAAGACTAAGAAGTTGAATAGTGAGGAGCGAATCAGGCAGTACACTTAGTTATCACGGGTCATTTCCACAAGAGGTTCGTTGGTCGAATGGTTACATGACAACGAGTCCTAGATAAAGAAGGCTACATTGAATTTTCAAGCTAAGTTTTGGTGGTCACTGGCTCAGCATAGGATGGTACCAACCAGCAATGATAACGTTCTTTCACCTAACAGAGTTGCACTAGTAGCTAGCATCATGGAGGGGTACGCCATAAATTTCCTGTAGTATATTGCTGAAGAGATTCGATAGCGAGCGATAAATGATGGCACTACCGTTGCCTTTCCATGCCTTGTTGATAGACTCTATTAGGAGTCAATGGTGCTAGAGTTTCCTTCGGTTGATCAGCGCATAGTGGTCCATAAGATAACCGATATCGGGTTGATAAGAGATGACACAAATCCAGTATCGAGAGCAAGGAGTCAGGCTGCCGCATCCACTGGAGCGACTATATTGGCAGAGGCATTTAACAGTGGTATGCAAACTGAGGCTGTTGTATTTACTGAGATGGCGGCAGAGCACACGGAGGCCAGAGAGATAGGTAGCCAGCCTGAGGCTATAATTCAGCTAACATTCCCGCCCCTGCGGAGATTCCAGAGTCATCATCCACAGCAGCTTCACCTCAACCACCTGTTGCACACTCAAGTGCTCCTTCAGCCGGTCTAGTCACTATCTCCAAAGAATTCTTGTCTGACATGGCTAGACGGCTAGAAAAAGCTAAGAAACAACAAACACACATGGCTCTGCAAGTAAAGGTAATAATGGAGCAATTCAAGCCTTGGGTTACCAAAGAGTTAGAGGCGTTCTCTAGCTTAGTGCATGGTAGGTTAGATGCTTTTGAAAGACGCATGGATCAACGCCTTGCACAGTTACAAGCGCCCGAATCGGCAAAGTGGTATGCGGAGATAGCAGCGCTCAGAGCGGAGGTGCGGGAGTTGTCCGCACGACAGGCAGCTACGATCCCGCCACCCATGCTTCTAGTGATAGAGTATGAGAGCAAAGAAGAGCTAAGACCTATATTTGACTTCATTACTGAGGATCCGGTGGCACAAGATAAGGGCAAGAGGCCTTGTGAGGAGGCAAGTTTTGAGGAGGATGACTCTCTACTCTGACAGCAGAAGCGAGAGTAGAGAGAGATGGAGACAGCGTTGCATTTATCCATAGAGGAGGCTCGACATAAAGCCGCAGTTGAGGAAGCGAGAGCTCAGGGACAAGGTACGAGCTCAATTGGGTATGAAAATGCACCGAGTCAAGCCAGTGGTATCGGAGAGGACACTGGAGAAGTATCTGCACCCTCCACCGACCAGGTTGCAGACACCTAGGTCGCACAGGTATGTTCCCTATTTCCATGGTTTTATTTTCTATATATGAGTAGAGGACGACGCATGCTTTTATTGATGGGGGTGGGGAGGGATACCTGTGTATTTTTGCTGAAAATAACTCGAGGTTTTTTCTTGCCGGATATCTTTTCCCTCCGATGTTCCTTATCTAGTAGAACCGGCACGTTTAGGTTTTTATATTTTTGTGTTTATGTGTGTCAGTTGAAAGAAAGTTAGGTGAACTTAAGGTAGTCAAGAGCATGAATTTTTGAATTTAGTTGAACTGATAATGTGATACCCCTCCTAAATTATTTTTTAATGTGTGTGTTAAAATGGACTAGTATGATCTTTGTGAATCTTTGCATGGCATTACAACTATGAACATGTTTATCATTGTATGGTTGTACCTGAACTAGTAGTTAGTAGAAGTGATGATCTTGACCTGTGTTATGTGAGAGCGAGGTTTAATAGTTAAATTTTGCTATATATGTCAATCTAGAACTTGTCTAGTCAGTGGTACCGAGATAGAGGATGGGAAACTAGGAAAGGATCATAGGCCATTTTTGATTAATGAGCCCACTTTAGCCTTAAAAGACCGACCAAAAGAAAATAAATATCCCTTGATCCAAATTTTTGAGCTTAAATTGACCTTTTTTTTGTTTAAACCAATTCACCTCCTACTTTGATTAAAAATGAACCTGTTTTGGCCCTGGTCCTTCCTTGAACACTGTGAACCTCAACTCAGGGGAATCACCTAAGTTGAGTGTGGCTATTATAGGGGTGATTAAGAAGATTAGGGTGGAATTAGATTGGGTAACGAAAATGAAAGACCAGGTGCGGTGTGCGTAATGAAAGAAAAGAAACAAATAAAAATGTTGTTAAAGAGAAAAAGAGCAAGAAAAGAAAAGAAAATAAAAATGTTAAAGCAATGAATTCTTGAAAGAAGAAGAACCAAACTCGTAGTTGCAAATGAAAACAAAAAGAAGAAGCAAGTAAAGGAAAAAGGGAGAAAATATGGAAAAAAAGGTTAAAAGTGGAGTCAAGGCGTGTGTAGTGCAAAGGAGGGTTTATCTACTAGTCCCATATGTGCCATAACTGAACCCGAGCCTATATTACAAGATTACAAAGTCTTATAGTGATCCTCGTTACCTGTCTGAAAATCGAGGTATTGAAAGTAAAGGCAATCCTATGGAATTGCATGCAAACAGTTAGAATTTTCTTGTGAGAGCGAGTGTGGTCTTACCTAGTCCCAAGAGAAATACATTAATATAATCATAACATATGCGTGAGTGTGGGACTTCTTTGAGGTGAGAGTATTTGATCAACAAAATCGTCCGCAAATTGTCTGGGTCAGTGTTATAGATTTATGTGCATGCTTGCAAGTGAGAGTATTTTTTCATGTTTCGATTACTTTGTGTCATGGTTGAAAATTTTGCATATGCATTATGATTTGAGTTTGTATGATAAAGGAGGGGTTAAAAAAATTTGCTTTGATGAAAAGTTGTGATTGCCGTAAGTTTTCTAAAGTTCTTTTGATTGAAGCGTCAAAGTAGTTTATTCTATTTTATTTTGCCTGAGGACATTCAAAAGATCTAAGCTGAGGGTGTTGATGTACCGTGATTTTACGGCACTTTCGACACTTAAAACCAAGAAACTGTGCACATTCTGGGTATGTTTATGTAGATATGATGTGTTTGTGTTGAATGTTGCAGGAAAACAGGTCCGGAATGGGAAATAGGCAAAGTAAGGCAGAAGAGGACTTAAATGCAGGCTACTAGGCACGTCACAAGTTGTTTTCTCACAGCACAACTCGTGCCTAAATTCGTGGGGAGAAGATCAACTTTAATGCTGAAGAAACAGTGCTCTCAATGGATTGAAGGCACGACTCATTATGTCTGGTAATGAGTCGTTAAGATAGTCGTGGAGACTAGGAAGATGAATTCTGAAAAATATCCAATGAAGTTAACGGAAGACGTAACGAGTCATCGGATGATGGGACGACTAGTCCAGAGAACATTGGTAGGAACCGTCAGGTGAATTGGAATTTTGGAGAGCCAAGACCATGAGAGGCCTAACAACTCGTGCCCTGACATGACGAGTCGTTAGGTGACCCATTACCAAGACTGGGCCTACTATCGAGGACGGATGATTTTCATTGATCACGACTCATTGGGAAACCCAACGACTCGTTACTTGGCCCGTTACCCATGCCGACCTGAAATCCAAGTTTAGTTAGGATAAGATTTGTTTGGGACTATAAATACAATTTTTAGGTTTATTTTTTATAGACAGTTTAGTTTTTACTACTTTCACATGGATTCTAGTGTTGTGAACAATCATTCTTAGTTCAAGAAACAAAGTTTATAATTTCGTTCTTGAGTTCGGTAATTAATCAACATTGGAGTTTTGTTTATCGATTTTGGAGTTATATTTAATTTACGTGGCTTTCTTCTACGAATTTTTGTAAGTCACAATTATGATTTATTTTATATTTTGTGATTGTGATATTTCAAGCATGAGTAGCTAAACCCATAACTAGGGTTGTGGGAACCATGATGAATTAACACACATAGGTAAAACACTTAGTGATTCTTGAACGGGGTTTAATGCATGTATTATTTTCCCTTCGTTTTAATTATTTCTTAACGGTTGCAAACGTTAGAACTTGCCTTATTCTACTTACCAGATCAAGGGGATAGTGAACGGAAAAAGGGATTAACAATGGAGATTTGAGGCTATCAACCCTCATCTAATAGCTTGAACTTGTCCTGGAATAGCTAATCCGATATTAAGGGTAAGGGTTAATTAAGCATACACCCATATACGGACCAAGTTGCATGGTGATAATCATCTAGATAGGGGACCAACCATTTTGGTGAACTTAACTTACCAATATTGCATGTTAAATATAGGAATAGATCACTAGTGTAAAAGCCTTGTGGTTATGAAGTAATGGGGAACACAATCCTAGTCAATTTGTTGATTGAATACAAATTGAACTTGATTTAAACATCTAGTAGTCTTTACTCTTGTTTATTATTTTATTTCTTTCCCCCATAGGAAATAAGCAATCCGATAGTAATAGCTAATCACATTATTTTAAGTTCTTTCCATATTCCCTATAGATCAACTTCAACCTTTGTTGGGTTCTATATTTGATATCGACCGCTTTATATCTCAATTACGAGGTATAATTTGGGTGACATCAAGGATCCCAAGAAATAGGGGTGGGATTCTGAACATCAGTAGGAGTCTCTGGATCCGAAGTAAGGGTCTTCTGAGGTTGATCATAAGTAGAATGATCAGCCTCCTCAGGATCCTCCTCACTCTCAGTAAACTGTGAAACCGACCTGAAACCTGATCATCTAAAACATTCTGACCACCAGTTGCATCATGAGGATGATCATAAGTAAAATGATCAGCCTCATCAATATCCTTCTAAATCTCTGGAATAATCTGTCTCTTGCCTGGAGTCTGGACATCTGATGTAGATCGATCACTAGTCACTTCCTTTCCAAAATTTTGTGGTGAATCCTTATCATGATTACTAGCAATCTGGGAAGCTTCGAATTCAGCTTTCTTTTTCTGTGCTGCTTTTCTTTTCTGAGCATTTGGTTTCACTCTCTTTGTCGGAATAGTTGAGTCAATAGCACCATTCTATGGATGACCATTTTGGGTAAGGCTAACTACTTTGGATGTATTCGGGTGGGTATGACTGGTACTAGTAGGCTCTATGAGCTTCTCCTGACAACCAACCAAACCTCCAGAAACATCCTCCTGACCATCAACCTTTCCTCCGACAACATCAACAGCCAACACAGAGATAGAGAAGCAGTGGGGGAGTGAAGCAGAAGCAGTATCAATAGTAATCGGTGAGCCATGGGGAAGGGGAGAAGTATCAGCAACAACTTGGACAGTAGAAGTGGAAATGTTTGTCACATACATATGTTTTTGTGAAGCTAACTTTTCAGTTTTGTCATTGTCCTTCTTCTTCTAGTTTTGAACTTGTTGCTTTGGATTTTGAGGTACTATCTCATTTGGATTCTGCGGGTCTTTCTCTTTTGGATTTTGCAGGTTGCTTATTATCAGGGACTTTCTCTTTTGCACCATGTGGTACCTGTAAAGAAGTGTCAGTATGAAAGGAAAGTTCAGAGACCATACCTGAGGTACCTGCCTAAGAGGGATGAATCTGATCAGTTGCTACGGCTCCTTTACTTTTCTTTGTAGCTTTTTCCCGTTCCTTGGCCTTTCTTCTTTCCTTATCTCTTTTCCTGATGGTGCAAGCCATGTCCGTATGCCCTTGGTGTTTGCATTAAGTGCAATAAAGAGAAATATCTTCACACTGGATGTCTTGCCACCTACCTTCACCATTCGGGTCATCTTCTTCATCAAAACCAACCCAAATATTTTGGATCCTAGGTTTGGTAACATCCATTTGAACCTTAGCTTTAGCAATACTGTTAAACCCCGTAGGATTCCCGGCACCTAGATGACCTATTCGCACGTTGGTTAAGCATATTTGAAGGCCATACGTGCTAAAGAAAGGCCCAGGAAAAGGATCGAATGAGAAACCTGTCGAACCATCGCGAAAGGAGCCAAGGCAGAGCCCCTCCGCGATGGCAACGTGTAACGGAGGTGGAGCCTCCGCGTTGGCTCCGTGACACGTTGGCCTTGTCCAGGCCCAAGTATATAAAGCCCCACTTCGGTTTTTTATCAGTCATTCTTATAATTTCCAGTGAAAACAGAGAGGAAAGACCAGAGGAAAGAAAAGAATAAAGAGGGTAAATATATTTTCGTCCGATTACGCTGCTAAACGTAGTCCAAACCCAAATTAACCTCAGATAATGAAGTATTTAGCAGCAGAGAGCATTCCTACGGATTTAGTTTCGCGAAACACGGCCGACGAATCATCGAGCTACCGGACTAAGGTAAGTGGAATTGCTCCAAACTAGTATCTATGTGTTCCTAGCTGTGAAGTAAATACTTCTCTCTTCTGGACTTCTGGAAAATAGCAAATTTTCGACCGTCTTTCGATAAGCCTAAGTTTAGGCTATAATTATATCAAAAGTGATGTCGTCCTTCAGAATAAAGTTGTATTTAGTACTGATTGACCTATATATGAATGCAGTTGGGAGGAATAGCTGAAATACTGACCAAGCTACGCCAGTTAGTCGGGAAATAAGAAGCGAAGGTATGTAAAGCTAGTTTCCTCGGCAAGTTAGTAATCTTGGTATAGTAAAGTAGTTTAAAGGCCAGTAGAACGTTCAGAAGTCGTGTGTTATGTTTATTACGAATTTTGGTACGATATTAGAAGCATCATGTTATGTATGGTGTGGAACTTGCTAGCACGATATAAATTCTGATACAAGTGTTAGAAACGGTACAGCATGTCCAGTATGTGATTTAGCAAAGAATGTTAGGATATTATCATATTCAGTTGAAACCCAGTAAAGCAATGTAATTACCTGTAAGGTATCTCAGAAGAAGAACGATAGGTTAAAAATGCAGTTTAGAAAGAATATTAGAGATAGTAAATCATGTTACTATAGAAATTCAGTTATACAGCATGGTTTCCAGCAGAAAAACTATATCTTGTCAACACTAGACTCAGTATAGTATGGCAGAAGATTATATTTATACATATATATACTATTATCAGTCCCAGCACGTATTAAATACGTACATATCACTATCACTAGTTCAGCATACAGTATGTACATATACTTTATTATCATTAGCTTCAGTATGTGGATATGCAGATAGTATTACTAGTTGAGACCATTGTATTGTCTTGGGGTTAGATTACCTAGCATCCATGACCGCCCCAGGGTTAATAGCTGTATCGACTCGTCCGCCAGAGGACGAGGATACGTCGCTCTACGGAGTGGCATGCCGTCCCACAGGGGATGAAGATTGGATGCTAGTTTTCCCCATATTATGCCTTGGTCAGCCCTTATACACCCCCGTCGAGCGGATACGCCCGGGTGTTGATTCAGGAGTCCTCCGGACTCAGGTAGAGTTATAGTTAGGGGCTCAGCGAGCCCAAGTGCATACCCAGGGGACCGGCAGGATGCTTATAGTTATTATAGGAGATGGGATGACCGGGGTAAGGGTATAGATTTCGTGCTGGTTGTACCTCCCGTGTTTGTACCTCCCGGCTTATAGGGGCCGGGTAAGGTTTGTGTGTGCTATGTTATGTTATGTTATGTTATGCTATGTTATACGAGATACGAGTAGATCGACAGTAGAACGATACATCTCCAGGTATGACTCCTACTCCTTCCAGTATAGTTAAGAGTAGGCATAGTTTTACATTTTCAGTCAGTTAGTCTATTCCTTCCTATTTCAGTTCCATCAGTTGTGTTGTTGTTTTCAGATATTTCTTTCAGTTAATTGTTTTACATACTCAGTACTAGTGGTACTGACGCCCAGTGGGGCGCTGCATTACTTGCCTACAGGTACTCATAGACGAGGGGTCGATACCTCGTGATTCCAGTCAGCTCACAGGGTCATCAGCTCCAGTCATCCAGAGCTAGATAGCTAGAGGTTTATCCCTTTTCTTTTGTTGTACAGCATGGGTAGGCCGGGGCCCTGTCCCGACCATCTTATCAGTATTCTTAGAGGCTTGCAGTCTGTGTATATATTTCCCTGTGGTCAGATGAGCCGGTCGTGTGAGGCCGTGCAGTTGTATAGTTGTTAGTACTTCTGTTTCTTTTATGTTGGTCGTGTGGGTCCATAGCTTGACAGTAGTGGTGACCTTGCCGGTCACGTAGCTTTCCAATATCTCATTGTTGAGTTACAGATAACTAGACAGTATGGTGGCCTTGTCGGGCCGCATAGGCTCCCCTATTTTGATATGTTTCTGGTTAGCTGTTAGTACAGGTACAGGTGGCTAGAGGCCTAGTCGGCCGGAGGCTGTATTTATAGCCGTTATATAGCCCGTTGTTTCCCTGAATCCTAGTTAGAGCCAGCCAGGTACCAGATGTGCTCAGGCTCAGTAGTCTAATAGTTCAGGTCCTAGTAGGGCACCAGGTGCCAGTCATACCCCCCAAGGTGGGGTGTGACAAATACTTCCTCTAGTTTTCTTGTTGAAAGGCATATCCAAGAAGAGGACTTGCCCAGCATCCGCCAACAAGTGTTCAACAAATTCCTTATAGTAGTAATGCCATGGAAGCTCGGGGAGCACTACCCAAACAGGAAGAATAGGAGTCTCCTTATTTGGGTTAAAGGTGGGGGTCCAAACATGGAATCTCATCATAACCCCATTGATATACATCCTCTTACTATCAAGCATTGTGGCTCTATCATTCTTATTATCGAGGTCAATGTAAATGTGAAGGGAGTTGAAATAAGTGATTTTTACCTTGCCTCTGAACTCAGTCTAAGTGATGAAACATTTTCTAATGATCTCCATTTTGTTCATAGGAGAATAAAATTTGCCAATGATTGTGAACTTTCAAGAATTAGCCATCTTAATCATGTAGTCATCCCTCTTAAATATAACAGAAGAAAATCCTTGCTTTGTGGTCCTCTTAGGGGTAGTAATACCTATTTTGGGAGTGTCTTTTCTTGCTCAAAGTTTAGTAGCTAAAGTTTGGGTAGTAGTAGGGGGAGGGGGTGATTTATAGTAGTGTTAGGGGGAGTTTGAGATTTAAAGTTTTGGGTTAAGGCACTTGTAGTGATAGGAAGGAATGGGTTTTTGGGATCGCTTGGATTGAACTTATCAAAATTTGAGGATATGGTACGGAAGTAGTTACTGGACTGTTTCATTAGGTTTTTAGGAATTTGGTGGTGGTGGGATGAGGCAAAACAGTAGTGGAAGTAGGCTGTCCAGTTTTTCAATAGGAATGTCACGATAATTTGGATTTGGGGTGCTAGTAAGGTCAATTTTTGAGTTTCTTTGACTGGAAATGGTGTTTTGGACATGAGAAAGTGATTGGGAATGGGATCAAATTTTTCCGGCGATCGGATCAACTTTTCCAGCAAGGAAGCCTTGGTTCGGAACCCTAATATTCAAATTCGATAACATTTGGTGAGAATTGGATGGGGCTTTTTGATCATGGAGGTTGCTAGGAGGGAGATAAACAAAATAGCATTGGTTTTTCAATTTTTCGGTAACCAGAGCTCCCGTGCCGGCGCCGGCAGTTGAAGGGGCAACCTAATTGTCAAATTCGACAAATTGGGTGGGGAATTTGATGGGGCTTTTTGGTCATGGAGGATGTTGGGATGGTGAGGAACAATTTGGCATTGGTTTTTCAATTTTTCGGTCACTGGAGGTCCGGTGCCAGCATTGGCAGGGGGATGGTAAACCCTAAAATGCAAATTCAAGCCATTAGACACATAATCTGAAGGGGCTTTTGTGAATTTGGACTCACCTCATCAATATTGATCGATTGGCATTGCCAATTTGAACTTTGGAGCTCCGGGACTATTCCGTCGCTGTCCGACGGTTTATCCAAAACCCTAGTATGTAAATTCATCTCCATTGATGTCAAACAAATTGGGGCTCTTTGAGGTATGAAAATGCTGGTGTTGTTCCACTCAGAAACCACTTGACAACTTCCAATTTGGCCGTCTGGCACGGCGCCACCACCATCTCCGGAAATTGCCTCGATGGCAGCCGCACTAAAACTCAGATTCGACGTGTTTTCACTGGTGGAAAGTTGAGCTTTTTGGATAGTTGTGTTCGTCTCGTCAAGGTGCCCAGATTGTGATTGTTTTGGCCTAAAAACTTCACCGGAGCTTTGTCGACGCACCTGTAATAATTCACTGGAATACTTCAACTGCTCGTTGTCGTCAATTGCGTCGTCCAATAGGCCTGAAACTTGGTGTAAGGACCAGTGCTGGTGTGGGGAACAAACGCCAGTAGGTGCACCTCAACATAGGTCACCAGAGTCCAGTCCAATTTGAGTTAGACTTTCAGGCGATTCGCCAGATTCACTGCCTAAGTTTGGTTGACTATTTCTCTCAAATGGCAAGGGGGGAATGGATGAAATTTTGTGGAAAGGTAGATATGATAGAGCTCTATCATCTCCAATTGGTGGAACTTGAAAACTTTCATCAGATTTTGATTGGGAAATAATTTTCCCCTCACGGGTAGTGTTCTCCAAGGAATGGCCAACATTGATCACTTCGGTATTTTGCGAATTCTCGGAGCTATGGTTGGAATTTTTGAGTGAGGTTTTTTGCGTTGAGTTCGAATCATCGAGATCTAAAACCCTATGTTTTGAAAAAAAATTTGGGAGTCAGTAGAGGGATCTAGCCCCATGCCTCCAAGTAGCTTAAATGAACTCCTCCTAGAGAGCTTTTCCTAGAGAGAAGTTGTAGAGAGAAGTTTCACTACACACAATATTTTAGGAAAAATTAATTTGGGAAAAAGAAATAACATCGAGACATTTCCTTAAAAAAAATGATTTTCCTGAAGGTTTAGTAAAAATATCAGTCAATTGATTTTCAGAATCAACAAATTCTAATAAAAAATCTTCATTTTCAACATGATCTCTAATAAAAAATTATGCTTAATATCTATATGCTTGTCCTTGGAATGAAGCATAGTATATTTAGAGAGACTATAGTACTGTTGTTATCACATAAAATAGGAATACTTTCATTATTGAGATCATAATCTAATAGCTGATGTTTCATCTATAGCAATTGAATGCCACAACTTCCAAGAGACAAATATTCTACCTCTGTAGTAGAAAGTTCTACAGAATTTTGCTTTTTTCTTTGCCAAGAAGTAAGGGTTTTTCCAAGTATCTGACAAGATCCACTTGTGCTTTTTCTGTCAGATTTACCACCTACAAAATATGCATCAACGTAACCAATCAAATCAAAATTGTTAGAATAAGGATACCATAAACCAAAATCTTGGGTTCCAATGAGATAGAGAATGGTTCATCTTATTGTAATTAGATGAGATTCTTTAGGAATCGACTGAAATCTGGCATATTTGCAGAAACTGAACATGATACCAGGTCGACTTATAGTAAGATAAAGCAGAGATTTAATCATTCCATGAAAGAATTTTTCTTCAACGCTCTTCCTAGAAGAGTCACTTTCCAAGCAAGTTGATGGACTCATCGGGGTTCTAGTAGCTTTTTCTTTTTCTACCCTGAATTTTTTAATCAGCTCTTTGGTATACCTGGTTTGACTGATGAATGTTCCTTCAATTGGTTGTCGGATTTGAAGTCCTAGAAATAAAGTCAGTTCTTCCATCATGCTCATCTCAAATTCTCCTGTCATTAAGTCTGCAAAATTCTTACATAAAGAATGTCAGGGCTACCAAAAATAATATCATCCACATAGATTTGGATAATTAAATTAGTTGCAGAATATCTTTGAATGAAAAGGGTATTATCGGTTTTTCCTCGACGAAAATATTTTCAATGAGAAAAGAGCTTAGTTGCTCGTACTAAGCTTTTGGGGCTAACTTTAAACCATAAATAGCTTTAGAGAGTTTAAACACATAGTCGAGGTAAGAGGGATTTTTAAAACCGGGGGGTTGTTTGACAAATACTTCTTCTTTGATAAAATCATTTAAGGAAGCACTTTTAACATTCATTAAGTCTGCAATGGGAGCAAAAGTTTCATCATAATCAATACCTTCCTATTGGGAATAACCTTGTGCAACTAACCTTGCCTTGTTTCTGACTACTTTACCTTCCTCATTTAGTTTGTTTCTGAAGATCCATTTTGTCCCGATTACTGAAGCATTCTTCGGCCTAGGTACTTGTAATACCCTGAAAATGCCTAAGATTAGAATCGAGATCAAAATTTGAAGTTGGCTGAAAAATTGGAAAAAAATCACAGGACAAGTGATGTAATGACTCGTGGTTGGAAACCACAAGCCGTTGTTAGCAGTCATGGTTTTGCCAGTCCTGGTGGCAGTGGATACAACGGGTGATGTAACAAATAATGAGTCGTTGTTGGTGATCATGGGTAAGTACTGGACTTAAGCATGGGGGATGTAATGAGTCATTCAATGACTCGTTGTGAGATATGACGATCCGTTGTCACCAATCATTGTCTAGGTGATCAGATCTCCAGTGGACTTAACAGATGGTTACCACGACTCATTAGAAGTAACCACGAGTCGTGTTGAGGCTTGTTGTAAGGAAAAGCTCAAGGTTTCAGGGGGACAAGCAATGATCGACCCAATGATCCATTTGATCAAAGGACGAGTCATCCTGTCGAGCCGTGGTATGAATCTGGGATCAGGGCCTGGGCAGTGCATATGACGGGCCATACCATGAGTTGTGGTAGCTTCCAACGACTCGTTCGTACGCCCGTTGGATCGATCTGTGCAGAATTTTCTAGGTATTTCATTAAGGGTATTTTCGACCTCTCTATGCTCTAAGGCCCTAAACTATGTCATTTTATGTATTTTTCTGGGCATGATAAGATAGGTTAAGCCCCTCTTGCATAAGCCATTCCCATGCATGCAATTAAGAGAATTCTAGAGAGATCAAGCATAAATTCAAGCTTTTCCCTATCAATTCTCCATTGGGCATTCATTAACTCTAGAATCTGATCTTACCCAAGTATATAGAGTTACGAATGGGTATTTCCGTTCACACCCATGCCCATTCTCTATTAATTTATGAAAAACTATCAAAAATCTCATAGGGTTTTGAATTCAATTTTGTGAAAATCTAATGTTTTGCTAATGGGATATTATTAATTGTGATTTACATCATATTCCATGGATTTTGATCAGATTTTACAACTATTTTTTATTATAAATTTATTGATTTCAATTTCTACTCAATTAAGCCTAATTATGCATGATCTATGATGAATGGATTTATGATCTACACTTCCATTTTTGATATTTACAAACCCAACATGATCTATGATTTGAAATACGGATTTATTTAAATACCCAACATGATTTGATGATTTACAAGTTATATGCATGATCTTTAAGTATGCATGGGCCTTACGATTTATGAACTATTGATGATGAAAAGCACATTTTCAAGTTACCCATATTTATAAGCATGTTTTTGAATGAACTGAGTATTCTAATGCATGGTAAAGTATTGGGCAATGCCCATATGTTGAAGAATGACTTATGGTTTATAAAATGGATCTCATAATTTATTGATTTATTATGTTGGCCGACTAAAGGGCTTTTGATTCTTGGCTAATCATGTTTTGAAGGGGGATCAATGAATGATGAATGTTTATTTTAGCCATGAATTTTAATGAATGATATTATTGATTTACGTATGAGCCTAATATGCATATTTTTGAAAGTCGTGTCTAGCACCGAGCAGCCTAGCGTTCAAAGAACTACGTCGGTGTCTCATAACCACATGCCGATGTGGGTTTATAAATGATACATTACAATGATAATGATTCCCTCTTTTCGTTATATCACATAATGCACGTCCCTCGCCTGGCAAGTTAGGGGCGACTCTACCCACTTGAGTGAGATAGTTTGGGTATCATGGAAGGCTCTACCATGATGGTGTCGGTTATGACGAGTCCTCCCATTGTTCCGCATGTTTTATGCATTGTTACATTTATGATTTTGGCTCAAGTGATGATTTCATAAAGTTTCTCTTATGATTATGATAATGAATGATTTATGAATGATTTGAAAACCTTGAGCCTTACGTTATGTTATGATGTTTATGATATGAGCATGATGTCCCACTCTTATGATGTTTTATGAGTTTTCATGTATTTTAAATGACCCTTTTACTTACCTTGCATAGTCGGTACATTCCACGTACTGACCTTATACTTTCTATGTTGTATCATTTCATGATACAGGACATGGCTCTCAGGCTCATCCTCATCCTTAGAACATCTCGGGATTTTTATCAGCTTTTTTGGTGAGTCCTCATGTTCCGAGGGCCATTTGAATAGACGTTTATGTCATTCTATGTTAAGTATTTGGCCGAGTTAGTTGGGGGTGTTGTCCCATCAACCCATCTTATACAATAGAGGCTTCAGACAGTATGTAGTACTTAGCTTATGTATATGTTTAATGTTTTCGAATTTTATGACATGTTATGTTATGTTTACGTTTTCTCTATGCCTTATGCTTAGTGTTTCGCTTAAAGTGAATGAAGTTAGATGTATGCTCATGACATGGATCGACTTGGGACCTCTCGGGGTTCCTTGTCCCTTTTTACGATCCGGGTCTACGTTCGGGTTGTAACAGTACTAGTGTCATACATTACTTCTTTCAAACTAGTTTAGTTCATCTTGCATGGCCTTCAACCAGCATTCATCTATGAAAGCCTCTTTGATCCTTTTTGGTTCAATTTGAGATGCTAAAGCCAATGATGATTGATTTTTGAGAGAGGATCTTGTTTATCACTGAGAATTTGGATGTTTAATCATAAATTCATTTGGATAGCTTGCTTCATTTCTCAATTCTCGCAACATATTTGATACCTTATCGACTGGCCTACTTCCTTTTCATCTTGGTTCAATTTCTTTGAGGGAGAGGATTTGGATGTATCAGTAGTGCTTCTTTCTTCTGTGTTGGATGAGCTTTGTTCCGCTGATGTTTGAACAGCATGGAATTAGTTCCACCATCTTCCCCTGCATTATACTCAATAATACTTGGAGAGGGATTAGAGTCATCAAAGACAACATGAAAAGATTCTTCCACAAATAATGTGCATTTATTAAAAACTCTGAATGACCTGCTTAGAGGAGCATACCCAAGAAAAATTCCTTCATCACTCCTGGGATTAAACTTATCTAGGTTGTTCTTACGATTGTTGTGAATAAAACATTTGCACCCAAATGGGTGAAATTAACTGATATTTTACTTCTTACCCTTCCAGAGTTCATAGGGAGTCTTATTTAACACTTTCTAAATAATACATCTGTTAAGGATATGACAAGCAGTATTTACATCTTCGACCCAAAAATAATCTAAAAGACTTTGTTTAATAAGCATGGTTCTAGTTGTATCCTATAGAGAACGGTTTTTCCTTTCAAATACACCATTTTGCTGAGAAGTGTGAGGGGAGGAGAATGTTTGTGTATAACCCTGTTGGTTGCAGAACTCTTCAAAGAATTTGTTCTCCAATTCTCGACCATGATCATTGTGAATAGAGAAGATAAAGTATCCTTTCTCTCGCTGAACCTTTTTGCAAATTCGAGAAGGCTTCATATTTATGAGCTAAAAACATAACCCAACTAAATCGTGAGAAATCATTAACAATAACAAACTCATATTTCCTATCACCAATGCTTGCAGTTCTGGTAGGATTAAATAAATCCATGTGAAGGAGTTCAAGAGGTTTTGAAGTACTGACATTGTCTTTAGATTTAAAAGAGGATCTGGTCTATTTTCCTAATTGACATACATCACATACGGGATTGTTTGAAAATTTCAATTTGGGCAAACCAAGTACTAAATCAAGTTTAGAAAGCTTTTCAATTGAATGCATACTAGCATACCCCAAATTCTTGTGTCAAATACCTGGATCATTTAAAACATCTACAAGACAGGTAAGAGTGTGTAAGTCAACATTATTTAAAACATATATATTTTCTAGTGATCACTGATAAGAGTGATATTTTTGGAAATATTGCTGATGGTGCACTTGATAGCATTGAAAAGTACATCTAACCCAGCATCACAGAGCTGACTGATACTCAACAAGTTGTGTTTTAAGCCATTCATAAGATATACTTTAATCAGGTCGCAAGTAGGACTTATAGTAATGGAGTCGACTCTAACCAATTTTCTTTTGGCATTATCTCCAAAACTAACGAATCTTCCATCAATTTTCTTAACAGATCTGCAACTTTTCTTTGATCCAATCATATGTTTGGAGCACCCACTATCAATTACCCACATTTTCTTTTTGTAGCTTCCTTTTGGCTACTCCTGCAAAACAAGAAAATTATTTTCTTTTAGGTACCTAAGCTTTCTTCGGTCTTGATGAGTTAGTGGGAAGATTTACATAGGACAAGGCCTTTTTATTCCAAATCCATCTGCTGTGATTAGCTCTGAAAAAATTGCAGTTAAAAGACTTATAACCTATTTTCCATAAGAATAGGATGTAGGAGAAAGATATGAATTAGCAGAATAATAGTGGTTGGAAGAGTTAGATGAGTAGGCATGATTTATTTTGTTTGAGCTAACTGAGCTACGGCTAGGTGATTTCTTAATGTTGTTCAATTGCATTTTGACATCACCTAGTTCTTCCTCAAGCAAGTCTACTTCAATTTGAGTTGCTTCAAGAAGAATTTTCCTTTTTCTCTTTAGCCAATTTATCATATTCATCAATGATTTTTTGAAGTCATACGTGACAAGATCCAGACAATCCTGGGGCCATGAAATAGATGTTTTCGGCTTCTTTTGATTCTTCATTAGTGGCTTTTTCATCACTCCACACTCCCATGGATTTCAAATTGTTGTTTCTTTTGAATTTTCTCCTCTTTAACCCAAGGCAGTTTTGCTTTATGTGACCGGGTTTACCACAGCAATAACAACGACCTTCATTCTTTTGATTATCATTATTTTGATATCCAGTTGTGGCCTCTATCATTGTTTTCTAAGGATATGTCTGACTGCTCGGTCTATGAGAGCCAATCCTTCATTGTATTCTTCTTATTCCTCTTTTTCACACTCATCTAGCATAACATTGAAGGCTGTCGACTTCTTCCTTTCTTCCTTTGAGTATCTATGTTATACCCTGAGGATTCAAAGATCAGACTCGGGAGTTGAAATGGGAAAAAACTAAAAGTATGGGTTGCAGTCACAAGACGAGTCATTGTATGACTCGTGAGGAGAGCCCACGAGTCGTCAGGTGACTCATAGGGAGGCCTGGGAGAATGGGAAAAAGGAATAAGGAAAAAGGGATCCCCACAGGCTTGGGAATGACTCATGATAAGACACCACGAGTCGTTAGGTCATCCATGGGGAGAAGGTATAAGAAAAATATAAAAGGCAAGGTAGTGTGCTTAACGGAAGGAGACCACGACTCGTCAGGTCAGGCAACGAGTCGTGGTGTGAGTCATTGGGTGAATTTTACATAATTGGCATAAGGAGGGTAGTTCACTTGATGAGTGGTGTCCATGACTCGTGGCCACCCGTAACGAGTCGTGGTGTCATCCGTTAGAATCCCCAGTGATCAATTAAGACAATGAACCTGACGGGCAAGGTGAAAGATCGTTTGGCCAAGTAACAAATCGTCAGGTCACCCGTTAGGGTCACCTGGCAATTATTTTCTGCGAAATAGTAAGTGTCTTTTCATAATTTCCTAAGATCCTAAGGCCTAAACTATGGCGTTTTGGGTTATGAATAGGGAAACTTAAAGGGTTAAGTTCAGTTTTCTCTTCATTCTTGCATGCAAGTATAGTGAGAGGCAATCAAAGGAGATTCTAGGCTCTTCTCCTCAACTCTTCCAATTTCATTCTTGGGTAATCAAGGGAAGTTAAGAATCACATATCCCAGGTATGTAAGGCTATCAATGGGTGATTTATCCCACACCCATGTCCCTCCTCTATGATTTTTACAAAGTTTTCAACAAAAACTCATGGGGTTTTGAATTTGATTTACTTAAACTTTAATAATTTGATTATGGGTTTTTGTGATTTTAAAATCTTATTATAATATATGGGTTTTAATCAATTTTTATTATTTAAATCAATTATAATTTTATCGATTTAGATTTCTATGTGTTCAAGCCTAATCATGCATGCCTCATGATGAATCGATTTATGATCTATTTAACCATTTATGATTTCCTTAAGCCCAGCATGAAGTATGGTTTAAATCATGAATTTATTATGTTACCCTTTATGATTTTATGAAATTCAAGCTATATGCATGATCTACAAGTATGTATAAATCTTATGAATCATAAATTATGTTTTTTTGGCTGACTCACGGGCCTCATGTCATGGCTAGTTCACATATATTCAAGCATGTTTACGATTATCATGATTTAACTAGCCCATGAATCTATGCATGTTATACTATGAGCACTATATATGTTTTGGGAGTAGTATCGAACACCGAGTAGGTTCAGGGATCAGGTTAAGCCCCGGATCTCATGAACTACGTACCACCGTAGGTATGTTGGGACCCCTTTCATGACTGGCCCCGACAAATGGCCCTATCTTTATGGTGATATCACACTCTCATGGTTTGACCCTTGGCAAGGTACGAACACCCTCCCGACTAGGTTTACAAGTCGAGCTTCATGTGTGCTCATATGGTGTATGTCAGTTAAGAGAAACTCCCACGGTTCCTCATGTTTTATGCATGTTTATGATTATGTATATCGGCTCAAGTCATGTTCAATAAAGCTTTTCTCTTATGATTATGAGTACTATTGCATTACGAATGTTTGAAAACTTTGAGCCTTATGTTATGTTATGATGTTTATGATATGAGCATGATGTCGTATTCTTATGATCATTTATGAGTTTCATATGTTTTAAATGTCCGTTTTACTTACCTTGCATACTCAGTACATTCTACGTACTGACCGCATACTTTCTATGTTGTAGGTTTCATGATACAGGACCCGACTCTTAGGCTCTCCCTCCTCAGTAGCTCCTCAGAGTTCATTATCAGCTTGTTTGGTATGTCCTCATGTTTCAAGGGTCATATGTGTTCAGACCCTATGTTGTTCTTTCAGTTTCAGTATTATTGGGTTAGTTGGGGAGTTGTCCCATCAAGCCATCTTTTCATGATTAGAGGCTTATCAAAATACAAGTTGTAATCAGTCGTATTATATGAGTCTAGTTTTGCTTTTCCTTCTATTATGTCAGGATTACGTTTTTTTATGCTAATTCTTCTGCTCATGTGATTGGCATTAGATGTATGCTCATGTCATGGGTCGACTTGGGATCCATTGAGGCTCCTTGTCCCGTGTCTACAATCCAAGTGTATATTCAGGTCGTGAAAAACTTGATATCAAAGCCATAGGTTAGATGTGTCCTAGGGAGTCTAAAAGCCGCATTAAGTAGAGTCCCTTTCATAGGTGTGAAGCGCGCCACACTTATGACAAAGAGGCTATGAGACATTTAGGAAATATTCCCTTCTTTCATGATCTATGTCGTGTTATACGCGTGTGCAGAATCATGTCTTCTCAAAACAATGATGGGAGTCAGTCAGCGCCACCAGTTCCAATGGATTCCATGCAAGTTACTGATGCAGAGCTCGGAGCCGCTCTCAGAGTATTGATGCAAGCTATGATCACCCAGCCTAACCAGCAAGCTATCGCACCAGTGAACCCTACCAGGGAGGCGGCAACTACTAGGATTCAAGGACTCATGAAGGAGAGTCGGCTAGAGGTTGGTGACTCGGGTGTGGTTGGGGAGTGTAGAGGGAACAAAAGGGGAAACAAGAGGCCCAGGGCTGAAAACCTTAAGAGATCCCAACAAGGGTCGAGTAGTGAGAGTCACTCTCAAACCCGCCAGAAGTCTCTAGTCCAAGCTCGGGGGTACAAGCCCCAGGTGAGGGAGATTAGTTACCCAAATTAAGGGAATTGCCGAAAGCACCACTGAGGAAAGTGCTTGGTAGGTTCAGATGTTTGTTTTTATTGTGGCCAACTCGGTCATAAACACAGGGATTGTGCTTCAGCCAAGCGAGATGGTCGAAAAAGGTCGTGCTCTGAATCCTCCTTCATCAGCTCCAGCAAATTGCCCACCTCAGCATCACAGGTTATCAAGAGCGAGTGGGGGTAGTATCTCCTTTCTTCTTTAGGTGTTCCGTTACGTATCGCTCGATGCTACGCTCGACTCGCACTTACGTTCAAAACCCTAAGATGATAGGCAACCCCGTCTATCTGCGATCTCAATATCACCGTTTCATTTCATGTCATGAATCTAGTTGTGTATGTGAACCCATGTTTCTCAGCACACTCAACCCTATGAATTTAGTCCCCAAAGTTTTTTCTATCAGCTCATGAGATAGTGCTATATCGGGTATATGCCAAGATTAGACTTCTTACACAATTCGTGCTCATGATTCCCTTACTCTAAACCCTAAGGATGTTCCCTATGATGGAGGTGCTGCGTAAGACGTGTACTTTTAGGTTAAATCCCTATCCCCTCCATAGATGTCAGACCTAGTACAGAAAGCCCAGTTATTAACCAAGCCTGGAAGGGTAGCAAGCCACATGGTCATGTTGTGATTGTTGATCTTTTTTCCTAGGCTGAACCTTTTCATATCATTACTTTGTTGTTCATGACTTGCAGAAGTGAAAGACTTCGTTCTGATATGATTTAATGAAGATTGGATGAGACTTTCGATTCTTGAAGGGTTTGAAGTTTGAGGGTTGACCAAAGTCAACAATCTAGGTTGTCAAGTTCGAAATTGGATTCTGAGAGTTTGATTGGTTCTGGGTGGTGAGTTATGATTTAGTTGGGTAGTTTGCAGGGTTTATGAGGTAATTCGAGAGTAATTTGAACCTCGGGTTGAATTTATAAGTTTTGAGGAAGCTAGATGTGACCATGGTAAAGTCAGGGTGAAGTAACTTTATGTGGGTAACTTGATGGTTCCAACCGGTCCAGAGCGGGTTTTAGGATTTGAATGCATATTTGGGTTGTGACCGAAGAATTTCGGATGAATGTCGGATGAATTAGAGCGCACTGCATATTTGTCATGATTGTAGGCATAAGAGATGGAGACTCAGGAGTTGGGCACCTCAGGATTCTTGATAGGAATTGTAGGAGTTCGTTTGGTCGACTCAACTGATAGCGGTGTGGTAGTTCCTGATGAATTAGAATTGTCCTTCGTGATTGCTGTAAGGGTGAGGCAAGATGAGGAACCAATTTTGGTAAAGCTGAAGGAAGCCATTCAAAATCAGAAAGTAGAGGTCTTCTCCAAAGGGGGAGATGGTGTTCTTCAGTACCAGGGTCACCTATGTGTTCCAGATGTTGATGATTTGAGCAGCTGGATATTGCATGAGACCTATGGATCCAGGTATTCTATCCATCCAGGTGACACCAAGATGTATCATGATTTGCGGAAAATATACTGGTGTAAAGCATGAAGAAGGATATTGTAGAATTCATAGCCAAGTGCCCGAACTGTCAGTAAGTGAAAGTCGAGCATCAAAGGCCGGGAGGCGTACTTTAGGATATTAGCATTCCTACTTGGAAATTGGAAGAGATTAATATGAATTTAATTATAGGCCTACCTCGTACTCGTCGACACTATGATTCTATTTGGGTGGTGGTCGACGGGTTGACCAAGGTTGCATACTTCCTACCAGTCAAAAACCACGGATTGAGCGGATGATTATGCCAACTTGTATATTTGGGAGTTGGTTTGACTTCATGGAGTGCGCTTGTCTATTATCTCAGACCGAGGTACTCGGTTTACCTCTCAGTTTTGGTGGTCTTTTAAAAAAGGGCTTGGGACTCAGGTTAAGCTCACACAACATTTCATCCGCAAATGGATAGTCAGGCAGAGCAGACAATTCAAACTCTCAAGGACATGTTGAGAGCTGTGTGATGGACTTTAAAGGTAGTTGGGATGATCACTTGCCCTTGATTGAGTTTGCTTATAATAATAGCTATCACTCCAGCATCCAAATGGCACCGTTCAAGTCTCTCTATGGGCGGAGGTGTAGATCTCCCATCGGATGGTTTGAGGTTGGTGAGGCAACTATGATAGGGTCAGACTCAGTTCACGAGGCTATGGTGAAGGTTCAGTTGATAAGGGACAGGATAAAAACTGCTCAGAGTCATCAAAAGTCATATGCTGATGTGAGGAGGAGAGATTTGGAGTTTGAGGTAGATGATTGGGTATTTCTAAAGGTATCCCCCATGAAGGGTGTCGTGCAGTTCAGAAAGAAAGAAAAACCCAGTTCCCGCGATGTTGGTTCCTACCGGGTTATGAGAAGAATTGGTAAGGTAGCATATGAGTTGGACTTGACATCAGAGTTATCTTCTGTGCATCCCGTATTTCATGTGTCATTCTTAAAAAAGTGCTTGGGTGATCCAGCTTTAGTAGTTCTGGTGGACAGAGTTGGTGTAAAGGATAGCTTCAGTTATGAGGAAATTCCGGTTGCAATATTGGATCGCTAGGTTTGGAGGTTGAAGAAAAAAGAAGTAGCTTCAGTGAAGGTGTTATGGAGAAACCAACATGTTGAGGGAGCTACGTGGGAAGCTGAAGCGGCTATGATAGCTAAATACCCTCACCTATTCCCTACCGGCTCAATTTCAGTTTGTGGTGTCAGTATTTCCCTAAATCTCTAATCAGTTTCCATGTTCACTTCATGTGCCCAAGTTTGATTTATGTTATGATGGATGTATGTGATGTCTGAATTCAGTTCAGCTATGTAGTTCTTTTCGGAGGTAGTCATTCCGTCAATTTTCAGTTTAAATGATCAGTGTTTGCAAATGATGATTGCATGTTTCTGAGTTTCTGTATGTTTCTAACATTCGAGGATGAATGTTCCCAAGGGGGAGATATTGTTATACCCCGAGGATTCAAAGATCAGACTCGGGAGTTGAAATGGGAAAAACTGAAAATCTGGGTTGCAGGCACAGGACGAGTCGTTGGACGACTGAGGAGAGCCCACGAGTCGTCAGGTGACTCGTGGGGAGGCCTGGGAGAATGGGAAAAAGGATTAAGGAAAAATGGATCCCGACGGGCTTGGGAACGACTCCTGGTCAGACATCACGAGTCGTTAGGTCATCCATGGGGAGGTGTGAGAAAAATATAAAAAGCGAGGCAGTATACTTAACGGAAGGAGACCACGACTCGTCAGGTCAGGCAATGAGTCGTGGTGTGAGTCGTTGGGTGAATTTTACATAATTGGCATAAGGAGGGCAGTGCACTTGACGAGTGGTGGTCACGACTCGTGGCCACCCGTAACGAGTCGTGGTGTCGTCCGTTAGGACCCCAGTGATCAATTAAGACAATGAACCTGACGGGCAAGGTGATAGATCGTTTGGCCAAGTAACAAATCATCAGGTCACCCGTTAGGGTCACCTGGCAGTTATTTTCTGCGAAATAGTAAGAGTATTTTCGTAATTTCCTAAGATCCTAAGGCCTAAACTACGATGTTTTGGATTATGAATAGGGAAATTTAAAGGGGTTAAGTTCAGTTTTCTCTTCATTCTTGCATGCAAGTATAGTGAGAGGCAATCAAGGGAGATTCTAGGCTTTTCTCCTCAATTCTTCCAATTTCATTCTTGGGTAATCAGGGAAGTTAAGAATCAGATATCCCAGGTATGTAAGGCTATCAGTGGGTGATTTTTCCCACACCCATGTCCCTCCTCTATGATTTTTATAAAGTTTTCAATAAAAACTCATGGGGTTTTGAATTTGATTTACTTAAACTTTAATAATTTGATTATGGGTTTTTGTTATTTTAAAATCTTATTATAATCTGTGGGTTTTAATCAGTTTTTATTATTTAAATTAATTATAATTTTATCAATTTCAATTTTTATGTGTTTAAGCCTAATCATGCATGCCCATGATGAATCGATTTATGATCTATTTACCAATTTATGATTTCCTTAAGCCCAACATGACTTATGGTATAAATCTTGAATTTATTATGTTACCCTTTATGATTTTATGAAATTCAAGCTATATGCATGATCTACAAGTATGTACGAATCTTATGAATCATAAATTATGTTTTTTTGGCTGACTCATGGGCCTCATGTCATGGCTAGTTCACGTATGTTCAAGCATGTTTACAATTATCATGATTTAACTAGCCCGTGAATCCATGCATGTTATACTATGAGCACTATATATGTTTTGGGAGTAGTATCGAACACCGAGTAGGTTCGGGGCTCAGGTTAAACCTCAGATCTCATGAACTACGTGCCACCATAGGTATGTTGGGACCCCTTTCATGACTGTCCTCAGCCCAAATGGCCCTTTCTTCATGGTGATATCACACTCTCATGGTTCGACCCTTGGCAAGGTATGAACACCTTCCTGACTAGGTTACAAGTCAGGCTTCATGTGTGCTCATATGGGGTATGTCGGTTAAGAGAAGCTCCCAGTGTTCCTCATGTTTTATGCATGTTTATGATTATGTATATCAGCTCAAGTCATGTTCAATAAAGCTTTTCTCTTATGATTATGAGTACTATTGCATTACAAATGTTTGAAAACCTTGAGCCTTACGTTATGTTATGATGTTTATGATATGAGCATGATGTCCTATTCTTATGATCATTTATGAGTTTCATATGTTTTAAATGTTTGTTTTACTTACCTTGCATAATTTCACGTACTAACCGCATACTTTCTATGTTGTATCATTTCATGATATAGGACCCGGCTCTCAGGCTCGCCCTCCTCAGTAGCTCCTTAGAGTTCGTTATCAGCTTGTTTGGTGAGTCCTCATGTTCTGAGGGCCATATGTGTTTAGAATCTATGTTGTTCTTTCAGTTTCAGGATTATTGGGTTAGTTGGGGAGTTGTCCAATCAACTCGTCTTTTCATGATTAGAGGCTTATCAGACTACAAGTTGTAATCAGTCGTATTGTATGAGTCTAGTTTTTCTTTTTCTTCTATTATGTCATGATTACGTTCTTTTTACGCTAAGTCTTCTGCTCATATGATTGGGATTAGATGTATGCTCATGCCATGGGTCGACTTGCGATCCCTCGAGGCTCTTTGTTCCGTGTCTACGATCCGGGTGTACGTTCGGGTCATGACAATCTATTCAGATGATTTTGTTCATAGGCCATCAAATTTCCTCGAAGCTTATCATAAGTGAGTTTTTTCTAGATCTCCATCTTCAAGAATGATTGCTTTTGTTTCCCAGTCTTTAGGAAGACTTCTGAGAAGTTTTCTAAGTTTCATTCCATTTGCATAGACCATTCTAAGTAATTTCAGTTCTCTAACAATCTTACTAAACCGTGCAAACATGGATTCAACATTTTTTTCATCAATCATTTTGAACAGTTCATATTCGTTGACTAGAGTTTTTATCCTTGCTACCTTTACTTTTGTCGTGCCTTCATAAGTTACTTCAAGCTTGTCCCACATCTCCTTTGTAGTTTCACATATGGAGACCTTGTCGTACTTAGATCCGCTAACTGCAAAATAAAGTAGACTAATAGCTCTTGCATTAGTTTGAATTACCTCATGTTGTTCCTTAGTGACTGAAAGAGTTTCCAAGTTAGTTTTAGTGGGATCTGTCACTCCAGGAATGGGATTGGGACCTTTCTTTATCACAATCCATGCTTGAACGTCATTTTCCTACACAAAGATCTTGTATCATTCTTTCCAGTGAGAGTAATGTTGTCCATTGAAATACGGAGGTCGTGACAATGAATGTCCATCTTGCAGAATTGCTCTTGCAATTTGATATGAAGCCATCTGAATTTTTTTCTTACTTTGAGGTTAAGCAATATTCAGTGAAACGGCTCTGATACCAATTGATAATAAAGGGGGTAAATTTAAAAATTATGCACTTAAGGTTGTTAGTCGACTATGATAACGTATTAGTCGACTTATTTCCTGCAAAAAATGTGTAATACCCCGAAAGCCCTAAGATCAGACCCAAGGGTTGAAATGGAGAAAACAGGATTTTCTATACAAAGTCATAGGACGAGTCATCCAGTGACCCGTGAGGTGCACCACGAGTCATTAGGTGACTCATAGAGTAAAGGATGGACTTGATGGGATTTTTGGATTTAGGGTTGACCACGGGTGAGGCCACAAGTCATAGTCAGTACCACGAGTTATTAGGTCACTCGTGGTCAGAGGTCAACTTCAAGTGGAAAATTTGGGCAGTACAGGTCACGACTTGGTCACCATGAGTCATTTGGTACACCACGAGTCGTGGTGACCCTCAGAAGATAAGTTTCCAGTGTTGGCCACGAATGCAGACCACGAGTCATGGTGTTGGCAACGGGTCATCCAGTCCCTCGTTGGGACTAGCAGTGTGGATTTTTTTTCGAATTCCTAAGGCCTAAACTACGTCATTTTAAGCTCAGTTAGGATTGTTTTAAGAGGGCTTAGCTTATTCTAAATCACTCCTCTCCATGCATGCAAGACTAGAAGGTTCCAAGGGGTGATCAAGGCTAAAATCCATCAATTCTCCTTTAATTTCCTTTGGGCATTCAAGGAAGAGTGAAAGATCAACTTACCTAGGTATGTGAGACTATGAATAAGAGTTTCTTTCACTGTCACACTCAAAATTCCTCTCCATTCCATGAATCTTAATTCTAGATTTAAGTTCATGATCTTATGGGATCTATCTCAATTCTTGTGAAATCCTTTATGATCTATCTATAGATTAATTTCCTTCATGTATCAAATCATGTTTCATGATCTATAGGTAGATTTTATAATTATTTTTTATTATAAATCTATAGTTTCAAATTTAATTGAATTATGCCCAATGATGCAGGCTTCATGAAAAGTCAAATTATGATTCTATTATGATTTTGATCTTATCAAGTCTAAATTATGATTTATGATTTATATATGAATTCTCTTCAAGCATTCATCATGGATTTATGAATGTCAAGTATATAGATGTTTTACAAGTACGCATGGATTTCATGATTTATGAATTTATGACTCTTGACCAACTCATGGGCCCTTATTCATGGCAAATCATGTATTTCAAGTATGATCGAGTATATTATGTTGTAAGTGGCCAAGAATTTGATATATGATTTATGATTGTGATATGAGCCTCATGTGCATATTTTTGGGAGCAGTGCCTAGCACCGAGTAGACCCTGCGTTCAGGTAAACCCCGTGGTCTCAAAACTATATGCCACCATAGGTTTATATATATACAAATGTTAATGTTATTGAATCCTCGTGATATCACATAATGCACGTCCCTTGCCTGGCAAGCCTGGGACGGCTCTGCCTACTTGAGCGAGATAGTTGGGGCATCATGTAAGCGCTATTATGATGGTGTTAGTTATGACGAGTCCTCTCGTTGTTCTTCATGATTTATGCATGGTTATGTTATGTTACTTTGGCTCAAGTTATGTTTTATAAAATTTTCTCTTATGATTATGATTATGACTAGTTTACGAATGGTTTGAAAACCTTGAATCCTTATGTTTACATCATGATATTTACTTTATGATCATGTTGTCCTACTCTTATGAACTCTTACGTATTTTAACTGTCCATTTTACTTACCTTTCATACTTAGTACATTTGAAGTACTGACCGCATACTCTATGCTATATCATTTCATGATACAGGCTCTGACATTCAGGTTAAGCCTCTCCATTAGCCAATTCTCAGTACTCTTTTGTAGCACTAATGGTGCGCTCCTTCGTAATACTCTTATAGGGATTCCCCCTGTGAGCCATGCGCCCCTCTAAATACCTCTCACGGGCACCTGACACTTCCCATCTCCTTGTTCGGTGTGTTATATGGGTATCTAAACCGACACGCAAGTGCACGTGGTCGAACAAGTAGTAAGTGGCTTTAGTAAGCCAAGTATCGATCCCTCAGAGACTTGGATTAAGTGAAGTTTGCTTAAGTATACTATACTATATTTCACTTCTAAATATGCTGACAACAACGTAACCAAAAAGTGAATAATTTGTTTTATAAATTCTATACTAAAACTACTAACAATTATCTACTTTGAATTTAAACTATGGATATGAGCATGCCGAGGTAAAGAACATGTAATGAAACTGATTATCATCATAAATTGGTTAATCATTTCTTCCAGTTGCTAGACAAGAGATTTAAACTCTCGTATTTAATCTCACTTAAGAATCATAAACCATCCATCTACATTTCTGTGATCAAATGCAATTTATGACCTAGCAATACAATTCCGGTTCCTAAATTGACTAATACGGCTTTCAAGTATATTTCTATCAGGAAAGCACATCAAAACTCAATTTTCACAAATCAAGTAAAGAACAATAACCTATTAATTCACAACTTTCCAATTTCATGCTCTCTCGAGTAAAATCGGACTTTTTAGATGTACATTAATGTAGGCCACACACCAATGCAGTAAGAACAAGAATTAATAGAACAACATGGAAGAAAAAGATGAAAGACCATATAATTCAATAATCAAAATTCATCACAAGTGTTCATAACCTCAGCAAGGAAGGGAATTAGCCACTCATTTGTGGATTAATCATCCTAAAACAAGTGTTAATCATACAAACAATTGAATTAGAGAAGAAAGAAAGAGAGAAAAAACCCTGAACTTTTCATCCCTCAACTGCCTGTAACCCACGTCCTTGCTCCACCAAGTCTGAATTATGAAAAATACACTTAAGTGTTCTATTTATACTAGTGGGAACTTTTCCCGGAATAATGAGCAACGTGTCACAGAGTGCATCGCGGAGCACTGCCTCCGTGACACGCCGTGAACGCGGACCCTCATTTGAATTGGGGGTCCGGGAATATAACACCAATGTGGCACGGCGTGCAACGCGGAGGCTAGCCACCGTGCCACGGAGCTGTCGCGAACCTCCACTGGACATTGATGAATTTTTCACCCTACAGGCAGAATGCCTCCGCGATGGCAGTGTGACACGGCTCCATCGCGGAGCCCCTTTAATTTGTGCAGTCCGATGCCTTTTTCCGTGCTCGATTCCAAGTCCAACTCCGATATCGTCCAACATGCATTTTAGCTCCTCGAAATCACATTTTACCTACAAAACAATGCTAATCATGTTGGTTAGTATAAATTCACATTTTATTACCAATTACATGAAAATGTATACGCATTGCTAGATAAACAAGGCGAAAATGATACTTTTGAGTATCACTTGGGCATATAAATCTGCCCAAGATCACTTACCCTATACTTAAATCCTTGTTCGTCCTCGAACAACAAACATACAATTCATGCAATTTACATCCCAACCTTCGCTACTATGGTGCGACAATTTAAGCTACGGTCATACCGATCATTCAATATTGCAAATCATCAAGAAAATATGCATGGTCTTAACAATGCACTGACCTTTAATACATTAAGACTTCCTAGACTTTGAGAATCGACTCTCGATATCGGCAAACTCATGCAAATCAGCTAATCAAGATATCCGACACGAAAATCAGTCTTTCCTCAAGTATGTGCCCTCACAACTCAAGAGAATCTTCCCCCTTTTTGCTCATGTGACACACAAACATTCAAGTAGGGGCATGTAAAAATAATTTCACTCTCTCTCCCAAAAGAATTTACATGCATCATGTCATGACCCATAAGCTTGCCCTTAGTGTATTACTCCACTAATATAAAGAAATGCAATGTAAGATCACGTAGGACTTTAATGGGTTGTAATGGAAGCTATGGAACTAGTATATATTGGATTAGCCAATAATAGCCACTAGCATCCTTAAGCGCCTTTGCAACACATTCCCATCAACTCATGGACATTGTTTCTCTCTTTTCTTTTTTCATCATGCCATTCTTGATGATTTACCTTAGTACGACCCATTTCATTAAGCACACTTGACACAATAACAAAGGTTATTCATGCACCTTCATGATCGTTTATTTATAGCAAGTGCACCTTCAACCTTTTCTTTTCTTTCCTCACTTTGCTTTTCTTTTTGTTTTCACCATTCTCACTCTTTGACACTTTGGGAAAATTATTTTCTCTTCTTAAGTGCTTAAGAGTTTTGTATAGACTTTACAGCTAATGAAAAGAAGGAACTAAGCTCGATTTATACTTTTTGTACAAAAGAAAGAAATAATAGGCTAAAGGCTCAAAGGGCTGACTAGGGTATACAATCACAGAAAGGGGGAGTATGACAAGGGAAAAAAATAGAAACTCTCGGTTAAAACAAAGAAATGCCTACATCCTTCCCTACAATACACCTCCTTCATTTCGTTTTGTACACACACCAGGCAAGTTCTAGACACTTCACAATAGCATGGAGTATCAACACCTCACTTCACACTTTATGCACATGCTCGATTCAAGATGCATTCACAGATTCTTCAATCAGCTAATTACATGAATTCAAACATTAAGCCTCAATCACACCGACTCGAACTCTACAGCCTAGGTATCTCAACATATTTACAAGTTTGCCTGCTTTCATACGAATCACCTTTGCATTTTGAATACCAGTTACAACACGCAACCAAGATTTCGCAACCATATAGTAACTACAGGTTTCGGGATGCAATCCACCAAAGAAAAATGAAAAATTAATTGAAAAAAATCTACTCCTAACGACTACATTTCCCTTAAGACGGTCGTCATCCATCTATCATAGGGAACGGTCACTAACTATGACGTCGGTTCAATGGGACTATTCTCGGTAAAAGAACCGAAAACAAACGCCCAGAAACCCAAAATAAAAAATTGAAAAATTTTGCAAAACATCGATCATTTCGATAGAAAAATTATTTACAAAATATTTTCACAAAATTTTAAAAATATCGATCATTTCGATAAGCAAAAATATTTACAAAAATTTTTACAGACTCAGCTGGCAACATTCCACAACACACATCAATTCCACAAATATGTACAGATACAGAACAGTTTAAGAATTCACAAACACAGGGAAACAAAACATGTAAATATACAGAGGAAAGCATACAAGCAAACCAGCCCAGCCCAGCACCTAACTACTCCCACCCCACACTTAAACCGAACACTGTCCCCAGTGTTCACAAAAATTAAAAATCACAAAATTGGGTGGTGGAACTCCCTGATCAGTCAAAGTATTCCACTTCTTCATCTGGTGTTGCTGCCTCATCTCCCATGTCCGAGTCGCCTCCGTCGTCGTCATCGAACTCCACATCGGAGTCCTCCCGACGTGTCTCCTCGTCCGTGGGGACGTCATCGTCTGTGGGCTCTACAAAGGCTGGCCCCACTCGGCATAGAGCCCTGGCGTTTTCGCCAAACGGGTAATCTAGCTCGAGTTGCCATAGCTCCTCCTCCGTGGCTGGTCTCCCACCTATCCTAAGTTGAAGCATTTGCATCCCATACATCCGCGCCATGTACTGGTCATCACGAGCATGTCGCTCGCCAAGTGTCAGCACTGGCCCGTGGGTGGTGTCGGGAGCCTTAGTTTTGGTCACGTCCAAGGCCCGCCGCTCCAACTGCGGGATATAATCCAAAGCCTCCTCCTCGACGTCGAGGCCCCGGAGAAATGTGGTGAGTAGTCCACCGAACCCATACCTGTGGCCCTGGTGCAATCAGGCTCTCTTCATGGCGGATATGATGACTGCCCCGACATTAATCTCCAGCCCTTTCATCAGGGCGTACACTAGGCAAACACGGTCCCGGGTCACATCAGTCATGTGTACCCCCGGGATTAAGCACGAGCAGACTATCTTCAGCCAGATTCGGGCTTCCCTGTTCATCTGAGAATATGGCAGAGTCTGGTGGTAGCCCCTATCTTTGTGTCTGCTCCATCTAGCTGTAGATCGAGCCCCACACAGTGTGCGTCTGATGTCGGCATACGGTGGGGTAAAGTTCAGCTGGCGGAGAACGTGGGCGTCTGTGTCCCGCGCTCCGATGATGGCATTTAGCTGGTGGGGTTTTAGAGTGACTATCTGCCCTCTGATCTTGATGGTGTGGCTTCTTATTGACGGGTTCCAATTTGCATAGAACTCCCAGACCAGGTGCAAGTTGCATTCTTTGGGCTCCTGAAATATGAAACCGAGCCCAGCTGCCTTGATCCGGTGAACCATTCTGGGGAACTCCTGTGCTAATGGCTCCCGTGCTATATGCTCCTCGAGGAAATATTTATTCTCTTTGTGCTTGGCATACAACTTTTTCCCCTCGCCAGTCACCCATCTCGTTCCGTATTGGCGGCGCTGGCCGCGTGGAATTGCTGGTGCAGCTGGGACTGCTGTGCCCAGTCTGAGTCGCTTTCTTCCGGTGCCTGAAGTTGATGCACCCTTACCTTTATCTTGCCTGCTTGCCATTTTAACTGTCAACACAAGTAAACAAGCTCAATGTCAAGCTAAATGAATATGAACTTCGGCTAAGGTCGGGTTAGCTAGGTTCACCCCACACTTAGTCCTTTAGCTACAGTTACGATACTACGGCAAGAATAACTTTATTTACACCAAACAACCAGCTATACAATCATGCTTAGTGCGTTCAAATGAAAATTCGATGGTATAACTTCTGCGTACTACTCAGACTTCGTACAGCTAATCCCAATCACTACCATCGCTAACATTTTAATCATCACACTTAGCAAATAAAAACAATGAAACAAAAACAACAACAAAAATTCTATACACATGAACCTATACAACCAACCAAATTTGAACAAATTTCAACATTTTCCCCCAAACCCGAGAATTCGTCGTCAATTAACATTCAAACAATTTTTACAACGACTCATCCCATTCAATACGTACAACCCGGCATAGAATTCACAAATTCAACACATTACCAACTTCAAATTCAACAACAAGCCCTAGAATTGATTTCTTCTATCAAATTTGAAAAATTCATGCAATTGACAAGTTCAAACGATCATTACGACATTCCGAACATTTATCAATCAACAAATAACTCGAATTCATGCTAAATTTCGACTTAGGGCGATCTATCTCACCTCCCATGCTTAATTTCGAATAAAATCGACAAAAACTTGAGAGAGAATCGGAAAACATACCTTAACGTTGAAGAAGCGAAGAAAACTTGGTAATTTGTTGCCTTAAGCCGTGGCACGTTGATGGGAGAGGGGTTTTGGGACGTTTGGTCGCGGAGGAAAATGAAAATGAGGGAAAAAAGGGAGAAATCGGGGTTTAAAAGGTAGAAAACACGCGGTTCACCTGGCAACCCGGTGTGACCCGTCACAATTTACACGGCAACGTGTCACGGAGTGCATCGCGGTGCACTGCCTCCGTGACACGGAGCCATCGCGACAGCTTTCTGGAAATTTTAAAATTTCCGAATTACACCTCAACGTGTCACGGAGGGTAACGCGGAGGTCCTCCTCCGTGACACGGAGCTATCTCCCCAGCTCACTGTCTTCTACATTTTATTAATTTTTCATACCTCTCCTTTTCCTTCACGATTCCGTGCACATTTTCTTCCGTTTGACCTGAAAATCCTCTCACTAAATAAAATTGGTTAGAATAATAGATTTCACCTAACTAAAAAATAAAAATACTAACTAAAACGAAAAATTTTGTAATAAATCAAGAAAAAGAAAAAGAAAAATCTATTTACACTTTACAAAATGAAAGAAAAAATTTTCACGGGTTGCCTCCCGTGCAGCGCCTGGTTTACCGTCGCGGCTCGACATCATTTACGCTCAATTGTCCGCTAGGGTGATGGACGATTTCTCACGATCATTGTCCTCCCCCCAGTAGTGCTTACACCTATCCGGTGGTCTTCCCAATAACTCTCGAGAATGCTTCATCGGCTTAGCATTACCATGATCAATCACATTGATCACCGAGAGTTCTTCATGCACCATCGGGAGCTTGGGTGCTTTATACACATCGAACACCTCTACCTTGTCGTGTGCTCGCATTGTAAGTTGCCCCGCAGCTACGTCGATTAATGCTTTCCCGGTTGCCAAGAAGGGTCGTCCCAAAATAAATGGGACTTCCGCGTCTAGTTCAAAATCCAGAACAATAAAATCTACCGGGAAAATTAGAGAGCCAACTTGCACTAGAACATCCTCAACAATGCCATCCGGCCTAGCTAAGGATCGATCCGCCAACTGCAAGATTACGGTTGTAGGTCTAGGACTCCCTAAACCCAACTTTCTGAATACCGAAGATGGCATCAGATTTATACTTGCCCCCAAGTCACACAATCCACGAGCTCGGATGCTCTGCCCAATAGTAAGCTGGATAGTAAAACTTCCAGGGTCTTTTAACTTCGTGGGCAGTTTGTTTTGGATCCGGGAAGTGCACTCCTCCGTCAAAGCCACTGTGGCATGCTCAGTCAAACGACTTTTGTTGGCCACGATGTCTTTAATGTATTTAGCATATTTAGGCACTCCCTGCAAGACATCAACAAGAGGTAAGTTAACATGTACCTGTTTAAGCACCTCCATGAATTTCTTGAAACACGCCTCCTCCTTGTGTTTCTTGAGTCGTTGAGGGAACGGGGGTGGAGGTCTTTCTGATTTAGCTTCTTTGGTCTTCCTTCCAAACTTTGCTCCCCCTCAACTTCTGCTACTCCCGAATTTTGAGGTGGTCTTTCTAGTTCCACCTCCTTCAGCTGCAAACCACTCCTTGTGGTCACTGCATTTACCTGCTTCGGATTCGGATCCGTGTCGCTCGGCAATCCTCCTCTGGGCCTTGTATTTTGGGCACTAGCAAATTGCCCAAATTGATACTCAAGAGCCTTGGTCGCTAACTGGTTATTTTTCACTTCGGCTGCCAATTTAACATAGTCAGCCTGCAATTGCGCTTGATTAGCGATCATTGTCTTGAACATCTCCTCAATGCTGGGTGATGGTGGTGGAGGAGGGGCATTGTTATTTCTGAATTGAGATTGGTAGTTCTGTTGCCCTCCTTGATTCCTTTGCATACCCTGACCCGCACTTTGGCCTTGATGGTTATTGCTACCCCATGAAAAATTTGGATGGTTCCTCCAATTTGAATTGTAGCTACTCCCATACTGCTGATGATTTCTTTGTGCATTGCCCACAAAGTTAACCGAATCAGGGTTGGCTCCACAGCACTCGGCTGAGTGCTCACTGCTTCCACACACTTCACACCACATTTGCTGGATTGCATTAACTGGAGCTGAAGGCTGGTTCAAAGTCATGTTGCTGAAGTGGTTGTTCAATTGATTTTGCAAGGCAGCTATCTATGCAGCGATAGCTGTGAATCCATCCACTTCAAGCACTCCTGCTGCTTTCCTTGTTCCACCTCGTGATGAATCAGCATTCCATTCTGGATTGCCCTGTGAAATCCGGTTTAGCAAGGTGTACAGCTCCTCATAAGTCTTTTCCAGTGCTTGTCCTCCAGCTGCTGAATCTAGCAAAATTTTGGTATGGGGTTCCAAACCCTCAATAAATGTGTGCACCAACACGTCATTGGACTGATGATGAGGAGGACAGTCCCGCAACATGGATTTAAATCTCTCCCAGGCTTGATATAAATTTTCTCCCTCCCTCTGTTTGAAACTTAGAATTTGACTTCTAAGCCTTGTTGTTTTTCCAGAGGGAAAAAACCTTATCAAAAACTTTCGTGCAAGATCATCCCACGTTGAAATAGAATTTGGTGGCTCAGCTTTCAACCACCTCTTGGCTTCTCCGAGTAATGAGAACGGAAATAATGTAAGCCGAACATAATCAGGTGACACTCCAGTGGGTATATAAGTGTCACTTATCTCCAAAAAGTTTTGGAGATGCTGTTGTGGGTCTTCATGAGGGAGACCGGTAAATTGCCCGCTTGTGTGCAACAGTTGCACCATATTTTGCTTGAGTTCAAATCTCCCTCCAGGCTCTGGTTTGCAGATACTGGATGTAACATTGTTGGCATGTAGGATTGCCACCTCGCGAACCGGCCTTGCTGCTGCTTCTTCGGGCACTAACACTGCCCTCACAACCGGTGGATTTTGTTGCTCCATAATAGTCTGTCTGAGCAACTGCAGCTTCCTTTGTAGAGCTTCTCTCCGTTTACTATGAAATATACGTTCAGGCTCTATATAAGATTCCACCAGCTCTTTGTCTCTTGCCAGTGTTCACAGCAATTAAGTCTGCAAAATATAGGCTAAGACCAAGTTGTCAACACTTAAGAAAAGAAAATACAAATATAGTAAATTGACACTTAACACAATTTCACCAATTGCCAAGTCCCCGGCAACGGCGCCAAAAACTTTTTCGGTGTGTTATATGGGTATCTAAACCGATACGCAAGTGCACGTGGTCGAACAAGTAGTAAGTGGCTTTGGTAAGCCAAGTATCGATCCCTCAGAGACTCGCATTAAGTGAAGTTTGCTTAAGTATACTATACTATATTTCACTTCTAAATATGCTGACAACAACGTAACCAAAAAGTGAATAATTTGTTTTATAAATTCTATACTAAAACTACTAACAATTATCTACTTTGAATTTAAACTATGGATATGAGCATACCGAGGTAAAGAACATGTAATGAAACTGATTATCATCATAAATTGGTTAATCTTTTCTTCCAGTTGCTAGCCAAGAACATTAGCCAAGAGATTAAAACTCTCGTATTTAATCTCACTTAAGAATCATAAACCATCCGTCTATATTTCTGTGATCAAATGCAATTCATGACCTAGCAATACAATTCCGGTTCCTAAATTGACTAATACGGCTTTCAAGTATATTTCTATCAGGAAAGCACATCAAAACTCAATTTTCCCAAATCAAGTAAAGAACAATATCCTATTAATTCACAACTTTCCAATTTCGTGCTCTCTCGAGTGAAATCAGACTTTTTAGAGGTACATTAATGTAGGCCACACACCAATGCAGTAAGAACAAGAATTAATAGAACAACATGGAAGAAAAAGATGAAAGACCATATAATTCAATAATCAAAATTCATCACAAGTGTTCATAACCTCAGCAAGGAAGGGAATTAGCCACTCATTTGTGGATTAATCATCCTAAAACAAGTCCTAATCATACAAATAATTGAATTAGAGAAGAAAGAAAGAGAGAAAAAACCCTGAACTTTTCGTCCCTCAACTGCCTGTAACCCACGTCCTTGCTCCACCAAGTCTGAATTATGAAAAATACACTTAAGTGTTCTATTTATACTAGTGGGAATTTTTCCCGGAATAATGAGCAACATGTCACGGAGTGCATCGCGGAGCACTGCCTCCGTGACACGCCGTGAACGCGGACCCTCACTGAAATTGAGGGTCCGGGAATATAACACCAACGTGGCACGGCGTGCAACGCGGAGGCTAGCCACCGTGCCACGGAGCTATCGCGAACCTCCACTGGACATTGATGAATTTTTCACCCTCCAGGCAGAATGCCTCCGCGATGGCAGCGTGACACGGCTCCATCGCGGAGCCCCTTTAATTTGTGCAGTCCGATGCCTTTTTCCGTGCTCGATTCCAAGTCCAACTCCGATATCGTCCAACATGCATTTTAGCTCCTCGAAATCACATTTTACCTACGAAACAATGTTAATCATGTTGGTTAGTATAAATTCACATTTTATTACCAATTACATGAAAATGTATACGCATTGCTAGATAAACAAGGCGAAAATGATACTTTTGAGTATCACTTGGGCATATAAATCTGCCCAAGATCACTCCTCTAGTACATATCTACTCCATGTTTTCATTGTTGCTCGACTGAATCTACCTGGGGAGATGGTGTCTGACTGATGGAGTCCTCTCATGTGGACTCTTAGGAGGAAATATCAATTTGGCTCCCACCTGCGGGGACCTGTGTCTGCTTCTTACCGAGTTGGAATGGAAATCGCAAAGACGGTGTCTCTATCGATGTCATCCATGCTGAGTGAGCGGGTGACACTGCAGCAAGTTTGATGGTTTTCCTAGTGGTTGGAGGCTGGTACTCATCCCCATCTTCGTCTCTGAGTTAGGACCTTTTTGGTGTAAAAGCCTTGCCTCCTATGGATGTTGCTTGTTTAGGTGCCACTATGATTATGCAACAAATGGTCAGTACACGAACATCGGATAATGTGAAGTCAGAAAAATAAATGCAAGGGACAGAGGAAAGGATAGGTCGTACTCTGAAGAGGAAAACCGTACCTCATACCGTCCCTTGAATCCAAAAACCCAATTGTTCTGATTCAAAGGATGGAGAGTATGGACCATCTTCTGAAAAGGTGGTCCGTCCCCTGATTCATCCCTTGACTCAGTGCATGTGGTCCTTTGGTTTTCAAAGACAGAAGGAAGGACAGTCCATATTTTATAAAGATGGTCCATTTCTTTCTCTGCTAATTGGGAGAATCACACAATTCATTCTGTTAGGACTTTTTTTCTTATGCAATGATTAAACATGGATGAATATTTATCACTTTGACAATCTCATGGCAAACATAACACAAAATACGCTCAAAATATTACACAACTAAGCCCCATCAGATTCTATGAAATTAAATCCCAAGTTCTCCACTCAAATCAACATCCAAACATAGGTTTTAGATTACCCCAAGTCAAAAACATAACATAAATTAGAGTTGGCATTCAAATTAGAAGTTTGGCATGAATAAAAATACTTGGATGAAGTCAAATGTGCTCGAGTGCTCACAGATGAGGTGCAAAATCTTCCAGTAGTAACCCTAGGTTTTCTACGAGCGGAAGCTTGCAATGAGAGAGAAGAGTGTGTGTGTGTGTGTGCGAGTGCAAGATGAAGCAAATGGGTGCAGTGAGGTGTGAAATAAAGTGCAACAATGGAGGTAGTTTTTGCACAGGGAAAGACGGGAGCAAGAACGGAGAAAAAAAGAGGATGGGTAAGAGCGGGCAAGCTTGCCCATTTAAAACCATTAATTTTAATAAGGGGGCTGGTGGGTCGGGTCGATTCTAGCCACGAGTGGATTTTTAATAGCTGACCTAATTCACATTAATGATCTAACCCGGTATATTTAAAAAGACCCATTGTCCTAAAAATTTCAAGCACAAAAGATGGTCTAATGGACAGACCTTCTAGCCAGAGTACGGTCCACAGATTGGACCATCTATTGACTAAGTTGTAACCAAAACCTAATACCAATTGATGGTGGGAACGATGGTCCGTCTTTCCCTCCGTCTCTTGGATGTCTAATTTTCTCTTTTCTGTTTGAATCAATTTTCTCAATCCTTTTAAGTTCACTTGCATACATCAATAAACATTAGTCCAAAAATACTTGGTTTTCCTCTCAAGAAGTTCTTGATTTAATGTTGCAAAACGACGTGAATACTACACATAGTGTAGCATCGCCTGGGTTACCTCCCAAGAAACTCTTGATTTAACATCACGATATGATGCAAAATACCTGAATCATCTACATGGCTAGTTGTGCTTCGGACGAGACTTCCTCTCCCATTTTTTATCTTTAGTGCCACAAAGGTACTACTTTACTCATTTGAATTTGACCTTCTTTTTCTTGGGTGATGCTTTAGATATATGCTCAGCTCATCCTTCTTCATTTCCAACAATACTAGCCACACAAATATCCTCAACTCCTATGGGCAATAAGTGGCCCTTCTCAACTCTGAAGGTTATGCTTTCATTCTTGATCCAGAATATAATCGCATGCTTTTATGAGTCCATAAGTGCCCTCCCGATCGCTCGAAAAGGTCTTCCAAGGATGATTGGGATATACCGATCCACATCGCCATCTAGTACCACAAAATTAGTTGGAAGTACAAATTTTCTGACTTTTACCAGCACATCCTCCACCACCCCTACCAGCATCTTATAGACTTGTCAGCTATTTCGAGACAAATAGAGGTAGGCTTCAATATGGATAATTCAGATTGCTTGTACATAGCTAGGGGCATCAAATTTACTATCCCCATTGTCACACAAGGCATGCAAGCAATCATATATTCTGATTCTATAAGGAACAATAAATTCACCCGGATCACCCATCTTCTCAGCACTAGTGCCGGCAATGATGACACTCGCATGATGTGTCACAGGGATCAACTCTTATTTTTGACTTGAAAATTTTCTAGTAAGCAACATCTTCAAGTACTTAGTAAAACCTGGCATATTTTTTATAGTATCATTAAATGAAACTCGAAGTGTAGCTTTCTCCAATCACTTAATATATTTTTTAATCTTTGAAGCAAGAGCTTGTTGGGTTATCCTTTGTGAAAGGGGAGAACAGGCAAAGGAAAGTAGTTAGCAACGTCATCCATTCCTCCTTTCACCTTTCCCTTCCTTTTTAAAGTAACTGGATCATCTTCTACAATCTCCTCTATCAATGGCTTCTTTACTCCCTCATCAACACTCTCACCAACATGCGAATTCATTAACTCCTTATTTTGATCGACATCCTCATTCATAATTTCAGATTTTTTATCAACCAGACCATCCATAACCTCAAGAAAAATATGCTCAGGGACCCATGGTTGGGCGCCCTAAGTATATATGGCTTGAAATATTCCCAAACTTTAAACAGTTGCTCCTCAGGAAGCTGTTGAAAATAAAAGATCTTACCATGCTACTCCGCCTTCTTACTTGGTAAGAACCACATTTTTAGGAAGACATGCAAGCAATCACTTAGGCAATCAATGGGTATCTTTCAATAACACCAATGGTGTCAATCCACCTCAATTTTATCAAATTGAAGAGAACTCCCTTCTATCCAATTGCTTATTGCCAATTGAAATTCATCCTATGCCTAGGTAATTCCGTTAAACAAGGGTTAGAGACTTGAGTTAGCCTTTAAAGCTTCTATCTTCTCTCCTGTTTATTTTCTTTATTTTGTCACCTCTCTTCATTTGACTTTGTTGATTGATGCTAACCCAATCTAAATTGGCTCTTCCAAGTACCATAAAGGTAATTGGACAAGATTGGATGAATTTCATCATTAATCACATTTTACAATTTGACAAATCAATCAAATGTTCTTAAGCCCATAAATAATTTTGCCCAACTGGGATCATTAAGAGTCACAAGCCTAGATCTAAATTTAGCTACCCATAGCAAGAAGAAGAGAAGAAAGTAAGTAAATAAACATTCTTACCAAGAAAACTGCAATTTGGAGAAAAAATTATAATTGATGAATTTAAATCTTCAAACTATAATATGTATCTACTTTCTGTGTTATGAATTATGAACTACTCTAGTCTCAACTTTATTTATCAATATATCAAAGTATATATCAACATATGTGAAAAAAGGAAGAAAAATGATATTTATACTAAGCATCAAAATACCCCTAATCATTTAAAATCGGAGGGTCCCAGGTGTACAGAGACTGACCATCCTTTGCTTCGCCGATTAAAATTTGCTTCTGCCCATTTGCTGCTCTTCCCTTGATTGGCAGACCATCTTCTAGAAAGATGATCCGTCCTTCACTACGTCCTTTGACTTTGACAATTTTTTCTCAGGTGATCTGTCTTTTAGTTAATGGACCATCTTCTGGAAAGATGGTTCGTCCTTCACCTTGTCAGTTGTTGACCACTTGAAAGTGGTTTTTGTATAAGTTAAGATCTGTTTGACACTTGAATGTGTGAATCGTCCTTCTGAAAGGCAGTCCATCTTCTGCTTTGTCTTTTTTTGGTAGATTTGTAACTTTAACTCCTCCTTTCTTTGTTTCACTCGGGTTCCTGAAACATAGCATAATAAGGTCAGTTTTAACTTAAATTAGTACCTAAAGATATGAAGAACTATATAAAATGAAGTAAATATGTATCACAAATTCCCGATACATCAATCATGCAAGCGCCCAACTGATGGCCTGTAGATGCTTGCCAATTGACCGGTATTAGAGTATTCAATTTCTGACGAACTCTGATTGGTCTGAAAATTAGTAGGTTCATCAAAAATGTCCGACTAAAAAATACACACTTTTTTGATTCTATTAACGTCATTTTTTGGCCATTCAGAGTCATTTTAATGGATTTTTAGGTATTTTTCTATTTTTTAAAATGTTAAAAACTAAAAGAATTTATTTTCTTTCAACCAGTGGTGGTAGGGTTTAATTTCTATGGTCATTATTAATAACAGTAATGTAATAAGTCTACATATTTATATTGGTTTTCTTTCCCCATCGGATAGATTCATTATGGTCAATTACTGTCTTTTTAGTCTCTTATTGTTGATAACTTGTATTAACTCTCAGAGTTATATGTTGGTTTAATGGAATAGAGATTTATAAAATTGGATATTTACCTGTGTTAAATAAGAAACTTGCTCTGCATCTGAGTTGGTTCTATTTTTAATTTATGCGGTAAACATCTGGCATGACTCGTATAGTTTGCATGAATAGTTAAGTTTTCCTACCGAATCTATTGTTCAATATGAATGGTTGTATGTGTTATGTGTTTACATGAATTTAAGTATTCTTTCTGCATGCCTAATAATCTATTTGATGTTTTATCTCCTAGATTAATATTGCCTTCATTCAATCCCCTTACTTCCATTTTGAACCAAAACAAGTTAGAGGGCCCGAATTATGTTGACTGCAAAAAGAAACCTGGATATTGTCCTAACTACTAAAGGGTACAGTTTTGTATTGGTTGAAGAGCATCCAAACAAACCTGAGAATGACGTTAAGTACCAAATCAAATCCTATGAAAAATGGGTTAAGGCTGATAAGATGATGCGATGTTACATTCTTGCCTCAATGTTTTGCAGCATCAGCATCAATCTATGAAGTCTTCTTACAACATGCTTGAAAGTGTCAAAGAGATATTCGGTGAGCATAATCATGCTACAAAGTAGACAACCATAAAGCCCTTTTGAATACAACAATGGCTGAAGGATCGTCTGTGAGGGATCATATTCTTAAGATAATTAGTCTTTTTAATGAACTGAAAATCCTTAGAACTATGATTAAAAAGGAATCTCAAGTTGAGATGGTCCTGCAGACGTTGTCTGACTGTTTTCAGCAATTTCTCTTGAAGTACAACATGAACAAGATCTCTAAAGAAATTGTTAAATGAGTTGCAAACAACCGAGTCCATTATCAAATAGCAAGCATTTGTTGTGGCAATGAATGTTAAGAGAGTTTCTTCTTCTAAGACGAAAGGCGGACAGAGAAAGAGGAGACCTCGCAAGGTTGTGGCACCTAGAATTATGAATAGTGGTGTGGCTAAGCCTAAAGGCAAGTGCTATCATTTGCAAGCAGCCTGGGCATCAGAAGAAGCAATATATTCTGGCTATGTAGCCAAGTTGAAGAAGTAAGGTAATTCTTCTTACTTAAATGTCATTGAAACTTATTGAGAAGTTGTTTCTACAATGTTATGGGTTGTAGATTTCGAAGCTACTAATCATATCTGCACTGCTTTGCATGGGTTTTGAGAAACACGATGGCTAAGTAAGAATGAAGTTTGCATTTTTCAAGCTAATGGCGAACCAGCACCATCTTTAGATTTAGGAGATATTAGTATTTCTTTCAATAGTTTTAGAATTTTAGATTTAAAAGGTGTTCTCTATGTACCTTCTATTCGAAGAAATTTTCTTTCAGTTTCATAATTGATGGATGCGGGTTATAATATTTATTTGGTAATAATTCTGTTGTTATAAAATTTAATAAGCACTTTAAGTATATTGTTGCTAGAGTGCATGACCCTTTTTTATCTTGAAAGACCTCTCAATTCGCTGCAACTACAGGAACTAACTAACATTAATCTATCCAATAAAAGAAAACATATTTCAGATTTGAGCCAACCTTACTTATGGCACTTGCGTCTGGGTAATATAAATCTAAATAAGATTTCAATGTTGGTTTCTTATGGACCTTCGAGTTTATTGAAAATGGAGGCAATGCCAACCTGGGAATCCTGTTTAGAGGGAAAAATGACTAAGAGACCTTTTTCATCTAAAAGGAATAAAGCTAAAGATAAGTTGGAATTAATTCACTCTGATTTGTGTGTCCTATGAATATACAAGCAAGAGTTGGTTTCAAGTATTTTGTGACATTCACAAATGACTATTCTAAATATGGATATATTTATCTATTGCGTCGTAAGTTAAAATGCTTTGATAAATTCAAAGAATTTAAGGTGGAAACGGAGAAGTGACATGATAAACATATTAAAACATTGCAATCTAATCATAGTGGTGAATACCTTTGTGCTGAATTTATTAAATACCTATCAGATTGTAGAATTATGTCTCAATTATCTTTTCTGAGAACATCATAACAAAATGGTGTAGCAGAAAGAACAAATAGGACTCTTTTAGAAATGGTAAGATCAATATTGAGTTATTCTGATTAGCCTTTTTCCTTTTGGCCGTATGCATTATAAATAGCAAGCTACCTTTTGAACTTGGTTCCTTCCAAATCAGTACTTTTAACTCTGACAGAATTGTGGACTGGGCACTCAGACATATTCAGGTATGGGGTTGTTCAGAACATATGCTAAAAGGAAAAATTGATAAGCTAGAATCAAGGATAGAAGTATGTGTTTTTATTGGATATCCAAAAGGAATAAAAGGTGATTTATTTTATTGTCCTAAAGAAAAGAAGGTACTTGCAACAACAAATGTCAAGTTTTTAAAAGAGGACTATTTAATGAACCATGTTCTAAGAAGCAAAATCATTTTACAAGAATGAAGCAATGGAATAAATAGTGATGTATCTTAAGAACAAATTCCATAAGCAAGTTTGACATAGCACTCCATTATCATAGTGGGAGCGATGTTAATGGGCTATAAGATGCCCAAGTACATAGGTCTGACATCTCACTACCTCAAAATAGTGAAGTAATGTTGACCAACCTGTACTTTTCAAGTAGCCTGTACTTGAGGAAGAAGTTCATGATGATTAGGATTTAGCTCCCGAAAATGATATTGTGGTTCAACCGTTGATAATATAGTGAGTCATTGTAGTGGGAGGGTTATTAGAAAACCCATTCTGTTTGCACTCTTGGGAGAATATTATGGCAGAATACTTGAAGAGCCTTATACAGAACCTCTTAATTACATCGAAGCACTATAAGATACAGATGTTGAAAAGTGGACTATTGCTATGAAATCTAAAATGACGTCTGTATACTCTAATCAAGTCTGGGATCTTATAGAACAATATGCGGAAGTCAAACCCATAGATAGATCTATAAAAAATGAGGAGTGGATGGAAAAGTGCAAACTTTTAATGTTAGGCTTATTGCAAAAAGGTTTACTTAAAAAGAAAGAATTAAGGAAGCCTTTTCGTCAGTGGCCATGCTTAAATACATTAGTAATTTCTTATTCATTGATGCTCATTATGATTATGAAATTTGGCAAATGGATGTTAAGAAACTTTCCTTAATGGAAGTCTTGATGAGTGCATATATATGGCACCATCAGAGGATTTCGTGGAAAATGGCAATGAATACATATTATGTAAGCTAAAAAAAATTCATTTATGGGTTGAAATAGGCATTTAGGTCATGGAATACTTGTTTTGATAATTCATTAAGATTTTTGACTTTGATCAATATGATAACGAGTCATGCATCTATAAAAATAGGAGGGAGATAAAATAGTATTTTTATTCTGTATGTAGATGACATCTTGCTCATAGAAAATAATGTTAGCATGCTGAACTCGCTCAAGGAGCGGTTGTCCTCCCATTTTGAAATGAAAGACTTAGGTGAAGCGACTCATATCCTTGAGATTAAACTCATGCAAGATTGTAAGTAAAGTATATTAGCCTTATCTCAAGCACTTTATATTGATACTATTCTTACCAGGCTTAGCATGCAAGATTCCAAAAATGAATTTCTTCCTTTTAGGCCTGAAATTTCTCTATTCGAAGGATCAGTCTCCCAAAATGACTAACGAGATAGAGAGGATGAAGACGGTCCCTTATGCTTCTGCTGTAAGGAGTCTCATGTATACTATGTTATGCACTAGACCTGACACCTACTTTGATGTTGGCATGGTTAGTAGATTTCAGTCTAATTTTGGAAAAGAATACTAGACTGCGGTTACATATAATCAAGTATCTGAAAAAGACTATGAAACCAAGCGATCTAGTGCCCTTTGGATATACATATTTGGATTTCCACTTAGATAAAGATTCTAGAAAATCTACCTTAAGATATGAATTTACTTTAGGAGGTGGAGCCATAATGTCACGACCCGAGCTGGGACCCTGGACTGAGACACGGGACCTAAAACCATAAATATCTTTAAGTAACCCATGGAATGAATAGTATAACTAAATAACTTATATCAAGCGGAATCTGATAACTGAAACATGAATAAGCAAAAATCTAAATAACATAACGATAATAAATAGAGTCAACACCCGACAAAGCTGAAAATCTACATATTTTCTGATAAGCCTCTAACTATCTGATGAGCTGATGGGACAACGTCCCCAACTAGCTCACTAAAATCTGAAACTGAATATAACATAATTGAACAATAAACAGAATTTCCTCAGAAGATGAGGACTCACCAACAATGGAAACTGAGCTAAACTTCGGAGAGCTGGACTAATGGTAACACTGAGTCTGATCGTCTGGACATGTATCATAAAACGATACAGTATAGAGTATGCGTTCAATACTTGGAATGTACTAAGTATGCAATGTAAGTAAAACATGTTGAGTAACTGTTAATTGAAATCATGCATATAAACATAAATCATAAGATCATGAGAGTAAGGACTGCATGCTGAAATTTGAATCTGAAACATGTATAGTCATAAGCTGAATATCGTATTTGAATAGAATGACCCAAAGCTAAAATAGAAATTATATAACTTTTCAGAGCTAAAATCATAAGTAAAAACTCGTAAAATGATCATTGGGTCAAACCTGTTGTAAAACATAATATCATAAGTAATGAATATGAGTAACTGAAGTCATGAGGAACAATGGGAGACTCATCATAATTGACACCATCACGATAGAGCTTACATGATGCCTCAACTATCATACTCAAGTGGGCAAAGCCATCCGAAATCTTGTTAGGGCTAAGGACGCTACCATGATATCGATATCAAGCTGAAGGCCCCTTGCAGGTGGGGAAAACTCTCTTGAGAGGCCCCAAATAAATATATAAACTTACGTTGGCACATAGTTCTGAGATCGGGAACCTTGAAACTCCAAGCCTACTTAGTGCTAGACACTACTCCCACAAACATGCATAGTGCTCCCATTGTTTTTCAAAGAAGCTGAAATCTTAATTGCATGCATAGTCTAAAAATATGAACATGGGGAGTCTTGACTCCAAAATATATCATTAGCTGTAGTGGGAGTCTTGACTATAAAATATATGATAAGCTGATTTTATTAATCTTGTCTAAATTATGAAAACATACTTAACTTGTGTGGGCTTGTCCAAATCTTAAAATCACGCATACTTGAAATAGACTTCATAAGTCAAAATCATAGATTCATACATGGGTAGTTTGTAAACATTCATTCATATATGCTAGATATCTCATCATACTTGAAATCATGAATCATAAACTTGACTTTTCATGAAGCTTGCATAATTTGGTATAATTTTATAAAACTTGAAATCATGAATTTGTAATCAACCTGTATATTAAATTTGTTCATGAATATTAAAACATGATTTGGAACATAAGGGGAATTGACTCATAGACATATCATAAAGAAATTCATGAAATTAGATTAAAACCCTATAAGATCATAAACTTGAATTTCATGAACTTGAGGAGAAATTTGGGTATGAGAGTGAAAGAAAACTCTCATTCATAGCAATTGAATCTCAACTTGACTTTGAAAGCCCAAAAGAATTGGGGAAGAATTGAGGGATTCAAGTTTGATCTTCAAAAGGAATTTCTAAACTTTGCATTCATGGGAGTTAAATGAATTAGAATAGGTTAAACTCCCTTAAACCACTCTTTTCAGGACTTAAAATGACTAAGTTTAGGCTTTAGGAGCTTAAAATTTATGAAAATACCCTTAATGATTCGTTTGTAAAAAGATCACTGCCAGTCACAACGAGGGACTGGACAACTCGTTAGGGGAATAGGTTGTCCCTTGACCTGTTGCTTCTGGCAACTACTCATTCTTGGATCCTTTCCACCTAATAGCTAACCCAATGAGTCGTCATTGACACCACAACTTGTTTCCACAATCCATCATCAACACTGCCAATATGACACCTTCTTCATCATTGGGAACTTAACGAGTGTCCTAAAGACTCGTGGGGTGACACAACGAGTCGTCGCCCCATCCGTTGTCACCCCCGAGAATCATCAAACCTTCAACTCAGGCACACATACAACGAACCACACAACGACCCGTTGGGTCTCTTGACAGGTCACTAGATGACTCATCTTGTGACCTGGTGCCAGTTTTTCTGAATTTGTTTCAACCCTCAGTTCTGATCTTAGAGACTTTCAGGGCATTACACATAAGTTGAAGTATAAAGCAATCATGTGTTGCTGATTCCACCAAGAAAGCCGAGTATGTGGCTGCCTTTGAGGTGGCTAAGGAGGCTATTTGGCTCAGGAACTTTCTAAAAGAGCTTGGAATGATTCCTTCGGTTCAAGACCACTTACACTTTATTGTGATAATAGTGGCGCGGTTGCAAACTCAAAGGAACCACAAAGTCATAAAAAAAAAGCAAATAAATTGAGAGAAAATATCACTTAATTCGAGGCATAACTCAGAGAGGTGATGTAAAAGTTTTGAAGATCGCATCACAGAATAATTTGGTGGATCCATTTATAAAGAGCTTGTCACAAAAGCCTTTTGATAATCATGTAGAAAAAATGGGCGTTAAAGTTGTAGGTGCATCATTATGAGTCTAAGCGGGAGATTGTTAGGATATACTATTAACCATGCGCTTTAGTATAGTATTATGTTTCATTTTTATATAAGAATTTTATTTTGTTTATTCAGATTAATAAATTCTTAATTTTAAATAGATCATTTTATTTACAAATGTGTCCTTTACCTATAAACTAGACGAATTTGTGCATGGACTTTTATGGCTCATGTGCGAAAGAATAAATTATCGATTCTTATAAGTTAAAAATTTTTTGTTCGTGATCAAAGATGAGGTTGGACAAACATCTTGATGATTGTAGCACAAGATTAGATATAACTTATTCTTGAATATGGGAATAGTCACATTCCAACTTTTTGTATTAGTACACTTTGTGTGTATTAAATGGACCAAAGAGAGATGATTGTTTGTGTTCTGGATTTTATAAAACTACTTTTCCTCTAGATCATTAAATGCAATGGCGTAGCCACACTTAACAATGGGTGGGCTGCCAAACACTCTTCATCGAATCATTATATTATGTATACAAAAAATTATATGAAATATATCGATAAAAAATTATTGTTCATACGTATATATTAAGTTTTGAACACCCTTAACGAAATTTCTAGTTTCTTCACTGATTAAATGTATAATCTTGATCTACCAAAAGGGTGAAACTCTTTTGTGAGTTAATATGTTCCTGATAGGTTAAATGATGACAAATGACATTTATGAAATAATAATTAGTTGATGGAATTCGTGTCTTGATCTTGAGATATGTGATACCCCTTTATGGATGCTTATAAGTTTTCATATGAAATTCCTGCAGGTGGATTTTGTACGCGTCCCACGATTAAGTTAAGTGTATGAATAAAGAATTAAATTAATTAATGAATTAGATAGTTAGAAATTTAATTCGGTTGATTGTTATCTGCAATTTTAATATGGAGAGTTAAATAAGATTTAATAAATAATTTTGAAATTATACAGAGGAGTAAAATTACGGATTTTTAGTAAAATAATCTGTAATTTATTATGGTATATTAGTTCATTTATTTTATAAATTAATACCATAATTGAAAGTCTCATTAATTAAATATATGGTCCCTGCTATAGCTAATTAATTAATGAACTTAAAAAGAAAGAAATTGATTTTCTATAAGTAATAAAATCCTACAAGATTTTGGTAAAAATAAACTGGTCTTCTAAAATAAAAGTTGTACACATTTTAGGTTTGGTTATAGCCCAAAAACATGTACAATTACTTGGAGAGAAAGAATCGTATGTGTTTTGGGACTAGGATTTTACACCCTAAAACATGGGACTAGGATTTTACACCCTAAAACATGGTTATAAATAGGACCCTCTTCCTCCATGGAATACATTTTTTCTTAGAAGCAGTATTTGTCCACACAAGTATTCCCTACTCGGAGATTTTTTAGGCTAGAGCAGAAGATCACAGACCTGGAGAACGCATTAGACGATTGGTGCAATAGTTTCAAGAGGTTAACAATATGTAACTTGATTTATTATTATTATCTAGTTATTCATGTAAGTTGATTGATCTATAATTCTTGCTTTCACTACGCATGTTCCAACACTTTGGTATTGTACATAGCCTCGACAAAAATTGGGGTTGAGCGAAGGACCTTTTCTTTGGAGTTAGATTAATTTTCTCTCTCCCCGTCTACCTCCCAAAGCACCCAAAAAAAGCTCAAGGACTTCCTTTTGTACTCTAATCGCACCTCCCAAAGAACCCAAATGAAGCCTTAGGACTTCACTTTACTAGGTGCTCTGCATGTGCGTCGTACCTCCCAAAACACCCAAACATATCTTCGAGATTTCACTCTATAGGTGCTCTGCGTGTGTTGCACCTCCTGAAGCACGGCCAACAAAGCTTCGGGGCTTCATTTTACCTAGGTGTTTTGCATTGTGCACCACACCTCCCAACACACCCAAACCAACAATCTTTCTTTGTATCCTTGTTTCTCGATGCTTTATTCACAAACTTACTTCGAACTCCTTATGAAATTTTTTATTGGCACATAGTCGCGTACTAACGACCTCAATGTTCATTAGGGCATGTGTTTGTATGTTCCTTGGGGTTGCATTACTTATTAGTTAGACTTCCAAACTTAGGAGAAATATTCTTGAAATTTAGTGGGACTTTACAAGTAAAGTATGTTGGATTAAAATGAATAATACGCGACATGAACTCTCATTGTGACACAACTAAAAGTTATAAACTAATATATATTTGTGCCAATGAAAAAAATTCTTCTTTTTAATTTGCCTAGTATCATATGGAATGATACATTATCTGAAGTACAGAGAGAAGAAAAAAAAAAGGCTGTAAAATAACCACTCCCCACTAGTATATTCCATTCATGAAAGGAAAAAGAAAAGTAATTGCACTTTTTCTTCTTTATAAGCTCCTCTTCAGCTTTCTGTTGTAACTGTTATAATTATGGACATTGATAACTTACAAGAAGTCTTGATTTAAATCATTACCAAAGAAGAAAAAGGAAAACGAAAAGTCTGCTACCCGTGCATACAAAAAAAAAACTAATAATTATTAGTTTATTGATTGTAATACTTGACCCAAAAATCTTGTAAATGTCATAATTTATTATCATGCTAATAAAAGTATTCGTCGCATAATTGTTGCTATAAATAAATTGAATAAGTAATTTATCTGTGATGACAGTGTCATAAATAAAGAAAGTAATAGTCAAAAATATATTTGATTGAATTCATATGGTATGATCATAAAGATACTATTATCAATACCAATTTTTGAAAGTTAGTACAGATTGAAATGCATCATCTATAAAATTAAATGATGTTTTCATCGGGTGGTGGGAGGGGGAGGGGGGAGGGGGGGAGGTGTTAAATTACACATTGCACTCTTTTTTCTTTAACTTAGATTTTGTTCCTCTGAATTTTCTGACAAGATTTTTAATGAGAAAACAAATAAATATCCTACAAGATATATATGTGTGTGTGTACTTTTTTCCTTCACTATAATTTTTTTTCATAGGATTATTTCTTGGTAAGGTTTTAACTAGGGATGAGCATATGGTATATACCGAATAATATATCGAAATCGAATTTTTTTATACCGTGGTTTTGACATTATGGCATTATGGTATGGTATTTGATATGGTTTTATAAATACTTTGGTATATAATATGGTATTTGGTATTTATAAAAAAATACTGAAATACCGAATACCATACCGAAATATATAGATACATATGTAATTCATACATATTATATTATAATACTAGTAAATATATAAAATATTATTAGTACAAAACTAGTTATTTAGATATTGAAACTCACTATCTTAAATGAAATATTCTTTTTTGTGTAATAGATTCAAAAAGGAATTTATTTATATTTTTTTAATATATTTACAATGTAAGATGTTAGTATGATATAATCATAATATTTGTTGAAAAGTCGAAGTAATAATTCTCTATTGTACAAGTATATGTAAGCCGAAGTTGAATAAATTATGATTACTGATTTACCGTACTGCAAAATACTGAAACCGAACTTTAAAATACCGAACCATACCAAATTAATTTAATATGGTAATGATACAATATTTTTAAAAATTGAATATCGAAATTACCATACTAAAATTTTAAATACCATACCATGCCCACCACTAATTTTAACAAGACATTTTTTATTATCTAATAATGGACATTCACAGGGGTGATTGTAACGTAACTATTATTATTTTAGATCGTGGATGTTCATAATTTTCATCATTATGTTAGTAATATTACACCCTAATAATCTCCTCCACAATCTCAAAAATTAATGTCATATTTAAGACAATCTTATAATTATTCTCTTGTAATAGTGTAAATAAGGGTATGATAGGTCTTGAATGTGATTTTTGTAAACACTGAAAGACACTTTGAAAACATAAGAAGGAAATAAGAAAAAATTCTTATCACTCTCAGTATTTCTTATCTATTTTCTTGTTTCATATTATTATTTTTTACTTCATTTAATAATACATAATTTTTAGTTTATTGATTGTAATATTTGACCCAGAAATCGTGTAAAATGAATTAATTTAGATGATATTATTATTTGTCTAACAGTAGAAGAAACCCACACCATTCATCTTGTTCGGATTATTCTCTTTTAAGTAAAAATTGATAGAACATGCGAGCGGAAACAAGTATAAATTGGATTAATTATCTTACATGAATCACTAAATAACAACAACGAATTAGATTACGAAATACTTACCTCTTGAAGCTTTCACACAAAGCGTCCAACTCGCTCTCCAGGTCTGCAGGTTTCTGCAATAGCCTCAATAATCTCCGAGTAGGGAATACTTGTATGAGCAAGTACTGCTTCTTAGAAAAGATGAATCTTTCAATAAGGAAAAAGCCCTATTTATAATCACCATTTTTAGGGTATAAAACCCTAATCCCAAAATGTATAGGATTCCCTCTTTCCTTGTATATTCACACGTTTTTAAGGGTATAAAACCCAAAACGTGTACTACTTACCTTTTCTGAAGCTGTCCAAAATCTTATAGAATTTTACTACTTCAAGAAAACAAGTTTCTTCCTTTTCCAAGTTCTTTAATTAATCAGGCATAGCAGGGACTACAGATTTATTTAGTGAAGCTTCCAATTATGGTATTAATTCGAAATAATGAATGAATTAACCTACCATAATAAATTATATATTGTTCCACTAAAAATCCGTAATTGCACTCCTCGGTGTAATTTCAAAATCAATCATTAAATTCTTATTTAATTCCTCATGTTAAGATTACAGATACCAACTAATCGAATTAAAATTTCTGACTATTTAATTCATTGATTAATTTAATCCTTTATTCAAACGCATAACTTATTTCATGCGACGGATACAGAATCCACCTGCAGGGTTTTCACATGAAAACTTATAAGCAATCATAAAGGGGTATCATCAATCTCAAGGTCGAGACATGGATTCCATCAACTAACTATTATTTCACAAATATCATTTGTCACCATCCATCCTATCGGGAACATTTTAACTTGCAAAAGGGTTTCACCCTTTGATAGATCAAAAAACAAGAAAATGACATTGATCATGATAATTATATCAAGATTAAGAGTATAAGCACATTTAATGATCTAGAAAATTTATTTTACTAAGTCAGATAAAATATTTTTTTCTACTTGGTCCGTTTATACATACAAAATGTACTAGCACAAGAAGTCGGAATAATACTATTCCCATAATCAAGATAAATTATATTTAATCTTGTGCTACAATCATACCGATGAATTCGTCCAATTTTCATCTTAGATTGTGAACATATATAAACTTTATACTTATAAGAAATGATGATTTAATCTTCTGTGTATAAGCTAAACTCTATACACAAAATCATCTACTATATAAGAAAGGACGCACATGCAAAAATGATCTATTTAAAATAAGACTTTATTAATCCAATAAATAAAATAAAAGTCTTACTCAAAACTGAAATATAATACTATACTAAAACCGCATGGTTAATAGTATATCCTAACAAAAATAACAACAATAATCATTATATTTAAGGAAGTTCAAAATGATTCTTTAAATATATTTCTTATGCAATTTGATTCTTCACATTTGTTAAAAGTGCGTATTACTTTCTTCGTTTCAATTTATGTGATGTAATTTGACTGAATATGAAATTTAAGAAATATTGAAAAACTTCTAAAACTTGTCGTCTAAAACAAGGACATAGATATTTGTGTGACTATAAATCATCTCATTAAGGGTGAAATGGATGTTGTAAAATTAAATTATTACTAAATATAAAAATGTATTCTTTTTTTAGACTAACTAAAAAGAAAAATATGTCATATAAATTAGAATAAAAAATATTAATTTTTGTCAAATATTTAAATACCTCTGGTTATTATTTAACATGAACTGTGAAAACAAAAAGATTAACATAGAAGTCATATTTGGAGGTGCACTTTTTGTTATTTTTTATCTAGTTCTGGAGTTTAGCTTAGTTTTATTATTTCTTATCTAGTCCTGGAATCTGAAGCAGCTTTATGATATGCGGTTTCTGCTACTTGTTATCTGTTTTTGGTGTTTGGTGCCTTATTATTGTTGCAGTTTTTAAAATTTGACGGGACTTTTTTAGTATTTTGCTTTTAATATTTACTTTTATAGTTTTTATAAAATTTAATCGTTATAATTTATTAAATATTTGATAGAAATAAAAAATGCGCACTTTTAATAGGTTTAAAAAACAAAAGTCAACTAACAATGTATATTTTATGAGACTGCTTTAAAAATAAAATAAATTATTTGTCACGTGATGAATATGATTAACAGTATTTTTAAAGGCGTTTTCATGTGAGTCTTAAGAAGAGTTTCGGCGCGGAACGTATTAAAAAAAATTTGAGCGCAAAAAAAAGAGCATAAATTTATAGAGCGTACACCCTAGAATTGGGAATAAGCCATAACGTAAAAACATAAATTTTGAGCGTAAAAGCATAAATCTCGTGTGTAAAAGCGTAAACACCTTGATATTAAATTTGATTTTTTATTGTTTTAAAATATTTTTGTTATAATTCTTTTTTTAATTATTGGTATAATGTTTTTATACTTTAACGCTACCATATTTTTTATGTTATAGTGATTTTTTCTAAAATATATAAATTAAAAAAGAAACTCTCCTAGAAAATGACATTGTCATAAATAACTTTTTAGATAATTATGCCTGAAACTGATAAGATGGAGATTCATTAACACTATGTTCCTGAGGCAAATATTTTGTCATTACTCTTACACTTTTTATCCTTACTCCTTCTTTACAAAATAGAAACAATATCAGTGCTTATATTAGTTGAGAGTAATGGTGGCAAATGGGCGGGTTTAGTCAAATTTGGGAGGGTTGAAAATGGGTCAACATACAATAGGTAATATTTTAACCCACTCATATCTCATATGGGCAAAAATAGGTTGGATGGGTTGGGTAAAAGACATGTTCACCCATATTTATGTACCCATATTTTCATGAGTAAATAGTCTCTAATTTAGAATTCAATATATGAAAAATACTTTAGTTTTTTTAAGTGAGAAGTGTTGAAAATACTTTATTTAGTTTTATTGTATCAAAAATAGTTATTAAAAAAAATTCTATAACTTTTCAATATAAAAAATATACGTAATAACAAGGGAAAAATATTATCACTGGATTAAAAAGTAAAGAAAATTTGCAATCGAGGAATAAAACGTGGTTACTGCACTTTAAGAAATATCAATACTAATATATCATTTAAGATGTTTATAGATCTCTTATATGGGTGTATTTGTTACGACAAAAAGTATTTTTCGATTTTCTCATGTTTAGTTAATTTAAATATTTAGAATATTTGATTTTAAAAATTGACTTATTTTTCTCGAATTTAAGAAAAATGACTTTCCTACATAAAGTTAGCAAAATATTATACAAAGTCCTAACTCCTGATTCCTGATATCGACCTCGATACCGACACCAATCCAGTACCCAAGTTCCAACCTCAACTAGAAACCCGACTCCCAAACCCGATCTCGACTCCCAACCTCTACGACGACTCAGACATTAACCCCGACCCAGGATCCAAGTCTTGGCCTCGATGCGAGATTCGTCTCCCAACCCGATCTCGATCATGACCTCGAACCTCGAACCCTCAACCTCGACCTCAAACCCTAACACCTGATCCCCCACACTGACCTAGACCCCTAATATTCGACTATGACCCAAATACCCAACCCTAACCCTGACCCCAACCTAACCCTCGACCCTAACATCCTTTCCCCGATCCCCGTCTTCGTTTCTCAACCCCGAACCCGAATCCTAAATCCCATCCTCGACCTCGATCCTCAACCCCATCACTCTTCCCCTAACCCCGATCCCCTGACCCCAACCCCCGACCTCGACCCTGACCCTTAACCCCAACACCCTTCTCCCTACCCCAATCTTCATTCCCCAACCCTTAACCCCGATCCCAAATTCCGACACCCAACCCTCGACCTCAACTTCCGACTTTGACCTCCACCCTCGACCCCAACACCCTTCTCCAACCTCGACCTCGTTCCCCGACCCCAACCCCGATCCCAATCTCAACTCCCGACGTTAATTCCAACCTCAATCCTAACCCCGACTTTCGATCCTAACTTGGGACCCGATATCAACTCGAGATCAGACTCCCAACACCTGACCCTAACTCTCTATACTCAACCCAGACACTGACCTTGACACCCGACCAACCTAGGACCCAACCTCATCTCGAGATTAGACCCCAATACCTGACCCTGACTCTCTACACTCGACCCCAACCACTAACCACGACCCCCGATCCTGATCTCCAGCTGTGACTTTCTACTCCAAATCCCGACATCGACTCAAGACCCGACTTCTGACCCCAATTCGAGACTCAACTTTTAACACTGATCTGAGACCCCGACTCCCAATTATAATTGCGACTTTCGATCCCAAATCCCGAAATTGACCCAAGACTCTTAACCCCAATCCGAGACTCAATTCTTGACACTGACCCGAGATTTGAGACAATCCCAACCTCGATACAAAATTTGATAGTTATATATTTATTATTCTTTCAATTGGTATTTAAGTATGCAACAAAAAGAAGATACTTTTTTGAAAAGTGTTAAATAATACTTATAATATTTAGAGAAAAAAAGTTTCAAATGATCAACTATAAAGAGAAAAAACATAAAAGGAAGGGAAATTATAGTATTTTCACCACAAAAAAATGCCTACTTTGTGGGGTTTTTTTATAAATATTGCGGCGGTTAGAAATCCCCGCAAAATGATAGCACGACGGTTTTTAAAACCCCCCAAATAATGAGCGTCGCAATCAATTTGCGGCATTTTTTGGACGACCGTCGCAAACGTTTAGCGGCGGTTAAATACCAATAGTTCGACCCCCACAATCTGAAAACTAAATCAATTATTTTTTAAGTTAGATGCGGTTAAAGACTAAAGTATTTTAGTTTTAAAATTGTGGCGGTTGAAACCCCCAAAATTTGTTGAATTATTTTTTTATTACAGCATTTATGAAGCTTTTTCCTGCTACATAATAATAATTAATTTCATACAAGCTTAGATGTAATATAAAAAAATATAAACACTTCATACATTGTTTCAAATTACCAAAATCATAAAGAACTATAATGTAATTAAAGTACCAAATGAAGTTCCAAAATTTTTAATATTGTTCCAAAGAAAAAACTACAAAGTTTTCAATACATTGTTCCAATGGAAAGGAGTATAACATTAGAAACCATAAAGGAGCAACTTAATTTAATTCTTGGTCTGATTTAGTTATGCATCATCACAATTCACAAGGGATTCAGTCAAATCTATTCAAAAACTAAATTTAAACGCAAAACACCACTCCAACTATTTGATTAACATTGTCATAATTACTAATATAATACGATTACAAGAAACTTTAATCATTGTCACTGGAATTACTACCACCAAATGATCTTCTGTCTACATCTGGAAGGGATCCACAAGGTGCATCACTTGGCTAAAAAAAATAAAATTATAAGGTATTTTAATGCTAAATATTATATAACAGTATGTTAATTTGATTTTTTTTTTTCAAATGAAAAAGAAAATTTAAGAACACTATTTACCGTTGTAGGAGAAGAAGCAAAAAACCCTGCAAACTGTTGAGGTATCGTCCCTTCTTTCATTATCATATATTACTTGAAAGAATTCATCATTAGCTATTGAGAATTCACCATTTCTTTGTAGTTCTATTGGCTTTGTTTGTGTGCATTTAACATTTGAGTGTAGTTTTCTTGACAACGGGACGAACATGAATTGTTGCTACTTGAAGCACTCATACCACTAAAATGAGGTCGTGTTTGTTTAAAAGCTCTGTAGGAACAACTCCTAATCCCAAGCACCTTACCCTTCTAGAGTGTTGTTTTCCTAGAACCTTACCAATAGCATCATTCAGCAAAACTTTGGACTCATTAACGGTGCTTTGACTCACAGCTAGTTCAATTTTTTCCTAGATAGAATAACATAAAACCCATTGTACAACTTTAATTAGTAATTGACAACAAAAGAATAAAGAAACAACAAGCAAGAGATGAATGCTACAATTTTAAAATCACAAAGAGAAGCATGACTGATATGGATAGAAACAACTCTTTGATATACTTCATTGCAACATCTCTGCAAAAAGTCAAAATAAAACTTTGTTGGAAAAAATTAAACAAGCTCAAAATAGGTACTTATACATATCTCTTTCGCAGCCTCATTAACATATGATCCATCTTCTTTCTTATGAGTAGCAAGATAAAGTTGTTCTCGTCTAGGCTTATGACCAATTTGAGCCATCTATAAACGAAATAAATAAATTAAAATAACTTAACAAATAAAGAATAGTTGCAAGTTTAATAAATAAAAATAAAATATATTAAATTAATATCTTTCACCATTTCAGCCCTTCTTCTCGAGTTACATTTGGAGTCATCAGTGAGTGGAATAGTTTGTTTCTTTCGAATTTCAACATTTCTTTTGCACATTTCCTTAAATAAAGATACTTGAATTCAATATACATACAAATAATCATCTAATTACACATTCCAATAAAATAAATTAAAAAGATACCTTTGTTCTTTTATCTAAACGGTAATCAACATAAGAAGTCCATTGGTCCGTGGAATCTCATTGGAAACTTTATCCATAATCTCAGCTCTGCTTTTCAGGGGGTCATAGAACTTATCCCATAACTTTAGCCTCCTTGTGCCTCACTTTTTTGAAATATAATTATATACGTGTCGTCGTGCATTTGACTCAATAGTATTAAAATGATATCGGGGATTTAAAAATAAAATATTGATCAGCTTATCTATTACATGTCAATATAAAGTGCAAATACATAAAATAGAGATATAATTGTAACAATAGAGTTCCTATCTTTATAATTTGATCAAAGAAGCGGTTAAAGTATGACTATGGTAAATCATTCCATTTCATAAAGCCAATTGAAAAAATAGAGCAGTCAGTTGCTAAGATCCCATAAAAACCTTCAAGAAGACCTTTTGCTTCTCCAATTGCAAAATCATCATCAAAATCAACAATGATATGTTCTTCACAAGATAAATTTAATATGTCCTTCACCTTCAGTTTTCATTTCTTTATATCTCCTTGTGAATCTTTACAAATAAAAAACATAGAATGACAAGTTAGATGTCTAAAATTTCTGATGGAGAAATAATAAACAAAAGATATGTGGGTCCAAAAGTTTAATCAGAAAAAAGGTATAAATTACAACATTTCTAGCACTTTTGGAACACTCGAAAAAACCTTTTCTGCCATTTCTAGCTTACCACAATTAGAATAAAAATCTACAAGAGGACTTCTCACTGCACTATCTAATTCTTCTCCACTCTTATTTTGACAGAGACCTGAGATCATTGAGCCCCATGCAGCCACATCCTTCTCCTCCATTCTACTGAAAATTAGAGCAGCCACTATATTCCACATTTTGAGTTCATAGTCACTAGGGCACTTTGCAATGTGATGTTATTTTGTATTGATTTCTTTATCAGTTCACCATGAACTGCCCTACCTAAATCATAAGATTCGGTCATGCTGTATGATATAAGAATATTTGACAAGGTGAAAGAATCAAAGGAAATCCCTCTTGATTGTATCTCATTATACACACATAAAGCATTATCGCCTCTGCCTTTGCTAACATAAACTGAAATCATAGAATTCCACACTTCAACTTCTTTATCTAATACAGAATCAAAAGTCTTATCTGCATCTTCCAACAATGCAATCCTTGCGTACATGGACAACATCGAACTAAAGACATAAGGATCATTCTCAAAATTCATCTTGAGAACATCCACATAGACCTGCCTACCGAAATCTATATCTTCACCCTCAGAACAAGCCTTCAAAGTGCAAAAAGTTAGACTACAACATTCTTTCTTGAATTAAAGACTCTTCAAACCTTTCTAGAGAGAATTTAATCATCAAAATTATTCAATTTACTTTACACTTCTCTAATTTAATGTTATATTTAAAAGTCAATATCATACCTATTGCATATACCATCCAACAAGAGTTAAACTCACATCCATACTTGCTAGATTATACTTGTTGTGCTGCGGGCTGAATTGATGGAACCGGTTGTGATGGTGCCTGCTGTGTTGCGGGCTGAACTAATGAAGCTGATAGTGATGGTGCCTACTGTGTTGTGGGCTGAACTAATGAAGTTGGTTATGGTGGTGCCTGCTGTGCTGCGGGCTGAACTGATGGAGCAAGTTGTTGTGTTGTGGCTTGAACTGATCTATCCAGTTGTGATGTGGCTGAGACTGAAAGTGTTGGTCAAGGTTTCGATTGAAGGAATGATGTTAATGGTAGTGTTGACTGATGTGGTTGTGATGTGGGTACATTTTCTGATGTATGTGTTGATTGAACTGACTTTGTCAAGTTAAGATAACGCTTTGTCTTCGCCATATCTACAATCAATAAAATAAACTGTATCAATGCAATCAACCATCTAGGTTACATAAATACCATAAAGCTCACATCTTTACTATCAAAAACCTTCAGATTATTAACACTTAAGCCATTGCACTCACTAACATCTAAAGTAGAAAAATTAGAATAGCCAGAACACCTATATTTGAACATTGGAATAACAAAGTAAAATCACAAATCCAAAAAAATTTGTGCACAAATAGTCTGATGTCATGTCAAGCCCTTTGGAAATAGAACAGACTCTAATAGATTTTACCTTTACTATAATTTATTTTGGAATCAAAAGGAAAAAAGTTTGTAACACAGACCAAAAGGTGAGTACGATCCTCATGAGACCAAATTTTGCTGATATCACTCTCATAAGCAAATAATAACATGCCATTATAGTAAAGATGCCCTTACTGTGTTCCTTCTATATCAATAGGTCTTCATTAGTGGAAAGTTCCTTGTAGGTGGGAAGTGTACTATAGAAATCTGCAATTTCACCAAACTCCTGATCATTAATATTTCTTCTGAAAATTATGTTCCAATTGTTACCATCCCTGTATTGTGCTACTATGCCCTCTCTGTTAAGAACTAGGTTGTATATAGTGGGAATTAGTTCTTTGAGAGGTAAGATGTCCCAACTATTTTTCTTGCCAAAAAGAAATCTTCATATCCTTACCTATTTTGAAACCAATATGTTGATAGAAGACAGGCCGTAAAGAACAGATGTTGCTCCAAACACTGAAGTGGAGATAAATCCCTGTTTGTGCACAAGCATTTAAGAGCATAAAGATTACCTTCCTCCATGAAGAATCAGTTTCCACATTGACTCGTCATAACCATTTCATCAAAAGACTTCTATTTCATACATGATAAGCAATCACACCAAAGTGATTAACCAGTCTAAGTTGGCCACCAAATTTTTGACACCTTTACAGTTTTAGCTGGACCAAGTAAAAGCAAAACATCAGCCCACATTATGATGGATCTTATAGTCAATGTAAAGAGAACACCAAACTCGACATCAGTCCACATTAGGAGAGTTGAAATAAACTGATCGTAAACAAAAGAGTAACCTACAGTTCATCAAAAAAAAATTCATATCTTAATAAAACAACTTAATTCCTATTAAGACATATGCTCATCTATTGCAATTTGAATATTTTCATAATCAATATCAAAAAAATATTTATATTCTTGTTGTTGGTATGACTCATTCTCGTATATTTCTTCTTCATCAGCTTGGCCTATGTCAAATAGATCTCTTGGCTTTAGATGCACAGCCACACTCTATTCTTTATCAGTTTCATCATCAACATAATAGATCATATTTGCTTGAGATGCTTCAATATAAGTATCATCATCCTCACGATCACCAGTGTGAATCAACTTAGAAAAATTGACACAGTTAAAATTCCAAACATTTTTTTTGAACCCTCTATCCCGAGTAGTATCAGCCTATTAGCATTTGAAGAGCACAACCCTGAACTGACCATAACAATTAAGCTCAATAACATATTCTAACTTCACATAATATGGAAACTTTGCTTGCCTTGCATTTCTATTAGCATTAGATGCAATACAAGAGGTGTCACATGTCAGAAAAACTCTACTATTTTGAGCTTTCAATGCTTGTTCTCTAGATAAAGTTCGAAATTTGAATCCATTAATGTTATAAGCAGTGAACCTTCTTGCATTTGGGCTTAGACCTTGTGCTAAGAATTTCAAGTCTCTAGAGAGTACGTTTGATACATCCGGATTTATAACCTAATAAAAAAATTATTTTTGTTAAATATTCTAAATTCAAAAAATAAAGTCATGTATATATGAACATTCTAATACCATTCACTCACTCATTTTGGAAACCAATCAACAAACTCTTTATTAACTCTCCTCTCCACCTCTGTTGTTGAAGGTTTTCGACCTCTTGAACTTCTTCTTATGTGATCCTTAAATTCACTATAAAGAAGTTATATCTATCAAACTTAATCACTTCACTTTATAACTATTTGTCAAAAATTAAATCAATATAAATTTCTTACTCAATAAATGGTTGCACTGCTGCGCAATTAAGTACCACATATTGATGAGCTTGAGTCTTCTCTAAAGAAGTCAAGAGGAATGTTGAGGAGCCTCCTACATGTCTACCTCGTCGAGGAAACATATATGACATTTCAGAAGTCTCATTATGATTTGATTCATCGTTTACACGTTTAGGCTTATTTACCCTCGACTCAATATCCTCGAAATGATGGGAATAAAAATTAGAGCTTCTTCAGCCATGTAACCTTCAACAGGTCGTGATTTGTTTCCTACAAAGGACTTGAAATGGCCCAACATTCTATAAACAAAATAGAAAGGCCTCAGAATAAGCATTTACTTTTAGTCACTATTACAAGATTGATTCAAAGAGTTTTAAACAAGATATATTTAACCTTTCAACAAAATACATCCATCGATATTGTACCGTACCACCTTGGATTACTTCATCCACTAGATGGATAGTTAAATGAACCATTATAGTAAAAAAATAAACATCTCTAAATGACAAAGTGTGAGAACAATCCGATCCTGTAACTTTTCCAAGTCCGAGAAGCTTAAACTTTTCAGACAGAGGTGTCTAAAAAGGGAAGAAAGCTCTACTAAGACTGCAATAACATGATTTGGAAGTACATTGCGAATTGCTACAGGTAACAATTGTTCCATAATGATGTGACAATCATGGCTTTTTAATTTGAATATCCTCTTTTGATCTAGATCAATAGAATGAAAAATATTACTTGAGTAACCATCTGACACTGAGATATTCTTTAGTGTTTTGAGAAATGTGACTCTCTTTTTAGATGGAATTTTAAACGCAGCAAGATGACATTCTTCATTCTCATCTGGCCAAAGATCACGCCTTATACCCATATCTTGTAGATCTTTTCGATCCTTAACATGATCCTTTGATTTATCTTTTTCATTAGCAATGAGTATATAATATTGTAAAACACATTCTTCTTAATGTGCATAACATCTAAATTATGGCGCAACAAGTTGAATTCCCAATATGGAAGATTGAAGAATATGCTCTTTTTTTTTCATTGTTGAGTTGCACTTTCCCCAACATTTCTTTGTCAATTTCTTTTTCTTTTGTTATTCAGCTCTGCTAGTCTTCCAAATGTAATATCAATTTCTTTCACTTGTTGTAAAACGTCTGACCCAGATAACTTCCTTGGTGGGTTCCCTCCACATCTCCATAGAAATGAAGTCTCATCAATCTAAATTTATGATTTCTTGATAAAAATTGATGATGTCCAATAAAATACCACTTTCTACTGTGACGAAGCCGACAAGATTCTGCGTTAAAATTACAAAATGGACATGCTAAATCAGTATATGTGTTCCAACCAGATAAGATATCGAGTCTGGAAAAGTCACTAGTTGTCCACATAAGAGTTTCCCTCATTCTAAACATTTCATTCTTTGATGAATCAAAAGTTTCAACACCTTCAGACCACAACTCATTCAACTCCTTAATAAGGGGTTGTAGGTATACATCTATATTATTCCCTGCCATACGTGGACTTGGAATGATTATTGAGAGGATGAAATTTGATTGTTTCATGCACAACTAAGGTGGAAGGTTATATGGAACCAAAATCACTGGCCACATACTATAAGTAATACTCATCGTTCCAAATGGATTGAAACCATCACTAGCAAGGCCTAGTCGAACATTTCTATGATCAAAAGCAAATTTAGGATAAGTTGTATCGAATCTTTTCCATGCCTCACCATCTCTAGGATATCTTATGATTTCATCATTGTTACCATCCTCCACATGCCATCTCATATCTCTGCAGTCTTGGAGCACATGAACAATCTTTGCAGTGTTGGTTTTAATGGGAAGTAACACAAAGTTTTTGCAGGTTTCTTCTTTTGCTTCTTACCTGTAGCAGACACATGATTTTTGTCACTCTTATTTACAGGTTTCCATCTAGAAGTGTGACAATACTTTCATGTTTCCTCATTAGCATCATCTCTCCAATAGAACATGCAATCATTTGGACAAGCATCTATCTTGATATAATCAAGACACAATTTTTTGATTATTTTCTTGGCGTCATAAAAAGAATTAGGGATCTTAGCAAAATCAAATGCATCTCTCAATAGATCTAGTATCATAGTCATTCTCTTATCACTTAATTCAGATAAACACTTTATGTGATATAACTTCAACAAAAATTCTAGCTTTCAGAACTTGGACCCTTCATACAGTTCTTGACTTATGTCTCTAAGTAACTCAAGAAAGTCTTTGTCATTCAAAGAAGATATATCATTTAATATTTCTTCCTCTCCTACTATTTGTAACAGACCTACATCTATACCCTCATTTCTTATGCCTTGAAATGCTTCATTAATCAATAATGCTACGGGATTTTCAAAAGGTAGTGTCATGAGTAAAGTCTATCTTTTCAGAGTTCTACAACATATTACTTTCCCCATGCATAATCCAAGTGACATAATTTCGAGGGAATGACTTGCATATCAAATGGTCATGCACTATATTTCTAGTTTGCCACTTCTTGCAATTGCAATTTGGAGATGGACATTTTATTTTATCTTCAACAACTCCATTCATAAATGCGAAGTCCAGAAATTGATTCAAACCACACATATATTTAGTTGTGGTTCTTGGCTTTTCAATCCATGATTTATTCATCTAAATGTATTAAGAACTGATCTGAAACACAACTAAAAATACTTTCGATGAAGCAAAATCAGATTATCAAAGGGATAAAGTTTGTTCTTTCAAAAATAATTATGCAATGTAAAGATAGAGATTGACATTACATCAACCTCAATACATTCTCAAACATCCTTAGACATTAAAGATTAATCACAGACATTGAAGCAGTTTTTTTCCTTAAAATTTGCAGGTACATATATTTTGATTCCAATACAGTGAAAAAGGATTTACTTTGAGATCGAGGAGGCTGACAAAACGTACATTAAATATTTTCTCATTAGTTATGCTTCTATTAATAATTTAATATCAAAAATCAAACATATTAATTATATAAAGTTTTATCATGAACAGAAAATATATTATTACTTACGCAGAAATTACCTCAGTGATATAGAATTTATATTACAAACTAAAATTTACTGGAATCGAACAGAAGCGATATTGTCTATAATCTCAAATTCACCACCATCACCTCTATAAAAATGACCCAACAACTTTCACAAAAATAAAATCGAAAAACACTGTAAAAATAAGTAGAAGCGAACTTACACCTCAATTTCAGCAAAGAGAGATTTCTTCTTCAATTATAGCGTTCTGTTGATACTTGTGAACCAAAATTTCACCAGAGAAACAACACTGTAAAAATCAGTGAAGGGAGAACACAAAATTAATAGAGGAACGAATTTAAATCCACATTAAAGTGAAATTCTCTACTAACTAAAGTGAAATTCTCTACTAACTAAAGTGAAATTCTAGGAATAATACAAAATTAATAGAGGAACAACGAAAACTCTACAATCTTCTTAAATGGCATATCGACAAAGTGTTTGGAATTTCAACTGTAAGCTCAATTTCTCTTACCTTTGGACCGATGAAGAAGAAGCCTTTGCGCGCCTTTCTTTTAGGGTAAATGGGTTGGACAAAAAATTGAGGGAAATAGTCTAAAATTTACAGATATATGCGTGCTTTTCTTTTAGGGTAACAGAGGGTTTAGACCGTCGTAACTCAACCCTACTTACACTTACCCTTCATTTAATTTAACATGTAAATTTAAGATAGAAAGAATTTTTTTTACAATTTTCTTAGTTAAAATAAATTATAAATATTTATATAATTATAAATTAATTTATTAAAATCAAAAAATATTTAAAATTAAATTATTTTTTAACATATTTAAAAAATCAAATAATTAAATTGGGAGAGAAAGTGTATATGTATATCGTATAAGTATATAGAGTTATAGACTATTAATAAAATTAACAGAGGGTACAGAAACCCCCACAATTTGATACAGTTTTAGGAGGTCGATAATAACCCCCGCAACTAAATGTCCGCAAATTATCCGTTTTTTGTAGTGTTTTGTGATATCATGAATTTTGAGTGAATAAAAATTAAAAATTTTACCAATTAAACTAACTCATATTTTACCCATGAATACCCACATTTCTTTGGATTGAATACGGGCTTAAACTCAAATTTTACCCATCTAAAAAGTCACTCATCCAATTCTCTAAAATATGAGCGAGTTGGGTGGATTATCAAATATGAGCTTATTTTGCCGGCACTAGTTGAGAGTGAGAAGGACTAGTAGATGTTAAGAAGATGGTGAAGTGGATATTGATTTTATTTTAAAGATTATTTCAGTTATTATTATTGTTTGTGTTGTTATCTTTCTCAAGTAATAATCATAATATTTTTTCTATATTAGTGATGATTTATTTGCATTTATTTACAGAAAATATTGAATATATTACTTTTGCTTATTATCTTAATAATAAAATTATAAAATTAAAGATACATAAGATATACACCTTGTAGATCTATGAGACTTACGCCCCGTATCTCAGGGCTTATGCCTCTCCCAATGTTGCGTAAAACCCCTCCCTCTTTTAAAACATTGGTTATTAATCAAGTTTTTGCGCTGACTACCCATATTTTGGGGTGGTCTTTAATTTTTTTCCTCAAATAAGTGGTCTTTAATTTTTGCCCCTTTAATATTTTAAGTAATAAAAATGGGATAAAATACTATAATATCTTTTTAAAAAATCGTAAGATAAATAAAATCGCAAGGCATAAGTTATCTCTAGTGGGTAGAAGTTCATGCTACTGAATTTCTACTCCAAGGCACAAATTCAATAGGCAGAAGTTCAATTGCATGAACTTTTGCCCCAAGGCACAAGTTCAATAGGCAGAAGTTCAGTTCAAGGCATAAATTCATATTATTGACCTTTTGCTTAAGGGCAGAAATTCATGCAATTGAATTTTTGCCTCAAGGCAAAAGTTCATTCAATTGAATTTTTACCTCAAGGAAAAAGTTCATGCAATTGAATTTCTGCCTCAAGGCAAAAATTCATTATTGAATTTGTGTCTAGGGGTAGAAATCCATGCAATTAAACTTTTGCTATGAATTTCTGCCCCAACACAAAAATTCATGCAATTAAATTTCTGCCCTAAAGTTCATGCAATTGAATTTCTGCCCCAAGACAAAAGTTCATGCTACTGAACTCCTGCCCCTAAGACACAAGTTCACACCGGTCAACTTATTCCTTGGGGCATAACTTGTGTAAATTTATGTCATATGGAAAAATTGGACTTATGCCTTGAAGCAAAACATGTGTGAATAGGCATAAATTAGGCAAAAACTTATGCCTTGTGAATTTTATTCTTGTCTCGCAAATTATTATTTTTTGTTGTTAAGGGCATTTTTTATCATGTTTTTGTCACTTAAAGTGGCGAAGGTCAAAAATTAAAGATCATCCCAAAATAAGGACACTTGTGCAAATGACCCATTATTATTAATAAATCAAGAAAAGTTGGGCAGTTCTAGAAGTGACAAAATTAGCCCAAATCCATATGATCCACCCAACCTGCTCCAATTTAGATGGGTTTGCGTAAAGAGTGATTTTGTTGATGTGTTGATTTGGGCTAACCCAAATTGATCTATCACAAATCAATAGCCCAAATACACCCATAATGATGTCCAATCTTAACCCATAAAAATGTTTAATTTTAACTTTTAAGGTTCAACTCTAGCTTAAGACTTTAACATATGAATAATTGTTTAATTTTTTTCATTATCATAGATTGTTATAAATATTTATTTATAATTGTTATTTGTGAGATATTATTATTACTTACTTTAAAAAGTAAAAAATTAGTACAAAATGTAAAGAACATAAGGTACAAAGTTGCGTTGATGCAACTCATAACATAAAAATCATCTAAATATAAGCATAAATAATTAATGTTCTATTGATAATCTAACAATGATAAATATCTCGTCCTTTATTTTTTTTTTCAACCATGGAATAACATTCATATAAAAAAAAATTTCATGTTCTTTTCTAGTTTTGGATAATTGTTGGGTCTTGAGCTTAACCTTGAATATGGATTGAGTCTTATGAGATGTGAATTCAAAAGTTAAGATCTTAGTTCAAATACATAACATCGGGTGAAAAATGAAAAAAAAAAGTCTAACTATTTATTTTCAAATTTGAAACATCGCGAGCAACATTGAAAAATTCTATATAAGGAATTGTAATTTTGAATGGTCACTTCTTTATTTTATAGGTTTCTTTTATATTAGATGAAATCATGAAATGTAAGTTTAAAAATTATAAAAATGATTGGTCAAGTTAGATGGATTGGGTCATGACCCATTGTTTAGCCTATTTTAGCACATCTTAACTTTGATCAAAGTTGAACAATGACCCATTTATTACTTTAGCTCATCTTAACCTACCTAAGTTCATCCCAATGACCCATTTGTCACCCCTAGGCAGTCTTATCTATTCATGGATCAATCTAGGTTTTGCTCGAATTAACCCATTTAAAATATTGGGCTTACTTGGGCTATAGAGCATATTTGAAGTGCACAAATATCTGCTTTTAAGGTCATCATTTAGCTAATGCACGTTGTATAATTTTTTTTACAAGTTCATTTATTTTTGAAAATAATTCAGGCATACGCGACTGAAATTGAAATTTCGCATCTGAAGTGCATGTAAATATGCCTTAAATCTCAGACATGTGTGTATGAATTTATTTTGCCAGATAATTTTTTTGTTCATCAAGTTGTCACACCCCTTTTTCCGGCGATGGTCGAAGAACAAGAATTTTTTCAATTGAAGTGACGGTTTTGAATAGGGATTGTTTTTATTTACTTACAGAGTTGCCACTTGAAATTGAGTTATGGTATTCCAAGTCACCTTGTTGAATCCCTAATCAAAAGGAAGTTGACTCTTTTATTATTGGTCTAAGAAACTAAAAATTCGGATAAGAAATTCTGTTGACCGAGGGGAAGGTGTTAGGCATCCCTCGAGTCCCATAGTTCTAACACAGTCGCTTTATTGGCTTATGTCCGGCTTAATCTAATTTTGAATAAATTATTTATATTAATTATACCTATGATTCACTTAAATATCATAGAACTTTTAGTAGTCTCAACCAAGATGCGTAACTACATTCTTGGTCTTGACATTCAATAGTGTAGAAGCGTAACATCTTTCTTTACTCGTGCACTACACCTACTAAATTATGTCTACATGTCTTTGATTTAACTTAATGAACTATTAGTAATTAAAATAAAATTGGCCAAGATGCGTAACCACATTCTTGATTCTTATTTTAGGTGTCTTAAAAAAAGTGTAATGCATTCTTTATTGAAACACGTATTTGAAACGTGCTTAAGTTCATCTAACGTTTGAAGTACTTATTTGTCTCCTATAAATTCGAGACTTATTTGTTTCCTATTTTTTCACTCTTTTATTTTTATTTTCGCTTAAATGACAAACTATACACATGATATCAATGGTAATGAGCATAACGAATTAGAGTGAAAATATATGCTAACTTGTCATGGTTAACAACAAATAAAAAAGTATTCATCTAAACTTGCATCAGCAACTCCCTTTTTAAATATTTTTAATTATTGGTAATACTTTTGTTTTGACGATTACATACAATAAATACATAATAAAAGTACAAAAATAAATTGGCCGATCAAGAAATATTTTATTATTATTATTAATTTGTTTAATTTTTTTAAATCTCATAAATTAACAATTTTTCTTAGGAATGTCATTTTTTCATTAGAACAAGTTGTGAATTGAAACTAAAGAATTAACACCACTTGATATTGGAATCTGACAAGTGTCAAGATTTCAAAACTAGCAAAGTCATATTTGTAACAGAGTCAATTTATTATTATATAATTAACGAACATAACTACTAACATACGATCTAACTGTTATTAAAATGAAAGAGAAACTCAATCACACGATTTTTAACTACGTAATTGAAATGCACTTTAAACTATTAAATATACAAAGAAAAATTAAATTCGTCTTAAATGGTTCTTCCACAAAACATTAGTTAGCATAAAGCTATTAAAGTAGAGAAGTAATAATGGGAACAAACCTTCAAATTCGTTTCGATTAATAACAGAAAGCAACATACGATCACTAATAAAAATATTACCAAAATCGAGGAAATAAAAATCGACAGATAAAGTCGATTAAAATACTGAGGAAAAATCAATCCAATCCGTCGGGTTTTATTTTTATTTTTATTATTTAATTATTTTTTAAAAAAAAATCAACGAACAGGGTCGGTTGTCCGTCAATTCTTTTCACGCAAAAATCTGTGAAAATTATTTTTTTAAAGAAACCAAATGTTGTCCCTCAGTTTTTTTAATTATTTTTTAATAAAAATTGAGGGATAGTGTCGGTTTTTGAAGTGCAAAATTAAAGTTGAAGAGAATAAATAAAAATGAAGGAAAGATTTAATCAAAGAGCATGTATAGTCGAGTGGTAAAATTATCTAATGTCATAGTAAATACCTTAATTTGAATCTAAGTAGCTCTCTCTCTCTCTCTCTCTATATATATATATATATATATATATATATATATATATATATATATATAAACCAACGGACAAACCAATCCTGTCCTTTAATTTTTTTAAATATTTTTAATTAATTTTTAATTTATTAAAATCGACGGACTCAATCGGTTGTCCTTTGATTTTAACCGACTCTGTCCGTCGATTTCGCAATTTCAATGAGTCAAATTTCGGCGGCAGTAAGTAGGTTGGTTTGGCGTCTGTTTTGCTCAAAAAACTGATTCTGTCTGTTGGTTTTGGTCCTCATTTTTGGACAATTATTTTTTATAGTGGATCTATAAAAATTTTAAGCTAGTAAAACTAACTTTCAAGTCCACGAACTCGAAATCGCGAACATAAACCTCAAAGTCGGGCTTAATAATCATACAACCTTTTCTTTTTCTTTCTTTTTTTTTCTTTTCTCTCCTTTCTTTTCTTTCTTTTCTCTTTTTTTTCTTCTATTCGTCCATCTTTTGTCTTTTCCTCTTTTTCTTCTTTTTTCCTCCTTTCTCTCCGTCTCTCTCTTTTTTTTATGTCATATATATTGTGTTCTATCGTGTTGTGTGCTGAAGTGTGGGTTATGATATAGGGGAGTGGATATAGGTTGTATGATCATGAAATTTATGGGAAGTTTAGATTGGTTTTTCTTTCAAAAAGATAATAACATTACTAAAAATAAAAATGCTAAATAATGAAAGAAAGATTTTTAAAAAAAATACTTAACTAAAGGTTAGATAAAAAATAAAAATATTTTTTAAATCAATTTCTTTTTTTTATAAATAAAATCAAAATGGGTACTCTAAAAATCTGAATAGTTTGTACTTTTACAACTTCTTGAATAAATAAAAATCTATTAAAAAGTTAAAATCAAGATTAATCATAAAAGAAAATTTAATGCTAAAATAATATAAAACTTAGGGAGAGTCAAATATTACGTGTCTACAGCTTGCCCCTATTTGGCTGAAAACACCCAGAATTTTCAGACAAACAAGTAGACAACGAGACATGTTTTTCCCGACTATTATTTAAAAAGGAGAAAAAAATAAGAAAAAGATGTGACCGAGCCTTGATTTTGGACAGCCTACATAACCTGGGTTATAAAGAAATCAGGTCACATGTAGTTCGAGGAGTAAGAGGGGTGATGGAAGGATGAGTTGGAGAGTCAAGTGAGGTCCCGTCGAGGTTCCGGTTCGTCGCTTCTGTTATTACATCAAAAATGGAAAAACCAAAGACCAAACTAAAATACATGTACAAGATTCTATTTATGCATCTTCTCTTGAATCTTCCTTGACATCTTTTCACTAGAATCTTGACCTTCAAACTGCTATTCCGCTTTTAACTCCATTACTCAAACGGGCTCGTGAGTTTGAAAATGAGAATTTGTCTTATTCTCCCGACAGGTTCCTTAAATCAAAATGAATAAAGAAACGGAAATTTTTTTCCCAGTTTAGAGTGAAGAAAATTTTGATACTTAGCTCGTGTATCTCATTTTTCAGGAGGGTCCTGCTAAACTAAATCTCATTTTCTAAGAGGGTCCTGCTATACTGAATCACATTATTTAGGAGGGTCCTGCTAAACTAAATCTCATTATCCAAGAGGGCCATGCTAAATAAAATCTCATTATCCTGGAGGACCATGCTATACTGAATCTCATTTTTCAGAAGGCTCCTACTATACTGAATCCCATTATCCATAAGGGTCCTGCTAAACTAAATCCCATTTTCCAGAAGGGTCCTGCTATACTGAATCTCATTTTCCAGGAGGATCCTGCTATACTGAATCCCATTATATTCCATTTTCCAGGAAGGTCTTGCTATAGTAAATCTCATTATCTAGTAGGGTCCTGCTAAACTAAATCTCATTATCCAGGAGGGCCCTGCTATATTAAATCTCATTATCCAAGAGGGTCCTGCTAAACTAAATCCCATTATCCAGGAGGGTCTTGATATATTAAATCTCATTTTTCAAGAGGGTTCTGCTACAACTAAATTCTACTATTCGGGAGGGTCCTACTAAACTAAATCCCTTTATCTAGGAGGACCATGCTAAATAAAATTTCATTATCCAGGGTCCTGCTAAACTAAATTCCACTATACAGGATGGTCCTACTATACTAAATCCTATTATTCAGAAGGGTCATGCTATAACTAAGTCCCATTATCCAAGAGGGTCCTACTAAACTAAATCTCATTATCCAGGAGGGTTATGCTAAACAAAATTCCATTATCCAAGAGGGTCCTAATAAATTAAATCTCATTTTCCAGGAGGGTCCTATTAAACTAAATCTCATTATCTAGGAAGGCCCTGCTAAACTAAATCTCATTATCAAGGAGGGTCCTGCTATACTAAATCCCATTTTCCAGGAGGGTCCTGTTACAACTAAATTTTATTTTTCAAGAGGGTCCTGATAAATACGTCCCATTATCTATATATAAGGATCCTGATTAATTGAATCTCATTTTCTATGAGGGTCCTCCTAAAATAGATTCATTTTCCAGAAGGATCCTGCTATACTAAATTTAATTTTCTAGGAGGGTCCTGCTATACTAAATCCTTTTTTCATGAGAGTCCTGCTATACTGAATCCCATTTTCCAGGAGGGTCTTGCTACAACTAAATCCCATTTTTCATTAGGAGGGTCCTACTACAATAAAATATCATTATCCAGGAGGGTCCTACTACAATAAAATATCATTATCCAGGAGGGTCCTGCTATACTAAATCCTATTATCCGGGAGGGTCCTTCTATATAGATCTCATTTTCTAGGAGGATCCTGCTATACTACATCCACTTACAGGAGGGTCATGCTAAACAAAATATCATTATCCAAGAGGGTCCTGCTATACTAAATCCAATTATTCAGGAGGGTCCTACTATACTAACTCCAATTATCTAGGAGGGTCGTGCTAAACGAAAACCCGTTATCTAGGTGGGTCTTGCTATATTAAATCCCATTTTTCAAGAGGGTCCTCTTATACTAAATCCTATTATCCAAGAGTGTCTGCTGAACTAAACCCTATTATCCAGGAGCGTCCTGCTATATTAAATCCCATAATCTGAGAGGGTCTTGCTAAACTAAATCCATTATCCAAGAGAGTCCTGCTAAACTAAATTCCATTTTTCAGGAGGGTCCTGCTATACTAAATTTTATTTTCCAGGAGGGTCCTTCTATCTAAATCTCATTTTTCAGGAGGATCCTGCTATACTAAATTCAATTATTCAAGAGGGTCCTGCTATACTAAATCTCATTATTCAGGAGGGTCCTGCTAAACTAGATTTCATTTTCTAGGAGGGTCCTGCTATACTAAATCTCATTATCTAGGAGGGTCCTGCTATACTAAATCTCATTATCTAAGAGGGTCCTACTATACTAAATTTCATTACCCAGGAGGGTCCCACTATATTAAATCTCATTATCGAGGATGCTCCTACTATACTAAATCTCATTTTCCAGGAGGTCCTGCTATACTAAATCTCATTATCCATGAGGGTCCTGCCATACAAAATTTCATTTTTCAGGAGGGTTCTGTTATACTAAGTCCCATTATCCAAGAGGGTCCTGCTATACTAATTAAATCTCAAAGATCAATAACACGAATAAAATTTTCTGCCTAATTTTTTCAAAAAATCATTGTGAATCATTAGAATCAGCAATTATTTATGAGCAAACAAAACTAGGAGAAAGCATCTCCTAAGATGTTGTGACATCTACAATTTGGAAATATACTCTAATTTTATTTGATATTTTTAATTTTAATGCAAACCTGTATTGTGCCATCGCTCTTTTGTTTTTATAGAATAAAGTGACCATTTAGAATTTAGGGCCTCTCTCTTGAATATAACTTGTATTCCTATTTTCACACTAAAAAACATTTGTAAGTTCAAAAGCGTGGTGGTTGGTTTGCATCTTTGTCCTTTGATGCTGATTGTTTTGATACTTGTCAGGTTCAGCTCTACTCCAAATTATTCTGAGCGTGTCATTGGCTTATTACATTATTGGCCTACAATCTGTCCATCAAGAATGACTTTAATCCAATATCATACATCTTTTTCATGATATTCCTCAATTTGATCTCTATTTAAGCTTTGTACTCCCATGAATCTAAAATCGCCTGCAGATAAAAATTCATTAGTATTTTGCTCTATTTTGAATTATGTTATTTCCTGCGCTAGCCATTTGCCTCGCCCTGTGCAATTGGTAAAGCTGACAGCGAGTTTTAAGCCCTTTCTCACTTGGAAATACTTTTGTTTTGACTATTACATACAATAAATACATAATAAAAATACAAAAATATCAAGAAATATTTTTTTATTATTATTAATTTGCTTAATTTTTTTAAATCTCATAAATTAACCATTTTTCTTAGCAATGTCATTTTTCCATTAGAACAAGTTGTGAACTGAAACTACAAAATTAACAACGCTTGATATTGAAATCTGACAATTGTCAAAATTACAGAACTAGCAAGTCATGTTTGTAGCAAATAAAGATTAACACGGAATCAGTTTATGATTGAATAATTAACGAATATAACTACTAACATAAGATCTAATTGTTATTAGAATGAAAGAGAAACTCAAACATACAATTTTTAATTATGTAATTGAAATAGACTTTAAACTATTAAATATATATAAAAAATTAAATTCTTCTTAAATGATTCTTCCACAAGATTTTAATTCACATAAAATTATTAAAATAGAGAAGCGATAATGGAAACGAACCTTCAAATTCATTTCGATTAACAATGGAAAGCAACGTACAATTTACAAATTTTTCAAGCTAGAAAAACTAACTTTCAAATCCACAAACTTAAAACCACAAATATAAACCTCAAACTCCGACTTAATAATTATACAATCTTTTCTTTTTCTTTTTCTTTTTTTTTCTTTTTCTTCTCCTTTTCTTTTCTTTCTTTTCTCTCCTTCAAAATTTCTTTATTTGCTATTTTTTTTTCTTCTGTTTGTCCATCTTCTGTCTTTTCCTTTTTTTCTTCTTTTTTCCTCCTTTCTCTCCGTCTCTCTCTGTTTTTGTGTCATGTGTGTTGTATTCTATTATGTTGTGTGTTGGAGCGTGAGTTATGAAATGGGAAGGATATAGATTGTGTGATCATGGATTTATGAATAGTTTAGATTGATTTTTCTTTTAGAAAGATAAAAATATTATTAGAAATAAAAATGTTAAGTAATTTAAAAAAAAGATTAAAAAGAAAATTTAACTAAAAGTTAGATAAAAGATAAAAAATATTTTTTTAATCATTTTCTTATTTTTTATAAATAAAATCAAAATGTGTACTCTAAGAAAACGAATAGCTTGTACTTTTACTACTTTTTCAATAAATAAAAATCTACTAAAAAGTTAAAATCAAAATTAACCGTAAAAGAAAAATTAATGCTAAAATAATATAAAAATTAGAAAGAGTCAAAAATTACGTGTCTACACATGTTTCAATAATTTAATACACAAGTCTACTCTAAATAAGCTCAAATTTGAAACATAAATTTCATATATCATAAAGAAAAAACTTTAATTATCAATTTGTCAAAATAACAACAAATCTAATAAACTCATTTAACACATTTTTATTTTTTTCATATATATTTGGTTTTCAGTCATGCACAACTAAAAAAATATATTAAAATTGGTTAAATTTTCAAGTGTGTATATCTAAAATCTTTTACCAAAAAAATTTATTTTCTAAATTTTAATACCCAAATCTACTCAAATAAGTTCAAATTTGAAACATAAGTTTCATGTATCATATAGAACAAATCTCAATCATTAATTTGTCAAATAACCATATATCTAACAAATTCATTTAGCACTCTTTTAATTTTTTTTATGACTGCGCTCAGTCATACATGACTGAAACATATGTCAAAATTGGCTAAAATTTCAGGGGGTCTATGACTGCGCTCAGTCATACATGACTGAAACATATATCAAAATTGGCTAAAATTTCAGGGGGTCTATGTGAAATTTTTTGCCAAGAAATAATAATTTTATTTCTCACATTTCAACACTCAAATCTACTCCAAATAAGCTCAAATTTGAAATATAAGTTTCACATGTTATAAAAAATAAATCTCAATCATAAGTTTGTCAAATAACAACAAATCTAACAAATCCATTTAGCACCCTTTTAATTTTTCATTTATGATTGCGCTCACTCATACTTAACTAAAACACATGTTAAAATTGGTTAAAATTTCAGGCGTGTGCTTGTGAATTTTTTTGCCAAAAACATAATAATTTAATTTTTCAAATTTCAAAACTCAAATCTACTCCAAGTAAGTTCAATTTAAAATATAAGTTTCACTTATCATAAAGAACAGAGCTTAATTATTTTTTTATATATGTCTACACTCAATCATATATAATTGAAATACATGTTGAAAGGAATAAAATGTCAGGTGCATGTTTCTCAACGCCAAAGCAGAAACAGAAGAAGAGAAAAAAATATGTACTTTTATCTGAAAGTTATCTAGGGTTGTCACACCCTGAACTGAGCCTAGGCGAGACTGACACTCGATGCCTTAACTTGCTCGAGCAAATCAACTACATTAGATAACTCATATCATATGCGGAAGAGAATGAAAGATATTCACATCATGCGCAAAGTTCTTTAAGAAGAAAGAAATTTCAGTCGTAAACTTTCATTTAAATCAAGAAGTAATATTTTATAAATAGAAAGATTTGTCAAGTTTACATCTTTGAACATACTAGATGTGTCTAATCTATGAAGCCTCAAACATGACATGAATAAACTATTTTATCAGGATAAGGCACCCGACATACCTCTAAGAAAAACTAAAAATACTAAAATAGATGACATTATCCCAAAAGTAAATGGGGCTCACCAATAGCTGAAAGTATGAAATCACGTGTTACTCAATCGTTTGTTTGAGTACCTAAGTCTGCATTATTAAACAAATGCAGGACCCTCGGCAAAAAAGACGTAAGTACATATAAAGTTGTACTGTATGTAATATGGCAGAATGAACATAATAGTACATAAATTGAAAGGATTGTTAAAGAGTTATACATACAACATGAAAGAAATTTAAAGAGTTCATATCATAAAGCTGACCTTGACGTATTCATTTTTTATCATGATTTAGTTCCTTTAACATAAGTGAACTTTTGACGTAAAAAAATCTTTTAATAACACAGTTTAATTGAGGCAAGTGCACGTGAAAATATTTGAGTAAATATAAATACTTAAATTATTGAAAGAAGATAATTAGTTTTTTAGTGGAAGATTCTCAGTACTGATATACATGCATAATAAGTTACCATGTATATTGCTTGACGTTCGATCAAAATCTTATCAACTAAGCATTCAACCATGCTTGATGTGTCAGTCGATTACATCTGTATATAACAACATAATAAACATAATATAATTCCAAACAAGAAAATTTCAATGCGGAAAAAATTAATTAACTATCATTTCCTTGAGAGAATTGTAGTCCCTACACCGACAACGTGTAGTTTAGGATAATGGGTCCTTGTGATCCATATCTTCTCAGTTCATAGAATACTCCCAAAATATTTAAATCATAACTGTGACATCTATTGGCCTTCTAATAAATTTAACACCTATTGGCCTTTTCATAAAGTAAATTATGTTGGCTTATTTGCCATTTGTAACCTTTGACATTATTTCATAAATCATAGCATAACTAACGAGGAACATCCTCAAAATTATCTTGTGAACATTTTATAAAAATCATAGTCTTTATAAATGCATAAGTAAAGATCATAAGAGACTTTTAAAATTTTTATAGTGAATCATAAACTGTGTGGTTTAGTAGCCTATAATACACCTTTAACATCATGTTATAAACCTTAAAATAGATAATGAAATCTTTAAGATATCATGAAAATGTTTGAGAAAAAATCATGAACTTCATCTATGTAAATGGATAGCAAAACATCATAAGAGATTTCATAAGGCTTATTAGAACATTGAATCGAAAACCTCATAGGTGACTTGATAGGTATTTGACTGTGACTGGTGAGACTAATAATCCCGAAAAATTTAAGCTTAAGAATTCATGATTAATAAGAGTACCTAGAAATTTCTAGATAGGGATCTGTATCAATGATGACCTTATTCAGAAAAAATGATTTTTCGTATTTAGAAGTATTATTCATATAGAGTACTTGAAATCTTTTATATGATAAAGGTTAATTCAAGAGTTCATGATCATCGTATTTTAGCCTTCATGTTCATCATATCGTAAATTATGGTTCATGGTCATAGAAGTTATATCATAAGTAAAATTCTTAAGAGGAATCATCAAACTCGGATTTTGAAGAAAAATCATACTTTTCATATTCTAATAATTTCATGATGAAAATCATTGCATTCACGAAAGAGGAATACCATATAGAATGAAGAATATCATAGAGAATACTTGGAGTTATAAGAAATTTATAAGAACAAGATGTAAGATTTTCATCATAAGCCCTAAGTCATTGATGGAGGAAAACTCATAGATATGAATGATGTAGCGTGGGAAAGAACAACGATATTCTTGCACGTAGAGACTTACATACTTCCAATCATTGAAACCCTGACATAAAGAAGAACTCTAAAAGAAAATCTGTTCTTGAACCTTGGATGAGTGCTCTTGAAAATCTTAGGTTTGACAGTAAATTCTTGTTTAGAATTTGTGCTTGATTGTTAAAATCAATCAGAGAGTCATAAAAATGCTTATCTTGACTTCAAAGGAAGTATAATCTATTTACTAGATGTACCTTTCTCAAAATCAAGTCTTGAACTCTATAAGTGAATTTTTGATTTCACTAAAGATAAAAGGAGAATTTGATGTTAGAATCGTATAGAAATTCATGAATTTATGTTGTAAAATCACGCAGAACACTTACCTACATTAGGAGGGTAGAAGAGAGCTCTTGAAGTTTGTTAGGGTCAGAGCAAAGAGTGAAAACGAGAAAACAACCCAAAATAGTATTGTCATAGAATCTGGAAAAAAAATGATATACAGTCCACTATTTATAATATACAAAGTGTATGCATGATATACAAATCGTATATTGGGTCATAAGTCGCCTGGACCAATCCCCGATCATTGTCTCCAACAGGTGGGTCATATATGGTCATACACAAGCCCCAGAATTCACTTGCAGTTTGTATGTAGCCTAGTCGTAAATGTTTGACAATGCTTCAATAAAATGATCATAACTTTTTGCTTCAAACTCGAATTGACGAATGATTGAATTCGTTGGATAGGAGATTCAAAGGATTTAATTTGATAGGTAGAACACCCTCGAGATCATCCTATATTGAGAGATATATACATTTAAAGTTGAACTTTGCCCGCAAATTCAATATACGCTTCATATTTCCCATCATACATGCATAGTCTTCCACCGATGGCCAAGATATAGCCTGTACATTCCATGTATGGTCCATACATGGTCTCGTACTTCGTAAATAGTACTTCCTTCATTCCATAGCCCATCCACAACTCAAGGTACGACCCGTACCTCAATTATATAATTGTACTTCACACCAATCTTGGCATAAAACCTTGAAACTTGATCTTTCCAAACTTTAATCAACTTAAAATTTATGTAACACTTTATCAAATATAATTAGGTTTCCCAACATCTAAATCATCAAACTTTTTCAAGTACGATTAAATCACATACATTGGATAGTTCAAATCTTAATACGAAAGTTCGAGGTGTTATATGAATATTCATGCAAAAAAAGAAAAAAAAGTTACAACGGATATTAAATAAATGGAACAACGAAAATAAAGTAACCATGAATTTTTCACAAAGTCCACCCGTGATTCCAATCATTCCAGTTTTAAGAGTTTGTCAAATAAAGAAACGAGTGAAAATTAAGTTAATGAAGAAATGAAAGAAATAAATATCACATACGACCTTTAGGTTTGATGTTCATCATCCCAAACTCATAAAGAATTAAAATTAGTGGCACACCGAAGAAAACAAAATAAATATAAAGAAAAATAAAAAATGCAAGAAGCAAACCTAGAAATAAAGCACGTATAAAATCGGAAATAAGAAGAAAAGATATGAAAGAACAATTGTGTAAAAGACAATATTAATATGAAAAAGGGAAAAACTTTATAATTACACCATATAACTACTAGTAATTCTTTTGAGAAATGGATCGAAAATATAGAGGTTTTGGGTCCCACTCTTTATGTAAACATAAGTGAATTTATATGAAAAATATGGGCATGTGAATTCATGATCTCTTCATAAAATTAGATATTTTATATATATATTTTTGAAATTCTATATAATATTATTTAATGGTATCCATGCTAGAAGAAGGTTAAATAGAGTCCTTGATTGAAAATAAAGTTATTTACTTAGAAGACTAGGGATCAATCCCAACTTCATATATATATTTCTTTATTTTTAATAGTGTGCCTATAATTTAAAAATTCTAAATTCGCCATTAGCCACAGAGACCGAATAGGAAGGGCTGGTCAATTTGATAAGATTTTGGTTGCATTAGGTTGATTAAGTCTCTTATTCACGTACATATATAAATAAGTGTGATTTTATCTAATTACTCTTTAATTTTCACGCTTGATTTAATGTACATTATGAAAGGAAATCGTATAAAAGAGAGCCTCCAATTTAAATAATTTGCTTAATAAGTAACTTAATTACTATTCTTTGTTTTACTGAATTAATTTACCTTCACTATCTTGACTTCAATTTTCATCTTAATTGTCAAGGTTTAATTACTCAAGCTGTTTAATTTTTTCAAAAGTCAATATAAAATATTGTTCAAATATATATTACTTTTCAATGTTGCATCATAAAAAAAGAAACAAAAATTATTTGTCAACTAATATAAGATCAAATAACTTATCAAAAGAAGTTGCATATGAAGTAGGGTATAATGGTAGAAACAAAAGAAATTATTTTATAATTATTCATGTTTAGACTAGTCAATATTTGTTTTACATTAAATTTTAGAAAGTTAAATCTCTTTCAATATTTCCTTTTATCTTCTTCTTCTTCTGAGCCATCGCGAAATTTCTTCATTTTTAAGTGTATATAACATGATTTTAATATATATTTAGGAAAAATTATATGAACTATCAAATATTATTTCTATCAAACTTAAAAATTATTTACCAATAATATATATATTAATGAAATATATCAGAATTTTTTTTTTTTTTGTATTTTCAGTTTTAGGGGTGGGGGGAAATAAAAGCAGTTAACTTTTTTTTTTTTGTATTTACAGTTTTAGGAAAAAAATTAAAGGAGTTAATTATTTTTTTGTATTCATAGTTTTAAGCAAAAAAATAAAGCAGTAAATTTTTATATACATATATATTGTATTCACATATTAGAAAAAAAATTAAAGAGGTTAATTTTTTTCTTTCTAATGAATCGCAGTTTTAGAAAAAAATAAAACAGTTAATTTTATTTTTTTGTGTTGTAGTTTAGGAAAAAATAACTAAAGCGGTTTCTTTTAATATTCACAGTTTTAGCAAAAAAAAATAAAACAGTTTTTTTTTTATTTGCAGTATTTAGGAAAAGAATTAAAGAGGTTGACTTTTTTTTTAAGGAATCGCAGTTTTAGAAAAAAATTACGGCAGTTTAATTAATTTTTTTTTTGTACTCGCAATTTTAGAGAAAAAACTAAAGCAATTAATTTTGTTTTTATATTTTTTCTTTTGTATTCGCAGTATTAGAAAAAAAATTAAAGCAATTAAATATTTTTTTGTATTATTAATGTATATATTCTGTTCTATTTTAAAATTAAGAGATTAGTTAACTAACTTTGCCCCTGGTTATACTATAGGACCAAATATACCTCTCCAGTTAATAAAGTAAATAAAATTACCCCTCATTTGGATGAAAACCCTCAAATTGACTTAAAATACCCAATTTCAATTAAATTACCCATTTTTTCTTTAAATTCGAATCCAACCCCCATTAAACTAAATAAACTCATTAGGATTTAATTATTCAAAGCAAAATAAGTTCTCAAAAATTATTTAAAGAAAAAGCCTTAAAAATAAAAAGAGTTCGATCATATAATTATTTCTCTTCCAAAAATATTGAAACAAAAAAAAAATAGCAACCAAATATTTACCAAATCAGGCTTCATCATTCTTAATATGAAGAGATTTCATAAATATTTGATTTCTATTTTTTTTTGTTCCAATATTTTTGGAGGAGAAATAACTGTATGATCGAAGATCCTTTTATTTCTAAGGTTTTTTCTTTGAATAATTTGAGAACTGTTTTATTTTGGATAATTAAATGCTAATAAGTTTATTTAGTTTAGTGAGTCAGGTTTGGATTTAAAGAAAAAACGGGTAATTTAATTGAAATTGAGTATTTAAGTCAATCTGGGGAATTCCAACCAATTGAGGGGCAATTTTATTTACTTAGTTAACGATGGGGGTATATTTGGTCCTATAATATAACCAGGGGCAAAGTTAGCTAATATATTAAAATAAAGGATTATTCTTGACCCTTTTCCCTTTATACATTTGTTTTTTTAGTTTTTGTATTTCTAATGTATTCATTTTAATTTTTTTGTATTTATGATGTATGCAATTTAATTTTTTTCATATTTCTGATTGTACGGTATTTTTTTCTGTTAGAAAATAACTAGGTAATAATTTTAGCATAATTATGATTTGTGAAAAAGAAGCAAAACACATATAAGGTTTATTAAGTAACTAAAGCAGTTAATTTTTATTTTTTTATATTTTTTTTGGTATTCGCAGTATTAGGAAAAAAATTAAAGCAGTTAATTTTTTTTATATTATTAATGTATATTTTGTTCTATTTTAAAATTAAGAGATCAGTTTATGTTTTTTTTTTAGTTTTTGTATTTATGATATATATATTTTAATTTTTTTTGTATTTTTTTTAGTTATTGTATTATGATATATATATATTTTAATTTTTTTGTATTTCTGATTGTACAGTGTATATTTCTATTAGAAAATAACTTGATAGTAATTTTAGTATACTTGTGATTTGTGAAATAGAAAAAAAATACATACAAGATTTATTAAGTGACCAAGTTTAATTAGGATTTGTTACACAATTATTCATATTTATCAACAATAAGTGATCAAATTTAACTAGGATTTAATATACAATTATTCATACTTATCAGATAAATTAGTTAATTAAAAATAATAATTTTGATAAACATAAAATTAACGATAATATAAATAATTTTGATAAACATAAAATTAGTGATAATCAGACACTTTTATATATACTTTTATCCATTATTATGCAAACATACACTCTTATATAGTATCATATACAGTGTATGAATGATGTATATATGTTGTTTAATCATATATAATAATATATAACTATGTATAAATAATGTAACCGCACTGTAATACGCCACATCAAAGGTGAGTCATGTAGTTTTCTTCATCAATTTTTCAGTTGCTCGAATTGATGCCAACCAGTATCAATAGCCATTAATCTATTTCCCAAAATAGATTTTCACATCTAGAATAATTGGAAAGTTTTTGCACAGGTTTTTCTTATTTTGAGGTGATCGATAATTTTTGCTCCATCAAATGAAAGGTCTTTAAGTTCAATCTTTATGATTCATTTAATGAAAATTTTATGTTCAAAATATTCTTAATTATGACTTAATTTCATTAGAAAAAACTTTTTAGAGAATATTTATCTGAAAGCATAAATTAAGTGTTATTTAATTCGCAAAATATACCTTTACCCTTAATACTTTATAAAAAATTTCACCAACATAAGTTCAGCAACATGAATTTATCCCCCACCCCCCTCCCCCACAAATTTATGCAACTGAACTTATGCCCCGACAGAAATTCATGCTGTTGAATTTATGCTCCAGACACAAATTCATGTTATTGAATTTATGCCCCAGACACAAATTCATGTTATTGAATTTATGCTCCAGGCACAAATTCATATTATTAAACTTATGTCATGTTAATGAACTTATGCCCCTAATGCATATATGCTATGAGGCATAACTCGTATCAAAACTTAGGGACATTTTTTATCATTTAAATTGATGAAAGGACGAAATTTAAAAACTATGAATTTAAAAGAAAAAAATTTAAAAACCACTATAAAGTAAAGACATTTGTACGAATGACCCTAATTACGTGAAATTGACTAGATTTTTTCATTCTACAATTTTTAGCATTTTAGGGGTTCAAATAACTTAAAAGGAGAATTGATGACACTTGCTTTCCTGAAAGGCTAGAGGCAGGGGTTGTCGCGCTCTTTTGAATTGATCCAAATGTATTTGCAAAGTTTAATTTTTTTTATCGGGTTAAAACTGATTTAGAGTCATCACCTAAGTTTTAAGAAAAATACTTACAAAAATATAAACTCTATTTTGGCCTACAAAAATATGTGAAATCTTAAGTAAGAGTTTTATTTACTCCAAGGGGAAGATATTAGGCACCCCTCAGCGCTATCCGAAAGATAATCCTTAAACTTAGTTTGATTAATAAAAAAAGAATTATCTATTTTAATATTACTTGCTAAAACGTGTTAAAAAGATATGATAAAAAAATGGGTTAAAGTGATTTGAAAATGGCTGGAAATAGAAAATGCATGAGATATATAAAATATGTAAGTGATATATATAAAATATATGAAAGTGATATACTTATGATATCCAGAATATACATATATTAAAAAGTGATAGCTTGAATAAAGCTGGAAGAATGTGATAAAAGTAATCTTAAAGTAAATTTTGTAGTTAAAAATTTATGAGGTACGTAGAAAATATAAGTAATATGCATATATATATATATATGAAAACAATAATACTTATGACGTACATGATATACGTAATGTAAAAAAAATAATATAAGTGAAGTGGTTGTAAAATAGTGTACATGTTATATATAAAGTGTATATATATATATATATATATATATATATATATATATACGAGGCAAGACGTATATGTAGAAGAGAATATACGAGTCACCAAATTGCTTAAAAAGATATGTATGTATATATGTATAAAATAGTATATGTAATATATATATATATGTATAGAGAAAGTGTGTATAACAAAGTATATATTGAATATGCATATAGTAGTTTAAGAGTATGTATTCAAGTAAAAACAATATACATACATATATATCATGTGATACATGAAAATAAGTATATATGAATAGATACTGATATATGAATAATAATAGAATAGTATATGTAGCATATAAAAAATAAATATAAATATATAAATAATAATATATGGAGAAAAATAAATTATCATACAATAATATGTAAGGTATATTTTGTAAAATAATATAAATATACCTCATACTTTGGGTCTTTTTTGAATTTCTTTTTGAAGTGAGCCAATCTATTGGGCCAAATTTCTGCAAAGGGTTAGTTTTAAATTAAATTGGGCCAGCAGACCTTTTAACAAAATCAAAAAATTTATTATCTACTGACTACTATCATGCCTAATATATAAATCATTTAAGCTAATTTTCCTTTTTTTTTTTCTAAAAATGACAAAGATTATTAGAAGTAAAAAAAATCATGACATCTCATATGAAGATATTTTCAAAATTTTTGATAAAAAGAATTTATTTTATTTCTGAAAATTAATTATTTCACACCGTTTGATTTAAAAGAAAAACTAAATATCAAAAGAGAAGGAAGTGGATTACTTGCTAATAATCCCGTAAATTCATACGTAGCCACATAAAACACATACAAAGTTAGCAAATAATATTGATAATAAATATATAGAAAAAAAAATTGTAAGAAAGAAGCTACGAAGTGTGATGACTCCGGGAGATTTGGGAAAAAGAAATTGTAAGAAAGAAGCTACGAAGTGTGATGACTCCGGGAGATTTGGGATCCTAATAGCTGCTAACCCAAGATAATAACACCCCTGATCGAGTCTCAAAATGAAAACTACAGCTTCAATTTACAGCATGAAAACAAAAAAGAGTAAAGGATTAGAAAGCAATCAATGGGGAAAAAAAAAAAAAGACAAAGCACATAAAGGTAAATTAGAGAAAAGGTGTATATATGCACATAAGTTTCAAACAAATGAGATCAAGGGCTCAAATTATTTACCACATGTGAAACTTGAACCAAGTTTACTTAAACAACAATTATTAGCTTTTACGACGACAAATAATTTAGTTTTCGAGCACAGGTATCTGCCACTGATACAGAATCATTTATATTGTCATAAACAATCTTGATATGTTTTACTCATCTGAAACATGCTAACTAATATCAATTCTACATGTTATTTATCTAATAGATTTTATTTTTTTTACAAATTTTTTATACTTAAAGGATCTTACAAAAGACATAGGTGAATCATCTTAGAATTCTAACCTATTAAGATGGCTTGTATAACCAACATAAATGAGAAGCAAAACAATTGAAAGTTGACACACCATCTAAGTAAAGAAGTTACTGTTACATTCTATTCTTGTTTAAACAATAAGTTACACTGAGACTTGCTACTAGTTAGTTAAAGAAAGAAAAACTCAAAAGAATCAATAGGAAATCTAGGAAGAGCATTTTTTCCAAATCAAAAGGGATGTTATCAGTTAAAAAAAAAAAAGAAAAATTTCTACCCAGGCACTTCTACTTGCAAGTTGTTAACATAAAAAATTCTCAATCTAGTAAAACAGGTCTCCAAGGATTGAAATACAACTTTTTTTTTTGGAAATAAGGATCATAACTAGAATCTACATTGAATCAAATAAATATTTAAAGGCAAGATTCATTGAAAATTAACACTTTACATGTTTAAGGTCGGACTGAGACAAGAGATTCAATTCTGATTTATTAGAGACTACCTCCTGCTTTCTTGAACATAGTTCGTTACTTATTATCTAGTTGATGATGCTCTTACAAACACTATGTCATTTTAGCAAGATACCAAACAAAATCAGACTTAAAGAGGGTCATACAATTCTGTCAACAGAATCACATACGTACTAGTATTCTCTTAACTCTAGGTAGCTAACTAATTATTTTAAGACACGAACTCAAGTGATCACTTAAGGAAGTTGGAAAAATGAAAACAACAAATCCTAGATAGACATACTTCAAACAGGAAGAGGGATGGTTGCATTTATTTGGTTTGAATTCATTTTTTTTTATTCCAGTCGATATACTGCTAAATGACCAATGCACATATAAACTTAGCTAAAAAATTATTTAATTCAATAAGATTCAGGGAAAGAAATGAATAATCATATTCACCCATTATGACTTGAAACTTCGGATTTCATACTAATACTATCCTTCAATTACTATAACTAAATGATTTAAATATATATAGCTATTCTTTTGTCAAAAAATGTACCAAACAGGGTCTGTTTAAAAAGAATAAGAAAGTTTGCACACTAAACTGAGTCATATGTATATTATCTAATCATTTCATATTAATATGAACTCATGTAGGCACACTTAAGAAGTTAAAGTATCGTAAATCACAAACATAATACAAGATCAAGATTTTATTCAAGAAGAGAAGCCATTATATTCAGGAGCTTATTTTTAATACTTTAATTCGTTTCACTGCATTGTAGCTAGGTGTTTAACATAAGTTTTTAGTAAACAACTAAGAAGTTATGCCCTCTTACTCATGTTAAAGATAAAAAAGAGATAATCACAGCTATTCGTATCTAGTTTAAGAGATTAGACTTATGCTATTCCCTTGGCTAATTATTCACATTGAGTGAACTGAATTTATATAATATTTAACCATACAAGACAATATTTAAACTAAACAAGACTTTTATGTTTGTTTAAATCATGCTCAAGATACCACTCCCATATCTACGTTATGAATGAATCATACAGTGATCTACTAACAAATAATTAATCATATTTTGAAGTTTAAAATTTGTAAAGCCTCTTTCATGTTAAGTTGAAAACTAGAAATCTCTCGTGAATGCATAACCAACTAGACACATAACCAAGCAGTTACCATCCTGTTCAATATCGAAAGTGATACTACAAATATTCTATGACAAACAACTTACCACACTTAAAGTTTTAAGCCGTATTGAAACTTTTGTCATGCTAAGTCATAAGAAATGAATGTCTTGTATGCATGCAACCAGACATAACTTATATAACTATTATATGTTTAAACATTTAAATCAACCTTTGCAATGAATTTAAAATTGGCAGCCGTACATTCTTGAAAACTTAAAACTTACTAGAGTAACCCATACTTACTAGAGTAACCCACGTATGCCAAAATGCCCAACCAGTTTAAGAATTTGTATAACTTGAATAGGTTTAAGCTTCTCAAATAAAAGATAGGTGATTACCTCTATACATGCCAACTTGAAAAACCAAATTAACATGTCTTCTGTATGGTTATTAAGTGATTTAACTCTCACAAAAATTTAAACATAGAAGAAACTGCATAGTCTAACAAACTCAAACCCAAAATGAATAATCATGCTCTCACACTATCCTACTGATCTACTACCATTTCTCTGTGGTTTGACATGTATATATACCACCCGGGCACAACCATGGTGATCCACAGGGGAATAGTTAGTTCATTATTTAGACTTCGACCTTTTGACAAGCCAAATCATTCCATTAACACTCTTTATTAATTAACTACTGTCATCACCAAGAACCCAAATAAACACATAACTAATTCATTCCTAAACTAAAAAAATGTAAAATAGAAGGGGAAGGAATATTACTGGATATGGTGACGTGTAAGGTCGAGTCTTCTGATAGCTTTCTCAACTCCAAATGCGAGCAATAGAGAGAGACAAGATGACGGGGTAAGTACGACGAAGCAGTAACTAGAGCACAAAAGAGACTAAGGGGAAAAAATTAGTATGTGTCTGTGTGTCTTGTTGTGTGGTCGTGTGGGGGGGGCTGTGTTTTCTGCCTTCGAATCTTGGTCTGTCTTTGTGTCTTCTGTCCGTCTCCTTTTATAGGAGAAATAGAAGGCTCTAAAATTTCAAAAACTTGGGAATTCAAATTTGAATCCTCAAGTAGACAGGACATTTGCGTGAGAAAGAGGAGAAAAATCAGAAAAAGAGTTAACAAAGAAGGGTGTCTTTCCTGCTCCGAACTATTGAGAGATTTCTTCATGTCAATAGGACTGAGGGATGAGATATTCAGTGAATTTTGAGGGGTAGGAAATGATGGGTATACAGGAATGAGGTTGAGGAGATAGGGCTGTGCAAGGTTAGGGAGATGGGGCTGTGCAGGGATGGGGTCGGGCCTGTTGTCTAGTGACGGATTGAGGGGGATGGGGGGGGGGGGTCTTTTCTGGGTGCAGTTGGGACGAAAAATGCAGGGTGAAGGGGTTTGGGAGAGACGGAGGGAGGGTGAGGGTGAGGGTGAGTTTGGGACAAAAGGGGGGAAGGAGTAGGGATTAGGGTATTATTCAGGTGGGGGGAGGGCCGGTCGAGTCTAGGCGGATTTGGATTGGGTAATGTGATTTGAATTATCTGATCACTTGATCCGACGGTTGGGATTAAACGGATCTACGAATGAGATCGGATGTGCTAGTTCTATGAGAGGTATGACATAGATTGAGTTGGCTGAAGTGGCTAGGTATGATTGGACGATAGAAAGTAACATGGATTGCCAAGTGAGATGGGATTGTGGACCATTTTGCTCAATTTATGGCCAAAATTGCAATTCAAAATAAAATTAATTTATTTCAATTGTAGCTGTTTCTTAATAAAATAGCATTAATTGGTAAAATTTGAAATTAATTGAATTGAAAAAAATCATCCACTCTTTGAAAAATAAATAAAAATTAAGATGAATTATTAATCAATTAATGTAATTAAGTTTCAAACTTAAATAAATAATATATTTATTTACAAAAAATGAGTCATTTTAGTATTGAAAATATAATTGACTTAAAATTGGTAATTTAAGATTTGTACTTTAGATAAAATACTTATTTTGTAAAAAAAATGATAATAAGTATGATTAATTTTTGTGAACTGTTTTTTTATACAAAATCGCAAGAAATAATATATATATGATTTATTGAATAAAAATGAAAAAATATTATTTAAATAGTAAAAAATATTTTTCAATTATTTATAAATATTTATTTTATTTTGTTTAAAATTATTTATAATATTTAAAATTATTTACGTATTGTTCCCTTTAGTTTTTTTTTTTCTACTGCGTTCCTTAGTTTCTTTATACCTTCAATTTCCTCTCTTTACAGTTTCATTTTTATTATTCATAAAATTATATATTTGCTCCCTCTTTTCCCTAGATCTTCAAAATATTATTTAAATGTGATTTTATTATTTTCTCTTTTTATCCATTTAATGTTTTTTAAATCTTTTTAAAATGATGGAATAGATATAATATAAATCTAGCTATATGTAGATCAAAGGCTATACTTGTTGATTTAAAATATTACTTTTATATTATATTTTTAATCACATTATTCAATAAAATTTATTTCAAGAGAATTAGATCGACTTGGACAAACTTATTCGATTAAGTGATTACGCATTTATTTATGTACCAACAATCATGAAAATCAAGCTTAATTAACTCAAAATTGATCAAACTGGATCGAATTGAATTAATTTAAAATGACTAAGGTATATTTGGTACGAAGAAAAATATTTTTCATGAAAAATATTTTTCAAGAAAGTATTTTCTAGAAAAATTAGTTGTTTCTTACCTTTTTTTCTTGTGTTCGGTATGCAAGTAAAACATATTATCCTAAAATAATTTGTATATATCTAAAATAAAATTATGGGGATGAGGATGAAGATGGTGTGAGGTAGAGTGATGGATGGAGGAAGGGAGGAACAAAGGGGGGGAGAGGGTGGTTGGGTCGGGGGGAGGGTAGGGGGTTGGGGTGAGGATGGTTGGGTAGGGGTGGAGGGATGGGGGTGATTGGGTTGGGTGAGCGGGGGTGGCGGGGGTGTTCGGGTTGAGAATTAGGATAGTGTAGGGTTGGGTTAAGATTTTTTAAACTCAATTAAACTGAGGCTTATAAGCTCAGTCCAAGTCAGCTTGCTGGCCCTTGAGGCTCAAGGCTGGGCCGAGGCCAGACCATAGGTTAAAAGACGGTCTAATTTAAATTAAAAATTTAAAAGAGATTGTAAGAAAAAAAAAAGAGTAAATACTAAGAATAATTATTACCAAATAAGGCTTAATACCTTATACAATAGTTTACTCATTTAACATTATATTCTAATCACCAAGTATATAAGTTGTATTCATGATCTGGTTCAATTTAAACTTAAAATTTTTAAAAAAATTATGAAAAAAGAAGTAAAAGTGGACACAGTGATTACTGAATATGTTTTACTTTCTTACATAATACATTACTTATTTTGCGTTAAATCTCTAATACTAAAATTTCTAAGCACCAAGTATAAAAATTGCATCAATCATGAAAATATCCAAACATTTATTGCAACTCGAAATCGGTTGCACGATTGGACCCAAATTCAAAGTGGTAATATTTTTAAGTGAATTTAAATATTATTAATTTTGATATATAGTTGTTTGATAACATTTAACTAATTAACTTTGCATATGAATGTAGAAGCAGATGACAATATTAATTGAGATAATTTTATCAACGGATTTAAATGTGTTTGACAATGTGTTGGCGTTGAATATGTTACATGTTATTATAGAATTATATACATTTATATAATCATATGTTAGAAATATTAACAAATTGTCATACCTATAAGTTCAAATATATATTAGAAGGAAATTTTCTTATAAAAAAAATATCAAAAAAAGTAAAGGGCTAGCTTGCTCCAACCTGCGGCCTTTTTAAGGCTAAGTTGGGTTGACCATTTTAAAGTCATTTAAAATAAAGAGTCAATTCATCTTAACCCATTAAAATTTTTGATCTACGAGGCTTCAATTGAGTTAGATTGAACTAATCCATTGTGACAGCTCTAAATAATACTCTCAAGATATAAACACTAAAAGAGAAATTTATATAAATGGCCATAGTTTGGCCGAAAATAGGCTTATGTAGCTGTAACACCCCAGATAACTTGAGCCATAAAATCATGCTTTCAAGGTAGGAATAAGAGTACTAAATAGGCTAATAAAGAAGTATTATGAGTTGTTTGAATCACTCTATGGTCATATTTAAGATTGGACGTCGATCAAGTTGTAGAACGAAATTTGGAAAAAGTTATCTAAAAATTTCCTTCTTGAGATTCTTGAAAATTTAGGTCAAATATTTCGAAGCTTTTCTACCAAGAGTTATGGGGTTTTTGACCTATAAAATTAAAGATCTGCGATTCTAGTTTCCAACACATCAAATCGTTCGTCAATCCGACTTTGGAGTAGAGAGATATTCGTATTTTCGCGAGACCACGCAAGTAGGTACGTCACAAGGGTCTAAGGCAGTGGAAGACTATTTAAGCCCCTTTGGTCGGTTTGAAGTCATCCAAATTCATTTTTACAGCATATATTTCTTATGAAACCTCTCTCAAATTATCTCCATGGTTTTCTTTGGGTTTTGAGGCTAGAAGCCATTGCTCAACATGATTTTGATGTCGGAAAGTCGAAAATCACGTGTAGCCCGTGGTTTGGTGTCTTTTTCGGGCTGTTGGTGGCTTTTTTGTGGTGAAGTTGTTGGTAAGCCTTCTTTCTTTTGTTATCCTTAGTTTTTAAGGTTGTTTATAGGTGTGTTAACGCCGGTAGGTTATTGTCTCAGAGTTTCTACCGTCGAATTCCTATGAATCTTATCGGGGTAAGCTTCATTTGTCTTGTCTTGTTGTTGAGTTATGTTGGCTGCGTTCTGGCAGAATTTTGGACTTCCTTTAGGCAATAGGTTCATGTTTTTGAAGGCTCAATTTCGTCTAGGCTTGAGCTAAGGTATGTTAGGCTTGTCCCTCCCTTTATCGGCATGAATTCCATAGCCGTTGTCGTCCGTGTTGACGTGTGTGTTGGTTGTTTGTGATGGCTTGTGTTTTTCTATTATTGAACTCTTGTTGTGCTCTTTATATGGTGATAATGGTGTGTTTAAGGTGATGGTTTTTCCAGTGGCTCGGGCTTGGGTGCGAAAAATCATAGACATGGCAAATTATTAGGCTCGTGTCGAGAGGCGTATGTGAGGCATGTGGTTCTTGTAGCAAATTGTGGGCTGTTTGAGTGAATAATATTAGGTGATTATATTGACAAGTGAATGAGGTTTTAGAGTGGTTAAGATCGATGGTTGTGACGATCTATTGTTATATTTGATTCAGTAGTCGTGTCGGCCGTGTCGATGGCACGTGACGACCGTGGTGACTCTTGGGCTGGTGTGGCCGCGTCCCTTGATGTTAGTGGTAAGTAGAGTGGCTTGTGGGTTGTTTGTAATGCTTGGGATAGACTGATTGGGATGGTAACCCTTAGCTCGATTAGTGGCTTGATGGTGGATGAATAGACATGAAAGAATAGTACTGTGTTGTGATAATCTATTGGTGGGGTTCGAGAGCCAGTTATGGACTGTTTTAGCATGTATTATCATTGTTGTTGATTGTGATTGTTGTGATTGTGTTTGTGTCTTATTTGAGGCCTTGTGTCTTGTGGATACCCGATGCACGAGAGTTGTTCCGGCTAGGGGCCTAGCCCGAGGTGCCTTGTGGCTTGTGGATACCCGACGCACGAGAGTGTTTTCGACTGAGGGGTTGAGCCCAAGGAGTGAAATGACCTATTGGGTTGAGAATGACATCCTCCTTAGTGTCGTCGAGTTGAGACATGATTCGAGAGTGGTCCGACATGTCTGAGCATTACTGGGATCGCGATTTGGTTCTCCCAGATGGATTGAGCTCCGCTAACTGTGCGCAACCGAGAGAGAGTCCGGCAGTGCCTGATTGATAATGTTGATTAATTGGTGTTTACTTGTGATTTATTTGACATTATAATGTGGTTGTTGCTTGTGTTATTTATTATCTGACAATAGTGGATGCTAGATATTGGCTGGTGTTAGCTAAGGCCATTGAGAGGTCTAGAGGCGATGATAGGTGAGCTGGATCAGCTAGGGGCCGTTATATTGTTATTTACTTTTTGGACTTGCCGAGCTTATGGGGGCCAAGTAGGTTTTGTTTGTATGTTTGCTTTACTTGCCAGGCTTATGGGGGCCAGGTAGATTTTATATGTTTCCTTAAGTTCAATCCTTCTGCGATATTTGGTATATCTGTCGATCTCTAATCTTTGTCTTCCAGTTGTTTCTGCCTTTCATGCTCGATACATTATTGTACTGACGCCCTATTCGGGGCGCTGCATTCATGCCTGTAGGTGATGGTGGGCTGTTAGATTGAATTCTTGAGTGCTGAGTGGAGTTCTAACTGAGTTGGTGCGCTCTAGGTCTTTCGGAGTCGCCAGATGTTTGAGTTAAGGGTAGTTTGGGGCCTTGTCCCGATCATTTGATTACTAATGTATTCATAGAGCCTCATAGACATTACTACGGTTTTAGTGTGTTATTATAGGTCAGGTGGGCCATGTTGTATAGTTGTTTTCCTTTTCGTGGCCTTGATGGCATATGGTATTTATTTATTTTTGGTTGGTCAGGTGAGCTAGCTTCCGCTATAATCTATTGTCTTATTTTGATTTTATAGTTGTTGTGTTGTTGAACCTTGTTATACCCCGTGTTCGTGCTCTGCTGCTCGGTATATATTATACACCGACACGCAAGTGTACGTGGTCAAACAAGTAATAAAGTGGCTAAGTAGCCAAGTATCGATCCAAGAAGGCTGCTCTAGATATGCAAAACTGCCTAGTTTACTATATCTCTATTCTATTTCTAACTATGTTAACAACAATCCAACCAAGATTTGAGTAAGTTTTGTTTCTAAACTAATTATCTACTAAAATTAATAACTACTATTTACGTTGAGTTTAGACAATGGATATGCACATGCCAAGGTTAAGAACGAGTAATGAACTTGATAATCATGATAATTTGGTCATCTTCTTCTTCATATTGCTAGCCAAGAACGTTTGCCTAGAAATTAAAACTTCCGTATTTAATTTCACTTTAGCTTCATAAACCATTCGTCTACATTTCTATGATCGAATGCAATTTATGACCTAACACTACAATTCCGGTTCCTAAATTGATTAATACGGCTTTCAAGTATATTTCTATCAAGAAAGCACATCAAAACCCAATTTTTCCAAATCAAGTTAAGAACAATACCCTATTAATTCACAACTTTCCAATTTCATGCTCTCTCGAGTGAAATTGGACTTTTTAGATATACATTAATGGTGGCCAATCAAGAATGTAATAAGCACAAGAATTAATAGAACAACATGAAGAAGAAGAAGAAACCATATCAATTATTACCAACATTCATTTCACAAGTTCAAAACCTCAGCAAGAGAGGAATTAGCCACTCATTCTTGGATTAATCATCCTAGAATGAGTGTGAATCATGCATACAATTGAAGGAAAGAAGAAGGGAAGAGAAGAAAACTCTTATCTTTTCTATTCTTCAACTGCCACAAAACCACGTTCCTGCTCCCACTTCTGAACTCAGGCTAAAAAACTAAAACTAAAAAAAAACTCTCCTAAAAATAACCTAAGTGTGCTATTTATACTAGTGGGAAATTTTTCCCGAAATAACAAGCAACGTGTCACGGAGGCCAACGCGGAGCACTGCCTCCGTGACACGGCGTGGACGCGGACCCTCTCTGGAAATTGCATGGTCCGGATAATTAGCCTCAACGTGGCACGGAGGCCATCGCGGAGGCCTGTCTCCGTGCCACGGAGCTGACGCGCAGGCACACTGGAAATTGCCACTTTTATTTCTGCCCAGGCAGTGTGCTACCGCGATGGCAGCGTGGCACGGCACCATCGCGGACCCACTGTAAAATATGCCATCCGAGGTCTTTTCCACGCTCGCATCCAAGTCCAACTCCGACATAGTTCCAACACGCATTTTAGCTCTTAAAAATCACATTATCCTGCAAAACAAATGCTAATCATGTTGGTTAGTATAAATTCGCATTTTATTACCAAATACATGATATTATATACACATTGCACAACAAACAAGGTAAAAATGATACGTTTGAGTATCACTTGGGCATATAAATCTGCCCAAGATCACTTACCCCACACTTAAATCCTTGTTCGTCCTCGAACAACACATACACAAATCATGCACATCACAACTCAACCTTTGTCACTATGGTGCAACCATTTACGTTACGGTCATACCGATTATTCAATTTTTGCAAATCATCAAGAAAACATGCTTGGTCGTACAAGACAATGACCTTAATACATCGAGGCTTCCTAGACTTTTAAGAATTGATTCTTGATATCGGCAAACTCATGCAAATCAACTAATCAAGAAATCCGACACGAAAATCAATCTTTCATCAAGCATGTACCCTCACAACTCGAGAGAAACTTCCCCTTTTATGCTCGTGCAGCACACAAACATGCAAGTAGGGGCATATAGAAATTAATTTCACTCTCTCTCCCAAAAGAATTCACATGCATCATGTCATGACCCATAGGCTTGCCCTTAGTGTATTACTCCACTAATATAAAGAAATGCAGTGTAGGATCAAATAGGACTTTTAATGGGTTGTAACTGGGCTATGGATCTAGTATATATATATTGGATTAGCCAATAATAGTTGCTAGCATCCTTAAGCGCCTTTTCAACTCATTCCCATCGACTCATGGACATTGTTCCTCTCTTTTCTCTTTTTCTCCCATTCATGCTGGTTTACTTTCATACAGTCCATTTCATCAGGCATACTTGACCCCAAACGGAAGGTTTTCATGTACCCTCAATTTCATTTAATTACAACTAGTGCCTCTTCAACACCATCTTTTCTTTCCTCACTTTGCTTTTCTTTTCTTTTCACTCTTTTCACTCTTTAACACTTTGGGAAACAATTCTTTTGTTCTTTGTAAGCGCTTAAGAGCTTCTTATAGACTTTAAGGCTAATGAAAAGAAGGAATAAAGCTTAGTTCATACAATTCTGGACAAAAGAAAGAAATCGGCTAAAGGCTCAACGGGCTGACTAGGGTATACAACATATAAAAAGGTAGAACTTGACAAGAAAAAAAATGGAAACTAACAGTTAAAACAAAGAAATGCCTACATCCTTTCCGACACTACACCTCCTTCATTTCGCTTTGTATACATGTCAGGCAAGTTCTAGACAATTCACAATGACATGGAATAGCAAAACCTCACTCACACTTCATGCACATGCTCGAATCAAGATGCATTCACAGACTCTTTAATTAGTCGAGTACATGAATTCAAGATTAAGCCTCAATCATAATGAACCAAATTCTATAGCCTAGGTAACTCAACATATTTACACAATTACATGCTTTCAAACGAATCACTTTCGCATTTCGAACATCAATTACACACGCAACAAAATTTTAGCAACCATAAGCAACTACAGTTTATTGATGCAATCCACCAAAGAAACTAAAAACAAATCATCTACTCCTATCGACTACATTTCCCTTAAGACGGTCGTCATCCATCCATCATAGGGAATGTTCACTAACTATGACATCGGTTCAATGGGACTATTCTCGGTAAAAGAACCGAAAACAAACTCCAAGAAACCCAAAAATAAAACTTCAAAATTTTTGCAACACATCGATCATTTCGATGAAAAAAAAAATATTTACAAAATATGTTGATAAGTGCAACATCCTTTCGCAAAAATTTTGAAAAATATCGATCATATCGATAGAGAAAAAAAATATTTATAAAATTTACAAAATATTTACAAAGGCAACCATAACTTTTTAAAGACACACATCATTAGCCACAAACAAATATATACACATCATTCACAAATCAGTTCACAACAACAGGGAAAGCACAGACATACACAAACGTCAAGGAAGAATATACAACAGATTTAGAGCCTATGACCCAGCACCTAACTACTCCCCACCCCACACTTAAATCGAACACTGTCCTCAGTGTTCACAAAAATACAAAGCATAAAATTTTGGGTGGTGAAACTCCCTGCTCAGTCGAAATATTTGACTTCCTCATCCGGTGCTGCGGCCTCATCGCCCATATCTGAATCAGCTCCCTCGCCGTCATCGGACTCCACATCAGAGTCCTCACGATGTGTCTCCTCATTAGTAGGGACGTCGTCGTCAGTCGGCTCCACAAAGGCTGGCCCCACCTTGCATAAAGCTCTGGCGTTCTCGCCAAAAGGGTAGTCCAGCTCCAGATGCCATAATTCATCCTCGGTGGCTGGTCTCCCACTCATCCGTAGCTGCAGCATCTGCATACCGAACATACGGGCCATATACTGGTCGTCACGAGCATGTCGCTCGCCCAGAGTCAGCACAGGTCCGTGTGTAGTGTCGGGGGCCTTGGTCTTTGTCACATCAAGGGCCCGCCGCTCCAACTGCGGAATGTAATCCAAGGCTTCTTCCTTAACGTCGAGGCCTCGGAGGAAGGTGGTGATGAGTCCGCCAAACCCGTATCTGTGGCCCTGGTGTAGTCTGGCTCTCTTCATGGCGGATATTATAACTGCCCCCACATTAATCTCAAGCCCTTTCATAAGGGCATACACCAGGCAGACATGGTCCCGGGTCACGTCTGTCATATGTACTCCCGGGATCAAACACGAACATACAATTTTTAGCCAGATTCTGGCCTCCCTGTTCATCTGCGAATAAGGCAGAGTCTGGTGGTAACCCCTCTCTTTGTGTCTACTCCATCGGGCTGTGGATCGAGCCCCGCACAACGTACGTCTGATGTCGGCGTACGGTGGGGTGATGTTGAGCTGGCGGAGAACGTGGGCGTCTGTGTCCCGTGCTCCAACGATGGCATTCAGCTGCTGGGGTTCCAGAGTGACAATCTGCCCTCTGATTTTAATAGTGTGGCTTCTGATGGCCGGGTTCCAGTTGGCATAAAATTCCCGGACCAAGTGAAGGTTGCACTCCGTGGGCTCCTGAAAAATAAAGCTGAGCCCAGCTGCTTCAATCCTCTGTACGATGCGAGGGAACACCTGTGCAAGTGGTTCCCTTGCAATATGTTCCTCCGGGAAGTACTTGTTCTCCTTATGCTTTGCGTACTACTTCTTCCCTTCATCGGTAACCCATCGTGTTCCGTATCGGCGGTGTTGACCGCGTGGAACAGCAGGTGCAGCTGGGACAGCAGTGCCCAGTCTCATTCTCTTTCTGCCGGTGCCTGAGGTTGAAGCACCCTTGCCTTTATCTTGTCGGCTGGCCATTGCACCTGTCAATTTACACAGACAAGCACAACGTTAAGCTAAAAACTTGTTAGTTTTGGCTAAGGTCGGGTTAAACAAAATTTACCCCACACTTAGTCTTTAACAATATTTACAACATGTTAGCAAGGATAGATCTATTTACACCCCAAACACAATCACTATAAACATATTGCTTAGTGCGTTCACAAAAATTCGACAGCATAACGGCTAGCGAACTACTCAGACTTCATACAGCTAACCCAATCCTACCATCGACAGCTATTCACCCATGGCACTTAGCAACAATAACAACAACCAAATAGAAACAACAATACAAACATTTTATATACACTAATCTAAGCAATTCAACCAATTCACATATTACGCAATGTCCCACTAAAAATCGAGAATTAGTCGTCTTTCACCAATTATACAATATTTACCACGACTTATCTCAAATAATAAACACACCCCGACATCAATTTCGTCAAACTATCAAGTTACCCAAGTTAAAATTCAACAACCCCAAGCCCTAGAACTCAATTCGACAATCAACAATGAATTATTCAATCAATCGATAAGTTCACCCGTCAACTACAACAATCCGAACACAATCAATCGCAAAATAATTCACGTCATGTTTAATTTCTACCTAGGGTGATATATCTCACCACACATGCTCAAAATCGACAAAAATCACCAAAAATTTGAGATAGATGATGAAAACATACCTTGGAATTGAAGAATCGATAAAGACTTGACGTTTTCCTTGCCTCTTAACGTGGCACGGAGCTTGGGGGTAGGGGAATGGGTGTTTGGTCGCGGAGGGAAGAGGGAATGGGGAAAATAGGGGCGAAATCGGGGGTTTTTATTAAGAAAACACGCGGGTCACCCGAAAACCCGGTGTGACCCGACACTGGGATAAGGGCAACGTGTCACGGAGGGTAACGCGGAGGCCCTCCTCCGTGACACGGAGCCAACACGTTGGCTTACTGGAATTTTAAAAAATTCCAGATTTGCCTTCAACGTGTCACGGAGGCCAACGCGGAGCATTGCCTCCGTGACACGGCGCCAACGCGCCAGTGCTCTGTTTCACTATCAAATTTTATTTTTCATACCTCGCCTCGTTTTCTCGATTCCACATATTTTTCCTCCGGTATACCTGAAAATCACCTCACTAAACAAAAATTGGTTAAATGACTAGATTCCCTACTAAAAGAATAAAAATTACTAATTAAAATGCACATTTAAACCTAGTCAAGAAAAAGATGAGAAAATAAAATAAAAGAAAAACTTTACACTAAGGAAAAAGAAAGAAAAATATTTTTCACGGGTTGCCTCCCGTGCAGCGCCTGGTTTAACGTCGCGGCTCGACAGTCTTTACAATCAATTTTCTACTAGGGAGATGGACAATTTGACCCGATCATGGTCATCTCCCCAGTAGTTCTCAACCTTGTCTGGTGGCCTACCTAGTAACTCTCGGGAATCACTCAATCCATTTGCATTCCCATGATCAATCACGTTGATCACCGAGAGTTCCTTATAGACAGTCGGAAGCTTAGGTGCCTTGTACACGTCGAACACCTCAACCTTGTTGTGTGCTCGCATCGTGAGTTGACCCGCAGCTACATCGATCAATGCCTTTCCGGTTGCCAAAAATGGTCGTCCCAAAATAAATGGGATTTCTGCATCTGGCTCAAAATCCAGAACAATGAAATCTACCGGAAAAATGAGGGAGCCTACCTGCACTAGCACATCCTCCACAATGCCATTCGGCTTAGCTAAAGACCTGTCTGCTAGCTGCAAGATCACTGTTGTAGGTCTAGGACTCCCTAGCCCTAACTTTCTGAATACCGAAGATGGCATCAGATTTATACTTGCCCCCAAGTCGCATAACCCACGAGCTCGGATACTTTGCCCAATCGTCAGCTGGATAGTAAAACTTCCAGGATCCTTCAGTTTAGTGGGCAACCTGTTCTGAATACGGGATGTGCATTCCTCCGTTAAAGCCACCGTGGCATACTCGGTCAAGCGACTTTTGTTGGCCACGATGTCTTTGATATACTTTGCATATTTTGGCACACCCTGCAAGACATCAACAAGAGGTAAGTTAACATGTACCTGTTTAAGTACCTCCATGAATTTCTGGAAACACGCCTCCTCCTTGTGTTTCTTAAGTCGTTGAGGGAACGGGGGTGGAGGCCTTGTTGGTTCAGCTTCTTTGGTCTTCCCCGTATCTGAGGTTTGTTCTCCCTCAACATCTGCTGCTCCTGACTTCTGAGGCGGTCTTTCCGGTTCCACCTCCTTTAATTGTAAACCACTCCTCGTGGTCACTGCATTTACCTGCTTAGGATTGGGATCTGTGTCGCTAGGTAGTCCTCCCCTTGGTCTAGTATTTTGGGCACTGGCAAATTGCCCAAACTGATATTCAAGAGCCTTGGTTGCCAATTGATTGTTCTTTACTTCGGCCGCCATTTTGACATAGTCAGCCTGCAATTGTGCCTGGTTGGCAATCATGGTCTTGAACATTTCCTCAATAGTCGGTGATGGTGGTGGAGGAGGGGCATTGTGATTTCTAAACTGATTCTGATAGCCTTGTTGCCCTCCTTGGTTTCTGTGCATACCCTGCCCTGAACCCTGGCCTTGTTGATTGTTGCTACCCCACGAAAAATTTGGATGATTCCTCCAATTCGAGTTGTAGCCACCACCAAACTGTTGTTGATTCCTCTGTGCATTGCCCACAAAGTTGACAGAATCAGGATTTGCACCACAGCATTCAGCTGAATGCTCACTACTACCACACACTTCACACCACATCTGTTGGACTGCATTAACTGAGGCTGACGGCTGGTTCAAATTCATATTGCTGAAGTGAGTGTTTAACTGATTTTGCAAAGCAGCTATCTGTGCAGCGATAGCTGTGAATCCATCCACTTCAAGCACTCTCGCTGCTTTCCTTGCTCCGCCTCTTGAAGAATCTGCATTCCATTCCGGATTGCCTTGTGAAATTCGGTTGAGCAAAGTGTACAGCTCCTCATAAGTCTTCTCCAGTGCTTGCCCTCCAGCTGCTGAGTCTAACAAAATTTTAGTGTGGGGTTCCAAACCCTCAATAAAAGTGTGGACCAACACCTCATTTGACTGATGATGATGAGGACAGTCCCGCAACATGGACTTGAATCTTTCCCAGGCTTGATAAAGATTTTCTCCTTCCCTCTGTTTAAAACTTAGAATCTGACTTCTAAGTTTAGCTCTTTTACCTGAAGGGAAAAATCTGATCAAGAACTTCTTTGCAAGATCATCCCACGTTGATATAGAGTTGGGTGGTTCAGCTTTTAACCACCTCTTGGCTTCACCAAGTAAGGAAAATGGAAATAAGGTGAGCCGAACATAATCAGGTGACACTCCAGCGGGGATGTAAGTGTCACTTATCTCCAAAAAGTTCTGGAGATGTTGTTGCGGATCTTCGTGAGGGAGACCGGTAAACTGCCCGCTAGTGTGCAAAAGTTGCACGATATTTTGCTTTAACTCAAATCTCCCCCTAGGCTCTGGTTTGCGGATGCTGGAATGTACATTATTAGCGTGTGGGATTGCCACCTCGCGAACCGGCCTGGCTGCTACTTCCTTGGGCACTAACACTGCCCGCACAACTGGTGGATTGGGTTGCTCCATCATAGACTGTTTGAGCAACTGCAACTTCTTCCGAAGAGCTTCTCTACGTTGACTATGCAATTCACGTTCTGGCTCTAAGTAAGATTCCACCAGCTCCTTGTCCCTTGCCAGTGTTCACAGAAATAAAAATCTGCAAAATACAGGCTAAGACCAAGTTGTTAACACTTAAGAAGATAAAAATACAAATACAGTAAATTTACACTAAACAAAATTTTACAAATCGCCTAGCCTCCCCGGCAACGGCGCCAAAAACTTGTTCGCGCTCTGCTGCTCGGTATATATTATACACCGACACGCAAGTGTACATGGTCAAACAAGTAATAAAGTGGCTAAGTAGCCAAGTATCGATCCAAGGAGGCTGCTCTAGATATGCAAAACTGCCTAGTTTACTATATCTCTATTCTATTTCTAACTATGTTAACAACAATCCAACCAAGATTTGAGTAAGTTTTGTTTCTAAACTAATTATCTACTAAAATTAATAACTACTATTTACGTTGAGTTTAGACAATGGATATGCACATGCCAAGGTTAAGAACGAGTAATGAACTTGATAATCATGATAATTTGGTCATCTTCTTCTTCATATTGCTAGCCAAGAATGTTTGCCTAGAAATTAAAACTTCCGTATTTAATTTCACTTTAGCTTCATAAACCATTCGTCTACATTTCTGTGATCGAATGCAATTTATGACCTAACACTACAATTCCGGTTCCTAAATTGACTAATACGGCTTTCAAGTATATTTCTATCAAGAAAGCACATCAAAACCCAATTTTCCCAAATCAAGTTAAGAACAATACCCTATTAATTCACAACTTTCCAATTTCATGCTCTCTCGAGTGAAATTGGACTTTTTAGATATACATTAATGGTGGCCAATCAAGAATGTAATAAGCACAAGAATTAATAGAACAACATGCAAGAAGAAGAAGAAACCATATCAATTATTACCAACATTCATTTCACAAGTTCAAAACCTCAGCAAGAGAGGAATTAGCCACTCATTCTTGGATTAATCATCCTAGAATGAGTGTGAATCATGCATACAATTGAAGGAAAGAAGAAGGGAAGAGAAGAAAACTCTTATCTTTTCTATTCTTCAACTGCCACAAAACCACGTTCCTGCTCCCACTTCTGAACTCAGGCTAAAAAACTAAAACTAAAAAAAAACTCTCCTAAAAATAACCTAAGTGTGCTATTTATACTAGTGGGAAATTTTTCCCGGAATAACAAGCAACGTGTCACGGAGGCCAACGCGGAGCACTGCCTCCGTGACACGGCGTGGACGCGGACCCTCTCTGGAAATTGCATGGTCCGGATAATTAGCCTCAACGTGGCACGGAGGCCATCGCGGAGGCCTGTCTCCGTGCCACGGAGCTGACGCGCAGGCACACTGGAAATTGCCACTTTTATTTCTTCCCAGGCAGTGTGCTACCGCGATGGCAGCGTGGCACGGCACCATCGCGGAGCCACTGCAAAATATGCCATCCGAGGTCTTTTCCACGCTCGCATCCAAGTCCAACTCCGACATAGTTCCAACACGCATTTTAGCTCTTAAAAATCACATTATCCTGCAAAACAAATGCTAATCATGTTGGTTAGTATAAATTCGCATTTTATTACCAAATACATGATATTATATACACATTGCACAACAAACAAGGTAAAAATGATACGTTTGAGTATCACTTGGGCATATAAATCTGCCCAAGATCACCCCGTAGAATTCCCGACACCTAAATGACCTATTCGCACGTTGGTTAAGCATATTTGAAGGCCATACGTGCTGGAGAAAGGCCCGGGAAAAGATCGGACGAGAAACCTATCGAACCATCGCGGAAGGAGCCGAGGCAGAGCCCCTCCGCGATGGCAGCGTGTCACGGAGGAGGGGCCTCCGCGTTGGCTCCGTGACACGTTGACCTTGTCCAGGCCCAAGTATATAAAGCCCCACTTCGGTTTTAAATGATAAAAACATTTAAAAATTTCCAGAGAACAGAGAGCAAACGCAGAGGGAGAAAAAGGAACGAAGAAATTATATAATTTTCGTCCGATTACACTGCTAAACGTTGTCTAAATTCAAATTAACTCCAGATACTAAGGTATTTAGCAGCAGAGAGCATTCCTACGGATTCAGTTTCGTAAAATACGGCCGACGAATCGTCGAGCCACCGAGCTAAAGTAAGTGGAATTGCTCTAAATTAGTGTCTATGTGTTCCTAACTGTGAAGTGAATATTTCTCCCTTCTGGACCTCTGAAAAATAGCGAGTTTTCAACCGTCTTTCGATAACCCTAAGTTTAGGCTATAAACTATATCGAAAGTGACGTTGCTCTTTACAATAAAGTTGTATTTAGTATTAATTGACATATTTATGAATGCAGTTGGGAGAAAATAGTTGAAGTGCCGGCCGAGCCTCGTCCGACAGACGAATAATTCAAGGATAAGGTATGTAAAGCTAGTTCCCTCGGCAAGTTAAGTAAATCGGCACAGTATAGTAATTTACAGGCCAGTAGAATGTTCAGAAGTCAAGGGTTACGTTTATTGTGAGTGTTGATATGGTATTAGAAGCATCAAGTTGTAACTTGCGTGAAACTTACTAGTACAACATAGATTCTAACACAAGTGTTAGAAACTGCCCAGCATGTTCAGTATGTGATGTAATACGAAATGTTAAGATATTCTTGTGTTCAGTTGAAACCCCGTAAAGTGATGCAATATCCGTAAAGCACCTCAGAAATAGAATGGCAGGCTAAAATAAAGTTTAGAACGCATGTTAGGAATAGTAAATCACGTTAATGCAGAAGCTTAGTATACAACATAGGTTGCAGCAGAAATACTATATTTCGTATAGCATTTACTCCAGTACAGTCTGGCAGGAGACTATATTCATACATACATATTTACTAGCCTCAGCACGTATTAAATACGTACAGATTGCTATCACTAGTTCAACATGTAGTATATACGATACTTTACCCCTATTAGCCTCAGCATGTGAGATATGTAGACAGTATTATTAGTTGAGACCGTTGTATTGTTTGGGGTTGGATTACCTAGCATCCATGACCGCCCAGGGTTAATAGCTGTATCGACTCGTCCGCCAGAGGATGAGGATACGTCGCTCTACGGAGTGGCATGCCGTCCCATAGGGGACGAAGATGGGATGCCAGTTTTCCCGATATTGTGCCTTGGTCGGCCCTTATACACCCCCGTCGAGCGGATACGCCCGGGGTGTTGATTCAGGAGTCCTCCGGACTCAGGTACAGTTATAGTCAGGGGCTCAGCGAGCCCAAGTGCATACCCAGGGCACCGGCAGGATGCTTACAGGGTTATAGGAGCTGGGATGACTGGGGTAGGGGTATAGATTCTGTGCTGGTTGTACCTCCCGGCTTATGGGGGTCGGGTAAGGTTTGTGTGTGCTATATATGTTATGATATGTTATACTGTGTTACAATAGATACGAGTAGATCGACAGTAGAATGATAAATCCTCAGGTATGACTCCTACTCCTTCCAGTATGATTAAGAGAAGGTATGACTTACATTATCAGACAGTTAAGCTATTCCTTCTACTTCAGTTTCATCAGTTATATTATTGCTTTCAGATATTTCTTTCAGTTGTTGCTTTACATACTCAGTACCAGCGGTACTGACGCCCGGTGGGGTGCTGCATTACTTGCCTGCAGGTACTCATAGATGAGCAGGCGATACCACGTGATTCCTGTCAGCGATCGAGTAGTCAGCTCCTGTTATCCGGAGACTGAATTCCAGAGGTGTATTTCAGTTTCTTTTGTTGTATAGTACGGGTAGGTCGGGGCCCTGTCCCGATCATTTCTATTGCTATTCCTAGAGGCTTGCAGTCTGTATATATCTCCCTGTGGTCAGATGAGCCGGTCGTGTGAGGCCGTGCAGTTGTATAGCTGTTAGTACTCTTTCTTTCTTTTATGTTGGCCGTGTGGGGCCATAGTTTGCCAGTAGTAGTGACCTTACCGGTCACGTAGTTTCTAGTACTTCATGATTGAGTTATAGATAACTAGACAGCATGGTGGCCTTGTCGGCCCGCATAGGTTTCCCTGAATTGGCATGTTTCTGGTCAGCTGTTAGTACAGGTACATGAGGCTATAGGCCAATAGGCCGGGGGCTGTGTTTACAGCCGTTATATAGCCCTTTGTTTCCAGAAATATGAGTTAGAGCCAGCCAGGCACCAGATGTGCCCAGGCTTAGCAGTCCAGCAGTTCAGGTCCCATTAGGGCACCAGGTGCCAGTCATACCCCCCAAGGCGGGGTGTGACAAACCTCATTGGTTTTGGCCTTTTTTTTATATTTTTAGCGTCGGGTATGCTCATATCTGGGGTGACACTAGGTGCCAGTCACTCCTCACCGAGTTTGGGGTGTGACATACTTGGTATCAGAGCCAGGTTTGTCTAGGGAATCTATGAGTCGTGTCTGGTAGAGTCATGTTTATGTGTGCATTGTGCAGTGTACTTATAAACAGGAGTCTATAGGACATTCAGGATTGTTACCCTTCTTTCTGGATCGAAATCGTGTGAGAAGTCAGATGTCACAAGAGCCGGGTCTAGACTCACATTTGCTAACTTTTGTAGGGATGCTTGTAACATGATGAATTATAGCCTTTCCAGTAGCTAAACATGGCGGTAGGTAAGATTCTTATTTTGATTATGGTTATAGTTGTGTCGCACCTTGGAATGGTGCAAGGTTTTATTGTTTAGAGTTGTTTGTGGTACGCTTTTCATGTGAGGCTATGTCGTGCGATATCGTGCTGTGTCAGTCCTTGAGTTGGAGTCATGCGTGTTGTCCAACATTCGAGGACGAATGTTTCTAAGGGAGAAAGGATGTAACACCCCAGATAACTTGAGCCATAAAATCATGCTTTCGGAGTAGGAATAAGAGTACTAAATAGGCTAAGAAGGAAGTATTATGATTTATTTGAATCACTCTATGGTCATATTTAAGATTGGACGTCGATCAAGTTGTAGCACAAAATTCGAAAAACGTTTTCGCAAAATTCCTTCTTGAGTTATGGGGTTTGAGACATATAAAATTAAATATCTATGAGTCTAGTTTCCAACACATTAAACCGTTTGTCAATCCGACTTTGGAGTAGAGAGATATTCGTATTTTCGCGAGACCGCGAAGCAGGCACGTCACAAGGGTCTAAGGTGGTGGAAGGCTATTTAAGCCCCTTTGGTCGGTTTGAAGTCATCCAAATTCATTTTTACAGCATATATTTCTTATCAAAACCTCTCTCAACTTCTCTCCATGGTTTTATTTGGATTTTGAGGCTAGAAGCCATGGCTCAACATGATTTTGATGTCGGGAAGTCGGGAATCGCGTGTAGTCCGTGGTTTGGTATCTTTTCTGGGCTGTTGGTGGCTTTTTCGTGGTGAAGCTGTTGGTAAGCCTTCTTTATTTTGTTCTCCTTAGTTTTTAAGGTTGTTTATAGGTGTGTTAACGCCGGTAAGTTATTGTCTCAGAGTTTCTATCGTCGAATTCCTGTGAATCTTATCGGGTAAGCTTCGTTTGTCTTGTCTTGTTGTTGAGTTGTGTTGGCTACGTTTTGGCAGAATTTTGGACTTCCTTTAGGCAATAGGTTCATGGTTTTGAAGGCTCAAGTTCGGCTAGGCTTGAATCTAAAGTACGTTAGGCTTGTCCCTCCCTTTATAGGCATGAACTCCATAGTCGTTGTCATTCGTGTTGACGTGTGTGTTGGCTGTTTGTGATGTCTTGTGTTTTTATACTATTGAACTCTTATTGTGATGTTTATATGGTTATAATGGTGTGTTTAAGGTGCTGTTTTTGTCGGTGACTCGGGTTTGAGTGCGGAGAATCGTAGACATGACAGATTATTAGGCTCATGTCGAGAGGTCGTATGTGAGGCGTGTGGTTCTTGTAGCAAGTTGTGGGATGTTTGAGTGAATAAGATTAGGTGATTATATTGACAATTGAATGAGGGTTTATAGTGGTTAAGGTCGATGGTTGTGACGATCTATTGTTATATTTGATTCAGCGGTCATGTCGACCGTGTCGATGGCACGTGACGACCGTGGTGACTCTTGGGCTGGTTTGGCCGTGTCCCTTGATGTTAGTGGTAAGTAGAGTGGCTTGTGGGATATTTGTAATTCTTGGGGATAGAATAGTTGGGATGGTAACCCTTAGCTCGATTAGTGGCTCGTTGGTAGATGAATAGACATGAAGGAATAGTACTGTATTGTGATAATCAATTGGTGGGCTTCGAGAACCGGTTATGGGTTGTTTTAGCATGTATTATAATTTTTGTTGATTGTGATTATTGTGATCGTGTGTGTGTTGTATTTGAGGCCTTGTTTCTTGTGGATACCTGATGCACGAGAGTTGTTCTGGCTAAGGGTCAAGCCCAAGGTGCCTTGTGGTTTGTGGATTCCTGACGCACGAGAGTATTTCCGACTGAGGGGTTGAGCCCAAGGAGTGAAATGACCTATGGGGTTGAGAATGATGTCCTCAGTAGTGTCGAGTTGAGACATGATTTGGGTGTGGTCCAACATGTCTGAGCCTTCCTGGGATTGCGATTTGGTTCTCCCAGATGGATTGAGCTCCGCTAACTGTGCGCAACCGAGAGAGAGTCCGGCAGTGCCTGATTGATACTGTTGATTAAATGATGTTTACTTGTGATTTTTTTGGCATTATATTGTGGTTGTTGCTTGTTTTATTTATTATCTTATAGCAGTGGATGCTAGATGTTGGCTGGTGTTAGCTGAGGCCATTGAGAGGCCTAGAGGCGATGACAGCTGAGCTGGGTCTGCTAGGTGCCGTTATGTTGTTATTTACTTATTGGACTTGCCGGGCTTTTGGGGGCCAGGTAGGTTTTTTTGTGGGTTTGCTTTACTTGTCAAGCTTATGGGGGCCAGGTAGGTTTTATGTGTTTCCTTAAGTTCAATTCTCCTTCTGCGATATTTGGTATATCTATTGATCTCTAATCTTTGTCTTCCAGTAGTTTCTACCTTTCACGCTCGGTACATTATTGCACGGATGCCCTAGTCGGGGCGCTGCATTCATGCCTGCAGGTGATGGTGGGCTGTTAGATCGAATTCTTGGGTGCTGAGTGGAATTCCAGCTGAGTTGGTGCGCTCCAGGTCTTTCGGAGTCACCAGATGTTTGAGTTAAGGGATGTTCGGGGCCCTGTCCTGATTATTTGATTACTAATGTATTCATAAAGGCTCATAGACATTATTATGGTTTTAGTATGTTGTTACAAGCCAGGTGGGCCATGCTGTATAGTTGTTTTCCTTTTCGCGGCCTTGGCGGCATATGGTATTTTTTTTTGGTTGGTCAGGTGAGCCATCGTCTTATTATGATTTTAATAGTTGTTGTGTTGTTGAACCTCATTGGTTCTGACATTTGTTTTATATTTTGAGCGTCGGGTATGCTTATATCATGGGTGGCACCAGGTGCCAGTCACGCCTCCCCGGGTTTGGGGTGTGACAGTAGCAACACTCTCATTGTTTACAAAATCTGACAATATTTAATGTGTCATCTGTTATATTTTTATGATTTAAATGTATCAAATACAAATATGCTAATTAGTGTGTTGAGTTAAATATGGAATACTATCTTTTTAAAATGGTATATTATCAAAAATCATGCTATAATTAATACATGATCTTTCATCTCTCTCTCTCTCTTTCTCTCTCCCTCTCTCCTCTCTCCTCGCCCTCTCTCGCCCTTAATCTCTCTCTCGGTCTCTCCCTCCCTCCCTTTTTGTATACTGTGTTTTCACCTCTCTCTGTATTTGTATTTTCTCCCTTCTCTATTTGTATTTGTATAATCTTTGAGGTATTAGACAATTGTATTTGTTGTATTCATATATACATTTAGGTTTTATCCTCTATCTCTTTGTATGTTATATTTTCACACATCTCTTTGTATTTTTATATTTTTGAGATGTTAGAGGACTGTATTTGTTGTATTAATACGTGCATTTAGGTTGTATACATTTCCTCCTGTATCAATTGTATTATTCGTGATATAGAAAATATAAAAAAATAACACAAAAAAGAGAGACAGAGAGAGAGAAAGAGATAAAGAGGGAGAGAGAGGGATAGAGGAGAAAGAGAGAGAGAATAAGAGAGGGGAGAGAGAGGCAACGAAAGAGAGATAGAGGAGAAAGGAGAAAGGGAGGATAAAGGTGAGGGAAAGAGAGGAGAGAGGCGAGCGATATTGGAGAGAGATTAGGAGATTTCTTTCTTATTTGCTAGTAAATATAAAAAAAATAGCCAATTAATAAAAATATAGCTAGATATTATAATTATTTAAAATTGTGGCCATAATTTATAAATATTATCTTATTTATGCTATATTATATAATTTTCTTAAACATTAAACTGATGGAGTGATATCTATCGGTGAATTACATGGTAAACCGGATTGAAGATAATGGGTTTACAGAAAAGAGGGGGTTAAAGCCTAAAGATAATGCCAAATTTCATAAATTGACATTAAGTCTCAACTCTCTAAAAAGGAAATAAAAACGACTAGAAATAAGGAAAATTCCAAAAAGACAAAGGCCGACCACAATTGGGGTGTTACTATCTCCAAATAGAGTTGGACTCAAGTTATTTTGAAAATAAAACACTTCAAAAGCCTCCCTGAACCAAGTGAAACCACATCTTATTTGGGTATACTGATTAGTTGACCAAATAAAAAGATCAAATTATATCATTATGTTCAATTCAATTTTATAATTTATACTATATTAAAAATATGAAAATTCTTAATAAAATATCATTCACTTTTTTTAACCTTTCAAAATAGATTTCATATTAGAAAAAATAGTAATTTAATTATTTTATTAATATTTAGGACTTTAAAATTATTTTAAATTATAGATTTTAAATCTTTCCTTATTTAAAAGAGGTAAGAACTCTTAATATTTATGATTTGAGAATTAACTAAAATTTTACTTATTAGATATTGTTTATTTCAATATATTAATACTTTTTCTATTAAATTAACTTTTTATTCAAACTTTTCAAAACACTGTGTACGTGTACATGAAAAAAGATTAAGAGTAATTCATTTTACATAAGTATTTTCTTGATTGACTTTTTCTTTTTAGAAAATCTACAATTTGAAAAAGCAAAGAAATGAAATCGAGATAATTAAATTTTCAGAAAGGAATCAAAAGTTAAGCTATTTATCTCCATTTGATCGGACTTGAAATCAAGCCTATCTGATATTCTCATTCTAATTTGTTAGGCAATTTTCTCTGTATTTTTTGTTCTTGGTATGTTTTGGATTTTTCTCTTTTTTTAGTTTTAAAATTCTTTGGTTAGATTTACTATGTTAAATTTTTTCTATATTATAAGTTAAACTTTCTTAATAAATTACTATTGCTTCTTTATAATTTTGATATGCTTTTATCTCAAAACTATTTCTTGAAATTTTTTGTATGTTTTTTCATGTTGTCTTGACTATTAAGTAGTTTTATTTCTTTAACCTTGTAATTCTAAAATAAACTGACTTTTTTCTAGTTTTTTTTTTTAAAAAAATATAAAATAAAATAATTAGATGACGAAAAAAGTAGACAGAACAAAATATGAAAACTAATTTAAATTCAACCAGCAGGTACATTGTAAATTCTTTTTGGAGGCTAAAGCATTTGATATTCTGCACGACCTAGAGTTCAGTTATCTAAATTAACTTTTAGCCTAAGTGTGAAACATGTTGCCTAACGTGTTCCAACAAAGCAGTAAGTAAAGAACACACTATTTTACGTAGAAAACACGTGGCTCACAAAAGATGTAAAAAACCACTACCTGTTCCTCAATAGAATTTACCCCAACTTCACTAAACAACAATAAGCCTTTCAACAGCATATTACAAACCTATGTAACTTAAGGAATTATAAACTCTAATTTCTAAAAACTCACAAACCTTCCAAGGTATGTGTTCCCAAGTCTTCGAGTTATCCCAACTTGAAGATAAAATAATCCTAATTCAGTTTATAACACACTAAACTAAGATAAAATCAACATTACAACTCAATGAATACTCCTAATATAAGAATGCTAAAACTCTTAGCCTGACTCTGTACTAGGACCTGATTCTTCAATGTATTCCTTCACACTTTGGGTATCACTCCTAAAGTTAATTTTCCAATTGCCTTTTCTCTTTGTAAGTGCGCACGTACTCTGATTGACTATACTTCTATATAAGCACAACTCTTCAGAGAGTTGTTCTTCACTTCAAACTGCACATCAACTCAAACTCTTCTTAACTTTGATTTCTACTTCAAGTGAGACTCCTGCTTCAAGTCAAACTCCTTACTTCTTTAGTGTTGTAGTCGAACTCCAACACTTCAATTCAACACATGTTTATTTTTTTGAGTTTATGTAAAGTAGCGTTATCATTCGTTCCTTGATTTTTCACACTTTTCTTTATTATTATTAATCGTGTTGTGAACTCATCTCCTTCAGATAGTGTACTTACGAAGCAACTTGACTTACCTGTTTCATGTCATTTTGTCAATCATCAAAACTTCATAGAACCCAACAAATTTCCCCTTTTTATGATGACAAACATCTTTTCTTTGTGCATTCAACTATCTTTACCTATGGGTACTAAGATATGAAACACTAAAATGAAACAGGTCAGTCAATGGGTTATAAATATTGCACAACCTTTATCTTTCCCCTATTGGCATCATCAAAAGGTTGTTCCAACCTTTAAATTAACTTGCCAAGAGGATTAACTAAACAATTTATGGCTACTGGGGCTGTCACCAAGACAATCAAACACAAACCTTATTCAATATAATATTGGATTAAAAAAGGCAAAAACACGAGTCAATTTAAGCAAAAGACAACCATTTTATTTTAACTACTAGATAGTATTTATATCAGGTCCAAGTTAATACTAAATAAACAAAAACAATTGAGCATAATAAAAATAAGGACACTAGATAGAGTAGAATAATGCTAGAGGCATGAAGACTGTAAGGCCAGGAAGATCAAACAGATGGTAACAGTTGTGTCAGTCGATGAATGGTCTCGACATTTTCAGCCCTCTCTTTATCAAGAGTAGTCTGCAATTCTGTCACGCCTCGAGTTTACACTCTGGAAGGAACACGATACTTGAAGCCACAAGTGACCCCAAGTCAACCCCTGGTCTATCATACACTGACATTCTGAGTAACACAAAAATACATGCAGCAGAAATTTAAAGCAATAATATAAATACTTGAACAAAGTTACACATTTAATAAAATCAATCTGAGTCTGAAAACAACTTTACGTTTGAAAGACACTAGGTCTATGAGCTGCTGGGACAAACCCCCAGTTAACTCAAAGGTAAGTAAAAGGAATGAAAGTATAACTAAAGCGAATAAGTTCCGTCTTCGAAGGATGAGGACTCACCAACTGGATAGCTGAGTTCTTCGGTAAATGGTAGGATAACGGGGATGAGACTGTGATCTTGCAAATGTATCATAAAATGATACAACATTAAAGTATGCATTAGTACTTTGAATGTACTAAGTAAGTGAGAGGAGCATAACACAATAGAATAAATAACAGAAGAAATGCTGAATTGAAAAACATGCAATGACCAGCTAAACCCACTAAACTGAATAACTGCAATACTGAGGTGGTCTAGAAGACCCTTTCTGATGGTCAAAACACGTTCTAAGTCTGGAATACTGATCTGATCTGAACTAGACTAAGACTAGACTGAACTGACTAGTGGGAGAGTCTATAGCCGACATGTAACCACATGAGTTAGACGTGGAGTTCGATGTATACACCCCACCGGTAGGACCCAATATACCTTGCCAGGGTATAAAGGCATGAACTGGGTATTCACAGAAGTCTGGGGCCAATCAAGCCAATAAATACTAAAACTTATGCTGGCAACGTAGTTTTGGGAACCTGGGTGCGCTGGAGCCCCGGTCCGCTTGATGTTAAGCCCTACTCCCAATGGATAATCCTAAATTGAATACTAAGCCAATAGCTCGAAACTGGGCCCCAAGATTAGTTAGGTAAACATATCTGAAAGTACTCTAAGAGTCTTATCGAACCAGATTCTGAAACTGGGTTCTGGACTGGTCAGGCCTGCTTATTTAGAATCGTTGTAACAGTCTAAGAACAAACTATAATCTGAATTGGGGTCCTAAGGCTAGTAAGATCTATATGTCTAAAGTGCCATGACTGCCTAGTGGATCAATAACTGAATTCTGAATCTGATCCTGATAACTGGGAGGTGATACTGACACCTCAGGAGTTCCTGTATTCAAACTGATCAGCTGACATTTCTGATTGACATTGAGAATTTCATACTTTGACTAAGGCTAGACAATCTTGTATCTGACTTAGAACTTAGCATGTAAATAGTAAGGGAATTCACTACACTGGTATATCAAGAGAATTCCAAGGTTTCAACATGAATTTCTCATCTGTTCTACCCTAAAAAACTAGGGCTGAGGTCAAAGCATGGAAATAAGCATCAACGCTACCATTAGTTGGTGGGAAAATACCCATAATTAACATACATGATGGTTCCACATGGATTAAACAAGACATTATAAAGAATTTCTCAACATTCAAAGATCTGCATGGCTAAAACTCACTTTTGTGAAAATAATATCAATTTACTCATGAACTTATGGAAATCATGCCTAAACATAATCATGGATATCATTCTACGCGAATTCAAATAAAATTTACATGTAATCTCTTTGCATTCAGAAACTCAGAGCTAGAATTCATAAAGAAATTTGAGAAGAGTTTTGGGGGACACAAGGTAAAAACTATCCCCTTGTTGTATTCCCACATACCTGACTGAAATTCCCTAGAAAGTAAACTTAAACTGCTGTAATGGATGATGAAACCTAGACCTTGCTTGAGAGTTCTTGAGTGAAAACTTGCGTAGTTTTTTTGAGAATCGTAGTGGGAATGAGGGGAAAGCCATTTAGCCCCTCTAAATTCTCTTTAAAATATCCAAAATGACTTAGTTTAGGATCAAGGAGACTAGGAATTTATCGAAACACCCTTAGAAAAATCACAGTGAATAACTGCCAGGTGGTCCCAACGAAGGACCTAACGACTCGTTACCCTGGAGCACGACTCGTGGCATGGTCCGTTAAGTGCACTATCTATTAGTCATATGGGGCTAGTAACGGAAGACTTCACGGCTCGTTACTGGTGACCATGACTCGTGGTCACCATCCTTCAAGTACACTTGCCTCCTCCTCTCTATATCTTCAATTGCCACTCCCCACGATTGACCTAACGAGTCGTGGGGACTGACCACGACTCATGGTCTTGTCCATGGGGTACCTTTCCCCCAAAATTTCAAACTTCCTCACCTAGCCTCCCCACGAGTCACATCACGACTCGTGGCAGCTTCTAACGAGTCTCCTAACGACTCGTTCTGAGACTGGTGCCAGATTTTCCAGTTTTCTGCAAATTTCTATTTTTAAGTCTTGGGTCTAATCCTAGGCACTTTCGGGGTATTAGAATATTTCCCCCTTGAGAACATTTGTCCTCGAATGTTGGGAAAACACCTAGAAAAGTATAGAGATGCAATTGTAGTATTCAAATACTAATCATTTAAACAAAACTGATGGAATGACTACCTCCGATTCAAACTACATAGCTGAACTGAATTCACTTTTCATACAAACATCCATAAACATAAAAGAAACTTGAACACATGAATTGAACATGAAAACTAAATTGAGTTCTAGGGCAAGACTGATGTTTCAAGCTATAACAGAGCCGATAGAGAATAAGTCTGGGTATTTGGCCATCATATCTGCTTCGGCCTCCCACGTAGCTCCCTCCTCCTGTTGATTTCTTCATAAGACCTTGACTGAAGCTAGTTCCTTGTTCCTCATCTTACGAACTGGATGGTCAAGGATCTGGACTGGGACCTCCTCGTATAAGAGACTATCCTTTATTTTTACACTGTCCAATGGCACAATTGAAGTTGGATCACTAATGCATTTCTTCAATAGTGACACATGGAATACTGGGTGCACAGAAGCCAACTCTGAAGGTAATTCCAGCTCATAGGCTGCTTTGCTAATTCGCCTCAGAATTCTGTAGGGTCCCACATATCTCAGACTAAGCTTTCCCTTCTTTCCAAACCTCATTACCCCTTTCATGGGTGAAATTTTTAGATAGACCCAGTTATTCACAACCAACTCCAATTCTCTTCTCCTCATATCAGCATAAGATTTCTAACGGCTCTGAGCTATTCTCAATCTTTCTCTGATGAGCTGTATCTTCTGCATAGCTTCAAGAACAGAGTCTAGACCAATTATTGTAGCTTCACTGAACTCAAACCATCTAATAGGAGACCTGCACCGTCTACCACACAATGCCTCAAACGGTGCCATCTGGATGCTGGAGTGATAACTATTGTTGTACGCAAACTCGATAAAAGGAAAGTGGTCATCCCAACTGCCCTTGAAATCGATCCCGCACGCTCTCAACATATCTTCTAGGGTCTGAATAGTCCTATCAGCTTGCCCATATGTCTGCGGGTGAAAAGCTGTGCTGAGCTTGACTTGGGTGCCAAGTCCCTTCTGAAAAGACTTCCAGAAATGTGAGGTGAACTGGGTACCTCTGTTTGAGATGATGGACAATGGTACCCCATGAAGTCTGACCAACTCCCGGATATAAAGTTAGCATAGTCCTCAGCTGAATCCATAGTTTTTACTGGGAAAAAATGTGCTGACTTAGTCATCTGTTCCACTACCACCCAGATGGAATCATGTTATCGAGGAGGTAGAGGTAGACCCGTGATAAAGTCCATATTTATTTCTTTCCACTTCCACGTGGGTATGCTGATATCCTTGGTCATACCTCCCAGGTTTTGATGCTCTACCTTGACTTGCTGGCAGTTCGGGCACTTGGCTGTAAATTTGGCGATGTCTCTCTTTATTCCGTTTCACCAGTAAATATCCTGCAAATCGCCGTACATTTTAGTAGCACCAGGGTGGATGGAGTATCTCGAGCTATGTGCCTCAGCCAATATCTGCTGCCTTAAGTCACTGACGTATGGTACACACAATCTTCCTTGATAACGGAGCACACCATCTCCCCCTTTGGAGAAAGCCTCAACCTCCTTTCTGAGAACCGCTTCCTTGAGTTTAAGTAGGATGGGATATTTATCCTGTTTGGACTTAACTTCAACAACCAAAGAGGAGTCTGACCCACTTTGCATCACCACTTCACCCTCAGTTGAGTCAACCAACTGCACCCCTAACCGAGCTAGCCTGTGAATATCCTTCGCTAACTCCTTTTTACCTTCCTCAATATGAGCCCCGCTACCCATAGACACTCTGCTTAAGGCATCAACCACAACATTGGCTTTGCCTGAGTGATATAGCACGCTCATGTCATAATCCTTCAAGAGTTCCAACCACCTTCTCTGACAGAGATTTAGGTCCTTCTGTCTGAATACATACTGAAGGCTCTTGTGATCGGTGAAAACATCAACGTGAGCTCCGTATTGATAATGCCTCCATATTTTCAATGCAAACACTATTGCTGCCAACTCCAAGTCATGAGTTGGATAATTCTTCTCATGAACCTTGATCTGCCTAGAGCCGTAGCTATCACTTTGCCCCGGTTCATACCATCCATACATAGTGTTTTGATCTAAGATTTCAATTCTTCCGTGTTTCCCGCTGCATCAGAACGCAACCTAGTCCAACTCTGGAAGCGTCGCAATAAACTACAAATCCATCCAATCCTTCTGGTAGAGTCAATACTGGAGCAGTAGTGAGTCGAGTTTTTAACTCCTGTAAACTCTTCTCACACGCATCTGACCACTGGAACTTCACCTTCTTTTGAGTTAGCCTTGACAGTGGAGATGCTATGGAAGAAAAGCCTTCTACAAAGCGTCGGTAGTAACCGGCCAAACCTAAGAAACTTCTGATTTCTATTGGAGAGGTAGGTCTGGGCCAGTCTTTCACTGCTGCTATCTTTTGAGGATCAACTTAAATGCCTTCACCGGAGATCACGTGACCTAGAAAAGTCACGGACCTCAACCAGAATTCACACTTGTTGAACTTCGTGAATAGCTGGCGGTCTTTGAGTGTCTGAAGCATATCTTCAGGTGATTAGCATGCTCTTCCTTATTTTTGGAGTGTACAGAATGTCGTCGATGAATACGATGATGAACATATCTAGATACCTCTTGAAGACTTTGTTCATCAGGTCCATAAAGGCTGTAGGGGATTTGTTAGTTCAAAGGACATAACCACGAACTTGAAGTGACCATACCGAGTCCTAAAAGCTGTTTTCGGTATGTCATGCTCTCTAAAACTTAGATGGTGATGCCCCGACTAGAGATCTATCTTGGAGAAATAACTGGCTCCCTAAAGTTGGTTGAACAAGTCATCAATCCAGGGTGGGGGATACCTATTTTTTACTGTGACCTTGTTCAACTGACGGTAGTCAATACACATTCTGAGGGTACCATCTTTCTTTCGCACGAATAGCACTGGAAGCACCCCAGAGAGAGATGCTGGGTCTGATAAAACCCTTATCCAGAAGATTTTTTAGCTGCTCCTTCAACTCCTTAAGCTTAGCCAGAGCCATTCTATAAGGAGAGATGGAGATGGGCTGAGTATCTAGAATAAGGTTTATGCCGAAGTCAATTTCCCATTCAGGAGGGACTCCGAGAAGATCTTTGGGGAACACATCTGGAAACTCTCTAATAGTAGGGATTGACTGGATAGTTGGGGCCCCAGAATTGAAATCCTTGACCCGAACTAGATGATAAATATTGTCACTTAGAAATAAGCTTCTTGGCATTAAGGTAGGAAATAAACCTACCCTTCGGCGCTGAACTACTGCCCGACCATCATTAAGGAACTGAAACCTAACGACCCTAGTTCTGCAGTCAATTGAGGCATAACCAGAGTGTAACCAATCCATTCCAAGAATGAGGTCGAAGTCGACCATGTCTAACTCTACAAGGTTAGCTTGAATGACTTTATTATAGACTAAGATTGGACAGTTTCTCTACACCCAACTGGCTCTAACTGACTCGCCAATTAGGGTGGAGACTGAGAAGGGTTCTGATAGTACTTCTAGACTGATATCGAACTGAACTGCTACATAGGGAGTCACGAATGATAGTGTGGACCCTGGATCAAGCAGGGCATATACATCTAGGTAGAAAAGACGTAAGAAGAACCCTGGACCTTACTCTGAAAGTTCTTGAGAGAACTCTTCGATGTTTTATGAGAATGTACGTGGGGAATGAGGGTAGAGGTCGTTCATTCCCACTAATAGGTCTGAAATTACGTCTAAAATGACGTAATTTAAAGTTTAGGAGAGTAGAAAATTACTAAACAACCCTTAGAAAAATTGCAGGGAAAAACTGTCAGATGGTCCTAACGAGGGACATAACGACTCGTTACCCTGGACCATGACTCGTGGCATCATTCGTTAAGTACACTATTTATCGGTCATCTAGGGTTGATAACGAATGACTTCATGACTCGTCACTGGTGACCACAAGTCGTGGCCACCATTCATTAGGTTCACTTCCTCACTCTCAGAAAATTCTCCCCTAGTTGATCACGACTCACCCTACAACTCGTGGTGTCTGACCACGAGTCGTGGGGTCCTTTCGTCAAGTACACTGCCTCCACCTCTATATACTTTTGCTTGCCACTCCCTATGACTGGCCTAACGAATTGTGGGGACTGACCACGACTCGTTAGGTCGTCCGTGGGGTATCCTTTTTCCAAAACTTAAAACTTCCTCACCTGGCCTCCCCGCGAGTCACCTCACGACTCGTGGGAACCTCCAACGGGTCACTTAACGACCCATTCTTTGACTGGTGCCAGATTTTTCATTTTTCTACAAATTTTCCCTTTTTGAGTCCCAGGTCTAATCTTTGATTTTTCGGGGCATTACAGTAGGCAAACTCAATGAGAGGCAAGTGATCATCCCTACTACCCTTAAAAGCAATTACACATGCTCTCACCATGTCCTCAAGAGTCTGAATTGTCCATTCATCCTAATCATCTCTCTATAGATGAAAAGTTATGTTAAGCTTCACTTGAGTACCAAAGCCCCTCTTAAATGACCTCCAAAACTGAGAGGTGAACTCAGTACCCCTATCTAAGATAATGGACAAAGGAACTCTATGCAGCCAAACTAACTCCCAAATGTACAATCTAGCATAATTCTCATATGAATTGGTAGTTTTGACTAGTAGAAAATGGGCAGACTTGGTCAACCTATCCATAATTACCCATATGGAGTCATACCGTCGGCGTGTACGAGGAAACCCCATAATAAAGTCCATACTAATCTCTTTCCACTTCCATGTGGGAATGCTAATGTCCTGAAGCGTACCTCCAAGTCTCTAATGCTTAACCTTCACCTGTGGCAATTCAGACACTTATGCACAAACTCTATTACGTCCTTCTTCATGTCATTCCACCAATAGACTTTCCTTAGATCACAATACATCTTGGTAGCACCTGGATGGATAGCGTACCGAGAGTCATGAGCCAAGCTCAACATCCGCTCTCTCAAATTGTTACACCTCATAAGTTCCTAACGTTTAGTCGGCCTATTTGTATGTTGGTTAAGAGTTTTAGAGTGTAACACTTTCATCTACAACCAGTAGAGGGGGGTCAACTGTGTTCTTTCCACTCCTAGTCATCACAGCCATATAGTGACCATCATTCTTTGGATTTTGGACTGTGTTGCTAGGTAGTATACCCTTTTTCATAGGGTTCATAGATGCTGACAGTTGCCCTAGCTGTTGGTCGATCTTCTTGATAGCCGTCGCATGTGACTCCATAGGTTTGTTCATGGGGTGGCGAGCTACTTGGACAAAGATTGCAAGATTGCTATGCTCCACCAAGATATAGATTTCCCTCGAATAGTCTTATATGCCCAGTAGATGGAGGAGACACATGCGAGGGAGAGAGAGGTCAAAAAGGCCCGAATATATAACTACGGGTTAAGAAGAAAAATATACATAAACTCTATAAATAGTTGTTTGATTCAAATATTTAGCGTCAACAACACCAACACCAATATATTGTGAATTCATATAAGGAGTACTATGTTAACATATTCAGATAAACGAATAATACTGTGAGAAGATGGAGTATTTCCAGCAACACTGTGTCCTTTAAACAACATTTGTGGTGATTGTTGTACTCGTTCATGGTGACTGTTGACATTGGGAATCTGAAAAGTAGATTACATTATTTTAGTAAGATTAAAATTTCAATAAATGTCTCAAACACTTAAAATTGGGTTATTTGGCCATCTAAAACTTCATTGATAGTCAGATAACTCATTAGGAGCATTTCTGCTCATTGCTTTTCTCATCCATGCTAATTCAGATAACAACTTCTCTTGATTTTGTTTCACCAAACTCATATCTTCACTTTGTTTTTCATTTAACTCTTTTAACTTTGTTACCTCTTGTTCTAACTTTTTTACAACCTTATTAGACGAATCCTCTTTACCAATATTTCCCAAAGAAGATCTGCTACCCCATAATATAGATGGAGTTGGATCAAGTCCTAAACCACGAACATAACCAATTTTTTCATTTCTCAACACTTGGGAACACACATCTCCTTCCCAAGCAACAGAGCAAGGAGGTTGCTCATCTGATCCATCATTATTACTCAATTTTCATTAATCATGTCCTGTTAAATTAAGTAACCAAATATAAGCTAATAATAGTGAAAAAATGAACAAAAGATGTAAGCGAAAAATAAGATTAGTAATGATTGAAAACTGAAAATTAATGACAAATTGTAGAACATGAAGTTTTATCACTAAAACATCAATCTTTATCCACTCTTTTGTTTAAAAAAGATATACTAGTTTATGACTAATTATATCAGATACATCACATAAGAAATAGAATCCAAAGTAAGGAATAAATTTTATCATACTTTATTTCAAAAAATAAAGAAGAAAAATCTTACAATTATCCTCACATACTCTTTATTCAGTGGTCTACCATTCTTACGTGGTTTATGAGTTAATATAAAAACTTGTGCTCGTGTAGGCTCAATTCCATTTTTGTCCTGATATATTAATTGATGTAAAATAAGCATGACAAAAAGGGTTCTAAAATATAATAAGTCTTAATCTATAAATGAATACCTTCTCATCCATCAAGGTGGCAATACTTTTCGATCCTCCCGTATTTGACATCTTTTGCTTGGCCCTATTGTTTCTGTTTGTTTGGCTACGCCGCTGTCATTAAAATATAAAAAAACAAATATTATAGTTTATATATAAATATATATTTTCTTGGTAATATGGGTTCTCAAAAGACGTATAAAATTGATGATACCTTAGCTTTTTCTGAAACCCAATAGGAGACCAGACCAGTCCACTGATCCCTTGGTATACAATTTGGTTTATTCTTCAACAACACATCTTTGGTCTTTAATTTTGTCATAAATACTTTTTAAGTCATATTTATCATCTTTTCATTTCTTTTCTATTGACTTTATGACAAACTCTTCTCCACGTGCTCGGATAGAAAACGTCTTCTAAAAAAACAAAAAACAAATGTTTATAAAATAATATCATGTAAAACATAAATAACATCTAAAAGGATTAATGTATTTTAAGATAATAATAACTCCATACCCTCACAAACTCTACCAATTTCTTCTTTCGTCTTTGTCAAAGCTTCTCCAATGATTTATATGTAATGGCATTAGTTCTGGAGTTCTAGTGACAATTCCCAGAAAGCTCACAAACTTTCGACCATCTTTTTCAATGGCATGGTTACAACTATTGAACAGGACAACAAGTGTCTTTCTTGGAGGCAGCTTCCAAATATCTTTTAATAATGTAGGCCCACGAACCTTTCTTTCTTCCAAAGTACCTAATATGGAAAAGATTCAGAGGTCATTCCCTTGCTCTTTTTCCCTTCCCAAATATAATAAAAAAGTTTGAACCAAACAAGGCAGAAAATAAAAATAAAATGACTAAAAATGAAAAGAAAAAACTGTAAGAATCTCGAAAACAAATGGCAAAAATAGAGGAAGAAGAAGTTCTACAAGAAGAATAAAGAAAAAGAAATAATACTTTTGCAGCATTTTGCTATCCGTTTGATTAATGGTAAAAACAAAAAGTAGAGAGAGCTTCTCCTTCCATAAAGACGGAGAAGAGATAGAGATTATTATATAAGGACTAATTATTAAGTTTCACTTATATAAAGGAGTTGCTAGCTATATTCTTACCAAACATTAGAGACACATACACATTTATTTTGTGGATCATCTCGTTTAGCACCAAGAAGACAATATCATTGAAATACATAGGCCATTCAAGAGAAAAAGCAATTCATTAGTGTTACCTGATTCATCATTTTGTTACTCTTCGGTGTTAGTAATTATTAATTCATTAGATTCACCATCATGTGTTTTATCTTGAGAATAGTTTCGACCATCCATCAATTGCTCCATATATGGTCTAATAATCTTGTTGTTCAGTTGCAAATCTGGATCCAGCTGTGGTTCGCATAGTTCCTTCTCTAAATAAAGTAATTACATAAAGTCTTGCTGGAAAGATACTTAAAAAGCTATGAGGTATTTAGTCACTAGAAAATAAGTAATTACTCAAATTTCAAATGATAAGATCACATCAGTATCACACAATCCAAGACCAATAACAACAATGAAATATAAGTAAAAGCAAGTCCAGATAATTCAAACATTGGATAAACAAACCAATGCATATATGGATAATACATATGACATCCATGAGAGCGTGAAGGTTCTTGTATGGCACTAAAGTAGCCGTGATGGCTCAGTCAATAAAAAGGCCTAGTTGCTCAGCAAACAACTTCAATTGCTCCTCCTATTGTCATGACCCGAACGGAGGCCCGGATCACAGTCATGGGATAAGGGACCCCGTGAGACCCCAAGTCAACTCATGGAATAAGCATACAACTAACTCACTCATTAAACTGAAGAAAGCATGAATATAATCACAGTGGAAGTTTAATTCAACATCACATCAGAATAACATACGAAGCTGCACATACATAAGTCTGAAAGCCTCTAATCTGGACGAGTTGATGCGACAAGACCCCAACTAACTCAGCAATACTGAAACTGGAAATACATAAATAAAAATGATAGTCTAGTCCTTGAAGGATGAGGACTCACCAATCCAACTAGATACTAACTCTGGAAAGCTGTCTAAGAACGGGGCTAAAGCTACGAGCCAGATCTTATATCATGAAACAATACATCATAGAAAGTATGCGGTCAATACGTGGAATGTACCGAGTATGCAAGGTAAGTAGAAACACTCAAGTAAAGTAAATCATTTAAAATATTTCATAACATATCATAAGTTTTGAAGTATAAGTATATAGGCTACATGCATTCATTCTGAAATCCACAATCTTATCATAATATGACATTGCATAGCTTTGTAATATCATGACTGACTCGAATGACTCAAAGCTGAAACACAACCTTTATATTGATAAGATGAACAATGAGTCAAATCTTTCTTTTAGAATATGCATGCGAAAAGTAATCCTCATGAGTAATGAATATGAAAATCTGAATGATATAGACAGTGGGAGACTCGTCACTTAACTGACATACCACGATAAAGCTTATGTGGTCCCGACTATCACACTCAAGTGGGCAGAGCTGTCCAAAACCTTGCTAGAGCTAAGGACGCTACTATGATATTAATATTAAGTTGAAGGCCCATTCGGGCAGGAGAAAGCCACTAGGGAGGTCCCAAGTCATATAGTATCAACCTACGTTGGCGCGTAGTTTTGGGGCATAGGCTGATCGACCTTTAACCCGCTCGGTCCTAGACTCTTCTCCAAAACATGCAATGTTTTACATCGTATATAACGAAGCTCAAAATCGTCTATTGACGAAGCTCAACATAAAATCATACATAACTCAACATCGTATGAACGAAGCTCAATATTGTCTTTTGACAAAGCTCAATAATGACATACATCTCAATTATGAATTTATCCATATGAGAAGCTTTATTATGAAACATACCATAAGCTCAAGTATAAGTAGGAGCATCTACTCCAAATCATGTGGTAAGCTATATGTAGGAATATTCAACTCAACATACCACAAGCTGGAAATTATGAAATTTGGGAGATTTCGATCCAAACAATGTGGTAAGCTTATTTCGAGAAAATCATCATTTTAAATCAACATGTGGGCATTGGCCAAGGCTTTATCATACTTAGATCTACTCAATTCATTTTGAAAACAACCTCATAATCATGGGTAGCTTTAGAAACATGCCTTTCATCATCAAATCTCATCATCATCATCCACCTCTTTTATGAACTTTTCATCCATGGGTATTTAAATATCATAACTTAGAAAATATGATTTGTATTGAAAATAATTTAAAATCGGCCCAAGCTTCACAATTCATCATTATAAATAGAATCTAATCATGCCCATGTATATAAATTAAAGAATTATTAATTGGATAAAAACCACATACTTGATCATAGGAGATTAATCATGATTTGACAGAAATTGGGCATGGGTGTGGAAGGAGACACCCACTCATAACCTTACATACCTGGGAGGGATGATTTTAACACTTCTCTAATTGCCCAAGATGAGATTCCAATGAAAACCTTCAGAACTTGCTCTAAATCCTCCCTTCAAGATCTCAAGTTTGCATGCATGGAATGAACTAGCTTAGAGTAGGTTTTCCCCTCTTAAAACCCTGTAAAATGAGCCTTAAATGACATAGTATAGGTCTTAGGAACTTAGAAATTATGAAAATACCCTTAGTGAATTCGCAGGAAAACACTGCCAGGTGGTCCTAATGGACGACCTGACGGATCGTCATTGGCGCAAATGACTCATTATGTCGCTCGTTGGGTACACTGTTAGTCAAAACTTCTAGGCTCATAACAGGTCACTTAACGGTTCGTCGAGGGTGACCACAACTCGTGGTCACCAATCATAAAGTACACTGCCCCTACCATATCACTTTCCTTGTATATCCTATAATGACGCACATCATGACTCGTTGCCTGACATGACGAGTCGTGGCCTCCATTCGTTAAGTACACTAGTTGACCTCTTCTATTTTTCCTTCTATCTCACCCCACGGCTGGCCTAACGACTCGTGGTATTTGACCATGAGTCGTTCCCTCGCCCGTGGGGACCGCTTATCCTTCAAGCTTCCTATTCTTCACTAGCCTTCCCCACGAGCCACCTGACGACTCGTGGGCTGGTCTCATGAGTCGTCTAATGACGTGTTCTGTGCTTGCAACTTAGTTTTCAGCTTTTCCCTATTTAAACTCTCAGGTACGATTTTTGAGTTCTCGGGGTATAACAATATCTACCCCTTGGGAACATTCGTCCTCGAATGTTAGAAAAACACAGAAAACTCAGAAACAAGCAATCCTCATAAGAAATTATTGATTATTAAAATCGAAAACTAATGGAATGACTAACTCCGAAAAGAACTACATAACTAAAATAAATTCAGATGTCACATACATCTATCATAACGTAAATCAAACTTGCACACATGAACTGAACATGGAAACTGATTAGAGAATTAGGGCAAAAACTGATACCTCAAAGTGAAACTGAGCCGGTAGGGAACAGGTGGGGATATTTAGCCATCATAGCCGCTTCGGCTTCCCACCTAGATCCCTCAACATGATGATTTCTTCACAATACCTTCACTTAAGCTACTTCTTTGTTCCTCAGCCTCCGAACCTGACGATCCAAGATTGCAACTGGAATTTCCTCATAATTGAGGCTATCTCCCACACCAACAATTTCCACCGGAACAACTAAAGATGGATTACCCAAGAAATTTTTCAAGAGAAATACATGAAAGATGGGATGAACTAAAGTGTAATACATCATAAAGGCCTAAGGATAGACCTGAGAATTAAAATTGAAAAGTGTAGAAAACTGGCAAAAATATCACAGAACGAACGACCCTACGACTTGTGGTAGGATACCACGAGTCGTCATATACAGTCGTGGTTTGGGAAGTCAAGGAATAATAGGAAACAACGGACAGTACAACGACCCATTGTCAGGAAAAATGAGTCATTGTCACCAGTCGTTGGGAGGTTTGGACTTAGGCTGAGGAGGAAGCAACGGGCCATCCCACGATCTGTGGTGAAAGAAAACAACCTGTTGTTTCAAGTCGTTACTGGTTGGTTGAGGTTTCCAGTGCATTCAACGGATGGAAACCATAACTCATTGGAAGTCACAATGAGTCGTGGTGAGGCTCGTGGAAAGGGGAGTTAGATTGGCCAAGGAGTTGATGACGGTCGATTCAACGACCCGTGGCTTGAAGTAACGACTCGTCCTGACGAGTCGTAGGAAAGGATCTGAGATGTGTCATGAGGTAGTGCACTGACGACTTGATACCACGAGCCGTGGTATGTTGCCACTACCCGTTGGGTCTATCGTTGGTCAGTCTGGGGTAGTTTTCGGGGAAATTATTTTGAGGGTATTTTCGACCTTTCCACGTTTTTAGCCCCTAAACTATGTCGTTTTGGATATTTTCTGGTATGATAATATGAGTTATGTCCTTTAGGCATGCCCATTCTCATGCAAGGATTCTAGAGAGGTTTCTGGGAGATTCAAGGCCTTCTTCCCCAAAATTTTCTTCAATTTCTTTGTGGGTGTTCAAGGAACTTTGAGTCTCTCCATTCCCAAGAATGTAGGGTTTTAAAATGGGTGGAATTCTTCCTCACCCATGCCCAAATTCGATTAAAGTCATGAATTATCCTACTCAAATTCTATGGGATTTTACCCAAAAGCATATCAATGTGATTTCCCCTTATGTGTAGGTTTTAATTGAGTGTCATTCATTGAAATATGCATGTTGGGCAGGTTTAGTATTATTTTCATCAAAATCATGTTTCAGTCTTTTTAAATCTAAATTGCCCATTTATGAAAGTTCATGAAAATTATGATTTATGATGAATATTCATTATTTTAAGTTTATTGATTATGGAAATGAATGAATCCAAGTTACCCATGTTTATGAGCATATTTTGAAAGAATTGAGTATGATAAAGCTTTGGGAAACGCCCATATGATGAATAATGATTTATGATTTATGAAATGAATTTCATAATTTATCGATCTATGATGTTGGCCGATAAAAAGGGCCTTGATTCTTGGCTAAACGTGGTTTAAAGGGGATCCATGATGATAAATGTTATATCTTAGCCAATGAATTTTTATGCATGATGTTACTGATTTATGTATGAGCCTATATTCATATTTTTGGGAGCCATGTTTAGCACCGAGCAGCCCGGTGTTCTAAGGACTATGCCGGTATCTCATAACCACGTGCCACCATGGGTTGTAAATGTTATGATGTTATGATAATGATCCCCTCAAATGTGATATCACGCCTTATGCACGACCCTCGCCTGGCAAGCCAGGGTCGGCTCTGCCCACTTGAGTGAGACAGTGGGGCATCATAAAAGGCTCTACCATGATGGTGTCGGTTATGACGAGTCCTCCCATTGTTCCACATGTTTTATGCATTGTTATGATTATGTTGTTGTATCAAGTAATATTTTGATAAAGTTACTTATAATTATGATAATGAATGATTATGAATGATTTGAAAGTCTTGAGCCCTATGTTTTGTTACGAAGATTTTGATGCAAGAATGATGTCCTTCTCTTATGACTATTTATGAGCTTTACCATACTTTAAAATGTCCGTTTTACTTACCTTTCATACTCAGTACATTCCACATACTGACTGCATACTTTCTATGCTGTATCATTTCATGATACAGGGTCCAGATCTCAGGCTCATCCTCATCCTTAGTCCATCTCAGCTTACGCTTCCAGCTTATTGGTGAGTCCTTATGTTCCGAGGGCCGTTTGATTGACTTTCATGTTTTTTATGTTCAGGTTTGGTCGGGTTAGTTGGGGATGTTGTCCCATCAACCCATCTTATGTATTATAGGCTTTCGGACAAGTATGTAGTACTCAGCTATGTAAACGTCGGTCTTTCTTGATTCTATGTTATGATTACGTTTCCACTATATCTTTATGATTGTTGTTCCGCTTATTTGAATAACAATAGTTGTATGCATGAGCCATGGGCCGACTTGGGGTCCCTCGTCCCATGTCTATGATCCGAGTGTATGTTCGGGTCGTGACATGAAGATAATTCTGATGGCAAGTCCAACTCATACGCTACCTTACCAACTCTTCTCATAACCCGATAGAACCAATATAGCGGGAGCTGAGTTTTCCTTTCTTTCCGAACCGCATGACTCCCTTCATGGGGGACACCTTCAGAAACACCCAATCGTCCACCTCAAACTCCAACTCTTTCCTTTTGACATCCGCATATGACTTTTGATGACTCTGAGCGGTTTTTAGCCTATCCCTTATCATCTAACCTTCACCATGGCCTCATGAACCGAATCAGGTCCTATCATAGCTGCCTCACCAACTTCAAACCATCCGATGGATGATCTACATCTCCACTCGAAAAGAGCCTCGAACAGTGACATCTGGATGCTGGAGTAATAACTGTTATTATAAGAGAATTTGATCAAGGGCAAGTGATCATCCCAGCCACCTTTGAAGTCCATCACACAAGCTCTCAACATGTCCTCGAGAGTTTGAATTGTCCTCTCCACTTGACCATCAGTTTGCGGATGAAATGTTGTGCTGAGCTTAACCTAAGTCCCAAGCCCTTTTTGGAAAGACCTCCAAAACTGAGAGGTAAACTGAGTACCTCGGTCTGAGATAATAGAAAAGGACACTCCATGAAGTCGAACCAACTCTTGGATATATAGTTTGGCATAGTCATTCGTTGAATCTGTGGTTTTGACCGGTAGGAGGTGTGCGCCCTTGGTCAACCTGTCTATTACCACCCAAATGGAATCATAGTGTCGGTGAGTACGAGGTAGGCCAGTAATGAAATCCATATTAATATCTTACCACTTCCAAGTGGGGATGCTAATATCCTGAAGTATGCCTCCTGGCTTTTGATGCTCAACTTTCACTTGCTGACAGATCGGGCACTTGGCTATGAATTCTGCAATATCCTTCTTCATTCTGTTCCACCAATATATTTCCCGCAAATCATGATACATCTTGGTGGCACCCAGATGGATAGAATACCTGGATCCATGTGACTCATGCAATATCTGGTCCCTCAAACTATCAAATCTGGAACACATAGACGACCTTGGTACTACAATACACCATCTCCCCCTTGGGAGAAGACCTCCACCTTTTGGCTTCGAACGGCTTCCTTTAGCTTTACTAAAATCGGATCCTCATCTTATCTGGCTTTCATCCATCACCAAGGATGATTCTGATCCATTTTGCACAATAATGCCGCCATCGGTAGAGTCGACCAATCTAACTCCCAACCTTGCAAGCCGATGGACATCTTTCAACAACTCCTTTCCCTCATCCACTGCATAGAGAGCCTGCTAAGTGCATCCGCTACTATATTAGCCTTACCTGGGTGGTAAAGGACACTCATGTCGTAGTCCTTTAGTAGCTCCAACCACCTCCTTTGCCGAAGATTGAGATCTTTTTGTGTGAACACATATTGCAAGCTCTTGTGATCTGTGAATACATCCACATGGACACCATACAAGTAATGCCGCCATATCTTTAATGCGAACACCACTACGGCCAACTCAAGATAATGGGTCGGATAATTCTTCTCATGGATTTTCAACTGTCTTGAGGCATATGCTATAACTTTTCCATGCTACATCAACACACACCCAAGTTCGATTCTCGAAGCATCAAAATACACAACAAAGCTATCTGTATCCTCAAGTAGGGTCAACACTGGTGCTGAAGTGGGTTGAGTCTTCAATTCCTGGAAGCTTTTCTCACAAGCCTCCGACCATTGGAACTTTACCTTTTTCTGAGTCAACTTGGTCAATGGTGCAGCAATTGATGAAAATCCCTCAACAAATCTCCGATAGTAACTTGCTAGGCCCAAGAAACTCTGAATTTCTGAAGGATTCACTGGTCTGGGCCAATTCTTCACCGCCTTGATTATTTGAGAATCAACTTTTATGCCCTCACTCGATACCACATGGCCCAAAAATGTAACCGAGTCAAACAAAAACTTTCACTTGCTGAACTTTTCATACAACTGACGATCCTTGAGATTCTGCAACACTATTCTCAAATGAGCGGTATGCTCCTCCTCGCTCCGGGAGTATATAAGGATATTATCGATGAACACGATCATGAACATGTCTAGATATTTCTTGAACTCCCTATTCATCAAGTCCATGAAAGATACAGGGGCATTGGTTAGTCCAAAAGACATAACACCAAATTCGTAGTGACCATACCGAGTCTTGAAAGCGGTTTTCGGAATTTCACTCTCTCGAACCCTGATCTGGTGATACCCGGATCTGAGATCAATCTTGGAGAAACACTTGACACCCTGAAGCTGGTCAAACAAATCATCAATCCTAGGTAAAGGATATCTGTTCTTTACGGTGACCTTGTTCAACTGTCTATAATCAATGCACATACGAAGAGAACCATCCTTCTTCCCAATGAATAGGACTGGTGCACCCCATGGGGACTTACTTGGCCTAATAAAGCCCTTATTTAACAGCTCCTTCAACTGATCCTTCAACTCTTATAACTCAGCTGGGGCCATTCTGTAGGGCGGGATAGATACAGGCTACATGTCAGGAAGAGATCTATACCAAAATCAATCTCCCGCTCGGGAGGGACACCTGGAAAATCATCAGGAAAGACCTCTTGATACTCACATACTACTGGTATGGACTGGATGGTCAGGGTCTCGGACTCCACGTCCTTAACCTAACTAGATGGTACATGCAACCCTTAGAAATCATCTTCCTAGCCTTAAGTTAGGAAATGAATCGACCTACAGGCATAACTGAACTACCCTTCCTTTCTAAGACTGGCTCACCCAAAAATTGGAACTCTATCGCCCGGGTTCTACAATTAACTGAAGCATAGCATGCAAATAGCCAATCCATGCTGAGAATAACATTGAAATAATTCATGGCTAACTATATCAAATCTGTTCAGGTGATCTTATGAAGAACTGAGACTGGGCAATCTCTATACACCCGTCTAGCTATAACTGAGTCACCTACTGGAGTAGAAATTGAGAAGGGCCTCCGATAAAACATTGGGACTAGCTCCGAAGCTACTGGCTACATATGGTGTCACAAAATATTGGGTAGCCCCCGTATCTAGCAACATATACACATCAACATGAAAAACTCTCAACAAACCGGTGACCACATCTGGTGAGGCCTCCTTCTCCTGACGAGTGGCTAAGGCATAGAATCTGTTCTGGCGCTGCCCGCCAGCTATGCTAGTCGATGCCCCCTGATGTGCTGTGCATGGGGGAGGGGCTGCTGAACTAAAAGCTAGGCCTCGGCCCCCAACCTAGTCCTGTCTCGCAGCTGGAAATCTCTAAGCATGTGTTCGGGATAACCATAACCAAAACAAGCTCCTAAACCTTCCAAACACTGGCCTGTGTGCCCCCGACCACATCTATGACAAGCTGGGATACTGGAATCTGTCGGTCTGCTGCTATGACCCCTAGATCCTGATGCTCGCCCTCTCTGATCATGTGTGGACCTGGATGGAACACTCAATGCCGAAGATGCTGGGGCTAATGACCTCTGGTGAGTCTGCTATTGGTGCCCATCTCTGGACCTTTGTTGAGAGAATTTGTGACCCTCGGTCCTGGCCATCTTGGCCTCCCTCTCCGTCAAATGTACCGCCTCCATCTGCTAGGCATACAACACCATGCAAGGGAAATCCATATCTTGGTGAATCATAGCAATCTGGCACTCTTTGTCAAAATACCCTGCTATACCATGCACAAATCTTCTCACCCGTGCCCTCTGGTGATTACTAACTTTGGGGCATATTTCGATAGGCGAGTGAACTCAAGGGAATACTCTAGCACTGTCATCCTTCCCTGCTTCAAGTTTACAAACTCACCTACCTTGAGCTCCCTCATCTCCCTAGGGAAGAACCGATCTAGGAATACAACCTGAAACTCCTCCTATGTGACCGAACCTGCTCCTGCAACCCTGCTATCCTTCCATTGGTGGAACCAGATATGCGCAACCCCCTTCAACTAGCAGGAGGCCAACTCTGTGCAATCAACACTACTCACCCTATAACCTAGGTGATCTTGATATCTTATCAATGAAATCACGTGGCCTCATCTACCTTGGACCCCAGAAACTCCGACAGGTTCATTCTCAAGAAGTCTCGGACTCTAGCCGCCGTTGCATTGCCATTTTGAGGAACATGCGAAATGGCCTGCTAGTAGACCTGAGCGGTTAAGGCTTGCGCAAGCATCTGAATAGTGGCCCGAAACTCAGCATGAGCGGCTGGCTCCGGTGCCTGAGGCTCCTGAACTGGTGGGGCTGGATGATGCCCATAACCATTTCCATTCTCATGGCCTTCACCACCTCCATTACTCCTTCCGTTCATCCTTCTAAGATCCATGATTCTGCAATTGCGATTAGCACGAATTAGAAGAATAGAAAGACTTCTCATCGCACAACATAGATCATGAAAGAAGGGAACATTTCCTAAACATCTTGTAGACTCTTCATCATAAGTGTGGTGCACTTCACGCCCATGAAAAATACTCTACTTAACATGGCTTTCAGACTCCTTAGGACACTTCAAACCATGGCTCTGATACTAAGTTTTTCACGACTCGAACGGAGGCCTGGATCGTGGTCATGGGAAAAGGGACCCCGAGAGACCCCAAGTCAACCCATGGCATAAGCATACAACTAACTCACTCACTAAACTGAAGAAAACATGAATATAATCTTAGCGGAAGTCTAATTCAACATCACATCAGAATAACATCCAAAGATGCACATACAAAAGTCTGAAAGCCTCTAATCTGGACGAGTTGATGGGACAAGATCCCAACTAACTCAACAATACTGAAACTGGAAATACATAAAGGAAAATGATAGTCTAGTCCTCGAAGGATGAGGACTCACCAATATGAGTAGATACTAACTTCAGAAAGCTATCTAAGAACTGGGCTAAAGCAGTGAGCCGGGTCCTGTATCATAAAATGATACAACATAGAAAGTATGTGGTCAGTACGTGGAATGTACCGAGTATGCAAGGTAAGTAGAACCGCTCAAGTAAAGTAAATTATTTAAAACATTTCATAACATATCATAAGCTTTCAAGTATAAGTAGATGGGCTACATGCATGCATTCCAAAATCCGCAATCTTATCATAACATGGCCATGCATAGCTTTGTAACATGATAACTGACTCGAATGACTCAAAGCTAAAACATAACCTTTATATTGATAAGCTAAACAATGAGTCAAACCTTGATTTTAGAACATGCATGCATAAAGTAATCCTCACGAGTAATGAATATGCAAATCTGAATGATATAGACAGTGGGAGACTTGTCACTTAATCAACATACCATGATAGAGCTTATGTGGTCCCGACTATCTCACTTAAGTGGGTAGAGCCTTCCAAAACCTTACCAGAGCTAAGGACGCTACCATGATATTGATATCAAGCTGAAGGCCCATTTGGTCAGGGGAAAGCTCACTAGGGAGGTCCTAAGTCATATAATATCAACCTACATTGGCGCGTAGTTCTAGGGCATAGGGTGATCGACCCTTAACCCTCTTGGTGCTAGACTGTTCTACTAAAAACATGCAATGCTCTACATCGTATATAATGAAGCTCAACATCATCTATTGACGAAGATCAATATGAAATCATTCATAATTCAACATCGTATGAATGAAGCTCAACATTGTCTTTTGACAAAGCTCAATAATGACATACATCTCAATTTTGAATTTATGCATATGATAAGCTTTATTTTTAAACATACCACAAGCTCAAGTATAAGTAGGAGCATCTACTCCAAATCATGTGGTAAGCCATATGTAGGATTATTCAACTCAACATACCACAAGCTAGAAATTATGTAATTTGGGATATTTCGCTCCAAACAATGTGGTAAGCTTATTTCGAGAAAATCATCATTTTAAATCAACATGTGGGCATTGCCCAAGGCTTTATCATACTTGGATCTACTCAATTCATTTTGAAAAAAACCTCATAATCATGGGTAGCTTTAGAAACATGCCTTCCATCATCAAATCTCATCATCATCATACATTCATCATCATTCACCTCTTTTATGAACTTTTCATCCATGGGCATTTAAATATCATAACTTAGAAAATATGATTTGTATTGGAAAATAATTTAAAATCGGCCCAATCTTCACAATTCATCATTATAAATAGAATCTAATCATGCCCATGTATATAAATTGAAGAATTATTAATTGGATAAAAACCACATACTTGATCATAGGAGATTTATAATGATTTGACAGAAATTGGGCATGGGTGTGGAAGGAGACACCCACTCATAACCTTACATACCTAGGAGGGATGATTTTAATGTCACGCCCCGCCTTGGGGGGTATGACTGGCACCTGGTGCCCTAGTAGGACCTAGACTGCTATTTGGTGAGCCTAAGCGCATCTGGTGCCTGGCTGGCTCTAACTCAGATTTCTGGAAACAAAGGGCTATATAACGGCTGTAAACACATCCTCCGGCCAACTAGCCTATAGCCACCTGTACCTGTAATAACAGCTAACCAGAAACATACTCGTAACAAGGAACCTATGCGGGCCAACAAGGCCACCATTCTATCTAGTCATCTGGGACTCAACAATAAAATGCTGAATAACTACGTGACCGGCAAGGTCACCACTACTATCAAATTAAGGCCTCGCACGACCAACATAAATTGAAATGCTAAACAGCTATAACAAAATGCACGGCCTCATGCGACTGGCTCAACGGACCACAGGGAAATATATACAGACTGCAATCCTCTAGGAATACTGATAAGATGGTCGGGACAGGGCCCCGGCCTACCCATACTGTACAACAAAAGGGAAATGATATAAACCTCTGAAATATCAAGCTCCGGATGACAGGAGCTGATGACTCTGCGCTGGCTAGGATCATGAGGGATCGCCTCCTCGTCTATGAGTACCTGCAGGCAAGTAATGCAGCGCCCCACTGGGCGTCAGTACCACTGGTACCGAGTATGCAAAGCAACTAAAATAATACGACTGAATACAGATAACATAACCAACAAGTCTGTGAGTAGAAGATAACTGAATCTGAAGAGATGATAGGAACTAGATCAAACCTTTCTGCACTGATAGGCAGGAGCGAGTCTGTAGTCACGGTGGCCTGTTGTCTATTATCTAGTAAATATAAAGCACATAAATACATATACATCTAGTAAGTAAGAGCCAATACCAACCCCCATAAGTCGGATAGCTCCAAGCAAGCAAACAATCTATATACCCCTACCCGGGTCAAAACCAACCAAAAATAAGTCACTCCCCTCATCTGCTCACTAGGAGCTCCTCTACCGGCCCCCTAGGTCTCCGGCTCGGGCCATAGCCTCTGATATAAATAACCGTGTCTGAGTCTGGAGGACTCCTGTGCAGACAGTAACAGATAGGGTCTGGTTCCCTGGAACTCTCCTCAGGGCTATCTGAAATCGGAGCTGCACCTCTAATAAGATTTGTACTGTAACTGTATCTGTATCTGTTCCCTGGGCGCTTGCGCACAACAGGGCTATCTGTATTGTAATGCAGATCAGCCTGATATGGGGAAAGCTTCATCCCATCTTCGTCCCAACTGGGGATGGCATGCCACTCCTTGGAGTGACGTAAACCCACCCGCTCAGTGGGCGACACGATTACCAACCCAGGGGCGGCGAGGATGCTCAATAAGGTGCCCTCACGCCACATCAAGTCTCAACAAACAAATAGCACATATAAATAGCAAGCATGTATAACTAAAAAAGACTATCGGAAATCTGATTTCCTTATTCTGATCCCTTTCTGTATTATACTGATTCTGAAATCTTTATTTAACTATTTGGCTAATTTGTAGCCGGGATACTATCTATCTGGATGGCTAATCTGTAGCCATAAAACTGTCTATCTATCTGATTTTACTATATTCGCCTTTATTTTGAAAATTTGTATCTTTTTATCTACAACATGCTTGCTAATCATACAATAAGCTATATTGAATCTGGAATGCTAACTCGCCCTTTGGCGCATGATTCACTAACTTTCGGACTGAATACGATACGGCAACACAACAAAATCTATTAGACTTACTTAATTCTCAACATTCAACTCCGAGAGTTTCAAATACGGAGTTTACTATGATCTACCAAGCTAAGGCTTACTAACTTGCCGAAGAACAACTTCACATACCTTAACCTCAGGTTATGCGACTGTCGGACGAGGCTCGATCAGTACTCCAGCTATTTCTCCCAACTGCATTCATATATACGTCAATTAGTACTAAATACAACACTATTCTGAAAGGAAACATCACTTTCGATATAATTATAGCCTAAACTTAGGCTTATCGAAAGACGGTTGAAAATTTGCTATTTTTCGGAGGTCCAGAAGGGAGAAGTATTCACTTTATGGCTAGGAGCACATAGACACTAGTTTGGAGCAATTTCACTTACCTTAGACCGGTAGCACGATGATTCGTCGGCCGAATTTCGCGAAACTAAATCCGTAGGAATGCTCCCTGCTGCTAAATACTTCGGTATCTGGAGTTAATTTGGATTTGGTCTACGTTTGGCAGCGTAATCAGACGATAATATGTTAACCCTCTTCGTCTCTCTCTATTTTCTATGAATTCTCTGGAAATTATAATGAATAATTTGATTTAAAACCGAAGTGGGGCTTTATATACTTGGGCCTGGACAGGCCCAACATGTCACGGAGCCAACGCGGAGGCTCAACCTCCGTGACATGTTGCCATCGCGGAGGGGCTCTGCCCCGGCTCCTTCCGTGATGGTTCGACAAGTTTCTTATCCGGTCTTTTCCCGGGCCTTTCTTTAGCACGTATGGCTTTCAAATATGCTTAACCAACGTGCAAATAGGCCATCTAGGTGCCGGAAATCTTACGGGGTATAACATTCTCCCCCCCTTAGGAACATTCGTCCTCGAATGTAAACTTCTATCTAGAGGACTTCTCAACTTACTCAACTTGTTTTTAAGAAAATTTCGGCAGAGTTTCCCCTGTAATATGGACTATCCCAAAAACCTGAAATGCAAAAAAGTCCAGTACAGGTACTGCACATAATACTTTAAGATTCACTGGATAGCTAAACATCAATCTTTCTCATTTATACATACACAACCACAAGGTACTGCATAAATAATAATACGGACATACCTGTCGCCTGACTAGGCCTGGAATAAGTGAGGATATCTAGTTTTCATATCTTCCTCCGCCTCCCACGTCATCTCCTCTTGGTTCCTGTTACGCCATAATACTTTGACAGACGCAATATCTTTAGTCCTCAATCTGCGTATCTGTCTGTCTAAGATGGCTACTGGAACCTCTTTATAGGCCAGCTTCTCCGTAACCTGGATATCCTGGACTGGGACTGCTCTGGATGGGTCTCCTATGCATTTCCTCAGCATAGACACATGAAAGACCGGATGAACGGATTCTAATTCTGGAGGCAAGTTCAGCTCATAGGCCACTCGACCTATCCTTCGACGAATCTGATAAGGCCCAACAAATCTCGGACTGAGCTTACCTTTCTTGCCGAATCTCATCACCCCTTTCATCAGAGATACTTTCAGAAATACCCAGTCATTCACATCAAATTCCAAGTCTCTGCGCCGCACATCAGCATATGATTTCTGGCGACTCTGTGCAGTCAGTAGGCGTTCTGTGATAAGCTTTACCTTCTCCTTTGACTGTTGAATAATATCTGGTCCAATCAACACCGATTCCCCTATTTCAAACTAGCCAACCGGCGATCTGCACTTTCTCCCATACAAGTCTTCAAAAGGCGCCATCTGGATGGCTGAGTGATAGCTGTTATTATAAGCAAATTCAATTAATGGCAAATGTTCGTCCCAGCTACCTCCAAAATCTAGCACACACGCTCGTAGCATGTCCTCGAGCGTCTGAATAGTGCGCTCAGCCTGTCCATCCGTCTGAGGGTGGAATGCTGTGCTCAAATTAATCTACATTCCCAGACCTCTCTGAAATGACTGCCAAAATCTAGACGTAAACTATGCTCCTCTGTCTGAAATAATGGATACTGGTACTCCATGCAACCTGACTATTTCTCGGATATACAACTCCGCATAATCTTCGGCCGAGAAGGTAGTTCTTATTGGCAGGAAATGAGCTGATTTTCTCAATCTGTCAACTATCACCCATATAGAATCATGTCTGTGTCTGGTACGAGGTAATCCTGCCATAAAATCCATGTTCACTGCTTCCCATTTCCAGAGAGGCACAGCTATGTCCTGAGTCAAACCGCCTGGTTTCTGATGTTCTGCTTTCACCTGTTGGCAGTTAGGACACTGGGCTACAAATTCAGCAATTTCTCTTTTCATACCTGACCACCAGTAGGTTTCTTTGATACCATGGTACATTTTTGTCGCGCCCGGGTGGAGAGAGTAGCGGGCGCAATGTACCTCATTCATAATCTGCTGGCGGAGGCTTAAAACATCTGGAACACATAGACGACCTTTACAACATAGCACTCCATCCTTAGTTATCTGAAAATCTGGCGCTTTACCCTGCTGGATTCTGTCTTTGAGCTGGATCAGGTCAGGATCCTCATATTGCCGTTCTTTCACTTCCACAACTAATGATGACACGGCGGTGTTCTGAATTACCGCTCTACCGTCCTCTATTTCTGCTACACGAACGACTAGGCCAGCTAACTGATGTATCTCTCTAACCAATTCCCGCTGCTCGGGCTATAAATACGCCAAACTCCCCATGGACTTATGACTGAGAGCATCTGCTACAACATTGGCTTTTCCCGGGTGGTACAGAATATTCACGTCATAATCCTTTAACAACTCCAACCAGCGATGTTGCCGCAGATTCAACTCCCTCTGAGTGAAGATATACTGTAGGCTCTTGTGATCTGTAAAAATATCAACATGGATGCCATAAAGGTAATGTCTCCACATTTTCAAGGCGTGGATCACTGCGGCTAACTCCAGGTCGTGGGTAAGGTAATTCTTTTCGTGTTTCCTCAGCTGTCTGGAAGCATATGCAATCACTTTACCATGCTACATCAACACACAACCTAACCCAACGCCTGATGCATCACAATACACCGAATAACCTTCTGTACCTTCCGGCAATGCTAGCACTGGGGCGGAGGTTAATCTATCTTTTAGTTCCTGGAAGCTCTGCTCGCATGCCTCTGTCCACTGAAACTTCGCTGCTTTCTGTGTCAGTTTGGTCAGAGGTGCCGCTATAGTAGAGAATCCCTCGACAAATCTCCTCTAATATCCCGCTAATCCCAGAAAGCTACGGACTTCAGTCAGAGTGGTAGGCCTAGGCCATGATTTGACTGCTTCTATCTTCTGCTTGTCAACCTGTATACCAGCATCTGACACAATATGCCCAAGGAAGGCTACTAAGTTAAGCCAGAATTCGCACTTGGAGAACTTATCATATAACTGGCGGTCCTTGAGAATCTGGAGCATTGTCTGTAAGTGAGTCCGGTGATCTGCTTTAGAGCAAGAATATACCAGAATATCATCAATAAACACTATCACAAACAGGTCCAGGTATGGTCTGAAAATACTGTTCATCAGGTCCATGAATATTGCTGGGGCATTTGTCAACCCGAAGGACATAACTAGAAATTCAAAGTGTCCATATCGGGTCCTAAACGCCATTTTGGGAATATCTCTTTCACGAACTCGAACCTGGTGATATACGGACCACAAGTCGATCTTGGAAAAGTATCTGGCTCCCTGTAACTGATCAAATAAATCATCTATCCTAGGAAGTGGGTACTTGTTCTTCACTGTAACTTTGTTCAACTGCCGATAATCTATACACATACGGAGCGAGCCATCTTTCTTCCTCACAAATAGAACTGGCGCACCCCATGGTGAAGTACTCGGCCTGATGAAACCTTTATCTAGCAAATCTTTCAGCTGCTCCTTTAACTCTCTGAGTTCTGCAGGAGCCATATGATAGGGAGGAATTGATATAGGCTGAGTGCCTGGTAACAAATCAATAGCAAAATCTATTTCCCTTTCTGGGGGAAGACCAGGTAACTCATCTGAAAACACATCAGGGAACTCGTTCACCACCGAAACAGACTGGAGTGTCGGAGATTCTGCCCGGATATCCTGAACTCTGACTAGGTGGTAAATACATCCCTTAGTTATCAATTTCCTCGCCTGAAGGTAGGAAATAAAACTACTTTTTGGAGTAGTTGTGCTGCCTTTCCACTCTCGCACTGCCTCTCCTGGAAAGTGGAATCGGACCGTCTTGGTCCAACATTCTACATTGGCGTAGCACGACACTAGCCAATCCATACCCATTATGGCATCGAAGTTTATCATTTCTTGCTCTACCAGATCTACTGTAGTCTGGTGGTCAGCAACCTCCACTGTACACCCTCGGTAAATTCTGCTAGCTATAATAGAGTCACCGACAGGCGTGGATACCGAAAAGGGCTGCTGCAATAATTCTGGTGCAATATTGAACTTTCGTGCCACAAATGGGGTGATATATGACAGAGTGGATCCTGGATCAATCAATATGTAAGCAGGGCATGAACAGATAGTCATCGTACCTGTCACTACATCTGGCGACGCCTCTGAGTCGTGTCTCCCTGGTAGTGCAGAAGTACGGTTTGAGCTCGTACCTGAACTGGAATCTCCTGATCTACCTCGGTCTCTGCCTACTGAACCTGAAGGCCCACGCCCCGCTGAGGCTGCTGGGGCTCGTGGCCCTACGGATCCCCTATCCTGGCTGTCTCTACTCCCCTGGCCTCTGGTCGGACAATCTCTCATCGATGCCCCTCCTGTCCGCAAATATAACACCCAGTGGAGCCATATCTACAAGCTCCGGCGTGAGATCGGCCGCAATTAGGGCAGGGTGGGGGTGCAAATCTGCTCTGCTCTCCCCTTCTCTGCTGCAGGAACTCTACTATTCTGGAACTGCCACTAGGCTCTGACTGCCCTCGACGACCAGATGTACCTCGCTGCTGCTGCTGTGGTGGAGGTGGGGGTCTAGGGGGCTTGTCTGATAGTCATGGCCTGGGTCCTCTCTGAACTTCCCTTTGCATCTCGTTTGATCTGTCTCTGCGGCGCTATTCCTGACTGGTCTGTCTATTATTCTGTTGCCACTGTCTAAGACCCTCAATGGTCTGAGCAAAGGCCTGTACTCGGGAGATATCCATATCCTCTAGTAACATAGTCGTCATACATGCCTCAGTATATTCCGGGTTCAGACCCATAATAAATCTGTGAACTCTAGCTGGCATAGTGTCAACAAATGCTGGAGCATAACGGGCTAAGGAGTCAAGCTGTAAAGCATACTTGCGTACGCTCCTCGCCCCCTGTTCCAGATGCAAAAACTGATCCATTCGGGCTTGCCAGATCACTCGCAGCAAGTAACGGTCCAGGAAGGCCTCCGAGAAGCTGGTCCCGGTCGGAGGGGTAACATCTCTCCCTCGGGACCTTTCCCAACTCGCGTACCATAGTATGCTACGTCCCGCAACCGAAACACTGCCAACTCAACAGACTCTGAAGGGGTCACATGCACAACCCGGAAAATTCTCTACACCTGATCTAGGAAGTCCTGAGGGTCCTCTGCCTGATCTGACCCAGTGAACTGTGGGGGACCTAGTGCCAAAAATTCCCTGACCCTGGAACTACCTGGCCCACCTGAAGGCTCTGCTGCTACAGGTGGCATCGACTGGCGCTGTGTGGCCATCATTTGTGCCAACATAACTACAGCGCTACGAACCTCCTGATCCGATGGCGAAGGCACAAGAGCTATCGGGGGCGGTGTAGTGCCCAACGGCTCCTGATGTGAGGGGGACTGCTGAGAGGGCTGTGATGAAGCCTCTATATCGCCCTCAGATCGGGCTGACTCTGACTGAAGTTGAGGCATCCTGCTGGTGCCTTCTCCTGCTGCTGTGTCTAACCTCCTACCTGTGGCAGGGTGTCACTGATCTGCCATTCTTATCTATAGACAAAGGATACAATAAGTTTTAGGAACTCGACCCTATACTGTACTGTGCTATGGCACGACTGAGTATGAAAGAAGAGTAACCATCCTATTATGCCTCGCAGCCTCCTGCCTATAGTATGTGGTGCACAACACATCCATAGACAAGACTCTACTTAGCACGGCTTGCAGACTCCCTAGGACACGACCTGCTCTGATACCAAGTTTGTCACGCCCCTCCTTGGGGGGTATGACTGGCACCTGGTGCCCTAGTAGGACCTAGACTTCTATCTGGTGAGCCTAAGCGCATCTGGTGCCCTCTAACTCAGATTTCTGGAAACAAAGGGCTATATAATGGCTGTAAACACATCCTCCGGCCAACTAGCCTATAGCCACCTATACCTGTAATAACAGCTAACCAGAAGCATACTCGTAACAAGGAACCTATGCGGGCCAACAAGGCCACCATGCTGTCTAGTCATCTGGGACTCAACAATAAAATGCTGAATAACTACGTGACCGGCAAGGTCACCACTACTATCAAATTAAGGCCCCGCACGGCCAACATAAACTGAAATGCTAAACAACTATAACAAACTGCACGGCCTCACGCGACCGGCTCTACGGACCACAGGGAAATATATACAGACTGCAAGCCTCTAGGAATACTGATAAGATGGTCAGGACAGGGCCCCAGCCTACCCATACTGTACAACAAAAGGGAAATGATATAAACCTCTGAAATATCAAGCTCTGGATGATAGGAGCTGATGACTCTGCGCTGGCTAGGATCACGAGGGATCGCCTCCTCGTCTATGAGTACCTGCAGGCAAGTAATGCAGCGCCCCACTGGGCGTCAGTACCACTGGTACCGAGTATGCAAAGCAACTAAAATAATACGGCTGAATACAGATAACATAACCAACAAGTCTGTGAGCAGAAGATAACTGAATCTGAAGAGCTGATAGGAACTAGATCAAACCTTTCTGCACTGATAGGCAGGAGCGTGTCTGTAGTCACGGCGGCCTGTTGTCTATTATCTGATAAATATAAAGCACATAAATACATATACATCTAGCAAGCAAGAGCCAATACCAACCCTCATAAGCCGGATGGCACCAAGAAAGCAAACAATCTATATACCCCTACTCGAGTCAAAACCAACCAAAAATAAGTCACTCCCCTCATCTGCTCACTAGGAGCTCCTCTACCGGCCCCCTGGGTCTCCGACTCAGGCCGTAGCCTCCGATATAAATAACCGTGTCTGAGTCCGGAGGACTCCTGTGCAGACAGTAACAGATAGGGTCTAGTTCCCTGGAACTCTCCTCAGGGCTATCTGAAACCGGAGCTGCACCTGTAATAAGATCTGTACTGTAACTGTATCTGTATCTGTTCCCTGGGCGCTTGCGCACAACAGGGCTATCTGTATTGTAATACTGATCATCCTGATATGGGGAAAGCCTTATCCCATCTTCGTCCAAATAGGGGACGACATGCCACTCCTTGTAGTGACATAAACCCACCCGCTCAGTGGGCGACATGATTACCAACCCAGGGGCGGCGAGGACGCTCAATAAGGTGCCCTCACGCCACATCAAGTCTCAACAAACAAATAACACATATAAATAGCAAGCATGTATAACTGAAAAAGACTATCTGAAATCTGATTTCCTTATTCTGATCCCTTTCTGTATTATACTGATTCTGAAATCTATATTTAACTGTTTGGCTAATCTGTAGCCGGGATACTATCTGTCTGAATGGCTAATCTGTAGCCATAAAACTGTCTGTCTATCTGATTTTACTATATTCGCCTTTATTTTGAAAATCTGTATCTTTTTATTCTACAACATGCTTGCTAATCATACAATAAGCTATACTGAATCTGGAATGCTAACTCGCCCTTTGGCGCATGCTTCACTAACTTTCCGACTGAATACGATACGGCAACACAACTCAGAATCTATTAAACTTACTTAATTCTCAACATTCAACTCCGAGAGTTTCAAATACAGAGTTTACTATGATATACCAAGCTAAGGCTTACTAACTTGCCGAAGAACAACTTCACATACCTTAACCTCAAGTTATCCGACTGTCGGACGAGGCTCGGTCAGTACTCCAGCTATTTCTCCCAACTGCATTCATATATACGTCAATTAGTACTAAATACAACACTATTCTGAAAGGAAACATCACTTTCGATATAATTATAGCCTAAGCTTAGGCTTATCGAAAGACGGTTGAAAACTTGCTATTTTTCAGAGGTCCAGAAGGGAGAAGTATTCACTTTACGGCTAGGAGCACATAGACACTAGTTTGGAGAAATTTCACTTACCTTAGCCCGGTAGCACGACGATTCGTCGGCTGAATTTCGCGAAACTAAATCTGTAGGAATGCTCCCTGCTGCTAAATACTTCGGTATCTGTAGTTAATTTGGATTTGGACTACGTTTGGCAGCGTAATCGGACGATAATATGTTAACCCTCTTCGTCTCTCTCTGTTTTCTATGAATTCTCTAGAAATTATAATGAATAATTTGATTTAAAACCAAAGTGGGGCTTTATATACTTGGGCCTGGACAGGCCCAACGTGTCATGGAGCCAACGCGGAGGCTCCACCTCCGTGACACGTTGCCATCGCGGAGGGGCTCTGCCCCGGCTCCTTCCGTGATGGTTCGACAGGTTTCTTGTCCGATCTTTTCCCGGGCCTTTCTCTAGCACGTATGACTTTCAAATATGCTTAACCAACACGCAAATAGGCCATCTAGGTACAGGGAATCTTACGGGGTATAACATTTAACACTTCTCTAATTGCCCAAGATGAGATTCCAATGGAAACCTTCAAAACTTGATCTAAATCATCCCTTCAAGCTCTCAAGTTTGCATGCATGAAATGAACTAGCTTAACATAGGTTTTCCCTTCCTAAAACCCTGTAAAATGAGCCTTAAACGATATAGTATAGGTCTTAGGAACTTAGAAATTATTAAAAGACCCTTACTAAATTCGCAGGAAAACACTGCCAGGTGGTCCTAACGGACTACCTGACAGATCGTCACTGGCCTAAACGACTCATTATGTTTCTCGTCGTGTACAGTGTTAGTCAAAACTTCTAGGCTCGTAACGGGCCACTTAATGGTTTTTCAGGGGTGACCACGACCCGTGGTCACCAATCACCAAGTAAACTACCCCTACCATATCACTTTCCTTGTATATCCTCTAACGACACACATCACTACTTGTTGCTTGACATGATGAGTTGTGGCCTCCTCTCGTTAAGTACACTAGTTGACCTCTTCTATTTTCCCTTCTCTCTCACCCCATGGCCAGCCTAACGACTCGTGGTGTCTGACCACGAGTCATTCCCTCACCAGTGGGGACCCCTTATCCTTCAACCTTTCTGTTCTTCACTAGCCTTCCCCACGAGCCACCTGACGACTCGTGGGCTGGTCTCACGAGTCGTCCAATGACTCATTCTGTGCCTTCAACTCAGATTTTTAGCTTTTCCCCATTTTAACTCCTAGGTCCGATCTTTGAGTTCGCGGGGTATAACACCTGTTTATTTGCTTTTCTTACCACCCTAACAAAGTTTGCTGGTGTGCATACATACTGTGAACTCGAGGCATGGAAAATGATGTCTCAGCTGATTCCACTCCCAGTTGTGTTGTGGCTGCACACGAAGTAGATGGTGTGGATGTAGGAATTGGGGAAATGATGTGTAGTGAGTTTACAACACTTTTGACGCTTAAAATTGAGAAAATAGCATGTACTTAGGTATGTTTATCCTGATATGATCTGTTTTTACTTTGTTTTTAGGGAAAATAGGTGTTGGAGCAAAAATAAGCAAAAGATGCATAAAAGTGCAGAAAATCAGCCAAGTACCAATCTCAGTACAAGCCATATCTAGATTGTACGAGCTGTATTGAGAATCATGGAAAAACTCAGAAGGCTAAAACAATGTGAAGGCAAAGTATGACTCTTAGTATGAGCCATACCAAGACGGTATGATTCGTAACTGCAGTCGTGGAAAACATCGGAGAAAATTTGCACAAGAATTCTCGTGGTACAAGTGGATCCCACAGATCATAGCATCTACCTACGAACCGTACCAGGAGCCGTGGGATGCTTTAATGATTCTTAAAAGACTTGGAAGAACACAAGATGCAACAAGCAATTATGAGTGGTAGGAGCAAGGTACGAGTCATACCACAACACTCGTAGAAAACTTCAGAAGATGTCAAAGTTTTCAGAGCCAAGCCATGGATGGATTATATGACTCATAGGACCGTGGTACTAGTCGTACCATTTGCCAACACTTAGTCAATTCTGTAGTAGCCAAGGAACGTACAAGAGCAAGGTATGACTCGTACAATCCTGTTACAGGTCGTATGACCAGTCATAGGACGAGTCGGCGCCAGATATGGAAATTTCCCTGTTTACTTAGGAAAAGGTTTCTGATGTCTTTGTAAATACCTTTTATGTATTTTTAGTAGGAGGACAGATCAGTAGACCAATGATTACATTGCGAGAAGATTTTTAGTTAATTGTTTATGAATTATTATCAAGTTTTGGAGAGCAATTCTTGAGATCAACACTTGGTTTTCTCAATTGTTATTGATTTTGTTCATCAATATACAAAGTAGGTTTTCTTTCAATTATTGTTTTAAGTATTTAATTATGCGTTTGTCTATGAATACTATTACAATCTTAAAATCATGAGAGGCTAAAACCTCCACAGCTAGAGTTGTGGGATATATGGTGGATTAACGAAATAGGGCTACACAAAGTGATTCGAAACCAATGCTAAAGGCTTGTATTATATTCTCTTCATATTTAAATGTTTTTTAATGGCGCACAACGTTAGGACTTTCCTGAATTCTTTACTTAATTGAACCTAGAGAAGTAGATATTAGAAAAAGAGAATTACAACAAAGCCTTGATTTTTATAATTATTTTATGACTTGAGCTGCGGTCGCAGGAAAGTTAATTTGGAACATATTGATAATAGTAAATTTGAAATCGCTCATGAGACCTAACCTGGTGACTGAGTATAGTCATCCAATAGGGACGAACCAGTCATTTGGATGAACCCTAACTATCAGTTCTACAAGTAAGCATTGGGATTGATCATGCGTGTATACCCGAAGTAGTTATGAATCCATGGGGAACACTTACTCTAGTTATTTGTAAATCTTGATAACAACCACAATTGCAATATTGTTTTATCATTGTTTTTCTTTAAACCCCACAATTTGGAGATAAATTACCAATAAGTTTAAGTACCAGCAATAGTCTAGTTCTTACCTTATTCCTTGTGGGTTCGACCTCAACCTCTTTGTTGGGTTCTTTATTGACAACTTTCGCTTCATACTTTACCAAGAAGTGTGAGTTTGAGCGTTATTAAAAAATGGCGTCGTTGCCGGAGGATATGGCTAAGATTAGATTAATTGCTTGTATTTAACTTTTGGTTGTTATTTCTTTGATTTCATTTTCTTTATGTTTTTGGACACCCACAGGTTGCCGCTTGGTGAATGCCAGGTACTCGACAGAGTGGAAAATCCTTGATTCATTTGGATCTTGAACTTGAAAGAACACCACGAAGGATGGAGAACCAAGAGCAGAGAGATGCCCATCTTACTGAAGAAGCTAGGCAAGCTGAGCTAGCTCAGTTAGTTGCATTTCAAGAAGCCGATGATGCACGAGATAAGGTTGTCAATGCTGGTCACCATGGAAGGGGCAACATAGGCCAGAGATATGCCCCTCAATTATTTGATGAGGATGACCCGGACATTGATGAAGTCTGGTAAATCGGAGCAATTGTTCCACTACCTTTACCTGCTGGGGAAAAATTTGACATCACTAGCACCATGATTCAATTTTTGAACATGAAGGGGGTGTTTAGAGGTCATGCAGCTAATGATTCCAACCTGCACTTAATGAACTTCATTGGAATATGCAAGGCGTACAGGTTGCTCAGAGTCAGCCAAGGCGTAATAAGGCTAAGACTCTTCCCGTTCTCTCTGTCTGGGGAAGACACTCTATGGTTATCGGAGTGGCATAATGATTCAATTACTAAATGGAGGGATCTCAAACAAGCTTTTCTAGAGAGATTCTTTCCACCCTCAGGATGATGCAACTTAAGGATGAAATATATAATTTCTAACAACTGAAGACAGAGGCACTTCATGAAACCTGGTTGAGATTCAAGAATGACCAAGTTCCCAAACCACAAAATTTCTGATGATAGTTTGTTGGAGATTTTCTACAGATCACTGAATAATAGTACTAAAGCTATAGTAGACAAAGTGGTGGGATGGGCACTGATGAATCCACCTGGGAGCAAGTTGCCACTATTCTAGATAGAGTGATGAAAACAAATAGAGCATGGCACACCCGAGAAGCGAAAGCAGCTGCTGGTACATATGTTGTTGGTTTGACTGCAGACCAATGAAGGAAGGAGGAAGAATGTCACTAGGAATTGGCCTATATGCGCACATCATTTGACCTACTCAAGAAGCATATCATGGGCGCTGGAGCCAGGAAAGTTAATGCAGTGGGAACATAGGAACAGGAACCAAGGCCAAAGTACTCAGATTCCGAGGAGGAGGCAAACTTCTTGGACAACCAGGTGGTAGGTTTTCGAGCCAATGCCTAAGAGTCTAGACAAGACACTTGGCACCAAGGTTTTGCAAATGAAGGTCAGAACCAATACAAAGACAATTACAATTGAAATGCCTACAGAGACATAAGCGAAAGTCATGAGCGAGAGGGAGAATGGAGAAGGAATGACGGTTACTGCAACGACCGAGCAGGATTGTACGTGCCTCCTAATGCACGTGAGGCGGAGACTGGACAGTCAAAGTTGGAGAGCATGATGGCTGAGATGCTAAAGAAGGTTAGATCCACATATGAGAATCTGAAATAAATCCATGGAGATATATATAGCATGGGTCAGAGAGTTGAGTCACATGCCAGGACTATCAAGCATATTGAATAGCAGCTGGGTCAACTGTCAGCATCCATGAACCCTAGGCAAAAGGGTACACTACCTAGAAACACAGTCCAAAATTCAAAGAATGATGGTTACTGCATGGCTGTGATGACTAGGAGTGGTAAGACCACGGTTGACCCCTCTCTGCCGGTTGTAGTTGAGCTTCAAAGGAAGAAAGAAAGCATAATTAATGATGAGGAAGAGGTTGCTGAGCATGAGCATGAGGAGGATTCCTAGTTGATCGAGGCTCCAATTGTTGAGAAGGAGACTAAGGCTGAATAAGGAGAGAAACAAGGGGCCACACAGATTTATAACGCTATCCCACAACCATAACCACCGTTCCCTCAAAGAATGAAGAAGAAGGCGAAGAATGGTAAGTTTCAGAAATTCCTGTCAATGGTAAAACAATTATCTATAAACATACCATTGGTCAAGACATTAGAGCAGATGCCAGGATATGCCAAGTTTATGAAGGATCTAGTTACTATAAAAAGGTTCATGAGCTATGAGCCCGTGGATAATATGCATCATTGTAGTGCTATAGCCTCACGAGTCCTTGCTTAAAAAAGGAGGATCCATGTGATTTAACCATTCCATGTACTATTGGTGATGTTGAGTTCGCGAAGGCACTCTGCGACTTGAGAGCAAGCATCAATCTAATGTCTTTAGCTGTTTTTAAGTAGTTGGGCTTGGGAGCCCCCACACCGACTACTATGAGGCTACTGATGGCCGATTGAACTGTGAATAAGCCTGTGGGGATCCTGTTTGATGTGCTTGTTAAGGTGGACAGATTCATATTCCTAGCGAACTTCGTGATCCTCTATTGTGAGGTTGATTTTGAGGTCCCCATCATTTTGGGGCGACCATTCCTTGACACTGGGAGGGCTTTATTAGATATGGAGGCCAACCAGTTAAAATTCAAACTCAATAAAGAGGAGGTCACCTTTAACGTCTGTTGGTCAATGAAGAAACCAAAGGAGTATAGGGTGGTCTCAGTAATCGAGGATGAGTCTGAGTTCCTTGAAAAAGTCTGAGTAGCCAAGAGACTTGTGTCGTGCCGCGACGTTAAATTAGGTGCTTCTTGGGAGGAAACCCATGAGGTGGTTTGGTGAATTCTGCATAACTGAACCACCTACATCGTGCGGAGACATTAAATCAAGCACTTCTTGGGAGGCAACCCAAGTTTATTGACTATTGTCTACTTAATGTGCAGGTGAAACAAAAATAGCTAGCATAAAAATTGCAGAACAGACTAGTGCTACGAGTATCAGTACGACTCGTAAGAGTATTATACGGGCCATAGTACAAGTCATGGTGAGAAGTAGAGATGTATCTTAGTGCATAAGTTCAGGGTACGGTTGGTCCTACGACTCATAACTTCATTATATGGGTCGTAGTACTCACTGTAGTTATGAACTATGCAAAGCATAGAACTCTAATTAAGAGTGACCTACGAGTCATGATATGGGTCGTACCTTCATGGTACGAGTCATATGATGTGCTCGTAGGTCCATAGGTAAGTTTTATTAGCATCTCTGCTACAATTCCTAGGGACTCGTGGTATGAATCGTGATGGGCCAAATTATTTAGAATAACTTGCTCGACCTAAATTTTTTATAATCTGCCCTAAAACTATTTAAACTTCAAAATTGTTGGACCCTTCTCCCATGCACAAAAACCTGAACCCACGAGCACTGCCACGACTTCCCTCACACCTATAACTTAAGAACAAAATCAATTAAGAAAGATTTTTGGCTCGATTAAGAATGTTAAAGTTGGTTCCAAACCCTAGTCGCTAACATGCATGAAGTGAGCAAGATTTTGCAACATTCAAGTAAGCTATTATGCTTTGAATCGGTTAAAGAGACCTTTTTATTTGTGCAAACTTGTTTATTAACTGGGAGTCCTCAAATAGCATGAAAATACAGGAGGATAATGATCAGGGATGTGCCAAATTAATGTGCTAACTGGGTAGGATTCAAACATGTTAAAAATTGAATGTGAACTGCTAAAAATTGAGTTAAGGGTTGTGAATAAAAAGGGGAGGAATAGGTAGTTGTAAAAATGTGAAGAATGCATTCCTAGACTTGGGGAATTCTGAGTACTTAACACAAAAATGAATTCACCTGTAAAATTATATGAAAATAAGGCAAGGACAGGCTTCACAAGCCTTCCTTTGACTCGTGGTTTCATGCTACCACTCGTAGGATGGCTCGTTAGGAATGTCCCAAGCCAAATCTGTAAAAAGTAAGAGGTACAAAACCTAGTACAGCCCATAGTATCCTTCTATGAGTTGTACGTGGTAATCGTACCAAGAGTCTGAAAAGGGTTAAGTCCAAAAGTGACAGTAAGATCCTTCCTATGACTCATGGAATCGACTTACGGGCCATACCATGAGTCGTGGAAAAATGCAGAACATGGGTTTTAAAGGGGCATCCTCATACCACTCATGGTACGAATCATATCTTCGTGGAATGAGTCGTACCTCAGAGTCATGACTTTGATCTGAGACATTACGAGTCTCAGTACGGATTGTACCTCCAAGGTACGACTCGTATTGTAGACCCGTGAAAAATTACAAAGGAATTTTTCTTACTTTCTTTTTTCAGATTTGGAATTCTAACCCTTTTTATCCATAAGTACAATGACTCAGAAGAGGAAGCCATCCAAAGCAACTACTTGGAGGACATTGATAGATGAAACTGCCGAATTTGAGCATTCTGGCAACACACTTAGTGGTTCGTTGGAGAAATATAGGGTCAATACATCTAACATCGAGAGGACCTGAACCACTAGGGAAAAAGCTAAAGCCCAGGCCGAGGCAGCCACTGCCATATCTGCTGGTGCTCCCCAGTCTGAGGAGGGAGCTGAGGAAAGAGTCCAAGAGTCCAAGAGTCCAGAAGTGGCTCTAATGATGATGAGGGGTCCGAGGAGGCCCAATACAGTGATGGAGATAGTGAGTCCGGATTTGAGGATGAGGCAGCCAGTGCCGAGCAACAGCAGACTCCGCCTGGGGAGCATCGTACCATTTGGTGGAGTGTGCCAGGAGTACAGGAGATCTATAAATAGGGTATTGCTCTCACCTCCAAGTACAAACCCAGATAGAGTATTCAAGAAGAGTGGCAGATCCTCACTAATGCACTGAATAAGGTGGAGGAGATGAAGTAGATATTCAGCTACTGTGGGTTCGAATGGATGGCTAGAACCTCATACCAATACACTTCAGAGATTGTCCAGGAGTTCTATGCCAATTATTTAGATACCATGGAGTAGAAAACAAAGGAAGGGAAAAAGTTGAAAGATCAGCCCAAATTGGAGAGCATCATGGTATGAGGCTACACTGTTGATATATCCGAGTGCATTTTTATTCCAGGGGCAGCTTTATAACTACAATCTAACTAATAAATAGTATGGTAGAGAGAAATAGATGAATCTTTCTACCATACTATCTATTAGAATACTGCCGAGTCTAGTCCACTCATTTACTATTACTTGGGTATTATATGGGCCCCAGTTCATACCACCACACACTACACTGGAGTATGACTACTAGGTGGATTCCTTGAAAAAGATCAAGCAGTTAGGCATTGATGAGAGGATGAGGTAGATTCAGTGGCTATTTGGGTTTATTGATGAGGACAATGAGGAAGCAGAATGGGTCACTAGCGGAAAGTAGGTCACTCAGAATTTATTAAACTTCATAGAAAAATCCTGCTAGATGTTAGTTCGCCATTGGTTGGACACAACCGTGAATGAAAATACACTCAGTACAGACAGAGCAGCATTGGTGGCATTTATGTCTAGATACCCTACCAACATCCCGAGGTTCATTATGGAGGAGATCGAGATTGGGATATGGGATTGAGCACTACCATCCCATTCTCGTGTCTCGTATTCATGTTATGTATAGAGGCAAGTATCAAAGTGCATCATGGTGAGGAGCGATTGATTGGAGGACAACACAACAGATGTTGGCTTAATCTGGGATAAAATGAACCCAATAAACCGAGAATGACTTCCTTTCATAGTCCCGATACCACGGGCAATTGGGGGCGAGAAGGTGAATACCCCCACCTCACAAGAGCAGGATGAGACACTAGCTACAGATGCCGGTCATTCAGAGGTAGCTCCCAGCACCTCCGCCGCACCACCTATGGGCATTTCGAGCCAAACTCTAGCCGGATACATGCTAGCACCTTGAAATTTCTCTAGAAGATGTCCAAGAGTTACTATAGCTGAGAAGAAGGTATAGTATATAATGGATAATGTGAAGCCTTGGGTGAAGGCTAAGATTACGGCGGCCGCACAGGTCCTAGACTAGATAACTTTGAGGGCCACTTCAATAAGTGTATGGCCGAGCAGACTGACACTGGCAACCTCCGTGAGGAGTTGGGGTCTCTTCAGCGCTAAGTGGTGGAGTTGTCATCTCAAAAACTGATAATTCTAGGAGCTCCTACCCTTCCTGACCTTGACATTGGTATAGATGAGGAGCTTGATTTGGAAACATATTAGAAGCCGATAGGATCTGAGAGAGAAAAAGGGAAAAAGAGGGTCTTTAAGGATGTTGGAGACGAGAACCTAAAGAAGAAGGGAAAGAAAGAAGAAAGAGCACAAACGGGCAAAATTGGAGAGCCAGTAGACTCCTGACGAGTATAGGTTGGAGCTTCTTGAGAGATTGAAAGGAGAGGGTAGCTCCACCACTACCCTTGTTGAGCTAGCAAGGACCCTCCGGGCGACCACATTTAGCCCTAGTGATTCAAGAGGTCATAGAAGCAACCGCTACTGCTGAGGGGGTGACCATTCTCCCTATTGATACACCATTGAGTGCATCGGCCACCGCCAGCGCCACGGTTGCAGCGGAGGTACTATCTCTGTAGGATGACAGGAGCGCTTAGTGCGCCACAGGTATGTCCTTCTGGTTTATATTCTATGCTTCGGGGATAAAACATGCTTTTCAAAAGGGGAGGGGGTGTACTTGTATTTTTTGGATTTTTGGATTCTTCCGAGGGTTTTTCTTCCCGTGTTTCTTTTTCCTCGGGCATGCTATCTAGTAGAACTGACATGTTTAGGATGTTTTGTTTAATTAGAAAGTAGCTTAGAATTACTCCGCCAATAAATTGAACTAGTCTTGACTTTTGAAAAAAATTGACCCTATTTAAAAACTCTTGATGGTTAGCTGTGTACTTATTGATTGCAAAACATGATTTCTGTGGATGTTTTTGTGTCATCTAATGTATTAGCATGACTAGTTATAATTAGCCATGTATAAACCAGACAGGTAGAATGAATGCAAAACATGTACCATGAGTGAGTGAGGTCTATACCTAGTTCTATTCTGTGTAGAGGATCTAGAACTTGCCCGGTTGGTCTTTACATAGGTTTTAGGATGGTTGGTTAGGAAAGGATTGTAGGACGTTTTTATTTAGCCCATTTTAGCTTAAATTACCCTACCAGAATAATATGATTCCCTTGATCTTGATTTTGAGCCTTAAATAAATCATTTTTTTCTTTGATTAACTAATTAACCTTACCCATTTTTTATAATGAACTTGTTTTGGCTGGTCCCTCCTTGGACATTATGAACCTCAACCTAGGAAAAATGCCTAAGTTGAGGGTGGCTAGAGTAGGGGTGCATAGATCTCGGGGAGGTGAAAAAGGAAAAAAAAGAAAAAGGGTTAAAAATGAGGTGTGGTGTGAAAAAAAAGAAGAAAAAGAAAATTTGAAAAGAAGATACAAAAAGAGAAAATAAATGAAAAGTTGAAAACACACCACAACCATACAATTGCATAAAAATGGTGAAAAGGGAGGAAAAAGTTGAAAAAGCAAAAAGGGTGAAATAAGTCAAAAGTGGAGCCACGTGTATGTAGTGCCAAGGAGGGTTTAGTCACTAAAAAGCCTATATTTACCATACCCAGCCCAAGCCTACATTACAAGCTGAATCAAGTCCTACAGTGATCCTAGCCTGACCATCCAAAGAGCCGAAGTAGAGAAAATAGGGGCAAGCCTATGGTATCTGATGTATAGTATTTGGAACTTCCTTGTGAGAGTGAGAGTCTTGTTTGTTCAGTCCCATGTTTTATATTTTTATATATCTATGAGTGAGGGACTTCATTTGCTGTAAGGACATGTATTTTGTGTTTTATTCTACCGGTTGTCCATGTGAAAAGCATTGGTGATGACTTGACTATCTGCTAATAACTAGATGACATATCTTGATCCTTGTTTATCATGATTTGTGGTTACTTTATGTGCATATGCTGATTTGCATTACCAGAATAAGGGTCAAAAGCTGTTTGAGTTTATGGTGCAAATTTTAATTGATGTTGGTTGTAGTATTCTAGGTTTATTTTTTAGTTAAGCATCATTTTTAGTTTTTGTTTTCTTTACCTGAGGACATGCAAAAGTCTTAAGTTAGGGTGTTGATGTGCTGTGAGTTTACAATACTTTCGATGCTTAAAACTGAGAAAATAGCATGGACTTAGGTATGTTTATACAGATATGAGGTGTTTTTACTTTGTTTTCAGGAAAAATAGGTGTTGGAGAAAAAATGTGCAAAAGATGCATAAAAGTGCAGAAAATCAGCCAAGTATCAATCTCAGTATGAGCCGTACCTAGATTGTACGAGCCGTACTAAGACTTATGGAATAACTTAGAAGGCTGAAACAATGTGAAGGCAAATTACGACTCTTAGTACGAGCCGTACCAAGATGGTACTAACCGTAATTGGAGTCATGGAAAACTTCAGAGAAAATTTGCACAAGAATTCTCATGGTACAGGTGGAACTCATAGATCGTATCATCTAACTATGACCCTTACCAGGAGTTGTCGGGAGCTTTAGTGATTCTTAAAAGACTTGGCAGAAGTCAAGATGCAACAAGAAATTACGAGTCATTGGAGCAAGGTACGAGGCATACCACAACACTCATAGAAAACTTTAGAAGATGTCAAAGTTCTCAGAGCCAAGCCACAGATGGATTGTACGACTCGTAGGACTATGGTACGAGTCATACCAGTTTCCAATACTTAGTCAATTCTGCAATAACCAAGGAACATACAAAGATCAAGGTATGACTTGTACCTATTACAGGTCGTATAACCAGTCGTTGGACGAGTCGGTGCCAGATATGAAAATTTCCCTGTTAGTTTAGAAAAATGTTTCTGATGTCTATATAAATACCTTTTATGTTATTTTAGTATGAGGACAGATCAGTAGACATGTGATTACATTGAAAGATGATTTTTAGTTAATTGTTTCTGAGTTATTATCAAGTTTTGGAGAGCATTCTTGAGATCAACACTTGGTTTTCTCAATTGTTCTTGATTTTGTTCATCAATATTCAGAGCAGGTTTTCTTTTAATTATTGTTGTAAGTATTTAATTATGGATTTGTCTATGAATACTAATTACAATCTTACAATCATGAGAGGCTAAAACCTCCATAACTAGGATTGTGGGAACCATGCTAGATTAATGAAATAGGGTTACGCAAAGTGATTCAAAACCAATGCTAAACACTTGTATTGTACTCTCTTCATCTTTAAATATTTCTTAACTGTGCGCAACGTTAGGACTTGGCCTAATTCTTTACTTGCTTGAACCTAGAGAAGTAGAGATTAGGAAAAGAGAATTACAACAAAGCCTTGATTTTTATGATCATTGTATGACTTAAGCTGCAGTAGCAGGAAAGTTAATTTGGAACATATTGATAATGGTCAATTTGAAATCGCTCATGAGACCTGGCCCGATGATTGAGTATAGTCATCCAATAGGGACGAACCAGTCTTTTGGATGAACCCTAGTTATTAGTTCTATAAGTAACCATTGAGATTGATCACGCGTGTATAACTGAAGTAGTTATGAACCCATGGGGAACACTTACCCTAGTTATTTGAAAATTTTGATAACAACCACTATTGCAGTCTTGTTTTATTATTGTTTTTCTTTGGACCCCCCAATTTGAAGATAAGTTACTGACAAGTTTAAGTAATGGAAATAGTTTAGTTCTTACCTTATTCCCTGTGGATTTCACCCCAATCTCTTTGTTGGGTTCTTTATTGACAACATTCGCTTAATAATTTTCTAGGAAGTTTGAGTTTGAGTGTTATCAGGCAACATGGAAAACTAGCTTTGCTCCTATAGCTTCTCCAGTCAGCTCAGTGGTTGTTTCCGTTGCCCTTGCAGTTTGACCGCTGGGCCCGAACACCTCGGGGATTGGTTTGTGAAGCTTCAGGCCATATCTGAATTCATCCTTCGATTTCTTTAAGTCATACTTTTTTCTAGCATAAGTTTCCACATCAATTCCATCCAATATGGGTACATGATCTTCTCTACACAACCGATTGATTAAGCATGGAGATGGCAGAGATGTAGACAACTTAATATCCTCCAATTAATCTCCTCGGCGATAGTCGCTCCCATGTTCAATAGGAACCCAGACATTAGGCTGGCCAACTGTACTGCTCTGTCTTCGGCTAAAGAATTATCTCTTCCTCTGGGTAATAGTCAGAGTCATACCACAGCCCACCAAAATTTGGCTGCAAATTTCGGTGTCGACTTGACTATTCTCTCCTTGCTATTGGTTAACCAAAGGGGCTAACCATCTGTTAACACCTGTGCGAACCACCAACGCTGCTCATGTCGCTCTCTCATTCGATAGTCAAATTCTGCAGTGTTCACTGGCGGTGTGAAGTTTGTCCCATAGAGCATTCTAGTAATGGTATCTTCTGAGATATCTACCATTTCCCCATGACTTGGTATGGGGGTCTGAGTGTGTATTTGTGTTGGTTTCTGCCCTTTCTTGCACAGACCCTACAAAGCAGCAATGTAGTTCTCGTAGAATTCATGAACCATGGTGGGGTAATAGTAGCCTAGTGCTTCACTCATCCATTCTTGGCCATAGAACTTGTACTTGCCCTTAATCTCTGGATACTCGAGCAACTTTGAGTCGATAATCCTTACTTCCTCAGCAATGATGCGTTTGAGGTGTCCTCTCGCTATGGTGGTTAGACCTTCCTGGAAGTGCTATTCGGCCCCTTTTACTTGCCAACGCATAATATCCCTGAAGCCTAGCATTTTACCCTTTAGAATGTCTCCCCTCATTAGCTCAGTGGTCCCTTGCCGGATTGCTGGTAGCCTTATTGCCACTCCCTTCAGCTGAATCAGACTAGTTACCACTTAAACTATATTTATCAGCTGAAGAATCATCTCCCTTATCAAACTGGCGATTTGCAACATGTTTTCTAGCTACCATTCTAGTCTAGTAACCAAGGGATGGTTCCTTAGTCCCAACCACCTGTATTTTATCCTCGAATTTGATGTTTTCATCTCAGAAGTGGTGGGTAGTTTCAGTTCTCTCAATCTTCTTTCTTGCACCACCTCTGATAGGTTGAAACTTAGGTGGCAAGATTACCTACAAAAGTCGAACTGTTAGTGTCAAAGTTAATCGGAGAATACCTGTGAAAGCAGTGATATTTAACAAAGAGTAGGACTTATGTGAAGGAGTGGATAACGGGCCATCACATAGGTGACGGTCTTTCACATAGGTAACAGTCCATCATTTCCTCCGTCAAGTGTATTCAGTGTTTGGAAAATTTCACAAATAGGTGACGGTGCAAGACGATGGTTGATGTCGCCTAAGCACACACAAGCAAACCTGATCGTCAAGTAATATAGGACTGGAAGGCCTGATTATCGTATCCACAGAGACTTGTCAGTTTAATCATTCAAGGTAGATTCTTATTTTGCTATTCTATCAAACAGTTGAAATGGGGAATGATTTAGAGAATTAAACTACTAAAACTTTAAATACAAAAAATAACTAAAGATAGTTACAAATTTGGTTTTGCTTCGATGATGATGAAAATCTAGGGAAATGGCACTTTTCAGTTTAGGTTGATTTTTCAAGACTAGATTACACGAGAACGATTCTTCCTATGGTTGCTAGTTTCAAGTTACTATCCCATTCCTTGCCACTATCCTTAGCATCCGAGAACTGTTTCATGAACCCTAACGTCTATATCCCTATGGTTGCAGGATAAACATTAAACGACGTGTCACACCCCACCTTGGGTGGTATGACTGGCACCTGGTGCCCTACTAAGCCCTGACCTGCTGAACTGTTAAGCCTGGACGCATCTGGCGCCTGGCTGGCTCTAACTCAAATTTCTGGAAACAAAGGGCTATATAGCGGCTGTAAATACAGCCCCCGGCCCATTGGCCTATAGCCTTCTGTACCTGTATTACAGCTGACCAGAAACAAGGTAATTCAGGGGAACCTATACGGGCCGACAAGGCCACCATGCTGTCTAGTTATCTGCAACTCAAGCATAACATACTGAAAAGCTACGTGACCGGCAAGGTCACCACTACTGGTAAACTATGGCCCCACACAGCCATTACAAAAGAAAGAAGTAGTAAAGGCAACTATACAACTGCACGGCCCCACACGACCGGCTCATCTGACCACAGGGAATATATATACAGACTGCAAGCCTCTAGGAAGGATAATAGAAATGATCGGGACAGGGCCCCGACCTACCCATACTGTATAACAAAAGAAACTGAACTACACCTCTAGAAATTCAGTCTCCGGATGACAGGAGCTGAATACTCAACCGCTGATGGGGATCACGTGGTATCGCCTGCTCGGCTATGGGTACCTGCAGGCAAGTAATGCAGCGCCCCACTGGGCGTCAGTACCGCCGGTACTGAGTATGTAAAGCAACTGAAATAGTATAACTGAAAACAACCTCTGAAAGTAGTAACATGACTAATCGCGCTGAAGTAAAAGGAATAACTTAACTATCTGATAATGTAAACCTCATCTACACTCAGTCTTTACTGCAAGGGACAAGAGTCATACCTGGAACATATCGTGCAACTGCTGATCTACTGGTATCTAGAATAACATGACATAACAGGAAATAACATAACATATCACACAAACCTTACCCGGCCCCCATAAGCCGGGAGGTACAACCAGCACAGAATCTATACCCCTACCCTGGTCATCCCATCTCCTATAGTGGCTGTAAGCATCCTGCCGGCCCCAGGGTATGCACTTGGGCTCGCTGAGCCCCTGACTATAACTGCATCTGAGTCCGGAGGACTCCTGAATCTGCACCCGGGCGTATCGCTCGACTGGGGTGTGTAAGGGCCGATCAAGGCACAAATATGGGGAAAAACTGACATCCCATCTTCGTCCCCTGGCGGGATGGCATGCCACTCCATAGAGTGACGTATCCTCGTCCTCTGGTGGACGAGTCGATACAACTATTAACCCTGGGCGGTCATGGATGCTAGGTGATCCAACCCCAAACAATACAATGGTCTCAACTGGTAATACTATCTGAGTATCTCGCATGCTGAGGCTAATAGGGGTAAAGTATCACCTATATTACATGCCGGCTAATAGTAGTAATCTGTACGTATTTAATACGTGCTGAGGCAGGTAAAGATATATAAATATGAATATAGTCTCCTGCCGGCTATACTGGGCAAATACTATATAAATAATGTTTCTACTGAAAGCTCTGCTGTTTACTAAGTTTCTGTATATACTATATGCTGGACCCGTGATAGAAATAAGTACATACTCCATACATGCTGAGGCTGGAAATACTATAGATGTATGTACGAATATAATCTTTCTGCTGAACTACACGGGATACTGGCTTTCTATAGTAACATGATTTATTACTCCTGACATGTTTTCTGAACTTTATTTTAGCCTGCTATTCTGTTTCTGAAGTACTTACGGATACTGTACTACTTCACGAGGTTTCAGCTAAACACAACAATATCTTAACATGGCATATTACATCATATACTGAGTATACTGGGCAATCTTAATCACTTACGTCTGAATCTATATCGTACGGATGAGTATCGTACACGTTACAACCCAAAACTTCTCATCTTGCACCAATATTCAAAATAACACAATAATCGATTTCTAAACATTCTACTGGTCTGTAATTTATTACACTATACTGATATTACTTAACTTGCCGAGGAAACTAACTTTACATACCTTATCTTTGAATATTCATCCATCGGACGAGGCTCGGCCGGTACTTCAACTATTTTTCTCCCAACTGCATTCATAAATACGTCAATCAATACTAAATACAACATTATTGTAAAGAGCGACGTTACTTTCGATTTAATTTATAACCTAAACTTAGGCTTATCGAAAGACGGTCAAAAACTCGCTATTTTCCAGCAGCCCAGAAGGGAGAATTATTTACTTCTCGGCTAGGAACACATAGACATTAATTTGGAGCAATTATACTTACTTTAGTTCGGCGGCTCACCGATTCGTCGGTCGTATTTCGCAAAACTAACTCCGTAGAAATGCTCTCTGCTGCTAAATACCTTTGTATCTAGGATTAATTTGGGTTTGGGCAGCGTTTGGCAGCGTAATCGGACGAAAATATTTAATTTTCCTTCGATTCTCTCTGTTTGCTGCGTGTTCTGGAAATTTTCAGGTGTAATCTGATTTTGGACTGAAGTGGAGGCTTTATATACTTGGGCCTGGACACGGGCAACGTGTCACGGAGCCATCGCGGAGGCCTCACCTCCGTGACACGCTGCCATCACGGAGGGGCTCTGCCTCGGCTCCTCCCGCGATTGTTCGACAGGTTTCTCGTCCGATCTTTTCCCGGGCCTTTCCCTAGCACGTATGGCTTTCAAATACGCTTAACCAACGTGCGAACAGGTCATCTAAATGCCGGGAATTCTACGGGGTATAACATTCTCCCCCCCTTAGGAACATTCGTCCCCGAATGTATACTGCTGTCTAGAGAGCTGTTCACTCTAGTTTCTGGGAAAATTTTGGCAGAGTTTCCCCTGTAATATGGACTATCGCAATGACCTGAAACGCAGAAAAAGTCCAACACAGGCACTGCACACAATATTCTACAATCCACTGGACAACTAAATATCACTTCTTTCTTTATCATTTACAACATACATACTAAAAAGTACTGTGTAAATAATTATACGGACATACCTGTCGTCTGACTAGGCCTTAAATAAGTGAGGATATCTGGTTTTCATATCTTCTTCAGCCTCCCACGTCATTTCTTCCCGATTTCTATTACGCCACAATACCTTGACAGATGCAACATCTTTAGTTCTCAGCCTGCGAATCTGTCTGTCTAAGATGGCTACGGGAACCTCTTCATAGGCTAACTCCTCTGTGACCTGAACATCCTGGACTGGAACTACTGTAGAAGGGTCCCGTACGAACTTTCTTAACATGGAAACGTGGAATACTGGGTGTACTGACGCTAATTCTGGACGCAAGTTCAACTCGTATGCCACGCGGCCTATTTTTCGCCGAATCTGATATAGCCCAATAAATCTGGGGCTAAGCTTGCCTTTCTTGCCAAACCTCATTACCCCTTTCATCGGGGACACTTTCAGATATACCCAGTCGTTTACCGAAAATTCTAGATTTCTGTGCCGTCTATCTGCGTATGACTTCTGGCGGCTTTGAGCGGTCAGTAAACGTTCCCGGATAAGCTTTATCTTTTCTTCAGACTGCCGAACAATGTCTGGGCCAACTAATGCTGATTCTCCTATCTCAAACCAGCCCACCGACGATCTACATTTTCGCCCGTATAATGCCTCGAAAGGCGCCATCTGAATAGCTGAATGGTAGCTGTTATTATAAGCAAATTCAATTAACGAAAGATGTTCATCCCAGCTACCCCCAAAATCTAACACACACGCTCGTAACATATCTTTAAGCGTCTGAATTGTACGTTCGGCCTGCCCATCTGTTTGAGGATGGAATGCTGTGCTCAAATTAATCTGCGTCCCCAAACCTTTCTGAAACGATTGCCAGAATCTAGCTGTAAACTGTGCTCCCCTGTCTGAAATGATAGATACCGGCACGCCATGCAATCTAACTATTTCTCTGATATACAATTCGGCATAATCCTCAGCTGAGAAGGTAGCCCTTACTGGCAGGAAATGAGCTGATTTTGTCAGCCTATCAACTATTACCCAAATGGAATCATTTCTGCGCCTAGTACGGGGTAACCCTGTTACAAAATCCATATTTATTGCTTCCCATTTCCACGTAGGTATCATTATTTCTTACGTCAAACCACCCGGTTTCTGGTGCTCTGCTTTCACCTGCTGACAATTAGCACATCTAGATACAAATTCAGCTATTTCAGTTTTCATACCTGGCCACCAATAGATGTCTCTGATGTCGTGGTACATTTTTGTCGCCCCCGGATGAAGGGAATAGCGAGCGTAATGTACCTCGTGCATAATCTGCCCACGAAGTCCTGAGACGTTCGGGACACAAAGGTGGCCCTTGCAGCGTAGTACACCATCCTCGGTTATTTGAAAATCTGGCTCCTTACCCTTCTGAACTCTATCTCTGAGCTGGACTAAATTGGGATCCTCATACTGTCGTTCTTTTACCTCTGCAACTAACGATGATACTGCAAAATTCTGAATTACGGCCCCATTATCTCCTGTTTCCATTACTCGAACGGCTAGCCCAGCTAACTGATGAATTTCTTTAGCTAATTTCTGTCTCTCGGGTCGCAAATACGCCAAGCTCCCCATTGACTTTCGACTCAGAGCATCTGCTACAACATTAGCTTTTCCCGGATGGTACAGGATGTTCACATCATAATCCTTCAACAATTCTAACCAGCGACGTTGCCGCAGATTCAACTCCCTCTGAGTGAAAATGTACTGCAAGCTCTTATGATCTGTATATATATCAACATGGACGCCGTACAGGTAATGCCTCCACATCTTCAAGGCATGAATTTCTGCGGCCAACTCTAAGTCATGGGTGGGGTAATTCCTTTCGTGCTTTTTCAGCTGCCTGGAAGCATATGCAATTACTCTACCATGCTGCATCAATACACAGCCCAATCCGACACCTGACGCGTCGCAATAGACTGAATAACCTTCTGTGCCTTCCGGCAGTGCTAATACGGGAGCAGAGGTCAATCTATCTTTCAGTTCCTGGAAACTCTGCTCACATGCCTCCGTCCACTGAAACTTGGCTGCTTTCTGTGTCAATTTTGTTAAAGGTGCTGCAATGGTTGAGAATCCCTCAACGAACCTCCGATAGTATCCTGCCAACCCCAGAAAGCTACGAACTTCAGTCGGGGTGGTAGGCCAAGGCCATGACTTAACTGCTTCTATCTTCTGCTTGTCTACCTGTATACCAGCGTCTGAGACAATATGCCCTAAAAAGGCTACTGAGTTAAGCCAGAATTCACACTTCGAAAATTTAGCATTCAACTGGCGGTCCCTAAGAATTTGGAGCACTGTCCACAAATGAGTCCGGTGATCTGCTTCAGAGCGAGAATACACCAGAATATCATCAATGAATACTATCACGAACAAGTCCAGGAAGGATCTGAAAATACTGTTCATCAGGTCCATAAAGACTGCTGGGGCATTTGTTAGCCCGAAGGACATAACCAGAAATTCAAAATGTCCATATCGGGTCCTGAATGCTGTCTTAGGGATGTCCCTCTCACGTACTCGGACCTGGTGATATCCGGACCGCAAGTCAATCTTAGAAAAGTATCTGGCTCCCTGTAACTGATCAAATAGGTCATCAATCCTAGGAAGCAGATACTTATTCTTTACTGTAACTTTGTTTAGCTGCCGATAATCTATACACATTCGGAGCGAGCCATCTTTCTTTCTCACAAACAAGACTGGCGCACCCCACGGGGAAGTACTCGGCCTGATAAAACCTTTATCTAATAGGTCTTTCAACTGCTCCTTTAATTCTCTGAGTTCTGCAGGAGCCATACGATAAGGAGGTATTGATATTGGCTGAGTGCCTGGTAGCAAGTCAATAGTGAAGTCTATTTCCCTTTCTGGGGGAAGACCAGGTAACTCATCAGGAAATACATCTGGGAATTCATTTACCACTGGAACAGACTGGAGTGTCGGAGATTCTGCTTGGACATCCTAAACTCTGACAAGGTGGTAAATGCACCCCTTAGATATCAACTTTCTCGCCCGAAGGTAGGAAATAAACCTACCTTTTGGCGTCGCGGTACTGCCCTTCCACTCCCGTACTGCTTCCCCCGGGAAGTGGAATCGGACCGTTTTGGTCCAACATTCAACATTAGCAAAACATGGTACTAACCAGTCCATACCCATTATGGCATCGAAGTCTATCATTTCTAACTCGACCAGATCTACTGTGGTCTGGCGGTCAACAACCTCTACTGTACACCCGCGATAAATTCGACTAGCTGTGATAGAGTCATCGACGGGCGTAGATACTAAGAAGGGCTGCTGTAATGATTCTGGTACAATACTAAACTTCCATGCCACAAATGGAGTAATATAGGACAAGGTAGACCCTGGATCAATTAGCACATAAGCAGGGTGTGAGCAGATAGTTAGCATACCTGTCACAACATCAGGCGATGCCTCTGAATCTTGCCTCCCCGGTAAGGCATATGTGCGGCTTGGACCCGCACCTGTACTGGAGGCCCCTGATCTGCCTCGACCCCTGCCTGCTGAAACTGGGGGCCTGCGCCCAGTCGAAGACGTTGTAGCTCGTGATCCTGCTGATGCCATATCCTGTCTGTCCCGGTCCTCACGACCTCTGACTGGGCAATCTTTCATCAAATGGCCTTCTTGGCCACAATTATAACATGCGGTGGAGCCATATCTGCATGCTCCAGGATGGCGTCGACTGCATATAGGGCAAAGTGGTAGGGTATACCTGCTCTGCTCTGCCCTCCTCTGTGATGGTGAATCTGCCATCTGCGAGCCTCTACCAATCCCTGACTGCCCCCTGCGGCTGGATCTACCCCCCTGTGATTGTGGCGGAGGCGGGGGCCTGGGCGGCCTGTCTGACATTCGGGGCCTGGGTCCTCCCCGGGCTTCTCCTTGTGATTCAACTGGCCTGTCCCGGCGACGCTGCTCCTGATTAACCCTTCTGACCTCTCGTTGCCGCTGTCTGATGCCCTCAATATTCTGAGCAAATGCCTGAATGCGAGCGATATCCATGTCCTCTCGCAGTGTGGCTGTAGTGCAAATCTCAACATATTCTGGATTCAGGCCCGTAATGAAGCGATGCACTCTGGATGCCATGGTATCAACGAAAGCCGGTGCATATCGGGCTAAAGAATCAAACTGCAAAGAATATTCCCGAACACTCATGGCCCCCTGTTCTAGATGTAGGAACTGGTCTACCCGGGCCTGTCGAATCTCCCGCGGCAGATAATGATCCAGAAAGGCTCCTGAAAAGCTGGACCAGGTGGGAGGGGAAACATCTCTCCCTCGGGACCTCTCCCAGCTTTCATACCATAGCACCGCAATATCTCGCAACCGGAATGTGGCCAATTCAACTGACTCAGTAGGTGTAGCATGCATAACCCTAAAGATTCTCTGCATCTGATCCAGAAAATCTTGGGGGTCCCCTGTTCGGTCCGTACCTGTGAACTGTGGGGGATTCAGGGCTAAGAATTCTCGGACCCTCAAACTACCGGGCCCTCCTGATGATTCTGCAGCTGTAGATGGCATTGGCTGACGCTGAGCAGCCATCATCTGTGCTAACAAAACTACAACACTCCTAACCTCCTGATCAGAAGGAGTCAATATAGGGGCTGCTGAAGGTAATGTCGCCCCAAGTGACTCCTGACGTGGTGGAGACTGCTGAGGAGGCTGAGATGAAGCCTCTGTAGGGCCCTCTGATCGGGCTGTCTCCAAGTGAGGGGGAGGCATTCTGCTAGTGCCTTCTCCTGCTGCAATGTCTAAGTTCCGACCGGTAATAGGATGGCGCTGGTCTGACATTATCTGTAACCAAAGAATATGGTAAGATTTTTGGAATTCAACCCTATACTGTACAGCTCTATAGCACGACCGAATTAGAATAAAAGGACAACCATCCTATCATGCCTTGCAGCCTCCTACCCATAGTATGTGGTGCACAACACATCCATGGATAGGACTCTACTTAGCACGGCTTGCAGACTCCCTGGGATACGACCTGCTCTGATACCAAGTTTTTCACACCCCACCTTGGGGGGTATGACTGGCACCTGGTGCCCTACTAAGCCCTGACATGCTGAACTGTTAAGCCTGGACGCATCTGGCGCCTGGCTGGCTCTAACTCAAATTTCTGGAAACAAAGGGCTATATAGCGGGCTGTAAATACAGCCCCCGGCCCATTGGCCTATAGCCTTATGTACCTGGATTACAGCTGACCAGAAACAAGGTAATTCAGGGGAACCTATGCGGGCCGACAAGGCCACCATGCTGTCTAGTTATCTGCAACTCAAGCATAACATACTGAAAAGCTACGTGACCGGCAAGGTCACCACTACTGGTAAACTATGGCCCCACACGGCCATTACAAAAGAAAGAAGTAGTAAAGGCAACTATACAACTGCACGGCCCCACACGACCGGCTCATCTGACCACAGGGAATATATATACAGACTGCAAGCCTCTAGGAAGGATAATAGAAATGATCGGGACAGGGCCCCGACCTACCCATACTGTATAACAAAAGAAACTGAACTACACCTCTAGAAATTCAGTCTCCGGATGACAGGAGCTGAATACTCAACCGCTGATGGGGATCACGTGGTATCGCCTGCTCGGCTATGGGTACCTGCAGGCAAGTAATGCAGCGCCCCACTGGGCGTCAGTACCGCTGGTACTGAGTATGTAAAGCAACTGAAATAGTATAACTGAAAACAACATCTGAAAGCAGTAACATGACTAATCGCGCTGAAGTAAAAGGAATAACTTAACTATCTGATAATGTAAACCTCATCTACACTCAGTCTTTACTGCAAGGGACAAGAGTCATACCTGGAACATATCGTGCAACTGCTGATCTACTGGTATCTAGCATAACATGACATAACAGGAAATAACATAACATAGCACACACAAACCTTACCCGGCCCCCATAAGCCGGGAGGTACAACCAGCACAGAATCTATACCCCTACCCTGGTCATCCCATCTCCTATAGTGGCTGTAAGCATCCTGCCGGCCCCAGGGTATGCACTTGGGCTCGCTGAGCCCCTGACTATAACTGCATCTGAGTCCGGAGGACTCCTGAATCTGCACCCGGGCGTATCGCTCGACTGGGGTGTGTAAGGGCCGATCAAGGCACAAATATGGGGAAAAACTGACATCCCATCTTCGTCCCCTGGCGGGATGGCATGCCACTCCATAGAGTGACGTATCCTCGTCCTCTGGTGGACGAGTCGATACAGCTATTAACCCTGGGCGGTCATGGATGCTAGGTGATCCAACCCCAAACAATACAATGGTCTCAACTGGTAATACTATCTGAGTATCTCGCATGCTGAGGCTAATAGGGGTAAAGTATCACCTATATTACATGCTGGCTAATAGTAGTAATCTGTACGTATTTAATACGTGCTGAGGCAGGTAAAGATATATAAATATGAATATAGTCTCCTGCCGGCTATACTGGGCAAATACTATATAAATAATGTTTCTACTGAAAGCTCTGCTGTTTACTAAGTTTCTGTATATACTATATGCTGGACCCGTGATAGAAATAAGTACATACTCCATACATGCTGAGGCTGGAAATACTATAGATGTATGTACGAATATAATCTTTCTGCTGAACTACACGGGATACTGGCTTTCTATAGTAACATGATTTACTACTCCTGACATGTTTTCTGAACTTTATTTTAGCCTGCTATTCTGTTTCTGAAGTACTTACGGATACTGTACTACTTCACGAGGTTTCAGCTAAACACAACAATATCTTAACATGGCATATTACATCATATACTGAGTATACTGGGCAATCTTAATCACTTACGTCTGAATCTATATCGTACGGATGGGTATCGTACACGTTACAACCCAAAACTTCTCATCTTGCACCAATATTCAAAATAACACAATAATCGATTTCTAAACATTCTACTGGTCTGTAATTTATTACACTATACTGATATTACTTAACTTGCCGAGGAAACTAACTTTACATACCTTATCTTTGAATATTCGTCCATCGGACGAGGCTCGGCCGGTACTTCAACTATTTTTCTCCCAACTGCATTCATAAATACGTCAATCAATACTAAATACAACATTATTGTAAAGAGCGACGTTACTTTCGATTTAATTTATAGCCTAAACTTAAGCTTATCGAAAGACGGTCAAAAACTCGCTATTTTCCAGCGGCCCAGAAGGGAGAATTATTTACTTCTCGGCTAGGAACACATAGACATTAATTTGGAGCAATTCTACTTACTTTAGTTCGGCGGCTCGCCGATTCGTCGGCCGTATTTCGCAAAACTAACTCCGTAGAAATGCTCTTTGCTGCTAAATACCTTGGTATCTAGGATTAATTTGGGTTTGGGCAGCGTTTGGCAGCGTAATCGGACGAAAATATTTAATTTTCCTTCGATTCTCTCTGTTTGCTGCGTGTTCTGGAAATTTTCAGGTGTAATCTGATTTTGGACTGAAGTGGAGGCTTTATATACTTGGGCCTGGACACGGGCAACGTGTCACGAAGCCATCGCGGAGGCCTCACCTCCGTGACACGCTGCCATCGCGGAGGGGCTCTGCCTCAGCTCCTCCCGCGATGGTTCGACAGGTTTCTCGTCCGATCTTTTCCCGGGCCTTTCCCTAGCACGTATGGCTTTCAAATACGCTTAACCAACGTGCGAACAGGTCATCTAAATGCCGGGAATTCTACGGGGTATAACACGACGGTTATGCCTACTTGTATTTCAACTAAATAGGCTTGAAGGGTATATCCCTATCCTCAATAACAACTTCTACCCTCTGGCCAATGGATTCAAGGGTCTTTGAATTCTTATTATGTATTTACCTTTAACCCTTTTGATTCCTTTTCCCAAATTCAATCGAAAGCCAACATGTTTACTTACAAGGTGATTAGTCTCATAAATAAAATTAAAACAAGTAAATACAAATAACCATTAAAAAAGAATTGACTCTAGATTAAATTAGTCTTTCAAACAATCAACTATCCACTATGGCCACAACCTTAGAGTACGAGTTTAGCCACTCATAGACAAGTGGAAAAATGAATACTTAATTATAATCATTCAAAAGTAAAACAATAAAGAAGAGAAGAAACCTAGTATATAACTTATTTCTCCTTCCAAACGGCTTACAAATCTCCACAAATGAAATACGAAATGTAAAAGTGATAAAAAGATTTCTAACAAACAACCTAGAGGCTTTATTTATAGTTGACCCTTCAAATGACGCTTATCCCCTCCAATACGTAGCTTTAAAATCAGCAATTTCAGTTTTAGAATGGATGTGGCGCGCTGCCCCACTTATCTCACCATAGAGTTAGTCAAATTTCCTTTAAAGAATAACTCCAAGATGGGTCTGGCGCACCGCCCCACCTATAGCCCCAAGTAGGGCTCAAGTTTTCTCTAGAGTTTGGCTTAAGGAACGCCGCTTCATCCATCTCACCAAGGAGTTAGCCAAATTTCCACTATTCTAGATCATCCGAGTGCCCTACGCCACCAATATCGTCATAGTGTTAGTCAAATTTCTTGGCTCTAGAACTTATCTGGAGCTATCCCCATCTATTTGACCAAATATTTTGGAAATTTCTCTAAGTCTGGAATACTCTGGGGCTCCACTCCATCCATAGCCCCGGAATGTTGGGTAAATTTTCTATGTCTGGGATGCTTCTGGGACTCCATACTATCCATCTAGCCAAGGTGTTAGTCAAATTATCTTCTGAAGTTTGGTACCTGGCGCGGTGCAGCATCCATAACCCCAACATTAGTGCACAATCTTCTGATGTTTGGGCCTAGCGTGGCATGCCATCCATAGCCCAATGTCCTTCTTCTCACACTCTCAAATCTTCACACCTTGGGCTGATTTCCTGCTCAAAACATCTCAAATCATTTGTTAGCATACAAAACACACAAACGCATGAATTTATGTATTTCTTAAGGATTATAAACTCAAAACAAGGTAAAATATGGCAAATGGCATAGAAATATATTGTCACGACTCAAATATAGGCCCGGATCAAGACACGAGATAAGGAACCCCGAGGAACTCCAAGTCACTCATGGCATGAACATAACATCTAACTCAATCATAAAAACGAAAGATCAACATGATAAATTTAGCAGAAGTCTAAAATAAGCATAACATCATAAATACATAAGAATCTGAAGCTGATTACATTCTATGTCCAAAAAGCCTCTAATACTGGTGAGTTAATGGGATAAGACCTCAATTAACTCTCTAAGTCTGATACTAAATACATAAAGAAAACTGATAAAGCATGATCCTCGGGAGATAAGGACTCACCAACAGATGTAGAATGCTAACTCCAAAGGCTGGCTAGGGATGAGACTGTGTCTGAGTACCGGGGCCTATATCATGAAACGATACAACATAGAGTATGTAGTCAACACGTGGAATGTACCGAGTATGCAAGGTAAGTAAAATCACTTAAATAAGTAAATTCATTTAAAACATGCATAATGTAAAACAACATAAAGATTAGAATATGAGAGTAGGGCTTGTATGCTATTTTCTGAAATCATGATCTCAACATAACTAAACATCATAACTGAATCGAATGACCCAAACCAGAAATCTTATAATCATAAGTAAAACTGAACATTTGGTCATACCAGTTTTAGAACATATATAGATATCATGAATGATAAACATGCATAACTGAAATCATGAGGAACAATGGGAGACTCTTCATATAACCGACATTACCACGATAGAGTTAACGTGGTCCTGACTTTTACACTCAAGTGGGTAGAGCCGTCTAAAGCCTTGCCAAGGCTAAAGACGCTACCATGATATCGATATCAAGCTGAAGGCCCCTTGGGGAAGGGGAAAGCTCACAAAGGAGGTTTCAGATAATCTGAATATACCTACGTTGGCTCGTTGTTTTGAGGCATAGGGTTGACTGACCCTTAGCCTACTCGGTACTAGACACTACTCTTAAACACTTGCATATGCTCTCCATCATTTTTCAACGAAGCTGACCATTGTCTAGTGACGAAGCTGAATAATCATATACATAATAAATCTGAAATCATACATGAGGAGCCTTGGCTCAAACCATACCACAAGCTGAGTAACATTGGGAGTCTAGACTCCAAAACCATGTGGTAAGCTAATTAACATGAATCATAAATCATACTTGAACATATGGGCTTGACCAATACTTGACATGCTTGAAAATAACTAGATTCACTTGAAAACATGATTATAAACATGGGTAGCTTGAAAAAATGCTTTTCTCATCAATAATTCATCATAATTGAGCATGCATTATAGATCTGAACTTCTCATAAATCCTTAATGAATGGGCATCATAATTTGGAAAACTAGTAAACATGATTAGTAATTTAAAACATAATAATACTTTCCCATGAATCGTAATTCATCAATTAAAACATACTTAGATCATACCCATGATACTTACTTAGAGAATTCATGCATTGGGTTAAAACCCCATAGAATCAACTCATAGATTTTCATGAATTAGAGAGGGATTGGGCATGGGTGTGAACAAATTCACCCATTCATAAACCCTACATAGCTGATAGGATCTGATTCTACTACTCCCTTAATTTCCCAATGAAGGATTGAAGAAAAACTTGAAGGAATCAAGCTTGATCACCTCTCTAGCTCTCTAACTTTGCATGAATGAGAAAGAATGGCCTAAAATGAACTTACCCCTCTTAAAACTCATCATTCATAACTTAAAACAACGTAGTTTAGGCCTTAGGATCATAGGAATTACAGGAAAGCCCTTACTAAATTTGTAGAAAATAACTGAATGCCAGTCCCAACGAGGGACTGGACAAGTCGTCGACCAAGGGAATGAGTCATTGTCTGCTATCGTCGTGTGCACTATCACTTTTCCTCGAAGGGTCCCCACGAGGGACCTAATAGATCGTCATTGTTGTGGTCACCACTCGTTACCTTCACTGCCCAACATCTCAATTCATTCACCAAAGGTTGACCACAACTCACCTAACAAATAGTGGTGACTGACCATAATTCGTGGGGTCCAATCGTGAAGTACACTACTCACTCATCCTTCATCTTCCAAATACCCTTGACCATGGGTGACCCAATGACTCATGGGACTGACCACGATTCATGGACACACCCGTGGTCACCCCAACTCTGAAGTTCTCCAAGTAAGTCAACACCCCTCACCAGGAGTCACTTAACGATTCGTGGTCAACCTGAAGGGTCACATGATGACCCGTTCTGTGACATGGTGCAGAAAATCCTTCTTTCTTCATTTCAACTCCCGGGTCCAATCTTATGGCTTTTGGGGTATAACAATATCTCCCCCTTGGGAACATTCATCCTCGAATGTCGAGAATCACACAGAAAAGCAGAGAAATGCCATCATCATATTCAAATACTGGTCATATAAGACAAAAACTGATGGAATGACTAACTCTGATTTAAACTACATGACTGAACTGAATTCATGAATCATATATACATCCATATACATGAAAGAGACTGGGGCATATGAACTGAACATGAAATTTAATAGAGTTTTAGGGCAAAAACTGATACCTCAAGCTGGAACTGAGCCAGTAGGGAATAAATGTGGGTATTTATCCATCATGTCTGCTTCGACTTCCCACGTAGCTCCCTTAACATGCTGATTCCTCCATAAAACCTTGACTGAAGCTACTTCCTTATTCTTTAGCTTCTGAACCTGATGATCCAATATCTCCACCAAAATTTCCTCATAACTAAGTTTGTCTTTTACTCCTAAACTCTCCACTGGAACAACTAAAGCCGGATCACCTAAGCACTTCTTTAATAGCGATACATGGAAAATGGGATGAACCGAAGCTAACTCTGAGGGCAACTCCAATTCATATGCCCCTTGCCAACCCGCTTCACAATCTGATACGGGCCAACATAACGAGGGCTGAGTTTTCCTTTCTTTCCAAGCCTCATCACTCCCTTCATGGGAGACGCCTTTAGAAATAACAATCATCAACTTTGAACTCAAGCACCTCCTTCTCACATCAGCATAGGACTTTTGGTGACTTTTAGCTGTTTTCTGCTTGTCCCGTATGACCTGAACTTTCTCCATAGACTCATAGACTGAATCTGGTCCTATCATTATAGCTTCATCGACTTCAAACCAACCAATAGGTGATCTACATCTCTACCCATAGAGAGCCTCAAATGGAGCCATCTGAATGCTGGTATGGTAGATTTTATTATACGCAAACTCAATAAGAGGCAAATGGTCATCCCAACTACCCTTGCAGTCAATCACACATGCTCTCAACATGTCCTCAAGAGTATGAATTGTCTGCTCCGCTTGACCATCCATTTGTAGGTGAAATGTTGTACTGAGCTTAACTTGAGTACCAAGTCCTTTTTGAAACGATCTCCAGAACTGAGAGGTAGACTGAGTAGCACTCCATGCAGCCGAACTAGCTCTCGGATGTAAAGGTTGGCATAATCCTCTGCTGAATTAGTGGTTTGACCGATAGAAAATGAGTGGCTTTGGTCAACCTATCCACGACCACCCAAATGGAGTCATACTATCGACAAGTGCAAGGCAACCCCGTGATGAAGTCCATATTGATTTCCTCCCACTTCCAAGTAGGGATACTAATGTACTAAAGCACACCCCCAGTCTCTGGTGATCAACCTTCACTTGCTAATAGTTTGGGCACTTAGCTACAAATTCTGCGATGTCCTTCTTCATGCCATTCCACCAATAGATTTCCCGTGGGTCATGGTACATCTTGGTGGTACCTGGATATATCGATTATCTAGAACCGTGAGCCTCATGCAACATCCAACTTCTAAAATCATCAACGTCCAGGACATACAAGCGACCCTAATATTGAAGCACACTATCTCCCCCTTTGGAGAAGACCTCTACCTTCTAATTCTGAACGACTTCCTTTAGCTTTACCAAAATAGGGTCCTCGTCTTGTCTAGCTTTCAAATCAGTCACCAAGGATGCTTCTGACCCTTTCTGAACTATAACACCACCTTTGGTCGAGTAAACTAAATGAACTCCCGACCTTGCAACTCGATGCATATCCTTCACCAGCTCCTTCCTCTCCTCATCTACATGAGACACACTTTCCATAGAGAGTCTAGTAAGTGCATTTGCCACCACATTGGCCTTACCCGAATGGTAAAGGACACTCATATCATAATACTTGAGTACCTCCAACTACCTTCTTGTCCGTAGATTTAGATCCTTCTGAGTAAACACATATTGTAGACTCTTGTGGTTCGTAAACTCATCTACATGGAGCCCATACAAATAGTGTCTCCAAATCTTCAATGCAAATACCACCATCGCCAATTCAAGATCATGGGTCAGGTAATGTCTTTCATGAACCTTTAGCTTCCTGGAAGCATATGCTATAACTTTACCATGCTACATCGATACACAACCAAGGACAATCCTAAAAGCATCACAATACACCATGAACCCATCGATACCCTTGGGTAGGGTTAACATCGGTGCTGAGGTAGGTCGAGTCTTTAACTCCTGAAAGTTCCTTTCACAAGCATCCGACCATTGGAATGTCACTTTCTTTTGGGTCAATTTGGTCAATGGCACTGCAATAGATGAAAAGCTCTCAACAAATCTCCGATAGTAGCCAGCTAAGCCCAAAAAGCTCCTGATATATGAAGGATTCACCGGTCTAGGCCAATTCTTCACTGCTTCTATTTTCTGAGATTCCACCTTTACGCCCTTACCTAACACCACATGACCTAAAATTTCCACCGAATTCAATCAAAACTCGCACTTGCTGAATTTGGCATATAGTTGGTGATCCTTGAGAGTCTGTAGTACCACCCTCAAATGAGTGGCATGCTCCTCCTCGCTACGAGAGTATATTAGGATATCATCAATAAACACGATCATGAACATATCCAAGTATGGCTTGAACGCCCTGTTCATCACGTCCATAAAAGCTATAACTACAAACTCATAGTGACCATACCAAGTTCTGAAAGCTATTTTCGAAATGTCACTCTCTAGAACCCTGAGCTGATGGTACTCGGATCTGAGGTCTATCTTTGAAAAGCAGTTGGCACCATAAAATTGTTCAAATAAGTCGTCAATATTGGGGAGAGGATACCTTTTCTTGATGGTGACTTTGTTCAATTGCCAATAGTCAATGCACATACGAAGAGAACCATCTTTCTTGCGGACAAAGAGAACTGGTGCACCCCATGTGGATTTGCTCGGTCTAATGAACCCCTTATATAAAAGATCCTTCAACTAATATTTCAACTCCTTTAGCTCGGCTAGGGCCATTATGTAGGGATGAATATATATAAGATGCATGTCGGGTAGAAGGTCAATACCAAAATTGATTTCCCTCTCGGGAGGAATACCCGGTAGATCATCAGGGAACACTTCTGGATACTCACATACTACTGGAACTGACTGGATAGTTGGGGTCTCGGACTACTAGTACATAAGCCTTGCCGTGATGGTAGAGGACACTCATGTCATAATCTTTAAGTAGCTCCATCCACATCCTTTGCCGAAGATTGAGATCCTTCTGGGTAAATACATATTGTAACCTCTTATGATCCGTAAACACATACACGTGGACCCAATAAAAATTATGTCTCCATATCTTCAAGGTGAATACCACCGCCGCCAATTCAAGATCATGGGTCAGGTAATTCCTCTCATGGACTTTCAGCTGTCTAGCAACATATGCTATAATTAATACATACCCAAGTCCGATCCTTGAAGAATCACAATACACCACGAACCCATCGGTACCCTCAGGTAGGGTTAACACTAGTGCTAAGGTGAGTCGAGTCTTCAATTCTTGGAAGCTCTTCTCACAAGCCTCCGGCCATTGGAATTTCACCTTCTTTTTGGTCAACTTGGTCAAGGGTGCTGTAATAGATGAAAAACCTTCAACGAATCTCCAATAGTAGCCTGCTAAGCCCAAGAAACTCTTGATATCTAAAGGATTCACCGGTCTAGGTCAATTCTTCACCGATTCTATTTTTGGACAGTCTACCTGTATACCCTCATTTGATACCACATGGCCCAAAAATGTATTGAGTTCAACCAAAACTCACACTTGCTGAATTTGGTATATAATTGGCGATCCTTGAGAGTTTGTAGCACCACTCTCAAATGAGCGGCATGCTCCTCCTTGCTCCGAGAGTATATTAGGATGTCATCAATGAACACAATTACGAACAAATCCAAATATGTCTTGAACACCCTATTCATCAAATCCATAAAACTGCAGGAGTATTCATTAGTCCAAAAGACATAACAACAAATTTGTAATGACCATACTGCGTCCTGAAGGCTGTCTTCGGGATGTCGCTCTCCCGAACTCTGAGTTGATGGTACCCAGATCTGAGATCTATCTTTGAAAAGCACTTGGCAACCTGAAGCTAGTCAAATAAGTCATCAATCCTGGGTAGAGGATACCTATTCTTGATAGTGACCTTGTTCAATTTTCCATAGTCAATACATATACGAAGAGAACTATTTTTCTTTCGGAAAATGACAATCGGTGCACCCCATGGAGACTTGCTCGGTCTAATGAAACCCTTATCCAAAAAGTCCTTCAACTGCTCCTTTAACTCTTTTAGCTCAGATGGAGCCATTTTGTAAGGACGAATAGATATAGGCTGTGTATCGGGAAGAAGGTCAATACAAAAATCAATTTCCCTCTCGGGAGGAACACCAGTAAATCATCAAGGAACACTTATGAATACTCGCATACTACTGGAACTGACTGGATAGTCGGGGCCTCGGACGTCGCATCCTTAACCATAACTAAATGCTACACGTAACCGTTAGAGATCATCTTTCTGGCCTTAAGGTAGGAAATGGAATGACCTACAGGAACATCTGAACTACCCTTCCATTCGAAGACTGTCTCACCCAAAAATCGAAACTCTACTGCACAGATTCTATAATTAACTAAGGCATAACATGTAAATAGCCAATCCATGCTGAGAATAACATCAAAATGATCATGGATAACTCTACTAGATATGCTGAGGTAATTTTCTGAAGGACTGAGACCGGGCAATTACTATACACCCGTCTAGCTATAACTGAATTACCAATTGGAATAGAGACTGAGAAGGGTTTTGATAAGATTTCAGGAATGACTCCAAAGATACTAGCAACATAGGGTGTAATGAAGGACAAAGTAGCCCCTGATTCTAACAAATCATAAACATCAAGGTGGAAAACACATAACATACCAGTAACCACGTCTGGGGAGTCCTCCTGCTCCTGGCGGGATGCTAAGGCACAGAATCTATTCTGGCGCTGTTCGCCACTCGCACTAGTAGATGCGCCTTACTGAGATGGGCGTGCTGGTGGAGATGCTGAACTAGAAGCTGCGCCTCGGCCCCTTTCACGGCCTTGTCTGGCTACTGGGTAGTATCTAAGCATGTGTCCGGGCTTTCCACACCCGAAGCAAGAATCTGTGCCCTCCAAACATTGACCCGTGTGCCTCCGACCACACTGGTCACAAACTACAACACTGGAATATGTGGGCCTGCTGCTCTGACCCCTAGAGATTAATGCTCGTCCCCTCTGATCGTGCCTCAATCTGGGTGGCACACTAATCGTTGAAGATGCTGGGGCGGATGATCTCAGGTGGGACTGCTGACGGTGCCCACCACATGTCCTCTACTACAAGAACCCATAATCATCTGTCCTTGCCCTCTTGGCCTCTCCCTCTCTGATATGATGCCTCCATTTGCTGGGTTACAACACTGTCCGAGGGGAATCAATATCCTAATGAAGCGTGCTAGTCTTGCAATCGTTATCCAAGTAGTTCGACACTCTATGTACAAACCGACTCACTTAGGCCCTCTGATCCACCACAAGCTCTAGTGCATACTTAGACAAATGGGTGAATTCAAAGGAATAATCCTGAACTGTTATGCTACCCTGCTTTAGATTTAGAAACTAGTCCTCTTTCAGCTCCCTCATCTCACGAGGGAAGAACAGATCTAGAAAAGCTAACTCATCCCAACTAATAGGGCTCGCTCCCGTTGCCCCACTATCTTTCCACTACTTGAACCAGATATGTGCAACCCCTTTTAGCTGATAAGAGGCTAAGTCAATGCACTCTCCATTAGTCACCCCCATGACCTGGGTGAACTTCAGAATCTCTTCGATGAACTCGTGTGGATACTCATCCACCCCTGACCCCGTGAACTTTAGAGGGTTCATCCTCAAGAAGTCCCTGACTATAGCCGCCGCCTCATTCTCATTCTGAGGGAAATGTGCCACTGCCTATTGGTTGACCTGAGCGGTCAAGGCTTGCACTAACATCTGAATGGCCACCTTTAATTTAGCATGGGCAGCTGGCTTTGGTGTATGCTCCTCATGAATTGGTGGGTCTTGTTCGTTCCCATCCCCGTTGCCATCCCCATGGCCATTTCCGTTTCCATTTCTCCTACCGTTTCATCTAGGGGAAGGCATGATTCTGCAAATGCGTATAGCATGAATTAGAAGGATAGAGAGACATTTCATCGCACGACATAGATCATGAAAGAAGGGGAACATTTCCTAAACATTTTGTAGCCTCTTTATCATAAGTGTGGCGCGCTTCACACCCATGAAAAAGACCCTACTTAACGCGGCTTTCTGACACCTTAGGACACTTCAAAACCTAATGCTCTGATACCAAGTTTGTCACAATCCGAACATAGGCTCGTATCGAGACACGGGATCCGTTGGGGGTTTTATCCCATCAACTCATCTAGACTAGAGTCTTTTCAGACTTATGTATATATAGCTTTAGATATTATTCTGATATGCCGTTGTATGAGACTTCCGTTGAGTTTATAATTATGCTTTCTTCATGTATATTAAATGAGTTAGTTGAATGCTTATGCCATGGGTCGACTTGGGGTCTCTCGAGGTCCATTGTCCCATGTCTACGATCCGGGTCTACGTTTGGGTCATGGCAAACTTGGTATCAGAGTAATAGTTTTAATGTGTCCTAGGGTGTCTAAAAGCCATGTTAGGTAGAGTCTTTTTTATGGGTGTGAAGCGCACCACACTTATGACGAAGAGGCTACTAGACATTTTAGGAAATATTTCCTTCTTTCATGATCTATGTCGTGCGATGAAGAGCCTTTCTATCATTTTAATTCGTGCTATTTGCGATTGTAGAATCAGGGCTCCTCAAAGGACGAATGGAAGGAGGAATGGAGGTGGTGAAGGCCATGAGGATGGAAATGGTCATGAGCATCAAGCAGCCCCACCAATTCAGGAGCCTCACGCACCGAAGCCAGACGCTCATGCTGAGTTCCGAGCTTCCATTCAGATGCTTGCGCAGGCCCTAACCGCTCATGTCAATCAGCAGGCCATTGTGCATGTTTTGCAAAATGGCAATACGGCGGCTCAAGTCAGGGACTTCTTGAGGATGAACCCGCCGGAGTTTTTGGGGTCCAAGGTAGACGAGGACCTGCATGATTTCATTAATGAGAATGTGAAGATCACCCAGGTTATGGGGGTGAGTAGTATTGAGTGCGCAGAGTTGGCCTCCTACTAGTTGAAGGGAGTTGTGTATATTTGGTCCCGCCAGTGGAAGGACAGCAGGGTCGCAAGAGCAGGTCCGATCACATGGGAGGAGTTTCAGGTTGCATTCCTAGGTCGGTTTTTCCCTTGAGAGATGAGGGAGTTGAAAGTAGTTGAGTTCGTGAATTTAAATCGAGGAAGGATGACTGTTCAGGACTACACCCTTGAGTTCACCCGCCTATTTAAGTATGCCCCCGAGTTAGTGGTCGACCAACGAGCGTGGGTGAGAAGCTTTGTGCATGGTATAGTAGGATATTTGGACAAGGACTGTAGGACAGCTATGCTCCATCAGGACATAGACTTCCCTCGCATTCTGTTGTACGGTCAGCAGATGGAGGTGACACATTCGGGGGAGATAGAGCCAAGAGGGCCAGGATTGAGGACCACTAATTCTCTTAGTAGAGGTCCAGTGGTGGGCACCGACAGCAGACCCACCAGAGATCATCAGCCCCAACATCTTCAACACTGAGTGTGCCATCTAGGCCTAGACATGATCAGAGAGGGCGAGCGTCAGGCTCGAGGGGTCATAGCAGTAGACCCGTAGACTCCAGCATTCCAGCTTATCGAAGGTGCAGTCGAGGACACACAGACCAGTGTTTGGAAGGGTCAGGAGCTTGTTTTGGATGTGGGCATCCTGTACATATTCTTAGAGATTGTCCCGCTGTGAGATAGGTCAGGTTAGGAGCCTAGGCCTAGCTTCTAGTTCAGCAGCCCCATCCCCACGCACAGCACAACAGGGGGCATCTACTAGCATAGCTGGCGGGCAGCGCTAGAACAGATTCTATGCCTTAGACACTCATTAGGATAAGGAGGCCTCACTCGATGTAGTCATTGGTATGTTAAGAGTCTTTCAGGTTGATGTATATGCGTTGCTAGATCTAGGGGCTACCCTATCTTTTGTGACACTATATATAGCCATTAGCTTTGGAGTCAGTCCCGATGTCTTGTCAGAGCCCTTCTTAGTTTCTACCTTAGTAGGTGACTCAGTTATAGCTAGATGGGTGTATAGAGATTTCCCGGTCTCAGTTCTTCATAAGGTCACCTTAGCAGACTAGATAGATTTAGCCATGACAAATTTCAATGTTATTCTCAGCATGGATTGGCTATTTGCATGCTATGCTTCAGTTAATTGTAGGAGTAGAGTTTAGATTTTTGGGTGAGCCAGTCTTAGAATGGGAGGGTGGTGCAGCTGTGCCTGTAGGTCATTTTATTTCCTACCTTAAGGCTAGAAAGATGGTTTCTAAGGGTTGTTTGTACCATCTAGTTAGGGTTAAGGACATAGAGTCTGAGACCCCGACTATCTAGTCCGTAACAGTAGTACGTGAGTATCCAGAGGTCTTTCCTGATGATTTGCCAGGTGTCCTTCCCGAGCGGGAGATTGATTTTGGTATAGATCTTCTTCTCACCACGCATCCTATATCTATTCCTCCATACAAAATGGCTCCAGCCAAGCTAAAAGAGTTGAAGGATCAGTTGAAGGACCTGTTAGATAAGGGATTTTATAAGACCGAGTAAGTCTCCATGGGGTGCACCAGTATTATTTGTTTGAAAGAAGGACGATTCCCTTCGCATGTGTATTGAATATCGGCAGTTGAACAAGGTTACCATCAAGAACAGGTGATAACACTCAAACCACACCTCTTACTTAAGTGAGAAGTAGATGTTGTCAATAAGAACCCAACTAGAGGTTGGGGCCGATCCCACAGGCAATAGGGAGACTGGATTATAGCCGGTAACTGAACTTGTGAGGTAATTACTTCAAAATAGGGGGATTCTAAATAAAATCAATAATAAAAGAAAATATCAAAATTCTGATATTAAACCAATATCAAAGGATAACTAGGGTATATGTTCCCCATGGGTTCTTAACTACTTCGGGTATACACTCGTAATTATCACCAATACTTATTTATAGAACTGATAACTTAGGTTCATTCAAACGACCGACCAGTCCCTATTGAATGACTATACTCAATCACTCGAAAAGGTCTCATGAGCAGTTTCAAAACAATCCGTTATCACTAAGTTCCATATTTAACTATCCTGCTACCACAACTCAAGTTATTACAATGATCATCAAGATCAAGGCTTTGTTATAATTCTCTTTTCCTAATCTCTACCTCTTCGACCAAAGCAAGTATAGAATTCGGGCATGTCCTAACGTTGCGCACCGTTAAGAAATGTTTAAGCATGAAGAGAATCCAATATAAGTGTTTGTATTGGTTTTAAGATCACTTTGTGTAACCCTAGCTTGTTAATCCACCATGGTTCCCACAACCCTAGCTATGGAGGTTTTAGCCTCTCATAGTTGCAAGGTTGTGAATTGCATTCATGATTAATGACATAAAACAATACTTACAACAATAATTGAGAAAAACACTTCCTTCAATTACTCCACAAAATCTTGGAAAACAAGTAGCAAGAACAAGAAGAATTCAAGAACAGGTTGATCACAAGCGAAGACCAACTCAATCCTCTCTTTCTCAAGGTTTCTCCTCTCTAAAATTATCAAAACTTACGTCCCTATAAAAATAAAACCTAAAAGATATTTATACAGACACAAGAATCCTTTTCCTAAGCCAATAGGGTGAATTTCCATATCTGTCCCGTTAGTGCCACGACTCGACCTATGATCCGTAGTGTTATACCCCATAGAATTCCCGACACTTAGATGACCTATTCGCACGTTGGTTAAGCATATTTGAAAGCCATACGTGCTAGGGAAAGGCCCGGGAAAAGATCGGACGAGAAACCCGTCGAACCATCGCGGCAGGAGCCGAGACAGAGCCCCTCCGCGATGGCAGCGTGTCACGGAGGAGAGGCCTCCGTGATGGCTCCGTGACGCATTGCCAAGGTTCAGGCCCAAGTATATAAAGCCCCCACTTCGGTTTAAACTCATTCCACACTTAAAAACTTTCCAAAAAACAGAGGCAAACGCTGAGAAAAGAAAGAGGAACGAAGGAATTAAATAATTTTCGTCCGATTACGCTGCCAAACGCTGCCCAAACTCAAATTAATCCCAGATACCCGAGTATTTAGCAGCAGAGAGCATTTCTACGGAATTAGTTTCGCGAAATACGGCCGACAAATCGGCGAGCCACCGAACTAAAGTAAGTAGAATTGCTCTAAATTAATGTCTATGTGTTCCTAGCTGAGAAGTGAATACTTCTCTCTTCTGGGCCGCTGAAAAATAGCGAGTTTTCGACCGTCTTTCGATAAGCCTAAGTTTAGGCTATAAACTATATCGAAAGTAACGTTACTCTTTACAATAAAGCTGTATTTAGTATTGATTGACGTATTTATGAATGCAGTTGGGAGAAAATAGTTGAAGTACCGGCCGAGCCTCGTCCGACGGACGAATAGTCGGAGATAAGGTATGTAAAGTTAGTTTCCTTCGGCAAGTTAAGTAATATCAGTATAGTGTAATAAATTACGGACCAGTAGAATGTTTAGAAGTCGAGTATTGCGTTATTATGAATATTGGTACGGTGTGAGAAACATTGGGTTGTAATGTATATGAAACTTATCAGTATGATACAAATTCTAACGCAAGTATTAGAGATTGCCAGTATACTCAGTATGTAATGTGATATGCCATGTCAGGATATGGTTGTATTCAGTTGAAACCCCGTATAGTAATGCAATACCTATAAAGCACTTCAGAAATAGAATAGCAGACTAAAATGAAGTTCAGAAAGCATGTCAGGATTAGTAAATCATGTTACTATAGAAAGTCAGTATACAACGTAGTTTAGCAGAAAGATTATATTCGTACATACATATATAGTATTTCCAGCCTCAGGATATATTAAGTATGTACTTATTTCTATCACTAGTCCAGCATATAGTGTATACAGAAACTTAGTAAACAACAGAGTTTTCAGTGGAAACATTATCTTATATAGCATTTGCCCAGTACAGCCCGGCAGGAGACTATATTCATATTTATATATCTTTACCTGCCTCAGCACGTATTAAATACGTACAGATTACTATCATTAGCCCAGCATGTAATATATAAGATACTTTACCCCTATTAGCCTCAGTATGTGAGATACACAGACAGTATTACCAGTTGCAACCGTTGTATTGTTTGGGGTTGGATTACCTAGCATCCATGACCGCCCCAGGGTTAATAGCTGTATCGACTCATCCACCAGAGGACGAGGATACGTCACTCTACGGAGTGGCATGCCGTCCCGCCAGGGGACGAAGATGGGATGCCAGGTTTTCCCCATATTTGTGCCTTGATCGGCCCTTACACACCCCAGTCGAGCGGATACGCCCGGGTGCAGATTCAGGAGTCCTCCGGACTAATATGCAGTTATAGTCAGGGGCTCAGTGAGCCCAAGTGCATACCCAAAGGACCGGCGGGATGCTTACAGCCAGTATAGGAGATGGGATGACCGGGGTAGGGGTATAGATTCTGTGTTGATTGTACCTCCCGGCTTATGGGGGCCGGGTAAGGTTGTGTATGCCATGTTATGTTATGTATGTTATGCTATATTACAGTAGATACGAGCAGATTAGTAGTAGAATGATACGTCTCCAGGTATGATTCCTATTCCCTTCAGCATGATTAAGAACAGGTACGATTTACATCATCAGATAGTTAATCTAGTTTTTCTTATTCCAGTTTCGTCAGTTATGTTATTAATTTCAGATATCTCTTTCAGTTGTTGCTTTACATACTCAGTACCAGCGGTACTGACACCCAGTGGGGCGCTGCATTACTTGCCTGCAGGTACCCATAGACGAGCAGGCGATACCACGTGATCCCCATCAGCGGTTGAGTATTCAGCTCCTGTCATCCGGAGACTGAATTTCTAGAGGTGTAGTCCAGTTCTTTTTGTTGTATAGTACGGGTAGGTCGGGGCCCTGTCCCGATCATTTCTATTATCCTTCCTAGAGGCTTGCAGTCTGTATATATTCCCTGTGGTCAGATGAGCCGGTCGTGAGAGGCCGTGCAGTTGTATAGTTGTTAGCATTCCTTCTTTCTATTGTGATGGTCGTGTGGGGCCATAGTTGTCAGTAGTGGTGACCTTTCCGGTCACGTAGCTTTTTAATACGCTATGATTGAGTTGCAGATAACTAGACAGCATGGTGGCCTTGTCGGCCCGCATAGGTTCCCCTGAATTGAGATATTTCTGGTCAGCTGTTAGTACAGGTACAGAAGGCTATAGGCCAATGGGCTGGGGGGCTGTGTTTACAGCCGTTATATAGCCAAATTTTTCCAGAAATGTGAGTCAGAGCCAGCCAGGCACCAGATGTGCCAGGCTTAACAGCCCAGCTGGTCAGGTCCTAGTAGGGCACCAGGTGCCAGTCATACCCCCCAAGGAGGGGTGTGACAAACTTGGTATCAGAGCAGGTCGTATCCCAGGGAGTCTGCAAGCCGTGCTAAGCAGAATCTTGTCCATGGATGTGTTGTGCACCACATACTATGGATAGGAGGCTGCGAGGCATGATAGGATGGTTGCCTTTTGTTCTTATTCAATCGTGCTATAGAGCGGTACAGTTTGGGGTTGAGTCCCTAAAAATCTTACCATATTCTTTGGTTACAGATAATGTCAGACTAGCGCCATCCTATCACGGGTCGGAACTTAGACATTACAGCAGGAGAAGGCACCAGCAGGATGCCTCCCCCTCATTTGGAGACAGCCCGACCAGAGGGCACTACGGAGGCATCATCCCAGCCTCCTCAGCAGTCTCCACCACGTCAGGAGCCACTTGGGGCGACACTACCTTCAGTAGCCCCTATATTGACTCCTTCTGACCAGGAGGTTAGGAGTGCTGTAGTTATGTTAGCACAGATGATGGCTGCTCAGCGTCAGCCAATGCCATCTACAGTTGTAGAATCATCAGGAGGGCCCGGTAGTTCGAGGGTCCGAGAGTTCTTAGCTTTGAATCCCCCAGAATTTACAGGTACGGATCGGACAGAGGACCCCCAGGATTTTCTGGATCAGATGCAGAGAATCTTCAGGGTTATGCATGCTACGCCTACTGAGTCAGTTGAATTGGCAGCATTCCGGTTACGGGATATTGCGGTGTTATGGTATGAAAGCTGGGAGAGGTCCCGAGGGAGAGATGTTTCCCCTCCCACCTGGTCCAGCTTTTCAGGAGCCTTTCTGGATCATTATTTGCCGCGGGAGATTCGACAGGCCCGGGTAGACCAGTTCCTACATCTAGAACAGGGGGCCATGAGTGTTCGGGAATATTCTTTGCAGTTTGATTCCTTAGCCCGATATGCACCGGCCATTGTTGATACTATGGCATACAGAGTGCATCGTTTTATTACGGGGTTGAATCCAGAATATGTTGAGATTTGCACTACAGCCACACTGCGAGAGGACATGGATATTGCTCGCATTCAAGCATTTGCCCAGAATATTGAGGGCATCAGACAGCGACAACGAGAGGTCAGAAGGGTTAGTCAGGAACAGCGTCGCCGGGACAGGCCAGTTGAGTTACAGAGAGAGGCCCGGGGAGGACCCAGGCCCCGATTGTCAGACAGGCCGCCCAGGTCCCCACCTCCGCCACAGCCACAGGGGGGTAGATTCAGCCGCAGGGGGCAGTCAGGGACTGGTAGAGGCTCGCAGATGGCAGATTCACCATCACAGAGGAAGGCAGAGCAGAGCAGGTATACCCTACCACTTTGCCCTATATGCAGTCAACGCCATCCTGGAGCATGCAGATATGGCTCCACCGCATGTTATAATTGTGGCCAAGAAGGCCATTTGATGAAAGATTGCCCAGCCAGAGGTCGAGGGGACCGGGATAGACAGGATAGGGCATCAATAGGATCACGAGCTACAGCATCTTCGACTGGGCGCAGGCCCTCAGTTTCAGCAGGCAGGGGTCGGGGCAGATCAGGGGCCTCCAGTATAGGTGCGGGTCCAAGCCGCACATATGCCTTACCAGGGAGGCAAGATTCAGAAGCATCGCCTGATGTCGTGATAGGTATGCTAACTATCTGCTCACACCCTGCTTATGTGTTAATTGATCCAGGGTCTACTTTGTCCTATATTACTCCATTTGTGGCACGGAAGTTTAGTATTGCACCAGAATCATTACAGCAGCCCTTCTTAGTATCTACGCCCGTCGGTGACTCTATCACAGCTAGCCGAATCTACCGCGGGTGTACAGTAGAGATTGTTGACCGTCAGACCATAGTAGATCTGGTCGAGTTAGAAATGATAGACTTCGATGCCACAATGGGAATGGACTGGTTAGTACCATGCTTTGCCAATGTTGAATGTTGGACCAAAACGGTCCGATTCCACTTCCCGGGGGAAGCAGTACGGGAGTGGAAGGGCAGCACCGTGACGCCAAAAGGTAGGTTTATTTCCTACCTTCAGGCGAGAAAGTTGATATCTAAGGGGTGTATTTACCATCTTGTCAGAGTTCAGGATGTTCAAGTAGAATCTCCGACACTCCAGTCTGTCCCAGTGGTAAATGAATTCCCAGATGTATTTCCTGATGAGTTACCTGGTATTCCCCCAGAAAGGGAAATAGACTTTGCTATTGACTTGCTACCAGGCATTCAGCCAATATCAATACCTCCTTATCGTATGGCTCCTGCAGAACTCAGAGAATTGAAGGAGCAGTTGAAAGACTTGTTAGATAAAGGTTTTATCAGGCCGAGTACTTCCCCGTGGGGTGCGCCAGTCTTGTTTGTGAGAAAGAAAGATGGCTCGCTCCGAATGTGCATAGATTATCGGCAGTTAAACAAAGTCACAGTAAAGAACAAGTATCCGCTTCCCAGAATTGATGACTTATTTGATCAGCTACAGGGAGCCAGATACTTTTCCAAAATTGACTTGCGGTCCGGATATCACCAGGTCCGAGTACGTGAGAGAGATATTCCTAAGACAGCATTCAGGACCCGATATGGACATTTTGAATTTCTAGTTATGTCCTTTGGGCTAACGAATGCCCCAGCAGTCTTCATGGACCTGATGGATAGTATTTTCAGACCTTTCCTGGACTTGTTCGTGATAGTATTCATTGATGACATTCTGGTGTATTCTCGCTCTGAAGCAGATCACCGGACTCATTTGCGGACAGTGCTCCAGATTCTCAGGGACCGCCAGTTGTATGCTAAGTTTTCGAAATGTGAATTTCTGCTTAACTCAGTAGCCTTTTTAGGGCATATTGTCTCAGACACTGGTATACAGGTAGACAAGCAGAAGATAGAAGCAGTTAAGTCATGGCCTAGGCCTACCACCCCGACTGAAGTTCGTAGCTTCCTGGGGTTGGCAGGATATTATCGGAGGTTCGTTGAGGGATTCTCAACCATTGCAGCACCTTTAACTAAATTGACACAGAAAGCAGCAAAGTTTCAGTGGACGGAGGCATGCGAGCAGAGTTTTCAGGAACTGAAAGACAAATTAACCTCCGCCCCAGTATTAGCATTGCCGGAGGGCACAGAGGGTTATTCAGTCTATTGCGACGCGTCAGGTGTCGGATTGGGTTGTGTGTTAATGCAGCATGGTAGAGTGATTGCATATGTTTCCAGACAGCTAAGGAAACACGAAAAGAATTACCCTACCCATGACCTGGAATTGGCCGCAGTAATTCATGCCTTGAAGATGTGGAGGAATTATCTGTACGGCGTCCATGTTGATATTTACACAGATCATAAGAGCCTGCAGTACATTTTCACTCAGAGGGAGTTGAATTTACGGCAACGCCGCTGGTTAGAGCTGTTAAAAGACTATGATGTGAATATTCTATACCACCCCGGAAAAGCTAATGTTGTAGCAGATGCCCTGAGCCGTAAGTCAATGGGGAGTTTGGCGTATTTGCGACCTGAGAAACAGAAATTAGCTAAAGAAATTCATCAGTTAGCTGGCCTAGCCATTCGAGTAATAGAAACAGAAAATAATGGAGCAGTAATTCAGAATTCTGTAGTGTCATCGTTAGTTACAGAGGTAAAAGAACGGCAGTATGAGGATCCCGATTTAGTCCAGCTCAGAGATAGAATTCAGAAGGGTAAGGAGCCAGATTTTCAGATAACCGAGGATGGTGTGCTACATTGTAAGGGCCGCCTTTGTGTCCCGAATGTCGCAGGACTTCGTGAGCAGATCATGCATGAGGTACACTACGCTCGTTATTCCCTTCACCCAGGGGCGACGAAAATGTACCACAACATCAGAGGCATCTACTGGTGGCCAGGTATGAAAGCTGAGATAGCTGAAATTGTGTCTAGGTGTTCTAACTGTCAGCAGGTAAAAGCCGAGCACCAGAAACCGGGCGGTTTGACTCAAGAGATAATGATACCTATGTGGAAATGGGAAGTGATAAACATGGATTTTGTAACAGGGTTACCCCGTACTAGACGCAGAAATGATTCCATTTGGGTAATAGTTGATAGGCTGACAAAATCAGCTCACTTCCTACCAGTAAGGGCTACCTTCTCAGCTGAGGATTATGCCGAATTATATATCAGAGAAATAGTTAGATTGCATGGAGTGCCGGTATCTATCATTTCAGACAGGGGAGCACAGTTTACAGCTAGGTTCTGGTAGTCATTTCAGAAAGGTTTGGGGACGCAGATTAACTTGAGCACAGCATTCCATCCTCAGACAGATGGGCAGGTGGAACGTACAATTCAGACGCTCGAAGATATGCTACGAGCGTGTGTGTTAGATTTTGGGGGTAGCTGGGATGAACATCTTTCGTTAATTGAATTTGCTTATAATAATAGCTACCATTCAGCTATCCAGATGGCGCCTTTCGAAGCATTGTACGGGCAAAAATGTAGATCGCCGGTGGGCTGGTTTGAGATAGGGGAATCAGCATTAGTTGGCCCAGACATTGTTCGGCAGTCCGAGGAAAAGATAAAGCTTATCCGAGAACGTTTGCTGACCGCTCAGAGCCGCCAAAAGTCATACGCAGATAGGCGGCGCAGAAATCTAGAATTTTCGGTAAACGACTGGGTATATCTGAAAGTGTCCCCGATGAAAGGGGTAATGAGGTTTGGCAAGAAAGGCAAGCTTAGCCCGAGATTCATTGGGCCATATCAGATTCGGCGAAGAATAGGCCGCATGTCATACGAGTTAAACTTGCCTCCAGAGTTAGCGTTGGTTCACCCAGTATTCCATGTTTCTATGCTAAGGAAGTTCGTAGGGGACCCTTCTACAGTAGTTCCAGTTCAGGATGTCCAGATCACAGAAGAGTTAGCATATGAAGAGGTTCCCGTAGCCATTTTAGACAGACAGGTTCGCAGACTGAGAACTAAAGATGTTGTATCTGTCAAAGTATTGTGGCGTAACAGAAATTGGGAGGAAATGACGTGGGAGGCTGAAGAAGATATAAAAATCAGATACCCTCACTTATTTCAGGCCTAGTCAGACGACAGGTATGTCCGTATCATTATTTATACAGCACTTTATGGTTGTATGTTGTAAATGACAAAGAAAGAAGTGATATTTAGTTTTCCAGTGGATCTTAGAATATTATGTGCAGTGCCTGTGTTGGACTTTTCTGCATTTCAGGTTTTTGCGATAGTCCATATTACAGGGGAAACTCTGCCAAAATTTTTCCAGAAAAGTAAAGTAAGTAGTCCTCTAGATAACAGTGTACATTCGAGGACGAATGTTCTTAAGGGGGGGAGAATGTTATACCCCGTAGAATTCCCGGCACTTAGATGACCTATTCGCACGTTGGTTAAGCATATTTGAAAGCCATACGTGCTAGGGAAAGGCCCGGGAAAAGATCGGATGAGAAACCCATCGAACCATCGCGGGAGGAGCCGAGACAGAGCCCCTCCGCGATGGCAGCGTGTCACGGAGGAGAGGCCTCCGCGATGGCTCCGTGACGCGTTGCCCAGGTTCAGGCCCAAGTATATAAAGCCCCCACTTCGGTTTAAACTCATTCCACACTTAAAAACTTTCCAGAAAACAGAGGCAAACGCTGAGAAAAGAAAGAGGAACGAAGGAATTAAATAATTTTCGTCCGATTACGCTGCCAAACGCTGCCCAAACTCAAATTAATCCCAGATACTCGAGTATTTAGCAGCAGAGAGCATTTCTACGGAATTAGTTTCGCGAAATACGGCCAACGAATCGGCGAGCCACCGAACTAAAGTAAGTAGAATTGCTCTAAATTAATGTCTATGTGTTCCTAGCTGAGAAGTGAATACTTCTCTCTTCTGGGCCGCTGAAAAATAGTGAGTTTTCGACCGTCTTTCGATAAGCCTAAGTTTAGGCTATAAACTATATCAAAAGTAACGTTACTCTTTACAATAAAGCTGTATTTAGTATTGATTGACGTATTTATGAATGCAGTTGGGAGAAAATAGTTGAAGTACCGGCCGAGCCTCGTCCGACGGACGAATAGTCGGAGATAAGGTATGTAAAGTTAGTTTCCTTCGGCAAGTTAAGTAATATCAGTATAGTGTAATAAATTACAGACCAGTAGAATGTTCAGAAGTCGAGTATTGCATTATTATGAATATTGGTACGGTGTGAGAAACATTGGGTTGTAATGTATATGAAACCTATCAGTATGATACAAATTCTAACGCAAGTATTAGAGATTGCCAGTATACTCAGTATGTAATGTGATATGCCATGTCAGGATATAGTTGTATTCAGTTGAAACCCCGTATAGTAATGCAATACCCGTAAAGCACTTCAGAAATAGAATAGCAGACTAAAATGAAGTTCAGAAAGCATGTCAGGATTAGTAAATCATGCTACTATAGAAAGTCAGTATACAGCGTAGTTTAGCAGAAAGATTATATTAGTACATACATATATAGTACTTCCAGCCTCAGCATGTATTAAATATGTACTTATTTCTATCACTAGTCCAACATATAGTGTATACAGAAAATTAGTAAACAACAGAGTTTTCAGTGGAAACATTATCTTATATAGCATTTGCCTAGTACAGCCCGACAGGAGACTATATTCATATTTATATATCTTTACCTGCCTCAGCACGTATTAAATACGTACAGATTACTATCATTAGCCCAGCATGTAATATATATGATACTTTACCCCTATTAGCCTCAGTATGTGAGATACACAGACAGTATTACCAGTTGCGACCGTTGTATTGTTTGGGGTTGGATTACCTAGCATCCATGACCGCCCCAGGGTTAATAGCTGTATCGACTCGTTCACCAGAGGACGAGGATACGTCACTCTACGGAGTGGCATGCCGTCCCGCCAGGGGACAAAGATGGGATGCCAGTTTTTCCCCATATTTGTGCCTTGATCGGCCCTTACACACCCCAGTCGAGCGGATACGCCCTTGTGCAGATTCAGGAGTCCTCCGGACTCAGATGCAGTTATAGTCAGGGGCTTAGCGAGCCCAAGTGCATATCCAGAGGACCGGCGGGATGCTTACAGCCAATATAGGAGATGGGATGACCGGGGTAGGGGCATAGATTCTGTGTTGATTGTACCTCCCGGCTTATAGGGGCCGGGTAAGGTTGTGTATGCCATGTTATGTTATGTATGTTATGCTATATTACAGTAGATACGAGCAGATTAGTAGTAGAATGATATGTCTCCAGGTATGATTCCTATTACCTTCAGCATGATTAAGAATAGGTACGATTTACATCATCAGATAGTTAATCTAGTTTTTCTTATTCCAGTTTCGTCAGTTATGTTATTGATTTCAGATATCTCTTTCAGTTGTTGCTTTACATACTCAGTACCAGCGGTACTGACGCCCAGTGGGGCGTTGCATTACTTGCCTACAGGTACCCATAGACGAGCAGGCGATACAACGTGATCCCCATCAGCGGTTGAGTATACAGCTCCTGTCATCCGGAGACTGAATTTCTAGAGGTGTAGTCCAGTTCTTTTTGTTGTACAGTACGGGTAGGTCGGGGCCCTGTCCCGATCATTTCTATTATCCTTCCTAGAGGCTTGCAGTCTGTATATATTCCCTGTGGTCAGATGAGCCGATCGTGAGAGGCCGTGCAGTTGTATAGTTGTTAGCATTCCTTCTTTCTATTGTGATGGTCGTGTGGGGCCATAGTTGTCAGTAGTGGTGACCTTGCCGGTCACGTAGCTTTTTAATACGCTATGATTGAGTTGCAGATAACTAGACTGCATGGTGGCGTTGTCGGCCCGCATAGGTTCCCCTGAATTGAGATGTTTCTGGTTAGCTGTTAGTACAGGTACAGAAGGCTATAGGCCAATGGGCCGGGGGGCTGTGTTTACAGCCGTTATATAGCCAAATTTTTCCAGAAATGTGAGTCAGAGCCAGCCAGGCACCAGATGTGCCAGGCTTAATAGCCCAGCTGGTCAGGTCCTAGTAGGGCACCAGGTGCCAGTCATACCCCCCAAGGCGGGGTGTGACACGTAGCATGCTCCTACGATCCGTAGCCTCCTCTTGTATAATCTCAACTGGCTAAATTCTGGCTAAGTGTTGAATCTGGGTATGACTCGTACCATCGAATCATGATTCGTATTGAGCTCCCGTACTTTGAATCAGAAATTTTGAAGTTTTTCTGAAGTTCATCATGACTAGAATGGTACGACTCGTACCTTCGTCTCACGAGTCGTCCTTGCTTCTCGTAGAAGGAGTTAGACTCAATTGCAGTTCTTCTAGCTTTCACCACAACTTCCTCATCACGACTCTACAAGCCTGCTACTAATTATACTGGGACTCGTGGGTCACATCTGCTCAACCTTAACTTTAAGCAATTTCTCATGGTCATCGGTACGACTCGTAGGTCCTTCCTACAATCCGTACTGTGGTTTGCACTTTTTGGCCATTTTGCAATTTTTAAGGCTATCTTTTGCAATTTTTAATTCCAACACCTGTTTATCCTGTAACAAAAGGAAAAGTACTTCATATCCATATAAATACACCTAATTCCATGCTATTTCTTAGTTTTGAGCGTCGAATGTGCTGTAAACCCACAACACATCAACACCCTCAACTTAAGACTTTTGCATGTCCTCAGACCCTGAAAAGAAAAACTAAAACACGACGCTCAACTAAAAAATAGACTTAAGATACTACAACCAATACTCAAACAAACCTGCACTTTCTATACAAACTCTATTGACACTTTCTCATGGAACCACATCAGCTAATGTACTACAAGCGACCGCGAAACATCATAAACAGGGATCAAGACATGTCATCTAGCAATCAACAGAAGTCAAGTAATCACCAATTTTTTTCACACAAACCAACAGTAAAAGCAAACATAATCCATTTACCCTCACACAATGAAGTCCCCACTCAGATGTGATATGTCAAACATGATATGGGACTAAGCAATTCAGACGCTGACTCTCTCAAAGAAGTTACGAGTATTATGTGTCAGATACCATAGGCTTGCCCTTATTTTCTCTACGTTGGTTTTTCAGATGGTCAAGTTAAGATTACTATAGGACTTGGTATGGCTTGTAATATAGGCTCAGGGCTGGACATGATAAAGATGGAAGATTTTATAAGTGACTATTCCTTCATTGGCACTACATACATTGGTTACACCATTCACCTAATTCACCCTTTTATTCTTTCATTCCCCTTTTCCCTTTTTCTCCCTTTTATTCGCTTTTTAATGGGTGTGGCGAGTTTTCACTTTTCAGCTTTTTTCAAAATTTATTTGATCTTTATTTTTGAACATTTACAACAAATTTTTCATCCTTTTATTTTCATCTCACCACACCTCATATTCCACAATTTCTTTCTTTTCTTTTATTTTCATTCCCACCTTTTATGCACCCCTACTCTAGCCACCCTCAACTTAAGCATTTTGCTTATGTTGAGGTTCACATTATCCAAGGAAGGACCAGGGCCAAAACAGGTTCATTACAAAAAATTGGTATGGTTAATTGCTAAATCAAAGAAACATGGTCTATTAAGGCTCAATCTTGGGATCAAGGGATTCATGCAACTTTTGGTAGGGCGGACAATATAGGCTAAAAAGTGAGCTAAACAAACAATGGCCTATGACCATATCCTAACTAACCATCCTTAGCCTATGCAGATACCAACCAGGCAAGTTCTAGATCTACACCATGATACCAAACTGACTAATATACCTCACTCACACATGGTACATGAACTATTTTCGCCTCACCTGTTTGGCTTATACATGGCTTAATAAAACTACTCATGCTAACAAAATAAATTACATCCAAATATCCACAACAATCATGCATGTTGTCACAAATACATAGATATTGTATCAGAAAATTTTTAAACAGGGTCAATTTTTTACAAAGAAAAAAAAAGAAAACTAGTGCAATTTTCTTGGCTGAGTACTTCTAAGCTACTTTCTAATTAAACAAAAATCACAAACTAAAAATAAAAATCCTACACATGCCGGCTCTACTAGATAGCATGTCTGAGGGAAAAGAAACAAGGCAAGAAAAACCCTCAAACGGAACAAAAATCCCAAAAATCACAAGTACACCCCCTCCCCTTTTGTTTTGAAAAGTTAGCTTCATTCCCGAAGCATCATCGAGAATGTCATAGGGAAGAGAACATACCTGGGATACTCAGACTTCACCTACCATAGGTTGCCTCCCATGCAACACTTGATTTAATGTCGCGGAACGATGTGACTTTGTGACTCCTCAGAATTCGTCAAGTGATTCATACTCATCCTACAGTGCTGAGATCACACTAAATTCCTTGGGTTTCTTTATTGTCTTGCAGATGTTGAATATGACCTCTTCTTGATTTAGCCTAAACATTAACAGGCCAGCTTCTACATCTACTAGAGCTCTCTCGATCACAAGGAATGGTCGCCCCAAAATGATTGAGACCTCATAATCGACCTCGCAATCCAAAATCACGAAATCTTCTGGGAATATAAATTTATCTACCTTGACAACCACATCGATCAGGATCCCCACTGACTTCTTAACTGTTTTGTTGGCCATTAGTAGCTGTATGTTGGTCGGTGTAGGAGTTCCCAATCCTGACTTCTTGAATACAACCAATGGCATCAAATTAATGCTAGCTCCCAGATCACAGAGTGCCCTTGCAAACTCAACATTGCCAATCATGCATGGTATAGTGAAGGCACCTGGGTCCTCATTTTTCTGTTCTAAGACCCTTATAGCTATGACACTGCAGTGATGCACATTGTCAATAGGCTCATAGCACACAAATCTTTTCTTTGTCACCAGGTCCTTTATAAACTTTGCATATCCTGGCATCTGCTCTAAAGCTTCGACCAATGCTATGTTCACAGACAACTGCTTAAGTATTGAAAGGAATTTATGGAACTTACCATTCTCCACCTTCTTCTTCATCCTTTGGGGGAATGGTGGTGGTGGTCGTGGGATAGCTTTTTGCAATTGTGTTTCCCCTTGATCCTTGGCAGGTTCCTTCTCACCTCTCGGGGCCTCTTGCAACTCACTAGTCTCTTTCTCAGCACTTGTGTCATCATCCTCCATTATGCTCTCTTTCTTTCATTCAACTTCAACTGGAAATAGGGGGTCAACTATGGTTTTACCACTCCTAGTCATTACTACCATATGATGTGCATCGTTTTTTGAATTTAGGACAGTGTTGCCAGGCAATGTACCCTTTTGTCTAGGGTTCATTGATGCTGACAATTGCCCAAATTGGTGTTCAATTTGCTTGATGGCAATAGCATGTTTTCACCCATACATGACAAATCTCCTCGGACCTCCTTCAGTTGATCATCGGTGGACCTCACCTTTTTCAACATCTCAGCCATCATGCTCTCCAACATTGATTGACCAGCTCCCCTTCTCGTGGATTGGGAGACACATAGAATCCAGCTCGGTCATTACGATATCCATCATTGCTCCTCCAATCACCTTCGCGCTCACGACCTCAGCTCCTATTTCTAAACCCATTTATGTTGTAGTTGTCTCTATACTGGTTCCGACCTTGATTTCCAGAACCTTGGCGCTAATTGTCTTGTCCAAACGCTTGGGCGTTCATTCAGAAACCTGCCACCTGGCTATCCAAAAAGTTTGCCTCCTCCTCATAATCAGAGTGATCAGCTCCTTGCTCCCTTCCTTGAGTACCCACTGCATTAACCTGCTTGGCTCCAGCTCCCATTATATGCTTTGTCAGCAAGTCCAATGATGTGTGCATGTGAGTCAACTCCTGCTCGCGCTCTTCTTCTTTTCTTCGTGGGTCAGCAGTCAGCCCAACAACATATGTGCCTGCCACTGCATCAGCTTCCCTCGTATGCCAGGCCCCATTTTTCTTAGTCACCTTGTCAAGAATGGTGGCAGCTTTCTCTCAAGTGTGACTCATCAATGCTCCTCTAGCTACCATGTCTACTACAACCTTGGTGCTATTTTTCAGAGACTTGTAAAAAATTTCCAACAAAATATCATCTGTAATTTTGTGGTTGGGGCACTTAGTCAACTTCTTTTTGAATCTCAACCAAGTTTCATGAAGTGCCTCATTCTTCATCTGTCAAAAATTATAGATCTCATCTTTTAGCTGTAACATCCTGGACGGGGGAAAGAATCTCTCCAAAAAGGCCTGTTTAAGCTCCCTCCAGTTGGTTATGGAGTCGTTGGGAACTCCGATAACCACAAAGTAGCTTCCCTAGATAGAGAAAAAGAGAAGAGTCTGAGCCGTATTGCATCCTGACTTACTCCGGGAAACCTGTACGCTTTGCATATGCCTACAAAGTTCATTAGGTGCAGGTTGGCGTCATCCATTGCGTGACACCTAAACACCCCTTTCATATTTAGTAACTGAATCATGGTGCTTGTAATGTCAAATTTGGCCCCAACGGGTAGTGGTGGTGGCACAATTGCACCAGTTGACCCGACTTCATCAATATCTGGGCCATCATTATCGTCAAAGTATTGAGGGGAGAATCTATGAGCTCTGTTGCCCCTCCCTTGTCGACCAGCATTCACCACTTCCTCTCTCTCGTCTTCCACATGCTATAGTGTAGCTTGCCGAGCTAGCTCGGCTTGCCTAGCTTCTTCAGCTATGCGGGCCTCTCTTTGCTCGTGGTTTTCCATGTTAAGTAGTGCTCTTTAAATTTCTGGATTTAATGGGACAAGAGGATCTCCTCTACTCCTAGTGCTTGGCATTCACCGGAGAACAACCTGTGGGTATCAAAAACACAAAAATAAATATAATTAAAGAAATAACTACCAAAAAGTTAATTACAAGATGATAATCTAGTTTTAGTCGTATTCCCCAACAACGACTCCACTTTTTGATAATGCTCAAACCACACCTCTTACTGAAGTGAGAAGCGGACATTGTCAATAAAGAACCCAACTAGAGGTTGGGGTCGATCCCACATGGAATAGGGAGACTGGATTATAGCCGGTAACTGAACTTGTGAGGTAGTTACTTCAAAATAGGGGGGATTCTAAAGAAAATCAATAATAAAAGAAAATATCAAAATTCTAATGTTAAATCAATATCAAAGGATAACTAGGGTTTGTGTTCCCCATGGGTTCATAACTACTTCGGGTATACACTCGTGATTATCACCAATACTTACTTATAGAACTGATAACTTAGGTTCATTCAAATGATCGACCAATCCCTATTAAATGACTATACTCCATCACTCAACCAAGTCTCATGAGCGGTTTCAAAATGATCCGTTATCACTAAGTTCCAAATTAAACTATCTTGCGACCACAACTCAAGTTAATACAATAATAATCAGGATCTAGGTTCTGTTGTAATTCTCTTTTCCTAATCTCTACCTCTTCGACCAAAGCAAGTAAAGAATTCGGTCATGCCCTAACGTTGCGCACCGTTAAGAAACATTTAATCATGAAGAGAATCCAATATAAGTGTTTGTATTGGTTTTAAGATCACTTTGTGTAACCCTAGCTTTTTAATCCACCATGGTTTCCACAACCCTAGCTATGGAGGTTTTATCCTCTCATAGTTGCAAGGTTGTGAATTGCATTCTTGATTAAAGACATAAAACAATACAAACAATAATTGAGAAAAACACTTCCTCCGATTACTCCACAAAATCTTGAAAAACAAGTAGCAAGAACAAGAAGAATTCAAGAACGGGTTGATTACAAGTTAAGACCAACTCAATCCTCTCTTTCTCAAGGTTTCTCCTCTATAGAATTATAAAAATTGATGTCCCTATAAAAATAAAACCTAAAAGATATTTATAGATACAAAAAGTCCTTTTCCTAAGCCAATAGGCTGAATTTTCATATCTGTGACCGCTAGTGCCATGACTCGACCTACGATCCGTAGCGTGCTCCTACGACCGTAGCCTCCTCTAGTACAATCTCAGCTGGCTAAATTCTTGATAAGTGTTGTATCTGGGTATGACTCATACCATCGACTCATGATTCCTATTGAGCTCCCGCACTTTGAATTAGAGATTTTGAAGTTTTTCTGAAGTTCATCATGACCAGAATGGTACGACTCGTACCTTCATCTCATGGGTCGTACTTGCTTCTCATAGCAGGAGTTAGACTCATTTGCAATTCTTCTGGATTTCACCACGACTTCCTCATCACGACTCGTACAAGCCTTCTACTAATCATACTGGGACTCTTGGGTCACATCTACTCAACCTTAACTTTCAACAATTTCTCACGACCATCAGTATGACTCGTAGTTCCTTCCTACGATCCATACTGTGGTATGCACTTTTTGCCCATTTTGCACTTTTTTAAGCTATCTTTTGCAATTTTCAGTTCCAACACCTGTTTATCCTGTAACAAAAGGAAAAGTACCTAATATCCACATAAATACACCTAATTCTATGCTATTTTCTTAGTTTTGAGCGTCGAATATGCTGTAAACCCACAACACATCAACACGTACCCCTTACCAAGAATCGATGACTTGTTTGACTAGCTTCAGGGTGCCTAGTGTTTCTCCAAGACTGATCTCAGATCCGGGTATCACCAGCTTAGGGTTTGGGAGAGTGACATTCTGAAAACTGCTTTCAGGACTTGGTATGGTCAATACAAATTTGTTGTCATGTCTTTTTGACTAACCAATTCCCCTGAAGCTTTTATGGATCTAATGAACAGGGTTTTCAAGTCATATTTGGACATGTTCGTGATTGTGTTCATTGATGATATCCTTATATACTCTCGGAGCGAGGAGGAGCATGCCGCTCACTTCAAAATAGTGCTTCATACCCTCAAGGATCATCAGTTGTATGCAAAGTTCCGCAAATGTGAGTTTTGGTTGGACTCGATGGAATTTCTAGGCCATGTGGTATCAAGTGAGGGCATAACAGTAGACTCTCAGAAGATCGAGGCGGTAAAGAATTGGCCCAGACCAATGAATCCATCAGATATCAGGAGCTTTTTGGGCTTAGGAGGTTACTATCAGAGATTTGTGGAGGGTTTTTCATCTATTGCCACACCATTGACTAAGTTGACTCAGAAGAAGGTGAATTTTCAATGGTCGGAGGCTTGTGAGAAAAGCCTCCAAGAGTTGAAGACCCCACTCACTTCAGCACCAATGTTGACCCTACCTGAGGGTACCGATGGTTTTGTGGTGTATTGTGATGCTTCGCAAGTCGGACTCACGTGTGTGTTGATGCAACATGGGAAAGTGATAGCTTATGCCTCAAGACAGTTAAAAAATCATGAAAAGAACTACTTGACCCATGATCTCGAATTGGCCGTAGCGGTGTTTGCGTTGAAGATATTGAGGAATTACTTGTATGGGGTCCACGTGGATGTATTCATGGATCACAAGAGCTTGCAATTTGTGTTCATGTAGAAAAACCTCAATCTTTGGCAAAGGAGGTGGTTGGAGCTACTTAAGGACTATGATATGGGTGTTCTTTACCACCCGAGTAAGGCTAATGTGGTAGCGGACGCACTTAATAGACTCTCTATGGAGAGTGTGTCCCATATCGATGAGGGAACAAAAGAGTAGGTGAATGATGTCCATAGACTTATGAGGTTGGGGGTTAGATTGGTTGACTCGACTGATGGTGCTGTTGTTGTGAAAAATGGATCAGAATCGTCCTTGGTGATGGATGTGAAGGCCAGACAAGATGAGGATCCGATTTTAGTAAAGCTGAAGGAAGTCGTTCGAAGTCAAAAGGTGGAAGTCTTCTCCCAAAGGGGAGATGGTGTACTGCGGTACCAGGGTCGTCTATGTGTTCCAGATGTTGATAATTTGAGGGACTGGATATTGCATGAGGAACATGGATCCAGGTATTCTATCCATACGGGTACTACCAAGATGTATCATGACTTGTAGGAAATATATTGGTGGAACAACATGAAGAAGGATATTGCAGAATTCGTAGCCAAGTGCCCGAACTGTCAGCAAGTGAAATTTGAGCATCAAAGGATGGGAGGCGTATTGTAGGATATTAACATACCTACTTGGAAGTGGGAAGAGATTAATGTGGATTTCATTACAGGCCTACTCGTACTCGCCGACACTATGATCCTATCTGGGTGGTAGTAGACAGGTTGACCAAGGCTGCACACTTCCTACCGGTCAAAACCACATATTCAGTAGATGATTATGCCAAATTGTACATCGGGAGTTGGTTCGACTTCATGGAGTGCCCTTGTCTATTATTTCAGACCGAGGTACTCAGTATACCTCTCAGTTTTGGCGGTCTTTTCACAAAAGGCTTAGGACTCAGGTTAAGCTCAGCACAACATTTCATTTGCAAATGGATGGTCAGGCGGAATAGACAATCTAGACTCTTGAGGACATGTTAAGAGCCTGTGTGATGGATTTTAAAGGTATTTGGGATGACCGCTTGCCCTTGATCGAGTTTGCTTACAATAACAACTATCACTCCAGTACCCAAATGGCATCATTCGAGGCTCTTTACGGGCGGAGGTATAGATCGCCCATCGGATGGTTTGAGCTTGGTGAGGCAGCTATGGTAGGGCCAGACTCGATTCACGAGGCTACGGTGAAGGTTTAGTTGATAAGGGACCGACTGAAAACTACTCAGAGTCGTCAAAAGTCATATGCGGATGTGAGAAGAAGGAATTTGGAGTTTGAAGTGGACGATTGGATATTTCTAAAGGTATCTCCCATGAAGGGAGTCATGCGGTTCAGAAAGAAAGGAAAACTCAGTCCCTGCTATATTGGTCCGTACCGAGTTATGAGAAGAGTTGGTAAGGTAGCGTATGAGTTGGACAAGTCATCATAGTTATCTTCAATTCATCCCGTCTTTCATATATCGCTCATGAAAAAGTGCTTGGGTGATCTATCTTTAGTTGTCCTAGTGGAGAGTGTTGGTGTGGGAGATAGCCTCAGTTATGAGGAAATTCCAGTTACAATCTTGGATCGTCAGGTTCGGAGGCTGAGGAAAAAAGAAGTATCTTCGGTGAAGGAGTTGTGGGGAAACTAGCATGTTGAGGGAGCTACGAGGGAAGCCGATGTGGCTATGATGGCTAAATACCCCCACCTGTTCCCTACTGGTTAAGTTTCAGTTTGAGGTATTAGTTTTTGCCCTAATCATCGAATCATTTTCCATGTTCAGTTCATGTGTGCAAGTTTGAATTATGTTATGATAAATGTATGTGATATCTGAATTCAATTCAGCTATGTAGTTCTTTTCGAAGGTAGTCATTCCGTCAGTTTTCGATTTAAATAATCAGTATTTGCATATGATGATTGCATGTTTCTGTGTTTTCTATGTGTTTCTAACATTCAAGGAAGAATGTACCCAAGGGGGAGATATTGTTATACCCTAGAAGCTCAAAGATCAGACCCGGGAGTTGAAACGAGAAAATTGTGAAATTGATGTTGCAGGTACAGGACGAGTCATGGGACGACTAGTGAGGACAACCCACGAGTCGTCAGGTGACTCATGGGGAAAGCCAGGGTAGAGTTAGGAAGCCTAGAGGATAGGGTCCCCGCGAGTGTGGCAACGAATTGTGGTTTGACCACGAGTCATTAGTCAGCCGTGGGGTGAGGGAGGAGGAAGAGAAAAAGAAGGAACTAGTGTATCTAGCGGAAGGGACCCCATGAGTCATGGTCTGTCCCAACGACTCGTGAGGTGAGTCCTGATCAAGCAAGGAGAGTTCCATTTGATGCTAAGGCAGTGCACATGATAGGAGGTGGCAACAAGTCATGACCATTGACAACGGGTCGTTAAGTCACCCGTTGCGAGCCCTAAAGGATTAGTTGACCAGTGCACCCGACGAGCGACATAACGAGTCATTTTGGCTAGTGACAATCTGTCACGTCGTCCATTAGGGCCTCCTGGCAGTGTTTTCTTGCGAATTCAGTAAGGGTCTTTTTGTAATTCCTAAGTACCTAATACCTATACTACGTCTTTTAAGGCTCGTTTTACAGGGTTTTAAGAGGGGAAAACCTATTCTAAGCTAGTTCATTCCGTGCATGCAAACTTTAGAGCTTGAAGGGAGGATTTAGAGCAAGTTTTGAAGGTTTCCATTGGAATATCATCTTGGGCAATTAGAGAAGTGTTAAAATTAACCCTCCCAGGTATGTAAGGCTACGAGTGGGTGCTTCCTTCCACACCCATGCCCAATTTCTATCAAAACATGATGAATTGCCTATGATCAAGTATGGGGTTTCTACCCAATCACATAATTCTTCAATCTCTATACATGGGTATGATTAGATTATATTTATATTGATGAATTGTGAAGCTTGGGCAGATTTTATATTATTTTCAATCCAAATTGTTATTTCTAAATTATGAAATTTAAATGTCCATGGATGATAAGTTCATGAAAGAGGAGAATGATGTTGAATGTATGACGATGATGAGATTTAATGATGAAAAGCATGTCTCTAAAGCTACCCATGATTATGATGTTGTTTTCAAAATGAAATGAGTAGTTCCTAGTATGATAAAGCTTTGGGAAATTCCCACATGTTGATTTAACGTGATGATTTTCCCGACATAAGCTTACCACATTGTTTGAAATGAAGTATCCTAATTTTTCATAAATTCTAGCTTGTGGTATGTTGAGTTAAATATTTCTACCTGTAGCTTACCACATGATTTGGAGTAGATGCTCCCACCTATGATTGAGCTTATGGTATTTTTTGAAATAAAGCTTCTCATAAGCATGAATTCATCATTGAGATGTATGTCATTATTGAGCTTTGTCCAAGGAAAATGTTGAGCTTCCTTTTCATATGATGTCGAATCTATGCATTATTTCAATTGAGCTTCATCATTAGATGATGTTGAGTTTCTTCAATAGACGATGTTGATCTTCGTTATATATGATATAGAGCATTTCATGTGTTGGGAGAAGAGTCTAGCACCGAGCGGGTTAAGGGTCGATCACCCTATGCCCCAGAACTATGCGCCAACGTAGGTTGATACTATTATATTATTGGGAACTCCCTTGTGAGCTATCCCCAGCCCGATTGGCCCTTAATATTGATATCGATATCATGGTATCGTCCATCACCCTGGCAAGGTCATAGACGACTCTACCCACTTGAATTTGATATTTGGGATCACGTAAGCTCTACCGTGGTATGTCGGTTAAGTGACGAGTCTCCCACTGTCTATATCATTTAGATTTCCATATTCATTATTCACGATGATTACCTTATGCATGCATGTTATAAAAGTAAGGTTTGACTCAATGTTCAGCTTTTGATATAAATGTTATGTTCAACTTTAAGACATTCGAGTTATTCATGATGTTGTAAAGCTAAGCATGGTCATGTCATGATAAGATTGCGATTTCAGAATGAATGCATGTAGCCCTTCTACCTATACTTGAAAGCTTATGATATGGTATGAAATGTTTTAAATGATTTACTTTGCTAGAGTAGTTTTACTTACCTTGCATACTCGGTACATTCCATGTATTGACTGCATACTTTCTGCACTGCATCATTTCATGATGTAGGATCTGATACTCAAATTCAGCCCCGCTCGTAGTCGCTTATCAAAGTTAGCACCTGCGTGATTGGTGAGTCCTCATCTTTCAAGGGCTAGACTTCCAGCTTCATGTCATATTTCAGTTTCCATATTGTTGAGTTAGTTGGGAGTTTTGTCCCATCAACTCGTCTAGACTAGAGACTTTTCAGACTTATGTATGTATAGCTTCGGATATTATTCTGATGTGCCGTTGTATGAGATTTCTGCTAAGTTTATAATTATGCTTTCTTCATGTCTAATAAGTGTGTTAGTTGAATTCTTATGCCATGGGTTGACTTGAGGTCTCTCGAGGTCCCTTGTCCCATGTCTACGATCCGTTTCTATGCTCGGGTCGTGACACTTAGCCTACTCGGTGCTAGACACTACTCCCAAAAACATGCATATGCTCTCCATTATTTTTCAATGAAGCTGACCATCGTCTAGTGACGAAGCTAAATAATTATATACATAATAAATCTAAAATCATACATTAGGAGCCTTGGTTCAAATGATATAACAAGTTGAGTAACATTGGGAGTCTAGACTCAAAAACCATGTGGTAAGCTAATTAAAATGAATCATAAATCATACTTGAACATATGGGCTTTCCCAATACTTGACATGCTTGAAAATAATTAGATTCACTTGAAAACATGATTATAAACATGGGTAGCTTGAAAACATGCTTTTCTTATCAATAATTCATCATAATTGAGCATACATCATAGATCTCAACTTCTCATAAATCGTTCATGAATGGGCATCATAAATTGAAAAACTAGTAAACATGATTAGTAATTTAAAACATAATAAGACTTGCCCATGAATCATAATGCATCAATTAAAACATACTTAGATCATACCCATGACACTTACTTAGAGAATTCATGTATTGGGTTAAAATCCCATAGAATCAACTCATAGATTTTCATGAATTAGAGAGGGATTGGACATGAGTGTGAATAAATTCACCCATTCATAACCCTACATACCTAATAGAATCTGATTCTACCACTCCCTTGATTGCCGAATGAAGGATTGAAGAAAAACTTGAAGCAATCTAGCTGGATCACCTCTCTAGCTCTCTAACTTTGCATACATGAGTAAGAATGCCCTAAAATGAACTTACCCCTCTTAAAAATAATCATTCATAGCATAAAACAACGTAGTTTAGGCCTTAGGATCATAGGAATTACGAAAAATCCCTTACTAAATTTCCAAAAAATAACTGACTGCCAGTCCCCATGAGGGACTGGACGAGTCATCGACCAAGGGAATGAGTCGTTGTCTGCTGTCATCGTGTGCACTATCACTTTTCCTCAAAGGTTCCCCACGAGGGACCTAACAAATCGTCATTGGTGACCACGACTCGTGGTCACCACTCGTTACCTTCACTACCTAATATCTCAATTCATTCTCCGAAGGCCGATCACGACTCACCTAACGGGTCATGGTGACTGACCACAATTCGTGGGGTCCAATCTTGAAGTACACTATTCACTCATCCTTTATCTTCTAAATACCCTTAACCACGGGTAACCCAATGACACGTGGGGCTGACCATGACTCATGGTCACACCCGTGGTCACCCCAACTCTGAATTTTTCCAAGTATGTCAACGCCCCTCACCACGCCTCACTTAACGACTTGTGGTCAACCTAACGGGTCACATGATGACATGTTCTTTGACTTGGTGCAAAAAATCCTGCTTTATCCATTTCAACTCCCGGGTCTGATCTTTGAGCTTTTAGGGTATAACATATGCCCAACATCACCACCCTACACCTAAACCATTGTTCAGCCTTTCACAATCCTTAACACACACATAAACTCATCTTTTACCATCACACTTGGTACGTTTATCAATTCATACTCAACCAACTAGCATAGAGCATATATCAAGTGGATCATTAACATACAACAATTCTCATCAAGTACATATAATGGTTTCACAATCAAGACCACACAACCTTTATAATTAACTCATCCTTTCAAAACATAGGACCAACATGATTAAGCATGAAATATGAAACAAATAGTACACCGACTCAGACATCTTGTTCCCCTCACTTCTAGTGATGTTCCTTTCTCAAATTATCAATGTTAAAACAAGGAACACAGAAAGCAAGGCACCCTCGCGCTCACAGATGATGTAATGCATATACGTCACATACCATAAGCTTGCTCTTCATGTACATTTAGACTACTTGGTTGTTTTAAGAGATTCAGATCACAAGGATTTTTCTTGGTTGTAATATTGGCTAAGGGAAGGGTAGTTATGATATTTCTTTTATAGTGATTACCACCCTAAGAACTTTAAGACAACTTTTCACTTTTCAAGTCCACCACCTTTTTCTTGCTTGTTCACCCTTCACTAATTCACCCTTTTTCTTTCTTTTCTTCTCATGCCCCCTTTTCACTACTTGACTGCTAGTCTTTGCTTATAGAATCAATAAGAATTTTGCAGTTAAAGCTCTATCTTTCATTGTCCTAGAAACAAGTAAACAACACAATTTTGTGGGCACCCTTTTTCCTATTTTTTTCCTCTTACCACAAGTTTTTCTTTTTCCCTGAACATTATACCTTGGTGGACCTTTACTTTCAAGTCTCAAAGTTCCTAGACTACTTTGGGTCAATAAGTCTAAGTCTCACAAAAAGAGGGATTAAGCAACTTTCGTGGCTAAGAAAGAATAAAGCTTATAGCTCAAAGGGGTTAACTAGGGAGAATATACAGGAAGGTAAAACAAACATGGGCAAAAACATGGCTTTTTCAAAGAAACACCTAGATCATATCCCATACCCCTAACAACTAGCTATCCTATGTACACTAAAGCAAGTTTAGATGCTACAATATGTACACGCAAGACAATTTAGCTCACCTCTCATGGAAATCAAGAATCTAGTCGGCTTCCTACAGCTACACAATCACACAATCATATTGAATGACATTTTTATTTCATTATTAAGCCCTTAGAATCATTTCGAGTCGAATTAAAGAGATATGTGTGTCTCTCATGGATTTCTTATTTATTCATTCAAGATGACCACTTTACTGACTCTAATATAATATCTAAGTGGAATATCAACAAGCGCATAAGTGAATGATCTATGAATCAATCCTAAAAATAAAAAAGTGACTAATTCCCTTAGTCGTCATCCATCTATCATAGGTGATGGTAACTACTCTAAGACGACACGACTCCTAAAAAGAATGAAAACATTTACCCGGTTCAAAGGACTCCCCTTTGGAAAAGAACCGAGACCATAAGTAAAATAGAAAGGTGGGTGAGGTATGCCAATTTTCAAACAAAACTTGATGACATACTCACCCTTGACTAACAAAATTCAGGGAGACACACCCTCACCCCACACTTAAAGCCTTGATCTGTCCTCAGAGCCACTAAAATTAAAGATCGGATGAGAGCGAGAAATTACTCCCTGAGGTAGCTAGCAGCATGTCTCTTTGATCCATGGATTGCACGACGCCGCACTTAAGCTCAAGACATGGTCCTTAGCTTTAGCTTTGGGTACTCAGACTTCCCCTTTTCTACACACAAAACAAAAAAACAAAAGTGACACTATATAAAAGAATAATAATAGGAACTACATTATTAAAAATCGGGTTACCTTCCAACAAACAACTGATTTAACGTCGCAGCATGACGCCATCAAATTCACCACTTTTCCTTCAATTTTAAGCTTATACATTTCACCCCTAGTTTCTTTTCCAATTTCCTATTATGCTCAAGGGGAGGTGGTGTAAACATGAAGAGACCAAGTAAAAGATATTGCCTCTTTCCCTTTTGGCCCTTAAGTGAGGGATATCATTGTGTGTCTTTAGCATAATGAATTTTAGAATATAGGGGCATTGTTCCTCATCTACACATCTCTCCATAGGATTGAAAAGCTCTAGGTTCCCAACCAAACACAATGTCGAAAAAGTTTAGAATGAGGACCAATACGCCCTAACTCCAGGATGGAATTATGTTTAACATCCTCACTTTTATCCACCTCCTCAACATTGACATCAACCAACAAAGAATCTTCTAATGGTTGGGCTTCTTCTTGTTCCATACATTGGCTAGTATCCACAACACTTTGTAGTTGGGCCTTAGATGCCTCAACTTTCTCATTCAAAAGACTCTGCAGGTTATGGATACTTGAGCCAAACTAGTCTATCTCTTATCTGACCTCTATTCTCCCTTTCACATAAGGTTCCTTCTAAGTATTGGCTAACACTGTGACTTACAAATCATTACAAGTTGCAGCCTCAACCATCATCTCTGTAAGCTTGGCACTCATCCTTTTTGAAGCTCCTCCCTGTTCAATAAGTTGCTCCCTCATTACTTCCATATGCTCCAAGATTAATTTTCTTATATTTCTTATTTGAGCATGATGTTCCTCCTCTTCATTATTCCTGTAAGCATCAAAAACAATAGGAGGATCATAATAAGGGCTTGGGGAAGTGATGAGTTGGTAATTTTACCAACTCATTAGGCTTTGAGACATGAGTTTTTGTTTAGTTTTCAAATCATTTAGGTGGATTTTATGCCCTTTCTCCTTGACCTTTGCAGGTACTTAACTTGAGTAGAGGAAGCAAGACTTTTAGCAAAAGTATGAAATTTGCGATGAGAACTGACGCTCTACTAGAAGACACCGGTGAAACGTTGGTTGACCACCGATGCTCACTATGCTGAAGAGGAACATCTACCGGCGGATCGTGGATTAGCACCAACGAACCGCTGGTGCCAATGCTGAACTACTCCAGAACTCACTAGTAACCATATGCAGCAAATTGATAGATGATGGATTAACATTAGCAAAATGTTGGTGACTCGCAAGTGATGGCCATCAAAAAAGGGCAAAAGCATCCAACTCAGAAAAAAGGAGCATTTTAACCTACTTTTGTACCTTTCTAGAAAAAAGACTGAACATTCAATTCTAGAGAAGGTAGAAAGTAGAGAGTGGTAGAGAGATTCTTTGAATTGAATATATAGAGAGAAGTCTTCATCTTCTTCTTTAAAAAGGTAGAAAAAAACTCTATTGGTGACAAGAACCTTGTGCTTGAATTTTCTTACTCATATTTTTGAATGGATATTGAATTATTACTTAATGCAATGTCTTCTTCTACATACATGAGTGGCTAGATTTCTTGCTAGGCGTGTGTGAATGATTGGGGTTGATTCGGATTGAGTTTTGATTAATTGATCTTAGATTTACTCAATTGTTATAATTCTAGTGTTTTCTTTGAGTTTAAATCTAATTACTCATAGTTGCAAATGTAGGTTGTGTTTGCTTACTCTAATTTTTCTTGAAAAAGGGATTTAGAGTATGGGTGAGGAAACACTAGTAGGTAATTGGGTGTTGATCATGTGGAGTTGGGCTAGAGATAGCCAAAACCTATTGTCACACACCCATTGAGAATCAAAGATAGAAATAATTTGATTCTTACCCAAGTTGTCGTGGTTTTTGTTAAAAGGACTTTGGGGTTGAGAAAACCCGTAGCATAAGGCACCTCATTGGTTGAAAAACGTTGGGTGCCACATCGTCCATGACTAATTATACTATTGATTAATTCTAGGAGCTATTAGTAATTCCAATCCGATGATCCTCGTCAATATCACACCCCTAGTATTCTCTTATTTGGTATTTTCTATGCTTTGTCCCTATTTTCGAGTGCAAATTTATAGTTCAATTGATAAGTTGTGATTCCCCCAATCTTTAACTTATTGTTTTTGAGACATTGATGCAAGTTACTTCAATTTGATAGACAACTCTTGTGTAATCAACTACTATTCCTTGTGGGTTTTGACCCCGTCTCTCATCGGGTATATTTGTTTTGCCAATGACCATTTACACTTCATCATTGGAAGGAGTGAATTTGGATGTTATCAAAAATAGCGCCATTGCCGAGGAATATAGTTTGATAGCCTTTAGATGTTTGTTATTTTAAATTGATTTCGCATCTCGGTTGGTTTGTATTTACTCTTATGGTTGGTGCCATCTAGGTTGATCTTGATATGAGCCAACACTCATAAGAAGGAGAAGGTTCGGTGGACTGGAATATGGATCATGAGGATGATGATCCCATGATGCTCAATGTAGTGGGTGCCATTCGCCCACCTCCTACGGTAGGGAATGCAATTTTTCATTTGACGAGTACAATGTTGCACTTACTTCAAATGAAGGGGATCTTCGTAGGAATGCCTAGTGAAGACACAAATAGGAATCTCCGCAACATCCTTTAGATTTGCCAACCCTTCAACATCACAAATATAAGCAAAGAGTCGATCAAATTGAGGCTCTTCCCATTTTCACTAATAGGGGAAGCCCCCGCTTGGTTGGAGGAGTTGCCTCCCGGGTCCATTATCTATCAAAATGAGCTTACGAAAGCATTTTTAGACAGGTTCTTCCCTTCCTTGAGGATGCTACAGTTGAGGGATGACATTACCAATTTTTGACAATTTGTGGGGGAACAACTCCATGAAGCAGGTTGAGGTTTAAGAAGAAGGCTGCCATTTGCCCAAACCATGGGTTGCCCGATGGGTTTCTACTTCAGAGCTTGTATCATTCATTAAATTCTACCAGAAAGAATGTGACAAATAATTTGGCTAGGAGACATCATGGATCAGCCCTATGGAAGGGCCAAAGAACTTCTTAATAGAATGACTAAGACCAATCGAGCATGGCATACTAGAGAAGCAGAGGTATCTTCTAGTGGTGTTTTCCCCAAACTTGTGAATGCGGAGTTGAGGAAAAGAGATGAGGCTAGAGATGAAACTCTTGTTAAGATGATGACCCAACTGGAGTTAATAAAGAAACATGTGATAGGAGTTGGTGCAAAGAGTTTGAATGTTGTGGGTTCCCAAGGCCATACTCAATTTGATGATGACACATCACCACCGAGATATGATGCGGAGTGCCAATACATGGTGGGCCAAGTGGGGGGTTCTCACCCTGGGTATCAAGGTGCCAATCAAGGCCCTTGGTGCCTAAGGGATGAGAATCAAGGTTGGAGAAACCATGAAAATCAAGGATGGGGGGAGAGAAATGATCGATGAGAGAATAAAGATCAAAATCATGAAGGAGAGTGATATCACTGAAGTTCTCACCCCTATGTGCTTCCTCCAATCATGAAAGAATCTCAAGGGCAGCCCAGAGTGAGTGATGTGTCAAACTCGAAGATTGAAGACATGTTGTCTCAGGTGTTGAAGAAGGTAGAATCCACCAATAGTGGGGTTAAAGAGTTAAAAGGGGAGGTGTCTAACCTCTCCCAAATAGTGAGTTTCCACTCGGCATCGATCAACCACCTTGAAGCTCAAATGAACCACTTTTCTCCACAAATGAACCCCCACATGAAAGGTGCACTCCCTAGTGACACTGTTCCCATTCCAAAGAAAGATGGCCATTGTATGGAAATCGTAACTAGGATTGACAAGATGTTGAATGATGTGGGTGTGAAGACAAAAGATGTTGTTTCCCCAAGGGAAAATGATGATGATGAGTTGGAAGAGGTGCGAAAAACACTAAGTGTTTGTGATGATGAAGAAGGGAATGATAAAGGAGAAGTTGATTTGAGCCCCTCAAATGATGTGAATGTGAATGAGGGCAAGAAGGCCCCCTGTGACAAAGATCAAGAAGCAATAGTTCCACCTCCATATCCACAGTGGCTAGCCAAGAAAAAGGAGGATAATCAATTTGGCAAATTTATAGAAATGTTCAACAAATTATCCATCAATATATCGCTTGTGCATGCCTTGATTCAAATATCGGTCTATGTGAAGTTTATGAAGGAACTTTTGAAGAAAAAGAAGGTGGTGGAACGAGCACCAAGGAGGTGACCATCATTGTAGTGCTATGATGTCCATCAACCTTGCTCCAAAATGTGAAGATATTGGGGCATTTACTATTCCTTGCACAATTGGCTTGTGCATGTTCAATAAAGCTCTTTTCGACCTAGGTGCTTGTATTAATTTAATGCCTCTAGTGATTTTCAAGAAACTAGGGTTGGGGAATCCCAAACCTACATCCATGAGGCTTTTGATGGCGAACAGATCGATCCAACGACCCGTGGGAGTGTTAGTTTATGTTCTTGTGAGGGTGGACAAATTCATATTCCCACCTAATTTTGTTGTGCTGGATTGTGAGATGGACATCTAGGTGACAATTATCTTGGGGCGCCCACTAGTAGAAATAGGAAGAGCTTTGTTTGATGTGGAGCTTGGGAGCTTAAGTTCTGAGTAGGTGCTGATGAGGTCACCTTTAATGTGTGTCAGTCTACCAAGCACCCGGATGAGTGTAAGGTCATAGTAGTGCTTGATAGTGAAGTGGAGCATGATGAACCATTTGATGATGAGATTGAATAGGAGGATGAAACTTCGGATTGTTGAAGATTGACATGATACCTGTCCTACCATGACGTTAACTAAGGCGCTTCTTGGGAGGCAACCCAAGCGATTTTACTTTGGGTATTTTAATGTTTATGTTGTTTATGTTTTGTAGGATTGAGTGGATGTGCAACAAGAAAGAAAAAAATAACAAGGAAGGTACTGCGTCTGACTGGCAAACCGTTGGTCCACATGCGTGCAGCACCGCTCCAACATGAGCTAAGGGAAGAAAGCTGAAGAAGAAGAGGAAAAACTAACAATTTACTAGCGAAATGCAAGGGAAAATCCGAAAACCGACACATGCATTGCCGGTTCAAACCAGTACACTTGGGAATTCGTTACACCCCATAAATTTCCATAGTACGACTATAATGTGCGCTAGTATGTTGAGAATTTAATACATAACACACCCGAGAGAAGGTACAGGGGGTGAATACACGAGTGCATCATTAAACGGACGGGAGGCTGAGGCGGGGAGGCCGGGCGTGCTAAGCTCCGCAATCGCACAGCCTTCCCCGGCGTGTCGCACCCTAGATGTAGCACGATGGGGGGCACACCGCACACCCCCTGCCACCGCCCAAGTATATAGATGACTCAGATACTATTATAGGATCCCAGACGACTCAGATGCAGTTATAGGAGCCTAGACGGGTCAGATACAGTTATAGGAGCCCAGACAGCTCAGATACAGTTACAGGAGCCTAGACGGCTTAGATACAGTTACAGGAGCCTAGACAGCTTAGATGCAATTATAAGAGCCCAGACAGCTCAGACACAAACATTGCTACAAGAACCTAGATGGCTCAACCCAGAAATAGGGACCTATCAGGCTCGGATGTAGCTTAAGAGGACGAGTACTCCTCAGTTACACTATGCTTATGAACCTATAGTAGTCCAGATATGCGGAGTGTGTATTATTTGTACTTGTTGGGGCTTATGGGGGCCCAGGTAGGTTATTTTGTGTTGAGTGTACATTCTAGGCTTATGGGGGTGCCGTTAGGTTCTTGTTTGTACATATATTACTAGTTATATTTCAGATTGTGAGGTTATTCAGGTTAAATTCGTATCCTCCTTATTGATTACTTACAGTCCTTTTGTTAGGTTTACTCAGTTTTTACTACTGCCTTACATATTCAGTACATATTGTACTAACGCTCATCTTTGGGGCGCTGCATTACTTGCCTGCAGACCCGGTTATATGTGATCCAGGACCTTCCTAGCTACCAGTCAGAGTCAACAGTTCAGTCAGCTCCTTTTCTTCGGAGTTGATAGTTAGAGAAGGTTTGTTCTTTTTTGTATAGCTTTTAGGTAGGTTGGGGCCCTGTCCCGACCATTATTCCACTCTTAGAGGCTTGCAGGCTATAGTTTCTCAGTTGTTGGTTTTTGTTGGTTGTGTGGGGCCTAGTGTAGCTGATTAGTTGGTGGCCTAGTCGGCCATAGTATGAGTATGATTATCTATTTTTCATTCAGCTATAACTAGACAGCATGGTGGTCTTGTCAGCCTACATAAGATCCCTTTTATCTCTTGTTGTTAGGTTAGCTATTTTCTTTTGTAGGAGTTGCGTGGCCTTGTTGGCCCAAGGCTGTGTTTACAGCCAAGATATAGCTAGTTGTTTTCTTGATTTTGAGTTACTGGCAAGCACCAGAGGTTCCTATGCCTAGCTAGGTCAGTCCAGGAGCCAGTCATTCCTTCGAAGGAGGGGCGAGACAAACTTGGTATCAGAGCAGGTCGTATCCCAGGTAGTCTGCAAGCCATGTCAAGTAGAGTCTTGTCTATGGGTGTGTTGTGCACCACATTCAATAGATAGGAGGTTATGAGGCATGATAGTGTGGTTACCCTCCTTTCTCCTCTTGTCGTGCTATAGAGCTGTGTTGTATAGGGTACTTCCCTAAGCTTACGTTATTCTAATTATTTGTAGAGAAATGTCTAACACACGATAGACCACGACTGGTTGGGAGCTGAATGTCACGATAGGAGAGGGCACTAGTCAGGGGCCCCAGTAGAGTCCACCCGACTTGAGAGCGATAGGGAGACATCACCTCAACCTCCCCAACACTCATCGCTGCACCAGGATCCTTCTAGGGCAGCAGACATACTAGTGCCACCTCCAGCCATCCCTTTGCCATCGGATCAGGAGATTAGGAGTGCAGTTTATATGTTAGTTCAAGTGATGGCTGGCCAGCGTCAGCCTCAACCAATAATACCAGCCGTTGTCGTGTCACACAACACCTTGGGAGGCATGACTCGCACCTAGTGCCATACTAGAATTTGACTGACTTGGCTGGGCTTATGCAAGTCTAGTGCATGCCTACAACTCAACTCAAGAAAACAACGAGCTATATCTCGGCTTTAAACATAGCCCCGGCCGATAAGGCCGTATAGTCACCTGTAAATAAAAATAGCTAACCAACAACAGGCAACAAAAGGGATCCTATGCAGGCCGACAAGACCACCATGCTGTCTAGTTATAAAACAAATGAGAACAACCCACTATACTAGTCCCCACACAGCTAACATACGAAACATAACCAATTTAGGCCCCACACAACCAACAACACTAACTAATTGATTTATGTAGTCTGCAAGCCTCTAAGAATACAAATAGTGGTCGGGACAGGGCCCCCGCCTACCCCAAATGCTATACAACTAAAAGACTATAACCTCTACAACCTGGCAACTCCGAACGAAGGGAGCTGACCAAACTGCTGACTCTAAACAGTTTCTATTGAAGAGCCTGAACTCTGTCTGTCTAAACCTGCAGGCAAGTAATGCAGCGCCCGATGATGGGCATTATTACAATATGTATCGAATATGTAAGACAGTAAGTAAGCTATTAAAGACGGAAAGTAAATAGAGAGAAGGGGCAGAAAGATTAACCTATAAGTTAGCTTATTCGTAATCAGCATCTAACAAAAAACTACACGTATATGAGCTACATTTGTACAATAATATATTCATAAGCTATACCTAGCAGAAAAGAATAGAAGCAAGAACCTAACCTAGCCCCCATAAGTATGGAAGGTACAAGCAATATAGAAATAACCTACCGGGACCCCCATAAGCCATGGAAAGTACACCTTAATCTATATACCCCTATCCAGGTTTCTATGACTCTACTGGTGCTATAGCCAACCTACCTGTCCCCCTAGGTCTACAACTGAGTCTTCTTGGCTCCTGATCTATAGCTGTGTCTGAGTCCAGTGGACTCCTGATATTTGCACCCTAGGCACCAGGCTCGACGGGGGTGTATTGCCGATACAACGTAGAAATAGTAGTCCAGCCATGGAATGGACTGTATAAGGCCCTTAGGCCTCATCATCATCCCTTGGGATGGCATATCGCTCCTTGGACCAACGTCATATAGCCCCTGGCGGGCGAAGACACAGCTAGTAACCCTGGGGTGGTCACAGAGGGCTTATAAGTGAAGGAAACTCCATCGAGGTACTATAATGAAGTCTCAATCTAGCCACTCAAAAGGCATATTTGGCCTTCTGGGCCTAATTCAACCGCTGCTCGCCCCTAGAATAATCTATATGGCTGGTAGTAGGCACACCGCGTGCACCCGTATCTGATTACAGGATCCTGGTGGTGATCATAATCTCTAGCGGCCTAGACCGAATAGGGAAAGATCTGGAGTGGCCTTATAATACTCTGAATGTCCTATTTAGGAAACTATAACTCACAAGCAACTGTAGGGTCGCAGATGACCAATTACTTAGTCCCTTTACTTAGAACCTACTGACCGGACATGCTTTTGAGTGGTTGGTCTCTAATCCCCAGCAGGTACCCTACTAGAATTCTTAGCCTGAGGGTAATACTATACCAACATGGTTCTAGTCCTTTAGACCTTAACTTGGCCTACTCGAATCTTACATGATTCCTCTGGACAATTCCTAACCTTGAAGCCATTCACGACAACCTCTACCTGAGTATCTCATAGGAGAAAGCTGGGGCATTGTCCCCGCCTCCAATGGCTAATAAGGTCCCCTTCCTTAGGGTACCCACGAGTCTATTTGACCTGATCGATTGGGATTACTTTCTGGGCGACTTGTATGACGAATACTAAGTTAACTAGAACTGACAATCACTGGTAGTAGCTAACTAGATGGCAGGCTACGACTCAGTTCACTAGACAACCCTAGTGCCACTGATTCTAAAGTATGGACATCCTATATAAATTTCTGGCCTTGGGGCTGGAGGGTACGCCAATAGCCTTTGGGCGGGCTTTACTGACAAAACAGGCACCCGACTGGTAGCTATATCGCATAGCTGCGCCTATGCGGTTTGACCTACTAACTCAGGTCCAATAGCTATCCACAAGCTTCTAAGGTCTAGGTCTAACAATAAAACATACAATTCTACTAATACAATGAACTGGAGAATAGAAGAGTTTCTATGACACTTCTAGCGTATCACACTTAACCTGTTCTTTTCAAAAAGGGACACTGCGGTATAATCTATATACGATTTCTAGCAGCTAACCACAACATATATATTCATAGTCTACCAACAACAGCTATCCATAAACATATCTAATCACAATCTACTAATAGCAATTACTTCCAACATATGGGACTGTTATTTCCATTCAAGAACATAAGTTGTATCACTATACGACGAGAATAACTTGTCGAGGGATAAGCCTTACATACCTTGATTATTGATTCCTAATTAACTGGTGAGTTTCATCTTGCAATCGGCACTTCTCTCCAACTGTAACCTTTATACTAAGAGAATCGGACTAATTTCAATACTAATTTCGATAAAAAGCGATAACTTTTGTTAAAAATGGTAACTATAATTCAACTCCATATAACTCGACTGAAAACCTATAATTTTTCAAGGGCTCAGAAGGAAGAAATGCTTAACTAATGCATGTGGCTGTTTAGGAATCATTTTGGAGCAATTTTGACAACTTTTGCTCGGTGAGGTTCCAGTTCGCTAGGCATATTTCGAGAAAATAACTCCGTAGTAATGCTCTCTGCAGGGTTAGAATTCAATACCTGAAGTTAATTTGAGATTATACGGCATTTGATAGTGTAATCAGATGAAAAATGATTGATTTCTTTATATTATACTCTCTCTGGCTGCAAAAAAATGTGAGAAATGATTTGAACAAGTGAAGGGCTTTATATATATACTTGGGCAGTGGACTAGGGGGCACCTCGCACCGGCCATCGCGGCAACCCCAGTGTCGCTCTACGCCTCTCAAGGCGCTAGCAGGCCTGGCGTTCCGGCTTGGTTCCGTCCTACCCCGCTTCTAAGGCTTTTTCAACATGCATCACGCTCTCTTTATTCATCACAAATCCACGCGTACGCTCATTAATCGTTAACTTTTACGGGGTGTAACATGTCGAGCCCACTGAGGGGCCCCGGAGTTCGAGAGTCCGCGAGTTCCTTTCTTTGAGTCCTCTGCATTTTACAGGAACAGATCGAAGAGAGGACCCCCAGAACATCATAGACCAGCTACAAGGGATATTAAGGGTCATGCATGCCTTGTCCACAAAATTAGTTGAGTTAGCAGTGTTTCGATTACGAGAGATAGCAGTTTTGTGGTACGAGAGTTGGAAAAGATCCTGAGGCAGAGATGCACCCCCACCTACCTAGCTTCTCTGAAGCTTTCATAGACCACTACTTGCCTCGAGAGGTTTGGCAGACCAGAGTAGAGCAATTTTTACATTTGGAGCAAGGCAGAATGAGTGTCAGAGAATATGCATTAAGATTTGATTCCCTAGCCAGATATGCACCTACATTTGTTGATACCATACCAGCCAGGGTACACCGATTTATTATGGGACTTGCGCCAGAATATGTGGAATCTTTCATCACAGCCACACTGCGAGAGGATATGGATATCTCATGGATTCAGGCCTTTGCTCAAAACATAGAGGAAATCAGACAGTGTCAGTACGCAATTGATAGGGCAGGTTAGGAGCAACGTCGGAGGGCTAGACCTGCAAACTTTTAGGCAGACATTCAGGGTGGGCCTAGGCCTCATTTATTAGGTAGGCCACCTATACCCCCATTTCAGCAGCAGTAGGGCAGTAGATCAGATCGTTGTGGACAGTCCGGTCCCGGTGAAAGTTCACGAGCGTTAGGCTCGTAGCAGCAGAGGGGTCCAGATTAGATAGGACCAGTGCCACCACGTTGCAGTACCTGTCATAGGCGACATCCGAGGAGATGAAGGTACGGTTCCACCGCCTGTTATTCCTATGGGCAGGAGGAACATATAATGAAGGATTGTTCGACTAGACACCAGGGCGATCTGGACTAGCAGAATAGATCCTCAGCAGGTTCATATGCTCCAGCACCTTCTTCAAGGCAAAGGCCCTCAGCTTCAGTCAGTAGAGGCCGAGGTAGATCAGGGGCATCTAGTTTAGGCAGCGGTTAGGATCGCACATATGCACTACCGGGACGACAGGAGTCAGAGTCGTCACAAAATGTTGTGATAGGCATGCTGGATGTTTGTTCTCACTCATTTTATGCTCTGATAAATATAGGTTCCAATTTTTATTATGTCACTCCACTAGTAGCTCAGAAGTTTGGTATAACACCAGAATTGCTCTAGCGACCCTTCTTAGTATCTACACCCGTCGGCGACTCTATTATTGCAAAGAGAATTTACCGGGGTTGTACAGTAGAGATGTTGGTTGCCATACCTTAGCAGATTTAGTGGAGTTGGAAATGATTGATTTTGATGTAATTATGGATATGGATTGGCTGGCACCATGTTACGCCAATGTAGAGTGTTGGACGAGAACTATCTGATTTCACTTTCCAAGGGAGAGGCAATGTAGCTACAACAAAGGTAGGTTTATGTCCTATCTTCGGGCAAGAAAGTTGATAGCGAAGGAATGTATTTACCATATTGTTAGGGTTCTAGATATGCAAGAAGAATCCCCAACTTTTCAGTCCATCCCAATGGTTAGTGAGTTTCCAGATGTGTTCCCAGATGAGCTTCCTGGTATTCCCCAAGAGCGTGAAATTGATTTCTCCATTGACTTGCTATAGGTACTCAGCTCATATCTATCCCTCCGTATCGAATGACTCTTGTTGAATTGAAAGAATTGAAGGAATAGTTGAAAGACATTTTAGAAAAGGATTTTATCAGGCCTTGTACTTTGTTGTGGGGTGTGCCAGTTCTATTTGTGAGAAAGAAAGACGACTCCCGACGCATGTGTATAGATTATCGGCAGTTGAATAAGGTTACCACTAAGAATAAATAACCTCTTCCAAGGATAGATGATTTTCTTGATCAGATGCAAGGGGCGAGGTATTTATCCAAAATTGATTTAAGATTCGAGTACAACCAGGTTCGAGTTCGGGAGAAAGATATCCTGAAGACAGCTTTCAGGACCAGGTATGGTCATTTCGAGTTCCTGTTATGTCCTTCGAGTTGACAAATGCACCAGCAGTGTTCATGGATCTGATGAACAATATCTTCAGGCTATACTAAGATGTGTTTGTGATAGTGTTTATTGACGATATTCTGGTATATTTCGCTCGGAGGCTGAACACAGAAATCACTTAAGAACGGTACTTTAGATCCTCATAGATCGATAGTTATATGCGAAGTTTTTGAAATGCTAGTTCTGCTCAAATTTCATAGCCTTCTTGGGCCATATTGTATCAGATGCAATTATTTAGGTTGATTCACAGAAAATCAAAGTAATTAAGGGATGGCCTAGACCTACAACTGCAACTAAGTTCACAGTTTTCTAAGGTTAGTCGGGTACTACAGAAGATTTGTGGAAGGATTTTCTACCCTATCGGCACCATTGACCAGGTTGACTCAGAAAGTAGCCAAATTCCACCGGACCAAGGCTTGTGAGCAGAGTTTCCAGGAGTTGAAAAATAGATTGCCATCTACACCAGTATTGGCCTTACCAGAGGGTTCAGAGGGCTATGTTGTATACTGTGAAGCTTCCGGCATTGGGTTAGGATGTGTTCTGATGCAGCACGGTAAGGTAATTGCCTACGCTTCAAGAAAGCTAAGAAAGCATGAAAATAACTACCCCACCCATGATTTGGAGCTAGATGCAATGGTTCATGACTTAAAAATATGGAGGCATTATTTATATGGTGTGCACGTGGATATTTTTACTGATCATAAAAGCCTCCAGTACATTTTCACACAGAAAGCTAAATTTACGACAGCGTCATTCGCTATAATTGTTGAAAGACTATGATATGAACATCTTGTACCACCCAAGGAAGGCTAATATCATGGTTGTTGCCCTTAGCTACAGATCTATAGGAAGCTTAGCACATTTGAGGCCAGAACAATGAAAAATGGCTCAAGAATTGCACCGGCTAGCCAACCTTAGCAGTCCGAGTAGTGGATTCAAAGGATAATGGGGCTTGATTCAGAATATAGCAGTATCATCCCTGGTTGTAGAGGTAAAAGAGCGGCAGTATGAGTACCCTAACCTAGTACAACTCAAAAATAAGGTTCAGCAAGGTGAATTAATAGTTTTTGATTTAAAGGAATATAGGGTCTTGAGATTCAGAGGTCACCTCTGCATTCAAGATGTAGTAGGGTTCCGGCAGCAGATCATGGAAGAGATACATTACTCTTATTTCTCTTTTCATCCAGGTTTGATGAAGATGTACCATGGCATAAAGGAGATATACTGCTGGCTTGGAATGAAGAAAGGTGTAGCCAAATTTGTAGCACAATATTCTAATTGTTAGTAGGTGAAAGCTGAACATCAAAAACCTAGCAGACTAACTCAGGAGATGATTGTACCTATGTGGAAATGGGAGGCAGTTAATATGGACTTTGTGATAGGATTACCCCGTACCAGACGAAAATTTGACTATATTTTTGTTATTGTCGATAGGTTGGTGAAAGCAGCTCACTTCCTACCAGTTCAGACTACATTCTCAGTCAAAGATTACACCGAATTATATACTAAAGAGATAGTCAGACTGCACGGTGTCCCAGCATCTATCATTTCTGATAGAGGGGAACAGTTTTCAGCTAGAATTTGGCAATCATTTCAGAAAGGTTTGGGGACACAAGTTAATTTGGGTAAAGCTTTTCATCCCTAGACAGAAGGCCAGGTAGAGCGCACCATTCAGACGCTCGAGGATATGTTACGAGCTAGTGTGCTTGATCTGGGAGGGAGTTGGGACGAGAATTTACCCCTTATTGTATTTTTATACAATAACAGTTGTCATTCTGCTATTTAGATGGCGCCATATGAGGATTTATACGGGCGAAAATGCAGGTCCCCCATAGGCTGTTTTGAAGTAGGAGAGTCCGAGTTGATCGGACCTGATATGATCCATCAGTCAGAAGAAAAAGTGAAACTTATCAAACAATGTTTGCTAACAGCTCATAGTTGTCAAAAGTCCTATTCTGATGCTTGGCATAGATACTTGGAATTTAATGTAGATGATTGGGTGTTTCTCAAGGTTTCGCTTATGAAAGGCGTGATGAGGTTTGGTAAGAAGCAAGCTTAGCCGTAAATTCATTGGCCCATATCGAATCCTCCGAAAAATAGGTTGAGTGGAATATGAGTTAGAGTTTCCTTCAGAGATAGAATCTATTCATCCAGTCTTCCACGTGCCAATGCTCTAGAAATGTATAGGGGACCCCCCCTAGGGTTATTCCAGTTGAGGATGTTCAAGTTACTGAAGAGTTATCCTACGAAGAGGTTCTCGTTGCTATACTAGATCGGTAGGTTCATAGGTTAAGGACTAAAGATGTAGCCTCTATTAAAGTTTTGAGGAGGAATAGAAATAAAGAAGAGATGACTTAGGAAGGTGAAGACGACATGAGGTCTAGATATCCTCACTTATTTCAGGATTGACCCGGATTATGCAGTTGAGGTGAGGTTGTTTTCAGTTTTTATTTTACCGCTTATATTATTAGTATTGTTTAGCTGGTTACCTCTATATGCTGGAGGAGCTATTTATAGCATCCTCTGAGGTGGCTATGTTGGGCTTTTCTGCGTTTCAGGTTTTCGGATAGTCCATAATATAGGGGAGACTCTGCCAAAATTTTCTGATATTAAGTTAAAAAGAGTGGAGCCTTTTAAGCCTAAAGATTACATTCGAGGACGAATGTTCCTAAGGGGGGGATGATGTTGCACCACATAAATTTTCGTAGTATGACAGTCGTGTGCGCTAGTATGTTGAGAATTTTAGTACATAACACACCCATAAAAAGGCCGAGGGATGAACACACGAGCGCATCGTCAGATGGACAGGAGGCCGAGACTGGGAGGCCAGGCGCGCTGGGCACCGCATCAAGCAGCCTGCCCCTGTGCAGGCACTGGCGCGTCACACCCTAGATGCAGCGCGATGGGGGCGCGCCTCACACCCCTTGCCACTGCCCAATTATATATATATATATATATATATATATATATATATATATATATATATATATATATATAAGTCCATCTTGATTATATTGATTCATTAGATAAAACTTCCCCTTGGCCAAAACAGAGCACACACGTGATTTTCATCCAATTTTCTTCAAATTATGATGTCAAACTCTGTCTAAACACAAATTTACCTTGGATAACGAGTTCTACGCCTATGAAAAGCAATACTGTGGAGTTATTTCATGGAAATTCGCTCGGTGTACCGGAACCCTCTCGAGTAAAGGTTGCCGAATTTACTTTAAATTGAGTCCTAAGCGGCTACAAGAAATAGGTAAGCTATACTACCTCCTAATTTCTCGAGAATTGGTGAGTTTTCGGCTGAACTAATTGAAGTTGAAGTTACAGCTAATTCTATTGAAAGATATTGTTATTTGCTGATTACTAGTATTGAAATAGCCTCATTTTCTCAGCGTGAGGTCTACAAATTAGTGAAATTACGGACTTTAGGTTGGAATTGCTCGAGTGCATAGAAATCATCAATTAAGGTATGTTAAGGCTATTCCCCTCGTCAAGTTACTCCTGTCGTTTAGCTGATACAGTCAATACCTTGTAATAGCCTGTGCCTATTAGTATTGTGGTTGGCTGTCACGGAACGAAATGAGGGTATAGTGTAGTATTCCTCGGTAGAAGGTTTAAATAAAGTTTTGTCTATCATCAGAAGTGACGTAGGAGCCTCCTGGTTAGTTACTTATTGAATAGAAGGATTAGTAGGCATCTTGTTACCACTTCAAGGCCATAGAGGCCTGAGGGTTTCTGTTATCTTGTATTACGAAACTAAGTAGATCCAAACGTAGTTATAGTTGATGAAATGGTATATAGATGGCTCAGATACTGTTATAGGATCCCAGATGGCTTAGATGCAGTTATAGGAGCCTAGACGGGTCAGATACAGTTACAAGATCCCAGACAGCTCAGATACAGTTACAGGAGCCTAGACGACTTAGATACAGTTACAGGTGCCTAGATGGCTCAAATGCAGTTATAGGAGCCCAGACGGCTCAAACACAAACATTGCTACAAGAGCCTTGATGGCTCAACCCAGAAATAGGGGCCTATCAGGCTCGGATGTAGCTTAAGAGGACGAGTACTCCTCAGTTACACTATGCTTATGAACCTATAGTAGTCTAGATATGCGGAGTGTGTATTTTTTGTACTTGTTGGGGAATATGGGGGCCTAGGTAGGTTATTCTGTGTTGATTGTACATTCCAGGCTTATGGGGGTGCCGTTAGGTTCTTGTTTGTACATATATTACCAGTTATATTTTAGATCATGAGGTTATTCAGGTTAAATTCCTATCCTCCTTATTGATTACTTATAGTCCTTTTGTTAGCTTTACTTAGTTTTTACTACTGCCTTACATATTCGGTATATATTGTACTGACGCCTATCTTTGGGGCGCTGCATTACTTGCCTGCAAGTGCAGTTAGATGTGATCCAAGACCTTCCTAGCTGCCAGTCAGAGTCAATAGTTTAGTCAGCTCCTTTTCTATTAAGTTGATAGTTAAAGAAGGTTTGTTCTTTTGTTGTATAGCTTTTGGGTAGGTCGGGCCTGTCCTTACCATTTTTACACTCTTAGAGGATTGTAGGCTACAATTTCTCAGTTATTAGTTGTTGTTGGCCATGTGGGGCCTACGTATATTAAGTTTTGTTGTTTGCCGTGTGGGGCCTAGTTTAGCTAATTAGTTGGCGGCCTTGTCAGCAATAGTATGAGTATGGTTACCTATTTTTCATTTAGCTATAACTAGACAGCATGGTGGTCTTTTCGGTCTGCATAGGATCCCATTTATCGTCTTGTTGTTGGGTCAGCTATTTTCTTTTACAGGTATTGCGTGGCCTTGCCGGCCTGAGGCTGTGTTTACAGCCGAGAAATAGCTCATTGTTTTCTTAATTTGAGTTGCTGGCAAGCACCGGATGTGCCTATGCCTATCCAGGTCAGTCCAGGTCCTAATTTGGCACTAGGTGCCAGTCATGCCTCTCAAGGTGGGGCGTGACAAAATTGAAGCATAATTGGTGACCAGACCAGCGAAACGCAGGTGCCAACCCATGAACCACCGGTCAACTGCCGCATATAGAGCTGACGGTCACCTACTTTAAAGCAGCAAAATGTCGGTACTCACCAGCGACCGCCGCTGAGGCGAAGGTAGAGGTACACCATTCATTTCAAATATTGACCAATCTGTTGACCGATCCAAACCCATGGATTTAAAAATCCGATCAAATCTTTCCAACTCCCCAAAACCCTTTCTCTCTACCTTTTCTTCTCTGCTACTACATTTTTAACTTCCTAATATACCACCTCCCCATCTTCCCACCATCAAACCCACCTCCTCACCTACCACTCATCTCCATTCTTCTTCTCCTATAAATACCCTATTCCTATTCCCCTCATTTCATCATTTCTCACTCATCTTTTCACTGATCTAAATCAATTGCTCTTATGGAAACTCAATTGTTGGTCAATACCAAGCTTCTATCTCTCTTTGCTGTTTGTTCTCAACCTTATTCAGTATGTGTGTTATACTCTTATTTTTATATTTTTTGAGGATGTGACTACATTTGAGCATGCTAAATTAGAAATTTCCCCCACTAATGTTCCCTATTTCCCATTTTTGTGGCTTGTCTTTGATTGCCTGTTTCTCTTGTTATGGGTTCCTTAGTGATTGATTGATAAAAAATTCATGTTTAGGGTGTGAGTCTATTTGGAGTCAAAATGTGATATGAGGTGTGTGTTGGAGATATTAGTTGGGGGTGAAGTCTGAGTAGCCCTGTGTGTGCTTAAAAAGCATGATTTGCCCGATGATAGATTGGGTGACGTCATTCTTAAGGGCAAATCATATTGTTGATTTTGTGTGATTTGATTGGTTGAATGAGGTTATTTGAATATGAATGTGTGTGGATCAAGTATTTTGTTAAAAAGAAAATAATTGAGTTTCATGATTAGGGGGAAAATATGACAAGCAGCGTGCCCCTTGCGACTCGCTAGTCAAGATCGGCGAAACACTGACCGAAATATAGGTGAGGGTTTATGGCTCCAGGCCACTACCTAGCACCCACGAGTCACCGGTGCCTCACGGTTCATGACCGACGAAACATCGATGTGGCGCCGGCTTACCCCCAATTTTCTGCTAAGCCCCGACGGCTCTTCAACGCTTCGTGAGTTTCCACCTGTGTTTCGTCGGTGGTCTGCTGGTATTGCCAGTTTTAATCTTTCTGTTTTCTTGTCCTTCAATCAATTAGCTAGAGTAGTTGTTGATTTTTCTTTTTCATTATTAGGAAAAAAAAGAAAAAGAAAAAGAAATATTATTGTGTGGCACTAACATAGCTCTGTAGATTATATCTTCATCCAAACAACCAAGCAAAGGGAAGGCCTCGAACACATCTAAAAACAAGGGAAAGGGGAAAGCAAAGGCGAGCCCAGCCCCCACCAACACCAGAGAAGCCATTATCTTTTGTGTGCCCGATATGAAGGGGCACTATGCTATTTTCAAGGGGCGCCCTATCATAGTAGAGAAGCGCTTCGACTTGGTGGGATTGTGGGGTGATTTCCCCAACATCATAATGCAATTCACTGACCCCCAGTGGAATATATTTGTGAATCCTCTTCCATACTTCTACACTAGCTTAGTGCCTGAGTTCTATACATCATACTAGGCCAGGAAGGAGAGCATGAAGCATAAAGGCAAGGTTAATGAATACCTTTGCCTTCCCTCAGTTATGGTGAGGGGTGTGGAAGTTGAAATCATACCGGCGACCATCAATTTTTTATTTTGGGAGGATGAGATTGACTCTGGAACTGAGTTTGCGGCCAGAATCTCCAACAAAGAGGATCAGCTCAGTTGGATAACTCCCATTATTGCCGCCAAAACACCTTTTTGGGATTTTATGGGTGGTGAGATCTCCAGGCATGAATTGAAGTTTGAAGCCAAGTTGTGGCTTGATTTCATTTATGACTGCATTATGCCCTCGAAAAATGAGCAAGGGGAGGCGGCTAGCCTCATCACTTACATCATGACAGGAGCCCCCATAAACTTTAGGGAAATAGTGGCTATTCAAATAAAAAGAAAGGCGAGGAAAGTTGGAATTTCAATGCCCTATGCTGTGCTCATATCCCAACTTTACCTTCAAGTAGGAGTTCTACTTTTCTTGGATTAGGCCCCCAGCTCCGCTACTGGTGTGATCACTGTTGGTAGGAAGAGGGACGTGGATGCTCCTAAGAGCAAGCGGAAGTGGATGCAAGCTTTTGAGGCCCCGGAGGAGTCCATATCCCATGGTTTAGAGCAGGCCCTCATTGCCCTCGATCTCAATATGCCATACCCTAAGGCATCAGGCTAGGCTTCTGGAGAAGCACCTGTTAGGGGAACCTTACCTCCTCCCACATCTTCTCACCCAAGCGGCCTCCATAAGCTCACGGAGATGACACAATCCCACGAGAGCCAACTCCATAAATTGGCTAAAAGTCTCTATGCTCTGATTACCAAGACTGTGAAAAAGGAGATGAAGTTGATGTATGATAGCTTTAGAAAGTTGTGCTCTCGCATGGATGTTATGGAGGGGCTATCACATCTCTCTAGGCTGGAGTGTGGGAACGAAAAGTTCGGGTATCAATGCAGGTTCCAAATATGAGTGTATGATGCAGCTATGGCTGTCCCGTCTATAGCCTGAGTCCCCATAGATGACTTGTTCGAGGGCTTAGGGGATGATGATGGGCCATGATGCGGATGCTGCGGCCGAGGATGATGATGACGATGAGTGACCATTTTAGGGAGTTCTTACCCTCACTTTCTTTGCATGCATATATTGGGGACAATGTAATATTTTAGTTGGGGTGGGATTAGTGTATCTATCTTGTGGTTATTATTATTATTTTTGATTTTTCTCCCTTGTGAGGCTTATTATTGATGATGTTGATGTTGCCCTTGTCGGGCTGTTGTTTGGAAATCATTGTTGGTTTGGGATCCTTTGTCGGGCTCGGGATGAATGAAATGAAAAAAAAAGTTGTTCTTGAATTATTAGTTCATGTGTTTGGGTCCTTATTTAAATTGCCAAATGTTTCATGTCCCAAGTCTGATTTTTGCCTTTGTAAATAGTAGGTAGTGAATAAACTCCAAGGATTTTCTTTATACCACGGTTCTTTTCCGAGAAGCAATTTCTTTTTCTTTTGTTTTTCTATTGTCGAATCAGGTGACATTTTTCAATGATAGATTGTGAGGAGAATTTCTTATGGGAAAATGCCATGTTTTTGAGTCTTATTGAAATTGTTTTTAAGAGGTACCACCAATTGTTTTTGTGTGGCATGAAAAAATAAATCTGGAAGAAATGGGGCACTTGAAATGGAAAATGTAGCACTCTCTTGCCATACATTGCACATTTCTTGTTTGGCTTGTTGATTCACATGTTTAATGGTCTTAAGTCATAATTTGGCTGTGGTGATGAATTGTGTGAACTCCTTGGAATGTGATGCCTTGTGTGGTAAGGTTGATTGAATGAATCTCATGCATATACAGTTGTCTAGAACTTTCCCTAAGTGTGAGTCAAGGCAAAATCCTAGATGTAGCTGCACTTAGAACATGATTTTAGGCTTTCTCTTCCTAGTCACTTCACCCAAAATGACCTCCTCAAACTTCTTCCTTTGCTAGCCAATGTTGAGCCTTTGAACCTTTCTTCTTGGAAACCACATTACAAGCCCAATGAGCCTTTTTATCCTCTTCTTTGGCACCGATACTCACTAGTTGCTAGTGGTGAAAGAATGAAAAATGGGGCCTCAAGCCCAAGAAATAGGTAGACATAAGGAATGAGTGGAAATGAGGCAAATGCCTAAGTTTGGAGGTTTACAAGAAAGGAGAGAAATGTGAGAGTTTCAAGTGATATAGCGCCAAATTATGAATAAAATAAATGAATTGGTTGGTTGAATAACCTCGAATCATTGAAAGAGAAAGAATAGTTGAAAGGTGTTACCTCTTTCTTAAATGAGGCTGAATGTGAAATCTAAAGGAGTTATAAGGGTGTCTCTTGCTAAACAAACTAAGGAAAATGATGAACAAGGAGAGATAAGGAAGTGATTTCAATAGAAGGAGGGCATGTTGCAAGTGTTTGAAAAAAAACAGGCATCAAGGAGGTTCTAACCACTAGAACTCATTCTTTATCCTACCTTAACCTCTCTGCTTCATTATGACCCCCAAGTCCTAATTTATGTTGAGTGTAGCAACTATGCTCTAGTGGCGAATCACATGAAGGGCAAGTCTATGGTTATGATGTATGCATGGAGAATTTCTTCATGAGAGTAAGCATTATTATCTTATTCAATAATCCCTTGTGTGTGCATTGCTTGATGATAAAAAGGGATTCTCTATTCTCGTGGAGTGGCATCACCCCCTTGGAGAACATACTTGTATTGGTGTAAATATGTGATTGGGACATGAGTGTTGTGAGCTTCAAAGCAAGCTTTTAATGTGATTTTGAAATTATTTGAGATACTATGTGTGCTTTTTTTTGATAAACCATGCTCTTGCTTTGAAGAATGAAAACATTTATGAATCATGCCTATTTATTGTGGTTACCTCTTGAAACTTTTACATATTTTGTGGAGTCTCTTCTCCTTTCCTTGAGTTCGCGAGCGTTTTTGGGTTGCCTTAGGCTCAATGGTCCTTGGTGCATAGGCTCATATGGTATAACATGTTGTTCCATTTGCTCAGCTGTAAAGAATTGCATTACTTGAGGACAAGCAATGGTTCAAGTTTGGAGGTTTGATGCGTTGGTAATTTACCCACTCATTAGGCTCTTACACATGAATTTAAAGTCAAGTACTCCTATTTTAACCAAGAATAACCCCTAGTAAAAGGTAAGTTTTTTTAGTATTCAAACATGCAAGAATCCAAGCTTGAAACTAAAGGTTAGACGCAAAGTTTGGCCGCCATTTTTAGTGTAATTTTGCTGAAGGTTAGTGCTCATTTTTATAGGTTGTTGTATCTATATGTTACTAGAATAAACTCCATGTTTATGGGAGTTGGTTACAAAGGAAGTTAGGTAATTTCCTACTTCCATTCTTTCCTTAAAAGTGTGTAGAACAAGTTATAGCATTATGCTAAAATGTTGTCTTGTGTGTTGTTTTGTAACTGCTGTTGTTGTGATATTTTGGTTGGATATATTGGCTTGAAATGGCCTTATCAGTTGGTTATAAACTCAAGTAATTTAAGGGGATAAGTGCTGATTGTTTAAAGAAATAAACGACATGAGACAGCTCACTAAAAAAAGGTATGTAAGGCACCCCGTTCGTCGTTCTTTTAAGCACGATTCATGCGTTATGAATTGAATGAGCCAGAATCCTTTTTACAAGCCTTGATGCAGTATGTTAATCTTCATTTAAGCTTTAAAGTTTCATGTTTTATTGAGGTTAAATGTTAATATTATTCCTAGCCGAAGTGAGGCATCTAAAGTATGATATTGTGTTGATTGTTGTCGTAGTTGTACATCGAGTTAGAGACCCCTCAGCGTGGGCATTGTTAGCTGGGACTTACTGTATGTTATATATATATATATATATATATATAAATGTGTATGTGTGTGTGTGTGATGTTAAATGTGTTTAGAGGTTTGGTTTCTAACTGAAATTGGTGAAAGAGCCAAGATGATGACGTGTAAATGATTTTAAGCAGAGTAAAGGCGCCGCAAGCTATTAAGAGTAAATGAGCTTATTAAATTAGGATTTCCTGGTTAGGATTGTACTTTATCTTATGTGTATGTTAGATATATGCCAGGCCAAGGGGAGATTTCATAATCCCTTTCCCTTAAGCCAAACGACAAGCTAGTGATCCCCGAGCTCTAATGTCCCTTTGAACACGATTTATAAATCTTGTTGAAACTCTTATGTCATCCGCAGTTTCTTGTGATCTATACAATTTTTGAATACATGCATTTAAGTGCTATTTTCAGGTTTTACATGTTATACATGCTCACTTGTAGTTATGCATTATGAAGGAGGCCTATGCAGGCCGCAAATTTAGTATTCGTCATTTCTATGAGATACGTGTTAAATTGACCCAGTATAATCCATATAGGCTCCATTTATGATTATGATTATTATTTACTTATTTTATCCTGGTGTGGTACATCAGCTGGATGAATTTTACCCCGGTGTGGTACACTGGCTGGAGGCATTTTTATTTTTACCCCGGTGTGGTAAACTAGCTGGACGAATTTCATATGGATTTTATGGTCAGTTGTCCGCTGACATTTCAGTTATAGTTTTTACTGTGCATTAGATGATTGCATTTACACCTCAAAATTAAGTTATTGTCAGGTTTCGATTTTCAGGATTCCGGTGGTTACTATTCTTTATTTCTGGACCATTTATCATTTTTATCTTATATGTTTACAGTTTTCAGCCTTACATACCAGTACATTTTATTCGTACTGATGTTCATTCATCTAGGGACCCCTCCTACAATTGTGCTACAGGTACAAGCCGAGGCTAAGATCATCAAACACAGTAGGAGCCAAATTTCAGCGGAATAGTTGTATGATCCTCTCTTCTAGGAGTCATGTCCAAGTTTTGACTATTTTGAGTTTTGTGTACAACATAGGTAGGTTGGGGCCCTATACCATGCATTTCAGTTTGTTTACTCTGTAGAGGCGGATGTGGACTAGTTTGTATAGTAGTTTTGGCTGTGTAGTCGTGTTGGTTTCCCATTGCTATATTTAGTTTTTTTGCAGCCTTGTCGGCTTTCTAGATTGCTTATTTGTCATTATCGAGACATTATGGGTCCAGTATTTATCTTGATTGGTTGTGACAGGTGGCTTGGTCAGCCTTAGTGTTGCATTTATAGATGCTATATAGCCGGCTTCTAGATCAATCATGAATCGAGTGCCAGCTGCGCCCTACTCTAGTTTTGGGGCGTGATAGACTTGGTATCAGAGCGAAGTCATGTCCCAGGGAGTCCACAAAGCCGTATATAGTAGAGTCTTGCTTATGGGTATGTTGTGCACCATACTTATAATCAAGAGGCTACAGGACATCTAGGAATTATTTCACTTCTTTTACTAATAGTTCGTGCTATAGAGCGAGGTGATAAGTACTGCGATATTGAAATCATGTTATAGTTTCAGAGTATGCCTATGAAAAGGAAGATGACTACGAGGTTGATTGGCACAACCATTGGAGAGGGTATTAGTTGCCCTCCAGAAGATCAGGGAGATAAGTCAGAGGCTCAGAGTGCATCTCCTGCCCCAAGTATTACGGTTTCTCTAGCACCGGTTAGAGCAGTAGCAGATAGACCTCCAGCTCCTCCCGCACCAGCAGTACTTGAGGGTAGTGGAGTCACAGATCCGACCGCGCCTATGTGTCACAACCCAAACATAGGCCCAGATCCATACATGGGACAAGGAACCCTGAGGGACTCCGAGTCGACCCATGGCATGAACACACATCTAACTCAATCATGAAAGTGCTAGATCAACATGATAAACTTAACGGAAGTCTAAAACAAGCATAACATCAGAAATAAACATGAATCTGAAGCTGATTACATTCTTTTGTCTAAAAAAGCCTCTAAGTCTGTTAAGTTGATGGGACAAGACCCCAACTAACTCACTAAAGCTGAAAACTGAAAATACTCAATAATAACTGAAATAAAGGGAGGCCCTCGGCAGATGAGGACTCACCAGCAGGGACTGATGCTAAATCTGAAGCTGGCTAGTGGCGGGACTGAGTCTGAAGATCGGAGTCTGTATCATGAAATAATACAACATAGGATATCCGGTCAGTACGTGGAATGTACCGAGTTCTCAAGGTAAGTAAAACCGCTTAAACAAGTAAAATCATTTAAAAAAATGCATAATATAAAACATGATCAAATCAGAATTTGAGAGTAGTTCTAGCATGCTATTTTCTGAAATCATGATCTCGACATGACATAACATCATAACTGAATTAAATGGCCCAAAGCTTAAATCTGATCATCATAAGTAAAACTGAACATTGGGTCAAACCTCTTTTAGAACACACACACACACACACACACACACACACATATATATATATATATGTATCATGAGTGATAAACATGCATAATTAAAATCATGAGGAATAATGAGAGACTCGTCATATAACCGACATACCAAGATAGAGCTTACGTGGTCCCAACTAACACACTCAAGTGGGTAGAGCCGTCCAAAGCCTTGCCAAGGCTAAGAACAATACCATGATATCGATATCAAGCTCGAGGCCCAATCGAGGAAGGGGATAGCTCACAAGGGAGGTACCAAGTAGTGTGTGTGTGTATATATAAATAAGTAATAACGTATGTTGCTGTGTAGTTCTGAGGCATAGGGTGATCGACCCTTAGCTTACTTGGTGCTAGACACTACTACTAAAAACATGCATATGCTCTCCCATCATTTTTCAACAAAGCTCACCATCGTCTATTGACGAAGCTCAATAATCAAATACATCTCAAATAAGAAATCATTTATGAGAAGCTTTAGCTCAAACCATACCACAAGATGAAAATAATTGGGAGTCTTCGCTCCAAAACCATGTAGTTATTTTAATTCAGAAAATCATAAATCATATTTTAACATGTAGGCATTGCCCAATACTTTAACATTCTTGGAAATACTCAATTTGCTTGAAACCATGACTATAAACATGGGTAACTTGAAAACGTGTTTTTCATCAATAATATCTCATCATACTTGAACATTCATCATAAATCTCAACTTTAATGAATTTCTCATAAATAGGCATTTTGATTTATAAAGCTTGAAACATGATTTTTATAGAAAACAATGTAAAACTTGCCCATGAATCATAATTCACTAGTAGAAACATATTTAAATCATACCCCATGTAGAGAATTAGGAATTTCATGCATTGGGTTAAAACCCCATAGAATCAACATAGGAGTTTCCATGATTTAAAGAGAGATTGGGTATGGGTGTGAACGAATTCACCCATTCCTAACCCTACATACCAAGGGAAGATCTGATTTTACCAATTCTTGATTGCCCAATGAAATATTAAAAGAAAACTTGAAGAAAACCTACACTTGATCACCTCTTAAGCCTTCAATTTGCATGCATGGATGTGAATGAGCCTAAGATAGATTTTCCCCTCATAAAATACTGTATTTCGAGCCTTAAATGACGTATGTTGGGACCCTAGGACTTACTATTTATGAAAATACCCTTAATGAATTTTTTCAAAATTCCGCACTGTCAGTGACCACGGTCGATCCTACGGGTCGTACTTGGATACCACGACTCGTGGTATCTGTCCGTTACATCCACTGCCAATTCTTAACTTCTCAAATTATGATACCATGACTGGAGAGGAAGAATCGTTACATCAAACGATGGTCCATTCAATCCTCCCATTACTTCCCTCTGACGACCTGCACTTGGATTTCCCCACGAGCCATGCAACGCTTCGTGCCTACTTCCAATGAGTCATGGTTTCCATTCGTCACCTTGATTGGAGATTTTCCTACTCCTTCCCACAATCCTTTTCTACTCACAAAGAGTTGTTCTACGACTCGTTACTTCATCCTAGACTAAGGGCCAGTCTCACCTCGACCACGAACAACGACTCGTGATATCAAACCACGGGTCATTCCGTGACTCATTACTTCCAACTTTAACCTACAGAGCCTCACCACAGGCATATCCAACGGATCGTTGGTGGCACCAACTATGGGTACCATGACCCGTTTTGTGATAAATTTTTAGACTTTTGCCACTTTCCATTTTTAAAATTTCGGGTCTAGTCTTGGACACTTCCGGGGTATTACACTGGTACCTCCGGTTGTTACGAAAGGACAGGGTTGAGGGAGCTTTTCAGTTGATGGCTCATATAGACGCATGTCAGGAGCAGCGACTGGAGGCGATACAAAGACATAGAGGCCAGGCAACTGAGAGTTCCAGGGCCTGCGAGTTCTTGAGTTTGAGCCCTCCCATATTCATCGAATCATACCCAAGCGAGGATCCTTAAGACTTTATTGTTCAGACCTATAGGGTGTTGAAGGTGATGCCAGCTACAACAACTGAGGTAGTAGAGTTGGCAGCCTTCAGACTACGTGATGTGCCTATATTATGGTATGAGGCTTGGGCGCGGTCCAGAGGAGCCAATGCACCACCAGTTGAGTGGGTAGAGTTTTTCGAGGCCTTTAGTAGAGTTTTCCGAGGCCTTTATGCACCACTATCTACCCTGGGAGCTTCAATAGGCTCGAGCTGAGCAGTTTTTGTATGTAGAGAAAGAAAGTATGAGCATGCGTGAGTATTGTGTTCAGTCTAATTTTCTTGCAAGGTATGCTCCGCACATGGTTCAGACAATGGAGGATAGAGTTCATCGGTTCGTGTTAGGGTTGGGGCTTCATATAGCTCAAGATTGTTTAGGGGTATCTACTCAGGAGCATATGGACATCGCACACTTTAGGATTTCTCCCAGAGGATAAAGAATTTAGTTCATCAATTATGGAATACTCGGAGACAATAGGAGCGACGAAAGAGAGCTAGGACTATGGATCCTTACAGAGGGGCGCAGGATGACCCAGGGGCTCAGTCATCTGGGCAGTTAGTTAGTCCTGTAGGGAGTGCCCCACCTCATTTTCAGGGACAAAGAAGATACCAAAGCCCAGCTCTGTCTAGCTCTCGATGAAAAGAGCGAACCAGGCAGAGGTGACCAAATTGCCGCTTTGTCCTCAGTGTGGAAATTCTTATTCAGGTTAGTGCCGTCAGGGGCAGAATGTATGCTATCATTGTGGGCAGCCAGGGTACTTTATGAGGGATTGTTTAGATAGGGTCGAGGCGGATCAGGTGCGATCAATGGTTGTTTCATCATCCTCTGTTCAACCTCCCAGAACTGATCCTCAAGTTGTAGTAGCCCATGGCAGAGGCGGAGGGAAAGAGGCTTCTAGTTCTGGGGCAACCCTCAATCGATTTTATGCTTTGGGTAGTTTACAAGACCGGAGGCCTCACTTGATGTTGTTACAGATACTTTGATTATTTATATTCATGCAATATATGTATTGCTTGATCTTGGTTCTACACTCTCTTATGTTACACCGTTGCTTGTGAGTCAGTTTGAGACAGTCCCTGAGTTATTATCTATATCATTTGTTGTTTCTATGCCAATTGGCAAATCTGTATTAGCTAGATGAGTTTACCCGAACTGTGTAGTATTGGTATTTGATAGATCAACCTTAGCTGATCTAGTTGAGCTTGACATGGTTGATTTTGATGTCATTATGGGTATGGATTGGTTGGCACCATGTTATTCTAATGTTGATTATAGAGACAAGGTTGTTAGATTCCATTTTCCTGGCGAGCCAACTCGGGAACAGAAAGGTAATGCCGCTATGCCTAAGAGAAAGTTTATTTCATACCTTAAGGCTCAGAAGTTGATATCCAAAGTTTGTATTTCTCACTTGGTTAGGGTAAGAAACTTGGAATGTGAGCCTACGACTCTCCAATCAATTTCTATTGTAAATGAGTTCCCTGAGGTCTTTCTAGAGGATTTTCCTGGAATTCCTCCTGAAAGGGAGATAGATTTTGCTATTGATCTACTTTCAGGTACTCACCCTATATCGATCCCTCCATACAGAATGGCTCCAGCAGAACTAAAATAATTAAAGGAGCAGTTGACAGATTTACTTGAGAAGGGTTTTATCTAGCCTAGTGTGTCGTCATGGGGTGCACCAATGTTGTTTGTGCAAAAGAAAGATGGGTCGTTAAGAATGTGTATTGACTACAGGAAGATGAATAAGGTTACGATTAAGAACAAGTACCCACTTCCCAGGATTGATGGCCTGTTTGATCAATTATAGGGTGCCAGATGCTCCTCAAAGATTGACTTGAGATCCGGGTACCATCAGTTACGGTTTAGGGAAGTTTATATCCCTAAGACTTCCTTTAGAACCAGATATGGTCATTATGAGTTCTTAGTGATGTCATTTGGGCTTACTAATGCCCTAGAAGCTTTTATGGATTTAATGAATAGGGTGTTTAGGCCCTTCCTTGATGTATTCGTGATTGTCTTTATTGATGACATATGGATTTATTCATGATCAGAGGCTGAGCATGCAGATCACCTGAGAGTTATGTTACACACTGATGTGTTGTGGATTTACAATAATATTGACACTAAAAACTAAGAAAATAGCATGGACTTAGGTATATTTATGTGGATATGAGGCACTTTTCCTTTGATTTCAGGATAAATGGGTGTTGGAACAATAAATTGCAAAAGGAAGCTAAAAGTTTGCAAAAAAGGGCAAAAAGTGTAGTTCACAGTACGATCCGTGGGATGGACCTACGAGTCGTACTGAGGGCCTTGATAAGAAACTGAAAGTTTAACCTAGAAGACTGATCCCATGAGACTTGTCATAGATTGTACCATGGTGGTATGAGTCGTGATAAGCCAGTCGTGATGAAATTCAGAAGAATTGCATAAGAGGTTGATTTTCAGTTTGAGAGTACCCTACAATCCGTGAGATGAAGGTATGAGTCGTACCATACCGGTCATGGTGAAGTTCAGACAAAGTTTAAAGTATTAGGATCAAGCCACAGGTGCAATGTATGAGTCGTAGGATGATGGTCGAACCGTACCTTGGCCCAATACTTAGCCAAAATTCAACCAACACTTCAAGCCATGAGTTGATGCCACGGTCCGTGAGAAGCCCCTAGGAGTCGTAGGAGGACCCATGATGAGGTCGGCGATAGATATGGAAAGCAGTCCTGTTAGCTTAGGAAAAGGATTCTTGTGCCTCTATAAATACTTTTTATGTTTTATTTTTCATAGAGGATGACGAATAGACTTAATTTTAGTAGGAAAACATTGTAGTAAGCAATTTGACATCATTGAAAGAGAGAATTGAGTTGGTTCAACCTTGTGATCAACCTTTTCTTGAACTCATATTGTTCTTGCTACTTGTTATTCAAGATTTCATGGATTAATTGAAGGAATTGTTTTTCTCAATCATCTTTGTAAGTATTGTTTTATGTTTTCAATCATGAATACAATTCACAACCTTGCAACTATGAGAGGCTAAAATCTCCATAGCTAGGGTTGTGGGAATCATGATGGATTAACAAGTTAGGGTTGCACAAAGTGAGTCTAAAACCAATACTAATTACTTATATTGTAGTCTCTTCATCTTTAATGATTCTTAGCGGTGCACAACGTTAGGAAGTGCCTGAATTCTTTACTTGCTTTGGTCGAAGAGGTAGAGATTAGGAAAAGAGAATTACAACAGAGCCTTGATCTTGATGATCATTGTATTAACTTGAGTTGTGGTCACATGATAGTTATATCTGGAACTTAGTGAAAATGATTAGTTTGGAAAACTCATGAGACTTGGTCGAGTAATTAAGAATAGTCATTCAATAGGGATTGGTCGATCGTTTGAGTGAACCTAAGTTATCAGTTCTATAAGTAAGTACTAGTAAAGATCACGAGTGTATACCCAAAGCTGTTATGAACCATGGGGAACATAAACCCTAGTTATCCTTTAATTATTGATTAACAAATAGAATCTTGACTGCTATTTATTTTTGTTATTGATTTTTTATTAGAATCCCCCCATTGTGAAGTAATTACCATACAAGTTCATCTACCGGTTGTAATCTAGATCTTTCATATTCCATGTGGGTCCGACCCCAACCTCTAAGTTCAGTTCTTTATTGACAACGTCCGCTTCATACTTCAGTTGGAAGTGTGGTTTAAGCATTATCAAAAAGTGGTTCCATTGCCGGGGAATATGACTAAGACTAGGTTATTTTCTTGTAGTTGACTTTCTGGTAGTTGTTTCCTTAATTACGTTTATTTTTTGTGTTTTTCTTTGATACGCACAGGCTGTCCACCGATGAATGCCAAACACTCAGAGTTGAGGAGACCCCCTTGTTCCACTAAATCCCGAAATTGAACGAGCACTAGATAGAATGGAAAACCCAGAGTAGAGAGAAGCCTGTTTAGCTGAAGAAGCTAGGCAAGCCGAGCTAGCTCAGTTAGCTGCACTTCAGCAGGCTGGTGATGATAGAGATGAGGTTGTAAATGTTGGTTGACATGGGAGGGGCAACTGGGCTCAGAGATTTGCCTTGCAGTTCTTCAATGATGAGGACCCAAACATTGATGAAGTTGGGTCAATTGGAGCAATTGTGCCACCACCACTGCCCGCTGGGGACAAATTTGACATTATGAGCACCATGATTCAATTGCTAAACATGAAGGGGGTGTTTAGTGGCCACACAGTGGATGACGCCAACCTGCACTTGATGAACTTTGTAGGAATATGCAAGGCATACAGGATGCCCGGAGTAAGCCAGGATGTCATACGACTCGGACTCTTCCCTTTCTCTCTATCAGGGGAAGCTACTTTGTGGTTATTGGAGTTGCCCAACGACTCCATAACCAATTGGAGGGAACTTAAACAAGCCTTCTTGCAGAGATTCTTTCCCCCATCAAGGATTTTACAGTTAAAACATGAGATCTATAATTTCCGACAAACTAAGACGGAGGAACTTCATGAAACCTGGTTGAGGTTCAAAATATGTTGACTAAGTTCCCGAACCATAATATCCCAGATGATAGTTTGTTGGAAATCTTTTATAGGTCTCTTAATAATAGCACCAAGGCTGTAGCAGACACGGTGGCTGGAGGAGCTTTGATAAGTCACACTTGGGAGGAAGCAGCCACTATCCTTGACAGGGTGACTAAGACAAACAGGGCCAGGCATATGAGGGAGGCTAATGTAGTGGCAGGTACATATGCTATTGGTTTGACTGCAGAACAACAAAGGAAGGAGGAAAATGCGATCAGGAGTTGGCTCACATGCGCACATCATTGGATTTGCTGACAAGGAATATCATGGGAGCAGGAGCCAAAAAGGTAAATGCAGTGGGAACTCAAGGAAGGGAGCAAGAAGTAGATCATTCTAATTCTGAGGAAGAGGCGAACTTCCTAGATAGCCAAGTGGTGGGTTTCTGGGCCAACGCCCAAGCATCTGGACAAGACAATTGGCGCCAAGGTTCTGGAAATCAAGGTCAGAACCAATACAGAGACAATTACAACAGAAATGGGTTTAGAGATAGGAGCCATGGTCGTGAGCGAGAGGGAAAATGGAGAAGAAATGACGGATATCTCAATGACCAGGCTGGAGTCTATGTGCCTCCCAATGCATGAGAAGGGAAGGCTGAACAATCAAAGTTGGAGACTATGATGGCCGAAATGCTGAAAAAGGTGAGGTCCATGGATGATCAGTTAAAAGAAATTTGAAGTGACTTATCTAGCATGGGTCAGAAAGTGAAATCTCATTACACTGCCATCAAGCAGATATAACACCAACTTGGCAACTGTTGGCATCAATGAACCCTAGGCAAAAGGGTAAACTTCCTAGAAACACTATGCAGAATCCAAAGAATGATGCTCATTGCATGGAAGTGATGACTAGGAGTGGTAAAACCACAGTTCACCCCCCGTTCCCTGTTGAAGTTGAAAGGAGGAAAGAGAGCGTGATTGAGGAAGTAAAGATTTTTGATGAGACACAACATGATGAGTTGCAAGAGGCCCCTAAGGGAGAGAAGGAATGCGACATTGATCAAGGGGCAATTGTAGTGCAAAAGGCTATCCCAAGACCACCGCCACCATTCCCACAAAGGATGAAGAAAAAGGCGGACAACGGTAAGTTCCAAAAATTTCTTTCAATGCTTAAACAACATTTTGTGAATATACCGTTGGTCAAAGCACTAGAGCAGGTACCAGGATATGCAAAATTCATGAAGGACCTAGTGACGAGAAAAGATTTGTAAGCTATGAGCCGGTTGACAATGTCCATCACTGTAGTGCCATAGAAACAAGGGTCTTAGCTCAGAAAAAGGAAGACCTAGGTGCCTTCAAGATACCTTGCACCATTGGTAATGTCGAGTTCACAAGGGCACTTCGTGATCTTGGAGCTAGAATTAATATAATGCCTTTGGCGGTCTTCAAGAAGCTAGGGTTGGGAGCCCCCACACCAACCAACATGCGGCTACTGATGGCCGACAGAGACCAGTGGGAATCCTAGTTGATATGCACGTCAAGGTTGATAAGTTCATATTCCCAGCGAACTTCATGATTTTGGATTGCGAGGACGATTATGAGGTCCTCATCATTCTGGGGAGACCATTCCTCGCTACTAGGAGAGCTCTAGTAGATGTGGAAGCTGGCCTGTTAATGTTCAGGCTAAAAAAAGAAGAGGTCAAGCGCTTGATTTAACGTTGCAGCACAACGCAGGTGGTCTGGTTACTCAGATTTCACCAAACCACCACTTGGGTTGCCTCCCAAGAAGCTCTTGATTTAATGTCGCAGCACAATGCAAGTCTCTTGACTAGTTAGAATTCGTCAAGTGACTCATACTCCTCCTCAAGTGCTGAGATCACACTATATTCCTTTGGTTGCTTCATGGTCTGACTAAGAACTAGCATAAACAAACTTTCAAACTTTAACCATATACTATGGACAAAACCCTAGAACAAGAGTTTAGCCACTCATGTTCAAGTGAAATACTAAAGAATTCATCATTCGAATCAATTAACATAAGTTAAAGAAGAAACATAGAAAATGAACTTGTCTCTTCGTCGAAGAACTGTGTACAAAGTGATCAATACGATGAATGATTTCTTACAAAATGCCCTAGATGCTATATTATAAGCATGGCATCCAATGACTCTTTTTCCCTTGAGAAGTGTAGCTTTTAAACTTGAAAATCCATCTTGGATAGCGCCTTGCATGTCGCACCATCTGCTGCAACAAAATTTTAACTTAAAATTCTTTAGAAGTTTGCCTCCTGGCGCGCCGCACCAGTCAACGCACCAAGGTGTTAGTCAAATTTTTTGAAGTTTTGAGTCTGACACACACTCCATTCAACGCACCAAAGTATTGCAAAATTTTCCAAAGTTCGAAATGCTTCTGGCATGCCACTCCACTCATTTTGCCAAGATGTTGAGCAAAACTTCCTCTGATGTTGGCCCTAGCACGCCATGCCACCCAATACACCTATTTAAGCACAATTTTCTCTAAAGTTGGGGGTCTAGCATGCCATGCCAGCTATCTCGTGAGGCTAATTTTTTTGAATTCTTCTTCTTTCACACCTTCGATCATTTTTTAGTCCTTCCCTGGTTTCCTGCTCAAAACATCTGAAGATTCTTCTTAGTTTATAAGACACACATAAACATGAATTCATTCATTTTATAAGAATAATGGACTCGAAACAAGGCAAATATGGGTAGAAACATGGCAAATAGGCATAAGAATATTTCCAACATCAGCCTACCTTACCACCTTCCTTCCACTGTCTAAACCATATATGGGCTACCCCCTTCAACTGATAGAAGGCTAAATCTGCACTCTCCTCCTCGAAGATCATTATAATATGGGTGATTTTCTAAATCTCGACTATGAACTCTTGTGGATCCTCATCCACCTTCAACCTATAGAACTCTGATGGGTTCATTCTAATGAAATTTCTCATCCTTGTCACCATAGTATTCCCGTTAGGATTCAAGGGTGCAACTGCCTGGTGGTTCACCTTTGCTATGATGGCCTGTGCCAACACCTGGAATGCAGCCGGAAACTCTATGTGGGTAACCTGCTCATTCATCATGTCTGCTGGAGCTAGAAGGGCTGGTTGATTCCTATTGTTGTTCCTCCTTCTGTTAGATCTTTTGGGAGGCATTGTTTGTGAACACATAGAGCATAAGTTAGAAGAGGAACTTTTTTGAGTTTCACACTCTATGATAAGAATCATGAAAGAAGGAAAATTTCCTAAAAATGCCTTGTAGCCTCTTCATCATAAGTGTGACACACTTCACACCCATGAACAAGACTCTACTTGACGTGACTTTCAGACACCCTAAGATACTCTAAACGTAATGCATTGATATCAAATTTGTCATGACCTGAGTCTAGACCTTGTCCATAACACGGGACTTAGAAGTACGAATGGCTCCAAGTTAACCCATGGCATAACATAATTCTAATATAACAACAACTAATAAAGCATATTGGAGTGGAAGCTAACTGGAAAAAAAAAATCTGATCATTATGCATAAAAACATAGCTTGTTAAAAATACTGAGTCATAAGCTGAAACTATATTACATTATCTGAAAGTCTTTTACTAATCTGATAAGATGTTGGGACATGTCTCAAGCTAACTCTAAAGTTTGAAAATAAAACAATACCAAAATAAAGGAACATAGCTCCCGTCCTCATAAGATAAAGGCTCACTAATGCTAGCTGATAGAGTCTACAATGTGTCTAACTATGTGGCTGAGTCAAAATACCTGAATTTATATTATGAAATAATATAGCATAGAAAGTATACGGTTAGTACTTGGAACGTACTGAGTATGTGACAAACACAACTGAATTAAGGACATACTATAAATCTTAGAAAAGACTGTACATAAAACATGGTTGAATACATAAGATGAGGTAAAGTACAATGACCCTATCTGAGATGCATGAATATTGGCATCACATGCTAGTCCGAAAACATTTAATGAAATATAAGTAAAATTGATTTTTACGGTCATGTACATGTACAAACTTAATCTGAATTATATTATAGGAAGCCTATTAACTGACAAACTCTAATGTGAGCCTCATGGAGCCCAACCTATGACCGTGGTTTGAAGGGTGTTCATACCTTACCAACGGTAAGTACCATGGATGGTGTGATGTCACCCATAAGTTTAGGGAGACACTGTAAATTAATAAGGATCCCTGCATGAGCCTATTGAGGTGAGGAAAACACTCTTACTAGCAAGGATCCTATATTTCTCGGGCTAAGGGAAACATTCTCTACTATTGAGAATTTCTTATCCTACCGTGGCACATAGTTTTGAGATCTAGGTGTGCTGGAACCCTGGTGTGCTCGGTTCTCAATACCACTCCTAATTGAACATAAGGATATATGTAAACTAATAATCTGGAACTAATGTTCTAAGACTAGTCAGAACCACTTTATCTAACAAGGATCCCGAGAGCCTAAAGGACCATGAACATGCTAACACTGAGGGCTCAAAACTAATGTTCTAAGACTGGTCAGGGCTACTTTCTACAAGCAAGAGTCTTGAGAGTATAAAGAACCATAAATATGCTGATCATACTAAATTCATAAAAATTATAGATCAAATCATTGTGTAAATCATATATTTCAAAAGGACCATATTTTCGAAGAAAGTGCTAAATCATGGTTAACTCTTAGAAATTATGCTAATATCATATCATGGACATAAATCATGAATTTGAGAGGGGAATCATGAACATACGTAGTTGTTGATTATAAGAAGCTTGAAAGACAGGGCTAACATAAGAGAATTCATGTGTAGAATCGGAACGTTAAGCCATGAATTTCTAGGGAATTAAATTTGCTAGGGTTTTGGACATAAATTAAGATATAAAGATGACAGAAAAGTTCTATTGAAGTCCCAGATACTTGGTTGAAGAATCCCCTAAAAAGAACTTGAGGCTTTTTGCACCTTAGAGAGGAACCCTAGTTCTTGAGCCTTGAAAGAAGAAGGGAGAAGAAGACTTACGGATGTTTTGGAATGGAATGAGGGTTTATGCTAGGAAAACCCCTTTAATTCATCCCCTAAGAGTCCCAAAATGACGTCTCTTAGGAGTTAAAGTGTAGGACATTATGAAAATATCCATGAGATCCCATCTGCAAATTAAACCTATTAGTGACGACGGATCACCTAACGAGTCATCACCCTACCTAAAGATTCCTTAGGTCCAATCGTCACCCCTAGCACCAACTTGTCAAATATCTGATTCTTAACCTGGAGTCCATCATAAGGACGTACTTAACGAATCATTACTTGAACTACGAATCGTTTCCTGACTCATCTTCACTAGATAGAATATACCAAACTCCAAAATTAACTCCTCTTAACGACTCACCTAACAATTCGTTAGGTGATTTGATGACTCGCATAACTAGTTATTCTGTCATCAAGTGTAGATTTTACTGTTTTCTCCATTTCATGCCTCGATTATGATCTTAGGGACTTTTGGGGTGTTACATGAGGTAGGTGATTATTTAGCATTCTAAATTTAAAATGTATGAATCATGATTATTCCCGAATGCCATGGTCGAAAGATGACCTATATGTATATTCGAGGACCGTGAAGGATATTTTGCTTCACATTAAGTTGTTCAAATTAGGAATATAGTCCCATGCAAGATGTAGAGATTAATTATTCTTATTCACAATTGGATGCTGAGTGGACACCATGTTATTATGATACAGATCTATGCTTTCATCCTTCTAGCCCTCATGACTAATGGGCTTCCCAACCACAATGTCTAGGTGATCAAAGCAGTTAGAATGAGCAATGCAATATGATACAAGATTGGAACTTAGAGCCAACCTTTGACTCCAAGGGCTCTAGGTTCGAAAGTGTACTTAATCGAGTATGACAGAACCAAGAAGAAGAGGAAGTCACCCTAAAAAACATGACTAGTGTGGTGAATGCCCATACAGAATCTCTCAGAGACTTGATTGTCATATAATACATATTTTTGACCAAGATGAGTAGTCAATTATTGATCTTGATGATTTATTTGAGAAGAATGAAGAGCACTTTTCCACTTATTGTTTGGCTATCATAGTAAGGAGTGGGAAAGTATCTCAATCGGGGTCACACATACCTATGGAAGAAAAGATTAATGTCGAGGGAGAGCTAAGCCCTGATATTGGTTAGCACATGGGAAGGTGAAAATGATGCCTTGATTGAAAAAGTGAATGAAGAACCGAAGGTGGAGACTTCAGTATCTCTAGCAAAGCTTCCTATTCCTCCTTTTTATTTTCCTCAACGGATGAAGAAGAAATATGATGATGAGAAGATGGCTAAGTACCTTGATGTACTGAAGCAAGTCTTATTGAGTATTTTATTTATTGAAACTTTCAAATAAATGCCATGGTCCAGAAAATATATCAAGGAGTTTTTGACAAACAAACAACCATGCAAAGATGAGGTGGTCACCATCAAACATAGTGTTATTTCTATCATTTCAGGTACAACAACAGTGAAGAAAGGTGATCCAAGGGCTTTCACTATCCTATGTACGGTGGGATGCAAAAATTTCACTAAAGTTATGTGTGACAACAGGGAAAGTAGAAATCTAATTCTCCTCTCTCTCTCTTCAAGAGCACAGGAGTAGGTTTTCCTAAACCCACAAGAATGAGACTTCAGATGGTTGACCGGTCAATTGAATGACCAAAGAGGAACATTGATAATGTTTTGGTGTAAATGGGAAGGTTCATGCTTCCAACATACTTTGTGATACTTGATTGTGCTGTTGACATAGAAGTTCTTATCATATTAGGGTGACCATTCCTAGCCACCAGTAGAGATATGATGGATTCTTAACGTAATGAGATTGAATTTTGAGTGAATGAGGAGGAACTCATATTCAAAGTTGATAAATGAATGAAGTTTCCTTAGGAGTTGCCTGCATATTGATGCTTGATTAGTTAGATGACAAGGAGGAGGCGCTAGATCCGAGTGAGGAGGAAGGTGATTGGGAAGGAGTCCTTACTACTATTTTAAGAGCTGATGATCTAATTGATGATATGAAAGTACATGGAGAAGCAGTGAACTCACTTGAAGGGCTTGGGTATTACACTTATAAGCCAAGAATCTTATCACTTGACCTTGAAAATCACTCCACTCCTCCAGCTAAACCCTCTATTGAAGAGCCCCCAAAGTTAGAGCTAAATCCATTTCCCGCTCACTTATGCTAAATGTTCTACACTTGGTTGAGATAGTGAGATACCAGGTGTAATACCCCAGAAGTGCCTAAGACTAGGCCCCAGATTTAAAAATGAAAAGAAGCATAAATCTGGAAAATTTTCTCAGAACGGGTCATTGCACAAGTCGTTGGAGGGAAAAATGACTTGTTGGATGTGCCCATGATGAGATACTACAGGTCTGGAGTTGGGAGTCACGGGTCTCAGGACAACCCATGAAATGTTACAGCGAGTGGTTGAAGCTAATCATTGTGAGGTTGGTTCTGGATCAAGGGGGAAGTAATGAGTTGTGGTACGACCCATTGTTGGATGCAGCGGGCCGTCATCAGCACCCGTTGGAAGGAATTCCAGGTTAAGGCATTGGTGACAACGACTAGCAGCAACGAGTCATTGAAGCTTGTAACGACTAATTATGTCCAGTCATGGTAGGGGATCTGAGACCTAATTCAAGGGATTTTAACGGACTATGGGAGCTAGCAACGGTCCTTGTTTTGACCATTTTCACTGGTAGAGCAATTTTTTCCAGAAAATTCATTAAGAGTATTTTCGTAATTCCTAAGCCCTGAGATCCTAAACTATGTTGTTTTAAGCTTGAAATTGGGTGTTTTAAGAGGGGTTATTCCATTCTAAACCTATCATAATTCATTCATGCAAGCTCAGGGGTTTTGAGAGGTGATCAAGTCTAGATTCTTCAAGTTCTTCCTCAACTCTCTTTGGGCTATCAAGGAAGTGTGAGAATCAGATCCTTTCAGATATGTAAGATTATGAATGGGTGAAATTGTCCAGGCCCATGCCCAATCCCTCTCTAATTCATGAAAATCTATATGTTGATCCCATGGGGTTTTACCCAATGCATGAATTCTCTAAGTTTCTACCATAGGTATGATCTAAGCATGTTTCTCTTGTTGATTTATGATTCATGGGCAAGTTTTACAATGTTTTCAATTATAAATTTTGTTTTCAAGTTTTATAAATTATGATGCCCATCCATGAGAAGTTCATGAAAGTTGAGATCTATGATGCATGTTCAAGTATGTTGAGGTATTTATGAGAAAACATGATTTTAAGTTACCCATATCTATAATCATATTTTCAAGTGAATCAAATATTTTCAAGCATGTTTAAGTATTGGGCAAGCCTATATATTCAAGTATGATTTATGATTTCAAGAATTAGCTTACCACATGGTTTTGGAGTCAAGACTCCCAATTATGTTCAGCTTGTGGTATAGTTTGAGCCAAGGCTCTCATGTTTGATTTCAGATTTTATATGTACATGATTATTCAGCTTCATCAATAGACGATGGTCAGCTTCTTTAAAAAATGATGGAGAACATATGCATGTTTTTGGGAGTAGTGTCTAGAATTGAGTTGGCTAAGGGTCAGTCAACCCTATGCCTCAGAACTATTAGCCAACTTAGGTATGATCAAATTATTTTTGGAACCTTCTTTGTGAGCTTTCCCCTGCCCCAAGGGGCCTTCATCTTGATATCGATATCATGGTAGCATCCTTAACCCTAGCAAGGTTTTGGACGGCTCTGTCCACTTGAGTGTAATAGTCGGGACCATGTAAGCTCTATCATGGTAATGTCGGTTATATGACAAGTCTCCCATTATTCCTCATGATTTTAGTTATGCATGTACATCGGTCATGATATTATGTTTTCAGCAGGTTTGACCCAATATTCGATTTTACTTATGATTATCAATTTTCAACTTTGGGTCATTCGAATCAGTTATGATATGCAGTTATGTTCATATTATGATTTCAAAAAATAATAATAATATGCAAGCCTTAATCTCTGAATCTTATCTTGATTATGCTTTATATTATTCATATTTTAATGATTTTATTTACTTAAGTGGTTTTACTTACCTTGCATACACGATACATTCCAGATACTGACCACATACTCTATGTTGTATCATTTTAAGATACAGGCTCCGATCTTCAGACTCAGCCCCGTCACTAGCAAGTTTTCAGAGTTAGCATTCAGCTTCAGTTGGTGAGTCCTCATCTCCCGGGGACCATTGCTTATCAGTTATCCTTATATTTTTTCAGTTTCAGACTTAGAGAGTTAGTTGGGGTCTTTTCCCATCAACTCATTAGAAGTAGAGGTTTTTCAAACATAGATTGTATTCAGCTTCAGACTCGTGTTGTATGTTCTGATGTTATACTATTTTTCTGACTTCCGCTACGTTATTATGTTGATTTTCCACTTTTATTGATTGAGTTAGACGCATATTCATTCCATGGGTCGACTTGGAGTCTCTCGGGGCTTTTTTTCCTGTGTCTCAATCCGAGACTATGTTCGAGTCATGACAAACTTGGTATTAGAGCCTTAGATCTTGAAGTGTCCTAGGGTGTCTGAAAGTTGCATTAAGTAGAGTCTTTTTTATGGGTGTGAAGCGCGCCACACTTATGACAAAGAGGCTACGAGATGTTTAGGAAATATTCCCTTCTTTCATGATCTATGTATTGCGGTGATGTCATGACCCGAACATAGACCCGGATCGTAACACAGGACAACAAACCCCGAGAGGCTCCAAGTCGACCCATGGCATAAGCATATCTAACTTCATTCACAATAAGCGGAAGATGAACATGCGACATAGCGACATAAACGTAACATAAAATAGAATGGCATTCGGGAAGTACTAGACATACGTATAAGCTGAGTACTACATGTGGTATGAATGCCTCTATCGTATAAGATGCGTTGATAGGACAACATCCCCAACTAACCCGGCAAAACTGAAATAGAAGATCATCATAAATGTCTAGTCATACGGCACTCAGAACATGAGGACTCACCAACAAGCTGATAGAAAACTCTAGAAGGGACTAAGGATGGAGATAAGCCTGAGAGCTGGATCCTGTATCATGAAACGATACAACATTGAAAGTATGCGATCAGTACGTGAAATGTACCGAGTATGCAAGTAAGTAAAACGAACATTTAAAATATATAAAAACTCATAAAACATCATGAGAGTAGGACATCATGCTCATATCATAAATATCGTAACATAACATAAGGCCCAAGGTTTTCAAAACATTCGTAATACAATCGTAATCATAATCATGAGAGAAAAGCTTTATTTAACACGACTTGAGCCAATACACATAATCATAAACATGCATAAATCATGAGGAACAGTGGGAGGACTCGTCATAATCGACACCATCATGGTAGAGCCTTTCATGATGCCCCAATATCTCACTCAAGTGGGCAGAGCCGACCCTAGCTTGTCAGGAAAGGTCATGAATTAGGCCTGATATCATATTTGAGGGGATCATTATCAATACAATATATCATTAGAAACCCACGGTGGCACGTGGTTATGAGACACCGGCATAGTCCTTTGAACGTCGGGTTGCTGGGTGCTAGACACGGCTCTCAAAAACATGCATATAGGCTCATACATGAATCAATAACATCATGCATTAAGATTCATTGGCTAAAATATAACAGTTATCATCATTGATACCCTTTAAAACATGCTTATCCAAGAATAAAAGGCCCCTTTTCATCGGCCAACATCATAAATTGATAAATCATATAATTTGTTTCATAAAACATAAATCATTCTTAAACATGTGGGCATTTCCCAATACTTTAACATACTCAATTATTTCAAAGATATGCTCATAAACATGGGAACTTGAAATCATGCTTTTCCATCTTCAATAAACTCAAATATTGAATATTCATCATAAATCATAACTTTCATGAACTTTCATCAATGGGCGATTTAGATTTAAAAAGCTTGAAACATTATTTTAAAGAAAATAATATACAACCTGGCCATCATTCATAATTCAATAATGAAAACTCAATTAAATCATATCCATAAAGATAAATCACATTTTCATACATTTGGATAAAACCCAATAGAACTTGAATAGGAGAATTCATGATTTAATTGAAATTTGGGCATGGGTGTGAAAGGATTCACCCATTCTAAACCCTACATACCTGGTTTGATGATCCCTTGACTTGTCTTGAAGATCCAAGAGGAATTGAGAAGTTGGAGGTGATGAACCCTAGTTCCTTCTTGAGAGAAAATCTAATCTAAGCATGTTTGAAGAGAGTAAGGATTTAGGCTATGTTAAACCTTTTAATCTGACCCTAAGGAACACCAAAATGATGTCATTTAGGAGTTAGAAGCATAGGAGTTTACCAAAATGCCCCAAAAATAATGAAATAAAACCTGTAACTGGCAGTTACCACGACCAACAGTATGATCCGTAGGGTGATTGTACGACTCGTACTGAGAGTCGTACGATGCCTATTGCAGCTTCACTAAATTGCTCATAACTTTTTACTCTAAACTACGATTAGTGCAAAGGTCATATGCGTTGGAAAGAAGACTCAAAGGGATTCATTTTGATATGATGAATCACCCAAAAACATTTTGTAACATGGGAGATATAATCAGTTGAAGTTGACCCTTGTATGAACCAATATGAAAACCCAATCGGTAAGAAGGCTCTCAACTCAATTTCATGCTAGAGGTTTCTTATGACATTAATTTGCATCCAATGCACTTCTTACACTTTGGAATTAATATTTAAACCTTGTTTCCATAAATTCATTGGGTGTGGGCCCATCTACATACCTAGAAGGGTTAGGAACTTAGCCTGAAAGTCCGAGGCATTATAATATATCAACTCACGACTGAACCAACGATTCACACCATCATATTATGACTCGTACCATGAGTCATAACACCAACCTATGGTTTCCTCCAGTGACTAATGAGTCCATTCTTCCCCAACTCTCTGAATATTTCCATGACTCGTACCACGACCCGTAACTCCATCCTACGAGTCATACTATTACCCGTACAATCATTCACATGATAACTCCAAAAACTTTCTACGACTTCTGTCCACGGTTCATACCCGTATACTATGACTCGTAGTGGGGCCTCATGGTTGGGAAACAACTTATCTGATCTGGACCATGGGTCTTTCTGTGACTCGTACTACCAACCTACAACTCGTAGGTTGAGTCATACTGAAGTAAATTTTTCCAACTTTTCCTGCTGATCACACTTCAAATCTCAAGTATAGTCTTAGGAACTTTTGGGGTATTACAGGTGAAATGTCTCTCTATCCTTCTAACTCATGTTATATGCGTTTGCAGAATCATGCCTTCCTGTAGAGTTAATGGAAGGAGAAATGGAAATGGAAATGGCCACGAGGATGGCAATGGCAACGACATCAAGAGGCCTCACCAGTCCATGAGAACCATGCACTGAAGCCGGTTGCCCATGCTGAATTCAGGGCAGCCATTCAGATGCTAGCACAAGCCTTGACCACCCAGGTCAATCAGCAGGCGGTAGCGCATGTCCCTTAGAACGGGAATGCGGTGACAGCACGAGTCAGAGATTTTCTAAGGATGAACCCTCCAGAATTCCTTGGGTCAAAGGTGGACGAGGATCCACATGAGTTTATCGATGAGATTCTAAAGATCACCAAGGTCATGGGGTGACTGAAGAGGAGTGTGCCGATTTGGCCTCATATTAGTTGAAGGGGGTCGCACACATTTGGTTCAAACAATGGAAGGATAGTAGGGTAGTTGGAGCAGGCCCTATCAGTTGGGATGTGTTTCATACCACCTTTTTAGATTGATTTTTCCCTCGTGAGATGAGGGAGCTGAAAGCGGCTGAGTTTGTGAATCTAAAGCAAGGAAAGATGAAAGTGGAAGAGTATGCCTTAGATTTCACTCGTTTGTCCAAGTACGCATCAGAGTTAGTGGTTGATCAGAAAGTTTGAGTGATTAGGTTTGTAAATAGAGTGGCGGATTTCCTGGACAAGGATTGAAAGACCGTCATGCTTCATCAGGATATGGACTTTCCTCGGATAGTCTTGTACGCCTAGTAGATGGAGGCGGTGTATATGAGAGAGAGAGAGAGGCCAAGAGGGCCAAGACAGACAGTTATGGGTTCTCTTAGTAGAGATCAGGTGGTGGACACCGTCGGCATTCCCACCAAAGATCGTCAACCCTGGCATCGTCGGCTATGAGTGTTCCGTCCAGATCTAGGCACGACCAGAGAGAACGAACATCAGGCTCTAGAGGCTAGAGAAGTAGGCCCACAGATTTCGGTATCCCAGTTTGTGACAGGTGTGGCCGGAGACACATGGGTCAGTGTTAGGCAGGTACAGGTGCTTTCTTGGGCGTGGGAAGCTCGGACACATGCTCATAGACAGCCCAGCAGTTAGACAGGGCCATGATAGGGGCCGAGGCCCAGCTTTTAGTTCAGCAGCTCCACAAGCACGCCCAGCTCAGCATGGGGTATCTACTAGTACAGGTGGTGGATAGCGCCAAAACAGATTCTATTCCCTAGCATCCCGTCAGGAGAAGGAGGTCTCCCCAAATGTAGTCACTAGTATGTTACGAGTTTTCCATCTTGATGTATATGCATTGTTAGATCTAGAGGAAACTTTGTCTTTTGTAACACCTTATGTTGCTAGTAGCTTCGGAGTTAGTCCCAAAATCTGATCAGAACCCTTCTCAGTCTCTACTCTAGTTGGTGATTCGGTTATAGCTCGATAGGTGTATAGAAAGTTTCCTATCACAATCTAGTAGAGTTATCCATGATCGATTTTGATGTTATCCTTTGCATGGATTAGTTATTTCCATTATATACCTCAGTCAATTATAGAACCCGGGCAGTAGAGTTCAGATTTTTGGGTGAGCCAGTCTTAGAGTGGAAAGGTAGTTCAGCTGTGTCTGTAGGTCATTTTATCTCCTACCTTAAGGCCAAAAAGATGATTTCTAAGGGTTACATGTACCATCTAGTTAAGGTTAAGGATGCCAAGTCTGAGACCCTGACTATCCAGTCAGTTTCAGTAGTATGTGAATATTTTTTTTCCAGAAGTCTTCCCAAATGATTTGCGGGGAATTCCTCCTAAATGGGAGATTGATTTTGGTATTGACCTTCTTCCCGATATGCAGCCTATATCTATTCCTCCTTACCGAATGGCTCCATCCAAGATAAACGAGTTGAATGATTAGTTGAAGGATCTTTTAGAAAAGGGTTTCATCATACCTAGCAAATCCCCGTGGGGGTGCACCAGTTCTCTTTGTCCAAAAGAAAGATGGTTCTCTTTGTATGTGTATTGATTATCGGCAATTAAATAAGGTCACCATCAAGAACAGGTATCCACTCCCCATAATTGATGATTTGATTTACCAGCTTTAGGGTGCTAAGTGCTTTTCAAAGATAGATCTCAGTTTCGAATACCATCAGCTCAGGGTTCGGGAGAGTGACATCCCAAAGACAGCCTTCAAGATGCGGTATGGTCATTATGAGTTTGTAGTTATGTCTTTTGGACTAACGAATGCTCCTGCAGCTTTTAGGGATTTGATAAATAGGGTGTTCAAGCCATATCTGGACATGTTCGTGATTGTGTTCATAGATGATATCCTTATATACTCTCGAAGCGAGGAGGAGCATGCCGCTCATTTGAGGGTGGTGCTACAGACTATGTAGGATCGCCAGCTATATTCTAAATTCAGTAAATAGGAGGTTTGGTTGAACTCGTTGGCATTTTTGGGTCATGTGGTGTCAAGTGAGGGTGTAGAGGTAGGCTCTCAAAAGATAGAGGCGGTAAAGAATTGACCAGACTGGTAAATCCTTCGAATATTAGGAGTTTCTTGGGTTTAGCTGAGCATTATTAGAGATTTGTTGAGGGGTTTCCATCCATTGCAGCCCTGTTGACTAAGTTGACCCAGAAGAAAGTGAAATTCCAATGGTCAGAGGCTTGTGAGAAGAGCTTCTAAGAATTGAAGGCTCGACTCACCTTAGCACTAGTGTTAACCCTACCCGAGGGTACCGATGGATTTGTGGTATATTGTGATGCTTCGAGGATCGGCCTTGGTTTTGTATTGATTCAGCATGGCAAGGTTATAGCATATGCTTCCAGGCATCTAAAGGTCCATGAAAAGAATTACCTGACTCATGATCTTGAATTGGGAGCAGTAGTATTGGCCTTGAAGATTTAGAGATACTACTTGTACAGGGTCCATGTAGATGTGTTTACGGACCACAAGAGCCTGCAATATGTGTTTACTCAGAAAGATCTAAATCTATGTCAAAGGAGGTGGTTAGAGTTACTTAAGGATTATGATATGAGTGTCCTTTACCATCCGGGCAAGGCTAATGTGGTGGCAGACGCTCTTAGTACGCTCAGAGTGTGTCTCATGTAGATGAGGAGAGGAGGGAGTTGGTGAAGGATGTGCATCGACTCTCACGGTTGGGAGTTTGTTTTGTTGACACGGCCGATGGTGGTGTTATTATTCAAAACAGATTAGAACCATCCTTGGTGACTGATGTAAAAGCGAGACAAGACGAGGATCTTGTTTTGGTAAAGCGGAAGGAAGCCATTCAGAATTAGAAGGTAGAGGTCTTCTCCAAAGGGGGAGATGGTGTGCTTCGATACCAATGTCCTTTGTGTTTTTCGGATTTTGATGATTTGATAAATTTGATGTTCCACGAGGCCCATGGTTCCAGATACCCTATACATCCAGGTGCCACCAAGATGTATTGTGACCTACGGGAAGTCTATTAATGGAATGGCTTGAAGAAGGACATTGCAAAATTTGTGGCTAAGTGTCCGAATTGTCAGCAAGTGAAGGTTGAGCATCAGAGACCAGGAGGTGTGCTTCAAGAAATTAGTATTTCTACTTGGAAATGGGAGGAGATCAATATGTATTTCATTATAGGGTTGCCTCGCGTTCATCTTCAATATGACTCCATTTGGGTTGTTGTAGAAATGTTGACTAAAGCAGCTCATTTCCTACCGGTCAAAACTATCGATTCAGCGGAGGATTATGCTAAGTTCTACATTTGAGAGTTAGTTCGGTTGCATAGAGTGCCCTTGTCCATCATATCAAACAGAGATACTCAGTTTACCTCTTAGTTTTGGAGTTCATTTCAAAAGGGACTTGGTACTCAGGTCAAGCTTAGTATGGCATTTCACCCGCAGACGGATGGATAGGCGGAGCGGACCATTCAGACTCTTTAGGATATGTTGAGAGCCTGTGTTATTGATTTCAAAGGTAGTTGGGATGATCACTTACCTCTCACTGAGTTTTCATTTAATAATAGTTATCATTCCAGCATTCATATGGCTCCATTTGAGGCTCTCTATGGGCAGAGATGTAGATCGCCTATTGGTTGGTTTGAAGTCGGTAAACTGCGATGATAGGACCATATTCAGTCCATGAGGCTATGGAGAAAGTTAAGATCATAAGGGACAGGTTAAAAATAGCTCAGAGTCTCCAAAAGTCCTATGCAGATGTGAGGAGGAGAGAACTTGAGTTTGAAGTCGATGATTGGGTGTTCCTGAAGGTATCTCCCATGAAGGGAGTGAGCAATTTGAAAAGAAAGGGAAACTCAATCCCCATTATGTTCACCCATACCAGATTTTGAAACGGGTTGGCAAGGCAGCCTATGAGTTGGAGTTACCCTTAGAATTAGCTTCTACTCATCCCATTTTCCATGTATCACTCTTAAAGAAGTGTTTAGGTGACCCAACTCTAGTTGTTCTGATGGACAGTGTCGGTGTGAAGGACAACCTTAGTTATGAGGAGGTTCCGGTAGAAATACTGGACCATTAGGTTCGAAAGCTAAGAAATAAAGAAGTAGCTTCAGTTAAAGTTTTATGGAGGAATTAGCATGTTGAGGGAGCTACGTTGGAAGCCGAAGCAGACGTGATGGATAGATACCCGCATCTATTCCCTTCCGGCTCAGTTCCAGCTTAAGGTATCAGTTTCCTCCTTAATACTCTATTCAGTTTCATGTTCAGCTCATGTAACTTAGCTTCTTTCATGTAAATATGTATATGTGACTTGGGAATTCAGTTCAATCATGTAGTTCAATTTGGAGTCAGTCACTCCGTCAGTTTTCCGCATGTATGTTTAGTATTTGAATATGGTGATTTCATTTCTCTATTTTCTGTATGTTTTCCCATATTCAAGGATGAATGTTCCCAAGGGGAAGATATTGTAACACCCTGAAAGTTCCTAAGACTAGACCCGGGATTTAAAAATGAAAAGTACTAGAAATCAGAAAAATTTTCTAAGAACGGGTCGTTGGAGAGACAAACGACTCGTTGGATGTGCCCATGATGAGAAACTGTAGGTCTGGAGTTGGGAGTGATGGGTCTCAGGATGACCCATGAAAATTTTACAATGAGTTGTTAAAGTTAATCATTGTGAGGTTGGTTCTGGATCAAGGGGGAAGTAATGAGTCATGGTACAACCCATTGGATGCAACAGGCCGTTGTCAGCACCTATTGGAAAGAATTCCAGGTTAAGGCAATGGTGGCAACGACTGGTAGCAATGAGTTGTAGAAGCTTATAACGACTCATTCTGTCCAGTCGTGGTAGGGGATCTGAGACCTGATTTAGGGGTTAACAACGAGGGGTTTTAATGGACCGTGGGTGTCATGACCCGAACGGAGGCTCGGATTGTAACACGGGACAAGGAGCCCCGAGAGACCCCAAATCGACCGATGGCATAAGCATACTGATCTTGGGCAGATTTATATGCCCAAGTGATACTCAAACGTATCATTTTCGCCTTGTTTATCTAGCAATATGTATACATTTTCATGTAATTGGTAATAAAATGTGAATTTATACTAACCAACATGATTAGCATTGTTTTGTAGGTAAAATGTGATTTTGAGGAGCTAAAATGCATGTTGGAACAATATCGGAGTTGGACTTGGATTCGAGCACGAAAAAGGCATTGGACTGCACAATATAAAGGGGCTCCGCGATGGAGCCGTGGCACGCTGCCATCGCGGAGGCACTCTGCCTGGAGGGTGAATAATTAGTCAAATTCCAGTGGAGCCTTGCGACAGCTCCGTGGCACGGTGGACAGCCTCCACGTTGCATGCCGTGCCACGTTGAAGCTTTATTCCCGGACCCCAAATTTCCAGTGAGGGTCCGCGTCCACGCCGTGTCACGGAGGCAGTGCTCCACGATGCACTCTGTGACATGTTGCTTGTTATTCCGGGAAAAATTCCCATTAGTATAAATAGAACACTTAGGCTTATTTTTCATAATTCAGACTTGGTGGAGCAAGGACGTGGGTTACAGGCAGTTGAGGGACGAAAAGTTCAGGGTTTTTTCTCTCTTTCTTTCTTCTTTAACTCAATTGTTTGTATGATTAACACTTGTTTTAGGATGATTAATCCACAAATGAGTGGCTAATTCCCTTCCTTGCTGAGGTTATGAACATTTGTGATGAATTTTGATTATTAAATTATATGGTTTTTCATCTTCTTCTTCCATGTTGTTCTATTAATTCTTGTTTCTACTGCATTGGTGTGTGGCCGACATTAATGTACATCTAAAAAGTCCGATTTCACTCGAGAGAGCACGAAATTGGAAAGTTATGAATTAATAGGGTATTGTTCTTAACTTGATTTGGGAAAATTGAGTTTTGATGTGGTTTCCTGATAGAAATATACTTGAAAGCCGTATTAGTCAATTTATGAACCGGAATTGTATTGCTAGGTCATGAATTGCATTTGATCACAGAAATGTAGACGGATGGTTCATGATTCTTAAGTGAGATTAAATACGAGAGTTTTAATCTCTTGGCTAATGTTCTTGGCTAGCAACTGGAAGAAGGGATTAACCAATTTATGATTATAATCAAGTTCATTACATGTTCTTAACCTTGGCATGCTCATATCCATAGTTTAAATTCAAAGTAGATAATTGTTAGTAGTTTTGGTATATAATTTATAAAACAAACTTTCCAATTGTTAGTTACGTTGTTGTCAGCATATTTAGAAGTGAGATAGAATATAGTATACTTAAGCAATTTTTACTTATCCAGAGTCTCCTTGGATCGATACTTGGCTTACTTAAGCCACTTACTACTTGTTTGACCACGTGCACTTGCGTGTCCATTTTTAACACCCAACAAAGCACCGAGCAAGTTTTTGGCGCCGTTGCCGGGGAAGACTAGACAATTGGTGAAATTGTATTAAGTGTAAATTTACTGTATTTGTATTTTATTTTCTTAAGTGTTGACAACTTGGTCTTAGCCTGTATTTTGCAGACTTGATTTCTGTGAACACTGGCAAGAGACAAAGAGCTGGTGGAATCTTATATAGAGCCTGAACGTATATTTCATAGTAAACGCAGAGAAGCTCTACAAAAGAAGCTGCAGTTGCTCAGACAGACTATTATGGAGCAACAAAATCCACCGGTTGTGAGGGCAGTGTTAGTGCCCGAAGAAGCAGCAGCAAGGCCGGTTCGCGAGGTGGCGATCCCACATGCCAACAATGTTACATCAAGTATCCGCAAACTAGAGCCTGGAGGGAGATTTGAACTCAAGCAAAATATGGTGCAACTGTTGCACACAAGCGGGCAATTTACCGGTCTCCCTCATGAAGACCCACAACAGCATCTCCAGAACATTTTGGAGATAAGTGACACTTATATTCCCGCTGGAGTGTCACCTGATTATGTTCGGCTTACATTGTTTCCGTTCTCATTACTTGGTGAAGCCAAGAGGTGGTTAAAAGCTGAGCCACCAAATTCTATTTCAACGTGGGATGATCTAGAAGTTCTTGATAAGATTTTTTCCCTCTGGTAAAACAGCCAGACTTAGAAGTCAAATTCTAAGTTTCAAACAGAGGGAGGGAGAAAATTTGTATCAAGCCTGGGAAAGATTCAAATCCATGTTGCGGGACTGTCCTCATCATCATCAGTCCAATGAGGTGTTGGTGCACACATTTATTGAGGGTTTGGAACCCCATACTAAAATTTTGCTAGACTCAGCAGCTGGGGGGCAAGCGCTGGAAAAGACTTATGAGGAGCTGTACACTTTGCTAAACCGGATTTCACAGGGCAATCCAGAATGGAATGCTGATTCATCACGAGGTGGAGCAAGGAAAGCAGCAGGAGTGCTTGAAGTGGATGGATTTACAGCTATCGCTGCACAGATAGCTGCCTTGCAGAATCAATTGAACAACCACTTCAGCAACATGAATTTGAACCAGCCTTCAGCTTCAGTCAATGCGGTCCAACAAATGTGGTGTGAAGTGTGTGGTAGCAGTGAGCACTCAGCTGAGTGCTGTGGAGCAAACCCAGATTCGGTTAACTTTTTGGGAAATGCACAAAGAAATCAGCAGCATTATGGTAGTGGCTACAACTCAAGTTGGAGGAACCATCCAAATTATTCATGGGGTAGCAACAACCAACAAGGCCAAAGTTTGGGTCAGGGTATGCAAAGAAATCAAGGAGGGCAACAGAACTACCAATCTCAATTCAGAAATCACAATGCCCCTCCTCCACCACCATCACCCAGCATTGAGGAGATGTTCAAGACCATGATCGCTAACCAGGCGCAATTGCAGGCTGACTATGTTAAATTGGCAGCCGAAGTGAAAAATAATCAGTTAGCGACCAAGGCTCTTGAGTATCAATTTGGGCAATTCGCTAGTGCCCAAAATACAAGGCCTAGAGGAGGACTGCCTAGTGACACGGATCCGAATCTGAAGCAGGTACATGCAGTGACCACAAGAAGTGGTTTGCAGCTGAAGGAGGTGGAACTAGAGAGACCACCTCAAAAGTCAGGAGCAGCAGAAGTTGAGGGGGAGCAAAGTGCGGAAAGGGGAAAGACCAAAGAAGCTAAATCAGAAAGACCTCCACCCCCGTTCCCTCAACGACTCAAGAAACACAAAGAGGAGGCGTGTTTCAAGAAATTCATGGAGGTTCTTAAACAGGTACATGTTAATTTACCTCTTGTTGATGTCTTGCAGGGAGTGCCTAAATATGCCAAAAACATTAAAGATATCGTGGCCAACAAAAGTCGTTTGACCGAGTATGCCACGGTGGGTTTGACGGAGGAATGCACTTCCCGGATCCAAAATAGACTGCCCACGAAGCTAAAAGACCCTGGAAGTTTTACTATCCAGCTTACTATTGGGTAGAGTATCCGAGCTCGTGGATTGTGTGACTTGGGGGAGAGCATTAATCTGATGCCATCTTCGGTATTCAGAAAGTTGGGTCTAGGGAGTCCTAGACCTACAACCGTAATCTTGCAGTTGGCAGACAGATCCTTAGCTAGGCCGGATGGCATTGTTGAGGATGTGCTTGTGCAAGTAGGCTCCCTAATCTTCCCGATAGATTTTATTGTTCTGGATTTTGAACCAGACGCGGAAGTCCCATTTATTTTGGGACGACCCTTCTTGGCAACCGGGAAAGCATTAATCGATGTAGCTGCGGGTCAACTTACAATGCGAGCACATGACAAGGTAGAGGTGTTCGATGTGTACAAAGCACCCAAGCTCCCGATGGTGAATGAAGAACTCTCGGTGATCAATGTAATTGATCATGGGAATGCTAAACAAATGGATGATTCCCGAGAGTTGATGGGAAAACCACCGGATAGGTGTGAGCACTACTGGGGGAAGGACAATGATCGTGAGAAATCATCCATCACCCTAGCGGATAATTGAGCATAAAGGACGTCGAGCCGCGACAGTAAACCAGGCGCTGCACGGGAGGCAACCCGTGAAAATTTTCTTTTTTTCATTTTGTAAAGTGTAAATAGATGTTATTTTATTTTTCTTTTTCTTGATTTAGTACAAAATTTTTGTGTTAGTTAGTATTTTTATTTTAGTTAGGTGAAACCTATTAATCTAACCAATTTTATTTAGTGAGATGATTTTCAGGTGAAACGGAGAAAAATGTGCACGGAATCATGAAGGAAAAGGCGAGGTATGAAAAAATTAATAAAATGCAGAGACAGTGAGCTGGGGCGATAGCTCCGTGTCACGGAGGAGGACCTCCGCGTTACACTCCGTGACACGTTGAGGTTCAATCTGGAATTTTTAAAAGAATTCCAGTAAGCTATCGCGATGGCTCTGTGTCACAGAGGCAGTGCACCGCGATGCACTCCGTGACACGTTGCCATATAAAGTGTGACGGGTCACATCGGGTTGCCGGGTGACCCGCGTGTTTTCTTCATTTTAAACTCCCGATTTCTCCCCTTTTTCCCTCATTTTTACACTTCTCCGCGACAAAAAACCCAAAATTCCCTTCCCCATCAACATGCCACGGTATAAAGCAAAGAATTATCAAGTTTTCTTTGGTTCTTCAACTATGAGGTATGTTTTCCAATTATCTCTCAAGTTTTTGTCGATTTTATTCGAATTTAAGCATGAGAGGTGAGCTAAATCACCCTAAGTCAAAATTTAGCATGAACTTGAGTTATTCCTTGATTGATAAATGTTCAGAATGTTGTAATGAGCGTTTGAACTTGTCGATTGCGCGAATGATTCGAATTTGATTGCGAAATTCAATTCTATGGCTTGGTTGTTGGAATCGAAATTGGTAACTTGTTAAATTTGTGAATTATATGCCGGGTTGTATGTATTGAATGAGATAAGTCATTGTAGAATATTGTTTGAATGTAATAGACGACGAATTCTCGGGTTCTTGGGAAAATGTTGAAAATTGTTCAAATTGGGTTGGTTGTATAGGTTCATGTATATAGAATTTTTGTTGTTGTTTTTGTTTTGTTGTTTTTAGTTGCTAAGTGCAATGGTTGAATTGCTAGCGATGGTAGTGATTGGGACTAGCTGTATGAAGTCTGAGTAGTACGCTAAAGTTATACCGTCGAATTTTTCTTTGCGAATGCACTAAGCATGAATTGTATAGTTGTTTGTTTTTGGTGTAAATAAAGTGATTCTTGCCGTAGTATCGTAACTGTAGCTAAGGACTAAGTGTGGGGTAAACTTAGTTAACCCGACCTTAGCCGAAGTTAATATTCATTTAGCTTGACATTGCGCTTGTTTATTTGTGTTGACAGGTAAAATGGCAAGTAGGCAGGATAAGGGTAAAGGTGCATTAACTTCAGGCACTGGGAGAAAAAGACTTAGACTGGGCACCGCAGTCCCAGCTGCACCAGCAGTTCCACGCGGCCAGCGCCGCCAATATGGAATGAGGTGGGTAACCGATGAGGGGAAGAAGTGGTATGCCAAGCACAAGGAAAATAAATACTTCCCCGAGGAGCATATTGCACGGGAACCATTGGCACAGGAGTTCCCCCGCATAGTGCAAAGGATCGAGGTAGTTGGGCTCAACTTCATATTTCCCAAGGAATGCAACCTACATCTAGTCCGGGAGTTCTATGCTAATTGGAACCCGGCAGTCAGAAGCCACACAGTCAAGATCAGAGGGCAGATAGTCACTTTGGAACCCCAGCAGCTAAATGCCATCATCGGAGCGCGGGACACAGATGCCCACGTTCTCCGCCAGCTGAACATCACCCCACCATATGCCGATATCAGACGCACCTTGTGTGGGGCTCGATCCACAGCCAGATGGAGTAGACATAAGGAAAGGGGTTACCACCAGACTCTACCATATTCTCAAATGAACAGGGAGGCCAGAATATGGCTGAAGATAGTCTGTTCGTGCCTAATCCCGGGGGTGCACATGACTGATGTGGCCCGGGACCGGGTTTGCTTGGTGTATGCCCTGATGAAAGGGCTGGAGATTAATGTTGGGGTGGTCATCATATCCGCCATGAAGAGAGCCCGACTACACCATGGCCACAGGTATGGATTCGGGGGACTAATCACCACCTTTCTCCGGGGCCTCGACGTCGAGGAAGAGGCTTTGGACTACATCCCGCAGTTGGAGCGGAGGGCCCTTGACATGACCAAAACTAAGGCCCCCGACACCACCCACGGGCCAGTGCTGACGCTTGGCGAGCGACATGCTCGTGACGACCAGTACATAGCACGGATGTTTGGAATGCAAATGCTCCAGCTTTAGATCGGTGGGAGACCAGCCACGGAGGAGGAGTTATGGCAGCTCGAGCTGGATTACCCATTTGGCGAAAACGCCAGGGCTCTATGCCGAGTGGGGCCAGCCTTTGTAGAGCCCACTGACGATGATGTCCCCACGGACGAGGAGACACATCGGGAGGACTCCGATGACGACGATGGAGGTGACTCGGACATGGGCGATGAGGCAGCAGCACCTGATGAAGAAGTTGAATATTTTGACTGATCAGGGAGTTCCACCACCCAAATTTTGTGATTTTTAATTTTTGTGAACACTGGGGATAGTGTTCGATTTAAGTGTGGGGTGGGGAGTAGTTAGGTGCTGGGGTTGGGCTGGTTTGCTTGTATGCTTTCCTCTGTTTTGTATGTATGTTTCCCTGTGTTTGTGAATTGCAAACTGTTCTGTAGTTGTACATATTTGTGGTATTGATGTGTGTTGTGGAATGTTGTTGTTGCCAGCTAAGTCTGTAAAAATTTTGTAAATATTTTCTTAATTTATTTTTTTCTCTATCGAAATAATCGATATTTTTAAAATTTTGTGAAAATATTTTGTACATATTAAAATATTTTGTAAATAATTTTTCCATCGAAATGATCGGTGTGTTGCAAAATTTTTCAATTTTTATTTTTTTGGGTTTCTCGGAGCTTTTTTTCGGTTCTTTTACCGAGAATAGTCCCATTGAACCGACGTCATAGTTAGTGACCGTTCCCTATGATGGATGGATAACGACCGTCTTAAGGGAAATGTAGTCGGTAGGAGTAGTGATTTTAATTTATTTTCAGTTTTCTTTCTTTGGTGGATTGCATCACGGAACCTATAGTTACTATATGGTTATGAAATTTGGGTTGCGTGTTGTAACTGATATTCAAAATGTAAAAGTGATTCGTATGAAAGCATGCAGTGTTGTAAATATGTTGAGATACCTAGGCTGTAGAGTTCGATTCGGTGTGATTGAGGCTTAATTTTTGAATTTATGTAATTAGCTAATTAAAGAGTCTGTGAATGCATCTTGAATCGAGCATGTGCATAAAGTGTGAAGTGAGGTATTGTTATTCCATGCTATTGTGAAGTGTCTAGAACTTGCCTGGTGTGTGTACAAAACGAAATGAAGGAGGTGTAGTGTTGGAAAGGATGTAGGCATTTCTTTGTCTTAACCGAGAGTTTCTATTTTTTCTTGTCATACTCTCCTTTTTATGTGATTGTATACCCTAGTCAGCCCGTTGAGCCTTTAGCCTATTATTTCTTTCTTTTGTCCAAAAATGTATAAACTGAGCTTAATTCTTTCTTTTCATTAGCCGTAAAGTCTATACAAAACTCTTAAGCGCTTAAGAAGAACAAAAATTTTCCCAAAGTGGCAAAGAGTGAGAATGGTGAAAAGAAAAAGAAAAGCAGAGTGAGGAAAGAAAAGAAAAAGGTTGAAGGTGCACTTGTTATAATTAAATGACAATGAAGGTGCATGAAAAACCTTGGCTGTCGTGTCAAGTGTGCTTGATGAAATAGGCCATACGAAAGTAAACCATCATGAATGGGATGATGAAAAAAAAAGAAAAGAGAGAAACAATGTCCATGAGTTGATGGGAATGTGTTGAAAAGGTGTTTAAGGATGCTAGTGACTATTATTGGCTAATCCAATATATACTAGTTCCATAGCTTCCATTACAACCCATTAAAGTCCTACGTGATCTTGCATTTCATTTCTTTATATTAGTGGAGTAATACACTAAGGGCAAGCCTATGGGTCATGACATGATGCATGTGAATTCTTGTGGGAGAGAGAGTGAAATTAATTTCTACATGCCCCTATTTGAATGTTTGTGTGTCACATGAGCAAAAAGGGGAAGATTCTCTTGAGTTGTGAGAGCACATGCTTGATGAAAGATTGATTTTCATGTCGGATATCTTGATTAGCTGATTTGCATGAGTTTGCCAATATCGAGAGTCGATTCTTAAAGTCTAGGAAGTCTTAATGTATTAAAGGTCATTGCATTGTTAAGACCATGCATGTTTTCTTGATGATTTGTAATATTGAATGATCGGTATGACCGTAGCTTAAATTATCGCACCATAGTGGCTAAGGTTGGGATGTAATTTGCATGAATTGTGTGTTTGTTGTCCGAGGACGAACAAGGATTTAAGTGTGGGGTAAGTGATCTTGGGCAGATTTATATGCCCAAGTGATACTCAAACGTATCATTTTCGTCTTGTTTATCTAGCAATATGTATACATTTTCATGTAATTGGTAATAAAATGTGAATTTATACTAACCAACATGATTAGCATTGTTTTGTAGGTAAAATGTGATTTTGAGGAGCTAAAATGCATGTTGGAACAATATCGGAGTTGGACTTGGATTCGAGCACGAAAAAGGCATTGGACTGCACAATATAAAGGGGCTCCGCGATGGAGTCGTGGCACGCTGCCATCGCGGAGGCACTCTGCCTGGAGGGTGAATAATTAGTCAAATTCCAGTGGAGCCTTGCGACAGCTCCGTGGCACGGTGGCAAGCCTCCGCGTTGCATGTCGTGCCACGTTGAAGCTTTATTCCCGCACCCCAAATTTCCAGTGAGGGTCCGCGTCCACGCCGTGTCACGGAGGCAGTGCTCCGCGATGCACTCCGTGACACGTTGCTTGTTATTCCAGAAAAAAATTCCCATTAGTATAGATAGAACACTTAGGCTTATTTTTCATAATTCAGACTTGGTGGAGCAAGGACGTGGGTTACAGGCAGTTGAGGGATGAAAAGTTCAGGGTTTTTTCTCTCTTTCTTTCTTCTTTAACTCAATTGTTTGTATGATTAACACTTGTTTTAGGATGATTAATCCACAAATGAGTGGCTAATTCCCTTCCTTGCTGAGGTTATGAACATTTGTGATGAATTTTGATTATTAAATTATATGGTTTTTCATCTTCTTCTTCCATGTTGTTCTATTAATTCTTGTTTCTACTGCATTGGTGTGTGGCCGACATTAATGTACATCTAAAAAGTCCGATTTCACTCGAGAGAGCACGAAATTGGAAAGTTATGAATTAATAGGGTATTGTTCTTAACTTGATTTGGGAAAATTGAGTTTTGATGTGCTTTCCTGATAGAAATATACTTGAAAGTCGTATTAGTCAATTTAGGAACCGGAATTGTATTGCTAGGTCATGAATTGCATTTGATCACAGAAATGTAGATGGATGGTTCATGATTCTTAAGTGAGATTAAATACGAGAGTTTTAAGCTCTTGGCTAATGTTCTTGGCTAGCAACTGGAAGAAGGGATTAACCAATTTATGATTATAATCAAGTTCATTACATGTTCTTAACCTTGGCATGCTCATATCCATAGTTTAAATTCAAAGTAGATAATTGTTAGTAGTTTTGGTATATAATTTATAAAACAAACTTTCCAATTGTTAGTTACGTTGTTGTCAGCATATTTAGAAGTGAGATAGAATATAGTATACTTAAGTAATTTTTACTTATCCAGAGTCTCCTTGGATCGATACTTGGCTTACTTAAGCCACTTACTACTTGTTTGACCACGTGCACTTGCGTGTCCGTTTTTAACACCCAACAAAGCACCGAGCACATACTTCTAACTTAATCAAAGAAATTGAATAATCAACAATATAATCATAGAGAAAGTCTTACTTAAATATATCATCAGAAGCTGAATACAACCATATGTCTGAAAAGTCTCTAAACATGACGAGTTGATAGGACAAGAACCCAACTAACTCAACAAAACTGAAACTGAAATACATATAAGAAATTTGAATAGTCTAGTCCTCGGGAGATGAGGACTCACCAACAACGTACAATGCTATCTCAGAAGACGGACTAAGAACGGGGCTAAACCTGAGAGTCGGGTCCTGTATGAAACGATACATCATAGAGTATGCGGTCAGCACGTGGAATGTACCGAGTATGTAAGGGTATGTAAAACCGCTAAAGTAGTAAAATCATTTACAGACAATTCATAATGTAAACATAACATTAATAATCTGAGAGTAGGGCTTGCAGGCATTCTTTCTAAAATCATGATCTCATCGTAACATAACATACATCATAACTGAGTTGATTGACTCAAAGCTGAAATCTAATATTTATTAGTAAAACTGAACATTGAGTCAAACCTGCTTTAGAACATGCATACATATGTAAATCTAATAGGTAATGAATATTCATAACTGAAATCGTGAGGAACAATGGGAGACTCATCTTTTAATAGACATACCACGATAGAGCTTACGTAGTCCCAACTATCATACTCAAGTGGGTAGAGTCGTCCAAAGCCCTGCCAAGGCTAGGGACGATACCATGATATCTATATCAATCTCATGGGCCAATAGGGACAGGGATAGCTCACAAGGGAGGTCCCTAAGATATATAAATAAATATATATATATATAATAGTATAAGCCTATGTTGGCGTATAGTTCTGAGTCATAGGGTGATCGACCCTTAGCCTACTCGGTGCTAGACACTACTCCCAAATATATGCATGTTACACCCTGTAAGTTTCTAACATTTAGTCGGCCTATTCGTACGTTAGGAAGAGTTTTAGAGTTCAATATGTACGAGGAAGGGCTCGGGGAAAGGTTGAACGAGCACGAAGACGGGATCGCGTGGGAGGAGGCTGGACCAGTTGCCCAGAGTGGCAATGTGGCACGGAGCAAGCTCCTCCGCGACAGCCACACGGCACGCCTAATATTCGGCGCATTGGTGTCCGTGCCACGGACCCCTGTCCACCGCCTCAAGTATATATGAGTTTTCCCCTTTGGTTGCACTTCATTTTCAACTTATATACTCAGCCAGCAGAGAGAAAACACAGGGGAAATCAATATTTTTCATCATTTTATGTCGTAAAACGCTTTCCAAATTCAAATTAACTTCAGGTATCAAAGTATAAAGCTGCGAGGAGCATTACTGCGGAGTTAGTTTCGCGAAATTTGCCGGTGAATCGTAACCCCGCCAAGCTAAAGTTGTTGGAATTGCTCCAAATTAGTGTCAACACGATCATAGGCTTAACGTAAGCATTTCTTCCTTCTAGATTCTCAAGAAATTATGAGTTTTTGACCGTGATCCGTCGAGTTGAAATATGGTTAATATTTATATATAAATGTCACACCCCGCCTTGGGGGGTATGACTGGCACCTGGTGCCCTACTAGGACCTGAACTGCTAGACTGCTGAGCCTGGGCACATCTGGTGCCTGACTGGCTCTAACTCACATTTTTGGAAACAAAGGGCTATATAACGGCTGTAAACACAGCCCCCGGCCCATTGGACTATAGCCTCCTGTACCTGTAATGACAGCTAACCAGAAACATGCAACTATAGGGAAACCTATGCGGGCCGACAAGGCCACCATGCTGTCTAGTTATCTGTAACTCAACAATGAAATACTGGAAAGCTACGTGACCGGCAAGGTCACCACTAATGTTGAGTTATGGCCCCACACGGCCAACATAAAAAAAATAAAAGTACTAACAGCTATACAACTGCACGGCCTCACACGACCGGCTCAACTGACAACAGGGAAATATATACAGACTGCAAGCCTCTAGGAATAGCAACAGAAATGATCGGGATAGGGCCCCGACCTACCCGTACTGTACAACAAAAGAAAGAGAAATACACCTCTGGGATTCAGTCTCCGGATGACAGGAGCTGAATACTCGATCGCTGACAGGAATCACAAGGTATCGCCTGCTCATCTATGAGTACCTGCAGGCAAGTAATGCAGCACCCCACCGGGCGTCAGTACCACTGGTACTGAGTATGTAAAGCAATAACTGAAGGAAATATCTGAAAACAACAATACCACTGATGAAACTGAAGTAGGAAGGAATAGATTAACTGTCTGATAATGTAAATCATACCTTCTCTTAATTATACTGGAAGGAGTAGGAGTCATACCTGGAGACGTATCATTCTACTGCTGAAATACTCATGTCTAATGTAACATGGCATAACATAACATAACATAATATAGCACACACAAACTTTACCCGGCCCCCATAAGCCGGGAGGTACAACCAGCACAGAATCTATACCCCTACCCCAGTCATCCCATCTCCTATAATCGCTATAAGCATCCTGCCGGTCCCCTGGGTATGCACTTGGGCTCGCTGAGCCCCTGAGTATAACTGCATCTGAGTCTGAAGGACTCCTGAATCAACACCCGGGCGTATCCGCTCGATAGGGGTGTGTAAGGGCCGATCAAGGCACAATATGGGGAAAACTGGCATCCCATCTTCGTCCCCTGTGGGACGGCATGCCACTCCGTAGAGCGACGTATCCTCGTCCTCTGGCGGACGAGTCGATACAGCTATTAACCCTGGGGCGGTCATGGATGCTAGGTAATCCAACCCCAAGACAATACAGTGGTCTCAACTAGTAATACTATCTGCATATCCCATATACTGAAGCTAATAGTAGTAAAGTATTTGTACATACTATATGCTGAGCTAGTAATAGTAATATGTGCATACTTAACACATGCTGAGACTGACAATAGTATGTATGTATAATATATAATCTTCTGCCATACTGTACTGAGTCTAATGCTGGACAAGATATAGTCTTTTTGCTGAAAACCATGCTGTGTGCTGAGTTTCTATAGTAACATGATTTACTATTTCTAACATGCTTTCTAAACTTCATTTTAACCTATCATTCTACTTCTGAGGTGCCTTACAGATATTACATTGCTTTACTGGGTTTCGACTAAATACGATAATATCCTGACATTTTGTACTACATCATATACTGAGCATGCTGTGCAGTTCCTAACACTTGTATTAGAATCTATATCGTGCTAACAAGTTTTGTGCTAATTATAACCTGATGCTTCTAATATCGTACCATCATTCGTAATAAACACAACACATGACTTCTGAATATTCTACTGGCCTTTAAATTGCTTTACTATACCGAGATTTACTAACTTGCCGAGGAAACTAGCTTTACATACCTTATCCTCGAACTATCCGTCTGTCGGACGAGGCTTGGCCGGTACTTCAACTATTTTCTCCCAACTGCATTCATAAATATATCAATTGATACCAAATATAACTTTATTTTAAATGAACAACGTCACTTCGATGTAATTTATAGCCTAAACTTAGGCTTATCGAAAGACGGTCGAAAACTCGCTATTTTTCAGAGGTCCAGAAGAGAGAAATATTCACTTCACCGCTAGAAACACATAGACACTAGTTTGGAGCAATTCTACTTACCTTAGCTCGGTAGCTCGACGATTCGTCGGCCGTATTTCACGAAACTAAATCCGTAGGAATGCTCTCTGCTGCTAAATACCTCAGTATCGAGGTTAATTTGAGTTTGGACAATGTTTAGCAGCGTAATCGGATGAAAATTATATTACCCCCTTCGTTCCTTTTCTCCGTCTGATCTTTCCCCTCTGTTTCACTGGAAATTATAAGTTTAAAATGATTTAAAACCGAAGTGGGGATTTATATACTTGGGCCTGGACAAGGCCAACGTGTCACGGAGCCAACGCGGAGGCCTCACCTCCGTGACACGCTGCCATCGCGGAGGGGCTCTGCCTCGGCTCCTTCCGCGATGGTTCGACAGGTTTCTCGTCCGATCTTTTTCTCGGGCCTTTCTCTAGCACGTATGGCCTTCAAATATGCTTAACCAACGTGCGAATAGGTCATCTAGGTGCCGGGAATCCTACAGGGTATAACAATAAAGTTAGGGTTTACTCCAAATTTAGTCTTGAAATTAGCCTCATTCTTCCAATAATGCGATTGCAGTTGAGAAGAGCAGTTGAATATGAGCTGAAACTCACCAGTTAATCTATAATCAGCGAACGAGGTATGTTAAGGCAAATTCCTTCAGCAAGTTAGTTCCGATAGCACGATAACATAGTCTAAATCCCAGTAAGTGAATCAGAAGTATGTTAATCATGAATAGTTGTTGTTATTAGCTAAACTAGTATTCCATGTTTTGTTGGGATTTGATTTTCCTATATAGCCCTCTGTGACCAACCCCAGGGTTATTAGCTGTGTCAACGCCCGCCAGGGGCGAGATGACGTCGCTCCAGAAAGAGCGACATGTCATCCGCGAGGGATGAAGATGGGGTCCCAGGTCCTCATAGAGTCCATTCCATGGCTGGACTATTACATATACGTTGTATTAGCACCACACCCCCGATGAGCCTGGTGCTCGGGGTGCAGATATCAAGAGTCCACTGGACTCAGACACAACTACAGTCACGAGCCGAGCGGGCTCAGTTGCAGACCCAAGGAACTGGCAAGACGGCTATAGTTACTAGTATGACCCGTTATGACCTTGATAGGGGTATATAGATTCATGTGTACTCACCAGGGTTTATGGGAGCCCCAGGTGGGTTGTCCTGTGCTGGTTGTACCTTCGGGCTTATGGGGGCCAGGTAAGGTTCTTGTTTGCTGTAGTTATTGATAGGCTAGATAAGGGAAAACCCAATTGTTAAAGTATGACTTCTATTCCTTTTCTTTCAATCACATCAGCTTTAGCTTTTATATTCAGTCATTGACAATTATCGCCTTACATATTTAGTACATGTTGTACTGACGCCCTTTCTGGGCGCTGCATTACTTTCCTGCAGATACCGATAGGCGAGGAGTAGGTCCCTCGTAGCTTTCAGCAAGCATCACAGAGTAATTAGCTCCCTTTCTTCCAGAGCTCATAGATAGAAGGTTTATCACTTTTGTTTGTACGGTACATGGGTAGGTCAGGGCCCTGTCCCGATCATCGTATTATTTCTAGAGGCTTGCAGATTGTATCTATTTCCCTGTGGTTAGCTGTTATTGGTCGTGTGGGGCCTATATGTGCATTTAGTTCATGTGTTGGCCATATGGGGCCTTGTTTAGTTGATAGATTATGATTAGTGGCCTTGTCGGCCATAGTTTAGTTTAGCACTGGATCTACTTTACAATCATAACTAAACATCATGGTAGTCTTGTCGGTCCACATAGGATTCCTTATTGTTGTTTTTCTGGTTAGTTGTTTTCTTTCACAGGTGGCTATAAGGCCTTGTAGGCCGGAGGTTGTATTTACAGCCGAGATATAGCCCGTAGTTTTCTTGATGTAAGAGTCAATGCCAGCCCTGCACTAGAAGTGCGTAGGCCCAGTCAGCTCAGTCAGTTCAGATCCTAGTAGGCACCAGGTTCCAGTCATGCCTCCCAAGGAGGGGCGTGACAATGCATATGCTCTACATCGTTATTCAACAAATCTCAACAACATCTATCGATGAAGCCCAATAATCAAATACATCTCATTTATGAAATCATGCATATGAGAAGATTTAACTCAAATCATACCACAAGCTGAAAGATAATTGGGAGTCTTCGCTCCAAAACCTTGTAGTAAGCTCAATTCGAGAAATCATCAATCATAATTTAAACATGTGGGCATTGCCCAAAGCTTTATCATACTTGGACATACTCAATTCACATTGAAAACCTGATTATAACATGGGTAGCTTGAAAACATGCTTTTCATCATAATATTTCATCATCATCATACATTCATCACAAATATCATCTTTCATGAACTTTTCATCAATGGGCTTTTAATTCATAAGGCTAGAAACATGATTTTAATTGAAAACATTATAGAACTTGTATGTGCTTCATAATTCAATGGTAGAAACATATTTAAATCATACCCATGTAAAGAATTAGGAAAATCATATATTTGGGTTAAAACCCCATAGATTAGTCATAGAACATTCATGATTTAGAGAGGGATAGGGCATGGGTGTGAAAGGGATCACCCATTCATAGCCCTACATACCTGTTGGTAGCTGATTCTTACACTTCTTTAGGTGCCCAAATAGGAAATTGAAGGGAACTTGAAGAACACTAGCTTGATCACCCTCTCTAACCTTTCTATCTTGCATGCATGAATGAATAAGGCCTAAAATGAACTTAAACCCTTTAAAAGTCATCATTCATAACTCAAAAAGACATAGTTTAGGCCTTTGGAACTTAGAAATTACGAAAAAGCCCTTACTAAATTCGCAGAAAATAACTGCTAGGTGGTCCCAATGAGGGACCTAACGACTCATCCCCTCTGGCCACGACTTGTGGCATGGTCCGTGAAGTACACTGCCTCCCAAGTCTCCTGGGCTCGTCACAAATGACTTAACAACTTATTCTAGGTGACCATGATTTGTGGTCACCATCCCTGATGTACACTGCCTTAGCCTCAGATATATTTTTCCTTGCTTGGTCACGACTCACTCCAAGAATCGTGGGGACTGACCACGACCCTTGGGATCCTCCCGTCAAGTGCACAGTCTCCCTTCTTCTCTTTTCTTACACACCCACCCCACGGCTGACCTAACGACTCATGGGGTCTGACCACTAGTCGTGGTCATGTCCGTGGGATCCCCTTTATCAGATTTTTAAACTCCTCACCTGGCCTCCCCACGAGTCACATCACGACCCGTGGGCTGCTCTCACGGGTCACCTCATGACTCATCTTGATACCTAGTGCCAGTTTTTAACTTTTCTCCGTTTCAACTCCCGGATCTGATCTTTGGGCTTCTGCGGTATAACAATATCTCCCCCTTGGGAAAATTCATCCTCGAATGTTGTAAAACACACAGAAAAGTAGAGAAATGCAATTATCATATTCAATTACTGATCATTTAAACCAAAAACTGATGGAATGACTACCTCTTATCCAAACTACATAGCTGAACTGAATTCGTGAATCATACATACATCCATATACATAAAAGAAACTTGGGCACTTAAACTGAACATGAAAACTAAATAGGGTTTTAGGTCAAAACTTATACCTCAAGTTGGAACTAAGCCGGTAGAGAATAAATGTGGGTATCTAGCCATCATATCTACTTCGGCTTCCTACGTAGCTCCCTCAACATGTTGATTCCTCCATAACACTTTAACTGAAGCTACTTCTTTGGTTCTTAGCCTTCGAACCTGACGATCCAGTGTTTCTACTGGAACCTCCTCATAACTGAGGCTGTCTTTTACACCAACACTGTCCACCGGGACAACTAGAGATGGATCACCCAAACACTTCTTCAATACCGACACATGGAATACATGATGCACGGAGGCTAATTCTGAAGGCAACTCTAATAGCCACCTTGTCAACACGTCTCATGATCCGGTACGGGCCAACATAGCGGGGACTAAGTTTCCCCTTCCTTTCGAATGTCATCATTCCCTACACGAGAGACACCTTCAGAAATACCCAATCATCGATGTCAAATTCTAATTCCCTCCTCCTCACGTTGGCATAGGACTTTTGGCGACTCTTCAAGCTACGGCTACAATGATTGTTTAAGATAGCAAGCTAAAAATAGAGCCTTCACGATTTAATCATTGAAATGAAATACAATTATGTTAAGACTTCCTAACCTCAAGAATTGACTCTCTATCTTAGCAAACTCATGCAAATCAACTGATCAAGAAATCCAACATGAATTATATCCTTCATTAAACATGTGCCCTCACAACAAGAGAGTTACCCATTTTCACACGCAAATTTTTAAATCACAACATGTATGGGTAAATGAATAGAATTACGCTCACTCTCACAAAGAATTCACATGCATCATGTAATGGCCCATAAGCTTGCCCTTAGTGTTTTACTCCACTAATTTAAGGATGTTTTAATGTAAGATCAAGTAGGACTTAATGGGTTGTAATGTAAGCTAAGGGACAGGTAAGTACTATTCTGGCCAGTAATAGTGACTATCTCCCCCAAGCGCTTTTAATACATCCAACATTCATTAAGGACATCTCTTTTCTTACTTCCTCCTCATTCTTTTCAATCCTGAATTTTCTCTTCTTGTTCCCATTTCTTTAAGCACACTTAGCTTAGTAGTAAGGAGTACTTAAGCCAAAAAAAAAAATTCATTCATTTATTTTCTTACTCCCTACTAATAATCAACCATTTTTACACATGTGCACCTTTATCCTTTTCTCAACTTTCACAACTTCTACTTTTCCTTCTTTTTCACGCTTCTCACTCCTTCACTCTTTGGAATTTTTTCACTTAAGCGCTTAGGAGTTTTGGATCAAATTCAAGGCTAATGGAAGAAAAAGGATTAAGCTTATGTTTTAGCTATCAAAGAATAGGCTCAAGGCTCAATGGGGCTAACTAGGATTAAATATTCAAGGTAGGTAAAGTGAGGAATAACATTTAGGTTCATTCAAAGAAATGCCTAAATCATCTCCTACAATTCACATCCTTCATTTCATTTTATATACACACCAGACAAGTTCTAGACATTCCACAATAGCACGGAATATTCGAAAAATTTACACTTACAGCACATGCTCAATTCAAGACACATTCCGCAGATTCTTAACTCAGCTAATCACGAGAATTCAAAATTAAGCTTTAATCACATTGAGTCAAATTCAAGAGCCTAAGTGTCTCACACATAGGTATACAACTTGCATGCTTCAACACTAAACATACTTGCATCTTACAATCATTTATAGCACATAACAAGAATATCAAGACATCAATTAGCTACGAGTTCAAAAACCAAAACCTATTGACTAATATTCCTCAAGACGGTCGTCATCCATCTATCTTCGGAAATAGTCTCTAACTATGACTAAAAACATTATATACAGACAAAGAAAAATTTTTATTCTTCGGTTCAAAGAACCCCCGTCGGAAAAGAACCGAAAAGAAAAACCAACGGGTGATGAAGTCATGCTTGACTCACAAAAAAAAAATTCCAAATTTTCTCACAAGCATTACATTCACCAAAAATCGTTAAGCACAAAAATTTTAAAATTTTTCTCACCCCACACTTGAATCATGCTATGTCCCCATAGCATCAGCTTAACATTTAAAGAGGGTGAGAAATACTCCCTGAGGCCTTTAGGCCTAGCTAACAACATGCCTTTCTTCAACTTTGCACAAGTGGGTGTTCAACCCCATACTTTTTCTCTTCCATGCTTGTTAGCTTCCTCCTCCACGGGTACTTAGACTTCCCCTCCATCTGTGCTTAACTTTCCACCAAAACAACACAAGATGAAAAATAAATAAAATCAACTTAATTGCAAGAAATTAAAATGGTATCCATGGTACCCTTGGGTTGCCTCCCAAGCAACGCCTAATTTTACGTCGCGGCACGACGTATCAAGTTTCACCTCTTTTTCCTCCACCTTGAGGATATGAATCTCACCCCTAATTTCTTCTCTAATTTCCTCTTATGCTCCAGGGGTGGTGGTGAAAAATTGTAAGGACCAAGTAGTAGATGTTGCCTTTTGAACTTATTGGCCCTTAAGTAAGCGAAGTCATTTTGTCTCTCCGAGTCAGCATATTTCAAAATATACGGGGCTTGGTCCTCCTCTAGACATTTCTCTATAAGCTTGGAAGACTCTATTTCTATGTTGTCAACCAAACTTAATGTCGAAAAATGCTTCGAGTGTGGTCCAATAAACCTCAACTCTGAAACTGCATTGTGCTTGACCTCCTTACTTGTAAACACCTTCTCAGCATCGACATCTATCTCTCCATTAATGTCAACTGGGGGATACTCTATATCTTCTTCCATGAATGGATTTTCCATAAGTGTGAGCCCATCACGGGGACACTCAAGAGATTCTAATTGTTGGTCTTCATCCAAATATTCACACTTGTCTTCCTCTTGTAGTTCCTCTTGAATATCGGCTAAAACTGTTACCTGCAATTTATCACAAGCTTCAGCCTCAGCAATCATCTCTGTGACTTTGACGCTCATCCTTTCTAGAGCCTCTGCATTCTCTTCTTGTTGAATTCTCAATACTGCCATCGCCTCCTTCATTGCTTCTGATTGCTCCAAGAGTTGTTTCAGCATGTCTTCTATTTGAGCTTGGCGTCCCAGGTCCTCATTTTCAGCATGCCTATATTCAGCAAAAATAATAGAAGGATCATAGTAGGGGCTTGGGGGAGGGGAATATGCATTCGGACAGCCATCCCAATGGCCATCTTGACCACCACATATATTGCACGTGTTACAGTGTTGCCACAAGTGGGGTCCTCCGCAATTCAGATAAGATTCGCCAAAATATGAGTATCCACCATTTAAACCATTTGTATTCCATGATGTCATGTCAAGAAGGGTATTCGAGAAAAAAAATCAAAAAGAAATAAAAAAACAATTTTTTTTTATTTTTATTTCAAAAATAAGACTAACACAAGCATTCTATACCTGCAAGAGAAAGGCTAAGACCAAGTTGTCAGCACTTATATAGAATTTGTAAACTAACACTTAAGAAAACAATTTTACCAATTGCCAGTCCCCGACAACGGCGCCAAAAACTTGTTCGGTGCGTTTTCGGTATAACTTCACGCAAGTGCACGTGGTCGAACAAGTAGTAAAGTGGCTCAAGTAAGCCAAGTATCGATCCCACAGGGACTGGACTAAAGTACCAATCTACTCAAGTGTCAATAAACTTTAATTCTAAATTGCAGACAATAATGTGAAGAAAAGGTTGATATTTTGTTTCCTAATTTTATACTAACTCTAAAACGAATATATAATTTGAGTCTGAACTATAAGTATGAGCATGCTGAGGTTAAATGAACATGTAGAGAAATAAATTATCGATACAATTTGGTTAATCTTTCCTCCAGTTGCTAGTTAAGAATTATTGCCTATGGATTAAAACTCTCGTATTTAACCCAACTTAAGAATCATGAACCTTCCACCTACATCTCTGTGATAAAAAGAAATTCATGTTCTAGCCATACAAAACCGATTCCTTAATTGACTAATACGACTTTCAGGTATATTTCAATCCTGAAGGTAAATCAATTCTCAATTTTCCCAAACTAAGAAAAGATCATATCCTATTGATTCAGAACTTTCCAATTTCTTGCTCTCTCGAGTGAAACCGGACTTTTTAGATATACATTTACATTGGCCACACATTAATGCAGTAAGAACAAGAATCAGTAGAACAACCATGGAAGAAAAGATGAAAAACCCAATTGATCAATAACTACATTTCAATACAATTGTTCTTAACCTCAGCAAGAAGAGGATTTAGCCACTCATTCGTGGATTAAACATCGTTAAATGAGTGTTAAACATACAAGCAATTGAATTAAAGAAGAAGGAGATAGAGAAAAACCCTGAGATTTTCGTCCCCTCAACTGCTTGTAACCCACATTCTTGCTCCACCCAAGTCAGAATTCTTAAAAATAAAACCTAAGTGTTCTATTTATACTAGTGGAAATTTTTCCAGGAATAGCAAGCAACGTGTCACGGAGTGTATCGCGGAGCACTTCCTCCGTGACACGGAGCACTGCCTCCGTGACACGTTGCTGTTCCACCACAGGCCAAATTTTGCATTTTTTCTTGTTGACTTTCACGTTTTGCTCTTGATTCCATTCCTCCACTTCACCAAATCATGAATTAGTTCCTCAAATGCATTATTAACCTTCAAAAACAAGGACTAATCATGTTGGTTAGTATATATTCACATTTACATAAAATCACATGAGAATGTATTTAAATAATTAGATAAATAAGACTAAATTGCGTTATAAAGTAGCACCTGGGCATGCAATTATACCCAAGATCAGCTACCTATGAAGTCAATCATGCATTCGCTCAACATGTCCTTGAGGGTCTGAATTGTCCTCTCTGCTTGACCATCCGTTTGCGAATGAAATGTTGTGCTGAGCTTAACCTGCGTACCAAGGCCTTTTTGAAATAACCTCCAAAACTGAGAGGTAAATTGAGTACCTCTATCTGAAATGATGGATAAGGGCACTCCATGCAGTTGAACTAGCTCCTGAATATATAGTTTGGCATTATCCTCCGCCGAATTCATGGTTTTGACCGATAGAAAATAAGCAGCCTTGGTCAACCTGTCTACCAAAATCCAAATGGAGTCATATTGTCGGCGAGTAGGAGGTAAACCTGTGATAAAGTTCATATGAATTTCTTCCCACTTCCACGTAGGAATGATGATATTTCAGCATGCCTGTTGGTCTCTGATGCTCAACCTTTACTTGCTAACAGTTCGAACACGTTGCTACGAACTCTATGATATCCTTCTTCATGCCATTCCACCTATAGACTACTTGTAAGTCACGGTACATCTTGGTGGCACCTAGATGGATAGAATTTCTGGATCCATGAGCCTCATGAAACATCCAGTTCCTAAAATCATCAACATCTGGAACACATAGGCGACCCTGGTACCGAAACACTCCATCTCCCCCTTTGGATAAGACCTCTACCTTTTGATTTTGAACGACTTCCTTTAACTTTACCAAAATCGGTTCCTTATCTTGCTAGCTTTTACATCAGTCACCAAGGATGATTTTGATCCGTTCTGAATAACAACACCACCATCGATCGAGTCAAATAACCTAACTCTTGACCTCGCAAGTCGATGCACATCTTTCACTATCTCCTTGTTACCCTCATGCACATGAGCCACACTCTCCATAGAGAGTCTACTAAGTGGGTCCGCTACCATATTGGCCTTACCCCGATGGTAAAACACACTCATATCATAGTCCTTGAGTAGCTCCAACCACCTCCTTTGCCTAAGATTGAGGTCTTTCTGCATGAACACATATTGTAAGCTTTATGGTCGTTAAACACATCCACGTGGACTCCATACAAATAATGTCGCCATATCTTCAAGGTGAATACCACCGTGGCCAATTCAAGATCATGGGTCGGGTAATTCTTCTCATGAACTTTTAGCTGTCTGAAGGCATATGCTATAACCTTCTGATGCTACATCAACACACACCCAAATCCGATCCTTGAAGCATCACAATACACCACGAACCCATCAGTACCCTCCAGTAGAGTTAACACCGGTGCTGAAGTAAGTCGAGTCTTCAACTCTTGGAATCTTTTCTCGCAAGCCTCCGACCATTGGAATTTCACCTTTTTCTAGGTCAATTTGGTCAAAGGTGCTGCAATCAATGAGAAACCTTCAATAAATCTCCGATAGTAGCCAACTAAACCCAAGAAGCTCCAAATATCCGAAGGATTCACCTATCTACGCCAATTCTTCACCGCTTCTATTTTTTGAGAATCCACCCTTATGCCTTCACTTGATACTACATGGCCCAAAAATGATACGGAGTTCAAAAAAAACTCACACTTGCTGAATTTGGCATATAATTGGCGATCCTTGAGAATCCAAAGCACTATTCTCAAAAAAGCGGCATGTTCTTCCGCGCTCTGAGAGTATATCAGGATGTCATCAATAAACACAATCATGAACATATCCAAGTATGGCTTGAACACCCTATTCATCAAGTCCATAAAAGCTGCAGGAGCATTTGTTCGTCCAAAAGACATAACTACAAACTCATAATGACCATATCGCGTCCTAAAGACTATCTCGGGATGTCACTCTCCCGAACTCTGAGCTGATGGTATCGGGATCTGAGATCTATCTTCCAGAAACACTTGGCACCTTAAAGCTGGTAAAATAAATCATCAATCCATGGTAAAGGATACCTGTTCTTGACGGTGACTTTGTTCAATTGCAGATAATCAATACACATACGAAGAGAACCATCTTTCTTTTTGACAGAAAGATCTGGTGCACTTCATGGAGACTTGCTCAGCCTAATGAAACCCTTATATAACAAGTCATTCAACGGTTCTTTTAACTCTTTTAGCTCGGCTGGAGCCATTCGGTAGGGAGGAATAGATATAGGCTGCATTTTGGGAAGAAGTTCAATACCAAAATCGATCTCCCCTTTGGGAGGGATTCCCGGTAAATCATCTGGAAAGACCTCTGGATACTCACGTATTACTGGAACTGACTAGATAGTCGGGGTCTCAGAATCAATATCCTTAACACTAACTAGATGGTACACACAACCCTTAGAAATCATCTTTCTAGCTTTAATGTAGGAAATGAAATGACCTACAGGCACAGTTGAACTACCATTCCATTCTAAGACTATCTTACCTGGTAATCTGAACTCTACTACCCGGGTTCTACAATTAACTGAATCTTAACATGTAAATAGCCAATCCATGCTGAGGATAACATTAAAATCGGTCATGGATAACTCTATCAAATCTGCTGAGGTGACTTTTTGAAGGACTAAGACCGGGCAACCTCTATACACCCATCTAGCTATCACTGAGTTGCCTACTGGAGTAGAGACTAAGAAGGGTTCTGACAAGACTTTGGGACTGATTCTGAAGCTACTGGCCACATAAAGTGCCACAAAAGACAAGGTAGCCCCCAGATCTAGCAAAGCATAAACATCAAGATGGAAAACTCGTAACATACCAATGACTACATTCAAGGAGACCTCCTGCTCCTGGCGGGATGCTAAAGCGTAGAATCTGTTCTGGAGCTGACCGCCACTTGTGCTAGTAGATGCTCCCTGATGTGTTAAGCGTACAGGTTGGGCTGCAAAACTAGAAGCTGGGCCTCGGCCCTCATCATGATCCAACCTCGCTGCTGGGCAATCTCTGTACATGTGTCCGCGCTTCCCACAACAAGCACCTGTACCTTCTAGACACTGACCCGTGTGACCCTGGCCACACTTGCGACAAGCTGGAACACTAGAATCTACAGGTCTGCTACTCTGACCCCTAGAGCCTAATGCTCACCCCCTCTGATCGTGCCTCGATCTGGATGGCACACTCAATGCTGAAGATACTGGGGTTGATGACCTCTGGTGGGTCTGCTGCCGATGCCCACCTCCTAACCTCAACTGTGAGAATCTGTAGTCATCAGTCCTGGCCCTCTTGGCCTCCCTCTCTCCTAGATGTGCCGCCTCCATCTGTTGGGCATACAAGACTATCTGAGGGAAATCCATATCCTGATGGAGCATAGCGGTCCTACAATCCTTGTCCAAATAGCCTGCTATTCCATGAACGAATCCACTCACCCGCGCCCTCTGATCATCCATTAACTCTGGGGCGTACTTCGATAGACGAGTGAACTCAAGGGCATACTCCTACACCGTCATCCTTCCTTGCTTCGGATTTACAAACTCAGCTTCCTTCAACTCCCTCATCTCACGAGGGAAGAACTAATCCAAGAATGCAACATGGAACTCCTCCTAAGTGACTGGGCCTACCCCGACAACCATGCTATCTTTCCATTGGTGAAACTAGATATGTGTGATCCCTTTCAACTTGTATGAGCCCAACTCCGTGCACTCCACTCCATTCACCACCATGATTTGGGTGATCTTCAAAATCTCATCTATGAACTCATGCGGGTCCTCATCTACTTTTGACCCGAGGAATTTTGGCGGGTTCATCTCAAGAAATCCCTAACTCGAGCCACTAAAGCATTGCCATTTTGCGGAACATGCGCAACTGCCTGTCGATTGACCTAATCAGTCAAGGCCTGCACAAGAATATAAATAGCGGCCTGGAACTTAGCATGGGCAGCTGGCTCCGGTACCTAGTGCTCCTGAACTGGAGGGGCCTGTTGGTGCCCGTTACCATTGCCATCCTCGTGGCCATCTCCATTCCCATTCCTTCTACCACTCATCCTTTGGGGAGCCATGATTCTGCAATTGCAAATAGCATGAACTAGAAGGATAGGGAGACGTTTCATCGCACGACATAGATCATGAAAGAAGAGGACATTTCCTAGACATTTTGTAGCCTCTTCGTCATATGTGTGGCACACTTCAAACCCATGAAAATGACTCTACTTAACGCGGATTTCAGACACCCTAGGACACTTCAAACCTATTGCTCTTATACTAAGTTTGTCACGGCCTGAACGGAGGCCAAGATCACAACACGGGACAAAGAGCCCCAAGAGACCCCAAGTTGACCCATGGCATAAGCATACATCTAACTTAATCAAAGAAACTGAATAATCAAAAATATAATCATAGCGTAAGTCTACTTAAACATATCATCAGAATACACAATATGAAGCTGAATACAACCATATGTCTGAAAAGCCTCTAAACATGACGAGTTGATGGGACAAGACACCAACTAACTCAACAAAACTAAAATTGAAACACATATAAGAAATCTGAATAGTCTAGTCCTTAGGAGATGATGATCACCAACAACATACGATGCTATCTCAGAGGACTGACTAAGAGCGGGGCTGAACCTGAGAGCCGGGTCCACTATCATTAAACGATACAGCATAGAGTATGCGGTCAGTACGTGGAATGTACCGAGTATGTAAGGGTAAGTAAAACTGCTAAAGTAGTAAAATCATTTAAATACAATGCATAATGTAAACATAACATTAAGAATATGAGAGTAGGGCTTGCATGCATTCTATCTGAAATGATGATCTCATCATAATATAACATACATCATAACTGAATCGATTGACTCAAAGCTAAAATCTGATATTTATTAGTAAAACTGAACATTGAGTAAAACATGTTTTTGAACATGGACATATGTAAATCTCACGGGCAATGAATATGCATAACTGAAATCATGAGGAACAATGGGAGACTCATCTTTTAACCGATATACCACGATAGAGCTTACGTTGTCCCAACTATCACGCTAAAGTGGGTTGAGCCGTCCAAAGCCTTGCCAGGGCTAGGGACAATACCATGATATCGATATCAAGCTCATGGGCCAATAGGGTCAAGGATAGCTCACAAGGGAGGTCCCGAAGTAATATATATAATAGTATAAACCTATGTTGGCGTGTAATTTTGAGGCATAGGGTAATCGACCCTTAGCCTACTCGGTGTTAGACACTACTCCCAAAAACATGCATATGATCTATATCATTATTCAATGAATCTCAATAATAAAATACATCTCATTTATGAAATCATGAATATGAGAAGCTTTAACACAAACCATACCACAAGCTGAAAGATAATTAGGAGTCTCCTCTCCAAAACCATGTGGTAAGCTCAATTCGAGAAATCATCAATCATACTTTGAACATGTGGGCACTGACCAGAGCTTTATCATACTTGTACATACTCAATTCACATCGAAAACATGATTATAAACATAGGTAGCTTGAAAACATGTATTTCATCGTCATCATACATTCATCACAAATATCATCTTGATGAACTTTTAATCAATGGGCTTTTAATTCATAAGGCTAGAAACATGATTTTTAGTTGAAAACATTATAAAACTTGCCCATGTTTCATAATTCAATGGTAGAAACATATTTAAATCATACCAATGCAAACAATTAGGAAATTCATGCATTTGGGTTAAAACCCCATAGATTAGTCATAGAACATTCTGATTAGAGAAGGAATGGGCATGGGTGTGAAAGGAGTCACCCATTCATAACCCTACATACCTGTGGGTAGATGATTCTTACACTTCTTTAGGTGCCCAAATAGGAAATTGAAGGGAACTTGAAGAACACTAGCTTGATCACCCTCTCTAACCTTTCTACCTTCCATGCATGAATGAATAAAGCCTAAAATGAACTTAACCCCTTTAAAAGTCGTTATTCATAACACAAAACAACGTATTTTAGGCCTTAGAAACTTAGGAATTGTGAAAAAGCCCTTACTAAATTCCCAGAAAATAACTATCAGGTGGTCCCAAAGAGGAACCTAATGACTCGTCCCTCTGGCCATGACTCGTGGCATGGTCCGTGAAGTACACTACCTCCCAAGTCTCCTGGGCTCGTCATGGACGACTTAGCAACTCGTTCCAAGTGACCAAGACTCGTGGTCACTATCCATGATGTATACTACCTTGGCCTCAGATATATTTTTCCTTGCTTGGTCATGACTCACTCCACGAATCGTGGGGACTGACCACGACTCATGGGGTCCTCCTATTGAGTTCACTGCCTCCCTTCTTCTATTTTATTACTCAGCCACCCCATGACTGGCCTAACGACTCGTGGGGTCTGACCATGACTCGTGGTCACGTCCGTGGGATCCCCTTTCTCAAATTTTGAAACTCCTCACCTAGCCTTCCCACAAGTCACATCACGACTTGTGGGCTGCTCTCATGGTCTGATCTTTGGGCTCACGGGGTATAACAGTGGGAGCTAGCAACTGTCCTTCGTGTCGACCATTGCCACTGGCAGAGTAATTTTTTTGAGGAAATTCATTAAGGGTATTTTCATCATTCCTAAGCCCTAGGGTCCTAAACTACATCATTTTAAGCTCAAGATAGAGTGTTTTAAGAAGAGTTTTGAGAGGTGATCAGGTCTTCTTCAAGTTATTCCTTAATTCTCTTTGGGCTATCAAGGAAGTGTGAGAATCAGATCCTTTTAGGTATGTAAGGTTATGAATGGGTGACTTGTCCACGTCCATGCCCAATCCCTCTCTAATTCATGAAAATCTATATGTTGATCCTATGGGTTTTACCCAATGCATGAATTTCCTAAGTTTCTACCATGGGTATGATCTAAGCATGTTTCTGTTGTTTATTTATGGTTCATGGGCAAGTTTTACGATATTTTCAATTATAAATCATGTTTTCAAGTTTTATAAATTATGATGCCCTTCCATGAGAAGTTCATGAAAGTTGAGATCTATGATGCATGTTCAAGTATGTTGAGGTATTTATGAGAAAAGCATGTTTTCAAGTTACCCAGGTCTATAATCATGTTTTTAAGTGAATCAAGTATTTTCAAGCACGTTTAAGTATTGGGCAAGCCCATAAGTTCAAGTATGATCTATGATTTCAAGAACTAGCTTACCATATGGTTTTGGAGTCAAGACTCCCAATTATCTTCAGCTTGTGGTATGGTTTGAGCCAAGGCTCCTCATGTATGATTTTCAATTTTATATGTACACGATTATTCAGCTTTGTTAATAGACTGTCACAACCCAAACATAGGCCCGGATCGAGACACGGGACAAGGAGCCTCGAGATACTCCAAGTTGACCCATGGCATGAACATATATCTAACCCAATCAATAAAGTGGAAGACTTAACATAATAAACATAACGGAAGCCTATTCCTAACATGACATCGGAACCGGGATTCACTTCATACATGACAAGCTTATTACTACATATATTCTGAAAGCCTCTAACATATTTGATAGGTTGATGGGACAATGCCCCCAACTAACCCGACAAGTCTGAAAATTTAAAATACAAGATAACTGATAATGAGTAGTCCTCGAGAGATGAGGACTGAAGCTGAATGCTAACATCGAAGAACTGGCTAGTAATGGGATTGAGTATGAAGATCAGAGCCCGTATCATGAAATAATATAGCATAGAGTATGCGTTCAGTACGTGGAATGTACCAAGTATGCAAGATAAGTAAAACAGACAGTTTAAATACATAAAAGTTCATAAGAGTATGACAATATGATTATAACATAAATATCATAATGCAACATAAGGCTCAAGTTTTTCAAAACATTCATAAATCATTTAAAATCGTACTCACGAGAGAAAAGCTTTATTAAACATGACTTGAGCCAAAGTATATAATCATAATCATACATAAATCATGAGGAATAGTGGGAGATTCTTATAACCGGCATACCCCATATGAGCACACATGGAGCCCGACCTAGAAACCCCTAGTCGGGAGGACGTTCGAACCTTTCCAAGGGTAGAACCATGAAAGAGGTGTGATACCACAACAATAAGTCCCATTTGGGCAAGGGGACAGTAACATGAAGGTCCCATCATGACTACGTTGGCGCTTAGTTCAGAGACTCGGGGTATGCTTGGACCTTGGGTCTAATCGGTGTTAAATACTACTCCCAAAACATATATAATGCTTATAGGATAATATACATGAGATTCATATGCTAGTTAAAAATTATGATAATCATAAGCATGCTTGAAATACATGAACTAGCCATGAAAGTAAGGCCCGTGAGTCGGCCAAAATCATATTATGATAAATCATAAAGTTCATGCATACTTGTAGAACATGTATATAGTTGATATTTCATAAATTCATGATGAGCATTTGAGAAAAATCATATCATAAGTCATAAATCATAATGGGTTAATGAACCTCAAAATCAAAGTAGAATCATAACTTGATTTATCATGAAACATACATAATTGGGCATAGATTTGTAGAAAAAATTAAATCTAAATAGTTATAAATCTTCCCATGATTCGTAAAACACGAATTTATATATGAGAGGAATTCACCCATAGATAGATCATAAGTATTTCATAAGAATTGGGATAAAACCCATAGAATTATCAATAGAATTTCATGATTAGAGAGAGATTGGATATGGGTGTGAACAAATTCACCCATTCATAACCCTACATATCTGATAGAATCAGATTCTACAACTCCTTTAATTGCTCAATGAAGAATTGATGAGAAACCTGAAGGAATTAAGCTTGATCACTTCTCTTGGCTTCTAACTTTGCATGCATGAATAGGAATAGCCTAGAATGAACTTACCCCTCTTAAAAATCATTATTCATAACTTAAAACGGCGTAGTTTAGGCCTTAGTATCATAGGAATTATGAAAAAGCCCTTACTAAACTCGCATGGAAAAAACAGACTGCCAGTCCTCACGAGGGACTGGATTAGTCATTACCATAGACCACGACTTATAGTCTCATGTCGTCACGTGCACTGCCAAAATTCATCTAGGGCTCGTCACGGGGAACCTCACGAGTCGTTACTGGTGACCACGACTCGTGGTCACCTCTCGTGGTCCTTACTGCCCAAAAATCAACTCTTAGCCAATCTTGACCATGGCTGACTCAACAAGTTGTGGGGTCTGACCACGACTCACGGTCATGTCCGTGATGACCCCAAATTACAAATTTCCTAACTCAAGTCTAGCACCAAGTGACTCGTGGTCTACCCCACGGGTCACAGAATGAGTGGTGTAGAATTTCCAATTTTCTCCGTTTCAACTCCCAGGTCTGATCTTAGGATTTCCGGGGCATTACAATATCTCCCCCTTGGGAACATTCATCCTTGAATGTTGGAAAACATACAAAAGAGCTGAGAAATGCAATCATCATATTCAAATACTGATCATATAAGCTGAAAAATGATGGAATGACTACCTCCGAACTGAACTACATGGCTTAAATGAATACACAAACAATACATACATACTTTGACATAAAAGGAACTATGGAACATGAAAACTGAATAGAGTATTAGGGAAAAAACTTATACCTCAAACTGAAACTGAGGCAGAAAGGAATAGATGTGGGTATCTAGCCATCATATCTGCTTCGACTTCCCACGTAGCTCCCTCAACATGCTGATTCCTCCATAAAAAACTTTAACTGAAGCTACTTCCTTATTTCTTAGCCTTCGAACCTGATGATCTAATATTTCCACCGGAACCTCCTCAAAACTAAGGTTGTCTTTCACACCTACACTCTCCACCGGAACAACTAGAGTTGGATCCCCCAAACACTTCTTTAGGAGCGATACATGGAAAATGGAATGAACTGAGGCTAACTCTGAGGGTAACTCTTATTCATATGCCACCTTGCTAACCCACTTCACAATCCGATAGGGGCCAACATAACGAGGGCTTAGTTTTCCTTTCTTTCCAAACCTCATCACTTCCTTCATGGTAGACAACTTCAGAAACACCCAATCATCCACTTGGAACTCAAGTCCTCTTCTTCTCACATCAACATTGGACTTTTGGAGCATTTGAGCTGTTTTCAACCTGTCCCGTATGAGTTGAACTTTCTCCATGGCCTCATGGACTAAATCTGGTCCTATCATCGCAGCTTGAACGACTTCAAACCAACCAATAGGCGATCTACATCTCCGCCATAGAGATCCTCAAATGGAGCCATCTGAATGCTAGAATGGTAGATGTTATTATACGCAAACTCAATAAGAGGCAAATGGTCATCCCAACTACCCTTGAAGTCAATCACATATGTCCTCGAGAGTCTGAATCATTCTCTTTGCTTGACCATCCGTTTGTGGGTGGAATGTTGTATTGAGCTTGACCTAAGTACCAAGTCCTTTTTGAAATGATCTCTAGAACTGAGAGGTAAATTGAGTATCTCTATCTGATTTGATGGACAAGGGCACTCCATGCAACCGAACTAGCTCCCGGATGTATAGTTTGACATAATCCTGTGCGGAATCAGTGGTTTTGACTGGTAGAAAATGAGTGGCTTTGGTCAATCTGTCCATGGCCACCCAAATGGAGTCATACTACCGATGAGTGCGAGGCAACCCTGTTGTGAATTTCATATTGATTTCTTCCCACTTCTAAGTAGGGATACTGATATCCTGAAGCACATCTCCTGGTCTTAGGTGCTCAACCTTCACTTGCTGATAGTTTGTACACTTAGCTACAATTCTGCGATGTCCTTCTTCATGTCATTCCACCAATAGACTTCTCGTAGGTCAGGGTACATCTTGGTGGCACCGGGATGTATCGAATATCTAGAATCATGAGCCTCATGCAACATCTGATGTCATGACCCGAGAGTACACCCGGATCATAGACACGGGACAAGGAACCCCAAGAGGCTCCAAGTCAACCCATGACATAATCATCGTATACACTTAACATAAGAAACGTCAAACATCATGAACAAGCGAAAGAACTTACTAAAACTGATATAAATCAAAACGACAACTTAATAACATTTGAATACAAAGCTGAATCTTTCTAACAAGTCTAAAAGCCTTCTAATAAGCTGATTAGTTGCTAGGACAAGCCCCTAGCTAACTCCAAAAGTCTAAAAATTGAAACATAATAGAACAGGAATATAAGTCACGTCCTCAGAAGATGAGGACTCACCACTAGCAACTGGGAGAGGAAGGAGCGTATCTAGCCATGCGGTTGAACCTGGAGACCTGAATCTATATCATAAAATGATATAGCACAAGAGGAGTGCAGTCAGTACTTGGAATGTACTGAGTATGCAGGAAGCGTAATTAAACTAACTCATAAATATATACAAGAAGGAGGTAATGTAAAAACACATTAATAGTAATGTAACTGAAATGACATACGACAACTGCTCGGTGCTTTGTGGGGTATATAAAACGACACGCAAGTGCACGTGGTCAAACAAGTAGTAAGTGGCTTAAGTAAGCCAAGTATCGATCCAAGGAGACTCTGGATAAGTGAAAATTGCTTAAGTATACTATATTCTATCTCACTTCTAAATATGCTGACAACAACGTAACTAACAATTGTAAAGTTTGTTTTATAAATTATATACTAAAACTACTAACAATTATCTACTTTGAATTTAAACTATGGATATGAGCATGCCAAGGTTAAGAACATGTAATGAACTTGATTATAATCATAAATTGGTTAATCCCTTCTTCCAGTTGCTAGCCAAGAACATTAGCCAAGAGATTAAAACTCTCGTATTTAATCTCACTTAAGAATCATAAACCATCCGTCTACATTTCTGTGATCAAATGCAATTCATGACCTAGCAATACAATTCCGGTTCCTAAATTGACTAATATGGCTTTCAAGTATATTTCTATCAGGAAAGCACATCAAAACTCAATTTTCCCAAATCAAGTTAAGAACAATACCCTATTAATTCACAACTTTCCAATTTCGTGATCTCTCGAGTGAAATCGGCCTTTTTAGATGTACATTAATGTCGGCCACACACCAATGCAGTAGAAACAAGAATTAATAGAACAACATGGAAGAAGAAGATGAAAAACCATATAATTTAATAATCAAAATTCATCACAAATGTTCATAACCTCAGCAAGGAAGGGAATTAGCCACTCATTTGTGGATTAGATATCCTAAAACAAGTGTTAATCATACAAACAATTGAGTTAAAGAAGAAAGAAAGAGAGAAAAAACCCTGAACTTTTCGTCCCTCAACTGCCTGTAACCCACGTCCTTGCTCCACCAAGTCTGAATTATGAAAAATAAGCCTAAGTGTTCTATTTATACTAATGGGAATTTTTCCCGGAATAACAAGCAACGTGTCACGGAGTGCATCGCGGAGCACTGCCTCCGTGACACGGCGTGGACACGGACCCTTACTGGAAATTTGGGGTTCGGGAATAAAGCTTCAACGTGGCACGGAATGCAACGCGGAGGCTTGCCACCGTGCCACGGAGCTGTCGCGAGGCTCCACTGGAATTTGACTAATTATTCACCCTCCAGGCAGAATGCCTCCGCGATGGTAGTGTGACACGGCTCCATCGCGGAGCCCCTTTAATTGGTGCAGTCCAATGCCTTTTTCGTGCTCGAATCCAAGTCCAACTCCGATATTGTTCCAACATGCATTTTAGCTCCTCAAAATCACATTTTACCTACAAAACAATGCTAATTAGGTTGGTTAGTATAAATTCACATTTTATTACCAATTACATGAAAATGTATACATATTGCTAGATAAACAAGGCGAAAATGATACGTTTTAGTATCACTTGGGCATATAAATCTGCCCAAGATCACTTACCCCACACTTAAATCCTTGTTCGTCCTCGAACAACAAACACACAATTCATGCAAATTACATCACAACCTTCGCCACTATGGTGCGACAATTTGAGCTACGGTCATACCGATCATTCAATATTGCAAATCATCAAGAAAACATGCATGGTCTTAACAATGCAATGACCTTCAATACATTAAGACTTCCTAGACTTTAAGAATCGACTCTCGATATTGGCAAACTCATGCAAATCATCTAATCAAGATATCCGACACGAAAATCAATCTTTCATCAAGCATGTGCCCTTTCAACTCAAGAGAATCTTCCCCTTTTTGCTCATGTGACACACAAACATTCAAGTAGGGGCATGTAAAAATTAATTTCACTCTCTCTCCCAAAAGAATTCACATGCATCATGTCATGACCCATAGGCTTGCCCTTAGTGTATTACTCCACTAATATAAAGAAATGCAATGTAAGATCACGTAGGACTTTAATGGGTTGTAATGGAAGCTATGGAACTTGTATATATTGGATTAGCCAATAATAGTCACTAGCATCCTTAAGCGCCTTTTCAACACATTCCCATCAACTCATGGACATTGTTTCTCTCTTTTTTTTTCATCATCCCATTCATGATGGTTTACTTTCGTATGGCCCATTTCATCAAGCACACTTGACACGACAACCAAGGTTTTTCATGCACCTTCATTGTCATTTAATTATAACAAGTGCACCTTCAACCTTTTTCTTTTCTTTCCTCACTCTGCTTTTCTTTTTCTTTTCACCATTCTCACTCTTTGCCACTTTGGAGAATTTTTGTTCTTCTTAAGCGCTTAAGAGTTTTGTATAGACTTTACGGCTAATGAAAAGAAAGAATTAAGCTCAGTTTATACATTTTTAGACAAAAGAAAGAAATAATAGGCTAAAGGCTCAACGGGCTGACTAGGGTATACAATCACATAAAAAGGGGAGTATGACAAGAAAAAAACTAGAAACTCTCAGTTAAGACAAAGAAATGCCTACATCCTTTCCAACAATACACCTCCTTTATTTCGTTTCGTACACACACCAGGCAAGTTCTAGACACTTCACAATAGCATGGAATAACAATACCTCATTTCACACTTTATGCACATGCTCGACTCAAGATGCATTCACAGACTCTTCAATTAGCTAATTACATGAATTCAAAAATTAAGCCTCAATCACACCGAATCGACCTCTACAGCCTAGGTATCTCAACATATTTACAAAACCGCATGCTTTCATACGAATCACTTTTGCATTTTGAATATCAGTTACAACACGCAACCAAAATTTCACAACCATATAGTAACTACAGGTTCCGTGATGCAATCCACCAAAAAAGAAAAAAAATGAAAATAAATTAAAATCACTACTCCTACAGACTACATTTCCCTTAAGACGGTCGTCATCCATCCATCATAGGGAATGGTCACTAACTATGACGTTGATTCAATGGGACTATTCTCGGTAAAAGAACCGAAAACAAACTCCGAGAAACCCAAAAAAAAATAAAAATTGAAAAATTTTGCAACACACCGATCATTTCGATGGAAAAATTATTTACAAAATATTTTAAATCTGAAAAAAATATTGTCGCAAAATTTTAAAAATATCGATCATTTCGATAGAGAAAAAAAATAAAATTAAGAAAATATTTACACAATTTTTTTACAGACTTAGCTGGCAACAACAACATTCCACAACACACATCAATACCACAAATATGTACAGCTACAGAACAGTTTGCAATTCACAAACACAGGGAAACATACATACAAAACAGAGGAAAGCATACAAGCAAACCAGCCCAGCCCCAGCACCTAACTACTCCCCACCCCACACTTAAATCGAACACTGTCCCCAGTGTTCACAAAAATTAAAAATCACAAATTTTGGGTGGTGGAACTCCCTGATCAGTCAAAGTATTCAACTTCTTCATCAGGTGCTGCTGCCTCATCGCCCATGTCTGAGTCACCTCCATCGTCGTCATCGGACTCCACATCGGAGTCCTCCCGACGTGTCTCCTCGTCCGTGGGGACATCATCGTCAGTGGGCTCTACAAAGGCTGGCCCCACTCGGCATAGAGCCCTGGCATTTTCGCCAAATGGGTAATCCAGCTCGAGCTGCCATAGCTCCTCCTCCGTGGCTGGTCTCCCACCGATCCTGAGCTGGAGCATTTGCATTCCAAACATCCGTGCCATGTACTGGTCGTCACGAGCATGTCGCTCGCCAAGCGTCAACACTGGCCCGTGTGTGGTGTCGGGGGCCTTAGTTTTGGTCACGTCAAGGGCCCTCCGCTCCAACTGCGGGATGTAATCCAAAGCCTCTTCCTCAACGTCGAGGCCCCGGAGAAAGGTAGTGATTAGTCCCCCGAACCCATACCTGTGGCCCTGGTGTAGTCGGGCTCTCTTCATGGCGGATATGATGACCGCCCCAACATTAATATCCAGCCCTTTCATCAGGGCGTACACCAGGCAAACACGATCCCGGGTCACATCAGTCATGTGCACCCCCGGTATTAGGCACGAACAGACTATCTTCAGCCATATTCTGGCCTCCCTGTTCATTTGAGAATACGGCAGAGTCTGGTGGTAACCCCTTTCCTTATGTCTGCTCCATCTGGCTGTGGATCGAGCCCCACACAGTGTGCGTCTGATATCGGCATATGGTAGGGTGATGTTCAGCTGGCGGAGAACATGGGCGTCTGTGTCCCGCGCTCCGATGATGGCATTTAGCTGCTGGGGTTCCAGAGTGACTATTTGCCCCCTGATCTTGATTGTGTGGCTTCTGATTGCCGGGTTCCAATTAGCATAGAACTCCCGGACTAGATGTAGGTTGCATTCCTTGGGCTCCTGAAATATGAAGCTGAGCCAGCTGCCTCGATCTTTTGCACTATGCGGGGGAACTCTTGTGCTAATGGTTCCCGTGCAATATGCTCCTCGGGGAAGTATTTATTTTCCTTGTGCTTGGCGTACCATTTCTTCCCCTCATCAGTTACCCACCTCGTTCCATATTGGCGGCGCTGGCCGCGTGGAACTGCTGGTGCAGCTGGGACTGCTGTGCCCAGTCTAAGTCTTTTCCTGCTGGTGCCTGAAGTTGATGCACCTTTACCTTTATCTTGCCTACTTGCCATTTTACCTGTCAACACAAATAAACAAGCGCAATGTCAAGCTAAATGACTATTAACTTCGGCTAAGGTCGGGTTAACTAAGTTTACCCCACACTTAGTCCTTAGCTACAGTTACGATACTACGACAAGAATCACTTTATTTACACCAAAAACAAACAACTATACAATTCATGCTTAGTGCGTTCGCAAAGAAAAATTCAACGGTATAACTTTAGCGTACTACTCAAACTTCATACAGCTAGTCCCAATCACTACCATCGCTAGCAATTCAACCATCACACTTAGCAACTAAGAACAACGAAACAAAAACAACAACAAAAATTCTATATACACGAACCTATACAACCAACCCAATTTGAACAATTTTTAGCATTTTCCCAAAAACCCAAGAATTCGTCGTCTATTTCATTCAAATAATATTCTACAACGACTTATCTCCTTCAATACATACAACCCGACATATAATTCAGAAATTTAACAAGTTACCAATTTCGATTCCAACAACCAAGCCCTAGAATTGAATTTCGCAATCAAATTTGAATAATTCACGCAATCGACAAGTTCAAACGCTCATTACAACATTCCGAACATTTATCAATCAATAAATAACTCAAATTCATGCTGAATTGCGACTTAGGGTGATTTAGTTCACCTCCCATGCTTAAATTCTAATAAAATCGACAAAAACTTGAGAGATAATCGGAAAACATACCTCGTAGTTGAAGAACCGAAGAAAACTTGATAATGTTTTGCTTTAGACCGTGGCACGTTGATGGGGAAGGTATTTTAGGAAGTTTGGTCGTGGAGAAATGTAAAAATGAGGGGAAAAGGGGAGAAATCGGGGGCTTAAAATGAAGAAAACACACGGGTCACCCGGCAACCCGGTGTGACCCGTCACAATTTATACGGCAACGTGTCACGGAGTGCATCGCGGTGCACTGCCTCCGTGACACGGAGCCATCGCGATAGCTTACTGGAATTTTTTAAAAAAACCAGATTGAACCTCAATGTGTCACGGAGGGTAACGCGGAGGTCCTCCTCCGTGACACGGAGCTATCGCCCCAGCTCACTGTCTCTACATTTTATTAATTTTTTCATACCTCGCCTTTTCCTTCACGATTCCGTGCACATTTTTCTCCGTTTCACCTGAAAATCATCTCACTAAACAAAATTGGTTAGATTAATAGGTTTCACCTAACTAAAAATAAATAAAAATACTAACTAACACAAAACTTTTGTACTAAATCAAGAAAAAGAAAAATAAAATAAAATCTATTTACACTTTACAAAATGAAGGGAAAAAAAAAATTTCACGAGTTGCCTCCCGTGCAGCGCCTGGTTTACCGTCGCGGCTCGACGTCCTTCATGCTCAATTGTCCGCTAGGGTGATGGACGATTTCTCACGATCATTGTCCTCCCCCCAGTAGTGCTCACACCTATCCGGTGGTCTTCCCATCAACTCTCGGGAATCATCCATTTGTTTAGCATTCCCATGATCAATTACATTGATCACCGAGAGTTCTTCATTCACCATCGGGAGCTTGGGTGTTTTGTACACATCGAACACCTCTACCTTGTCATGTGCTCGCATTGTAAGTTGACCCCCAGCTACATCGATTAATGCTTTCCCGGTTGCCAAGAAGGGTCGTCCCAAAATAAATGGGACTTCCGCGTCTGGTTCAAAATCCAGAACAATAAAATCTACCGGGAAAATTAGGGAGCCTACTTGCACAAGCACATCCTCAACAATGCCATCCGGCCTAGCTAAGGATCTGTCTGCCAACTGCAAGATTACGGTTGTAGGTCTAGGACTCCCTAGACCCAACTTTCTGAATACCGAAGATGGCATCAGATTTATGCTCGCCCCCAAGTCACACAATCCACGAGATCGGATACTCTGCCCAATAGTAAGCTGGATAGTAAAACTTCCAGGGTCTTTTAGCTTCATGGGCAGTCTATTTTGGATCCGGGAAGTGCATTCCTCCGTCAAAGCCACCGTGGCATACTCGGTCAAACGACTTTTGTTGGCCATGATGTCTTTAATGTATTTGGCATATTTAGGCACTCCCTGCAAGACATCAACAAGAGGTAAATTAACATGTACCTGTTTAAGCACCTCCATGAATTTCTTGAAACACGCCTCCTCTTTGTGTTTCTTGAGTCGTTGAGGGAACGGGGGTGGAGGTCTTTCTGATTCAGCTTCTTTGGTCTTCCCCCTTTCCGCACTTTGCTCCCCCTCAACTTCTGCTGCTCCTGACTTTTGAGGTGGTCTCTCTGGTTCCACCTCCTTCAGCTGCAAACCACTTCTTGTGGTCACTGCATTTACCTGCTTCGGATTCGGATCTGTGTCGCTAGGCAGTCCTCCTCTGGGCCTTGTATTTTGGGCACTAGCAAATTGCCCAAATTGATACTCAAGAGCCTTGGTCGCTAACTGATTATTTTTCACTTCGGCTGCCAATTTAACATAGTCAGCCTGCAATTGCGCCTGGTTAGCGATCATGGTCTTGAACATCTCCTCAATACTGGGTGGTGGTGGTGGAGGAGGGGCATTGTGATTTCTGAATTGAGATTGGTAGTTCTGTTGCCCTTCTTGATTTCTTTGCATACCCTGACCCGAACTTTGGCCTTGTTGGTTGTTGCTACCCCATGAATAATTTGGATGGTTCCTCCAATTTGAGTTGTAGCCACTACCATACTGCTACTGATTTCTTTGTGCATTGCCCACAAAGTTAACCGAATCTGGGTTTGCTCCACAGCACTCAGCTGAGTGCTCACTGCTACCACCTCGTGATGAATCAGCATTCCATTCTGGATTGCCCTGTGAAATCCGATTTAGCAAAGTGTACAGCTCCTCACAAGTCTTTTCCTGCTCTTGCCCTCCAGCTGCTGAGTCTAGCAAAATTTTAGTATGGGGTTCCAAACCCTCAATAAATGTGTGTACCAACACCTCATTGGACTGATGATGATGAGGACAGTCCCGCAACATGGATTTAAATCTTTCCCAGGCTTGATATAAATTTTCTCCCTCCCTCTGTTTGAAACTTAGAATTTGACTTCTAAGTCTGGCTATTTTACCAGAGGGAAAAAATCTTATCAAGAACTTTCGTGCTAGATCATCCCACGTTGAAATAAAATTTGGTGGCTCAGCTTTTAACCACCTCTTGTCTTCACCAAGTAATGAGAACGGAAATAATGTGAGCCGAACATAATCAGGTGACACTCCAGCGGGAATATAAGTGTCACTTATCTCCAAAAAGTTCTGGAGATGCTGTTGTGGGTCTTCATGAGGGAGACCGGTAAATTGCCCGCTTGTGTGCAACAGTTGCACCATATTTTGCTTGAGTTCAAATCTCCCTCCAGGCTCTGGTTTGCGGATACTTGATGTAACATTGTTGGCATGTGGGATCGCCACCTCGCGAACCGGCCTTGCTGCTGCTTCTTCGGGCACTAACACTGCCCTCACAACCGGTGGATTTTGTTGCTCCATAATAGTCTGTCTGAGCAACTGCAGCTTCTTTTGTAGAGTTTCTCTGCATTTACTATGAAATATACGTTCAGGCTCTATATAAGATTCCACCAGCTCTTTGTCTCTTGCCAGTGTTCACAGAAATCAAGTCTGCAAAATACAGGCTAAGACCAAGTTGTCAACACTTCAGAAAATAAAATAAAAATACAGTAAATTTACACTTAATACAATTTCACCAATTGCCTAGTCTCCCCGGCAATGGCGCCAAAAACTTGCTCGGTGCTTTGTGGGGTATATAAACCGACACGCAAGTGCACGTGGTCAAACAAGTAGTAAGTGGCTTAAGTAAGCCAAGTATCAATCCAAGGAGACTCTGGATAAGTGAAAATTGCTTAAGTATACTATATTCTATCTCACTTCTAAATATGCTGACAACAACGTAACTAACAATTGTAAAGTTTGTTTTATAAATTATATACTAAAACTACTAACAATTATCTACTTTGAATTTAAACTATGGATATGAGCATGCCAAGGTTAAGAACATGTAATGAACTTGATTATAATCATAAATAGGTTAATCCCTTCTTCCAGTTGCTAGCCAAGAACATTAGCCAAGAGATTAAAACTCTCGTATTTAATCTCACTTAAGAATCATAAACCATCCGTCTACATTTCTGTGATCAAATGCAATTCATGACCTAGCAATACAATTCCGGTTCCTAAATTGACTAATATGGCTTTCAAGTATATTTCTATCAGGAAAGCACATCAAAACTCAATTTTCCCAAATCAAGTTAAGAACAATACCCTATTAATTCACAACTTTCCAATTTCGTGCTCTCTCGAGTGAAATCGGCCTTTTTAGATGTACATTAATGTCGGCCACACACCAATGCAGTAGAAACAAGAATTAATAGAACAACATGGAACAAGAAGATGAAAAACCATATAATTTAATAATCAAAATTCATCACAAATGTTCATAACCTCAGCAAGGAAGGGAATTAGCCACTCATTTGTGGATTAATCATCCTAAAACAAGTGTTATCATACAAACAATTGAGTTAAAGAAGAAAGAAAGAGAGAAAAAACCCTGAACTTTTCGTTCCTCAACTGCCTGTAACCCACGTCCTTGCTCCACCAAGTCTGAATTATGAAAAATAAGCCTAAGTGTTCTATTTATACTAATGGGAATTTTTCTCGGAATAACAAGCAACGTGTCACGAAGTGCATCACGGAGCACTGCCTCCGTGACACGGCGTGGACGCGGACCCTCACTGGAAATTTGGGGTTCGGGAATAAAGCTTCAACGTGGCACGGCATGAAACGCGGAGGCTTGCCACCGTGCCACGGAGCTGTCGCGAGGCTCCACTGGAATTTGACTAATTATTCACCCTCCAGGCAGAATGCCTCCGCGATGGTAGCGTGACATGGCTCCATCACGGAGCCCCTTTAATTGGTGCAGTCCAATGCCTTTTTCGTGCTCGAATCCAAGTCCAACTCCGATATTGTTCCAACATGCATTTTAGCTCCTCAAAATCACATTTTACCTACAAAACAATGCTAATCATGTTGGTTAGTATAAATTCACATTTTATTACCAATTACATGAAAATGTATACATATTGCTAGATAAACAAGGCGAAAATGATACGTTTGAGTATCACTTGGGCATATAAATCTGCCCAAGATCAACAACCTTATATGAGATTCACATATTCATATAATCATAATCACATTATAAGGACATGCATTATTATAAGATCAACTGATGCACAAAAGTAGTAATCTAAATGATACAAGGGTGCAATGTTGTGACTGATATCAAGAGGATCCCTGACTGTCTAAGGGAAACATTCTTACTAGCGAGAATCCCAGTCTGTCGAAGGGAAAGAAGGCTCTGATATAGAGAGTCACTAACTAGCTAGGGATGTTAGTCCCGACCAAATAAGGAGAAACATGCACGGCTAGTAGCTAGGGATGTGAGTCCCGACTGACTAAGGAGACATTCTTGCTAACGAGAATCCCGGCTGATTAGGGAAACATTCTTGCTAATGAGAATCCGGATCGACTAGGGAAACATTCTTGCTAACGAGAATCCCGACCGACTCGGAAAACATTCTTGCTAACTAGAATCCTGAATGACTAGGAAAATATTCTTGCTAACGAGAATCTTGACTGACTATCGCTAATCAAAATTTACAACAGCTACTTAGAGACAAGGACATTAACTGATCTTCATCATACAACATTCTTATCAACAGGATGGGGCTACTTCCTAATAACAACAATCCCAACAGTTGCAATATAATTCTCATGCGTTATCACCATAATTCACCACATCATGGAGTCAAATCAATAATTACCTCAAGCATCTTATGCTAATGAGCATTCTATAGATTCACATTGTACATATACTATCATGACACTCCAAATTCCAAGTTCATCTCATTCACATGTAATATGAGATCATGCATGGTTTATAAATACAACTTATGCTCTATCAAGATATATGACTTCACTTATTTAGGTCCACAACATCCCACAAACTTGTCATAATCACTCCTTTGTGAACTCTTTAGCAATGGGCATGTTAGATTCCAAGGTTTTCATAAAAACAATTTAATAAGGAAAATAATGTAGAATCCGCCCAGGCTTCGTAGTTCAACAATGGATGTGAAGTCTTCTTACGCCAAATCAATTAAATCTAAAGCAGGGTAAGGAAACTTAACTTATTTCAATTACTCAAGCCCATAACTTCTACTCAATCCCATATGATCATCAACATCATACTCAAGTCATTAGGGTTAATTATGCAATATTTTCACACGTTCATCATGTTCAAGAATTTCTATGATAATCATGAAAGGAATGTACAATTCCCAATCAACACTAAGATCAATTTAGAGAGAACATACTACATGCATACATACTCACCTAATCTTCACAATTTCATCATATTAATGCATGACTACGACAATCAAGTGAACAATAAGAAGAGCCCATTTATTACTCAAGTCAATTCATGAAGAAGATGCTACCATCATACAATCCCAACATATAATCCATATTCCAAAGTGACCCATTAATTAACATTCCAATTCATTCCATAATCGCAGTAAATATTAGCATTTAAGAAAATGATGAGGAAGAAATTACCCATTATTCAAAACCCTAGATCATGATATTCTAATCATTTAAATTGGGTTCTTATTGAAAATATTTTGAGGCACAAGGATGAAAAGATAACCTTGTTGAAGTCCCACATACCTGGTAGAAGAAAATCCTGATCGAAAATTTCCCTTGAAGCTTTAAGAACACCTTGATGAAACCCCTGGGATTTTTGAGAAGAGAGGAGGAACAAGGAGATTGAGAGAATGAGGGTTTAGGCTTAGGAAAACCCTTAAAAACGTCCCCAAACATGCCCAAAACGACATTACTTTAAATTTAGGAGCGTGGGATTTTACCAACCTGCCCCTGAGAAAATCTGAAAAATTGCCCGAACTGATGCCACGACTAACTTGATGGGTCGTTGCCACACCCAATGACTCATTAGGTGCACTCGTCAAGTCTACTGGAGATTTTCAATCTCCAGGCCACGACCAACTTGACGACTCATCACTAGACCCGATGACCCATCATTCCTTTTTATTAAGTTCACTGGAAATTTCCTTAGAACCAAAACTTCTCCCTCCTAACGACTGACTAGACGAGTCATTGCCACTCCTAACGACTCATCAGGTCATCTATCACCACTGCTTCATGACCTCCACCCCACGACTGCACACGACAACTCGTGGCATCCCACCACAAGTCGTTACGTCTCTCGTCCTAAGATATTTTTTCTAGTTTTTCTGCACTTTTCCAATTATACTTCCCGTGTCTATTCTTAGTCCCTTCCGGGGTATTACAATATCTCCCCCTTGGGAACATTTGTCCTCGAATGTTGGCTGAACATACTGAAAAGATAGAGACGAAGCCAATATCTAGATACCAATCAATCACAGCTAAAGATCAATGGAGCATCTGACTCCGGAACAACCTCTCACACCAAACCTGGAAATTCACATCTAACATGCACACCATGACTCAAGGAAGACCGGATAACATGATACCTACATAGTATTAAACAAACACTGGAGGAAAGTTCTTTCCCTTTTTTATCTGGCACAGACTGACACGAACTAGACCTTTGTTCTCAAATCGCCTTCTGATACTAAGCTAGAATTCACAATATCTAATCTAACTAAGAATAAGGAATTTATGAGCATGAGTTATCTCAACATCTAAATTTGAGCACATATGCGAGACAACCTGGTTCTACTAAACTTACTAAGCAACTTCTATAGACTGAGTTCGAGTTGACCACATTGGAAATATAAATCAACACACATAACTAATTGATAACATGAAAACAAGCACAAAGGACTCATAGAGCAAGACTGGTATCACTATCTGAAAAGGTTATCTAAACCTCAGGAATCTGCACATGGGGAATGAATACACCTTAAGTTCAACTGAAATATAATGGAAATTATCTAAACCTAGGAGGGTTCGACCTAACACAACTGCTAGAGCTGGTACTTCTTATGAGTATTCTCAAGGTCTAACTTGTTCCACATATTCACTATCTCCCCCTTAGCTTAAAGTCATCATTCTAAGGCTCCCGAATCCTTCTTTAAGTCAGGATAAGATACTAACCCTTAGCTCCTCTTTCACTTCTAAACTTCACCACAAGTCCTATACTACAACTATTTACATCACACCCCAACAATCCTTTCCCACAATCACAATTGAACTTCTTACTCATTATAGAGGTCGGCATCACACAAAGAATAGTACAAGATCCATAACATAACTACGACCACTACTGGCGCTTTGCCCTTATCCTGATGGGTTGCTACTACATAATAGCGGTTTTGACGATGTCTGCCTCCTAGGTTAGAGGATGCACCATGCTAAAATGAGCAGGCTATAGGAGCTACTGAAGAGGTGGTCGAGGATCTGCTCTCACCCCGCTTAGCCGCCGCGCAATCTCAGTGCATATGGCCCGCCTTGTCCACCAAAAACAAACATCTGTGTCGGCCATGCAAACTCCCAAGTGGTGCTTTCCATAGCTCATACATAATGGGTGTGTGATCTCCCTTACTCTAGGCTTATACGGAGTACTAGCTGTCGAGGGTGCTGGGGCTGCTGATCTCTGATGGTGGTGTGAGTGATATCTGGTACCCGACCTCTGATGGGAGGACTCTAAGTCCCCGGTCCTGGCCCTCGGCCTCTCTCTCTTTTTCTTTCATCTTTTCTGCCTCCATTTGTTGAGCAAATATTACCAAGCATGGGAAGTCTACGTCCCAGTGCAACATGGCAGTCTTGCATTCTTTGACCAAGGAGTCTGACACTCCATTCATGAACTTGCTCACTCGGGCCCTCTGGTCGGCTACCTTTTCCAGCGGATACTTAGACAACTGGGTGAACTCCAATGCATACTCCTGAATAGTCATGACATTTTGTTTCAAGTTAATGACCTCTACCGCCTTTGCCTCCCTCAGCTCCCAAGGGAAAAACCTGTCGAAGAACGCGGCCATAAATTCATCCCATGCTATGGGGCCCGCTTTGATTCCCCGACTGTCTCTCCACTGACAATACCAGATGTAAGCAACTCCCTTTAACTGGTACGAGGCTAAGTCCCCACTCTCCTTCCCTGTCACTCCCATGATGCAAGTAATCTTCTATATCTCCTCCAAGAACTCATATGGGTCTTCATCCACCTTTGACCTCAAGAATTCGGATGGATTCATCTGAAGGAAATCTCTTATCCTTGCTGCCGCTTCATTTCAATGTTGTGGTGCACGAGCTACTGCCTGCTGATTAATCTTAACGGTCTGGGCCTGCGCCAACATTTGAAAGACTGCCCAAACTCAGCGTGTGTGACATGATCATCTATTGGGCCTGCCCGGGCTAGTGGTACCTGTTGACGGCCGTTACTGCGTCCTCTTCCATTTGCTCATCGGGGTGGCATTATCCGCGAGCGCGTAAAGCATGAGTCAGGGGAAGAAATACTTATAGTTCATACTCTACGCATGATAAGAATCATGAAGAGAAGGGAACATTCCTAAAACGTCTCATAGCCTCCCCGTCATAAATGTGGCACGCTTCAAACCCATGAAGAAGACTCCACGTAACGTGACTTTCAGACACCCTGGGACACTCTAAACCTATTGCTCTGATACTAAGTTTGTCACGACCCGACAGTACACCCGGATCATAGAAACGGGACAAGGAACCCCGAGAGGCTCCATGTCAACCTATGGCATAATCATCACATACACTTAACATAAGAAACGTCAAACATCATGAACAAGTGGAAGAACTGACTAAAACTGATATAAATCAAAACGACAACTTAATAACATTTGAATACAAAGTTGAATCTGTCTAACAAGTTTGAAAGACTTCTAATAAACCGATGAGTTGCTAGGACAAGCACCTAGCTAACTCTAAAAGTCAGAAAACTGAAACATAATAGAACAGGAATATAAGTCATGTCCTCGGAAGATGAGGACTCACCACTGCAACTGGGAGAGGAAGGAGCGTATCTAGCCACGCGGCTAAACCTGGAGACCTGAATCTATATCATAAAATGATATAGCACAAGAGACGTGCGGTCAGTAATTGAAATGTACTGAGTATGCAGGAAGCGTAATTAAACTAATTAGAATATACTGAGTATGCAGGAAGCATAATTAAATTAACTCATAAATATATACAAAAAGGAGGTAATGTAAAAACACATTAATAGTTATGTAACTGAAATAAGATATGACACCCATATATGAATTCACATATTCATATAATCATAATCACATTATAAGGACATGCATTATTATAAGATCAACTGACGCACAAAAGTAGTAATCCAAATGATATAAGGGTGCAATGCTATACTGATATCAAGAGGGTCCCTGACTATATAAGGGAAACATTCTTACTAGCGAGAATCCCTGTCTGTCGAAGGGAAAGAAGGCTCTGATATAGAGAGTCACTGACTAGCTAGGAATGTTAGTCCCGACTGAATAAGGAGAAACATGCACGGCTAGTAGCTAGGGATGTGAGTCCCGACTGACTAAGGAGACATTCTTGCTAACGAGAATCCCGACTGACTAGGAAAACATTCTTGCTAACAAGAATCCCGACCAACTAGGGAAACATTCTTGCTAATGAGAATCTCGATCGACTAGGAAAACATTCTTGCTAATGAGAATACCCACTGACTAGGGAAACATTCTTGCTAACGAGAATCCCGACTGACTATCGCTAATCTAAATTTACAATAGCTAATCAGAGATAAGGACATTAACTGATCTTCATCATACAACATTCTCATCAACAGGATGGGGCTACTTTCTAATAACAACAAGCCCAGCAGTTGCAATATCATTCTCATGCGTTATCACAATAATTCACCTCATCATGGAGTCAAATCAATAATTATCTCAAGCATCTTACGCTAACGAGCATTCTATAGATTCACATTGTGCACATACTATCATGACACTCCGAATTCCAAGTTCATCTCATTCACATGTAATATGAGATCATGCATGGTTTATAAATACAACTCATGCTCTATCAAGATATATGACTTCACTTATTTAGGTCCACAACATCCCACACACTTATCACAATCACTCCTTTGTGAACTCTTTACCCATGGGCATTTTAGATTCCAAGGTTTTTATAAAAACAATTTTAATAAGGAAAACAATGTAGAATCCGCCCAAGCTTCATAGTTCAACAATGGAGGTGAAGTCTTCTTACGCCAAATCAATTAAATCTAAAGTAGGGTACGGACACCAAACTTATTTCAATTACTCAAGACCATAACTTCTACTCAATACCATATGATCATCAACATCATACTCAAGTCATTAGGGTTAATTATGCAATATTTTCACACTTCCATTATGTTCATGAATTTATGAATTTCTATGATAATCATGAAATGAATGTACAATTCCCAATCAATACTAAGATCAATTTAGGGAGAACATACTACATGCATACATACTCACCTTATCTTCATAATTTCATCATATTAATTCATGACTACGACAATCAAGTGAACAATAAGAGGAACCAATTTATTACTCAAGTCAATTCATGAAGAACATGCTACCATCATACAATCCTAACCTATAATCCATATTCCAAAGTGACCCATTATTTAACATTCCAATTCATTCCATAATCGTAGTAAATATTAGCATTTAAGAAAATGATGAGGAAGAAATTACCCATTATTCAAAACCCTAGATCATGATATTCTAAATCATTTAAATTGGGTTCTTATTGAAAACATTTTGGGGCACAAGGATGAAAAGATATCCTTGTTGAAGTCCCACATACCTGGTTGAAGAAAATCCCGATCGAAAATCTCCCTTGAAGCTTGAAGAACACTTTGGTGAAAACCCTAGGATTTTTAAGAAAAGAGGAGGAAGATGGAGATTGAGAGAATGAGGGTTTAGGCTTAGGAAAACCCTTAAAAACGTCCCCAAACATGCCCAAAACAACATCACTTTAAATTTGGGAGCGTGGGATTTTACCAACCTGCCCTTGAGAAAATCTGAAAAATTGCCCGAACTAATGCCATGACTTACTTGATGGGTCGTTGCCACACCAGAAAACTCATTAGCTGCATTCATCAAATCTACTAGAGATTCTCAACCTCCAGGCCACGACCAACTTTACGACTCATCACTAGACCCGAAAACCCGTCATTCCTTTTTGTTAAGTTCACTGGAAATTTCCTTAGAACCAAAACTTCTCTATCCTAACGACTGACTAGAAGAGTCATTGCCACTGCTAACGACTTGTCAGGTCATCCGTCACCACTGCTTCCTGACCTCCACCCCACGGCTGCACACGATGACTCGTGGCATCTCACCACGAGTCGTTAAGTCTCCCATCCTGAGATATTTTTGCCAGTTTTTCTGCACATTTCCAATTATACTTCCCGTGTCTATTCTTAGTCCCTTCCTGAGTATTACATCCGACTTCTCAAATTACCAACATCCGGGACACACAAGCGACCCTGTTATCGAAGAACAAAATCCCCTCCTTTATTCCAATCTAGGATCCCTTCCCTAGACGACTTGAGTAAAGGGGGAATCCAATCGCAACTGGGCCCCGCAGTGGTAGAACCTCGTGAATCCATCTTTCTTTTTAGAGAAGACCTCTACCTTCTGATTCTGAACTGCTTCCTTTAACTTTACCAAGATAGGATCCTCCTCTTGTCTAGCTTTCACATCAGTCACCAAAGATGATTCTAACCCGTTCTGAACTATAACACCACCATTGGTTGAGTCAACCAAACAAACTCCCAACCTTGCAAGTCGATGCACATCCTTCACCAGCTTCTTCCTCCCCTCATCCATATGGGACACACTCTCCATAGAGAGTCTATTGAGCGCATTTGCTACTATATTAGCCTTGTTCGGATTGTAAAGGACACTCATGTTATAATCCTCAAGTAGCTCCAACCACTTCCTTTGGTGGAGATTTATGTCCTTAAGGGTAAACACATATTTTAGGCTCTTGTGGTCCATAAACACATCTACATCGACCCCATACAAGTAGTGCCTCCAAATCTTCAATGCGAATACCACCGCCACCAATTCAAGATCATGGGTCGGGTAATTCCTTTCATGAACCTTCAACTGCCTGGAAGCATATGCTATAACTTTACCATGCTGCATTAGTACACAACCAAGGTTGATCCTAAAAGCATCGCAATACACCAAAAACCCATCGATACCCTTGGGTAGGATTAACACAGGTGCTGAGGTAAGTCGAGTCTTCAACTCCTGAAAGCTCCTTTCACAAGCATCCGACCATTGAAATTTCACTTTCTTTTGGGTCAACTTGGTCAATAGTGACCCAACTCCTGCAGGGAACATTTCCTAAATCATCTGGTAGCCTCTTCGTCATAGGTATGGCGCGCTTCACACCCATGAAAAAGACTCTACCTAACGTGGCTTTCAGACTCCCTAGGAAACATCAAACCTATTGCTCTAATACCAAGTTTGTCACGATCCAACGGGGACCCGTATCGTAGACATGGGACAAGGGACCCTGAAAGACCCCAAGTTGACCCATGGAATAAGCACTCAACTAACTCATTTAATAATCATGAAGAACACATAATTATAAACTTAGCGGAAGTCTTATAAAATGGAACATCAGAACAACATCTGAAGCTATACATATATAAGTCTGAAAGTCTCTAGTCTAGATGAGTTGATGGGACAAGACCCCAACTAACTTCACAAAATAGGAAACTGAAATACGACATGAAACTGAGAGTCTAGTCCTTGAAAGATGAGGACTCACTAATCCCGAGATAATAAGGACTCTGTAAAGTTGATTAAGATTGGGGCTGGAGCTGCAAGCCGGGTCTTGTATCATGAAACGATACAACATAGAAAGTATGCAGTCAGTATGTGGAATGTACCAAGTATGCAAGGTAAGTAAAACCGCTTTAGTGAGGTAAATCATTTAAAACATTTCATGCATATCATACTCTTTCAACATGAGAGGAAGGGAATATATGCATTCTTTCTAAAATCATAATCCCATCATAACATGACCATGCATAGCTTTATAACATCATGACTGATTCGAATGACTCAAAGCTAAAACATAACATTTATGTTGAAAAGCTGAACAATGAGTCAAACCTTGCTTTTCGAACATGTATGAGTAAAGTAATCATCATAAGTAATGAATATGCAAATATGAATGATATAGACAGTGGGAGAGTCATCACTTAACTGGCATACCATGATAGAGCTTATGTGGTCCCAACTATTACACTCAAGGGGGTAGAGTCGTCCATTACCTTGCCAGTGCGATGGGCGATACCATGATATTGATATCAAGCTTAAGGGACAATCAGGACGGGGATAGCTCACAAGGGAGGTCCCAATAATATAATAGTATCAACCTACATTGGCGTGTAATTCTGGGGCATAGGGTGATCGACCCTTAACCCGCTTGGTGCTAGACTCTTCTCCCAAAAACATGAAATGCTCTACATCGTATATAACGAAGCTCAACATCGTGTATTGACGAAGCCCAACATGAAGTCATGCATAACTCAACATCGTATCAAACGAATCTCAACATTGTCATTTGACAAAGCTCATTGATGAAATCATGCATAGACTCGACATCACATGAAAATGAAGCTCAACATTGTCCTTTGACAAATCTCAATAATGACATACATCTCAATTATGAATTCATGCATATGAGATGCTTTATTTCGAAACATACCACAAGCTCAAGTATAAATGGGAGCATCTAATCCAAATCATGTGGTAAGCTATATGTGGGAATGTCTAACTCAACACACCACATGCTAGAAATTTATGAAATTTGGGGGGCTTCACTCTAAACCATTTGGTAAGCTTATTTCGGAAAAATCATCATTTTAGATTAACATGTGGGCATTTCCCAAATCTTTATCAAACTTAGATCTACTCAATTCATTTTGAAAACAACATCATAGTCATGGGTAGCTTTAGAAACATGCTTTTCATTATCAAATCTCATCATCATCATACATTCAATATCATTCTCTTCATTCATGAACTTCTCATCCATGGGCATTCAATTTCATAATCTAGAAATCATGATTTGGATTGAAAACAATTTAAAAATCTACCCAAGCTTCACAATTCATCAATATAAATATAATCTAATCATACCCATGTATAGAGATTGAAGAATTATGCAATTGGGTAGAAACCCCATACTTGATCATAGGCAATTCATCATGTTTTGATAGAATTGGGAATGGGTGTGGAAGGAGGCACCCACTCATAGCCTTACATACCTGGGAAATGTGAATTCTAACACCCTCTAATTGCCCAAGCTGAGATTCCAATGGAAACCTTGAGGTTTGGCCTTGAATCACCTCTTCAATCCTTCAAACTTGCATGCATGGGAAGAATAACTTACAGTAGGCTTTTCTCCTCTTAAAAACCCCTCAAAACGAGCCCAAGACGATGTAGTATAGGGACTTAGGACTAGGAAATGATAGAAGTTCCCTTACTGAATTCGCTGAAAACTGGTCATTGGACCAAACAATGGATGAACCAACGGGCCGTTGGAAGATACCACGACCTGTGGTATCTGCCCGTGCTAAGCACTACCCCAACCATATCTCGGATTCAAACCACGAACGTACAGGACGAGTCGTTCCAACGTCCAACAGGTTATTTAACCATTCATTATTTCCCTCTTCTGAAAATCTGGACTCCTTCACAGCGAGCCTCACTATGACTCGTTGTATCCTATAACGGGTCGTGGTTTCCAACCGTCATCTCCACTGTAAAGTTCCATTACCTTACCACGACTCCAGACAACGGATCGTCCTTCCTCACAATGGGTCATTGTGACGCCTGTTGTCTACACTGTCACCAAGCCTAGCCTTTTATCACGAGTCGTTGTTCCTCTTGTCCTGCAACTTTCCCAAAATTTCTGCAGTTTTGCATTTTAGCTTTCTGGGTCTACTCCTAGGCACTTCTGGGGTATTACAATATCTCCCCTTGGGAACATTCGTCCTCTAATGTTGGAAACAAGCAGAAAATAGAAACATACAATTTACAATTTACAAAGCTAATCATTTTAACCGAAACTGACAGAATGACTACCTCCGATTCAAAACACACAGTTGAACTGAATTCACCAATCATACACACATACACATACATAAAAGAACTTGTGCACATAATTTAAACATGAAGACTAAATAGATTCTAAGTGCAAAACTGATACCTCAAGCTGAAACTGAGCTGGTAGAGAACAAATATGGGTATATAGCCATCATATTCACTTCGGCTTCCTACATAGCTCCTTCAACATGCTAATTTCTCAATAATAGTTTAACTGAAGCTACTTCTTTGTTCCTTAGCTTATAGACTTGACTAATATTTCAATAGGTACTTCTTCATAACTGAGGCTGTCTTTTACACCGATGTTGTCCACCAGGACTGCTAAAGCTAGATCACCCAAACACTTTTTCAAAAGTGACACATGAAACACAGGATGAACTAAAGATAACTCCGATGGAAAGTCCAACTCATACGCCACCTTACCTACTCTTTTCACAACCCGGTAGGGACCAACATAGCAGGGACTGAGTTTCCATTTCTTTCCGAACCGCATGACTCCCTTCATGGGAGATACGTTTAGAAATACCCAATCGCCCACCTCAAACTCCAAATCTTTTCTCCTCACATCAGCATATGATTTTTGATGACTCTGAGCAGTCTTCATCCTGTCCCTTATCAACTGAACATTTACCATGGCCTCATGAACCGAATCAAGTCCTATCATCGCTGCCTTATCAACCTCAAACCATCTGATGGGCAATCTACACCTCCGCCCATAAAGAACCTCGAACGGTGCCATTTGGATACTGGAGTGATAGCTGTTATTGTATGCAAACTCGATCAAGGGAAAATGATCATCCCAACTACCCTTAAAGTCCACCACACATTCCCTCAACATATCCTCGAGGGTCTGGATTGTTCGTTTTGCCTGGCTGTTTATTTGCGGATGAAAGGTTGTACTAAGCTTAATTTGAGTCCCAAGCCCTTTTTGAAAAGAACGCTAGAATTGGGAGGTAAACTGAGTACCTCAGTCTGAAGTAATGGACAAAGGCACTCCATGAAGTCGAACCAACTCCCGAATATACAATTTGGCATAATCATCCGCTGAATCTGTGGTTTTGACCGGTAGAAAGTGTGCATCCTTAGTTAACCTATCGACCACCACCCAAATTGAATCATATTGTCGGCGAGTATGAGGTAGACCAGTAATGAAATCCATATTAATATCTTCCCACTTCCAAGTGGGAATGTTGATATCCTGAAGTACGCCTCCTGGCCTTTGATGTTCGACCTTCACTTGCTGATAGTTTGGACTTCTGGCTACGAACTCTGCAATATCCTTCTTCATACCATCCCACCAATAGATTTCTCGCAAGTCCCGATACATCTTCGTAGATCCTAGATGGATAGAATATCTGGTACCATATGCCTCATGCAATATCTGAACTCTCAAATCATCAATGTCTAGGACACATAGACGACCCTAGTATCGGAGCACACCATCTCCCCCTTGGGAGAAGACCTCCACCTTTTGACTCTATACCACTTCCTTTAATTTCCTCAAAATTGAATCCTCATCTTTCCTAGATTTGACATCAACCACCAATGACTATTCTAATCTATTTTGCACGACAACACTGCCATCTGTCAAGTCAAGCAAACTAACTACCGAGTCAATGGACATCTTTCACCAACTCCTTCTTTCCCTCATTCACATGAGACACACTCACTATAGAGAGCCTGCAAAGTGCATCCACAACCACATTCCCTCATTGATGAAGCTCAACGTGTAATCATGCATAACTCAACATCGTAAGAAATGAAGCTCAACATTGTCATTTGACAAAGCTCATTAATGAAATCATGCGTAGACTCGACATCATATGAAAATGAAGCTCAAAATTGTCCTTTGACAAAGCTCAATAATGACATACATCTTAATTATGAATCCATGCATATGAGAAGCTTTATTTCGAAACATACCACAAGATCAAGTATAAATGGGAGCATCTACTCCAAATCATGTGGTAAGCTATATGTGGGAATATCTAACTCAACAAATCACAAGCTAGAAATTTATGAAATTTGGGAGGCTTCACTCTAAACCATGTGGTAAGCTTATTTCAGGAAAATCATCATTTTAGATGAATATGTGGGCATTGCCCAAAGCTTTATCAAACTTAGATCTACTCAATTCATTTTGAAAACAACATCATAGTCATGGGTAGCTTTAGAAACATGCTTTTCATCATCAAATCTCATCATCATCATACATTTAACATCATTCTCTTCTTTCATGAACTTCTCATCCATGGGCATCCAATTTCATAATCTAGAAATCACAATTTGAATTGAAAACAATTTTAAAATCTACCCAAGCTTCAGAATTCATCAATATAAATATAATCTAATGATACCCATGTATAGAGATTGAAGAATTATGCAATTGGATAGAAACTAAGAATTATGCAATTGGGTAGAAACCTCATACTTGATCATAGGCAATTCATCATGTTTTGATAGAAATTGGACATGGGTGTGGAAGGAGGCACCCATTCATAGCCTTACATACCTAGGAAATGTGAATTCTAACACCCTCTAATTGCCCAAGCTGAGATTCCAATGGAAACCTTGAGGTTTGGCCTTGAATCACCTCTTCTAACACGCCCCGCCTTGGGAGGCATGACTGGCACCTGGTGCCCTACTAGGACCTGGACTACTGGACTACTGAGCCTAAGCACTTCTGGTGCCATGCTGGCTCTAATTCTGGATTTATGAAAACAACAGGCTATATAACGGTAATAAATACAGCCTCCGGCCGACAAGGCCTATAGCCACCTGTAGGAATATAACAGCTACCAAGAACAACTGAACATAAGGGAACCTATGCGGGCCGACAAGGCCACCATGCTGACTACTTATCACTGAAAAGTAGAATCAAGTGCTAAACTGATATGTGACTGACAAGGTCACCAACTGACAACTGAATAAGGCCCTACACGGCCATCACATGCAAACTAAAAACATACACACGACCCCACACGACCTGTACAACTAACCACAGGGAATATACAATTCGCAAGCCTCTAAAAATAATAAGATGGTCGGGACAGGGCCCCGGCCTACCCATATTGTACAAACAAAAAGGGAAGTAAACCTTTAGCTATCAAGCTCTGGATGATAGGAGCTGAAGACTCCGTACGCTGGCTGGAACTACGAGGGATCTGCTCCTCGTCTATGAGTACCTGCAGGCAAGTAATGTAGCGCCCCAAAACAGGCGTTAGTACTACTGGTACTGAGTATGCAAAGCAATAACTGAAAATAACTGAAAGCAAACAATGAAACTGATAGTAACTGGAGCAATAAGAAAGACAAACTGAAACTGACTGGAATAGTGGGTTCAGGACTAACCTTAACTATTCTGAAAAGAGTAGGAGTCGTACCTGGTAACGTGGCGTCCTACTGTCTATCTAACCATAACTAAAATAACATGACATAACATAACACAACATAAACCTTACCTGGCCCCCATAAGCTGGAAGGTACAATCATCACAATCTATTTACCCCTACCCAGGTTATACCACATCACCTAGTAACTATAAGCAACCTGTCAATCCCCTGGGTATGCAACTTGAGCCCGCTAGGCCCCTGACTATAACTGTACCTGAGTCTAGATGACTCCTGAAATCAACACCCCGGGCGCAAGCGCTCGACGGGGGTGTATAAAAGCTGACCAAGGCAAAATATGGGGAAACTGGCATCCCATCTTCGTCCCTAGAAGACGGCATGCCACTCTGTAGAGCGACGTATCCTCGCCCTCTGGCGGACGAGTCGATACAGTTATTAACCCTGGGGCGGTCACGGAAGCTAGATAATCCAACCCAAAACAATACAATCAAGTCTCAACTAATAGCAATGACTGCATATAATACATACTGAATCTGATATTAATGATATAATCTCTGACATGTTGTACTGAATCTCATAATAAAGCATGATATAACATTTCTAAAATAATCTGCTGGGACTTATGCTACTTTACTAAGTTTCATGTGAAACACGATATAATATTTCTAACATGCTTACTAAATTTCATACTGAGATGCTATACTGTTTCTGAAATACGCTACTGGAATTTATACTGTTTTACTATACAAGGACAACCAACTTGCCGAAAGCAACTAGCTTTACATACCTGGACTGCTAGTTTACTGATTAACTGGCGAGGTTCGTCTAGTATTCAGCTATTCTCCCCAACTGTAATCATATTCACGAAGGAATAGAATTAACTTCACTATTATACTGGAGAAAACAATACTATATATATAACTTAGTGACTATTCTTTAACTTATCAAAGAACGACCAAAAACTCGAAATTTCTCGGAAGTCTAGAAGGGAGAAATACTCACTTTAAGCCTGGGAGTGTATTAACACTAGTTTGGAGAAGTTCCAATCACTTTGACTTGGCGGAACGATGATTCTCCGGGCGATTTTCGCGAAACTAACTCTGTAGAAATGCTCCCTGCAGCTTTATACTTCAGTACCCAAAGTTAATTTAACTTTGGACAATGTTTGACGGCGTTATCGGAAGGAAATTTATGTAAACCCTTTGCTTCTCTCTGTTTTCTGGTCGTGACTTAGGAAAATAACTTGAAAAAGAGGTGAGAGGCCTTTATATACTTGGAGCCTGAACCATGGAAACATGGCACGCTAGCCAACGTGCCAATCTAGCTCTGTGCCACGTTGGCCATCGCGGCGGAGGGGCCTCTGTGCCACGTCGCCCCTTTGGACAGCACGGTTCGCCCTCCTCTTGCGAAAATCTGACTTGGCGCTCGTTCGGCCTTTCCCCGGGCCCTTTTCTCGCACGTATGACATTCTAAAACTCTTAACCAACAAGAGAATAGGCCAACTAAGTACCAAAAACTTATGGGGTGTAACATCCTCCCCCCCTTAAGAACATTCGTCCTCGAATGTTAACTCCTGCTTGCAAGAATCTTAACTTGCCACTATTTATTTTGGAGAAATTTCGGCAGAGTTTCCCCTGTAATATGGACTATCTGAAAACCTGAAACGCAGAAAAGTCCAATACAGGTACTCCACACGATACTATGGTATTCATTTCACAATAAACTGGAGTCAGCTACTCCACATTTACATGAATATAAAGCAACTCATGAAACAACGATAACAACATACCTCCAGCTACATAATCTAAGTCTGGAATAACTGAGGATATCTGACTTTCATATCATCTTTTTCTTCCCACGTCAACTCCTCTCAGTTCCTGTTACGCCACAACACCTTAACAGAAGCAACATCTTTAGTTCTTAATTTATGGATCTGCCGGTCTAGTATGGCTACTGGAACTTCTTCATAGGCCAACTCCTCTGTAACCTAAACATCTTGGACTGGGACAATTCTGGAGGGATCTCCTATGCACTTTCACAGCATTGATATGTGGAAAACTGGGTGGACAGATTCTAATTCTGGAGGTACATCTAATTCATATTCCACCTGGCATATTCTTCGGCGGATCTAATAAGGCCCAACAAACCTCGGGCTAAGCTTGCCTCTCTTATCAAACCTCATTACACCCTTCATTGGTGAAACTTTCAAGAATACCCAATCATTCACATTAAATTCCAAGTTTCTGCACCGCATGTCAGCATATGATTTTTGGTGGCTCTGAGCAGTCAGTAAACGTTCCCTGATAAGCTTTACTTTTTCCTCTGACTGATGAATGATATCTGGCCCAATCAATGTTGATTCTCCTACTTCAAACCAACCAGCTGGAGATCTACACTTCCGCCCATACAACGCTTCATAAGTCGCCATCTGAATTGTTGAATGGTAACTGTTATTATAGGCAAATTCAATAAGTGGTATATGTTCATCCCAGCTACCTCAAAAATCTAACACACATGCTCGTAACATATCCTCAAGCGTCTGGATGGTACGTTCTGCCTGCCCGTCTGTCTGAGGATGGAAGGTTGTGCTCAGGTTAACCTGCGTCCCCAAGCCTCTCTGAAATGATTGCCAAAACTTAGCTGTAAACTGCACCCCTCTATCAGAAATAATTGACAATGGAACACCATGCAGCCTGACTATTTCTTTAATATACATCTCGGCATAATCGTTGGTTGAAAAGGTAGCCTTTACTAGTAGAAAATGAGCCGATTTTGTCAACTTGTCAACAACTACCCAGATCGAATCATATCTACGCCTAGTGCGAGGTGTCCTGCTACAAATTCCATGTTAACTACTTCCCATTTCCATAGAGGACAACTATATCCAGGGTCAATCCGCTTGGTTTCTGATGTTCAGCTTTTACCAGTTGGCAATTGGGACACTGAGCTCAAATTCTGCTATCCCTTTTTTCATTCCTGGCCACCAGTAGATCTCCTTTATATCATGGTACATCTTTGTCGAACCTGGATGGAGAGAATAACGGGCATAGTGTACCTCACCCATAATCTGCTGGCGAAGCCCTGCAATGTCTGGAACACAAAGGCGATCTTTATATCTCAACACTCCATCCTTGGTTACCTGAAAATCTGTCACCTCTCCTCGCTGAACTTTGTTTCTGAGCTGAACCAAGATAGGGCCTTCATACTGTCGTTCCTTCACTTCCACGACAAATGATGATACTGCGGTGTTCTGGATTACCGCTCTGTCGTCCCCTATTTCTCCTATGCGAACAGCTAAATCGGCTAGCTGATGCAATTCTCGGGACAATTCCCGCTGCTCGGGCTGCAAGTATGTAAAACTCCCCATAGATTTACGGCTAAGGGCATTTGCTACCACATTGGCTCTCCCTGGGTGATACAAAATATTCACATCATAGTCTTTCAACAGCTCTAACCAGCGACACTGCCACAAATTCAACTCTTTCTGGGTGAAGATATACTATAGGCTTTTATGATCAATGAAAATATCCACGTGGACGCCATACAAGTAATGTCTCCATATCTTTAAGGCGTGAATCACTGCAGCCAATTCCAGGTCATGGGTAGGATAGTTCTTTTCATGTTTCCTCAGCTGCCTAGAAGCATAAGCAATCACTTTACCATGCTGCATCAACACACATCCTAACCTAACACCCGAAGCATCACAATAAACTGCATAACCCTCTGTTCCTTCTGGTAATGCTAATACTGGTGCTGACGTCAATCTGTCTTTCAATTCCTGGAAGCTCTGCTCACAAGCCTCAGTCCATTGGAATTTTGCTGCCTTCTGCGTCAGTTTGGTCAAAGGTGCTGCTAAAGTGGACAATCCTTCCACAAACCTTCCATAGTACCCTGCTAACCCCAGGAAACTACGTACCTCGGTCAGGGAAATAGGTATGGGCCATGTTTTTACTACTTCTATCTTCTGTGTATCTACCTGTATACTAGCATCCGACATGATATGACCCAAAAAGGCTACTGAATTCAGCCAAAATTCACATTTAGAAAACTTGGCATATAGCTGGCCTTCTCTGAGAATCTGGAGCACTATCCACGGATGATCCTGGTGGTTTGCCTCTGAGCGAGAATACACCAGAATATCATTGATAAACACTATCACGAACAAGTCCAGGTATGGCCTGAAAATTCTGTTCATCAGGTCCATAAACACTACTGGAGCATTCATCATCCCAAAGGACATGACTAAGAATTCAAAATGGCTGTATCTGGTCCTGAAGGCAGTCTTTGGAATATCTCTTTCACGAACCCGAACCTGATGATATCTAGACCTTAAGTCAATCTTGGAGAAATACCTTGCTCCTTGTAACTTATCAAATAAATCATCTATTTTGGGAAGCGGGTACTTATTCTTGACCGTCATTTTGTTCAGTTGCTGATAGTCTATACACATATGGAGGGAGTCGTCCTTCTTTCTCACAAACAAAACTAGCACACCCCAAGGTGAGGTACTCGGCCTAATAAAGCCCTTATCTAGCAAATCTTTCAACTGCTCCTTTAGTTCTCTGAGTTCTGCAGGAGCCATCCGATAAGGGGGAATTGATATAGGCTGAGTGTCTGGTAATAAATCAATTGCAAAATCAATTTTCCTTTCTGGGGGAATACCAGGTAACTCATCCAGAAATACATCGGGGAATTCATTCACCACTAGAACAGACTGGAGAGTCGGAGGCTCTACCCAACATCCTGAACTCTGACAATGTGGTAAATGCACCCCTTGGCTATCAACTTTCTCGCTCGAAGATAGAAAATAAACCTACCTTTTGGCGTAGCTGTACTACCCTTCCAGTCTCGTACTGCCTCCCCTAGAAAGTGGAATCGGACTGTCTTGGTCCAGCATTACACATTGGCATAGCATGGAGCTAACCAATCCATACCCATAATGGCATCAAAATCAACCATTTCTAACTCTACCAAATCTGTTGTGGTCTGACGGCTAGCAACCTCTACTGTACTCCTTCGATAAACCCTTTTGGCTATGATAGAGTCACTGATGGGTGTAGATACCTAAAAGGGTTGCCGAAGTAATTCTGGTATACTACTGAACTTTCGAGCCACTAATGGGGTAACATAGGACAAGGTAGCTCCCAGATCGATTATTACATAAGCAGGGTGAGAGCAAATAGTCATCATACCTATCACAACATCTGGAGACGCCTCTAAATCCTGTCTCCCTAGTAATGCATAGGTATAGCTTGGGCCTGTACCTGAACTAGAGGCCCCTGATCTGCCTCGGCCTCTGCCTGCTAAAACTGAGGGCCTGCGCTCTATCGGGGTTGCTGGAGCTCGCGACCCTACTGATGCCCTGTCCTGTCTATCCCGGTCACCCTGACCCCTGGCTGGACAATATCTCATCACATGACCCTCCTATCCACATATATAACACCCTATGGAGCCATATCTGTAAGCTCCAGACTGGCGTCGGCTGCAAATAGGGCAAAGTGGTGGTGTATACCTACTATGCTCTACTCTCCTCTGCTGGGGTGAATCTGTTATTTGAGAACTTCCGCCGGACTCTGACTGTCCTCGGCGACTGAATCTACCCCTCTACTGTTGTGATGGAAGCGGGGGTCTAGGTGGCCTGTCTGACAACCGTGGCCTAGGCCCTCTCCGAATCTCCCCTTGTAACTCATCTGACCTATCCCTGCAGCGTTGTTCCTGACTTGTTCGTCTGCTATCTTGTTGCCGCTGTCTGAGGCCCTCAATAGTTTAAGCAAAAGCCTGCACTCGAGCAAAACCATATCTTCCCACAAAGTAGCTGTCATACAGGCCTCAATATACTCTGGGTTCAGCCCCATAATAAACCGGTGGACTATGGATGGCATGGTGTCTACAAAGGCTGGAGCATAGAGGGACAAAGAATCGAACTGCAGGGCGTATTCTCGAACACTCATCGCCCCGTGCTCCAGGTGTAAAAACTGGTCCATCCGGGCCTAGAGGATCTCTCGTGGTAGGTAACGGTCCAGGAAAGCCTCTGAAAAGCTGGACCAGGTCAGAGGGGCAACATCTCTCCCTCGAAACCTTTCCCAACTCTCATACCATAACACAGCAATATCCTGCAGTTGGAAGACTGCCAATTCAATCGACTCTGTAGATGTAACATGCATTACCCAAAAAATCCTCTGCAGCTGATCCAGGAAGTCTTGGGGGTCCTCTGTCCGATCCAACCCTGTGAACTGCGGGAGACCTAGTGCCAGGAATTCTTGGACCCTCGAACTACCAGGCCCGCCTGATAACTCTGCAGTTGTATGTGGCATTGACTGGCGTTGAGTAGCCATCATTTGCGCTAACATAACTACGGCAGTCCTGACCTCCTGGTCAGATGGTGTAGGTATAGGAACTATCGGAGGTGGTGTCGTCCCGAGAGACTCCTGATGGGGTAGAGACTACTGAGAAGGTCAGGATGATGCCTCTGTATCGCCCTCAGATCGGGCTGATTCTAATCAAGATTGGGGCATCCTGCTGGTGCCCTCTCCTGCTGCTGTGTCCAATCTTCGGCCTATGATAGGATGTTGCTGATCTGACATTTTATCTGTAAGCAAAGAGTATAGTTTACTGATTAACTATACTGGGACAACTAACTTGCTGAAAGCAACTGGCTTTACATACCTGGACTGCTAGTTTACTGATTAACTGGCGAGGTTCAGCTAGTATTCAGCTATTCTCCCCAACTGTAATCATATTCATGAAGGAATAGAATTAACTTCACTATTATACTGGAGAAAACAATACTATATATATAACTTACTGACTATTCTTCGACTTATTGAAGAACGACCGAAAACTCAAAATTTCTCGGAAGTCTAGAAGGGAGAAATACTCACTTTAAGCCTGGGAGTGTATTAACACTAATTTGGAGTAGTTCCAATCACTTTGACTCGGTGGAACGACGATTCTCCGGGGAATTTTCGCAAAACTAACTCTGTAGAAATGCTCCCTGCAACTTTATACTTCAGTACCCGAAGTTAATTTAACTTTGGACAACATTTGACGGCATAATCGGAAGGAAATTTATGTAAACCCTTCGCTTCTCTCTATTTTCTTGTCGTGACTTAGGAAAATACTTGAAAAAGAGGTGAGAGGCCTTTATATACTTGGAGCCTGAACCATGCCAACGTGGCATGCTGGCCAACGCGCCAATCCATCTCCGTGCCACGTTGGCCATCGTAGAGGAGGGGCCTCCATGCCACGTTTCCCCTTTGGGCAGCACGGTTCGGCCTCCTCTTTCAAAAATCCGACTTGGCGCTCGTTCAGCCTTTCCCCGGGCCCTTTTCTCTCACAAATGGCATTCTAAAACTCATAACCAACATGCGAATAGGCCAACTAAGTACCAAAAACTTATGGGGTGTTACATCAGTGAGTGTAAGGCTTGCCTTAGACGAATCCCACATTGGTTTAGGCTAATCCCACATCGGTTGGGGAGGAGAACGAAGAGTGCTTTATAAGTGCTATGATACCTTTCCCTTGTAGACGCATTTTAAAAACCGTGAGGGGCGAAGGCTCCAAAGCAGAAAATTTCTACAAGCGGCGGTCTGGGCTATTACTGTTGGTATTAGAGCAGGTGCCAAGCTGGTGGTGGGGCAAACCCGATGGTGGGGAAAACCTCAGTGACCACGCTGAGTCCCAGGGGGGGTGAGTGTGAGGCTTGCCTTAGGCGAATCCCACATTGGTTGGGGAGGATAATGAAGAGTGCTTTATAAGTGTTTGGATACCTTTCCCTTGTAGTCGCGTTTTAAAAACCGTGAGGGGCGAAGGCTCCAAAGCAGACAATTTCTACAAGTGGCGACCTGGGTTGTTACATCTTCAATCCTTCAAACTTGCATGCATGGGAAGAATAACTTAGAGTAGGCTTTTCCCCTCTCAAAAAACCCTTAAAATGAGCCCTAGATGACGTAGTATAGGGCCTTAGGACTACGAAGTAACAGAAATGCCCTTACTGAATTTGTTGAAAACTAGTAACTGGACCAAACAACGGATGAACCAATGGACCAATTAAGATACCATGACCCGTGGTATCTGCCCGTGCTAAGCACTACCCCAACCATATCTCAGATTCAAACCACGGACATAGAGGATGAGTCGTTCTAGGGTCCAATGGGTCGTTGAACCAGTCGTTGTTTCCCTCTTCTAAAAATCTGTACTCCTTCACAATGAGCCTCACCAAGACTCATTGTATCCTACAATGGATCGTGGTTTCCATCCGTCGTCTCCACTATAAAGGTCCACTGCCTTACCACGACTCCAGAAAACAGGTCGTCCTTCCTCACAACGAGTTGTTGTGACGCCTGTTTTCTACACTGTCACCGCGCCTAGCCTCTTACCATGACTGTTTACAATGGCTTGTGGTTATATACCACGAGACATTGTTCCTCTCATCCTACAATGTTTTCCAAATTTTTGTAGTTTTCCGTTTTAGCTTCCCAGGTTTACTTCTAGGAACTTCCGGGTTATTACGTTGATCCATGCGGAGGAAAACATCAAAATCGGTCTTGGCTAACTCTACTAGATCTGCTAAGGTGACTTTCCGAAAGACCGTGACTAGGCAACATCTATACACCCGTCTAGCTACAACTGAATTACCCACTAGAGTAGAGATAGAGAAGGGTTCTGACAAGATTTCGAGACTGACCCTAAAACTACTAGCCACATAAGGTGTCATAAATGACATGGTAGGCCCTGGATCTAACAAAAATTACACATCAAGATGGAAAACTCGCAACATACCAGTGACTACGTCCGGGGAGACCTCCTACTCCTGGTGGGATGCTAGGGCATAAAATCTATTTTGGCATTGTTTGGTACCCATGCTAGTAGAAGCCCCCTGTTTATCGGGGCGTGCTGGTGGACCTTCAAAACTAGAAGCTGGAGTACGGGCTCCACCATCTCCTGATCTGGCTGAAGGACAATCTCTGAGCCTGTGTCCAGGTTTGCCACACTCGAAACAAGTGTCTCACCCAATTAAACACCTCCCAGGGTGGTTCTTTCCACAATTCGCACAGGCTGGATAAGTGTGATCTCCTAAAATACTCCCCCAGCCCCTCGAGCCTAACGCTCTACCCATCTTATCACGCCCGGGTCGGGACGGAACACTAGCTGATGATGGCGCTGGGGCTAAAGATCTCTGGTAGGACTGCTGACGGTGCCCACTAGTCCTTGGCTGGGAGACTTCGATGCTATTAGTCCTGGCCCTCTTGGCCTCCCTCTCCCACTCACTCAGTTGTACCCCTCCATCTGCTGGGCGTACAAGATAATCCAAGCAAAGTCAAAATCCTGGAGAAGCATCGCGATCCGGCAATCCCTGACCAAGGAGTCTACTATCCAATGTGTGAACCCGCTCACACGGGCTCTCTGAGCCGCCACCAACTCAGGTGCATACCTAGACAGACGTGTGAACTCCAAGGTATACTCCTAAACCGTCATTTGTCCCTACTTAAGATTCAGAAACTCTGCCGCTTTCAACTCCTCATCTCCCGAGGGAAGAACTGATCAAGAAAGGCATCATGAAATTCATCCCAACTGATAGGACCTGCTCCAACCGCCCTACTATCCTTCCACTGTTTGAACCAAATGTGTGCGACCCCCTTTAATTGATATGAGGACAAATCGGCACACTTCTCTCCAATTACCACCATAATTTGGGTGATCTTCAAAATCTCCTCTATGAACTTGTGTGGATCCTCATCCACCTTTGATCCAAGGAACTCGGGAGGGTTCATCCTCAGAAAGTCTCTAACCCTTGCTGCCGCTGCATTCCCATTTTGCGAGACATGTGCCAATGCCTGCTGGTTGAATTGGGCGGTTAAAGCCTGTGCAAGCATCTGAATCGCTGCCCTAAATTCAGCTTGGGCAATCGGCTCCAATGCATGGTGCTCATGGGCTGGTGGGGCTTGTTGATGCCCGTCTCCGTTGCCATCCTCGTGGTCATTCCTATTCCCATTTCTTCTATTGTTAACTCTATGGGGAGGCATGGTTCTGCAATCGCAAGTATAACAAGTTAGAAGGATAGAGAGACAGTTCACAGCACGACATAGATCATGAAAGAAGGGAACATTTACTATAGGTTTTGTAGCCTCTTTGTCATAAGTTTAGCGCACTTTACACCTATGAAAAAGACTCTACAAAACGCGGCTTTCAGACACTGTAGGACACTTCAAAACATATTTCTCTTATACCAAGTTTGTCACTATCCAAACATAGGCCTGGATCGAGACACGAGATAAGGAGCTCCGAGAGACTCCAAGTCGACCCATGGCATGAACATACATCTAACTCAATCAATAAAGAGAAAGACTTAACATAATAAACATAATGGAAGCCTATCCATAACATGACATCAGAACTAGGATTCACTTCATACATGACAATATGATTACTACATATAGTCTGAAAGCCTCTAACATATCTGATGGGTTGATGGGACAACGCCCCCAAATAACCCAACAAGTCTGAAAACTGAAAATACAAGATAACTGATATGAGTAGTCCTCGAGAGATGAGGACTGAAGTTGAATGCTAACTTCAGAGAATTGGCTAGTGACGGGGCTGAGTCTGAAGATAGGAGCCTATATCCTGAAACAATACAACATAGAGTATGCGGTCAGTACGTGGAATGTACCAAGTATGCAAGGTAAGTAAAACGAACATTTTAAATACATAAAAGTTCATAAGAGTAGGGCAACATGATCATAACATAAATATCATAATGCAACATAAAGCTCAAGGTTTTCAAAACATTCATAAACCATTTATAATCATACTCAAGAGAGAAAAGCTTTATTAAACATGACTTGAACCAGAGTATGTAATCATAATTATACATAAATCATGAGGAACAATGGGAGATTCTTATAACTGACATACCCCATATGAGCAAACATGGAGCCCGACCTACCTTGCCAAGGGTAGAACCATGAAAGAGGTGTGATATCACAAAAAGAAGGCCCATTTGGGCAAGGGGACAGTAACATGGAGGTCCCATCGTGGCTACGTTGGAACGTAGTTCTGAGAGTCGGGGTATGCTTGGACCCCGAGTCTACTCGATGTTAATACTACTCCCAAAACATATATAGTTCTCATAGGATAATATATATGAGATTCATAGGCTAGTTAAGAATTATGATAATCATAATCATGCTTGAAATACGTGAACTAGCCATGAAAGTAAGGCCCGTGAGTGTGCCAAAATCATAAATCGATAAATCATGAAGTTCATGCATACTGGTAGAACTTGTGTATACTTGATATTCATAAATTCATGATGATAATTTGAGACAAATCATATCATAAGTCATAAATCATAATGGGTTAATGAACCTCAAAAATTGAAGTAGAATCATAACTTGATTTATCATGACACATACATAATTAGACATAGTTTTATAGAAAAATTTAAATCTAAATAGTTATAAAATCTGTCCATGATTCATAAAGCATGAATTTATACATGAGATGAATTAACCCATAGATAGATTATAAGGATTTCATAAGAATTGGGATAAATCCCATGGATTTATCAATAGAATTTCATGAGTTAGAGAGAGATTAGGCATGGGTGTGAACAAATTCACCCATTCATAACCCTACATATGTGAGAGAATCAGATTCTACAACTCCCTTAATTGCTCAATGAAGAATTGATGAAAAACTTGAAGGAATTAAGCTTGATCAATTCTCTTGGTTTCTAACTTTGCATGCACAAATAGGAATAGCCTAGAATGAACTTACTCCTCTTAAAACTCATTATTCATAGCTTAAAATGACGTATTTTAGGCCTTAGGATCATAGGAATTCCGAAAAAACCCTTACTAAACTCGCAGGGAAAAATAGACTGCCAGTCCTTAAGAGGGACTGCATGAGTCGTTACCACAGACCACAACTCGTGGTCTCCGATCATCATGTGCACTACCAAAATTCATCTAGGGCTCTTCATAGGGGACCTCACGGATCGTTACTGGTGACCACGACTCGTGGTCACCTCTCATGGTCCTCACGACTTGTTGAGTCAACCATGGTCAAAAATGGGTTAATGAACCTCAAAAATTGACCATGGATGACTCAACAAGTCGTGGGGTCCGACCAAGACTCGTGATCATGCCCGTGGCAACCCCAAATTACAAATTTGTGAATTCAAGTCTAGAACCTCACCATGAGTCACAAAATGACTCATTCTGTGACCTCGTGCAGAATTTTCAATTTTCTCCATTTCAACCATCGGGACTGACCTTAGGGTTTTCGGGGCATTATATAGATGATGGTTAGCTTCGTTGAAAAATGATGGAGAGCATATGCATATTTTTTGGAGTAGTGTCTAGCATCGAGTAGGCTAAGGATCAGTCAACCCTATGCCTCAAAACTATGAGCCAATGTAGGTATGATCAGATTATTTTTGGGACCTCCTTTGTGAGCTTTCCCCTTCCCCAAGGGGCCTTCAGCTTGATATTGATATCATGGTAGCGTCCCTAACCCTGTCAAGGTTTTGGATGGCTCTGTCCACTTGAGTTTAATAGTTGGGACCACGTAAGCTCTATCGTGGTAATGTCAGTTATATGACGACTCTCCTATTGTTCCTCATGATTTCTGTTATGCATGTACATCAGTCATGATATTATGTTTTCAACAGGTTTGACCTAATGTTCGGTTTTACTTATGATTATCAGTTTTCAGCTTTGGGTCATTAAAATCAGTTATGATATGCAGTTATGTTCAAATCATGATTTCAGAAAAAAATAGCATGCAAGCCTTACTCTCCGAATTTTATCTTGATTATGTTTTATATTATGCATGTTTTAATGATTTTATTTACTTAAGTGATTTTACATACCTTTCATATTCGGTACATTCCATGTACTGACCTCATACTCTATGTTGTATTATTTTATGATACATGCTTCGATCTTCAGACTCAGCACCGTCACTAGCCAATTTCTAGAGTTAGCATTCAGCTTTAGTTGGTGAGTCCTCATCTCCCCAGGACCATTGCTTATCAGTTATCCTTATATTTTTTTCAATTTCAGACTTAGAGAGTTAGTTGGAGTCTTGTCCCATCAACTTATCAGAAGTAGAGGCTTTTCAGACATAGATTATATTTAGCTTTAGACTCGTGTTGTATGTTTTGGTGTTATACTATGTTCAGACTTCCGCTATGTTATTATGTTGAGTTTCCACTTTTATTGATCGAGTTAGATGTATGTTCATGCCATGGGTCGACTTGGAGTCTCTGGGGGCTCCTTGTCCCGTGTCTCAATCCGAGCCTATGTTCGGGTCGTGACACCAGGATTGGAGTCATCTGTTTGTCCCTTCGGTTCCAGATCTTCATGACAGATCTTCGCAGATTCGTCCAGATCCGTCAGCCGGGAGGTGGTCGGAGGTTAGTGGCCGGACAGTGAAGGGAAAAAAAGAGCTAGGGGAGGCTGCTATTTCCGTTGGTGAGGGTGCTGTTTTTCCGGCCAGCAGTGGCCGGTAAAAAATGGTGGAAGGTGAAGGGAAAGGGATAGCGCCGGTGTTTTGCGAAGGGGAAAAGAGAAAACAGCGGGGGGTCTGTTGGTGCAGCTTCGCCGGAAAACGGCGCGCGGAAGGAGAAGAAGTGGGAGAGGGTGCGGCAATGGTGAGGGTGAGGGAGATGAATGCACCGGTGGACGGTGGTGAGGTGTGACCGGTGTGAGGGAGAGAAAGGTGAGGAAGAAGAAGAGAGGAGAAAGAGAGAAGAGGGCGGCGGCTTTGAGGGAGGAAGGGGAGGAAAATGAGGGTTTGTTTAGAGTTTGGAGGGAAGATGGAATATTAAAGGAAATAGGTAGGTTCTTTTATTTTAGTCGTAGGATCAAATGAGATGAACGACTAGGATTAGTTGGTTGTAATCCGGGTCGGATTGTGGGTCGTCCAGATTAGGATCAATGGGTAGATTTAAATTGAAATTGAATTGGGTTAAGTTTGTACCCCAAAATTGACTAAATTGGCTAGAATTGAGATAAATTGAATAGGAAGTGGCCAAAATTGGTATGAATTGATAGAAAATGGCTAAAATTTAAATGAATTGGAGAAAAGTTGAATTAGCTGCTATTAAATTAATAAATGTACTATACTTTAATAAATAAATAATAAAATAGTTTAAATTATAAAAAATCATATAAATATTATTATTAATAAATAAATTTTAAATCTTAGTAAACTTATTTAAATATTATATAATTAAATTATTATATTTATAAATAGTTTTATGACTACAAAATAAAATTAAGTTATCGAATATTATAAAAATTATATTATTAACATAAAAATTTATAAATTTGAGTAATATTACTTGGCAAATAAATTCGTAAAATATTAGTGAAAATTATGTAAATAGTTTATTAAGTAATATATAATATTTAAAAGAACACATATTAATATGAAATATATTATATACGACGTAATTATTTAAAATAAAAAAAATGATGCAAATTATACATGTAACTTGAAATAGATGATAATTAATTATTTTATAAATATAAAAGTAAGTCGAATATTTGCGTAAAATAAATAAATATATATATATATATGAGCAGCATATAAAGGCGTAGGGAGGTCAAAATTGGGTGTCAACAGTGTGTACCAAAGAAAGGCGGGATCACAGTGGTACTCGACGAGAAGAATGAGTTGATACCGACACGACCAATCACAGGATGGCGTGTATGCATGGATTACAGGAAACTCAACCACTCGACCCAGAAGGACTACTTTTTAATGCAATTCATGGATCAGATGCTTGACAGATTGGAAAATAGAGGATGATACTGTTTCCTTGATGGCTACTCAGGATATAATCAAATCACCATCGCCCCGAAAGATCAAGAAAGACTACCTTTACCTGTCCATATGGAATGTTTTCTTTTGAAAGAATGTCATTTGGATCGTGCAATGCACCAGCCATATTCCAGCACTGCATAATGTCAATATTCTCATATATGGTGGAAGACACCAACGAAGTATTCATGAACAACTTCTCAATTATGGTGACTCATTCGAATCTTGCCTCAAACACTTGGGCTAAGTGTTGAATAGATGTGAAGAAATTAATTTGGTTCTAAATTGGAAAACAATGTCACTTTATGGTCAAGGAAGGAATAGTGTTGGGTCACAAAATCTCAGGAAAAGGGATTGAGGTGGACAAGGCAAAAATTAAAGTTATAGCAGATTTGTCGCCCATATTTCCGTAAAAGGAGTCAGAAGCTTTTTAGGGCATGCGGGATTCTATAGGCGGTTTATCAAGGACTTTTCAAAGATTGCACAACCATTTTGCAAATTTCTTGAGAAGGAGGTAAAGTTCATATTTGATGAGGCATATCTAAGGGCTTTTGAGTGCTTGAAAGAGAAACTCACCACTGCTCCTATTATCATAGCTCCCGATTGATCTCTTCTGCTTGAAGTAATGTGTGATGCTAGTGGGGTTGCTCTTTGAACTGTCTTAGGCAATGAGGAGAAAAGATTTTCCAACCTATCTGCTATGCTAGTAAAATACTCAACATAGCCCAAAAGAACTACACGGTCATAGAACAAGAGCTACTAGCTGTGGTCTTTGCATTCGAGAAGTTTTGAGCACACTTGCTTGGAACCAAGGTGATCGTCCATACAGACCATGCCGCTTTGAGGTACCTGATGTCTAAAAAGGATGCTAAACCCAGATTGATTAGGTGGGTGTTGTTGCTTCAAGAATTCAAGTTTGAGGTAAAAGATCAGAAAGGGACTGAAAATCAAGTATCTAATCACTTATCCAGGATAGAGTCTGAAGCTAGGGCAGGAGAGGAAAATTGATATTGATGATGCATTCCTGGACGAGCAGGTATTAGCTGCATCTCAGGATTTATTCTCTGGTTCACTGACTTTGTAAATTATTTTATTAGAGACATGATCTCATCCAACCTAACTCCTCAGCAGAAGAAGAAGTTCTTATTCGATGCCCGAAGATACAATTGGGATGAACCATACTTATTTCGCATTTATGCAGACGGAATCATTCGTAGGTGTGTGCCAGAAGTAGAATGTTGAGCATTCTGGAGGCCTGTCATTCATCCCCAATTGGGGGTCATCATAGTGGTATTAGAACTGCATATAAAATCTTGTAATGTGGGTATTATCGGCCCTCTATTCACCAAGCTGCGCATATGATTACGCCAAGGCATGTGATCAGTGTCAAAGTCAGGGCAGCATTACCCATAAGCATGAGTTGCCATTGATCCCTATTCTGCAAGTTGAGTTGTTTGATGTATGGGGTATATACTTCATTGGCCAGTTTGTTAGTTCATATGGGATGAAATACATCTTGGCGGCGGTGGATTATGTCCCCAAATGGGTGGAGGCTATTGCACTACCGAACAATGAAGGAAAAAGTGTTATAGCATTTCTACGGAAGCACATTTGCGCTATATTTGGCACTCCTAGAGCAATTATCAGTGATGGTGGATCAAACTCTTGTAACCGCCTCTTCAGAACCCTATTGGATAAATATGGCGTCAAGCACAAGGTGGTAACACCTTACCATCCTCAGTCAAGTGGACAAATGGAAGTTTCAAACAGGGAGATAAGACCATTCTTGCCAAAACAATGAATACTAGTTAGACAGATTGGTCTAGGAAGCTCGATGATGCATTGTGGGCTTACCGAACAGCTTATAAGACCCCCAATAGTTCATCTCCATACCAGCTGGTCTATGGCAAATCATGTCATTTACTTGTCGAATTAGAGCATAAGGCACTATGGGCTCTGAAAAGAGAAAAGAGAAAAAAAAGTGAAAAATAAGGTGTGATGTGACAAAAGAAATGAAAAATTGAAAAGAAGATACAGAAAGAGAATAATGCATGAAAAAGTTTGCAAATACACCATACTCATACAAGTGTATAAATAGGGTGAAAATAGAGGAAAAAGCAAGAAGAAAAAGCAAAAAGGGTGAAAAAGTAAAGAATGAAACCATATGTATGTAGTGCCACGGAGGGGTTTTAGTCACTCAAAAATTTTCATATCTACCTTACCCAGCCCAAAAAGCCAACATTATAAGCCAAAGCAAGTCCTAGTGATCCTAATCTAACCATCTGACAGATCGAAGTAGAAAAATAAGGGCAAGTCTATGGTATCCAATGTGTAGTATTTGAAACTTGTTTGTGAGAGTATCACTTGTTTAGTCCTATGTCATATATTTTGCTATATCTATGAGTGGGGGACTTCGTTTTCTATGAGGGTACATGATTTGTGTTTAACTTTACCAGTGGTATGTGTGAAAAGCATTGTTGATGACTTGACTACCTGTTAATAGCTAGATGACATATCTTGATCCCTATTTATCACATTTCATGGTTGCTTGTAGTGCATGTGCTAATTTGGTTCACGGGAAAAGGGTCAAAAGTTTTTGGAGTCATAGTGCAAATTTTGTTTGATATTGGTTGTAGTGTCCTAGGTTTATTTTCTAGTTAAGCGTCGTGTTTAGTTTTTCTTTTTCTTTGCCTGAGGACATGCAAAAGTCTTAAGTTGAGGGTGTTGATGTGCTGTAAGTTTACAACACTTTCGGCACTGAAAACTAAGAAAATACATTGGACTTAGGTATGTTTATATGGATATAAGGCACTTTTACTTTGATTTCAGGGAAAATAAGTGTTGGAGCAAAGATGTGCAAGAGAAGCCTCAAAAGGCAGAATATCAGCCAAATTACTAGTCTCATTACGAGTTGTACCTTGATTGTACGAGTCGTACTGAGAACTGTGATGAAAGTTAGAAGGCTGAATTGGGAAGAAGGCAACCTAAAACTCTCAATACGAGTCGTACCACAATGGTACGAGCCGTAACTGGAATCGTGGAAATATTCAGAAGAAATTGCACAAAGGTAGACTCCTAGTACGAATGGACTCATAATCATGGCATCAATGTACGAATCATACCAGGAGCTATGGTGAACTTCAGAGGATTTTTAACACTTGGCAGAACTTCAAACACTATAGACAGTACGAGGCGTAGCAAGAAGGTATGAATCGTACCACAACACTCATGAAGAATTTCAGAAGATGTCAAAGTTCTCAGAGCCAAACCACGAGAAGCCATGTACGACTCGTAGGATGAATGTACGGGTCGTACCAGGACACCAACACTTAGCCAAATCTACAGCAACCAAGAACTTACGGACAGCAGGTACGACCCATACAATCCTGCTAGGGGTCATAGGACAAATTGTGGCACAGTCGGCACCATATATGGAAAACTCCTTGTTAGCTTAGGAAAAGGTGTCTAATGTTTGTATAAATATCCTTTATGTTTTATTTTAGTAAGAGGAGGACAGAACTGAGTAGTTAGACGTGTGAATAGTTACTTTTGTGGATTTTATTGAGTTTTGAGGAGAAATTCTTGGGATCAAATTCTTGATTTCTCACATTATTCTTGAGGTTGTTCTTGAATAATCAAATCTGATTTTCTTCCAATCGTTGTTGTAGGTATTTAAATTATGTGTTTTTTTATAAATACAAATTACAATCTTACAACCATGAGAGGCTAAAACCTCCACAACTAGGGATTGTGGGAACTACTGTGGATTAACAAACTAGGGTTGCACAAAAGTGATTCATAACCAATGCGAAAATCTTATATTGTATTCTCGTCATGTTTAAACATTTCTTAATGGTGTACAACTTTATGACTTTCCCGAATTTTTTACTTTCTTGAACCTAGAGAGATAGAGATTAGGAAAAGAGAATTATAATAAAGCCTTGATCTTTACTATCATTGAATTAGCTTGAGTTGTGGTCGCAGGAGAGTTAAATTTGAAACATATTGATAACGGTTAACTTGAAATCACTCATGAGACTTGACCTGGTGATTGAGTATAGTCATCTAATAGGGACGAACCAATCATTTGGATGAACCCTAGTTATCAGTTCTACAAGAAAGTATTAGGATTGATCACGTGTGTACACCTGAAGTAGTTGTGAATCCATGGGGAACACTTATCCTATTTGTTTTCAAATCTTGATTTAAATCACAATTTTAATCATTGTTTTACCATTGTTTTCTTGAAACCCCCGAATTGGAGATAACTCACCAACAAGTTCACTTACCGGCATTAGTCTAGATCTTCCATATTCCCTGTGGATTTGACCCCAACCTCTTAGTTGGATTCCTTATTGACAATGTCCGCTTCATACTTCGTTAGGAGGTGTGAGTTTGAGCATTATTAAGGCCCACAAGGCACATGTCACAATCAATTATAACATAGAAATGGACTGACCAGGTCTCAACAAACATAATAAAGATAGAATGCAGACAAAGCTATGCTAACAACTGAAAGGAAATGTGGAAGACCAGCAAGGCCACATACCAAATTGAAACTATACAACTGTACAACTAGTCCATAAAAACCTCTAAAGAGTAAGCAACATAAAATGCACGGGATAGGGCTCTGGCCTACCCATTCTGTACACAAAAAATTAATACAACTAAAACTAGACATATGGCTACTAAAAGAAAGGAGCATACAAACTCTCAGCTGAATCTGGACTCCTACTGCAACTGTCGATCCGAGCCCCTACCTGCAGCACAATTAAAGTCAGTCCCCAAGGGAAGGAACGTCAGTACAAAGATATGCACTGGTATGTAAGATTGAAAGCTGTAAATAACATAATGCCAAAGATAAACTAAATCAGAGAAGGGAATAACCACAATCTAACACTCTAAAACTTGTAAATATATACAATGTAAAATAACAACTAAACATAACTCAAAGATAGGGTAGGGAGAGATAATCTGTAATTTAGTAACCTGCTACCCTATATACAAACTCTATGCATAAGCATAACTCAACAGACTCATATACAGACACTTTCAATTCCTATACCAGAACTTAAGAGTTGCTTGATACTTTGATCAGGACTTTCATATATAACACTTGGCACAATCAGCCATCTTATGTTAGGACTAAAGAGGGCATGCGACATTGGATAATCAGCCATTTGATACTAGGACCAGAGAGGGCGTGCGACACCTCACAATATGACATCACACAATGAGTTATCTGATACTAGGACCAAAGAGGGCATGTAGCATTGCATAATCATCCATTTGATATTAGGATTAGAGAGAGCGTGCGATAAATAATATGCAAACCATACAACATGAGCAAATTTGATACTTAAAACAGAAACTAGACAATGCAATAACCAAGATATGAAAAACTAATACTTGGACCACAATTGAAAGATGCAATATAACTGACTCAAAGAACAAGTCCAACTCAAAGGACCAACTAAATATCTTACCCGTAGCACCTAATAGAAGGGGACATAACTCATAGCATGAATCAGAAGCTTAATATAAACTTGAGATTCCAGGAATATGACACTGGCCCTCACTTACAAACTATTAGAATTAACTTTGGATACTCAGACCCAACTTCGAAATACTTGGGTTCTTCTTTGAATACTTGGATTTTTCTTTGAATACTTGGATCTAATTTAGAGAGCTTAGACTCAACTCAAATTCAACTTGGATTAATTTGGTTCATTTAGAGTTATTGGACTCACTTAAGGTACTTAAACATGCTTTAGAATACTTGGACTCAATTCTAGATACTTAGGATCGACATTAGTTCAACGTAGAACTCGTTAGCCTGATAACTTGCCATTAGCTTTAGGAATAGGAGACATGGAATCTATTTTAGGCCTTAACCATTTGAAATATATTTATATAAGGGTAAGTTACCATGTTAAGGAATCGTTGTGTTAATACCCTCGTTAATTCTTACTAGGTTGTCGTTAGTTCTTAGCTTACATTGCTATTATATCGTCATCTTACTTCGTTTCCAATTCGACGCAACAACCAAAAATTAAAAAATAATCAACATAATATGTATAACATAGTGTGAGGACCAGCTAACAAATTCCTATGCTGAGGGGTCTCCAACTCAATGTAAAGCTACGACAATGATCGATACAATATTACACTTTAAGCGCCTCTTCGGACTAGACATAAATCCAACACTTAGCTTCAATTAAACATGAAACTTAAAGCTCAAATGTAGCTTAAAATACTTCCTAAATAAAAATGAGAAGCTTCCTGGCTTATTCAACCTATAACTAATGAATCGTGCTAGAAAGAATGACGGACGGAGCGCCTTACATACCTTGTTCTGACGAGCTTTTTTTAGTCGCTTCTTTTCTTCAACAACTAGAACTTATATCCTTCAATTTTTTGAGTTTATAACCAAGTGACAAGGCTATTTCAAGCCAAATATATCTAGTCAAAATGTCATACCAATAGAAGCCACAACAACAATCCACATGGCAGCATTATAGCATAATACTACAACCTTTTCTACACACTTTTAAAGGAAAGAACGGAAGTAGGAAATTACCTAACTTCCTTTGTAACAAACTCCCATCAACACGGATTATATATCCAGAAACAACACAGCTTCTCCAACCTTCAAAACAAGCAGAAAATCTCAACAACAACATCGCCAAATCGGCAGCCCACTATGGCCTTCATTGCTTAGTTTTAGCTAGGATTTTAAGCAAGACTATACACTAGGAACACTTACTCTTTTGCTGAAGATTGTTCTTGGATAGAGTCAGAGTATCCTTCTTCAATTTTCTGTCCAAACACACAGCACCCTTGTTGTCCAAAACACGGAAAAACCATGTACAAACACACCACACAGACCTTTCAAAAGCTCCTTTGTCTTTCCTTGTGTTTGATGGAGTTTAGCTTGGTTCCCATTGCTTTTCCTTGGTTTCCTTGCTGTAAAATAGAGGGATTATATTCTCTAAGCAAGCACCTCTTTTGAGTTAAGGATGAGAATGAAAATTAACACTTTAACACTTGAAATATAAAGGGTGGGGAGTGGAGTTCTTTAAGGCGGTGGGCCACGTTACCACTTGACAGTGCCTCAGTAAAATACCTATAACGTTTTACTTCGAACATCAATTGACAAGTGATTTGATGTTCTGAATACTAAATTTAAAGACCTTTAATTTAATAGGACATAGGACTTCTAACTTATTATAGATTGGGAGATATGATAGTTTAAAATTGACCCTTACTCGTGAACTTCGCATACTCGTCGTTATTCTCTTGGTACAAGTTTCCCTCCTTACCTACAGCCAGCATACAGCCCGTACTTCCCTTAACATAGCATACAAACATCAAATAATTATCAAAGAAAATTTAGGATGTAACAAGATGGTGACCTCAATTCGTCGGAAACCTCAACTACTGCAACAACAAAGCAACTGCTGGTGATGACTCAACCAGTTTATGAATTGAAAATCGAGTGTTTTGGAATTCAATGGTGTTTTTTGGTGATGAAGAGCAGAAAATAGAGGTACTTCAAGGTGGTCCGATGGAGTAACACAATGGTGTTCCTCTATTTTCGTATCATCACAGGTGGAAGATGATGACAGAATTAGAGCTATTTTTGAGTGTTTCAGTGGTAGGGTGGCATTAATCGCCCGTGAAGAAGCAATGATGGAGGATGAAAAATGTCTTACATCATCGCCCTCTTTGTTTCTTACCTCTCTCCCTCTGTTTTTGTGCTTAAATTTCATCCCCTTTTTCTCCTATCCTTGTGCTTAGATCTAAAATTTTTTGAGCAAAAACAATAAAATCCCCACAAACCTCCCATAAAACGTGACCTTTGCAACGTGAATCCCCCTCCATGTGCAAGTGAGGTTAGTGTATATAAGTTTGGCGTGTGAGCTATGAATTGGTGAGAAAGAAAATGATAGCGTGCCAGTGAGGAATTGGGGCGGTGATAGATTTGTTATAGAAAAAATAAAAATCTTGTCGTATGACAAAAATTCATTGGTTCTCTTTTTTCTTTTTCTTTTTAAAAGGATAATAAAATACTAAAATAATAATTCTAATAAACTAAACAAAAGAAAATTTTAAAAATAATTAACTAAAAAGCTAAAAAAGAATTTCTTTTTCATTTCTTTATTTGGTAAATTTAAAAAAGAAATTTGTATGTTACACCCCGTAAGTTTCTAACGTGTAGTCGGCCTATTTGTATGTTGATTGAGAGTTTTAGAGTGCCATATTTACGAGGAAAGGGCCCGGGGAAAGGACGAACGAGTGCCAAGTCGGGATTTCACGGGAGGAGGCCGAACCAAGCTACCCAGAGGGGCAAAGTGGCACGGAGCTGCTCCTCCGTGTTAGCCAACGTGGCACGGAGCAGAATCAACGTACCACGTTATCTTGTATGCTGCCTCAAGTATATAAGGGTCTCACACTTAGAAATGAGATCATAATTTATATAATCACGACCAGCAGAGGTGAGAACAAAGGAAAACATTTAATTTTCATCTGATTACGCCTCTAAATGCCGTCCAAATCCAAATTAACTTTGGGTATCGAAGTATAAGGCTGCAGGGAGCATTTCTACGAAGTTACTTTCGTGAAATTCGCCGGGCGAATCGTCGTCCCACCGAGCCAAAGTTGTTGGAATTGCTCCAAACTAGTGTCAATATGATCCCAGGCTTAAACTAAGCATTTCTCCCTTCTAGATTTTCGAGAAATAATGAGGTTCCGACCGTGTTCCGTAAAGTTGAAATATAGTTAATATTTATATATAGAGTTTTCCTTTTTGCCAAATTTAGTGTTAAAACTAGTCCTATCTTTCCAGTAACACAATTTCAGTTGGGAAGATCTATTGAATACTAATTGGAACCTATCGGTTAATCAGAAACCGGCAATCGAGGTATGTTAAGGCATTTTCTTTCGGCAAGTTAGTTTCTTCAGCATAGTAATCCAGTATGCATCCCAGTAAAGCATGTCAGGAGTATGTTATCATGTTCAGTTGTTGTTGTCAGTTGAGACTCGTAAATTGTATTGTTTTGGGTTAGATTATACCTGCATAGCTTTCGTGACCACCCCAGGGTTAATAGTTGTGTCGTCGCCCGCTAGGGGTGAAGATACGTCGCTCTACGGAGCGGCATGCCATCTGCAAGGGACGAAGATGGGGATACAGATCCTCATATGCCGTGGTTGGCCTTATACACACCCCCGCCAAGCATTTACGCTCGGGGTGTAGATATCAGGAGTCCTCCAGACTTAGAAACAGCTACAGTCAGGGGCCGAGCGGGCCTAGTTGCAGACAAAGGGGATCGGCAGGACGCTTATAGAGGGTAGTTGACCCAGTATGACCTGGATAGGCGTATATGGATTGAGGTGGACTCACTAGGGCTAATGGGGACCCAGGTGGCTTATTCTCTGCTGATTTTACCTTCCGGCTTATGGGAGCCAGGTAAGGTTTATGCTTGCTTTAGTTATTGATAGTTAGATAGTAAAATGCCTCGCTTGTCAGGTATGACCCCTACCCACCTTATTACACTTATGTTTAGCCCTGATTTCACTACTTTAGTCATCTTCAGTCTTTTTTCTTTACTTCGGTCATTGTTAGTTCTATTTCTTACTTTCAGTTATTTAAAGTTACTGCTTTACATACTCAGTACCTGTGGAACTAACGCCCTCTTCTGGGGCGCTGCATTACTTGCCTGCAGGTGCAGATAGACGAGGAGCAGGTCCCTTGTAGTTCCAGTTAGCTGTACAGAGCCGTCAGCTCCCGTCTTCCGGAGCTTGTGTGATAGAAGTTTACTTCTTTTGTTTGTACAGTATGGGTAGGTCGGGGCCCTGTCCCGACCATCTTATTACTCCTAGAGGCTTGTAGATTGCATTACTTCCCTGTGGTTAGATGATGTCAGCTTTGTGGGGCCCATATGTGTTTTAGACTATGTGTGTTGGCCGTGTGGGGCCTTATTTAGCTGGTTGATTGGTGGCCTTGTCGGTCATAGTTCAGTTTAGCATCTGATTCTACTTTCCGATTATAACTAGATATCATGGTGGCCTTGTCGGCCCGCATAGGACTCCCGATGTTTGTTTATCTCTGGTTAGCTATTTATTTTCACAGGTGGCTATAGGCCTTGTCGGACGGGGGTTGTATTTACAGCCGCTATATAGACCGTTGTTTTCTTGATTCTAGAGTTAGAGTCAGCCCTGCACCAGAGGTGCTTAGGCTCATTCAGCTCAACAGTTCAGGTCCTAGTAGGTCACCAGGTGCCAGTCATGCCTCCCAAGGTGGGGCGTGACAAACTTGGTATCAGAGCAGGTCGTATCCCAAGGAGTCTATAAGTCGTGCTAAGTAGAGTCTTGTCTATGGATGTGTTGTGCGCCACATACTAGAGGCAGGAGGCTGCAAAGCATAATAGGATGGTTACTCTTTCTTCGTATTCAGTCGTGCTATAGAGCGGTACAGCATAGGGTTGAGTCCCTAAGCTCATTATACTCTTTTGCTTATAGAGAAATGTCGGACCAGCGACACCCTACGACAGGCGACTAGATGTAGCAGCAGGAGAGGGCACCAGCAGGGTGCCTCAACCTCGGTCAGAATCAGCCTGATCTGAGGATGATACGGAGGTATCATCTCGACCTCCCCAGTAGTCTCCACCACGTCAGGAGCCGCTTGGGAAGGTCGGTGTGACGGCACCGCCTCCGGCAGTTTCTATACGCGTACCATCTGACCAGGAGGTTAGGAGCGCGGCGGTTATGCTAGCACAGATGATGGTTGCTCAGCGCCAGCCAGTGCCACCTATAGTTGCAGAATCTTTAGGAGGGCCTGGTAGCTCGAGGGTCCGAGAGTTCCTAGCATTAAGTCCCCCGCAATTCACAAGGACAGATCGGACCGAGGACACTCAGGACTTCTTAGACCAAATGCAGAGGATTTTCAGGGTGATGCATGGTACACCCACAGAGCCAGTTGATTTGGCGGTATTTCAGTTATGGGACATCGTTGTACTGTCGTATGAGAGTTAGGAGAGGTCCCGAGGGAGAGATGTTTCCCCTCCGACCTGGCCTAGCTTCTCAGAGGCTTTCTTGGATCATTACCTACCGCGGGAGATTCGACAGGCCCGAGTTGATCAGTTCCTACACTTGGAGCAGGGTTCGATGAGTGTTTGGGAATATGCCATACGGTTTGATTCCTTGGCTCGATATGCGCCAGCCTTTGTGGACACAATGCTAGCTAGGGTACACCGTTTTATTATGGGGCTAAACTCGGAATATGTTGAGACCTGCATCACAGCCACACTATGAGAGAATATGGATATCGCCCATGTGCAGGCTTTTGCTCAGAATATTGAGGGTATCAGACAGCGGCAACGGGAGATTAGGAGGACAAGTCAGGAGCAGCACCGCAGGGAAACTCTGGGTAAATTACAGGAGGAGTCCTGGGGAGGACCTAGGCCATGGTTATTAGATAAGCCACCTATACCCACGCCTCCACCACAGTGGCTGAGGAGCAGGTCTAGTCACAGAGGGCAGCCAGAGCCCGGCGAAGGTTCGCGAGTAGTAGGTTCACAGCAGCAGAGGAGAGTGGAGCAGAGTGGGTTTACAATACCACTTTGCCCTATTTGCAGTCGACGCTGCTCTGGAGCATGCGGGTATGGTTGCACAACATGCTACATTTGTGGATAGGAGGGTCACTAGATGAGGAATTGTCCAGCTAGGGGTTAGCGTGATCGGGATTGACAAAATAGGTCCTCAGTAGGATCACGAGCTCCAGCATCCCCGGTAGGGCGTAGGCCCTCAGTTTCAGTCGGCAGAGGCCTTGGCAGATCAGGGGCCTCCAGTTCAGGTGTCGGCCCAGACCGTACTTATACACTATGGGGGAGACAGGAGTTAGAGTCATCACTAGATGTTGTGACATGTATGCTGAACATTTTCTCTCATCCTGCTTATGTGTTGATAGATCCAGGATCCACCTTGTCCTATGTTACACCGTTAGTGGCTCGAAAGTTTAGTAGTATGCCAGAATTGCTTTGGCGACCTTTCTTAGTGTCTACACCCGTTGGTGACTCTATTATAGCCAGAAGGGTCTATCAGGGGTGTACAGTAGGTTGCCAGTCGTCAGACTACGACAGATTTGATAGAACTAGAAATGGTTGATTTTGATGCTATTATGGGTATGGATTGGCTAGCTCCATGCTATGCCAAGGTCGAATGTTGGACCAAGATTGTCCGATTCCACTTTCCAGGGGAGGAAGTACGGGAGTGGAAAGGTAGTACAGCCACGCCAAAAGGTAGGTTTATTTCCTATCTTTGGGCGAGAAAATTGATAGCAAAAGGGTGCATTTATCATATTGTCAGAGTTCAGGATGTTGGGGAAGAGCCTCCGACCCTTCAGTCTATTCCAGTGGTTAATGAATTTCCCGATGTATTTCCAGATGAGCTTCCTGGTATTCCCCCAGAAAGGAAAATTGATTTTGCAATCGATCTATTACCAGACACTCAGCCTTTATCTATTCCTCTATATCGGATGGCTCCTGCTGAACTCAGATGACTAAAGGAACAATTGAAGGATTTGCTAGACAAGGGCTTTATCAGGCCGAGTACCTCACCATGGGGTGCACCATTTCTATTCGTGAAGAAGAAGGACGGCTCCCTCTGTATGTGTATAGATCATCGCCAGCTGAATAAAGTCACAGTCAAGAATAAGTACCCGCTTCCCAGAATAGATGACCTATTTGATCAGTTACAGGGAGCGAGGTATTTTTCAAAGATTGACTTAAGATCAGGATATCATCAGGTCCGGGTTCGTGAAAGAGATATTCAAAAGACTCCCTTCAGGACCAGATATGGCCACTTTGAATTTCTAGTCATGTCTTTCGGACTAACAAATGCCCCAGCAGTGTTCATGGACCTAATGAACAACATTTTTAGACCATACCTGGACTTGTTCGTGATAGTATTTATCAATGATATTCTGGTGTATTCCCGCTCAGAGGCAGACCACCAGGATCATCTACGGACAGTGTTCTAAATTCTCAGAAATCACCAGCTATATGCAAAATTTTCTAAATGTGAATTTTGGTTGAATTCAGTAGCCTTCTTGGGCCATATTGTGTCAGATGCTGGTATACAGGTAGATACACAAAAGATAGGGGAAGTGAAAACATGGCCTAGACCTACCACTCCGATCGAGGTATGTAGTTTCTTGGGGTTAGCCGGGTATTACAGAAGGTTCGTGGAAGGATTTTCCACTTTAGCAGAACCTTTAACCAAACTGACGCAGGAGACAGAAAAATTCCATTGGACTGAGGCATGTGAGCAGAGTTTTCAAGAACTGAAAGATAGATTGACACCAGCACCAGTGCTAGCATTGCCAGAAGGAACAGAGGGTTATGCAGTCTATTGTGACGCTTCGGGTGTTGGGTTAGGATGTGTTTTGATGCAATATGGTAAGGTGATTGCCTATGCTTCCAGGCAGCTGAGGAAGCATGAGAAGAACTACCCTGCCCATGACCTGGAGTTAGCCGCGGTGATTCATGCCTTGAAAATATGGAGACACTACTTGTATGGCGTCCATGTAGATATTTTCACTGATCACAAAAGCCTGCAGTATATTTTCACCCAGAAAGAGTTGAATCTGAGGCAGCGTCGCTGGTTGGAGTTGTTAAAGGATTATGATGTGAATATTTTATATCATCCAGGAAGGGACAATGTTGTAGTGGATTCCCTTAGCCGCAAATCCATGGGAAGCTTGACATATTTACAGCCCGAGCGGCAGGAATTGGCCTGAGAATTGCATTAGCTAGCTAGTTTAGTCGTTCGTATAGTAGAATCAGGAGACAATGGAGCGGTAATCCAGAATACGGCAGTGTCACCATTGGTTGTGGAAGTGAGAGAACGGCAGTATGAAGATCCTAGCTTGGTTCAACTTAGAAATAGGGTCCAGCGAGGGGAAGTGACCGATTTCCAAGTAACCGAGGATGGAGTTTTGAGATATAGAGATCGCCTCTGTGTTCTAGACGTGGCAGGGCTTCGCCATCAAATTATGGGCGAGGTACACTATGCCCGATACTCTCTCCATCCAGGTTCGACAAAAATGTACCATGATGTAAAAGAGATTTACTGGTGGCCGGGAATGAAAAAGGGGATAGCAGAATTTGTAGCTCAATGTCCTAATTTCCAACAGGTGAAAGCTGAACATCAGAAACCAGGCGGACTGACACAAGATATAGCCATTCCTTTATGGAAATGGGAGGCAGTTAATATGGATTTCGTAGACGGGTTACCTCGTACCAGGCGTAAATGTGATTCTATCGGGGTAATTGTCGATAGGTTAACAAAATCAGCTCACTTTTTGGTAGTAAGGGCTACCTTTTCAGTCGAAGATTATGCTGAGTTGTATATTAGAGAAATAGTCCGATTGCATGGTGTTCCATTGTCAATTATCTCTGACAGAGGGGCGCAGTTTACAACTAAATTCTGGCAATCTTTTCAGAGGGGCCTGGGGATGCAGGTTAACCTGAGCACAGCCTTCCATCCTCAGACAGACGGGCAGGCAGAACGTACCATCCAGACGCTTGAGGATATGTTACGAGCATGTGTTCTTTATTTTGGAGGCATCTGGGATGAACATCTACCGCTTATTGAATTTGCCTATAATAACAGTTATCATTCAGCAATTCAGAGGGCGCCTTATGAAGCGTTATATGGGCGGAAGTGCAGTTCTCCACCTAGTTGGTTTGAGGTAGGAGAATCGGCATTGATTGGGCCAAATATTATTCATCAGTCAATAGAGAAAGTGAAGCTTATCAGGGAACGTCTGCTGAAAGCTCAGAGTCGCCAGAAATCTTATGCCGATATGCGGTGAAGAAACCTAGAGTTTAATGTGGGTGACTGGGTATTCCTGAAGGTTTCACTGATGAAGAGTGTGACGAGATTTGGTAAGAAAGGTAAGCTCAGCCAGAGGCTTATTGGGCCTTATCAGATTCGCCGAAGGATAGGCCAGGTGGCTTATAAATTGGATTTACCCTTAGAATTAGAATCCGTTCACCCACTTTTTCATGTATCAATGCTGAGGAAGTGCATAGGAGATCCCTCCCGGATTTTCCCAATTAAAGACGTCCAAATCACTGAGGAGTTAGCTTATGAAGAAGCTCCAGTAGCCATACTAGATCGGCAGGTCCGGCAGACTAAGAACTAAAGATGTTGCTTTCTTTAAAGTATTATGGAGAAATAAGAACCGAGAGGAGATGACCTGGGAGGCAGAAGATGATATGAAAACCAGATATCCTCAGTTATTTCAGACTTAGTTAGATTGTGCAGCTAGAGGTATGTTGTTGTTGTTATTTCATAAGTTGCATTATATACATGTATATGTGGAGTAGTTGACTTCAGTCTATTGTAAAATGAATGCCATAGTATTGTGTGGAGTACCTATATTGGACTTTTCTGCGTTTCAGGGCTTTTGGATAGTCCATATTACAGGGGAGACTCTGCCGAAATTTTTCCAGAATAAGTAATTGCAAGGTTAAGTTTCTTGCAAGTAGAAGTTAACATTCGAGGACGAATGTTCTTATGGGGGGGAGGATGTTACACCCCGTAAGTTTCTAACATGTAGTCGGCTTATTCGTATATTGGTTGAGAGTTTTAGAGTGCCATACGTACGAGGAAAGGGCCCAGGGAAAGGCCGAACGAGTGCCAAGTCAGGATTTCGCGGGAGGAGGCCAAACCAAGCTACCCAGAGGGGAAAGTGGCACGGATCTGCTCCTCCGCGTTAGACAACGTGGCACGGAGCAGAATCAGCGCGTTGGGCAGCGTGCCATGTTGCCTTGTCTGCTACCTTAAGTATATAAAGGCCTCACACTTAGAAATGATATCATAATTTACATAATCACAACCAGCAGAGGTGACAACAAAGAAAAACATTTAATTTTCATCCGATTACGCCGCTAAACACCGTCCAAATCCAAATTAACTTCGGGTATCGAAGTATAAGGCTGCAGGGAGCATTTCTATGGAGTTAGTTTCATGAAATTCGCCTGGCGAATCATCATCCCGCCGAGCCAAAGTTGTTGGAATTGCTCCAAAATGGTGTCAATACGATCCCAGGCTTAAAGTAAGCATTTCTCCCTTCTAGATTTTTGAGAAATAATGAGGTTCCAACCGTGTTCCGTAAAGTTGAAATATAGTTAATATTTATATATAAAGTTTTCCTTTTCTCCAAATTTAGTATTAATACTAGTCCTATCTTTCCAGTAACACGATTTCAGTTGGGAGGAGCTATTGAATAGTAATTGGAACCTATCAGCTAATCAGAAACCGGAAATCAAGGTATGTTAAGGTATTTTCTTTCGGCAAGTTAGTTTCTTCAACATAGTAATCCACTATGAATCCCAGTAAAGCATGTCAGGAGTATGTTATCATGTTCAGTTGTTGTTGTCAGTTGAGACTCGTAAATTGTATTGTTTTGGGCTGGATTATACCTGTATAGCTTCCGTGACCACCCCAGGGTTAATAGTTGTGTCGCCGCCCACTAGGGGCGAGGATACATCGCTCTACGGAGCGGCATGCCATCCGCAAGGGACAAAGATGGGGATCCAGATCCTCATATGCCGTGGTTGGCCTTATACACACCCCCGCCAAGAATTTATGCCCGGGGTGTAGATATCAGGAGTCCTCCGGACTCAGACACAGCTACAGTCAGGGGCCGAGCGGGCCCAGTTGTAGACCCAGGGGATCGGCAGGACGCTTATAGCTGGTAGTTGACCCAGTATGACCTGGATAGGGGTATATAGATTGAGGTGCACTCACTAGGGCTAATGGGGACCCAGGTGGCTTATTCTGTGCCGATTGTACCTTTCGGTTTATGGGAGCCAGGTAAGATTTATGCTTGCTTTAGTTACTGATAGTTAGACAGTAAAACGCCTCGCTTGTCAGGTATAACCCCTACCCTCCTTATTACAGTTATGTTTAGCCCTGATTTCACTACTTCAGTCATCTTCAGTCTGTTTTCTTTACTTCAATCATTGTTAGTTCTATTTCTTACTTTCAGTTATTTAAAGTTACTACTTTACATACTCAGTACCTGTGGTACTGACGCCCTCTTCTGGGGCTTTACATTACATTCCTGCAGGTGCAGATAGACGAGGAGTAGGTCCCATATAGTTCCAATCAGCTGTACAGAGCCGTCAGCTCCCTTTTTCCGGAGCTTGTGTTATAGAGGTTTTGCTTCTTTTGTTTGTACAGCATGGGTAGGTCGGGGCCCTGTCCCGACCATCTTATTACTCCTAGAGGCTTGCAGATTGCATTACTTCCCTGTGGTTAGATGATGTCGGCCATGTGGGGCCCATATGTATTTTAGACTATGTATGTTGGCTGTGTGGGGCCCTGTTTAGCTGGTTGATTGGTGGCCTTGTCGGTCATAGTTCAGTTTAGCATCTGATTCTACTTTCCGATTATAACTAGATATCATGGTGGTCTTGTCGGCCCGCATAGGACTCCCTATGTTTGTTTGTCTCTGGTTAGCTGTTTATTTTCACAGGTGGCTATAGGCCTTGTTGGTCGGGGGTTGTATTTACAGCCGCTATATAGCCCGTTATTTTTTTGATTCTAGAGTTAGAGTCAGTCTTGCACCAGAGGTGCTTAGGCTCAGTCAGCTCAGCAGTTTAGGTCCTACTAGGGCACTAGGTGCCAGTCATGCCTCCCAAGGTGGGGGTGACATCGTACTCTTTAAAATGTGAATAATTTATACTTTTAAATCTTTCACAAATAAAAATCTACTAAAATAAGATAATAACTAAAATATCAAGATTAAGCATACAAGAAAATTTTTATGTTAAAATAGTGTAAAAATTACAGATCAAATATTACATGATACACATGCTACGGTAATAATGATGCCTTAAGTTATATATAATGTAAATTCTTTTACATCATAGGCGTAATACAGCTTAAGTAGTTATTAACATGTTACTTTTTTATGTGTGATAATGATCAAACACTTTAAATATTATTTTTTACAAAATGATATCCTTGAAGCAGATAGATACTCCTCTTAGATATCAACTTGTTTATAGCTGTCTCTGTCACTCCTTGTGCTTCTGTCAAAACCTCAATCTTTGAAGCAATATATTCATATTTTCGTTGCATTTGAGGCACTCATAAGCACAAGAAGGTACCTTATAGGTGCAAACAGTTGAAGATCTATCCAACATGTACGGGGTATCCTCTTGACGTCGAACATCCCCAACAACCTGAGTATATCCACCACCAACACCAAGTAGAGTATATCCACCACCACAACTACGATGATAATCATCTGCTCTTGTTGCATCATCACCTCATAACTCATCACAACTTCATTAATTTCTTTGGAAGCAGCATTATCCTTTTTCACCCTAGACCAATCTCTTCTGATGGTCGTTACTCCAATCAAATTTTGCTTTAACTTATCAAATTTTGGATTCGGGCAAGATTCCAAGGGCTCAAACTTGCTAAGAAATTCCATCTTCAACTCTTATTTTGTTGGAACAATCCATGGGTGCACAAACTATGTTTCAAAAATAGACATATTAAAATGATGCAAAATAAAGAAAAGAACAACTATAATGCAACAACTGCTTAAGTTGCTCAAATAATTTCTATATATAGAATTTATTGCAACAAAATCAGATCTAGGTCCTAGAAACTAAATCTAAAAAGAACTTGTAATAACCCAAAATAATAGCCCTTTGGAGTTTCTTTTTCATCAAGCGCTCTACCAAGAACAAATTATGTGTTTGACTGATTGGTCAACTTGGAGATAAATTGACTTTCTATTAGGAGTTATTGATTCCTCAGTTTCTCATTGAACATTAATGAACAAGAAACTTCTTATTGAAAGTCAGTTTATTTCCGATCAAGTTGCTCAGAAATAAATCGACTTTCAATAGGAACCTGCTGGTTCATCAATGATCAATAAGAAACTAATGAATCAGCAACTCCTAATAGAAAGTCAATTTATTTCGAAGTTGACTGATCATCGAAAGCGTAATTTGTCTTTGGGAGAGTGCTTGATTCTAAAGAAGAATCCAAGTGACTTCTAAAATTAATTTAACACAAGTCACCACCCAACAACTATGAATTTGTTGCAAAGGCTAACCAATTTTATAGATAAGGTCCAACAAGTACAACATCTGTTGTAACAGATTAATAGTTGTTGTGGCGACGGATTAAGAGTTGTTATTGCAGCAATTCAAACAACTTGTTGCAATAACTCCAGCAACTGTTTGATTTTTTTTCAATAGCTGAGAAAGTTGTTCCAACAACTTTAGCTCTTTTTTGACAAAATCAACAACTTCTTAATTTTCTCAAACAACTTTCACATGTAGAGTTTATTGCCACAAAATCAGATCTTGTTCGTAGAAACTAAATCTAGAAAGAACTTGTGATAAATCAAAATAGTAGCTACTTGGAGATTTTTTTTAATTCAAGATTTTCCAAGGATAAATTCACGCGTTCGACTGATCTGCCAACTTAAAAATGACTAACTTTCAATCGAGAGCTGATGATTCATCAATTTCTTATTGAACATTGATGAACCAACAATTACCTATTGAAAGTCAGTTCATATATGAGTAGGTTGCTTATAAATAAATTGAATTTCAATAGAAAATTGGTGGCTCATTAATGTTTAATAAGAAACTGATGAATCAACAACTGTTGTTTGAAAGTCAGCACATTTTTGAGTTGGCGATCAGTCGAACACGTAATTTATCCTTGGGAGAGTTCTGAATGCTAAAAAAGAATCCAAATGACTTCTAAAATTGATTAAACACAAATCACCACTTCAAAAAGTATGAATCTGTTGGAACAGCTAATCAATTTGCTAGATAAGGTTCAACAAGTACAGTAGCAGCTGCAACAGATTAAGAGTTGTTGCAGCAATTGAAATGAGTTGTTGCAACAAGTCCAGCTCTTGTTTAATAAAATCAAACAACTGAGTGAGTTGTTGCAGCAACTTCAATAATTGTTTGACAAAATCAAACAACTAAGTGGGTTATTGCAGCAACTTCAACAAGTCCAACAACTGTTTTCTTTTTTCCAACATTCTAGGAAGTTGTTGAATAATTTCATCTTTTGTTTGACTAAATCAACAACTGCTAAGGTTACAACAATAGATTCTAAGGATATATAATTATGTCCTGAGGCTTATCGACTCTCTAGGGGGGCTAAATAGATTAACACCAACTTCTTTGTTATTCTTCGTAGCCAGCCATCTAAGGATCTGTAGAGAAGACACTTCTTTTGGAAATTCCTTAACTTGATGTTGGAGGTGAGGAATAACTTCAACTACATAAAATAAATTCATATAGGATCAAAATAATGGATGGAGTCAAAAATAATAAATATTTAACTTTAAGATTGAATAAAAATTACCATAAAAGTCCAGAAAAAGTCATAAAGGTTGATGGTGTTCACATTTTCCTTTAACTCCCTCAATAAATATTCAACTGTGAGCTTGAAACTTTCTCGACCCTATAGATAGGCATTGAATGCTTCATATTTTGCGGATACTTTAATCTAATCAGAAGAGATGTTCTTCCCAACATCTTTTGCACGAAGAACACTGTGCACGAACCAAATTAAACATAGTGACTTTTGGACATTCTTTAAAACTGATTTAGATTTCAAATGTTGAAGCAGATTCTTTTTCTTGTAGCTTTTTCCAACTGACTTAATCAAATCCTCACCCTTGATTGTCGATTTGGCTCCTCCAACACGAGGAGGAGAATGACAGTTTAATTCTGTCATAACGGCAAGCTCCTTCATGCCAAAACAAAAAGGCATGCCGCAGTAGTTTATCCAAATCTCCTCTTTTTTATCGCAATCGCCAAAGTCATTTGGAACCTTGCAATGGTATCATCAGGTAGGTTTAAAAACTTTCCAAAACAACTGCTCCTGAAGAATTTCACTAATCATTTTCATTTAGGATCTTTCTGAATCTTGTAAATCCTCTTCTCATACCTAATCTAACCACAATATCACCCTCTAAATCTCCATACATATCCATCAGCATCTTCAAGTTGTAATTATCAAACCTTATATTTTTTACGATTGTATCAGTGGAAGTTCTACTTGGATCTCTTTCATTACTAAATGCCTCAGTAGGAGTAGACCGGACATTCCCATTATTTTCTTCTTCTGTTCAATCATCGGTTGTTGTGGTTTTCTCATCATCATCATCAGTATTATTGTTATCATATTCCCCATCTCCATTATCAACAACATCATCATCATCATAATCATCATCTTCCCCGTCTTCATTATTATTAACATTATCTTTCCCATCTTCATCATCCTCTCATCTTCACTATCTTTTGAAGCATGTCCATTTTCACTTTATTCTTAAGAAGAATCATCTCCATCTACTTGAGAGACTTCTTTGGCCTCTAAAGTGTCATCCTATTGCTTCTAGCTTGATGCAACCTCATTTTTCGCTAAGACTCCTGCTTGGTCAGCAAGCACATTTAGATAGCTTGGACTCCCAGGTTCATCATTTGTTTAAGTTTTTTCCTAGTTCTTTTTTATCTTCTAGAAGAAGAAGCACTTCAACCAGTACTTCTTGCTCTTTATGAAGTCATTTTATTTATAAAATATGAGACAAAACACAAATCAATAATTAATTTAATTATTCAGTCAAAATAAATGATGGAAATAACTACTGCAGTTGATCAAACAAGTAAAATAAATATTAATAACAGCTATGTGAGTTGTTGTAACAACTTCAATAGTTGCTTGATTTTATCCAATAGGTGTTGAAGTTGTTGCAACAAGTACAACAGCTGTTTGATTTTTATCAACAGTTGTGGAAGTTGTTGCAACAACATCAGACCCCTATTTACTCCCTAAATTATAAAACAACAATTAGTATAAAAACAGCAACAACAAATTGTTGCAACAACTTCAGCTCTTGTTTGGCAGATATTGATTCTTTTTTGACAATAGTGTGAGTTGTTGCAATAATTTCAACAGTTGTTTGATTTTTTCCCAATAGATGCAGAAGCTGTTGCAACAAGTATAACAACTGATTAATTTTTTTCCAACAACTGAGGAAGTTGTTGCAACAACTTCAACTTCCTCAGCTGTTGGAAAAAAATCAATTAGTTGCAGACCTCTATTTACTCCCTAAATTATGAAATAATAATGAGTACAAAAACAATAATAACAACAAGTTGTTACAATAACTTCAACTCTTGCTTGACAAATATTGATTTTTTTTCAACAGTTGTGTGAGCAGTTACAACAACTTCAATAGTTATTTGACAAAATCAAAAGATATTGAGGTTGTTGCAATAAATTGTAAACTTGTTGCACCAATTCAAATGACTTGTTGCAACAAATTCAGCAGGTGTTTGATTTATCTTCCAGTAGTTGAGGAAGTTGTTACAACAACTTAACCACTTCTTTGATAAAATCAAACAACTGCATAGGTTGCAACACAACATTTTGTTGTAACAAACTCAATAACTTTTGATTTATTTAAACAAGTCCGAAAGTTGCTGCAATAAATTTTTCATTATTGAAAAAAATCAAACAACATCAGACTATTTTTTCTACAACAATGAGTACAACAGTAAAAAATATAAGAAAAGTCCATACCAGTGACACTATTTTAAAAAAGCACAACAAGAACATCAATAACACCAAATCCAATAAATAAAGTCATTCAACAACATAATATGCAAAATCCTTCTTCTTCTTCTTCTCCTTTAACAAAAAATCACCATTTTTAATTCAAAAAATCGAAATCCTAACTGTTCACAGAGTTATATTTTACAGAAGTGAGAAAAAAATTACCTCTAAGCAAAATAGTGTGCGCCATCGTTATATTTGACAGAAGTGAAAAAAGAATTACCTCTAAGCAAAGTAGTGTGCAGCGATGACTCAGTGGCGTGATGATTTCTGGAGAAAAAATTGCTGAGGAAGAAGGCACGGTGAAGAAGAAAAGAAAGAAGAGACGACGTGAGAAAGGAGAAGAGAGAGAGGAAGGACGGTTCGATTGACATGAATGTAGGAGACGTGTTGCAGGGAGTTGGATTATTATGAAATAATGAATTTGGATTATTTTGTATTTTATAAAAGTTTAACAAGTTTTAAATATCACATTTTAGACCAATTTAACTTAATCCTAATTTAAAGGAAGTCTTGACCAAGGCTGGTCAAACTTGTCATCTTTTTGAATTCATGACTTATTTGACACCCTCTACTCATTTTTCTATGTTTCTGTCTCTTATTTGAATTATCACCACCTATTTATCAAAAAATACCTTAAAATTGACAAGACCAAATGTTTGAATATAATACCAAAAGCGCGTGACAACTTAATTTGCCCATAAAATTTTATCCACATGGCAACTGACGCGTTTTGATAAATAATTGGTGATAGTTCAGGTAGAAAACATAAACACAAGATAGTTCAGATTAAAAAACTCGCAAAAAAGTAATACTTCATATGTGTTTTATTACCATTATCTCTTAGTTTTATTTAATTATCAAATAATTTCTTTAATTATCTGCGCGGGGTGATATTTGACATCATTTTTAAATAAAAGAGAGAGAGAGAGAGTGTGTACACCACACACCATCAGATACTAGTCTAAGTGTGCATTGATAAATAGTTGATGATAGTTCAAACAGAAAACACAAATGCATAATAATTCAAATAAAGAACTAAGTTTAAAAATAATATTTTATATATGTTTTTGGCTATTATCTGTTTTTTCATATTATCAATTCATGCTGACTTTTAATATTTTTAATTATTTCTTTTAATAATATAATTATATAAATATTTTTCACGTTATCAATATATAAAAAGTTAAACTCGTAATAATAAGTATACTAAGAATCTGAGAACACAAGCAAAATCAAAGGTTGTCCCTTTTCTTTCAATTAAATTTAGCTAAAGAGCCCTTTTCTTGGGCATACTTTGCTTTTGCCTCAAATGTTCCCTCCTTTTTCTGAATTAAAAATTCACACGCACGTGACACGTGTGGCTCCTTTCTTTAGTACCCATCATGATATCCTTCGGTTTTTACTCGATCTAATAAGAATCTTCTCGATTCAAGTTTTCTAGGTAATTTTCATAGAAATTTACTCATGCATATTATCGATCTATTTTAATATATTGTATTAGATAGTGTGATTTATTTTTCTAGTATAATTTCTTATATTATGAAGAGCTATATTAGTAAAGTTATATTATGAAGAGTTATATTAGTAGATATATATTTAAATAATTTTAGTAGCTTTTATTTAAATTATGTATTTATATTAAAACATTCAACTCACACACACACACATATATATATATATATATATATATATATATATATAAAAAATTTTAACTAGCGTTTAGCTATAGATTTTCAAATATTTTTGGCAAATTAAATTTAGGTGAAATTTCACCATGTGTTTGGTCATAGTTTTTAGGAAATATATTTCACTTGTTTAAGAAATATGATTTATACTCATAAGTTCTAAAATCTATTAAAAATACTATAGAGACTTTAAATCAAAGGAAATATCAAAATGTGATCTCATGAATTTTCTTTTTTCTACTTACATTATCATTACAAGAGTCAAATAACAACAAATATATTATAAATCGAAGTACAATACATAAGTTAAGTGGTCCATATTTTTCAAGCTTGTCAAATTTTTTTTACACATCCCATCACGGGTCCTAATTTGACCTTTTTAGGACAATATTTAAAAATGGATCCTGATGAAATTTAACCAAAGAAGAGTCATGATAATGAACACAACTAATATGAATTTGAAAAAGAGAAAGAAAATAGAAGGAAATAAATTTAACTATCACTGAGGCACCTCTTTCTTCACTGAGGAAATAAATAGTGGGGTGTTTTTATAAATATAGAAATTTGGGATAAATTTAAATTTTTAAAAGTTCTCAAATAATAAAATTTGGCCCAAATACTAGTTTTTTCTAGTATTTGAAAATTTGGATTATTTGTCAAATAATAACAAATAGCATGACCAAACATTTTTTGCCAAAATTTTCTCCAAAATTATTTGGGATATCTATGGGTAAACGGGTCCTTAATTTACTTATCAATTCTCAAGAAAAGAATTTTGATTGATAAATTTAAAATTATGCCTCTGTCTCTAGATAATTACATATAATTCAAAATTTATAAGTATTTTTACGTGATTAGTGTATGGAAGGTTAAATTCTTTTTATTTTTTTCAAATGGAAAATTACTCCACAGTTGGACCACTTGGAGCTACCATATTGATGCAATACAGGAAGAAATAACTACACTACATGGCTCAACAATAGGAGTTAGGACAATGTCTGGTATTTGTACCTAAAATTATAAGACACTTGAAAAAAAATCACTCACTAGTAATCAAAGCACTAATTTTCTAGATCCTCAAATACAAAAAACCAATAAACCTTGTTAGTTTCTTGGGAATCTTTTGCTTACTCAAAAATTGATTTGTACTTGTAGTGTATTCATTACTCTTCACTTGGTCTTCATGATTGATTTATTGTTCCTCTTCTATCTCCCAGCCCCTACTACATCCTTCCTCCTTGTAGTCGGCTCCACCTGGCTTATATTGTGATTTCATTTCCTTCTGGTTGATATTTCTGAAACAGCCATAAATTCCATTGAATGATCTCTCTTGTAACATGTAAATTGGAGTTCACTAGCTGGTTAAGGTGAAAAGTTGACCATTTAAATATTGGCTTAGAGTGACTACTGTGTGCTATCTATTTTTCTCAGCTTGAATTCAGGTCACACAAGAAAAGCAGAATGGAAGTGACCAGTACCAATGAAGTTCAATATTCAAAGATGGAAGAGTATGAAGTGATAGAACAGATTGGTAGAGGAGCTTTTGGAGCTGCATTTCTTGTTCTTCACAAGTTTGAGAAAAGAAAGTAATAATGTTAATTCCTTCTTTCCTGCTTCCGTGAATGAAAGTTATCATATTGTTATTGAGTGATTCTATCATGCCAGAGAAAGGATTGGTTATTATTAAAATTGTGTAACTATTTCATCTAACTAGCATTTAAACTGTTTGAAAAATTATTTTTATTTTATTAATTATATTCCAGCATAATTTTTCATGTGCTGACCTAATTTTTTTTTAAAATTTTTAAATGGAATAAGCACCTAAAAGAATTAATATTGAGTAAATGTAAGACTGATCAAAATCACAACTTAACCATGTTAATAATTTTTAAATTGTCTCAAACAGTTATATCATTAATCAAACAGAGTGACCACCACCCAATGCTCATTAGTATTAAAGATTTAATTTGTTTTGGTTTTTGATTTGTCAATCAAAATGTTTTTTTTTTCAAAAGAATTATTGTTGTCAATTATGTCCAATTGCAGGTATGTAATGAAGAAGATTCGTTTGGCTAAACAGGCAGACAAGTTCAAACCCACTGCCCATCAAGAGGTTGGTCACTTTAATCATCAAAACACTAACATTTTTTTTTATATCAAACTTTGTTTAAACATGATTACTGAGTTGAGAGAAATTGTTAGTATTACATTTAAATAATTGGGTCCCGAAATAAGACCCGGCATATAGAAGTGATAAATTAACTTTACTATTATTGATATGAAGGAATGTCGCACACCAAACTTGACCAAATGTATACATTCTGGTGCAACAACCTCTGTCAAATACTTTCTTCCCCCATCTTTAGTTGTCCACTATTTTAGAAATATATTTTTATTTTTATTTATCACTTTTAATATATTAAAAAATATTTTATTTTTAATATTAATAATTTATTTTTTAAATTTTAAAATTAAATATTATAATAAAATACTTATATTTATAAATATTTTTTAAGAAGCATGTAAAATTTAAATTGAAGGAATAAAAAATGAACGGAAAAAAGTATGTTAGAACAAAGAATGAGAAAAAGAGTAAAATGTAAAATGTTTGGTAAGGATTAAATGCTTAAAATAACTTCCAACTTCTCGTCCATACTGTCAAGTAATTATTCTCTCTGTCATAGCTTTAAATGTTGTATTAAATTAAATGAGAAGTGTGTCTTCTCAATGATCATATATAAAATTTGACATGTCAAATTCAGATAGTAATTTTTTACACATTAATGGTCAATGAAGGTCAGTTAAGTAATACTCCCTTTGTTTTCACACTTTGTTTTATGTTAAGTAAATTGATTAATTTTTATAGTTAATTAATTTAATATTTTAATTTTAAAATTTAAATATTTAAAAATTATATAAAAATTATTATAAATAATAACTTTTTATATTAATATAATAAAAACAACATCTAAAAATTATGATAAAACTTTATATAATTTAATTTTTAGAAATAAAATATGCCAAATAATAACAAACGAAAAGGAGTAACAATACTAAAAATGATAAGTATCTCAAGTCCTTGCACTTATTTTACCACGTGGTCGAGACGAGAACCTTGGTTACAACTTATTTTATATTAGGAAGGAAATTCTTCTCTACAAGCAGATCCTTCAATAAATTAAGCTAAAGAAATTTCAAATATATTACTTTTATTTAATATATTTTAATTTATGTGGTATTATTTGAATTTTGAGTGTTAAATGAGTTTTTCTTTAATTATCATTTTTCCCGTATATCTTATAAATATTTGAATTGTCTGGTCCATTACAAGGCCTTCAATCAAAGAATAATTAGTTCTTTTTTTATCTTATTTTGTAAGTTTAGACTAATTATTTTTATCTCACTATTTTCTTTAACCTGACATTTTGTTAAGTTTGATTTTTTTTTCAGATGAATTTGATAGCCAAGCTAGATAACCCTTATATTGTTGAGTACAAGGATGCATGGGTAGAGAAGGTGTGTGTATATATATATATATATCCAATTAACAAACTTTTCTGTAAGCACTGAATGTTCTTTTAATTAGTACATATAAGTGTGTTGTTATATATAAATTAGGACTCCTTTGTCTGCATTGTTACAAGTTACTGTGAAGGTGGAGACATGTAAGTTTCCTGAATACATGGCTAAAGTAGCATTTGTTTTTTCTTAATCAATAATGATGTATTTCTCCTATTTGTTTTCAGGGCTGATATGATTAGAAAAGCCAGAGGAACATTTTTCCCTGAAGAGGTAAGAAAAATTTTAAGCAAACACAAAATGACATTGATTGATTTTGAACTCAAGCCTACCTTTGTTCTTCCCACAGAGACTTTGCAAATCGTTGACTCAGTTGTCGCTGGCTCTTGATTACCTTCACTCCAATCGTGTTCTTCACAGAGATCTTAAAGTATGACCTTTAAAATTTTTGTAGAGTTTTGGAGTTTGTTTCACAATTTTTAAGTAATATTACATCAAAATGTAGAAATTAATTTTTGCAATGAAAAAAAAGTAAAAACTCATACTAACAGTTTTCATTCGCTTTGCTCCAGTGCTCCAACATTTTCCTTACCAAAGACGACGAAATCAGACTTGGTAAGAAGAATAAATTAAACAGTCCTTCTTAGTGTCTATTTTCTGTTGCTTATGATATTTATGCCTGCAGGTGACTTTGGATTAGCCAAATTGCTTAACAAAGATGACCTTGACTCTTCGGTGATGAACCCTCCCACTCTCTCTCTCTCCCTCCTTCCATTGCAATGTTCTTGTTCCTGTGTGGTTCCATTTTATGCATCTGAATCATTTCTTTCCAAATTAGGGCTCCCTCTGCACCACGAAGTTTAAGAAATATGGGAAGACTTTTGAAATTTGTGATATAAAGTAAGAGATATATGTCAAAATCATAAAATGAATATCTTAATATCAAATTATTAATAAATATAAAAATGTGTTATTCTTTTTTAGACTGACTAAAAAAAAAAAATCACATAAATTGAGATAAAAGGAAATAAAACTTCTATCATCTACTCGATTTTTGAAATATACCCAATTCGTGGACATCTGACGAAAAGATTGCAGCTTCTCATCAGCTAGGTATATTGAACTGCATTTATTTTTAGCAAATAAGTGGGGTCAAAAATTATATAGAATCTCTCTGCTTCAAATTTTCCAATATTAAGCAGATTATGTCATCAAAAGATATTTGAAAACAAAAAACTGAGACTAATTGACAAAAACAATTGATGAACTGAATAAATATTCCTTTCCTTTTGTCTGATATGAAAGAGTTTAAAATATATGATTGTTAATTTAACTTTTGTAATAATATATTAATCATGATGGAAGAGAAAATAAAAGTTGTGGTTGAAACTGGAGTAAACATTACATCAAAAGTTAAAGTATGAATAGTTTAATGAATTTAAATTATTGAAATCTATGAAAGTTGTATAAAGATAAAATAGTATTAAATATTTTGAAAAGAGTGTCAAATAAATTGAAGCAGATATGCAAGACAACTTCTATTTAGCCAATAAGGCTTTAGCACTAGCGGTTTCTTGACTATTGTTATTTGGTTCTTGAATTTGATATAGATTGTGGGTACTCCAACATATATGTGCCCTGAGCTTCTAGCAGATATACCTTATGGATATAAATCAGACATATGGTCTCTAGGTAAATCATTCAGTTCAACTGCTTTAGCTTTTTGTCATATTGCTCCTAGAAAATGCATTTTTGCATTCTCAATTACTCAAGATTGATATTAATGATTTTCTTCTCAGGCTGTTGTATGTTTGAAATTTCTGCTCATCAAGCTGCATTTCATGCTCCTGTAAGTTACAGAAGAATCTGGGGCTAAACTTCACGCATAGTCACTAAACTCTACCAATTATAACATTTATAATGTATTAAGTTCTGTGTACCATACGTGAATTAGCCCGAAGAATTTTTCTTCTCCCTCTTCTTTCTTTGTTGCAATTTATTGAAGAAAGACTTAATTTGAATTTAACAAAGCAGGACATGGTTGGACTGATAACAAAATAAACAGATCCACCGTCTCTCCACTGCCAACCATATATTCCTCCACATTGTAAGAAGATAACACCGATTTCTCATTTTTACAATACCTCAAGTTCTATTTCTTACACTGATTTGTACATTCCAGGAAACGACTGATTAAAAGTATGCTAAGAAAAAGCCTAGAACATAGACCTACGGTTAGTGTCATACTTGCATCTTGTTGTATTCCAAAATAATGTTGCATAGGTATTTCCTGATTCTTCACTTCTTGTGTCGGAATATATTAGGCTGCAGAGTTGTTGAGGCATCCACATTTACAACCATATCTTGTTAAATGCCGAAATTTGTCACCAGTATTTGTACCAGTATTTTCTGAGAAGGAAGCAAAACAGAATCTTGAACAAACTGATGAGAGTTCAACTCCAACCCAACATTATTAGGAAAAGATCAAAGACCTCTGAAGGTAATTAGACAAGCAAAAAAACAAGAGAAGATTTCTGCAGTTGATAGAGATGTTCATGAACTTAAGGGTATGAGAAGTAAAGGTATTGAATCAGCTACTATGCGTAAGATTGAGAAAATTAACATTCAGGCAAAGAAGGTAGAAAATCCTAAGAATGAAACCCTCCAAAGCATATCCATCAAGAAAAGTGGAAGTACTAACCCTAAAGGCTCCACAAGAAGTACTGTTACTGATCAACATGAAGAAGGTACAAAAGAATTTACAGCTGAGGCTGATAATGCAATTGAAGAAACAATTCAGAGGATTAATAGGCCAATTAAGGGTAAGAAAGTGGCAAAATCTCAACAAGAAGAGCAAAACAAATGTTTCTTAAGGAAACCAGGAATACCAAAACCATATGTTGAAGTTATTTCCCATGCTAATGCAGTTGTAGCCAAAGTCACTGATCATCTAAGTACTAATCGGGATACAGAAAAAGACGATGTTCACAAACGAACAATGAATGACACTTCGGTAATGACTACATTTAATTTGTTACAAGGGAACAATAATATGAGAATTGTATGGAATAGTATCGTGAGCAATGAAAGAGCAGAAGCATTAGAGTCATTACTTGAACTTTGTGCAGAGTTACTTAAGCATGAAAAGCTAGAGGAGTTAGTTGGTATGCTAAAATCATTTGGTGAAGAAGTTGTTTCTTTAAGAGAAACAACAATCTGGTTGACAAAAGGATTAATGAATCTCCAAAATCAAGGGGAAGAAGCTGAGAGTGCCTAGGTTCTTGAGAATATTTTGTAAAATATAAGTGTTTGTTTTTATTTTTGAATTGATATTGAATGCATCTAGCTAAAAGATTCAAAAGAAAAGAAGAGAGCGAGCAAGATAGTTGTGTGCTCACCAGCTTCAAAAGGGTCAAAAAACAAGAGTTAAATATTTTAGATAGAGAAAGTAATTATCGAGTCTAATATACCAAAAAGAAGTACTATCTAACATTAATTTTGAGTATCTAAATTGACAAGTGAATATAAATAAATGTAAAATAAGGTTGATAAAAATAATACTTCATCTATTTTATTTTATAAGAACAATATTTTAGTGAACATGAAATTTAAAAAGGAAGAACGACTAACACAGAAAATAAGATATATAACACACCAAAAAGTACTCTTAGTGTATTGAAAAAGATTATAATGAACAAGTAGCCTCGTATAAGGAAAGGGGCACTTGACATCAATGTGAGATTAGAGAAGGGTTTGGGATAAAGGCATCCCTCAATGACGCATCATTTCAACAACATCCAGAGTGGTACAAGTTTGATTTAATTAGTTTTGTTTTATTTAAAGGCTAAGTGGTTATTGCCGGACCAAAGGGTTAAAGTGCATGGCTCGAGGACATAAGAAAAGAAGAAAGGGACTCATGGACCAAAGACATGATAAAGCGATAAAAAGACAGACACATCAGCCAAATCCGTACGAGATCCTGCAACACACAAAGAAATAATAGCTAGGCACGTGTAATGGTATTCCCTAGTGAAATGTTTATCTTGGAAAAAACTACTATAAGGATCTATGGGAGCAGCTTCATTGGCTGGCATAGCCTTTTGTAGCCTACAAATAGAAGTTCTCATTCACTTGTAAGGGCGGGGGGAGGGGGTCTTTGACAAATACTAAGTGTTACTCTTGTGCTCTGAGTTTTCTACTTCTTATATATTGATTATTATAGCTTTACATTTCAAGAATCTTAGAGTGTTGATCTTCATGTCTGAAACTTGCAACACCTGAAAAACTCCGAAATTGAGCTGAAATAACCAACATTTGAGCATTATTTTTTCCTTTATTTATTTTCATTACATTTTTGTTATTAATAAATTTATTCATTTGCATATTTGCTTTCTTAATAATGACATAATCAATTAAATCAATCCATGTGTGTTTGACCTCATGATAAATTTAACTATACTAACTTTTTAGATTAACAGTATGACGCTCATCGTGAGGCTAGGACAGCCATGGTATTGATGTAACACACTAATTTGCTTTCTTACTTGTTCATATATATTTATTTTTTCGAAAAATGTAATGCAAATGCAAACGAAAATAATGAAAATGTGATAGAAAGGCAACTCCCTGATGTTATTCAGGATGAGACAGTTCATGCTGGGAATCGACCGGCCATTGATGATGAGAAGGAACTTGATATAGAAACTATGAATTTAACAAATGTAAATACACGAGGGGGTGTGGGAGAGAGTGCTGACACCCAATTTTGACCTCCCTATGCCTCGTCAAAGCTGTGAATTACAATATATATATATATATATATATATATATATATATATATATATATATATGCATATTTTAAAATAACCCTTTTAACATAATTGTTTAGTTCACATCCATAATGTTTTAGTATTAATTATCATACATATTTAGATTTTACATAATTATTTATCATTTATACATTTTTCAAGTTATACTTATAAAATATTTTATTGCATTTGTTTCAAATTATTAATTTTCAATATTATATGTAATTAAGTCACATATAATATATTGCATATGTATATATATGTATATATATACATATATATACATATATACACATACATACATGTTTTTAGTTAAACAAGTTTTTATTTACAAAATATAATATACTTAGTTTTATAAATTATTTATGTTTAATTTCATAATAACATTTATATAGTTTTATCATGATTTAAGCTACTATGTTACTTATTTGTTAAATTATATATAAGTGTAATATTGTTATTAATTTAATAGAAGCTAATTTAATTTTTCTCCAATTTATTTAAAATCTAGCTACTTTCTATCTAGTTTACGCCAATTTTAGCCATTTTGAGCAAATTCTAGCCACATTTTAAATTCAATTACAATTCCAATTTAAGTTCCTAATCTATGGCCCGTCTTTGACCTATTTAATGATCCATAACCCAACCCATTAGTTCCGATTTAATCCTATCCATCCAGTATATTATATCCAAGGGCTACAATTTAACTTATAGTTTACTTTCCTTTGTTATACCAAGAACCCCCAAACCTTAAGGATTCTCTCCTCGTTCAAACAGAAGAGCTGAAAGCTCACCCGAAGCTCTCCTCTATACTTCTCCTCTCTCCGTTGGCTAACCACCATCTTCTTCGGCCCCCTCCTCCCAACATCACGATGGAGTGGCCCTTTCCTCTCTTAGCCCTCCACCAGCACCCTCTCTCCCTCCCAGACCTGTCGTCTCTCTCTCTCACAGTATCTCTTTGCTCTGGTTATCCTATCGGAGATAATCATTGGAGCTCAACGGATATAGCTCTCTTTCTCTCACTGTTTTTTCCATCTGTAGCGAGCGACTAGCGCCACACACCCTCTCCCTCTCATCCTCTTCGGCCAGAACTCTCGCCGCATCATTCTCCCTCCTCTCTGCCTTCACTGCTCCGACGAAGACAACGCTGCAGACTACCGTAGCACCAGAACCACCGCCTTCTTGTCACCCTTTTCTTCTCCCGCACCAAGCTACTCCACTGTGCTCTGGATATTTTGTATGGATGAACCAACCGCACATCTCAAACTCCCTCTCTACCTATATAACACAAAATTCAATTTTTGTGTCTTCTCAGGGGTGGTTTCGCAAAAGTCCAGGCAAGAGCAACCTATATAAGGAATCCACGATCTACTTCCATCGGGTTTCACATATTTACTACACCGCAAGATGATTTAAAGTCCTTCGATTGTCTCAATTTTTGGACGGATCCCTAATGAATCTATCCCTTGTATAGTTTTGTTTACACTTGTTCTGTGTTTGCATGAAGCTACAACATTAGTTGCTAAATCTGAAATCTGTATCAATGGTATCATTTCATGATTAAAATATGTTGTTATTATTTGATTTTTCTACTTAGGAGAAACTTTTGATTCATGAATTCTGAATTTCAGGTTTTGTTTAAAACTTTATTCCAGAATTATGTCTAGTAGATTTACAAGAGTAGAGCTTGATATCTACTCTGTATATTCATGCATATGTGTTCGAATAATTGTTAATTATTACTGTCGCCCTTTGGTAATTTTACCGTTGTTCTTAAACAACATAATAGTAGGCTCATAATAATTTTGTAAGCATGGCTATTAGTCTGTTGATTTTATGATTTGTCTCTATATATAATCTTTTTCAATTAGTGAATATGTATAACTTTGCTACTTATCTATACATGGTAGCTGGTTCTTCTAGTTTGATAAATGATTTTGTTTATGGTAGTAAAGAAATTTATATATGTAAATGTGAACTTTATTATTTACTTACCTTTAATAAATTGTGAATTGTCTTTGTTTTACTCATGGATTGATCTCATTTGATTGGTTCTATTAAGGAATGTTTACATGGCTGATAATTCCTTGCCCTTAATTGACTTAGTTATTTTGTATATGGTAGACTAGATTCAATCACTTCATTTAAGGAAATAATCTCTTTGGCTAATTATCCCCTCTCCTTTTATGTCCATAATCGATTCAGTTGTGTTAATTAAGGAAAATAATTGCTTTGATTGATTCTTTCTCTTTTACTTCCTTTGATCAATTATGAATTTAGTGCTATATATAAATATGCCCTTTTCCTCCCTTCAGATGAATGAGAACTTTACATTTTTTTATACAACTTTGTTTTTTTAAATATGAAAACACAATCTTACTCTCTAGATACATAATATTAAGTATTGCTCTCTCTTCTCACATTCTTATTGCCTGAAAATCTCACTGACTTTCTGACCTTCAATATTAAAGTCACATATATCTTAACTGGTTAGTTCATTCAACTATGTGATTTTCATTTATTTTACTAGTTTAGTCATTGTCTAAGCGGACATAACATGATTCTTGTTTAATATGTACATCCTATTAGAGTTATTGCTTACTAATTTCTTCATATCTACATGTCAAACCATCAATCTTCGAGTTTTATTCATAGTTGTGATATATAAACATGTGCTTTTGCTTATTTAGTCTATTAAAAACAGTTGTTCCTTTATGCGTTCGGGATGTGATGAAGAATCTTCTAAATCGAAAAATGGGAGACCGTTCAATTTAGAGTTAAATTTAGTTAAATTTTTCTTATTTTTCATCATTTTTTACTTGATTTGTAATAGTTTAATAACACTGATATAGTGTAAAAGGAATGTTAAAGGGGTTTGGGAATTATGTGCTAGTTGTTTTAACTTTTATTTTTAAAGTTTCTTATAAGATTGCATTATTATTTATTATTTATTTATTTTAAGAAAAAATGAAAGTCAAAATTTATTTTTCTCTATTTGAATTGGACAATGTATTTTATAATTAAATAAATACTATCCATTAACATATATATTGGAAAAGTAGAAGGAATCATGATGTCTAATTTCGAACCTTTTCAAACTAAGCCGACCCTATCCCTCGGAAGTAACATCAACCCAAGATTTTCAAAAAATTTATGTGTATTTATATGTAAATATCTTATGTTCTCATCTTTGCTTAGAAAATATAACAACAATAATAATAATAATAATAATAATAATAATAATAATAATAATAATAATAATAATAATAATAATAATATTATTATTATTAATTTAAGACCAACCTCTAATTAGTCTGTTGCTAAGGTTGAATATCATGATTCACAATATCATGTTGTCATCCCTAAAAAACAACAAACATTTTAAAACTTTCAAAATTTCTTTTATATCTTTTTTAATACATTAAATGCATTTAAATCATCATAAATTTATTTAGAATTCTTGATTTGTTAAATTTCTTTTCTTTACTCTTTCCGTAGTTAAGATTTATATGTTAGTTATTATGAGCAAAACTTTTATTGTTATATTTTTCAAATATTGTTTAACTTATTTCTTCTCGCTAGTCTAAAATTTAACTTTCAATTAGCAAGTATTTGTATAACACATAATAAATAAGTTTGCAAATCTAATTGCTTTATCACTTAAGTTTTATATTAATTTAATTTAAGTTAGAATATTTATTTGTCTTAAAATAACCTTTGTATGCCTAGAAAATAACTTAACTAATATTTTATTACGCAATTAATAAATGATTTAATTTATGTTTAACTTAGCATTTGTAATAAGTTTATTTACTTGGACACTCGATTGCCATAAGTAATTTAATATTAATTTTTTTCTTGAATATTTTTTTTTCTTTAATATTTTGTATAATCACTTAGCCATACTAATTTTAATAAAATAATTGACCTTGCTTTATCACTTAACTTTTTCACATAATTCATGAATCCGGAAGGGACCCACATTTGTAGATCTTGAAACGTGCCTAAAACCTTTCTTTTGAGGTAACTTGAACCCTTACCCGACTCTGACAATCTAGACTAGTTTAATAAGATTTTTAGTGTAGAATTGCGCCCTAACACACCTTAATTCATTAGTTGGCGACTCTTCCTTCCTTCTTTATTTTTAATCCTAAAAGAGTTGTCATATATCTAATTCCGCTTTTTGCGAGAAAAATGGGGTGCGACAGTATGACGACTGATAATGCTCAAACTCACACCTCCTACTGAAGTATGAAATGGATGTTGTCAATAAAGAACCCAACTAGAGGTTGGGGTCGAACCCATAGGGAATATGGAAGATCTAGACTAATACCGGTAAGTGAACTTGTTGGTAAGTTATAAATTCATCCTTGAGATGCAGCATCCTAGAGGGTGGAAAGAATCTCTCTAAGAAGGCTTGCTTGAACTCCCTCCAGTTGGTTATGGAGTTGTTGCGCATCTCTAATAGCCATAAAGTGGCTTCCTTAGATAGAGAAAAGGGGAAAAGTCTAAGTCTTATGGAATATTGGCTGACTCTAGGAAACCTGTAAGCTTTGTATTTTCTTATAAAGTTCATCAAATGCAAGTTGGCGTTATCAACTGCATGACCACTTAACACCCCTTTCATGTTTAACAATTGAATCATGATGCTCGTGATGTCAAATTTGGCCCCAGCAGGCAGTGGTGGTGGTATAATTACTCCAATTGACTCTACTTCATCGATGTCTGGGTCCTCATCATGGAAGAACTGAGGGGAAAATCTATGACCTTTATTTCCCCTCCCATGTCGGCCAGCGTTAACAACCTCATCTCTAGCATCCTCTACATCCTGAAGTACAACTTGTCGAGCTAGCTCGGGTTGCCTAACTTCTTCAACTATACGGGCATCTCTCTGCTCCTGGTTCTCCATTCTACGCAGTGTTCGTTCGAGTTCGGAATTTAAAGGAATCAGGGAATTTTCACTACTCTGAGTGTTTGGCATTCACCGAACAACAACCTATGGATATCAGAAACAAAAAGAAAACGTAACTCAGGAAATAATAACCAAAAGTCAATTACAAGCAATTAATCTAGTCTCAGCCGTATTCTCTAGCAACGGTGCCACTTTTTGATAACGCTCAAACTCACACCTCCTACTGAAGTATGAAGCGGACATTATCAATAAAGAACCCAACTAAGAGGTTAGAGTTGAACCCATAGGGAATATGGAAGATCTAGACTAATACCGGTAAGTGAACTTGTTGGTAAGTTATCTCCAAATCGAGGGGTTTTGAAAAAAGCAATAGTAAAACAAGATTATTGTCACGCCCCGCCTTGGAGGCATGACCGGCACCTAGTGCCCTACTAGGATTTGAACTATGAGCTGAGTGAGCCGAAGCACCTCTGGTGCAAGGCTGGCTCTAACTCTAGAATCAATAAAACAATGAGCTATATAGCGGCTGCAAATGCAACCCCTGGCCGACAAGGCCCATAGCCACCTGTGAAAAATAAACAACTAAATAAGGCCCCACATGGCCAACACACATAATCTAAATCACATACGGCCCCACGCGGCCGATACATCTAACCACAGGGAAAAGATACAATCTGCAAGTCTCTAGGAGTAATAAGATGGTCGGGACAGGGCCCCGGCCTACCCATACTGTACAACAAAAAGAAGTAAACCTCTATGGAACAGGCTCCGAAAGAAGGGAGCTGATGGCTCTGTACGGCTGACTGGGACTACGAAGGATCTGCTCCTCGTCTAGCTGTACCTGCAGGCAAGTAATGCAGCGCCCCAAAAGAGGGCGTCAGTACCATAGGTACTGAGTATGTAAAGCAATAGCTGTAAATGACTGAAAGTAAGAAATAAAGCTGACCATAGCTGAAGTAAAGGAAATGGACTGAAGCTGACTAAAGTAGTGAAATCAGGACTAAACGTAACTGTAATAAGAAGGGTAGGGGTCATACATGACAAATGGAACGTCTTACTGTCTAACTATCAGTAACTAAAGCAACATAACATAAACCTTACCTGGCCCCCATAAGCCAGAAGGTGCAATCAACACATAACAACCCACACAGGCCCCCATTAGCCCTAGTGAGTACACCTCAATCTAATTACGCCTATCCAGGTCATACACCACCACCTACTAACTATGAGCATCCTGCCGGTCCCCTGGGTATGCAGATTGGGCTCGCTGGGCCCCTAACCATAGCTGTGCCTGAGTCCGGAGGACTCCTGAAATCTACACCTCGGGCGCAAGTGCTCGGCGGGGGTGTGTATAGGCCAACCACGGAAAAATATGAGGAGCTGGCTCCCCATCTTCGTCCTTTGCGGACGGCATGCCGCTTCATAGAGCGACGTATCCTCGCCCTCTGGCGGACGAGTCGACACAACTATTAACCCTGGGGCAGTCACGGAAGCTATATAGCTAATCCAGCCCAAATAATGCAAATACAGGTCTCAACTGATAACAATAACAACATGCAATCACATACTCCTAACATGCTTTACTGAGAGTCATACTGGATTACTATACTGGAGAAACTGACAAATAAATCTATCTGTATAGCGAGAAAGTATTTGGCCTTCTGGGCCTCATGCTAATCTACTTGCCTCTGGGATAATCTGTATGAATGTATACAGGCACACCATGTGCACGTATTTGATCAGAGGATCCTGATAGTGATCATGATCTCTAATAACCTGGGCTGAATAGAGTAAGGTCTGAAGTTGTCTAACAATACTTTGAATGTCCTACTCGGACATCTATAGCTCATGCATAACTATGGAGTTGCGGACAACCAACTACTTTGTTTTTCTAATTAAACAACTATAGAGATGGGTTTGGTCGAACTTGCTTTTAGGCGATCGGTCCCTGGTTCTTCATAGGGAGCTTACCGATCTCCTTAACCTGTGGTTAACACTGTACTAGCAGAGTACTACTGACTCCTTAAGCCTTGTCTGAATCCACTCGGATCTATGTTACTGTTCTGAGCACTATATTACTGTTCTGGGCAATTCTCAATCTTGTAGGCAATTCTATATAGTTTGGCCCTCTCCTGGGACTCTGTACCTAAATACCTTACGAGAACCGGGTAGGGTACTGGCTCGTCACTGACTACTTGTGTGGACCCCTCCTTGGGGTACCCACGAGTTTATCTGACTTGGACGACAAGGATGGCTTGCGGGGCATTCTACATGATAACTGTTAAATCGACTAAGACTAACAATCATTGATAAGGCTAAAGGGACGACGTACAATCACTCAATACACTAGAGAACCCCGGTGTCGCTAACTCTGGAATATACCTATTCTGTCTCTATTTCTGGTTTTGAAACGTGTGATAACGTTAATGACCTCTAAGGATGCTTTCCTGCTAATACAGGCGCCAACTGGTCGTCAGACCGCTTGACTGTGCCCATACTGTTTAACCAACTGATTTAGGCTACTAACTCTTATGAGCCTCTAAAGTCTAGGTCTGGCAACAAACATATAAGTCTACCATCCCAAAAAGCTGAGAATAAAAGAGTTCCTATAGCGTCATACGTGAATCACATTTAACCTGCTCCCTTTTTAACGAGAGGTCCTGCAGTACGATCTGTATATGAGTTCTAATAGCTAACCAAAATTTATGTAACTGTAATCCCTATTAGCAACTAATCTCCACATATATGATATTTATATACGTAGATCTAACAGCTAATTACAACATATCGAACTACAATCTAATGGTAGAAATCATCTGCAGCATCTGAGTTCGTTACTTCTAATTGAGGACATAAGTCGTAACACTATACGACTAGGATACTTGCCGAGAGTTAAGCCTTACATACCTCATTCGCCATTTATCGATTAACTGATGAGGTTCGGCTGGTATTCAGTTGTTCTTCCCAACTGTAATCACATTAACAGAAGAATAGAGCTATCTTCATTACTAAATTCAAATAAAACCATAATTATATATATATATATATACTGACTATTCTTCAACTTATCGAAGAACGATTGAAAACTCGTAATTTCTCGGGAATCTAGAAGACAGAAATACTTACTTTAAGCCTGGGATTGTGTTAACACTAGTTTAGAGAAATTCCAATCATTTTGGCTCGGCGAGAAGATGATTCGCCGGGCGAATTTCACGAAACTAACTCCGTAGAAATGCTCTCTGCAGCCTTATACTTTGATACCCGAAGTTAATTTAAATTTGGACGGCGTTTGGCAGCGTAATCGGAATAAAATTATATATTCTCTTCGTCCTCCCTCTGTTTCTGGTCGTGTGTATAATGGAAAATGATATAAGGTTAAAGGGTGAGGCCTATATATACTTGCAGCAAAATACATGGCAATGTGACACGTTGGCCAATGCGCCGTTTTGGCTCCGTGCCACATTGACTAACACGGAGGTCCCAGCTCCGTGCCACTTTGCCCCTCTGGGCAGCGCAATTTGGCTTCCTCTTGCGAAATTCCAACTTGGCACTCGTTCGGCCTTTTCCCGAGCCCTTTCCTCGCACGTATGACATTCTAAAACTTTCAACCAACATGTGAATAGGCCATCTAAGTGCTAGAAACTTACGGGGTGTAATAATTATAACTGTGAATTAAATTAATATTTGCAAATAACTAGGGTATGTGTTCCCTATGGGTTCATAACTACTTCGGGTACACACATGTGATTAATTCCAATGCTTACTTGTAGAACTGATAACTAGGGTTATCCAAACGATTGGTTCATCCCTATTGGATGACTATACTCAATCACCGGGTCAGGTCTCATGAGCGATTTCAAACTAACCGTTATCAATATGTTCCAAATTTAACTATCCTGCGGCCACAACTCAAGTTAATACAATGATCATCAAGATCAAGACTTTGTTGTAATTCTCTTTTCCTAATCTCTACCTCTCTAGGTTCAAGAAAGTAAAGAATTCGGGCAAGTTCTAACGTTGTACACCGTTAAGAAATGTTTAAGCATGAAAAGAATACAATACAAGCTTTGTGCATTGGTTTTGAATTACTTTTGTGCAACCCTAGTTTGTTAATCCATCATGGTTCCCACAACCCCTAGTTGTGGAGGTTTTAGCCTCTCATGGTTGTAAGATTGTGATATGCGTTCATAGACAAACAGATGATTAAATACTTACAACAGTAGTTGAGAGAAAAACTTCTTTGAATATGCAAGAATAATCTCAAGAACAATTGATAAAGAAATCAAGAATTGCTTCCAAGAAGTGTTAATCACACATAAAATACTCAACTCTATGTTCTCTATTGAGTCTCTGTTGATTGGTAATGAAAATAAAATATAAAAGGTATTTATACGATATCAAAAACCTTTTCCTAAGCTAACAGGAAGATTTTTTATAACTGGCGCCGCCTGTGCCACGACTGGTCATATGACCTGTAGCAGGATTGTACGGGCCGTAACTGTCTCTCGACGTCTGTGGCTTACTAAAACTTTGGCTAAGTGTTGGGAGCTAGTACGACTCGTATCTTCTTCCTACGAGTCATACAATGCATTCGTGGCTTGGTCCTGAGAACTCTAACATCTTCTGGAATGCTTCATGAGTGTTGTGGTACGACTCGTACCTTCTTGCCATGACTCATATTGCTTGTTGTGTCTGAAATTCCTCCAAGTCTTAAATAGTCATTGGAGCTCATCACGGCTCATGGTATAGATCATATGTCAGTGCTACGACTCGTGGGTTCCACCTGTACCAAGAGGTTACCTTGTGTAAATTCTCTAAAGTTTTCCACAACTCCAGTTATAGCTCGTACTATCCTGGTATGACTCTTACTAAGAGTCGTATGTTCTCTATTCAGCCTTCTGAACTTTATCACGATTCTCAGTACGGCTCGTATAATCAATATACAACTCATACTAAGATTGGTACTTTTGCTGATTTTCTGCATTTTCAAGCTTCTTTTGCACGTCTTTGCTCCAACACTTATTTTCCATGAAATCAAAGTAAAAGTGCTTTATATCCATGTAAACATACCTAAGTCTATGCTATTTTCTCAGTTTTAAGCGTCAAAAGTACTGTAAACTCACAACACATCAATGACTCTGCTGGGGACTTTAGGTTTTAACCATAACGGTTTCGTTTTTATGTGGGGTTTTATATTTTATTTATCTTTGTTCTTTTAAGGTCAATGAGAATCCCTTCCCATTTTTCATATCTTGTCTCTTTAAATAATAGATTTCTATTATATTTTTACCATGTTTAAATTTTATCATTTTCATTATTTATGTGCATTTAATGCCGAATCCTCCTTATTTATTTATTTTCTTTCTATATTTGATTTTGTTTTCCCTCTTTTATATTATTTACTTCCTTATATAATTGATTGTCTTCTGTACTTGAATTTATTTTTTGTAATTGTGTCACACCCCGCCTTGGGGGGTATGACTGGCACCTGGTGCCCTACTAGGACCTGAACTGCTGGACTGCTAAGTCTGGGCGCCTCTGGTGCCTGGCTGGCTCTAACTTACATTTCTGGAAACAAAGGGCTATATAACGGCTGTAAACACAGCCCCCGGCCCATTGGCCTATAGCCTCCTGTGCCTGTACTAACAGCTGACCAGAAACATATCAATACAGGGAAACCTATGCGGGCCGACAAGGCCACCATGCTGTCTAGTTATCTATAACTTAACCATGAAGTACTGGATAGCTACGTGACCGGCAAGGTCACCACTACTGTCGAACTATGGCCCCACATGACCAGCATAAAGAAAACAGAAGTAATAACAGCTATACAACTGCACGGCCTCACACGACTGGCTCATCTGACCACAGGGAAATATATACAGACTGCAAGCCTCTAGGAATAACAATAGAAATGATCGGGACAGGGCCCCGACCTACCCGTACTGTACAACAAAAGAAAACTAAATACACCTCTGGGATTCAGTCTCCGAATGACAGGAGCTGAATACTCGATCGCTGACAGGAATCACGAGGGATCGCCTGCTCATCTATGAGTACCTGCAGGCAAGTAATGCAGCACCCCACCGGGCGTCAGTACCGCTGGTACTGAGTATGTAGAGCAATAACTAAAAGAAATATCTGAAAATAACAATACAACTGATGAAACTGAAGTAGAAAGGAATAGATTAACTGTCTGATAATGTAAATCATACCTTCTTTTAATTATACTGGAAGGAGTAGGAGTCATACCTAGAGATTTATCATCCTACTGTCTATCTACTCGTATCTACTGTACATGGAATAACATATCATAACATCACATAGCACACACAAACCTTACCCGGCCCCCATAAGCCGGGAGGTACAACCAGCACAGAATCTATACCCCTACCCCGGTCATCCCATCTCCTAAAATAGCTATAAGCATCCCGCCGATCCCTTGGGTAAGCACTTAGGCTCGCTGAGCCCCTGACTATAACTGCATCTGAGTCCGGAGGACTCCTGAATCAACACCCGGGCGTATCCGCTCGACAGGGGTGTGTAAGGGCTGATCAAGGCACAATATGGGGAAAACTGGCATCCCATCTTCGTCCCCTGTGGGACGGCATGCCACTCCGTAGAGCGATGTATCCTCGTCCTCTGGCGGACGAGTCGATACAGCTATCAACCCTTGGGCGGTCATGGATGCTAGGTAGTCCAACCCCAAACAATACAACGGTCTCAGCTAGTAATACTATCTGCATGTCCCACATACTGAAGCTAATAGTGGTAAAATATTTGTATATACTATATGTTGAGCTAGTGATAGTAATATGTGCGTACTTAATACATGCTGAGGCTGGTAATAGTATATACGTATAAATATAGTCTTCTGCCAGACTGTACTGGGTCTAATGCTGAACAAGATATGGTCTTTCTGCTGAAAACTATGCTGTATGCTGAGTTTCTATAGTAATATGATTTACTATTCCTAACATGTTTTCTAACTTCATTTTAACTTATCATTCTACTTCTGAGATGTCTTACAGATATTACATTGCTTTACTGAGTTTCAACTGAATACAATGATATCCTAACATTCTGTGTCACATCACATACTAAGCATGCTGTGCAGTTCCTAACACTTATATTAGAATCTATATCATGCTAAAAAGTTTCGCGCTAAATACAACATGATGCTTCTAATATCGTACCAACATTCGTAATAAACATAACACATGACTTCTGAATATTCTACTGGCTTTTAAATTGCTTTACTATACCGAGATTTACTAACTTGCCGAAGAAACTAGCTTTACATACCTTATCCTCGAACTATCCGTCTGTCGGACGAGGCTCGGCCAGTACTTCAACTATTTTCTCCCAACTGCATTCATAAATATGTCAATTAATACTAAATACAGCTTTATTTTAAAGAGCAACGTCACTTTCGATATAGTTTATAGCCTAAACTTAGGCTTATCGAAAGACGGTCGAAAACTCGCTATTTTTCAGAGGTCCAGAAGGGAGAAATATTCACTTCTCAGCTAGGAACACATAGACACTAGTTTGGAGCAATTCTACTTACCTTAGCTCGGTGGCTCGACGATTCGTCGGCCGTATTTCACGAAACTAAATCCGTAGGAATGCTCTCTGCTGCTAAATACCTCGGTATCTGAGGTTAATTTGAGTTTGGACAACGTTTAGCAGCGTAACCGGATGAAAATTATATTACTTCTTCATTCTCTCCCTGTTCTCCTGCGTTTTCTGGAAATTTTAAGGGGTTTTAATGAAATTAAACCGAAGTGGGGCTTTATATACTTGGGCCTGGACAAGGCCAACGTGTCACGGAGCCAACGCGGAGGCTTCACCTCCGTGACACGCTGCCATCGCGGAGGGGCTCTGCCTCGGCTCCTTCCGCGATGGTTCGACAAGTTTCTCGTCCGATCTTTTCCCCGGGCCTTTCTCTAGCACGTATGGCCTTCAAATATGCTTAACCAACATGCGAATAGGTCATCTAGGTGCCGGGAATCCTACGGGGTATATCAAATTGTTTCTCTATATAATTTTTTAAAATAATGTATAACTAAAATTTCTTGTTTATTGTTTATCACATTATGTATTGTTGCATTCTATTTTTTGTATATATTTATTCGCATCACATGTTAAATGTTGTTGTTTCTCTAATCATCTCATTCACACACTTAAAAACGGTTGGTGGTTTCACGGTTGTTCACTATTAAAATACCCCCCGAGGGATGCCTCATGATTTGATCGATCAGCGGTGTGTTGACGGTTATGAGTTTCCTCACTCTCAAATTGTCCACTTGAGGAAACCGTGTCTCTAATAAATCATTTTTATCATGCCTGTTTATTTATCTCTTTATAAATTAAATTCATGTATATCCCTTTCCCCTTATCCCCTTTATTTATTGCCATATTTAGATAATTTTTTCCTCCATGATTAATATCTTACCTTTCACCTTTTTATTTATTTCCTTAAATAATCAATCTACTTCCATGTCAACCCCTTTCTTTTTCCCTTGACTTTTTTTCTTTAAAATATTAATTTTTTTCATATGTAAATTATTTACTTATTTTCTTGTTTGGTTTAATTTCTTTTCATATTTAATTATTCTCTCTACTCCTCTTACATGTTTCGTAGCTTAATTTACGTTCATTCCACGTACGTTCTTCTTCCTTACCATTTATGTTCTTTCTTACTTTGTGCGTTTCTCATAATTATTCTTATCTTTACCTACGTATTTTTTTATGACTAACAAGTTTTTTGTGGTATTATTTTATTTCTTAACTACTTTATTTGATGTATTTGTATTTCATCTAAACTGTGTATTTTATCATTGCTTTTTATTAGTTGCTAAATATTCTGCTTTGTAATTGTCATTTTGTTCATACTTCCCCCACTTGGGAACTTCTCACTATCACACACTGTACACGCGAGTTGTGCTTTGCACTTCTCCGAAATTCTTTCAATACCCATTTAAAGAGTCGACATATATGTGGGGTGAATAGATAGTTTTACTACTATGTGACCACGTGCCTTCTCGCATAAGAAAACCTTTCAGTCCATGTCTACCCAACTCTTAGAAGTCTAGGCTGTATCATGCATGCATTATCCTTAGGAGGTCTTGATACTCTTGTTATATTCAGACCAATAGTTTGACCGTTCCCAATGTCCCAAAGGGGTTTACGACCCTGAAAAGGACATTATCATACTTATTTGCATTTTGAGAGGTTTATATGCCTAAAAAGTAGACTATTATCTCTTTAGGTGGGAAGGGAAAATTGATGCTTTATGATGCAGGTTATTACAAATAAATCCAACATGAAATTTTATATAAGCTGTGAAGAAGCCAAAAGAAGGAGGAGCATTTCATTTAGACTATAGTTTTATTTATTTCTTTAATTCCTATATTATTTCATTTTGTGGAATAAAGTTTAAAAAAGTTATTTTATTTTAGTGGGAGAAAATATGATGATACATTATGGCATGTTCTTCTGTTTGGTCCTATGAAGTTTTGATGAATGACAACATGTTGATGAAATTGGTGAATAAAGCTGTTCTAATGAAGTGTCAAATATAAGGCTGAAAGACCTGGAAATTTCAAGAAATAAAGAAGCGTGAATTTAGGAGTTGATAAGTCGTTTCAAACAAATTCAGCATTATCAACACATGGTTCAAATAGGAGAGTTGGAGTTTTCTTACAATACAACCAATATAAGAGATTAACTTGAAAGAAGAATCCCACACGGAGTGGAACTCTAAAGTGGGCTCGTTGCCGTAAAAGAGTTTAGAAGAAAGAAGAACTCCTTGGATAATTGTGTATATACAGAAGTGTGACTTCTTAGAAGCAAAGAAGACACTTACAGAGGGAGAAAATAGCTTATTGCAATTGGGTGAGATTCTTGCTGCATTTGGAGTGTGAAGAGTTAGACGAACTTGTTCTAATAAAGTGTCAACCTAGAATTAGCAATCTTTGTATTAGAAGTTTGTCATTGAGTTGTAATTCATGTATTCTTAATTCAGTAATTTATAAACTAGATTAAGAAGATTTGGTCTTCTAGTTGTATTACTAGGAAGACGTTGAAGGTTGAAAATACTTGTTGAATAGAAGTGTAAGCAGCTAGGAATTAGAGTTTATAATTCCTTAGATTACAAGAGTTGCAATCTGCTGTTTGAAGAGACTCTTGGAGTTAGTGAAGCTGGAGAAAATCCTGTAGAGTACAAGTCGTGTTTTTTTCATCTTTTAAGCTAGGTGTTTTCCACGTTAAATTCTTTGTCTTATTTACTTACTGTTCTTATTCACTCAAGCGAAACACGTCTGATGACTCATTTCATTCGTAGGCAAACAATTAAGTTTAAGATGAATCCTTAGGTCGTGTAACCTTTCAATTGGTATCAGAGTGGGTTTATCTTAAAAGGCTAACACCTAAGATAGATCATGATGAATTCTGCACCACCTATTGGACACTGTGAAGGGCAGTCAACCATTCGACCACCTCTTTTCAATGGTTTGCACTTCATTTGATGGAAGACTCGCATGGAGAATTTTATCCAAGCTGAAGATTATGAGCTGTGGGATAGGATCACTACCGAACCTGTATCCCAAAAAAGATGATGGATGGAGTTGAAGCTTTAAAAGTAAGGTCTAAATTTACTACTGATGACTTGATGACTCTCAATAAGAATGCTAAAGCAAAGAACATCCTTGTATGTGGTTTGGGTCCTGATGAGTACAATCGAATTTCAAATTGCTCAACAGCCAAATAGATATATGAGGCCTAAATCAACGCTCATGAAGGAACAAGTCAAGTCAGGAAGTTCAGAGTCGCTATGCTATTTACTGAATATGAATCATTCAAGATGAAGGAAAGTGAATCTTTACAAGAATTATCACAACACTCACCTCTTTAGTAAATGAAATATCCTCCTTGGGAAAGTACTCACCACTGAAGAACAGGTTGACAAAGTCTTAAGAATCCTTCCTAAAGTAAAATAGGATGTCAAGGTCACTGCTATCGGGAAGCTAAAGACATCTCTACCATGACGCTCGATGAGTTGGTAGGGAACCTGAAGATGTACGAGATGAACATGGATGATTCTAAGAAGGATGATTTGAACAAATAAAAGTAATTGGTTCTTAAGGCCTGTGATAGTGATGAGTCTGATTTTGATGATGAGCACATAGCCTTTCTAGCAAAGAAGTTTAAAAAATTCCTCAAGAAAGAAAAAAGGCTATGACAAGAAAGGATTGGGTAACAAAAAGGGTTCCAATGAGAAGTCCCCAGCTGGGTGCTACAAATGTTACAAAACTGATCATATGATTAAAGACCGTCCACTCTAGGAAATCAAGTGGAGAAAAGAGAGGGCTGAGAAGGAGAAAGCTGAAAAAGAAATGAAAGAAAAGGCAAAAAAGAAGGAGAATTATGCAATGATGGCAACTTGGGGATCTGAATCTGATGAGTCTGACATTGAAGTTGATGAAACTGCATTCATGGATCTAGGTGACTCTAATCTTGAAGAAGAGGACAAGAACTCTGAGGTAAACATTTTTGACCTAAATGAAAACATTCACACTTTGTCTAAAGGAAAATTTATCTCTATGATGAATGTTGTAATGGATAAACTCTAGAAAGTCATTTCTGATAGAGATTAGTTGTTCAATGCTCTTTCTGGTTTAAAATTTGAATTCATTGATCTTAAAAATGGTAAAGATATCACTGATAAAGAAAATTGTGATTTGTAGGAACAAATTATCCAACTTGAGTCTGCTAGTGAAAACCTGAAAGATTCTTCATCTCAAAAACAAAAAGTAAGTGAGACTCTAAATAAGGTTGAGTCTGATCTTAAGCACTGTAAAATTGACTATTTCTGTGAGAAGGAAAAAGTTAGAAAATTGGGGTTGGAAGTTTCAAGGCTAAAAGTTGATCTTGAGAAAGCTAATAGGTGGGCCAAATCATCTAGAATTATAAAAAATTAAGTGGAAGGGTTCACGATGAAAGGGCTGGAATAGGTTTTCATAGAGAATCAAGTGTCACTGAAGATATGTGTTAATTGTGTGGTAAAGATGGTCATCCTACCACTGGATATCCAATAGAAACTAGAAGCAGAAAGAGGAGCACCTTGTTGGCTAAAGGAAGCAAGTATAAAGCTACTCGTAGGACCAGGTCTAACAACTTGTTGCCATACTGGGCAAGAAGAAACTCTATTCATCCTTTCGATCACAAAAAAGGACCCAAGCTTGTCTGGGTTCCTAAAACTAACCCCTGATTTGCTTTGCAAGTGAGAGTGAAAGGGAGCAAGCATTGGTACATCGATAGTGCTTGTTCAAGACACATGACTCGAGATAAACAAAAATTCCTTTCACTTACTCCACTATAAGGGGGAATGTATCCTTTGGAGATGGAAAGACGGGTACTATTACTGGAATTGGCAAAATTGGAAGTTCAGAAACAAAAGCTTTAGAGGTTGTGTACCATGTTGATGGATTGAAACATAATCTACTGAGTATATCTCAATTGTGTGACAAAGGCAACAAGGTAACTTTTACTTCTGTAGGATGCAAGGTCAAAAGGTTGGATACAAAGAAAATTATACTAAGTGCAAGCAGACACAAAAATATATACAAGGCAGACATCATGAGAATGCCTGGTACAAATCTGACTTGTCTTAGTGCAATGGAGTGTGATCCCCTTCTTTGGCACAAAAGACTTGGGCACGCTAGTTTGAAATAGTTGAATAAACTTGCTTCAAGGGATATGGTTATAGGCTTGCCTAAAACTAAGTTAAAAAATGACAAAGTCTTTAGTGCTTGTGTGAGGGGGAAGAAGGTGAGATCATCATTCAAATTAAAGAATCAAGTCAGCACAAACAAGTGTCGGGACCTATTGCATATGGATCTTTGTGGACCAATGAGAGTAAGGAGCAGAGGTGGTAAAAGGTACATTTTTGTTATTATTGATGATTACTCCAGGTTCACTTAGATTCCGTTTTTAGCTTCTAAAGATGATGCCTTTTATGCTTTCTCTATTTCTGTTAAAAAGATGGAAAAGAAGATAGGCAACTCCTTAATCTCCATAAGATCTGACCATGGAACAAAATTTAAAAATGCTAAATTCCTAGAATTCTGTTCATTAAATGGAATAGATCACAATTTCTCTGCTCCAAGAACACCATAACAAAATGGAGTAGTTGAAAGGAAAAATAGGACTTTAGAAGATATGACTAGAACCATGATGACTGCAAGTAATCTTGCGAAAATCTTTGGGCTGAGGCCATAAATACTGCATTCTACATAGTGAATAGATGTATGAATAGACCCATGTTAGAGAAGACTCCCTATAAATTACTCAAGGGTAGGAGGTATAATATTGCTCATCTTAGAATATTTGGGTGCAAATACTTCATTCATAATACTGGAAAAGATAACTTGGGTAAATTTGATGCCCGAAGTGATGAGGGAATCTTCTTGGGTTACTCTCCACACTGTAAAGCTTATAGGGTATTAAATAAAAGAACAAACTGTGTTGAGGAAAGTGTGCATGTTGTTTTTGATGAATCTTGTGTTATGCTTGAGACTAACATGCAGGATGAAAGTGAATCTGATGAACTCACTTAGGAACAAGTTGCATCACCTATTTTAATTATAGAACAACATATGGTCTCACTAACAGGGGGAACAACAAATAGTGAAGCTGAGAAAACATCAGTGCAGGAAACCAACTCAGATACAGGAACCTCACAAGGATTGATACTGAAAAGTTACAAATATCAGGATTCACATCCCATTGAAAATATTCTCACAGATCTAACTTCTGGGATTACAACCAGATCAGGGTTGAAAAACTTATGTGCCTTTAATACCTTCTTATCCAAACTTGCTCCTAAAAAGGTAAAAGAAGCTTTCCTTGATGAAGATTGGATATTGGCTATACAAGAAGAGTTAAACCAGTTTGAAAGAAGCAAAGTGTGGCACCTGGTACCTCCTCCTGTAGGAAGATCTATAATTGGCACAAAATGGGTTTTTCAAAACAAGCTAGATGAGCATGGAATAGTTATAAGGAACAAAGCAAGACTGGTGGTCTAAGGTTATAATCAAGAAGAATGAATTGACTATGATGAGACATTTGCTCCTATTGCAAGACTTGAAGCAATAAGATTACTCATAGCCTTTGCAGCTTTCAAATGATTATCTCTTTATCAACTGGATGTTAAGAGTGCTTTTTTGAATGGATACTTGAAGGAGGAAGTATATGTGAAGCAACTTCCAGGCTTTGAGAGCTTTGAATTTTCTGATCATGTCTACAAACTAGACAAAGCCTTGTATGGGCTGAAGCAAGCTCCTAGGGCTTGGTATAAAAGGCTTTCAGAATTTCTGTTGCAGCATGGGCACACAAGAGGGAAAATTGACAATACACTCTTCTTGAAAACAAAAGTATAAGATCTATTGATTGTGCAAGTATATGTGGATGACATCATATTTGGCTCAACAAATAGCCTCATGACTCAAGAGTTTTCTAAGATAATGAATGAAGAGTTTGAAACGAGCATGATGGGAGAATTGACTTTCTTTGTTGGACTACAAATTAAGCAAACTTCCTTTGGGATCTTGATCCATCAGCTGAAGTATGTGAAGGACTCCTCAAAAGATTCAACATGGAGACTGCAAAGGAGATTGATACTCCTATTTCCACTACCACTAAATTGGGCCTTGATGAATTAGGTTCATATGTAGAACAGAAGCTTTACAGGGGTATGATTGGATCTCTTCTATATCTCACTACCAGTAGACCTGACATTGTCTTCAGTGTTGGATTATGTGCTAGATTCCAAGCAAATCCCAAAGAATCACATCTCAAAGCTGTTAAGAGAATTTTGAGGTACTTGATGGGAACAACTGATTTGGGATTGTGCTACCCTAAAGGAAGTAGTTTTTCATTGGTAGGCTATGCATATGCTGATTACGTAGGACATTTGGTTGATAGGAAAAGTACTACATGGATGACACACTTTATTGGACCATGTTGATCTTGGGCATAATTGCATGCCCAGGTGCTACTTTATAACGCAATTTAGTCTTGTTTATCTAATTATTTATAGACATTCTCATGTGATTTTATGTAAATGTGAATTTATACTAACCAACATGATTAGCGTTGTTTTGCAGTTGAAATGTAATTTTGTGAAGCTAAAATGCGTGTTGGGAAAGATCGGGGTTGGACTCAGATGTCAGCTAAGGACAAACCATTGGACGACAAGAATTAAAGGGTCTCCGCGATGGAGCCATGTCACGCTGCCATCGCGGAGGCCTTCTGCCTGGAGAGGGAATTTTTGGCCAAATCCCACTGTGGGTGCGCGTTGGGGCCGTGGCACGTTGGCCTAGCCCCGCGTTGCACGCCGTGCCACGTTGGGCTTTATTACCTGGACAGTCTATTTCTAGTTAGCCTCCGCGTCTGTGGCGTGTCATGGAGGCAGTGCTCCGCGATGCACTCCGTGACACGTTGCTAGTTATTTTGGGAAAAATTCCCACTAGTATAAATAGAACACTTAGGTTCATTATTCAATATTCTGACTTGGTGGGGCAAGAACGTGGGTTACAGGCAGTTGAGGGGACGAAATTATCAGGGTTTTTCTCTATCTCCTTCTTCTTTAATTCAATTGCTTGTATGTTTAACACTCATTTAACGATGTTTAATCCACAAATGAGTGGCTAATTCCTCTTCTTGCTGAGGTTAAGAACAATTGTATTGAAATGTGATTGTTGATCAATTTGGTTTTTCATCTTTTCTTCCATCGTTGGTCTATTGATTCTTGTTCTTACTGCATTAATGTGTGGCCTATATTAATGTACATCTAAAAAGTCCGGTTTCACTCGAGAGAGCAAGAAATTGGAAAGTTGTGAATCAATAGGATATGATCTTTTCTTAGTTTGGAAAAATTGAGAATTGATTTACCTTCAGGATAGAAATATACCTGAAGGTCATATTAGTCAATTAAGGAACCGGTTTTGTATGGCTAGAACACGAATTTCGTTTAATCACAGAAATGTAGGTGGACGGTTCATGATTCTTAAGTTGGGTTAAATACGAGAGTTTTAATCCATTGGCAATAGTTCTTGACTAGCAACCGGAGGAAAAGTTAACCAAATTATATCGATAATTTATTTCCTCACATGTTCGTTTAACCTCAGCATGCTCTTATTCATAGTTCGGACTCAAATTATAAAATCTTTGTAGACTTAGGATAATATTAGAAATCAAAATATATCAAACTCTTCTTTGCACTGTTGTCTTCATTTTTAGAATCAATATAGTAACACTTAAGTAATTTGTTACCTTATCCCAGTCCCTGTGGGATCGATACTTGGCTTACTTGAGCCACTTTACTACTTGTTCGACCACGTGCACTTGCGTGTAGTTATACACCCATATAACAAACTACGAACACATGTCTGATCTCGTGGTCCACAAAGAAGCAAAACTCAGTAGCCTTATCTACTACTGAAGTTATATGTGGCGGCCGGATCATGTTGTGCACAGTTACTATGGATCAAGCAACAACTATTGGATTTTGGTATTGATGTTGGATGTGTTCCAATCATGTGTGATAATACTAGTGCCATCAACATTGTCAAAAATCCAGTTCAACATAAAAGAACTAAACATATTGACATACGACATCATTTTCTTAGAAACAATGTTGAGAAAGGTCATATTTAAATTATGTTTTGTTCCAATAAAGAGCAGATTACTCATATATTTACCAAAGCCTTAAGTAGAGAACATTTTGAAAGGAACAAGATATACTTGGGGATGATTAAGATTGCATAGGCATCTTTTAATGATTGGCTAGATTATTACAAATTTTTATATTTTATGGAAATTAGTTATTCATTCTAGCTATACACATTGAATTGTGTGTCCCAATTCCAGATTTAAAATTTAACTTGACATAGTTGTGTATTAAACCTGTGCAAGAATTTTTGCTGATGAAAAACACTTATAGGTATTAATTCATAGTCATTAGGTATGTTCTCTCTCAATTGATGCTTCCTGCAAGTGTGAAACAACTAAGCCAAACTGTTCCATCCCTTCATAATTATTTATAACCATCATTACTCCCTCTCTCTTCCATAAAGTTGCAACTGCCACTCAATCATCCATCATGTCTCTCATTACCTTCCATTGATGAGCAGTCACATCGCACATTTCATCTTCTATTTCTTTCTTTATAAAGTGTAAGTTTGCATGAATTCACCATAAACCATTCACAATTGCTCAACTGAATTCAAAAAACTTTGACCTCTGCTTCTTCTTCTTCAAGCATCACTTTAGCCACTTCCTATGAAAAAACTTCCTCATCTCACAATTTGGTAGTTCATTCATCTGAAACTCCATATCCAAACATTCCATCTCCCATTCCCATAAAAATGTCCAACTTTGCTACTTGGAACGTCTTTAAAACCAGTTCTCCTCTTCTTTAGCCACTCCACCATTTCCATCTGGTATTTCACAAAAAGTCTACGGCATTGTTCCCCTTCAAACAGCCCCGAATGAAGGAACCCCAATTGCATATTTGATTCCCCAAGGGATTCAAACTCAATAAAGGAAGAAGGTCGGCGCCCTTGTACTTATCCTTAATGATGAACCTGACCATGAAACACCTTCACCTACCAGTTCTATCTGTATCCCTCTCACTCGAACCATAAAAATACAGGAAGATGCAAATATTGAACAAGCTCTTTAAAAGAGCAAGAAGAAAAAATCCTCTGCAACCTCTCCTATTCAAAAGAAATCCTCTTCAAAGGATGTGTTGCTTAAATTTGTTCGAAAATCCAAGGTGGTCAAGAAGACCATTCCCAAACTCACTTCTTTTGGGTCATCCAAATCCCCCTCCAAAATCCCCTCTTCTGCTAAAAAGAACCCTCCTACGTCCTCCTCCAAACCCTCTCCAAAGCCCCCTTCCAACTCTTCTCCCAAACCGTCTTCCAAACCTTCCTCCACTTCGGCTTCAAAGGATCCTTCTCCCTCAACTAAAACCCGATCATCAGAACGGGTATCTCAACCTGGTCCTTCACATTGTACTGATTCTGATGACTCTGGTGATTATGTGACTACTGGGATTGACATCTCTGGCCTCTCTGATACTCAAATTTCTCCTTTACTCCACTTTCAAAAGAGTGTTGTTCTTAGAGGAAGGGTGGTGACTGGTTTTGGTGGCCCAGAAATGGCCATTTTATTTGAAAAGTTGGAGGCTCAAGGTCGGACATCCTTGTTTCTTCAAGGAGATTTCCAGAGGAAGTTTGGCAAGCCATAGGTTGTTGAATTTTATGCTTGTGGAGTTGCCAATGGTTCCCTTTTTTCCACTACTGTCAGGGGAGTCTCCATTCATCTGGTAGCCGAAGACTTGGCTAGAATCTTGGGTATTCCCAATGGTAGATAGGATCACTATGTAAAATTCAAGTGTCCAGCACTTGATAATTTGTCCTCAGCTAGAGATAATTGTAAGAAGTTTTCAGGACAACCAACTCTTGCCCAACATCATCGTGTTCAAAAGAAAGAAATGTCACCCCTCCATCAACTTTACTTTGATGTGGTGCATACGATTCTCATTCCCAGAAAGAAGAGAAGGAATGAGGCTAATTATCTTGACCTCACCCTAATGGAGCTTCTTGACATAGAGGTCAAGATTAATTTACCTAGTCTCATGGTCAAACATATACAGAGGGCACTCACTAAGGATGACAAGTGACATGCCCTCCCTTATGTGTTTTGGGTGTCTCAAGTATTTGAGGACTATGATCTTGGGCAGAATTGCATGCCCAAGTGATACTCAAATGCTTCATTTCGACTTGTTTATCTATTATTATGTGTATATTCTCATGTGATTATTTGATAAATGTGAATTTATACTAACCAACATGATTAATGTTGTTTTGCAGGTAAAATAAAATTTTGAAAGCTAATATATATGTTGGTGAAGTGTGGGAATGGACTTGGAAGCAAGAAGCGGAAGTTGACAAGGGAAAGCGGCAAAAATAAGGGCTCCGCGATGGCGCCGTGTCACGCTACTATCGCGGAGGCATTCTGCTTGGGATGAATTAATTATGTCAAATTCCAGTGGAGGTTCACGTTACCTCCATGGAATGGAGGCAGCGCTCCGCGATGCACTCCGTGTCACGTTGAGTGTGATTACCTAGAACCTCAAGTTCCAGTGAAGTTCCGCGATAGCCCTGCGGCACGGAGGCAAGGCTCCACGATACAAGCCGTGCCACGGTGAGGTGAAGTTACCTGGGAGCCGACTTCCAGTGGGGTTCCGTGATAGCCCCGTGGCACAGAGGGAGTGCTCCGCGATACACTCCATGCCACGTTGCTTATTATTCCGGAAAAAATTCTCAATAGTATAAATATCACACTTAGGTTTTATTTGAAACATTCTGACTTGGTGGAGCAAGAACGTGAGTTACAGGCAGTTGAGAGGATGAAAGTTCTAGGGTTATTCTCTTCCTTTTTCTCTTTAATTTCAATTGCTTGTATGAATTCTACTTATTTGAAGATGTTTAATCCACAAATGAGTGGCTAATTCACTTCTTGCTGAGGTTAAGGATAATTGTAGAGGAATGTAATTATTGATCATTTCAGTTTTCATCTTTTCTTCAATGGTTATTCTATCAATTCTTGTTTTTACTGCATTAATGTTTGGCCAATGTTAATGTATATCTTAGAAATCCAATTTTGATTTTGAAAAGGAAAGGAATTGGACAGATGTGAATTGGTAGGATATGATCTTTTCTTAGCTGTAAAAATTGAGAAAACATTTACATTTAGAATAGAAATATATCTGAAAGTCTTATTAGTCAATTATGGAATCGGTTATGTAGGGCTAGAGCATGAGATTCTTATATCCCAGACATGTAGAATAAGGTTTCATGATTCTTTAATTGGATAGGAGTCGAAAGATCCAATCCATAGGCAATTAATTCCTGACTAGCAACCGAAGAGAAGATTAGCTGAATTGAATTAATAAATTACATCCCTGCATGCTTGCCAAAACCTCAGCTTGTTCATTGCTATTGTTCAGACTCAAATTATAATCTTGACTTAGATTCCTGTTACTTAGTGATCTTAACTCATAAAACACTATTTATTTGGTTGTCTGCATTTATAGAGATATCATTCACTGACTCTTAAGTTAATTAATACCGTAGTTCAGTCCCTGTGGGATCGATACTTGGCTTGAAATAAAGACACTTTACTACTTGTACGACCACGTGCACTTGTGTGTAGTTTTGGGTCGAGTAAGTTTTTGGCGCCGTTGCCGGGGACTCAACGAAGTTCAGTGAATTTGTCTGTTTTTGTGTGATTTTTAAATTTCCTTAAGTGTTGAATTTTTTTTTTCTTTATTAGTTTTAGATTTATTTTAAATTGTTATTTTTAATCTGATACCCTTCTTAACATGACATCATGGAATATAAATGGGTTAAATGGTAGATACTCTTATTTTGATGAGTCTTGTCTGAATTGCGGAGGACCCCACTTATGGCAACATTGTAATACTTGTAATATATGCGGTGGTCTAAGTGGCCATTGGAATGGTTTCCCAAATGCTTACACTTGCAATATATGTGGAGGTCAAGATGGCCATTGGGATGGCTGTCCAAATGCATACTCCCCTCCCCCAAGCCCCTACTATGATCCTTCTAGTGTTTTTGATGATTATAGGCATGATGAAAATGAGGACTTGGAACGCCAAGCTCGACTAGAAGACATGCTAAAACAGATCCTTGAGCAAACAGAAGCAATGAAGGAGGGGAGGGAAGCATTGAGAATTCAGCAAGAAGAAGATGGAGAGGCCCTAGAAATGATGAGCGTCAAAATCACGGAGATGATGGATGAGGCTGAAGCTTGTGGTAAATTGCAGGTAACGGTTTTAGGCGATACTCAAGAGGAACTAGAAGAAGAAGACAAGGGTGAATTTTTGGAAAAAGCCCAACAATTAGAATCTCTTGAGAGTCCCCGTGATAGTCTCACACATATAGCCAATCCATTTATGAAAGAAGAGATAGAGTATAGAGTACCTGCCATTTGACATTCATGATGAGTTAGATGTTAATGTGGAGAAGGTATATACAAGTAAGAAAGTCAAGCAAAATGCAGTTTCAGAGTTGAGGTGTATTGTCCCCACTCGAATCATTTTTCAACATTAAGTTGGGTTGACAACCTAGAACTAGAGTCTTCCAAACTTGTGGAGAAAGATATAGAGGGGGAACAAGCCCCATATATTCTGAAATTTGATGATTCTGAAAGAAAGAATGACTTCACTTACTTAAGGGCCAATAAATGCCAAAGGCGACATCTACTGCTTGGTCCTTTCATTTTTTCACCACCACCCCGGGAGCATAAGAGAAAATTAGAGAAAAAATTAGGGATGAGATTCATATCCTCAAGGTAGAGGAAAAAGTGGTGAAACTTGATACGTCGTGCCGCGACGTAAAATTAGGCGCTGCTTAGGAGGCAACCCAAGGGTACCATTTTAATTTCTTGCATTTAAGTTGATTTTATTTATTTTTCATCTTGTGTTGTTTTGGTGGAAAGTTAAGCACAGATGGAGGGGAAGTCTGAGTACCCGTGGAGGAGGAAGCTAACAAGCATGGAAAAGAAAAAGTGTGGGGTCGAACACCCACTTGTGAAAAGTTGAAGAAGCGCATGCTATTAGCTACGCCTAAAGGCCTCAGGGAGTATTTCTCACCCTCTTTAAATTTTAATTTGATGCTATAAGGACATAGCATGATTCAAGTGTGGGGTGAGGGAAATTTCAAGGGAAATTTCAAATTTTTTGTGCTTAACAATTTTTGGTGAATGTATTGCTTGTGAGAAATATTTGAAAAAAAAAAGAAAAAAAAACAAAGAAAAAGAAAAATAAAAATTGTTGCATTGCAATCTATGATTTCTAATCAATTTCTTGTGGTGAAATGATTTTCAGGTGGAATGGAGGGCAAAAATACAAAAAAAGCACAAAGGAAAAAAATCAAGGTAAGAAAATAAAAATTGGCACATTCCAGTGAGCCTGCGCGATGGCTCCGTGTCACGGAGGAGGGCCTCTGCGTTACCCTCCGTGACACGATGAGGTGTATTCTGGATTTTTTAAAATTTCCACAATACCTGCGTGATGGCTCCGTGTCACGGAGGCAGTGCTCCGAGTTACTCTCCGTGACACATTGAGGGTTATTTCGCGTCGGGTCACCTCGGGTCACCGGGTAACCCACGCGAAAAACCCCTTTAAACCCAAATTTCCTTAATTTTTTTTTCTACTTTCTCAAATCCTCCGCGACCCACACCTAAAATCCCCTTCTCCCCCAACGTGACACGGACTTAGTGATCAACTTTCTTCGTGTTTTCTTCAATTTCATCGAAGTAAAGGTATGTTCTTGAATTTTTCTTTATTATTGCTCAAATTTTTGATTCTTGAACATGTTTTGTGATTAAACCTTTCCCTAAGTAGGAAATATGCTTGAAATCAATTAAGTTATGATTGAATGATGTTCATAGCATCGTTGTGAGTAAATTAACTCAATGATTGCATGTTTTGTCGAAATTCTTGTGAAATTGATAGCTAGGGTTGAGGATTGAATAGGAAGAAGACTAAATGCTTTGAAATGTTGATAAATTGGGTTGTGCATGTTGGGTGAAGTAAAATGTAGAGAGATTGATATTGAATATGCTAAGTTAGAAGAGGAATTTTCGGGAGAATGCAATTGGAGAATTACATTGGCTGTTGAAAAAATTGCAAAGTGCTAATGATGATGTAATTGAATCAATGGAGAAATTTTTATTCATTGTATGAAGTCTGAGTAGTACAAAGTAATTATCCCATCGAATTATATGAATGCACTAAGCATGTTAAATGCTAAGAATGGCAAGATTAGGAAAGTCTTGTCGAATTGTGTTGATTGTGGCTTAAGACTAAGTGTGGGGTGATCCAATTAAACCCAACCTTAGTTGTAGCTAATTATGACTTGAATAACATTGAGACTGTATGTTTGAATGTACAGGAACAATGTCAGGACAACAAGACAAGGGCAAGGGCGCATCCACATCGGGCGCCAGCAGAAAGAGGGTAAGATTGGGAACAGCAGTTTCAACAGCACCAGCGGTTCCTAGAGGTCAACGTCGGCAATACAGAACCAGATGAGTGAGTGATGTGGGGAAGAAGTGGTATGCCAAATATAAAGCAACCAAATACTTCTCGGAAGAGCAGATAGCACGGGAACCACTAGCACAGGAATTCCCACGGATTGTACACAGGATTGACACCACTGGGCTTAACTTCATTTTCGAAGAACCCAGGGAGTGCAATCTCCATCTTATCCGGGAGTTCTATGCCAATTGGAACCCGACCTTACACAGCCACACCATAAAAATTAGAGGATAGGTAGTCACATTTGAGCCCCACCACTTGAATGAAATCCTGGGGGCGCGAGACACAGACGCTCATGTCCTCCGTCAGCTGAACATCACTCCACCCTATGCGGACATTAGACGCACCTTGTGTGGACCTCGATCGACAGCCAGGTGGAGTAGGCACAAGGAGAGAGGCTACCACCAGACATTGCCCTACTCTCAGATGAACCGGGAGGCCCGGATTTGGTTGAAGATTGTGTGTTCATGCCTGATCCTAGGGGTGCACATGACAGATGTCACCCGGGATAGAGTTTGCTTGGCGTATGCCCTGATGAAGGGGTTGGAAATCAATGTGGTGGCAGTGATTATCTCTGTCATGAAGAGAGCCCGACTGCATCAGAGGCATAGATACGGGTTCGATGGTCTGCTTACCACGTTCCTGAGGGGCCACAGTATTGAGGAGGAGGCCCTAGATTACATCCCTCAAATCGACAGGTGTGCCTTCGATGTCACCAAAACCAAGGCACTTGACACTACTTTTAGGCCGGTGCTCACACTAGCCGAGCGACATGCTCGGGATGATCAGTACATGACCCACATGTACGGGATGCAGATGTTGCAGCTGCGCATCGGAGGACGGCCCGCAACGGAGGATGAGCTGTGGCAGCTCGAGTTGTATTACCCATTTAACGAGAATTCCCAAGCTTTATGTAGAGTGGAGCCTGCATTTGTGGAGCCCGTGGATGATGATGTCCCTACCGATGAGGAGACACGCCAGGAGGACTCAGATGTTGAGTCGGACGAGGACGGCGGGGGCGATTCTGACATGGGGGATGAAGCACTAGCACCAGATGAAGAAGTTGAATACTTTGATTGATCAGGGAGTTTCATCACCCAACCTTTGTGATATTTTGAAATTATGTGAACACTGGGGACAGTGTTCGGCTTAAGTGTGGGGTGGGAGTAGTTAGGTGCTAGCTGTTTTGTTTATGTTTTGTTCATGTTTGTTGTGCTTGTGCTAAATGTGACCGTGTGACTCTGTGTTTCGTGTTCTGTAATTAATGTTGGTGTTGTAATGAATCTTGAGCTGTTGTTGTGTTGCTGTTGTGTATGATGTGTAAATATTTTTCAAATTATATTTTTATCTTTTTCTATCGATTTTTCTATCGAAATTTTTTGTTGAATTTTTTTATGTTGGGTTTCTCAACTTTTATTTTCGGTGCTTTTACCGAGAATAGTCCCATTGAACCGAAGTCGTAGATAGCGACTATTCCCTATGATGGATGGATGACGACCATCTTAAGGGAAATGTAGTCGATAGGAGTAGTTTCTTTTTTTTTCTTCTTTCTGTTGTTTGTTTCCCAAACATATTGGTAATTAATGGTTCGAAATTCTTGTTATGTGTTGTACATGATATTAAGATGCAAAGGTGATTCATATGAAAGCATGCAAACATGTTAAACATGTTGAGATACCTAGGCCATAGAATTCGATTCGGTGTGATCGAGGCTTAATAGTGAATTCTTGTAATTAGCTGATTGAAGAGTCTGTGAATATGTCTTGAGTTGAGCATGTGCAATGAGTGTGAGGTGAGGTTTCGACTATTCCATGCTATTGTGAAGTGTCTAGAACTTGCCTGGTGTGTGTACTAAATGAAATGAAGGATGTGGATTGTAGGAAAGGATGTAGGCATTTCTTTGAATAAACCGAAAGTTTCTCCCTTATCATACCTACCTTGAATGTTACATCCTAGTTAGCCCCATTGAGCCTTTAGCCTATTCTTTGAGAGGTACAAACCGAGCTTAATCCCTTCTTTTCATTAGCCATGAATTTTATCCAAAACCCTTAAGCGCTTAAGAAAAAAAACATTTTTCCCTAAGTGTAAAGGAGTGAGAAGTGTGAACCGGAAGAAAAACGGAAGTTGTGAAAACTAAAGAAAAGGTCAAAGGTGCACTTGTTGAAATTGATTAATTAATAGTAGAGAGTAAGCGAATCCATGAATGAGAAAAAAAATAAAGATGCATAACTAATCTTTTCTAGTAAATCGAGTGTGCTTAAAGAAATGGGAATAAAAACAAAGAAGAAAATTCAAAAATGAGAGGATGGAGGAAGAAGCGATGCCCGTACTAAAGGTTGGATGTATTGAAGAGCGCTTAAGGAAGCTAGTTGCCATTATTGGTTAGCACAGTATTGACTAGTTCCTTAGCTTACATTACAACCCATTAAGTCCTACGTGATCTTACATCACGCGTCCTTATATTTGTAGAGTAAAACACTAGAGGCAAGCTTATGGTTCATGACATGGTGCATGTGAATTCTTTGGGAGAGCGAGAAAAATTGTAATTGTATACCCCTACACGTAGTGCTTTGGAAATCTTATGATGGCAAATGGGGTAATTCTCTTATGTTGTGAGGGCAAATATTTGACGAGAGATAAAATTTCGTGTCGGATGTCTTGATCAGTTGATTTGCATGAGTTTTCCAAGATTGAGAATCGATTCTTGAGGTTAGGAGGTCTTAATGTGGTGTACTTCATTGTATTGGTGATACCATGCATGTCTTCTTGATGATTTGCTATTCTAAATAATGTGTATAGCCGTAGCTTGAATGGTCGAGCCAAATTAGTTATGTGTGGGTTTCAATTGCATGAGATGTGAAAGTATTATTCGAGGATGAACAGGGTTTTAAGTGTGGGGTAAGTGATCTTGGGCAGAATTGCATGCCCAAGTGATACTCAAATGCTTCATTTCGACTTGTTTATCTATTATTATGTGTATATTCTCATGTGATTATTCGATAAATGTGAATTTATACTAACCAACATGATTAATGTTATTTTGCAGGTAAAACGAAATTTTGAAAGATAATATATATGTTGGTGAAGTGCGGGAATGGACTTGGAAGCAAGAAGCGGAAGTTGACAAGGGAAAGTGGCAAAAATAAGGGCTCCGCGATGGCGCCGTGTCACGCTACCATCAGAGGCATTCTTCCTGGGATGAATTAATTATGTCAAATTCCAGTGGAGGTTCGCGTTACCTCCGTGGAACGGAGGTAGTGCTCCGTGATGCACTCCGTGTCACGTTGAGTGTGATTACCTGGAACCTCAAGTTCCAGTGAAGTTCCGCGATAGCCCCGTGGCACGGAGGCAAGGCTCCGCGATACAAGACGTGCCATGGTGAGGTGAAGTTACCTGGGAGCCGACTTCCAGTGGGGTTCCGCGATATCCTTGTGGCACGGAGGCAGTGCTCCGCGATACACTCCATGCCACGTTGCTTATTATTCCGGGAAAAATTCTCAATAGTATAAATAGCACACTTAGGTTTTATTCTAAACATTTTGACTTGGTGGAGGAAGAACGTGGGTTACAGGCAGTTGCAGGCCACGGGGCTATCGCGGAACCCCACTGGAAGTCGGCTCCCAGGTAACTGCACCTCACCGTGGCACGACTTGTATCGCATAGCCTTGCCTCCGTGCCACGGTGCTATCGTGCACCTTCACTGGAACTTGAGGTTCCAGGTAATCACACTCAATGTGACACGGAGTGCATCGCGGAGCACTGCCTCCGTGCCATGGAGGTAACGCGAACCTCCACTGGAATTTGACATGATTAATTCATCCCAGGCATAATGCCTCCGCAATGGTAGCGTGACACGACGCCATCGCGGAGCCCTTATTTTTGCCACTTTCCCTTGTCAACTTCCGCTTCTTTCTTCCAAGTCCATTCCCGCACTTCATCAACATATATATTAGCTTCCAAAATTTCCTTTTACCTGCAAAAAAACACTAATCATGTTGGTTAGTATAAATTCACATTTATCAAATAATCACATGAGAATATACACATAATAATAGATAAACAAGTCGAAATGAAGCATTTGAGTATCACTTGGGCATGCAATTCTGCCCAAGATCACTTACCCCACACTTAAAACCTTGTTCGTCCTCGAACAATACTTTCACATCTCATGCAATTGAAACCCAGACATAACTAATTTGGCTCGACCATTCAAGCTACGACTATACAGATTTTTTAGGATAGCAAATCATCAAGAAGACATGCATGATATCATCAATACAATGAAGTACACCACATTAAGACCTCCTAACCTCAAGAATTGATTCTCGATCTTGGAAAACTCATGCAAATCAACTGATCAAGACATCCGACACAAAATTTTATCTCTCGTCAAGCATGTGCCCTCACAACATAAGAGAATTACCCCATTTGCTATCATAAGATTTCCTAAGCACTATGTGTAGGGGTATACAATTAAAATTTCACTCGCTCTCCCAAAGAATTCACATGCATCATGTCATGAACCATAAGCTTGCCTCTAGTGTTTTACTCCACTAATATAAGGATGCGTGATGTAAGATCATGTAGGACTTAATGGGTTGTAATGTAAGCTGAGGAACTAGTCAATACTGGGCTAACCAATAATAGCAACTAGCTTCCCTAAGCGCTCTTCAATACATCCCACCTTTAGTACGGGCATTGCTTCTTCCTCCATCCTCTCATTTTTGAATTTTCATCTTTGTTTTTGTTCCCATTTCTTTAAGCACACTCGACTTACTAGCAAAGAGTAGTTATGCATCTTTATTTTTTGTCTCATTCATGGATTCTCTTACTCTCTACTATTAATTAATCAATTTCAACAAGTGCACCTTTGACATTTTCTTTAGTTTTCACAACTTCCGTTTTTCTTCCGGTTCACACTTCTCACTCCTTTACACTTTGGGGAAAATGTTTTTTTTCTTAAGCGCTTAAGGGTTTTGGATCAAATTCAAGGCTAATGAATAGAAGGGATTAAGCTCGGTTTGTACCTCTCAAAGAATAGGCTAAAGGCTCAATGGGGCTAACTAGGATGTAACATTCAAGGTAGGTATGATAAGGGAGAAACTTTTGGTTTATTCAAAGAAATGCCTACATCCTTTCCTACAATCCACATCCTTCATTTCGTTTAGTACACACACCAGGCAAGTTCTAGACATTTCACAATAGCATGGAATAGTCGAAACCTCACCTCACACTCATTGCACATGCTCAACTCAAGACATATTCACAGACTCTTCAATCAGCTAATTACAAGAATTCACTATTAAGCCTCGATCACACCGAATCGAATTCTATGGCCTAGGTATCTCAACATATTTAATACCTTTGCATGCTTTCATACGAATCACCTTTGCATCTTAATATCATGTACAACACGTAACAAGAATTTGGAACCATTAATTAGCAATACGTTTGGGAAACAAACAACAGAAAGAAGAAAAAAAAAGAAAAAGAACTACTCCTATCGACTACATTTCCCTTTAGACGGTCGTCATCCATCAATCACAGGGAGCAGTCACTATCTACGACTTTGATTCAATGGGACTATTCTCAGTAAAAGCACCAAAAACAAAAGCTGAGAAACCCAACATAAAAAAATTCAACAAAAAATTTCGATAGAAAAATCGATAGAAAAAGATAAAAATGTAATTTGAAAAATATTTACACATCATACACAACAGCAACACAACAACAACTCAAGATTCATTACAACACCAACATTAATTACATAACACGAAACACAGAGTCACAAGGTCACATTTAGAACAAGCACAACAAACATAAACAAAACAGCTAGCACCTAACTACTCCCACTCCACACTTAAGCCGAACACTGTCCCCAGTGTTCACATAATTTCAAAATATCACAAAGGTTGGGTGGTGAAACTCCCTGATCAATCAAAGTATTCAACTTCTTCATCAGATGCTAGTGCTTCATCTCCCATGTCAGAATCACCCCCGCCGTCCTCGTCCGACTCAACATCTGAGTCCTCCCGGCGTGTCTCCTCATCGGTAGGGACATCATCATCCACGGGCTCCACAAATGCAGGCCCCACTCTGCATAAAGCTCGGGAATTCTCATTGAATGGGTAATCCAACTCGAGCTGCCCCAGCTCATCCTCCATTGCAGGCCGTCCTTCGATGCGCACCTGCAACATCTGCATCCCGTACATGCGGGCCATGTACTGATCATCCCGAGCATGTCACTCAGCTAGTGTGAGCACTGGCCCAAAAGTAGTGTCAGGTGCCTTGGTTTTGGTGACATCCAAGGCACGCCTGTCGATCTGAGGGATGTAATCTAGGGCCTCCTCCTCAATATTGTGGCCCCTCAGGAACGTGGTAAGCAGACCACCGAACCCGTATTTATGCCCCTGATGCAGTCGGGCTCTCATCATGGCATAGATGATCACCGCCCCCACATTGATTTCCAACCCCTTCATCAGGGTATACACCAAGCAAACTCTATCCCGGGTGACATCTGTCATGTGCACCCCCGGGATCAGGCATGAACACACAATCTTCAACCAAATCCGGGCCTCCCAGTTCATCTGAGAGTAGGGCAATGTCTGGTGGTAGCCTCTCTCCTTGTGCCTTCTCCACCTGGCTGTCGATCGAGCTCCACACAAGGTGTGTCTGATGTCCGCATAGGGTGGAGTGATGTTCAGCTGACGGAGGACATGAGCGTCTGTGTCCCGCGCCCCCAGGATTTCATTCAAGTGGTGGGGCTCAAATGTGACTACATGTCCTCTAATTTTTATGGTGTGGCTGCGTAAGGTCGGGTTCCAATTGGCATAGAACTCCCAGATAAGATGGAGATTGCACTCCCTGGGTTCTTTGAAAATGAAGTTAAGCCCAGCGGTGTCAATCCTGTGTACAATCCGTGGGAATTCCTGTGCCAGTGGTTCCCGTGCTATCTGCTCTTCCGGGAAGTATTTGGTTTCTTTATGTTTGGCATACCACTTCTTCCCCTCATCATTCACCCATCTGGTTCCGTATTGTCGGCGTTGACCTCTAGGAACCGCTGGTGCTGCTGGAACTGCTGTTCCCACTCTTACCCTCTTTTTGCTGGCGCCAGATGTGGATGCGCCCATGCCCTTGTCTTGTCGGCCTGACATTGTTCCTGTACATTCAAACATACAGTCTCAATGTTATTCAAGTCATAATTATCTACAACTAAGGCTGGGTTTAATTGGATCACCCCACACTTAGTCTTAAGCCACAATCAACACAATTCGACAAGACATTCCTGATCTTGCCATTCTTAGAATTCAACATGCTTAGTGCATTCATATAATTCGATGGAATAATTACTTTGTACTACTCAGACTTCGTACAATGAATAAAAATTTCTCCATTGATTGAATTACATCTTCATTAGCACTTTGCAGTTTTTTCAACAACCTATGTAATTCTCCAATTGCATTCTCCCGAAAATTCCTCTTCTAACTTCACATATTCAACATCAATCTCACTACATTTTACTTCACCCAACATTCACAACCCAATTTATCAACATTTCAAAGCATTTAGTCTTCTTCCTATTCAATCCTCAACCCCAACTATCAATTTCACAAGAATTTTGACAAAACATGCAATCATTGAGTTAATTTACTCACAATGATGCTATGAACATCATTCAATCATAATTCAATTGATTTCAAGCTTATTTCCTACTTAGGTCAAGGTTTAATCACAAAACAACATTGAGGATATGTTCAAAACAATAATAGCTAACCAAGCGCAAATGCAGGCTGATTATGTGAAATTAGCAGCTGACATGAAGAATCAGTAGTTAGCTACAAAGGCATTGGAGTACCAGTTTGGATAGTTAGCTGGAGCTCAAAACACCAGGCCCAGATGAGGACTACCGAGTGATACTGACCCAAACCCCAAGCAGGTCAATGCAGTGACCATAAGGAGTGGACTACAACTTAAGGAGGTGCAACCAGAAAGACCACCTCAGCAATTTGGAACAATGGAAAAAGATGGGGAACATGATGATGTGAGGAGGAAGGAAAAGGCAACTGAGACAGAAAGACCCCCCCCGGTTCCCTCAGAGATTAAAGAAGCACAAGGAAGAAGCTTGCTTTAAGAAGTTCATGGAAGTGCTGAAACAGGTACACATTAATTTACCTTTGGTTGATGTTTTGCCGGAAGTGCTGAAATAAGCAAAGTATATCAAGGACATCGTAGCAAACAAAAGAAGATTGACGGACTCAGTCCCTGTTCAAGTTTGGACCCTTTATACAACAAACGATGTGCTTGGGGATATGAAACAAGTTGATCTACCTGCTTCTATAAGGAGAGCAAATACCCCCTTTCAAAGGATGCGTAATGCCTTGGCAGAAAAGACAACTGAATTGGAAGTTGCTCATGCTCAAGAAAAGGCAGCTCTTCAATCCAGAATCACTGAGCTCCAAGCTACACTTGACTTAGAAAGGGCTACAAATTCTAATGCTATTCATCGCCTGTCCCAGTTGCTTCCCTTAGCTCCTTCCTCCTAGAATCGTTCGTTCCTCTCCTTTGTTTTGTTGTTCTCCTCTCAGGATTAGTTTTTTGTGTTTTCAGTTTGGTGTTGGTTGTGATGTAGAACTGTACTTTTCTATGAATGAATTGCTTGTTTTTGCATAAATTGGTTATCATCTTCTGCACTTTTTAATGCCTTCTCTTATCTTGATAAATATTATCTCGATTGTCTTGGTGATTTCCCTAGTGGAAATAGAATGTGTGACAATTGTGTTCCGCTATAACTCATTGAATCAGACTTTTGTTGATGCCAAAAGGGGGAAGAAAAATAAATATGATTGGCTGTGCTATGTTTATAACCCAATGAACTAACCTATTTTAATCAAGTGATTGTTTTCTATAGGTAAAGTCAGTAAGTTTGTCCTCATCAAAAAGGAAAAATTATTGGGTCTTATGAAGTTTTGATGAATGACAACATGTTGATGAAACAGGTGAGTAAAGTTGTTCCAATGAAGTGTCAAATATAAGGCTGAAAGACTTCAAAATGTCAAGCAATAAAGAAGCGTGAATTTAGGAGTTGATAAGTCGTATCAAACAAACTCAACATTATCAACACATGGTTGAAATAGGAGAGTTGGAGTTCGCTTACAATATGACAAATGCAAGAGATTAACTTGAAAGAAGACTCCGACACAGAGTGGAACTCTAAAATGGGCAAAGGTTTTGCGGTAAGAGTTTGGAAGAAAGAAGAACTCCTCGGAGAATTGTGTATATATAGAAGTGTGACTTCTCAGAAGCTAAGAAGACACTTACGAAGAGAGAAAATAGCTTATTGCAATTGGGTGAGATTCTTGCTGCATTTGGAGTGTGAAGAGCTTGACGAACTTGTTCTAGTAAAGTGTCAACCTAGAGTTAGCAATCTTGTACTAGAAGTTTGTCATTGAGTTGTAATTGATGTATTCTTAATTCAATAAGTTATAAATTGGATTAAGAAGACTTAGTCTTCTAGTTGTGTTACTAGGAAGACATTAAAGGTTGAAAATACTTGTTGTTGAGTAGAAGTGTAAGCAACTAAAAATTAGTGTTTATAATTCCTTAGATTACAAGAGTTGTAATCTACTGTTTGAAGAGGCTCTTGGAGTTAGTGAAGTTGGAGAAAATCTTCTGCAGTACAGGTCGTGGTTTTTTCTCCTTTTGAGCCGGGTGTTTTCCATGTTAAATTCTTGGTCTTATTTACTTATTGTTCTTATTCACTCAAGTGAAACACGTCTGATGACTTGTTTCTTTCGTAGGCAAACAGTTAAGTTTAAGATGAATCCTTAGGTTGTGCAATCTTTCATCGTCTTTCCTAATTCGCTAGGTATACCTCTGGCACAAAAGAGGTCACAATATGCTAGGATGTGCAATTTATTTTCTACATGCTTATGGATATTTTTGTTTTAATTGTTTGTGTATTTGTCCTGCTAATCTTTAGTTATTTCTAAAATCACATCGTGCTTTCACTCAATCATTTTCTTTGAATACATATACCTTATGTTTTAGGCCCGATTCATAAAATCTTGGAGTGTAATTCATATTTTTGTTTTCTGACTGCAATATTTTTTCCTATGTGCCTCCCAAAATGTTCTCTTTAGTATGTTTTCTCATGATCAATTAACTGTTTAATTTATCTTGAATTCATTCTTTTCGCACTTGTGTAATCATTTCATAACTATCATGCTTTTACCAAATTAGGTCCAAACTTCTCTTTAATTTATCTTTTGGCATTAAGATTTCTATATTTGCATTGAACTTTTCATAACTCTAACTCTCTTCAATAATCATTTTGCGTATTGCTTCTACTCCAAAGGTTGACTAAAGTTGAACATCAAAACTGATCAAATGGCTAGCCAAAAGGTGTGTATCGATCTTGTTGACAATGAAGATGAGTACCTAGATTTTGGGTCATACAAAGATAAGGTTACTCCATTTGAGGCAAGCATGGAAAGCATGTTAAGGAAAATAGACCGAATAAGAGGATTGGTTGTTAACCTTAGGAACTCATTCGATGTACTTTCTGATTTTCCAAAATCGATGTCTAAGAATCACTCTGTTGCTCTCATCTATACTGTGGTACCTCTCACACTGTCTACCTTACCTATACAGAACGCGCAAGAGGGATCAATTTTGTATTCACTAGCACTTCAAAGAGCACTCGATGTTTTGGAAGGAATGGGCAAGGGAAAGGAAAGAGGAGATAAGCCCTCAGGCTACATGGGTGGAATTACTCAACAAAGGGAGATAGATAAGTTGGCCAAATAAATGGAAGATGGAAAAATAGACCTTGATTTTCCGTTATTTGATGGGTTTGGAGATCCTCATTACCATTTGAAAGCATACCTCGATAAACTAGTGAATATTGGGAAAAATGAAGATCTTAAGATGAAACTTTTTGTTAGGACACTCACTGGATCAACTTTGATATGGTACACAAAGAAAGACACAAAAGAATGGTTTCTTGGAACCATTTGGATAACAACTTTCTAGAGCAGTACGACAACAAACTGAAGAGAAAGATTATAGAGCCGGTCCTAGAAGAAGTGATGATGCATAACAATTTTTGTCTCACCAAACCGCAATCCAAGGATAAGGGGAAAGCTATAATCAAGCCTCCAAAGTTCAAAGCAAGGAAACCTCAAATTATGACTCAGTTGGTTGAACCACCTGCAATCACTTTTGAGATGTTATGGTCACATGGAATCTCACAGCCAAAGAATGATGACACCCTTAATCCTCTACGCAAGGACTTTGGCTCAAATAAGCATTGCGCTTTCCATTCTGGCATGCAAGGTGATGATACAAATGAGTGCCGCCACTTAAGAGAAGAGATACAAAAGTTGATAAGCAGTGGTAGAATATCACAAAGACCTCGCCCTCAACTTGTATGGTATCAACCACCAGAAATCATTCCAACACCAAACTATACTCCAACATATCATCCACCCTTCACTGTGAGGCCTCCTGTTCAGACTATATGGTATCCACCTCCAACCATTGCTCCAACATCACATTATATTCTGACACCTTATCCATAATTTGATGCTATGACTCACCCCCATAATCAAGCAACCATACCAAGGACAACCAAGAAATGAGTGCAACTTTCAACCAGTAGAGTTGGCAACAAGGCATTAGAGGAAGAGAATTGAATAAGAGACGTAATCTCATAGTTTGCAAGGCTACTATTTCCATTTCCTTTCCTTTTTAATTTCGTTGTTTAAATTTTTTTGGTATTATGAACTATGGTCGACCTGATTTCCGTTCGGGATATGTAGGTGCTCATTTAATGGGTCCGATTTCACTATAATAAAATTTTCATTTTTCCCCAAATTCTTTGAAAAATCCATAAGCGATCTTCTGAAGTTGAAACTGGTCTGACCAAAACGATATGGTAGCAACAATAGATAAAAGAGTATGATGTTCAACATATATCAACCTTGTTTATTTCATTGACTTGCTAAATTCTTTAGCGTTGTCATTATCCATTCATCCAAATCTTATCTATCTAGCACTATCAAGTGTTACATCTTTTGATTCAAATAACGAGTTCTGTACTATTGTCTGCTTTGTGCTTTCAAATTTTTGCATTAATTTAGAGTCTGATTTTGATTATCTACCTTTTAATGAATTTATCATTTTGAAGTCATTAATTTTATCATTGTCATTTTATTCTTATTTGTGTTGTATGTTAACTAATGCTTGCATTTGATTTGTTATTGTGCTTAAAGGTTGTTAGGTATTTGAACATTGATTCAGTTGAGAATCTGCAATGTGACAAAATGTCCAACATCCCCAACAATCTTAGTCCTCATCTTAACACAAACTTTGGTCCTTTCCTAACACAAACTGTACCTCTCCATCCGACCCTCCTTCAACAGATTCTTTTAGCATACACTCATATTGGCACTTTGCAAGACATGGTAACATCTGGAGACGAGCAAACTAAACTTATGGCATTACAGAAAGAGCTCAATGATTTGGAGAAATTGTGGATGAGAAATTACGCTCCAAAAATATTCCAGATCTAAGGTATAGAAAGTTATGTCTACATCCAAGTGTTAAGCTCCCATGGGGATACAAGATCCCAAAATTCAACATCTTCGATGGGCATGGAGACCCAATCGAGCATCTGAAGAACTATTACAGCAGATTAGTCAGAATTGGAAACGAAGAAGCTCTTTTAATGAGATTATTTATGCAGAGTCTGTCAGGAATAGCATTCACTTGGTATGCCAAGCAAGACATCAACAAATGGCATATATGGGAGGATATGACTCAAGATTTTGTAGAGCAGTACAAGTTTAACACCAAGGTTGATCCGACATTTCTAGATTTTCTCGAAGTAAGAAAAATGACTCACGAGTCTTTTGAGGAATATGTGATATGATGGAGGAGGGAATATTCCAAGATACATTATTCATTATCCGAAGAGGAATTAGTTCAATTTTTCAGTAAGTCACTAGACAATATATACCATAAATACTTGTGTTTCACAATCATTCATAGCTTCAAAAGGCTGATTCGAATTGGGAAAGAATTGGAATATGGCATTCAAATAGGGAGGATTATCGATATAGACACAATGTAGACAAGTTCTCAAGCACTAGGAAGTCCTTCAAAGAAAAGGGAAGAATGTATCTGAAACACTATATCTCCACCACAATACCATCAAGATATTCAACAAGTACATGCCATCTTTGACTCTTGCAATGTGCAGAGTTCTCAACACCAAGTTTATCAGACACCACTTGATTTCAACCAACATGATTTTTGATACCAAGCTCATTTGGTGCAATCCAATCAATTAAAAGAAGTAAGGTATCGCACATTTACCCTTTTAACTGAATCTTTGACGAGAATATTTGAACGATTGAGGGCCCAAGTTATTTTGAAACTAAGGGGTGGACGGATTCCCAAATATCCGTACCCAAATTTTGATCCTTCCAAGAGATGCACATACCATTCAAATATCCAAGGCCATGATACTGAAGAATGTGCAGCATTGAGATACAAGATTCAAGATTTGATTGAGAAGAGAAAGATAATAGTGCATCAAGGACCAATAAAATACCACTACATCACTGCTGGAATAATCATTATCCAAGGTGATCCAACAAAGATTGTTCCAGGACATTTGAGAAGGAAGCATAAAAGAACTGACAAAGATTAGACCGCCATAAGCAAAGTGCCTTCATGCTCCACTCCCCTGCTCTATAGCTTTTCCATCTTTATTCATTTCTTTGTACTCATGAACTACGTTTGACATGATTTTCTTTTGGATATGTTGGTAGCCCACTATTAGGTTCGGTCTCAATCGAATAAAGATTTTTTTCCCATAGCCAAATCAAATATCTTGCTCACATCCTAATGCAAAATACATGGCCGTCTAATTTGACCCTTAAATGACCAATGTGGATTCCAAACTAGATCTTGACGTTCAAATATAAGACAACCGCTCCCTTTTAAACTAACAATCTTCTTTGAGTGAAGCGGGAATACAACAGTCAAATTGGGGCAGAATTTTTAAGGAAACCTCAAAAATTCTACAAGCAACCAACAAGGAGATGTGCGAAACATTTTTGGGTTCTAAACTGGGGTAGAAATTTTTGAGGATTCCTAAAAAATTTCACCAAGATGAATTGCAAGGTCCATAAAGTTCAAAAAAATGACAAGGAGCAAAGGACAAACAAAGATACATATTAATCTTACCTTTTAAAAAACTTAAATTTTTTTCTTTGAGTGTAGGTAACACACACACACAATGCCAGAGATACGTATTCCGCTATTATTACGCCTCAAGATTCAAGTTGTTATATCACCATATTAAGCCATTAGCCTCAAGATATTATTATGCAACTGCTAACTTTCAAGCTATATTATTATGCCTCCGAATTCAAGCTATTATTATGCATCCGAATTCAAGCTATTATACCACCAAATTAAGCTTCTATTACCAAGTTACTATTATGCCTATGGAATCAAGTTATTATCGATCAAGCTATTATTATCGAGCTACAATTATGCTACCTTCAAGCTACTATTTCGCTACCTTCAGGCTACTAGTTTGCTCTTATCAAGCTACTATCATGCTACTATATTTTTATTTCATCAGGCCCATATTATGCAACTATCAAGCCCTTATCGTGTTATTATTATGCAACTATCTTGCCACTATTCAAGGCCAGTATTATGATACTATGAAGCTCCTATTTTGATACTATTCAAGACCCGTATTATGATACTGTAAAGCTCCTATTGTGTTATTATTATGTCACTATCTTTCTACTATGATGTTGTTTAATCAGGTTCATATCATGCTAACTTTCTAGTTACTATTTTACTACTATTATTCCACTACTATTGGGTTAATCCACCCTATAATTGATGTAATACCCCAAAATCCCTAAGATCAGACCCGAGGGTTGAAATAGAGAAAATAAAATTTTCTGCACCAGGTCACAGGATGAGTCGTCCAGTGACCTATTGGGTGCACCACGAGTCGTTAAGTGACTCATGGGGAAGAGGTTGGACTTGGTTGAATTTTAAGATTTGGGGCTGACCACGAGTAGGACCACGATTCGGGGTCACCACCACGAGTCATCAGGTGATCCATGGTCAGGGGTTGACTGAAGGATGAAGAATTTGGGCAGTGCATCTAACGACTAGTCACCACGAGTCATAGGGCACACCACGAGTCGTGGTGTCCCTCGTGGTGACCAATGGTGATGAAATTCCAGTGCAGGCAATGGGAAGTAGACCACGAGTCATGGTCTAGGGCACGAGTCATCCAGTCCCTCATGGGGAATGGCAGTGAGTATTTTTCTGTGAATTTATTAAGGGCTTTTCGTAACTCCTAAGTTCCTAAGGCCTATGCTACGTTATTTTTAGCTAAGAATAGTGTGTTTTAAGAGGGGAAGGTTCATTCTAAGCCTATTCTCTTCCATGCATGAAAGTCTAGAAGCTCCTAAGGGTGATCAAGCTTAGATTCCTCAAGTTCTTCCCCAAATTTCCATTGGGCAATCAAGAGAGTTGTGAAATCAGATTTCTACAGGTATGTAGGGTTATGAATGAGTGTATTCATCCACACCCATGACTAATCTCTCTTCAATTCATGAAATTCTAGTTGATGAATCTATGGGGTTTTAACCCAACATGTGAATTTCCTAAGTATCAATCATGGGTATGATCTCTAGATGTTCCTAATGTTGAATTATGATCAATGGGAATATTTTATAATGTTTTAAATAATAAATTATGTTTTCAAGATTTACAAATTATGATGCCCATCCATGAAAGTTCATGAAAGTTGAGATCTATGATATATGTATTCAAGCATGATGAGATGTTTATGAAGAAAATATGATTTCCAATTTATCCATGTCTATGTTCATGTTTTCAAATGATCAAGTATATGTCAAGCATGTTTAAGTATTGGGAAATCCCATATGATCAAGTATGTTTCATGATTTATCTAAACTTCATGTACTAGTTTACCACATGGATTTTGGAGTCTAGACTCCCATTGTTTTCAGCTTGTGGTATGGTTTGAGTCCAAGGCTCCTCATGTTATGATTTCAGATTTGTGCATGTATGTTATGAGTCAGCTTCATCACTAGATGATGATTCAGCTTCCTTGAAAAATGATGGAGAGCATATGCATATTTTTGAGAGTAGTGTCTAGCACCGAATAGGCTAAGGGTCAGTCAACCCTATGCCTCAAAACTATGTGCCAACGTAGGTATGTTCAGATTCTTTGGGACCTCCCTTTTGAGCTTCCCCTACTCCCAAGGGGCCTTCAGTTTGATATCAATATCATGATAGCATCCTTATCCCTAGCAAGGCTTTGGACGGCTCTGCCCACTTGAGTATAATAGTTGGGACCATGTAAGCTCTGTCGTGGTAATGTCAGTTATATGACGAGTCTCCCTTTGTTCCTCATGATTTCAGTTATGCCTGTTCATCAGTCATGATATTATATTTTCAGCATGTTTGAACCAATCTTTAGTTTTACTTATGATTATCAGTTTTCAGCTTTGGTCATTCGATTCAGTTATATTCAGATCATGATTTTAGAAAATAGCATGCAAGCCCTACTCTCAGAATTTTATCTTGATTATGTTTTATGATATGCATGATTTATGATTTTACTTAATTAGCGATTTTACTTGCCTTACATACTCGGTACATTCCACATACTGAACGTATACTCTATGCTGTATCATTTCATGGTACAGGCTCGGATATTCATGCTCAATCCCGTCATTAGCCAAATCTGCAGTATTAGCACTTTCCAGCCAGAGTTGGTGAGTCCTCATCTTCCGAGGGCCCTTTATAAGTTGCAGTTAGAATTTTCAGTGTCAAACTTTAATGAGTTAGTTAGGGTCTTGTCCCATCAACTCATCAGTAGTAGAGGATTTTCAGACATAGCATGTATGCAGTTTCAGTCGTTTGTTATTTATTCAGAGTTTATGATATTCTCAGACTTCTACTTTGTTATATATGTTATACTTCAACTTGAGTATGTTCATTTTAGATATCATGTTTATACTATGGGTCGACTTGGAGTGTCTCAGGGTTTTTTGTCCCGTGTCTCGATCCGAGCCTATGTTCAGGTTGTGACAAACTTGGTATAAGAGAATTAGGTTTTGAAGTGTCCTAGGGTGTCTAAAAGCCGCGTTAAGTAGAGTCTTTTTCATGAGTGTGAAGCGCGCCACACTTATGACAAAGAGGCTACGAGATGTTTTAGGAAATCCTTCTTTCATGATTAAAGTCGTGTGATGAATGTCTCCTTATCCTTCTATTTCATGCGATACGCGTTTGCAGAATCATTCCTCCTTACCGTGTCAAAGGAAGAAGAAATGGAAATGAAAATGTCCATGAGAATGGCAATGAAGATGGGCACCAGCAGGCCCCAGCAGCCCATGAGGAGCATGTACCCGAGCAGGTTGCCCACGCAGAGTTCATGGCATTCATACAAATGATATCTCAGGCCTCGACCGCCTAGGTCAATCAACAAGAAGTAGCGCATATCCCTCATAATGGGAATGCAACGACGGTAAGAGTTAGAGATTTTCTAAGGATGAACCCTCCAGAGTTTCTTGGGTCAAAGGTGGATGAGGATACACATGAGTTTATTGATGAGGTTCTGAAGATCACCCAGATCATGGGGGTGATAGGAGAGGAGTGCGCCGATCTAGCCTTGTATCAGTTGAAAAGGGTTGCGCATATTTGGTTCAAGCAATGGAAGGAAAGTAAGGCAGTTGGAGCAGGCCATATTGGTTGGGATGAGTTTCATGCTGCATTTCTAGATCAGTTCTTCCCTCATGAGATGAGGGAGATTAAAGCAGCCGAGTTTGTGAACCTGAGGCAAGGAAGGATGACAGTTCAGGAGTATGCCTTGGAGTTAACTCACCTATCCAAGTATGCACCTGAGATAGTGTCATATCAGAGAGCTAGAGTGAGTCAGTTCATGCATGGTATAGCAGACTACTTGGTCAAGAATTGCCGGACCGTGATGCTTCATTAGGAAATTGAGTTTCCTCGGATAGTTCTTTACGCCCAGCAGATGGAGGTGGTACAGGTGAGTGAGTGGGAGAGAGAGGCTAAGAGGGATAAGACTGATAGCTTCGGACTCTTCCAGCAGATTCAGTGGTGGGCACCATCAGCAGTCCCACCAGAGATCTTCAGTCCCAATGCTGTCAGCTATGAGTGTTCCATCCAGATCCAAGTGCGATCAAAGGGGTTGAGCATCAGGCTCTAAAGGTCATGGTAGCAGACCCGCAAAGTCCAACATTCTAGAGTGTAGCAGATGTGGCTGAAGACACGTGGGTCAGTGCTTAGCAGGTTCAGGTGCTTGTTTCAGGTGTGGGAAGCCTAGACTTATGCTCAGGCATTGCCCAGCAGCCAGACAGGGCATGATAGGGGCCGAGGCCCAGCCTCCAGTTCAGATGCTCCACTAGCACGCCCAACTCAACAGAGGGCATCTACTAGTGTGAGTGGTGGTCAACGTCAAAACAGATTCTGTGTTCTAGCATCTCATTAGGAGCAGGAGGTCTTCCAGATGTAGTCACTAGTATGTTACGAGTATTCCACCTTGATGTATATGCATTGCTAGATCTAGGGATTACTTTATCTTTTGTGACGCCCTATGTTGCTAGAATATTCAAAGTCAGTCCTGAAATCCTATTAGAACCCTTCTCAGTCTCTACTCCAGTCGGTGATTCAGCTATAGCTCGACGGGTATATAGAAATTTCCCTATCACAGTCCTTTGTAAAGTTACCTCAATAGATTTAGTAGAGCTAGCCATGATAGATTTTGATGTTATCTCTGGCATGGATTAGCTACATACATGTTATGCCTCAGTCAATTGTAGAACTTGTGCAATAGAGTTCAAATTTCTGGGTGAACCAGTCTTAGAGTGGAAGGGTAGTTCAGTTGTTCTTGTAGGTCGCTTCATTTCCTACCTTAAGGCCAGAAAGATGATTTCTAAGGGTCGCATGTACCATCTAGTTAAGGTTAAGGATGCTACTTCCAAAACCCCGACTATCCAGTCAGTTCCTGCAGTGTGTGAGTGTCTAGAGGTGTTTCCAAATAATTTATCGAGAATTCCCCCTGAGCGGGAGATCGACTTTAGTATTGACCTTCTTACTGATACGCAGCCTATATTTATACCTCCTTACAAAATGGCTCTAGTTGAGTTAAAGGAATTAAAGGAGCAGTTGAAAGACCTCTTAGACAAGGGATTCATCAGACCTAACAAATCCCCATGGGGTGCACCAGTTCTCTATGTCCACAACAAGGATGGTTCTCTTCGTATGTGCATTGATTATCGACAATTGAACAAGGTCACCATCAAGAACAAGTATCGTCTCTTAGGATTGATGATTTATTTGACCTGCTTCAGGATGCTAAGTTCTTTTCAAAGATAGACCTCAGATCCGGTTACCATCAGCTCAGGGTTTGGGAGAGTGACATTCTGAAGACAGCCTTCAAAACTCGGTACAGTCGCTATGAGTTTGTAGTTATGTCTTTTGGACTAACGAATGCTCTTTTAGCTTTTATAGATTTGATAAATAGGGTATTCAAGCCATACTTGGATATGTTCATGATTGTATTCATAAATGACATCCTTATATACTCTCGGAACGAGGAGGAGCATGCCGCTCATTTGAGGGTGGTGCTACAGACTCTTAAGGATTGCCAGTTGTATGCTAAATTCAGTAAATGTGAGTTTTGGTTAAACTCAGTGGCATTTTTGGGTCATGTGGTGTCAAGTAAGTATGTACAGGTGGACTCTCAAAAGATAGAAGTGATGAAGAATTGTCCTAGACTAGTTAGTCCTTCATATATTAGGAGTTTCTTATGTTTAGCTGGTTACTATAGAAGGTTTGTTGAAGGGTTTTCATCCATTACAGCACCATTGACTAAATTGACCCAGAAGAAAGTGAAGTTTCAATGGTCGGAGGCTTGTGAGAAGAGCTTCCAAGAGTTGAAGACTCGACTCACCTCAACACCAGTATTGACCCTACCTGAGGGTACTGATGAGTTTGTGGTATATTGTGACGCTTCGAGGATTGGCCTTGGTTGTGTATTGATGCAATATGGTAAAGTTATAGCCTATGGTTCCAGGCAGCTGAAGGTCCATGAAAAGAATTTCCTGACTCACGACCTTGAGTTGGCAGCAATAGTATTTGCCTTGAAGATTTGGAGACACTACCTGTATGGGGTCCATGTGGATGTGTTTACGGACCACAAAAGGCTACAGTACATGTTTACCCAGAAGGATCTAAATCTACGTTAGGGGAGGTGGTTGGAGCTTCTTAAAGATTAAGATATGAGTGTCCTCTACCATCGGGGCAATGCTAATGTGGTGGCAAACGCTCTTAGCAAGATTTCCATATATAGATGAGGAAAGGAAAAAATTAGTGAAGGATGTACATTGGATTGCACGGCTAGGAGTCCGTCTTGTTGACTGGACAGATGGAGGTTTCATTGTTCAGAATAGGTCAGAATCATCCTTAGTGACTGAAATGAAAGCTAGGAAAGACAAGGATCCTATTTTGGTAAAGTTGAAGGAGGCCATTCAGAATTAGAAGGTAGAAGTCTTCTTCTAAGGGAGACATGGTGTGCTTCGATATCAGGGTTATTTGTGTATACCAGATATTGATATCTTAAGAGATTAGATGTTGCAGGAGGCCCATGGTTCCAGATACTCTATACATCAAGGTGCCACCAAGATGTACCATGACCTACGGGAAGTCTATTGGTGGAGTGGCATGAAGAAGGACATAGCAGAATTTGTGGCTAAGTGTCTGAATTATCAACAGGTAAACATTGAGCAACAAAGACCTGGAGGTGTGCTTCAAGACATTAGTATCCCTACTTGGAAATGGGAGGAGATCAATATGGACTTCATTACAGGGTTGCCTCGCACTCTTCGATAGTATGACTCTATTTGGGTGGTTGTAGACAGGTTGACTAAGGAAACTCATTTTCTACCTGTCAAAACTACTGATTGAGTGGAGGATTATGCTAAGTTGTACATTTGGGAGTTAGTTCGGTTGCATGGAGTGTCCTTGTCCATCATATCAGATAGAGGTACTCAGTTACCTCCCAGTTTTGGAGATCATTTTAGAAGGCACTTGGTAATTAGATCAAGCTTAGCACAGCCTTTCACCCATAGGCAGATGGTCAGGCTTACCATTCAGACACTCGAGGACATGTTGAGAGCGTGTGTGATTGATTCAAGGATAGTTGGGATGATCATTTTCCTCTCATCGAGTTTTCATATGATAATAGTTACCATTCCAGCATTCAGATGGCTCCATTTGAGGCTCTTTATAGGCGAAGGTGTAGATCACCTATTGAGTGGTTTTAGGTCAGTGAAGCTACATTGATAGGTTCAGATTCAGTTCATGAGGCTATTGAGAAGGTTCAACTTATAAAGGAAAGGTTGAAAACAGCTCAGAGTGGTCAAAAGTCCTACGCGGATATGAGGAGGAGAGAACTTGAGTTTGAGGTCAATGATTGGGTGTTTCTGAAGGTGTCTCCCATTAAGGGAGTGATGAGGTTCGGAATGAAAGGAAAACTCACTCCCCGTTATGTTGGTCCGTACCAGATTGTGAAATGGGTTGGCAAGGTAGCATATGAGTAGGAGTTGCCCTCAAAATTAGCATCAGTTCATCTAGTTTTTCATTTGTTACACCTTATAAGTCCCTATTGTTTAATCGATAAATTCATATGTATATTGAGAGTTTGGAGTACGATGCATGTGAGGAAAGGCTCGAGGAATGAACACACCAGCACGGTACTGATTTAGTGGGAGTAAGAAGGTCAGAAGCAGGCCGCTAGGGGCGCTGTGTTGTGGACCCCCTCCCCCGCGTTGAGGGGCGCACCGCGGACCTCCCCTAGTGCCTCCTATATATATGTTTTTAAGTGTTGAGTTTATTTCATTTGAAAACATTTCATCAAAAAAGACCCGCGACCCTTACAACATTCTCTCTCGATTTTCGTCGGTTTTGGCAGAATTTACGCCGTTAAACTCTGTCCAAATGCAAATTCATCTTGGATAATGAGTTCTAAGAATACGAGGAATGTCTCTATGGAGTTATTTCTTGGAAATTCGCTCGGAGTACTGGAATCCCACCGAGTTAAGGTTGTCGGAATTACTTCAAATTGAGTCCTAAGTGGCCACAAACAAGAGGTAAGAATTTCTCCCTTCTAAACTCTTTAGAAATTGTGAGTTTTCGGCCCAATTAAATGGAGCTGAGTTATAGTTATTATCAAAATATATTCTATTTTGCCGAAATCTTAGTATTGAAAATAGCCCTAATCTCTTAGCGTAAGGGCTGCAATTGGACAGAATCGCCGGCTACAGGCTAGGAGTAATCGAATAAAAGAGAATCAGTATTCGAGGTATGTTAACGCTTATCCCTTCGGCAAGTTATTCTCGTCATATAATGATACGACCTATGTTCTAAAACGGAGATAACGATCCTATATGTTGTAACTAGCTGCTGCAAGTAGATAAGGACCGTGTATGTTGTGATTAGCTGTTGTTAGTAAATTGGGATTATATATGTTGTGATTAGTTGCTGTCAGTAGATTATGATTATATATATTGTGGTTAGCTTCCAAAAAACATTTTGAGAGTATATTACAGCATCCCTCGTCGGGAAAGAGTATGTTAAGTGTGATTCACACTAGGAGTACCATAGAAACTCCTTTGTTCATTTGTTCACCGTATTAGTAGAATTTTGATGTTTTGCTGTCATACAAGGCCTTAGAAGTTTGTGGTTAGCTATGGGGCCTAAGTTGGTAATTTGGACAGCATAGAGAACAGCTGGGAGATATAACTTTCAGTTTGACCCCTGTCTTGTCAGTAAAGCTTGCCCAGAGGCCGTTGGCGTACCTTAATGCCTCCAGGGCCAGAATTTTGGGTAGGATGGTCATACCTTAGAGTCAGCAGCACCAGGGTTGCCTAACGAACAGATTGATAGCCTGCCATCTAGTTAGCTATTGCCAATGACTGTTAGTTTTAGTTGATTTAGTGTTTGTCATACATATTGCCTAGGAAGTCATCCCAGTTGTACAAGTCAGATAGACCCATGGGTATCCTAAGGAGGGAACCTTGTCAGTAGTTGGATGAGGGGCCAATGCCCCAACATTCTCTTATAAGATATTCAGGTACAAGGGAATGGCTAAGCCCAGATAAACTAACCTACGAGGTTAGGAATCACCCAGAGAAGACATATGAAATCTGAATAGACCAAGTTAAGGTCTAAGGGACTATAACCATGTTAGTAGAACATTACCTTCAGGCCAAGAATTATAGTAAATTGTCTGTGGAAGATTAGGGGCTGACTGCTCAGGAGCATTTCCGGTTAGTAGTAGCCCTACAGTCGTCCTAATTGAGGAACTAAATAGTGGGTCGCCTGCGATCTAACTATTTGCTTATGACCTACCATTGTCCTAGCATGACATTTGGAGTATCGTTTAAACCACTCCGGACCTCACCCTGGTTTGTTTAAGCCGTACAGATCAAAAACAGTTATAGGAGCCCAGATGACTTAGATACAGTTACAGGAGTCTCGATGGCTCAGATATATTTAGAGGATCCCAGATGGCTCAGATACAGTTATAGGAGCCCAGATGACTCAGATACAGCTACAGGAGCTCAAATGGCTTAGATACAGCTATAGCAGCCCAGACGACTCAGATATAGTTACAAGAGCCCAGACGGCTCAGACACAATTGCAAGAGCCCAGATGGCTCAAACACAGTTACAAGAGCCCAGATGATTCAGACACACCTACAGGAGCCCAAATGGATCAGACCTAGTTGTAGGTGCCTACTAGGCTCGGATATAGCTTCATAGATCGAGTATACCTTAGTTACAACATGCCTACGAGCCTACAATAGTTTTGATAAGGAGAGTGTGTATTGCTTGTACTTGCCGAGGCTTATGGGGGCCCGGGTAGGTTATTGCTGTGTTGGTTGTACCTTCCTGGCTTATGGGGGCCAGGTTAGGTTCTTGTTTGTATGCTTGCCTGCCATCTTAGCTTATGAATGTATAGTCGTGCAGTTCCAGCTCATATATGTGTAGTGTCTTACTAGATGTAGGTTATGGATAAGAAAGCTTATAGGTTAACTACTGCCCTTCTTGCTATTCACTTTCAGTTCTTTATCAGTTTATATTCAGCTTTATTTACTGCCTTACATATTTGATACATATTATACTGACGCCCAACTATAGGGCACTACAGACTTGCCTGCAGGTTTAGATAGACAGAGTTTAGGAATGCCGCTAGCAACTTTTATGAGTCAGCAGATCGGCCAGCTCCTTTCATTCAGAGTTGTTAGTTGTAGAGGTTTATCTGTCTTTTATTTGTATAGCCTTTGGGTAGGTCGAGGCCCTGTTCTGACCAATATTTTCACTTCTAGAGCTTGCAGACTACAGTTTTCAGTTAATGATTGGTGTTGGCCGTCTGAGGCCTAGATTAGTGATGTTTTGTATATTGGCCGTGTGGGGCCAAGTATAGTTTCCTATTTTCATTCTGTTATAACTAGACAGCATGGTGGTCTTGTCGGCCCACATAGGACCCCTATTGATGTTATGTTGGCTGGGTTAGCTGTCTTCTTTTACAGGTGCTGTGTGGCCTTGTCGGCCCGAGGCTGTATTTACAGCCGAGATATAATAGTTTGTTTTCTTGATTTTGAGTCGCTGGTAGGCACCAGAGGTGCATATGGCCAACCAGGTCAACCCAGATTCCAGTGTGGCATTAGGTGACAGTCATGCCTCCCAAGGTGGGGCGTGACAAACTTGGTATCAGAGCAGGTCGTCTCCTAGGGAGTCTGCAAGCTGTGTCTAGTAGAGTCTTGCTTATAAATGTGTTTTACACCACATTTTATAAGCAGGAGGCTTTGAGAAATGATAGTATGGTTACCCCTCTTCTTCTCAAATTGTGCTATAGAGCCGAATGGTATAGGGATGAGTCCCTAAGCTTTCATTGTTATGTCTGTCTAAAATAATATTTGATATGGGACCGACTTCAGCCAGCTGCAAGTCAGTCAGCTGCAGGAGAGGGTACCAATAAGGTGCCACATATGGGGGACAGTCAGCCTAAGGGTAAAATCAGATGTCTTTTAATCTCCCCAGTATCCTCCTAGGGCACCAGGAAACTCATAAGGTAATAAGTATGCCAACATCATCCCCAGTTCCTTCTTCAGCCTCGGATTAGAAGGTCAGGAATATAGTATATCTATGAGTTGGCTCGCTTAGTAGACAACTAGAATTAGATAGGGACAATAGTTAATGTTGTATTACTTGAAATATGCGATGGATTGTGTGAGGTTTATACTTCCAGCCTTTAGAGTTTGTTGAATTTCGTGCCTTAGCCCTGTTATAGAATGATAGGGTTATTTTCCACCTCCCATCTTGTTCTTTCAGTACAACAGAAAGTGTAAATATCAATGCCAATACTGCCTAGAATAAAGAGTAAAGGAGGGCTAGAACTGTTGATTTGGAGAAGGATTAGAAAGTGGTTAAGACTCCTAGTGTTTACAAAGTTACCTAGACCCTCACAATAGTAAATCAAGAGGGCAGATAAGATCTCCAGTAGCACTCAAGTACGTGTGAGAGTCCACAAGAGACAAACCCCTAGCAATAGTAAAGCTTAGGTAAGAAATAGGCTGATTCCGTCGCAGTGTGCTAATGACGGTAGGATATACCTGTAGAATAATGGCTATGGCCCTAGTTTGTTATGTCAAAGGACAGAGAGATTATATGAACGAAATTGGCTCGAGTGCACGTCGGAACAATACAGGTTGGTAGTCTTGGTCAGTAACATCCTTGTCAGTAAGATGCAAGGGGCATGAACCCCAGATCTCAGCCTGTAGAAGTAAGGGGAAGGCACGAGTATCTAACTTTGGAGGAGAACAAAATCACCTCCAGGCAGTAGCGGGCTGATAGAGCTTGGAATCACCACTAAATGTCGAGAAATAAGCATCAGGATGACATTTAGAGGATAGTGTGGTTGTAACCTAGAATACGACAATGTTACCACTAGCTGTGGAGGCAAAAGAGTGACGGTACGAAGACCCTAGCCTAGTGCAGCTAGAGATAAGGCCCAGCAGAAGGAGTCATCGGACTTTGAGATAGTAGGGACAAAGTCTTAAGACCCAGAGGTCAAATCTATGTTCTAAATTTGGCAGGGCTTCGTCAGTAGATTGTAGCAAGGCATACCGTGTCCATTATCCCCCACCCAGAGTTTGACGAAAATGCATCAGGTTATAAAAGAGACCTACTAATGGCATGGGAAGAAGAAAGACATTATTGAATTGTGGCACAGAGCTCCAATGACTAGCAAGGAAAGGCTGGACAGTAGAAACTCGCAGACTGATACAGGTGATAGCCGTGCCTATGTGGGAACTAGAAGTAGCTAGTCTGAATATAGTTACAAGGTTACTTCGTACCAGGCATAAACGTGGCTCTATTACATCATTGTTGAAAAGCTAATGAGATTAACTTATTTCTTGCTAGTCAGAATGACATTTCAACTAAAATCGACGTTGAATTGAATACTAAAGAAACATTCCAGCTATATGGTGTCTCAGTGTTTATTGACTTCTGATCAAAGGGAATAACTCATAGCTAGGTTTTGGAAAAGCTGTCAAAACAGATTGGAACGCAAGTTAATTTGAGTACAGCATCTCATCCCCAGACCATGACCAAGTAGATCGCACGACTTAGATGCCTGGGGATGTGTTAAGGGTGGAAATGTAGGCCCCCTATATGACGGCCTACAACAGGTAAGTCATGGATAATTGAACGACGCATACTCCATCAGTCAGAGGGAAATAGTTAAATCAATTTGGAGATATGTACTAGTAGCCCAGGGTCTTCAGAAGTCTTATTCTAGCGTATGGAGGAGTTACGGGATATTCCTGAAAGTTTTGCCAATAAAGGGAGTTATGAGATTTGACAAGTAGAACAAGTACAACCCTAGATTCATTAAGCTATACCGGATCCTCCAGGAGATTGGCCAAGTGGACTATGAGATAGAGTGGCCTTCGGGGCTAGGACCTATTTAACAACACTACGCAAACTCATAGAAGACCTTGTCTCAGACTAATCCAATTGGGGATATTCAAGGTACAGAAGCACTGTTCCACGGAGAGACTCCAATAGTTATAGTAGCCATCTTGAGAACCAAAGTTGTAGCTTATTAGAGTATTGTTCGGTGTTTTTCACAACAACACGCAAGTGCACGTGGTCGAACAAGTAATAAAGTGGCTCAAGTAAGCCAAGTATCGATCCCACAGGGACTGGGCTAGGGTAACAATCTACTCAAGTGTCAATAAACCTTAACTCTAAAAATGCAGACAACAGTGTTAAGAAAAGTTGGATATTTTGGTTTCTAATTTTATACTAATTATAAAACGAACATACAATTTGAGTCTGAACTATAAGTATGAGCATGCTGAGGTTAAACAAATATGTAGAGAAATAAATTAATCGATACAATTTGGTTAATCTTTCTTCCGGTTGCTAGTCAAGAATTATTGCCTATGGATTAAAACTCTTGTATTTAACCCAACTTAAGAATCATGAACCTTCCACCTACATTTCTGTGATAAAACGAAATTCATGTTCTAGCCATACAAAATCGATTCCTTAATTGACTAATACGACTTTCAGGTATATTTGTATCCTGAAGGTAAATCAATTCTCAATTTTCCCAAACTAAGAAAAGATCATATCCTATTAATTCACAACTTTCCAATTTCTTGCTTTCTCGAGTGAAACCGGACTTTTTAGATGTACATCAACATTGGCCACACATTAATGCAGTAAGAACAAGAATCAATAGAACAACCATGGAAGAAAAGATGAAAAACCAATTTATCAATAATCACATTTCAATACAATTGTTCTTAACCTCAGCAAGAAGAGGATTTAGCCACTCATTTGTGGATTAAACATCGTTAAATGAGTGTAAATCATATAAGTAATTCAAATCAAGAAGAAGGAGATAGAGAAAAACCATGATATTTTCGTCCCCTCGACTGCCTGTAACCCACATTCTTGCTCCACCAAGTCAGCCTTATTAAAAATGAACCTAAGTGTTCTATTTATACTAGTGGGAATTTTTCCCCGAATAACAAGCAATGTGTCACGGAGTGCATCGCGGAGCACTGCCTCCGTGACACGCCACTGACGTGGACCCTTACTGGAATTTGGTCGTCCAGGTATTAAGGCCCAACGTGGCACGGCGTGCAACGCAGGGCTAGGCCAACGTGCCACGGCCCCAACGCGCACCTTCACTGGAATTTGGCAAAAAATTCCATATCCAGGCAGAAGGCATCCGCGATGGCAGCGTGACACGACTCCATCGCGGAGCCCCTGTAATTCATGCTGTCCTTGGCCTTTTCCTTGCTTGCTTCCGAGTCCACTCCCGATTTCTCCCAACATGCATTTTAGCTTCCCAAAATTATATTTCACCTGCAAAACAATGCTAATCATGTTGGTTAGTATAAATTCATATTTATTACAAAACACATGAGAATGTATAAACATTGATAGATAAACAAGGCTAAAATGACACATTTGAGTATCACTTGGGCATATAAATTTTCCCAAGATCACTTACCCCACACTTAAATCCTTGTTCGTCCCCGAACAATAATCTTACACCTCATGCAATTGACACCCCAACCTGGCTACTTTGGCTCGACAATTCAAGCTACGGTTATACCGATTTTAACACATCAAATCCTCAAGAAAACATGCATAGTCTTATCAATACCATGACCTTCAACACATTAAGACCTCCTAGACTCAAGAATCGACTCTCGATATCAGCAAACTCATGCAAATCAGCTGATCAAGATATCCGACATGAATTTTAATCTCTCGTCAAGCATGTGCCCTCACACCACAAGAGATTTTTCCCCTTTTTCATCACATGAACTCAAAACATCACATGCAGGGGCATATAAACACAATTTCGCTCTCTCCCAAAAGAATTCACATGCATCATGTCGGGAACCATAGGCTTGCCTTTAGTGTATTACTCCACTAATATAAGGAAGTGTGATGTAAGATCACGTAGGGCTTAACGGGTTGTAATGTAAGCTACAAAACTAGTAAATACTGGGCTAACCAATAATAATAACTAGCCTCCTTAAGCGCTTTTCCAATACATCCCCTCAACCTTATGGTCATTGTTTCTTCCTTCATCTTCCCATTCTTGAAGTCTGTCTTTATTTTTGACCCCATCTCTTTAAGCACACTTGACTCAATAACAAAGATTATTTATACATCTTCACTATATTTAATTTATAACAAGTGCACCTACGACCTTTTCTTTCCTTTCATCACTCTGCTTTTTCTTTTCTTTTCACCATTCTCACTCCTTGACACCTTGGGAAAATTATTTTCTTTTCTTGAGCACTTAAGAGTTTTGGATCAAATTCACGGATAATGAAAAGAAGGGGTTAAGCTCGGTTTACACCTTTTTGACAAAAGAAAAATAATAGGCTCAATGGGCTAACTAGGGTGTACATTCAAGGTGGGTATGATAATGAAAGAAAAAAACCGTTCGGTTAAAGCAAAGAAATGCCTACATCCTTTCCTACAATACACATCCTTCATTTCAGTTTGTACACACACCAGGCAAGTTCTAGACATTTCACAATAGCATGGAAGAAATGAAACCTCACTATACGCTCATTTCACATGCTCAACTCAAGACATATTCACAGACTCTTCAATCAGCTAATTACACGAATTCAAACATTAAGCCTCAATCACACTGAATCGAATCTATGGCCTAGGTATCTCAACATATTGACAAAGTTGCATGCTTTCATATGAATCACCTTTGCATTTCAAACATCATGTACAACACGCAACCAGAATTTCGCAACCATAAAGTAACTACAGGTTTTGGGATGCAAACCAACAAAAGAAAAAAACTAAAAAGGACAAAATGAACAAAGAAATCTACTCCTAACGACTACATTTCCCTTAAGACGGTCGTCATCCATCCATCATAGAGAACGGTCACTAACTAAGACTTCGGTTCAATGGGACTATTCTCAGTGAAAGAACCGAAAACAAACGCCGAGAAACCCAAAAATTTAAAAATTCAGAAAAAAGAAAAATTTTAGAAGTTCAATCATTTTGATAAAACCAAAAATATGTACAAAACCAGCTAACAACATTCAACAACACACAACAGCTTCACCTTATTTACAATACAGACATACACAAAAAAAATCACAGGGCCACAAGTTTATCTAAGCACAACAACAGAACAGAGACATACATTAATAACAACAGCAACAAACACCTAACTACTCCCACCCCACACTTAAATCGAACACTGTACCTAGTGTTCATAAAATTCAGCATAACACAAAAATGGGTGGTGAAACTCCCTGATCAATCAAAATATTCCACTTCTTCTTCAGGTGCTGCTGCCTCGTCTCCCATGTCTGAATCGCCCTCATCGTCATCATCTGGCTCCACATCGGAGTCATCACGACGTGTCTCCTCATCTGTGGGGACATCATCATCGGTGGGCTCCATAAAAGCTAGCCCCACTCGGCATAGAGCCTTGGCATTTTCGCCAAAAGGGTAGTCTAGCTCGAGCTGCAACAACTCCTCTTCTATTTCAGCCTCCCGCCTATACGTAGCTGGAGCATCTACATCTCAAACATGCGAGCCATGTACTGATCATCCCGAGCATGTCACTCGGCTAGTGTAAGAACTGGACCGTGAGTGGTGTCGGGTGCCTTAGTTTTGGTGACATCTAAGGCCCGCCGCTCCATCTGTGGGATGTAGTCAAGGGCCTCCTCCTCAATATCCAGGCCCCTCAGGAATGTGGTGAGTAATCCACCAAACCCGTACCGGTGCCCTTGATGCAAACGGGCTCTCTTCATGGCGGAGATAATCACCGCCCCCACGTTGATCTCCAACCCTTTCATCAGGGCGTATACCAAGCATACACGATCCCGGGTGACATCTGTCATATCCACCCCCGGTATTAGGTAGGAACAAACAATCTTCAGCCATATCCTGGCTTCCCTGTTCATCTGTGAGTAGGGCAAGGTCTGATGGTAGCCCCTCTCCTTATGCCTGCTCCAACGTACAGTAGACCGAGTTCCACACAAAGTGCGTCGGATATCCGCGTATGGTGGAGTGATATTCAGCTATCGAAGCACATGGGCGTCTGTGTCTCGTGTCCCTAAGATAGCATTAAGGTGATGGGGCTCAAAAGTGACTATTTTCCCCCCGTATCTTGATGGTGTGACTTCTGATAGTCGGGTTCCAATTGGCGTTGAATTCCCGAATCAGGTGTAGGTTGCACTCCTTGGGCTCTTCAAAGATGAAGTTCAGCCCGGCTGCCTCAATTCTGTGGACAATCCTGGGGAACTCCTGTGCCAACGGTTCCCTAGCAATGTGTTCTTCAGGGAAGTACTTGCTTTCCTTATGCTTCGCGTACCATTTCTTCCCCTCCTCTGTCACCCATCTGGTTCCATATTGACGGCGTTGGCCGCGTGGAACCGCTGGTGCTACTGGGACTGCCGTTCCCAGTCTGATTCTTTTCCTTCCGGCGCCTGATGTTGATGCGCCCTTTCCCTTGTCTTGCCTGCTTGCCATTGTTCCTATCAAACCCAAAAGACAGTCCCAATGTTATTCCAATTAAAATTAGATTCTACTAAGGTTGGGTTAAGCTAGGCTACCCCACACTTATTCTTTAGCCCCAATCACCACGTTACGGCAAGATCATACTCATTTCCAAAAACAAACAACAAAACATAACAAGTATGCTTAGTGCATTCAGAGAATTTGACAGTATAAATTCTTTTGTACTACTCAGACTTTGTACAACTAACCACAACATTACCATCGATCACTTTTCATCCCATAGCACTTAGCAAGGAGAAACAAAGAAAAGTTATCTACATGAAGCCATATAATTCACCCATTTCTTGCAATTTCCCCAATTTCCTTAACCCGAAAATCCGTCGGTCTTTTAGCACATTAACAGTTAGCACAACCGACTCATCTCACCCAACATAAACAACCCAGCAAGAATTCCAAAGTTCAACTAAATTTTCCTTTTCACACTCAAATTCAAGCCCTAGCTATGATTTTATCAAAAATTCTATCAAGCTATGTAATTATCGAGTTCATGCAATCCCAATGATTCTACGAACGTCAATCAACAATAACTCAATTGAATTTAAGCTCAATTTCTACTTAGGGCAAGTTTTGCTCATATCACATGTTCAACATCAAAAAATTCGACAAGAATTGAGATAGAGTTAAAGAACATACCTTGAATTCGATGAAATGAAGAAAACTTGATGAAAATGTGTGCCTAGGTCCATGTCACATTGAGGGAGAAGGGGTTTTTGGGATGTTTGTCGCGGAGGGAATGAAAAATGAGGAAAAATGAGGGGAAATCGGGGTTAAAAAGTGAAGATTTCGCGCGGGTCACCCGGCGACCCGCTGTGACCCGTCACGAAATACACCTCAATGTGTCATGGAGGGTAACGCGGAGCATGCCCACCGTGACCCGTAGCCGTCGCGCAGGTGTTCTGGAATTTGTAAAAATTCCAGAATTACCTTCAACGTGTCACGGAGGGTAACGCGGAGGCCCTCCTCCGTGACACGGAGCCATCGCGTGGGCTCACTGTTTTACCACTTTTTATTATTTTTCATACCTCGATTTTTCCTTTGCGATCCTTTGCGTATTTATCCTCCGTTCAACCTGAAATTCATCTCACAACAAGAAATTGGTTAGAATTATAGGTTTCAATTAAAATACAATTTTTGTTTTTATTTTTATTTTTCTCTTTTTTTTCATTTTTTTACGAAATATAATAAAATATTACAACAAAAATTTCACAGGTTGCCTCCCGTGCAGCGCCTGGTTTACCGTCGTGGCTCGACGTCATTAAGCTCAGTCATCCTCTAGGGTGACAGACATTTTCTCTCGACCACCGTCCTCTCCCTAGTAGTGCTTACATCTTTGCCCATTGACCAAGAACGTGACACTCCTATCTTCTTGCCACAACTCTACTGCCCCGTGCGGGGTCATTCTCACCACCTCAAATGGCCCCAACCATTTGGACCGCAGCTTTCCTGGAAACAACTTCAATCTTGAAGTGAAGAGCAATACTTTCTGCCCCGGCTCAAAAATACGATGCACCACATGCTTGTCATGCCACCTCTTCATTTTTTCTTTGTAGTACTTAGCACTCTCATAAGCATGCCAGCGGAACTCTTCAAGTTCACTGAGTTGCATTAGTCTCTTCTTACCCGCTAGCTCTAAGTCCATATTCAATTTCCTCACGGCCCAGAAGGCTCGGTGCTCTAACTCCACTGGCAGATGACACGTTTTACCATAGACCAATCAGTATGGTGAAGTTCCAATCGGTGTCTTATAAGCAGTTCTGTACGCCCACAACGCATCATCAAGTTTGCTCGACCAATCATTCCGTTGTGTATTTACTGTTTTCTGGAGAATCTGCTTCACTTCTCTATTTGACACCTCTACTTGCCCACTAGTTTGGGGGTGGTATGTTGTTGCCACCTTGTGGCGCACCCCATACTTGGCTAGTAGCTTCTTGAAACTTGCATTGACAAAATGAGCCCCTCCACACTGATAATGGCTTGGGGTGTCCCGTACCTGGTGAGAATGTGTTTTTTCACAAATTTTGTTACCACCTTGTTGTCATTCCTAGGGCAAGCTATTGCTTCCACCCACTTCGACACATAATCAACGGCCACCAAGATGTAACGATTACCGAATGACGGTGGGAACGGGCCCATGAAATCAATGCCCCATACATCAAAGGTCTCCACTTCCAGTATATTCTGCAGCGGCATCTCTTGTCTCCTACCAATCGTTCCTGTACGCTGACATCTATCACACATTTTTACATATGCCATAGAATCTCTGAATAGGTTAAGCCAAAAGAACCCTGACTGTAGAACCTTGTGCACTGTCCGCTCGCCTCCATGGTGCCCCCCATACAACGAAGAGTGACAACTCCTCAACACCTCTGCAATCTGACTCTTCGGGATGCATCTTCTCATTACCTGATCCGGTCCCTGTTTAAATAAGTATGGCTCATCCCAAACAAAGTATCGACAATCATGCCTTAACTTTCTTCTCTGCTGGTCTGTTGCTTCAGGTGGGTAGACTCCACTCACTAGCAAGTTGACTATGTCTGCGTACCAGGGAACTTCAGCTTCCCCTACTGCCAAGAGCTGCTCATCCGGGAACTCCTCATTGATGTTATCACCTTCCTTCACATGCGACCGACTCTCCAATCGCGGTAAGTGATCTGCCACCTGATTTTCGCTCCCCTTTCTGTCCTTAATTTCGAGGTCGAACTCTTGCAACAACAGGATCCATCTGATCAGCCTGGGCTTAGCGTCCTTCTTGTTAAACAGGTACCGAATCGCTGCATGATCGGTGTACACCACTACTCTTGAACCCACCAAATAAGACCTGAATTTGTCAAATGCAAACACCAATGCTAGCATCTCCTTTTCTGTGACTGTATAATTGCTTTGGGCAGTATTCAGCGTTTTGCTTGCATAATGAATAGAATGAAAGATTCTATTTTTTCTCTGCTCCAATACAGCTCCCACAGCCACATCGCTTGCATCACACATCAACTCAAATGGTTGTCCCCAATCTGGAGAAGTAAGAATAGGTGCTTCTATCAATTTCTGCTTCAACTCCTCAAATGCTTTAACACACTCATCATCCAACTCAAACTTCACCTCTTTTTCTAACAATCTGTATAATGGTCTAGAAATTTTGGAGAAGTTTCTGATGAACCGTCTATAGAAGCCTGCATGCCCAAGAAAACTACGAACACCTTTCACCGACACAGGTGGTGGTAACTTCTCAATAACCTCGATTTTTGCACGATCGACCTCCAACCCCTTGCGAGACACTTTGTGGCCAAGGACAATGCCTTCCTTAACTAAGAAATGGCATTTCTCCCAATTTAGTACAAGGTTGGATTCTTTGCAGCGAGCCAGCACCCTGTCAAGATTCTGCAAACAAGTAGCAAACGAGTTACCAAAAACAGAAAAATCATCCATAAATACCTCAACAAAATCCTCCACCATGTCGTGGAAAATAGCCATCATGCATCTCTGGAATGTGGCGGGTGCATTGCATAACCCAAATGGCATTCGTCTAAAAGCATATGTCCCATAAGGACAGGTAAAAGTAGTCTTCTCTTGGTCCTCCGGAGCTATGGCTATTTGGTTATAACCAGAGTACCCATCAAAGAAACAATAATATTCCTGTCCAACCAACCTATCTAATATCTGATCAATGAATGGGATAGGATAATGATCTTTCCTTGTGGCTTCATTAAGCTTTCTATAGTCCATGCAAATCCACCAGCCTGTGACGGTTCGTGTAGGAATCAGCTCATTTTTCTCATTGGTGACCACGGTCATCCCTCCTTTCGTTGGAACGCACTGAACGGGGCTGACCCATTCACTGTCTGAAATCGGGTAGACCACACCTGCATCAAGCCACTTAATTATTTCTTTCCTAACCACATCCTTCATTGCTGGATTTAGCCTTCGCTGAGGCTGAACGGTTGGTTTTGCTCCTATTTCCATGAAAATCCTGTGTGTGCAAAAAGCTGGCTTGATACCCTGAATATCTGACATTTGCCAACCCATTGCTTTCTTTCTTTTTCTGAGGACACCCAATGCTTTCTTCTCCTGTGCCTCCGTCAATTCTGCGGAGATGATAACTGGCAAAGTCTCATCTTCTCCCAAAAAGACATATTTTAAATGGGGGGGCAATTCTTTCAATTCCAGCTTTGGTGCTTCCTCAACGGATGGTTTTGGTAATGGTTCCAAAGACCTCATTAGAGATTGAAATTCCTATTTCCTTGGATGCCTTTGTGACTCATTCAGCATTTGTACCACCTCATAAGCGTCTCTATCTCCAAAATGATCGGAGTTCATCAACACTCTTTTCAATGGGTCTTGAGATTCAACAATCTGACGAATTTCTTCTTGATCAACCACACTGATTGCTGAAAGCTCCTCGTGTATGGCCGGCAGCATCATGGCCTTAAACACATCAAATACGTCAACTTTGTCATGTGCTCGCATGGTTAGCTGCCCTACAACTACATCAATAAGTGCTTTCCCGGTAGCCAAGAAAGGACGTCCCAAAATAAATGGGACTTCCACGTCTGGCTCAAAATCCAGCACGACGAAATCTACTGGGAAGATGAGGGAGCCCACTTGCACCAGCACATCCTCCACAATGCCATCAGGTCTGGCTAAGGAACGATCCGCTAGTTGCAATATCACTATTGTTGGTCTAGGACTCCCTAGACCCAACTTCTTGAATACCGATGTTGGCATCAAGTTAATGCTCGCTCCCAAATCACATAATCCGCGAGCTCAGATACTCTGCCCAATTGTAATTTGTATTGTAAAGCTCCCAGGGTCCTTGAGCTTTGTGGGCAACCTGTTTTGTATCCGGGAAGTGCACTCCTCCGTAAGAGCCACCGTAGCGTACTCAGTTAACCTGTTTTGTTCGCCACGATGTCCTTAATATACTTTGCGTACTTCGGCACTCCCTGCAAAATATCAACAAGAGGTAAGTTAATATGTACCTGTTTAAGCACCTCCATGAACTTTTTGAAACACGCCTCCTCCTTGTGTTTCTTTAATCTTTGAGGGAACGGGGGTGGTGGTCTTTCTGGTTCAGCCTCCTTTTTCTTCCCCCTCTCATCACTTTGCTCCCTCTCACTTTCTGCTGCTCCCGACTGTTGAGGTGGTCTTTCTGGTTCCACCTCTTTAAGCTGCAAGCCACTCCTTGTGGTCATTGCATTCACCTGCTTGGGGTTGGGATCCGTGTCGCTCGGGAGTCCTCCTCTAGGCCTGGTGTTTTGGGCTCCAGCAAATTTCCCAAATTGATATTCCAGTGTCTTGGTAGCTAACTGGTTGTTCTTTACCTCGGCTGCCAATTTCACATAGTCAGCCTGCAATTGAGCTTGGTTAGCTATCATTGTCTTGAACATCTCCTCAATGCTGGGTGATGGTGGTGGAGGAGGTGCATTGTTGCTTCTATATTGTGCCTGATAGTTCTGCTGTCCTCCTTGATTCCTCTGTGCCCCCTGACTCGAACTTTGCCCTTGATGGTTATTGCTACCCCAAGAGAAATTCGGGTGATTCCTCCAGTTGGAATTGTAGCTATTGCCATACTGTAGATGGTTGTTTCTCTGTACATTTCCCACAAAGTTCACCGAATCAAGATTTACTCCACAACACTCAGCTGAGTGTTCACTACTCCCACATACTTCACACCAAATCTGCTGCACTACATTCACTGGGGCTTGAGACTGGTTCATGCTCATGTTACTGAAGTGGGTGTTGAGTTGATTCTGTAAAGTAGCTATCTGTGCAGCAATAGCTGTGAAACCATCCACTTCTAACACTCCCGCTGCTTTCCTTGTTCCTCCTCTTGACGAGTCCTCATTCCACTCTGAATTTCCCTGCGAAATACGATTCAACAAGGTATACAGCTCTTCATAAGTTTTCTCCAATGCTTGCCCCCTAGCTGCTGAGTCTAGCAAGATTTTTGTGTGGGGTTCCAAACCCTCTATGAAAGTATGCACCAGCACTTCATTAGATTGGTGATGATGAGGCCAATCCCGCAACATAGATTTGAATCTCTCCCAGGCTTGATACAGATTCTCTCCCTCTCTCTGTTTAAAACTTAGAATTTGAGTTCTAAGTCTTGCTATTTTACCGGATGGAAAAAATCGTATCAAGAATTTCCTTGCAAGATCATCCCACGTAGTGATAGAATTAGATGGCTCAGCTTTCAACCACCTCTTGGCTTCTCCCAAAAGTGAAAATGGGAACAATGTAAGCCTGACATAATCTGATGACACTCCAGCGGGGATGTAAGTGTCACTTGTCTCCAAAAAATTTTGGAGATGTTGTTGTGGATCCTCATGAGGGAGACCTGTGAACTGCCCACTGGTGTGCAACAATTGCACCATGTTCTGCTTAAGCTCGAACCTCCCTCCTGGCTCAGGTTTGCGGATGCTAGATGTGACATTATTAGCATGTGGGATTGCCACCTCGCGAACCGGCCTGGCTACCATGTCATCAGGCACTAACATTGCCCGTACAACTGGTGGATTCTGTTGTTGCTCCATAATTGTTTGTCTGAGCAACTGCAGCTTTTTCTCTAGAGCTTCTCTCTTTTGATGATGAAATTGTCTTTCCGGCTCTAAATATGAGTCCACCAGCTCCTTGTCTCTTGCTAGTGTTCAACAGAAATTAGTATCTACCAAATACAGGTTAAGACCAAGTTGTCAACACTAAGAAGAAATAGCAAACTAACACTTAAGAAAAATTTACCGATTTCCAGTCCCCGGCAACGGCGCCAAAAACTTGTTTGGTGTTTTTCACAACAACACGCAAGTGCACGTGGTCGAACAAGTAATAAAGTGGCTCAAGTAAGCCAAGTATCGATCCCACAGGGACTGGGCTAGGGTAACAATCTACTCAAGTGTCAATAAACCTTAACTCTAAAAATGCAGACAACAATTTTAAGAAAAGTTTGATATTTTGGTTTCTAATTTTATACTAATTATAAAACAAACATACAATTTGAGTCTGAACTATAAGCATGAGCATGCTGAGGTTAAACGAACATGTAGAGAAATAAATTATCGATACAATTTGTTAATCTTTCTTTCGGTTGCTAGTCAAGAATTATTGCCTATGGATTAAAACTCTCGTATTGAACCCAACTTAAGAATCATGAACCTTCCACCTACATTTCTGTGATAAAACGAAATTCATGTTCTAGCCATACAAAACCGATTCCTTAATTGACTAATACGACTTTCAGGTATATTTCTATTCTGAAGGTAAATCAATTCTCAATTTTCCCAAACTAAGAAAAGATCATATCATATTAATTCACAACTTTCCAATTTCTTGCTCTCTCGAGTGAAACCGGACTTTTTAGATGTACATCAACGTTGGCCACACATTAATGCAGTAAGAACAAGAATCAATAGAACAACCATAGAAGAAAAGATGAAAAACCAATTTATCAATAATCACATTTCAATACAATTGTTCTTAACCTCAGCAAGAAGAGGATTTAGCCACTCATTTGTGGATTAAACATCGTTAAATGAGTGTAAATCATACAAGAAATTCAAATCAAGAAGAAGGAGATAGAGAAAAACCTTGATATTTTCGTCCCCTTAACTGCCTGTAACCCATGTTCTTGCTCCACCAAGTCAGCCTTTTTAAAACTGAACCTAAGTGTTCTATTTATACTAGTGGGAATTCTTCCCGGAATAACAAGCAACGTGTCACGGAGTGCATCGCGGAGCACTGCCTCCATGACACGCCACTGACGCGGACCCTTACTGGAATTTGGTCGTCCAGGTATTAAGGCCCAACGTGGCACGGCGTGCAATGCGGGGCTAGGCCAAAGTGCCACGGCCCCAACGCGCACCTTCACTGGAATTTGGCAAAAAATTCCACATCCAGGCAGAAGGCATCCGCGATGGCAGCGCGACACGGCTCCATCGCAGAGCCCTTTTAATTCATGTTGTCCTTGGCCTTTTCCTTGCTTGCTTCCGAGTCCACTCCCAATTTCTCCCAACATGCATTTTAGCTTCCCAAAATTATATTTCACCTGCAAAACAACGCTCATCATGTTGGTTAGTATAAATTCACATTTTATTACAAAACTCATGAGAATGTATAAACATCGATAGATAAACAAGGCTAAAATGACACATTTGAGTATCACTTGGGCATATAAATTTGCCCAAGATCAAGTATCACGGGGGGACAGAAATATAGAAGAAACGAATTGAAAAACTATGAATGATGCGAGGTCTAGATAGTTTTAGTTGTTCTAGGCTCTACGACAATGGTATACAGACTCAGACAATTCAAGTTATGGAAAGATAGTTTTAGATGCTATATAGTTGACTTGTTTCTATTGTTATCAGTTGGTAACATACATGTAGTACTACTGTGTTATTCAGCTGCAAATAGCGTCCTTTGAGGTGCCTGTGTTGGACTTTTCTGTGTTTCAGGTTTTCGAATAGTCCATATTACAGGGGAGACTCTACCAAAATTTCTCTGGCTATAGTTAAAGGAGTTGAGTCTTTTAAGTCTAAAGATCATATTCGAGGATGAATGTCCCTAAGGGAGGGATGATGTCACACCCTGTAAGTCCCTATCATTTAATCGATGAGTTCGTACGTATGTTGAGAGTTTTGGAGTACGATGTCACGCAAGGAAAGGCTCGAGGAATGAACACACGAGCACGGTACCGAGTTAGCGGGTGGAAGAAGGCCGAAAGCAGGCCGCTAAGGGTGCCGCATCGTGGACCCCAACCCCCCACGTTGGGTGGCGCGATGGAGGGCGCACCCCAGACCTCCACCACCACCTCCTATATATAAGTTTTTAATTTTTGAGTTTATTTCATTTGAAAAAATTTCATCAAAACAGACCCGCGACCCTTATGACATTCTCTCTCAGTTTTGTTGGTTTTTGGAAGAATTATGTTATTAATCTCCATCCAAATGCAAATTCATCTTGGATAATGAGTTCTAATCGTATGAGGAATGTTCCTACAGAGTTATTTCTAGGAAATTCATTCGAAGTTCCGGAACCCCGCCGAGTAAAGGTTGTCGGAATTACTTCAAATTGAGTCCTAAGCGGCCACAAACAAGAAGTAAGCATTTATCCCTTCTAAAATCTCGAGATATTGTGAGTTTTTGAGAAAATTAAATGGAGTTGAATCACAGTTATTATTATCAAAAGATATTCTATTATTCCGAAATCATAGTATTGGAAATATCCCTAATCTCTAAGTGTTAGGGCTTCAATTGGACGAAATTGCCAGCTACAAGTTGGGAGTAATTAGATAAACGAGAATCGGTATTCGAGGTATGTTAAGGCTTATCCATTTAGAAAGTTATTCTCGTCGTATAATGATACGGCTTATGTTCTGAAACAGAGATAACAATCCTATATGTTGTAACTAGCTGCTGCAAGTAGATAAGGATCGTGTATGTTGTGATTAGCTACTGTCAGTAAATTCGGATTATATATGTTGTGATTAGCTGTTGTAAGTAGATTAGATTATATATATTGTGGTTAGCTGCTAAAAGATGTTTTGAGAGTATATTACAACATCCCTCATCAGGAAAGAGTACGTTAAGTGTGATTCACGCTAGGAGCGTCATAGAAACTCCTCTGTTCATCTATTCACTGTATTAGTAGAATTTTGATGTTTTGCTGTCATGCCAAGGCCTTAGAAGTTTGTGGTTAGCTGTTGGGCCTGAGTTGGTAAGTTGGACAGCATAGACCGCAACTGGGCGATATAACATTTAGTTTGACGCTTGTATTGTCAGTAAAGCTTGCCTAAAGGCCATTGGCGTACCTTAACGCCTCCAGGGCCAAAAAATTTGGTAGGATGGTCATATCTTAGAGTCAACGGCACCAGGGTTGCATAGTGAACTGAGTGACACCCTGCCAGTGACTGTTAGTTTTAGTCGATTTAGTGCTTGTCATACAGGTTGCCTAGGAAATCATCCCAGTTGTACAAGTCAGATAGACCCATGGGTACCCTAAGGAGGGAACCTTGTCAGTAGTTGAATATGGGGCCAACTTCCCAGTCTGCTCTTATAAGATACTCAGGTACAGGTTGCCGAGAGTGGATAAGCCCAGATAAACTTACCTATGAGGTTAGGAATCACCCAGAGAAGACATATGAAATCTAAATAGACAAAGTTAAGGTCTAAGGGACTAGAACCATGTTAGTACAGCATTACCTTTAGGATAAGAATTATAGTAAGCTAAGATGAGGGAATAACTGCTTAGGAGCATGTCCGATTACTAGCAGTCCTATAGTCGTCCAAAGTGAGCGAACTAAATAGTGGGTCTCCTGCGACCTTACTATTTTCTTATGAGCTACCATTGTCCTAGCATGACATTTAGAGTATCATTTAAACCACTCCGGACCTCACCCTTGTCTGTTTAGGATGTATAGATCAGATACAGTTACAGGAGCCCAGACGGCTCAGATATAGTTACAAGAGCCCAGATGGCTTAGATACAGTTACAGGAGCCCAGATGACTCAGATACAGTTACAGGAGCCCAGATGGCTCAGACACAGCTACAGGAGCCCAGACGGCTTAGATATAGTTAAAGGATCCCGGATGGCTCAAACACAGCTACAGGAGCCCAAAAGGATCAAATACAATTACAGGAGCCCAGATGGCTTGATATAGTTATAGGAGCCCAAACAGCTAAGATACAGTTATAGGAGCCCAGATGGCTCAAATACCGTTACAGGAGTCCAGACGACTCAGATACAATTACAGGAGCGCAAACGGCTCAGACACAGCTATAGGAGACCAGACGACTCAGATATAGTTACAGGAGCCCAGATAGTTTAGATACACTTATAGAAGCCCAGATGGCTCAGACACAGCTATAGGAGCCTAGATGACTTAGATACAGTTACAGGAGCCCAGACGGCTCAAATACAACTACAAGAGCTCAAACGGCTTAGATACAGCTATAGGAGCCCAAACGACTCAGATACAGTTACAAGAGCCCAGACGGGTCAGACACAATTACAGGAGCCTAGAAGGCTCAAAAATAGTTACAAGAGCCCAGATGGTTCAGACACACCTACAGGAGCCCAGATGGATAATACCCAGTTGTAGGCACCTACTAGGCTCGGATATAGCTTCAGAGATCGAGTATACCTTAGTTACAACATGCCTGCGAGCCTACAATAGTTTTGACAAGGAGAGTGTGTATTGCTTGTACTTGCCAGGGCTTATGGGGGCCCGGGTAGGTTACTATTGTGTTGCTTGTAACTTCCTGGCTTATGGGGGCCAGGTTAGGTTTTTCTTTGTATGTTTTCCCGCTAGTTATAGCTTATGAATGTATACTCATGCAGTTCCAGCTCATATATGTGTATTGGCTTACTAGATGCAAGTTATGGATAAGAAAGCTTACAGGTTAACTACTACCCTTCTTGCTATTCACTTTCAGTTCTTTATCAGTTTATATTTAACTTTATTTATTGCCTTACATATTCGGTACATATTGTACTGACGCCCAGCTATGGGGCACTGCATACTTGCCTGCAGGTTTAGACAAATAGAGTTCAGGATCACCATTAGCAGCTTTTCAAAGTCAGTAAATCGGCCAGCTCCTTTCATTTGGAGTTTCTAAGTTGTAGAGGTTTATCTGTCGTTTATTTGTATAGCATTCAGGTAGGCCAGGGCCCTGTCCCGACCAATATTTTTACTCCTAGAGGCTTGCAGACAACAATCTTTAGTTAGTGGTTCGTATTGGTCGTGTGGTGCCTAGATTAGTGATGGTTTATTTGTTGGTTGTGTGTGGCGTAGTATAGTTTCCTATTTTCATTCTGTTATAATCAGACAACATGATGGTCTTGTCGGCCTGCATATGACTCCTATTGATGTTATGTTGGATGGGTTAGTTGTCTTCTTTTACAGGTGATTCGTGGCCTTGTCGGCCTGAAGCTGTGTTTACAGCCGAGATATAGAAGTTTGTTTTCTTGATTTTGAGTCATTTGTAGGCACTAGAGGTGCATATCCCAAGTCAGGTCAACCTAGATTCTAGTGTGGCCTTAGGTGCTAGTCATGACTCCCAAGGTGGGGCATGACAGTATCGCTCTTAAAGAAGTGTTTGGGAGATCCAGCTCTAGTTATTCTGGTGGAGAGTGTAGGTGTGAAGGATAGCCTTAGCTATGAGGAGGTTCTGGTAGAAATACTTGATCGTTAGGTTAGAAAGCTAAGAAAGAAAGAAGTAGTCTCAGTCAAGGCTTTGTGGAGGAACCAACATGTTGAGGGAGGTATTTGGCAAGACGAAGCAGATATGATGGCTAAATACACATATCTTTTCCCTTCCAGCTCAGTTTTAACTTGGGGTATCAGTTTCCTCGTTCGTACTCTATTTGGTTTCATGTTCAGCTCATGTGCCCCAGTTTCTTTCATGTCAATGTATGTCTGTATGATTCAGGAATTCAGTTCAGTCATGTAGTTCAGTTCGGAGTTCGTCACTCCATCAATTTTCAGCTTATATGTTAAGTATTTGAGTATGATGATTGCATTTATTTGCTTTTCAGTATGTTTTTCCACATTCGAGGATGAATGTTCCAAAGGGGGAGATATTGTAATATTTTGAAAGTCCTAAAATCAGACCTGAGGGTTGAAATGGAGAAAATAAGATTTTCTGCACCAGGTCACAGGACGAGTCGTCCAATGACCCATTGGGTGTACCACGAGTTGTTAAGTGACTCGTGGGGAGGATGTTGTACTTGGTTGAGTTTTAGGATTTGGGGCTGACCACGGGTAGGACCACGAGTCGTGGTCACCACCACGAGTCGTCAGGTGATCCGTGGTCAAGGATTGACTGAAGGATGAAGAATTTGGGCAATGCATCTAACGACCAGTCACCACGAGTTGTAAGGCATAACATGAGTCGTGGTGTCCCTCATGGTGACCAGTGGTGATGAAATTCTAGTCCAGGAAATTGGAAGTACACCACGAGTCATGGTCTAGGGCACGAGTCGTCCAGTCCCTCGTGGGGACTGGTAGTGAGTATTTTCCTATGAATTTATTAAGGGCTTTCTGTAGCTCATAAGTTTCTAAGGCTTATACTACGTCTTTTTAGCACAAAATAGTGTGCTTTAAGAGGGGAAGGTTCATTCTAAGCCTATTCTCTTCCATGCATGCAAGTCTAAAAGCTCGTACGAGTGATCAAGCCTAAATTCCTCAAGTTCTTCCCCAAATTTTCATTGGGCAATCAAGAGAGTTGTGAAATCAGATTTCTACAGATATGTACGGTTATGAATGAATGTATTTATCCACACCCATGCCCAATCCCTCTTCAATTTATGAAATTCTAGTTGATGAATCTATGGTGTTTTAACCCAACATGTGAATTTCCTAAGTATCAATCATAGGTATGATTTATGCATGTTCCTAATGTTGAATTATGATTAATGGGAAAATTTTATAATGTTTTCAATTATAAATTACATTTTCAAGATTTACAATTCATGATTCCCATCCGTGAAAGTTCATGAAAGTTGAGATCTACGATATATATATTCAAGCACGATGAGATGCATATGAAAAAAGTATGATTTTGAATTTACCCAAGTCTATGTTCATGTTTTCCAATGATCAAGTCTATGTCAGGCATGTTTAAGTATTGAGAAAGCCCATATGATCAAGTATGTTTTATGATTTATCTAAACTTCATATACTAGCTTACCACATGGATTTCAGAGTCTAAACTCCCATTCTTTTCAGCTTGTGGTATGGTTTGAGCCCAAGGATCCTCATGTTATGATTTTAGATTTATGCATGTATGTTATGAGTTAGCTTCATTTCTAGATGATGGTTCAGCTTCATTGAAAAATGATGGAGAGCATATGCATGTTTTTGGGAGTAGTGTCTAGGACCGAGTAGGCTAAGGGTCAGTCAACCCTATGCTTTAGAACTACGTGCCAACATAGGTATATTCAGATTATTTGGGACCTCCCTTGGGGCCTTCAGCTTGATATCAATATCATGGTAGCGTCCTTAGCCCTGACAAGGCTTTGGACGGCTCTCCCAACTTGAGTGTAATAGTCGGGATCACGTAAGCTCTATCGTGGTAATGTCGGTTATATGACGAGTCTCCCATTGTTCCTCATGATTTCAATTATGTATGTTCATTAGTCATGATATTATGTTTTCATCAGGTTTGACCCAATGTTTAGTTTTACTTATGATTATCAGTTTTCAGCTTTGGGTCATTCGATTTAGTTATGATAATCAGTTATGTTCGGATCATGATTTTAGAAAATAACATGCAAACCCTACTCTCAAAATCTTGTCTTGAATATGTTTTATGATATGCATGATTTATGATTTTACTTAAATAAGGGTTTTACTTACCTTACATATTCGGTACATTTCACATACTGACAGCATACTCTATGCTTATCATTTCATGATACAGGCTCAGTCCCGTCATTAGCCAGATCTGCAGTATTAGCACTTTCCAGCCAGAGCTGGTGAGTCCTCATCTTTCGAGGGCTCTTCATCATTTGCAGTTAGTATTTTTAGTTTCAGACTTTAGTGAGTTAGTTGGGGTCTTGACCCATCAACTCGTCAGTAGTAGAGGCTTTTCAGACATAGAATTTATGCAGTTTCAGCCGTGTGTTATGTATTCATAGTTTATGATATTCTCAGACTTTCGCTTAATTATATATGTTAGACTTTCGATTGAGTATGTTGATTTTAGATATCATGTTCATGCTATGGGTCTACTTGGAGCCTCTCGGGATTCTTTGTCCCGTGTCCCGATCCGGGCCTATGTTTGGGTTGTGACAATTGGGCAATTGTGTTTTTTTCACCTTATAATTGGACAATTGGGGTAGTCCGCCTTAAAATAGGAAAATTGGGTTAGTCCACCCTAAAAATAAATTATTGAGTCTGTGATTTATATTTTTGAGCCGGTGATTTATGTTTTGAAGCCCGTAATTTTTGTTTTGAGCCCATGATTTATGTTTTGAACTCATAATTTATATTTTCAGCCTGTGATTTATATTTTGAGTCTGAATAATTGGGTTTATCCGCCCTAAAACAGGATATGTCAAATTCTAAAATAATTTTATATATGTATCTGAATACTAACAAGTTTTCCTAGTTTTGCAGGTATCCTCCTTAGAAAGCTAGAATTGGGACAAACCTTTTCAAGGTCCATTAAAGAATATATATACCTTTCCTTTATTTTTTTCTTATTCTGACACTGGTTTCATATTAGTCTGTGTTTTTTTATATATTTGATTAACCACTTTATCTAGTAGTGTTACAACTTGCAGGTGCAAAATAAAAAACAGCAATAGATCTTTCGTCAAATCAAATCAATATCGCTCTCATTTCGTCTTTCCATCATTTATCCTCCAGGTTAACTCTCATACCGGTATCAGCGCAATTACATACCGAAGTCGTGATTCATACGTTCCTCCCATCTCTACATGCTTATCACCGCATGCCACTTCCTTCCTTATCCAAGCCTCGTTCTATCAATTTCTTTTATGGATCACTTTCGTCCCTAAATCTGAAACTACACATGGCCTGATTCTCGTGAAACCCGAGATATGAAGGTGACTTGAAACTGAAGTCTCGACCACAATATCTTTATCACTCTATTTCTTTCATCTGGCTTCACCAAAAATTTTTCTTTTGGTCAAACAAATTTGGCTACTAGGTCAATGTTCTTTGCTTACCAATTCATCATTCATTCCCGAGCAAAGAAGAGGCAGTTGTTGACACCCAATTTTGACCTTCCTATGCCCCATCTAAGTTGCGAATTATGATATATATATATATATATATATATATATGTGCATATTTTAAAATTACCCTTTTTACATAATTGTTTAGTTCGCATATATAATATTTTAGTATTAATTATCATACATATGTAGCTTTTACATAATTATTTATCATTTATACATTTTACAAGTTATACTTATAAAATATTTTACTGCATTTGTTACAAGTTATTAATTTTTAATATTATATATAATTATGTCATATATAATATATTGCTATATATATATATATATATATATATATATATATATATATTGTTTTTTTAAATTAGACAAGTTTTTATTTACAAAAGATAATTTACTTAGTTTTATAAATTACTTATGTTTAATTTCGTAATAACATTTATATAATTTTATCGTGATTTAAGCTATTATGTTACATATTTGTTAAATTATATATAAGTGTAGTATTATTATTAATTTAATAGTAGCTAATTTAGTTTTCCTCCAACTATTTAAAATCTAGCTACTTTCTATCTAATTTATGCCACTTTAGCCATTTTGAGCAAATTCTAGCCATATTTTGAATTCAATTACAGTTCCAATTTAAGTTCCTAACCCATGGCCCGTCTACAACCCGTTTAACGATCCATAACCTGATCCATTAGTTCCGATTTAATCCTAGCCATACAGCATATTAGATCGAACAGCTACAACTTAATTTATACTTTCCTTTGTTATACCAAGAACCACCAAGCCCTAAGGATCTCTCCTCGTTCAAACAGAAGCGCCGAAAACTCACCCGAAGCTCTTCTCTATGCTTCTCCTCTCTCCACCGGCTAACCACCATCTTCTTTGGCCCCCTCCGGCCAACATCACAATGCAGCGACCCTTTTATCTCTCACCAGCAATCTCTCTCTCTCCCAGACCTATCTTCTCTCTCTCACACTGCATCTCTTTGCTACGGTCGTCCTATCGGAGAAGATCACCAGAGCTCAGCATATATAGCTCTCTTCCTCTCACTATTTTTTTCATCTGCGGCCAGCGACCAGCACCACACATCCTCTCTGGCCAGAACTCCCGCTGCATCACTCTTCCTCCTCTTTGCCTTCACTACTCCAATGGAGACGATGTTGCAGACTACCGTAGCACCAGAACCACTGCCTTCTCGTCACCCTTTTCTTCTCCCGCACCAATATACTCCACTGTTCTCTGGATATCTTGGACGAATGAACCAACTGCACCTCTCAAACTCCCTCTCTACCTATATAACGCAAAATTCAATTTTTGTGTCTTCTCCGGCATGGTTTCGCAAAGGTCCAGGAAAGAGGAACCTGTATAAGGCATCCACAATCTACTTCCATCGGGTTTCACATATTTACTATGCCGCAAGATGATTTAAGGTCATTTGATTGTCTCAATTTTAGGACGGATCCCTAACGAATCCATCCATGTATGGTTTTATTTACACTTGTTCTGTGTTTTCATGAAGCTACAACATTGGTTGCTAAATCTGAAATCTGTATTAATGGTATCATTTCATGCTTAAAATTTGTTGTTATTATTTGATTTTTCTACTTAGGCAAAACTCTTGATTTATGAATTCTGAATTTCGTTTTTTTCTTTAAAACTTTATTCCAGAATTATGTCTAGTAGATTTACATGAGTAGAGCTTGATATCTACTCCATATATGCACGCATATGTGTTCGAATAATAGCTAATTTTACTTTCGCCCTTTGGTGATTGAACCATTATTCTTAAACAAACATAATAGTAGGCTCAGAATAATTTTATAAGCACGGCTACTAGTCCGTTGATTTTATGATTTGTCTCTATATATAATCTTTTTTAATTAGTGAATATGTACAACTTTGCTACTTGTCTATACATGGTAGCTGGTTCTTCTAGTTTGGTAAATGATTTTATTTATGGTAGTAAAGAAATTGGTATATGTAAATGCGACAGCTTTATTATTTACTTACCTTTGATAAATTGTGAATTGCCTTTGTTTTACTCATGGATTGATCTTATTTGATTGGTACAATTAAGGAATGTTTACATGGATGATTGTTCCTTGTTGTTAATTGACTTAGTTATTTCGTGTATGGTAGACTAGATTCAATCACTTCATTTAAGGAAATAATCTCTTTGGCTAATTATCCCCTCTCCTTTTATGTCCCTAATTGATTCAATTGTGTTAATTAGGAAAAATAATTGCTTTGATTGATTCTTTCTCTTTTACTTTCTTTTATCGATTATGAATCTAGTGTTATATAAACATGTCCTTTTCCTCTCTTCAAATGAATGGAAACTTTACATGTTTTTTTGGTACAACTTTGTTTGTTTAGTATGAAAACACAGTCTTACTCTCTAGCCACATAACATTAGGTATTGCTCTCTCTTCTCACATTCTTATTGCCTGAAAAGCTCGCTGACTTTCTGACCTTCAATATCAAAGTCACATATCTCTTAACTGGTCAGTTCATTCAACTATGTGATTTTCATTTGTTTTACTAGTTTAATCATTGCCTAAGCTGACGTAACATGATTCTTGTTTAATGTGTACATCCAATTATTGCTTACTAGTTTCTTCATATCTATATGTTAAACTATCAATCTTCGAGTTTTATTCATAATTGTGATATATACTCATGTGCTTGTTCTTGTTTAGTCTATTAAAACAGATGTTCCTTTATGTGTTCGGATATGATGAAGAGTCGTCTGAATCGGAAAATGGGAGATTGTTCAATTTAGAGTTAAATTTAGTTAAACTTTTCTTATTTTTCATTTTTTTTACTTTATTTGTAACAATGTAATAACACTGATAAATAGTGAAAAGGAGATTTTAAAGGAGGTTGGGAATTATGTGCCGGTTATTTTAACTTTCATTTTTAAAGTTTCTTATAAGTTTGCATTATTATTTATTATTTATTTATTTTAAGAAAAAATGAAAGTCAAAATTTGTTTTTCTCTAATTGAATTGGACAGTGTGTTTTAAATTAAATAAATACTATCCCTTAACATGTAGTTATTGAAAAAGTAGAAGGAATTACAAGGTCTAATTCCGATTTTACCAAAGGAAGGGTAAAAGACGACATCGTCGATCAAAAGAGGAAAGATATTTCCGAAGAAAACATGGCAAGGAAAAGAGATTTGTTAAACACAGATCTGGAAGAGATTTAAATGATGTTAAGTGTTATAGATGCGGTCAATTTGGTCATATTTCCCCGAATTGCAAGAAGGAACGGATCAAGTCTCTAGCCATGGATTTGGACGATAAATCCAAAGAACAGATTATGAAAATCATGGATGAAACTTCAGTCAGTGAAAATGAGAGTGATTATACTTCTTCCTCTGGGTCTGAAGCTTCTATTAAATTATTTGATTTACCTGATGATAATGGTTGTGATAAATGTGATACAGGTACAGGAAATTGTTCTTGTGACAACCTGGATTTTTATAAATTACAGTCTCAGTTTCAAAATAATTTTGAACTTAAACCTATCACTTCTGATAATATTTTAGAATTATTAAAAGAAGTCACTGATAATAATTTGAGAGAAAAAATTATCAGTATGACCTCTATAGCAAAATCGGCAGATAAGCCTATTCAAAAAAGAGACATTTTTGAGGAAGTTCCATATTCTATGGCAGAAGTTCAAAAAAGACTTTTACAAAAGAACTCGCCACAAAATATGAATCTTCCCAGTTATACTTCTTCAATGGATGATTTAAAATATGAAGTTGAAAAATTAAAAAATGAGATTAAATCTCTTAAACAAAATCAAATGATTTTAGACCATCGTATAAACCAAATTGAAAATACTATGAGCCATGATATTAAAGGAAAAGGAGTTTTATTAAATGAAACAAATGATTTGAACGAAATCTCTGATTTCACGAAAAGGGCTATTTCTTCCCCTAATGATGATTTATTTATAGGAATGATGCAAATAGTAACCTCTCATAGATGGTATGTTAAGTGCACTATTTTGATTGATGATAATTTTTCAATTACTGAAACTGCTCTTATTGATAGTGGAGCAGATATGAGCTGTATTCAGGAAAATATAATTCCCACCAGATACTACCAGAAAACTTCTCATAAAATTAGTTCTGCATCTGGTGATAGAATGAAAATAGATTATAAACTACCTAATGCTTATGTGTGCAAAAATAAGGTTTGCATTCCGCATTTTTTCATTCTTGTCAAAGATAAAATGTTTCCTCCTATTATACTAGGAACTCCCTTTATACAGGCTATTTATCCTTTTACTCATGTTGATAACAGAGGTTTTTATGCTACTTATAAGGGTAAAAAGATTTCTTTTCAGTTTATAACTGAACCCCTTACTAGAAATATAAATACTTTGATTGATAAAAAAAATTTCATATGAAATCTTTACAACATGAAATATATAGCATGTCCATTGATGATATTTTACAATCTTCAAAAATTCAAGAAAAAATTAAAATAATTTCTGAACAATTTGCTGTTTCTATATGCGCTGATCATCCAAGTGCTTTTTGGAATAGAAAAAAGCATGTGGTTTCTCTTCCATATGAAGACTCTTTTTCGGAGGAACATATTCCTACCAAATCTCGACCCTGTCAAATGAATTTGGAATTACTTGAATTCTGCAAAAAAGAGATTGATAATTTTTTACAAAAAGGTCTTATAAAACCTTCAAAGTCACCATGGTCTTGTACAACTTTTTATGTCAACAATGCTGCAGAGAAGGAACGTGGTGTACCAAGATTGGTAATAAATTATAAACCTTTGAATAAAGTTTTAAAGTGGATCAGGTATCCTATCCCTAATAAACGGGATCTTTTGTCCAGATTATATGATGCCAATATATTTTCAAAATTTGATTTAAAATCTGGATATTGGCAGATTCAGCTTTTTAAAGAGCATACTTATAGAACGACATTCAATGTCCCATTCGGGCAATACGAGTGAAATGTTATGCCTTTTGGTTTAAAAAACGCGCCTTCTGAATTTCAGAAAATCATGAATGATATTTTTAATCCATATATGGATTTTGTCATTGTCTATATCGATGATATTTTAGTATTTTCTAAAACTTTAGAATTACATTATAAACATTTAGATATTTTTAAAAAAATTATTATTCAAAATGGGTTAGTTATATCTAAACCCAAAATGAGTCCTTTTCAGACCAAAGTCAGATTTCTTGGGCATTATATTTGCCAGGGAAAAATAGTTCCTATTCAAAGATCTATTGAATTTGCTGCAAAATTTCCTGATGTTATTAATGACAGAACGCAACTACAAAGATTTCTGGGAAGTCTAAATTATATTTCCCCTTTTATTAAAGATTTGTCAAAAGACCTGGCTCCTCTATTTGAAAGACTAAAAAAGGATTATAATTTGCCATGGTCTGATATGCATACTGATATTGTTAAAAAGGTAAAAGAGAAGGTAATCTCTTTACCTTGTTTAACCCTTGCTAATCCTGATTGGCAGAAAATTATTGAGACATATGCCTCTAATATAGGTTTCGGCGGTATTCTTAAATAATTAAATCCCCATGAAAAAAGGGAATATTTAATTCGTTATTATTCAGGAAAATGGACTACGGCCCAACAAAAGTATGCTACTGTGGCCCATGAGATGCTTACCATTGTTAAATGTGTCTTGAAATTTCAAGATGATCTTTATAACAAAAGGTTTTTGATAAGAACTGATAATAATGCTGTTAGATTTATGTTTAATAAAGATTTCAAACATGATGCTTCAAAAATTATATTCGCTAGGTGGCAAGCTCAATTAGCCCCTTTTGATTTTGATATAGAATATAAAAAGGGGAGTGATAATTCCCTACCGGACTTTTTAACAAGAGAGTTCTTAAATGAAAACTAACAAAATCTGTTTTCACTGCAGAATGAGGCCACAATGGCCATCTCAATCTTCCTCTAATAGAGGAAGAGGAAGAAATCCAGGTCGATATAACGACCGAGGAGGATCGAATTATATCCCAGGAAGTTATACTTCTCGGAGCTCAACTTCAGGAAGTTATACTTCCCAGAATCCAATTATAAGGAGAGGAAATAGAACTCCCATCAACGAGAATCTTTCTCAAAGGGAGGAAATTTCGTCCCCATCGATTAACATGGAAGATATTCCAAAAGATAGCCCGTTATACGAGGCTTTACAGCAGCACATAGCTAGCAAAAAGAAGCAAAGTAATACCTACGCTTCTATTGCCATGGAGACGGCAGAAGATCAGAAGAATTATGAAAAGGTCTCTAAAAGGGAAGTTATACTTTTCCTTGAAAACAAAGATATACAATGGAAAGATAATATTTGGGAGATAACCCAAAAATACTTGATGGAGAAATTATATATTTCGGGTGAATCATATAAAACCCGAAGTTATTATGAGAATATTCTTGTCTCCACTGAAAGTGCAGAGATATCTCACTTCAGAGACAATAAAGATGAGACTGTTTATAACTTCTCGAAAATTGTTATAAAAAGGATTATATCCACAGAAGAGTGGGGTATCTCCACTATGAAGGAAAAACAAGTTATACTCGAAGGTGGAAGGATGAATTTCACCTACTGGGATTATATCCAGGCCTTCTCATACGTTTTATATTACAATAATGATAAACACAAGCATACGTGGTTTATAAAAGTATGCTCGAAAATATTTCAAAAGGTTATACCAAATTGGTTCTTGAATTGGTGGACATTCCACGGCCCTTCTATCAGGATATTACCTGAACAGATTAAAGAATTGTATGACTCTTGGATACAGGTGTCCCCTGACTTGGATCGGTTATACCGAGAAGAACATATCGGCTGGCCAGAAAACATTAGTCAAGTTATGTTCTTTATAGAATTCTCTATTCCTTGGATCCATAAATGGATTCCCGAATTCGGTTATACCGAAGAAAAAATCCGTTGTATATATCGGACCTATTATAACAATTTCTGAGACAAAATGTTAAAAATTGACCCAGTAACTAAGCAGATTTATGGTCAAGAGACCATTGATGATATTAACAAAACTTTGAAGAAATATCAAAGTAGGGGGAAAATTGAAACCATTGATAACAGTCCCCTAAAGCATATTGCGAGACGGATAGCTTATTAGCCGGGAGATAAAACCCAACAGATCGAAGATTATCTAAATCTCGTAAAGAAAAATCTGCTGGAATCATTCGAACAAATTTCCAGCAAGTCCGATATCTCCATGAAGAGTCAATCAAATTATGAAGACTCTCAAGCAGATGAAGACACTGACATTGAAGAAGTGTTAAAAGAAGCAGAAAGGCTTTTACAACAAGATAAACTAGAAGATGGAGATAGTGATGAAGATTTCGTCCAAAGAATGATGAACGCACAAGAGAAAAAGAAGATCGGATAAGATCAAGAGACCCTGTGGACCCCTTGACAGAAATATCTGTCACTGTGCGTTGATAAAGCACACTGTACAAAGATTCTTTTTCTTCTATTTAAAGAGGCCTTTGCCTCATTTGTAAAATATCAGAAAATTTTATTTTCCTTTCTCTCTCTCTAGGTTTTCGCTCTGCCTTCTCTCTAAAAAGAAGACAGCTTTTTGTAAATCCTCTCTTGTAATTTTACATTTTGTATAGAAAAACCAAAAATCGTCCAAGCTTTGGACACAACTTTCGGCATCAAGGTAATTTTAATTTTGTCTTTTAATTTACTATTTCTCCGATGGCCGAGCTTATAGCCGGCTAAACATCTATCTATGTTGAATACCATGCTGCTTGAATCCCCATAAAGATGAACTAGACTTTATTAAAATCAAGAGATTTTATTATATGAACTTTAAAGATTTAGTGTTAATATTAATAGCTTGGTTCGGAGATGGTGGTACAGTCGGCAAGAATACTGTAGATCTTGGATTTGCCTTAGTGGCTACGTACAGTTGCCCGGTGAAAAAGCCCGTTTATTGGAGTTGTTTAGGGCTGTTGTTATCCCGGGGAGCCCCTAAAAAGGTATCCTGTACACATGGTCTCAAGATCCGGCAGTATTCTTTGCTCAGACAGGCCCCATGCTTCGGTGAAAGATTACCATACAGCTATTAATCTATATACTAAATTTTTATACATATCAGATAATAATCTCTCTTTGTTTTGATTCTTGTTTGAAGAAAAGGGTATTATTGGATAAGGTCTATCACCGTCGAGCGGACTACCGCCGGCATCTATTGATCCTGTCTACATGGTATGTTGTCATCCCTAAAAAGCAACAAACATTTTAAAACTTTCAAAATTTCTTTTATATCTTGTTTAATACATTAAATGCATTTAAATCGTTATAAATTTATTTATAATTCTTGATTTATTAAATTTCTTTTCTTTACTCTTTGGGTAGTTAAGATTTATATTTTAGTTATTATGAACAAAACTTTTACTGTTATATTTTTAAAATATTGTTTAACTTATTTCTTCTCGCTAGTCTAAAATTTAACTTTCAATTAGCAAGTGTTTGTGTAACCTATAATAAATAAGTTTGCAAACCTAATTGCTTTATCATTTAATTTTATATTAATTTAATTTAAGTTGAAATATTTATTTGTCTTAAAATAACCTTTATATGCCTAGAAAATAGCTTAACTAATATTTTATTACGTAGTTAATAAATAATTTAATTTATGTTTAACTTAGATATTGTGATAAGTTTATTTACTTGAACACTCGATTGCCATAAGTAATTTAATATTAATCTTTTTTCTTGAATGTTTCTTTTTGCTTTAATATTTTGTGTAATCATTTAGCCTTACTAATTTTAATAAAATAATTGGCCTTGATTTATTACTTAATTTTCTCACATAATTAATGAATCCAGAAGCGATCCATATTTGTGGACCTCGAGAGGTGCCTAACACCTTCCTTTTGAGGTAACTTGAACCCTTACCCGACTCTGACGTCCTAGGCTAGTTTAATAAGATTTTTAGTATAGAATGGTGCCCTAACGCACCTTAATTCGTTAGGTGGTGACTCTTCCTTCCTTCTTTACTTTTAATCCTAAAAGAGTTTTCATATGTCTGGTTCTACTTTTCGCGAGAAAAATGGGGCACGACAGAGAGAATTAGTAAGAAGGTGAACCACCGAAGGAACAGTGCCTGAATTGACTTTGTCGATATTAAAAAGGCTATAGAGGTCTTGACTTCCCAACATAGGTCTATGATGGACCACCTAGAACACAAAAAGATGGTGGAGCTGCAAAAGGCATTAACCATGACGACATCCAATAATGCTGAAATAAGTGAGTAGATACCGCTCGTGAAGCCTATGACACAAAGAGATTCAGATGTTGGTTTCAAGTAAAGGTCCTCTAAGAAAAATATAAGGTCGAGAGGTAGAGAGGATCTAAGGTTGGGATGCCAGTCTTGGAGAATATCAGGAAAGAACTTAGGTCAGCCTTGAAAGAGTTGAATATCATCATGAACTAGATTCTGAGAGTAACTCCGATGTCGAAGGGACCAGATTCAAAAAGCTACTCTTAATTGCTTTACAAGGCTAGCATAGTGTAGAAACCTATCCTAAAAAGGTTTAGAATGCTGGATATACCGAAATACGATGGGATGACAGATCCACATAAACATATTTTGGCATTTACAACTATCGTCAAGGGAAACGATCTGGCTAAGGATGAGGTCGAATCAGACCTAGTTAAGAAGTTCAGAGAAACTTTGTCTAGAGGAGCGCTTTTATGTTCTTTGTTAGTTGAAGATTCTATTGACTCTTTTAATATGCTTGCATATTATTTATAAAGGCACATACTGGAGCTAGAAAGGTGCATCCCAAATGAGCGAACATCTTTAAGATTGAGCAGGGCATATTTGAAACTCTGAGATTTTCCAAAGACAGAGGATGCTACTGCCGATGGTTCCGGATGACTGGACCGCAAATGATTTCACAAAGGGTATGAAGTCTAAACCCTCAAAGTTTGGTTGCCTCTTTGAAATTAAAGAAAAGCTTGACGGAGTTTGAAGCTACGACCTAGGTAGAGGAACTTCTGCCAAACTCATAATAAGGCAAATAAGGCATGGGAATTAGGCTAAAAACTAGTGAGATATTTTTACTCCCCACATCCATCCAGCACTAGGCGTAGCTAGAGTAGGAACTCTCAATATATAGACTAGCCTCAAGCTGACAAATGAAATGGCGAATATCAGAATCACATAGGTTTACAAAATAAGAAAGTAGTTAGGCCACAAGTTCAATTCATGAGATCAAGGAATCCCTAAAGCTTACAAAGTATAGTTTCAATATCAATCCCGCAAAGCTAGTCTCGGTTGTATGAAATATCAAGAAAACTCAATTCCCGAATCCCATAAGGTCTGATCCTAGATCTAGGGACCAGAACCTCTAGTGTGATTATCATGGGACACATGGGCATAAGACCGGTGTAATACCCGAAAAGATCCTAAGACTAAGTTTGGGATTCTAAAAGTGTTCAGTGGGAGAAACCTGCATTTTTGCCTAGGTATGATCGACAGTAAGTCGTATGAGGATCATTTGACTCATAAGATGACCCGTAGTAAGGGTTCAGTAATTGGCCTTTGAAACCATGAGCCCCCACTACAAGTCATGGTGTGTGGGTACGACTCATGGCACGGATCATAATAGGTTCTGCGGACTTTTCAGGTGCTGATTGTACGAGTGGGGGATACGACTCGTATGTAGAAGTTAAAGGTCATAGTAGGATTTGTGGAATTTTTAGAGTGATGTTTTTGGACTTGGTCAGTATGGAAGGCTACCATGAGTCATAGGTTGATTGTAACTCGTGGTACGAGTTGTAGCACCCGGCAGTTCTGTTTTCCCTACGATTTCATTAAGGAAATTTTTGTAATTTTTAAGCTCCTAAGCCCTAAACTATGTTGTTTTAAGCTCTATTAGGAGGATTTTACGATGGTTTATCCTATTCTAACCTATTCCCTCCCCATGCATGCAAGACTAGAGAATTCCTAAGGAGATCAAGCTTAGAATTCTTCAAGTTCTTCCCTAATTCTCTTGGGCTTTCAAGGAAGAATGTAGAATAAGATTACCTAGGTATGTAGGGCTATGAATAAGATCTTCCATTCACTCTCATGCTCCAATTTATCTTCAAGTTCATGACTTCAAGTCTTAAAGTCAAGTCTATGATCTCATGAAGCTTTAATCCAATTTCATGAAATTCTCTATGATTTGTTTATGGGTTAATTCCCTTCATGTTTTACATGATATTTTAGATTCATGGGTATGATTTATACTTATTTTGAATTACAATTCATGATTTCTAGTTTTGAAATTATTATGCCCAATTATGCAAGTTTCATGAAAAGTTAAGATTATGATCTATGTTTTCAAGCATGATGAGATGTTTAGCATAAAAGAATGTTTATCAATTTTCCATGTATGAACCCATGATTTTGACTATCAAGTCTATTTCAAGCATGTTAAAGTTTGGGCAAGCCCATATGATCTAAGTATGTTTTCATAATTTAGTTCAATTTTATGATGTCAGCTTACCGCATGGTTATGGAGTCTAGACCCCCCACTTTTTAGATTGTAGTATGTTTTGAGCCAAGGCCCCTTATATTCAGATTTCAGACTATGTATGTAATTTCATGATCAACTTTGTTGAAAAATGATGGTTCAGCTTTGTTGAAAAATGATGGAGAGCATATACATATTTTTGGGAGTAGTGTCTAGCATCGAGTAGGCTAGGGGTTCATGCAATCCCCGAGCCTCAGAACTACACGCCAACATAGGTTTATTCAGATTCATTGAGACCACACTTGTGAGTTTTCTTTGCCCCCGAAGGGTCCTTCAGCTTGATATCGATATCATGGTAGTGCCCTTAGCCCTGACAAGGCTTTGGACGACTCTGCCCACTTGAGTGTAATAGTTGGGATCACGTAAGCTCTATCGTGATTATATATGTTATATGATGAGTCTCCCATTGTTCCTCATGATTTCAATTATACATGTTCATTAGTTATGATATTATGTTTTGACAGGTTTGACCCAATGTTCAGTTTATCAGTTTTACTTATGATCAGCAGTTTCAGCTTTGGGTCATTCGTGTCTGTTATGAAGTTCAATTATGTTTAATGTTTTCAAATATCAGCATGTAGTCCTTACTCTTAGAATCTTATATTGATATGGCTTATGATATGCATGTTTTCAGTTTTACTTACTTAGCCTGTTTTACTTACCTTGCATACTCAGTATATTCCAAGTACTGACCGCATACTCTATGCTGTATCGGTTCATGATACTGACTCAGACATTCAGGTTCAGTCTCTCCTCTAGCCAGTTATCAGAGTTCAATTCAGCCAGTTTGTTGGGGAGTCCTCATCCTTCAAGGACTTTTAGATGGTTGAGTTATTGTCATTTTCAGTTTCATACTTCTAGTGAGCTAGTTGGGGGTGTTGTCCCATCAGTTCGTTAGTATGTAGAGGCTATCCAGACATAGTTTGTATATTCAACTTCAGAATCAATGTTTAAGACTTTTTGTTGTTTAAATATTTTTATTATTCAGACTTCTTCTATTTCAGCATTTAGTGTCCACTTTATTTATGTTGAGCTTCAGTTCTCATGTTCATGCCATAGGTTGACTTAGAGCCATTTATGGTTCTAGGGTCTGTGTCTAGATCTAGGCCTATGTTCGGGTCATGACAAACTTGGTATTAGAGCAAAGGTAACAATGTGTCCTAGGGTGTCTGAAGGTCGCGTTAAGTAGAGTCTTTTCTTAGGTGTGAAGTGTGCCGCACTTATACCAAAGAGTCCATAAAACATTTTAGAAAATTTTCCATTTTTCATGATCTATGTCATGCGATGAAGTATCTCTCTATCCTTCTAACTCATGCTATATGCATTTGCAGAATCATGCCTCCACGTTGAGTTAATGGAAGAAGGAACAACAATGGAAACGGAAATGGCCATTAGAATGGCAATGGAGACACACCATCAAGCCCCACCAGCCCTAGAGGATCATGTGCCTGAGCAGGTTTCCCATGCTGAATTTAGGGCGTCTATCCAGATGTTGGTGCAGGCGTTTATCACTCAGGTCAACCAACAAGCAGTAGCTCACGTTCCCTAGAATAGGAACAGAATGGCGGCTAGGGTCAGGGATTTCCTCAAGATGAATCCCCTTGAGTTTCTAGAGTCAAGAGTGGACGATGACCCACATGAGTTTATCGAGGAGATTCAGAAGATCATCCAGATTATGGGGGTGATGGGGAGGAGTGTGTAGACCTAGCCTCTTACCAATTGAAAGGGGTTTCCCATATTTGGTATAGATAGTGGAAGGATGGTCGGGGAGTCAGAGCAGGTCCTATTGGTTGGGATGAGTTTCTCACCTCATTCTTGGATTGATTCTTTCCCCGGCAGATGAGGAAAATCAAGGTAGCTGAGTTCGTGGATTTGAAACAGAACAATATGATAGTTCAAGAGTATGCTCTAGAGTTCATCCGCTTGTCCAAGTATGCGTCGAAGATGGTAGCTAATCAAAGGGCTCGGCTGAGCAGATTTGTGAATAAGGTAGAGGATTACTTGGTCAAGGATTGCAGGACCACTATGCTACATCAAGACATCAGCTTATCCCAATTGGTTTTGTATGCCTAACAGATGGAGACCCTACAGATGAGGGAGAGGGAGAGAGAGGCCAAGAGGGTTAGGATAGAAAGTTTTGGTTTCTCCCAGTAGGGCTTGGGTGGTGGACATCGTCATCAGTCCGGCCAGAGGTCATCAGTCCTAGTGCCATCATCAGCAACATGCCATCCAGGTCTAGACGAGATCAGAGAGGATGGGCATCAAGCTCTCGAGGCTAGGGAAGCCAACCGGTGGAGCCCAGTATTCCAGTTTGTGACAGGTGTGGTAGGAGGCACACCAGTCAGTGCTTAGCAGGAATAGGTGCATGTTTTGGGTGTGGGAAGCTCAGTCATATGCTCAGAGACTGCCCAACAGCCAGATAGGGCTAGGGTAGAGGTCGAGGCCCAGCCACCAATTCAATAGCTCCACCAGCACGCTCAACTTAGTAGGGTTCATCCACTAGTGCAAGTGGTGGTCAACATCAGAACAAGTTCTATGCCCTCTCATCTCGTTAGGAGTAGGAGGTTTCCTCATATATGGTCATTGATATGTTACAAGTATTTCATCTTGATGTATATTCATTATTAGATCAGGGGCTACATTATATTTTGTGACACCCTATGTTGCTAGTAGTTTCAGAGTTAGTCCCCAAATCCTATCAGAATCCTTCTCAGTCTCTACTCTAGTCGGTGACTCAGTTATAGCTCAATGGGTATATAGAAATTTCCCTGTCACAGTCCTTCAGAAAGTCACCTCAGTAGATCTAGTAGAGTTAGACATGGCAGATTTTGATGTTATCTTTGGCATGGATTGACTTCATGCATGTTATGCCTATGTGAATTGTAGAACCCGTGCGGTAGAGTTTTGATTTTCGGGTCAGTCAGTCCTAGAGTGGAAGGGTAGTTCAGTTGTGCCTGTAGGTCGCTTTATTTCCTGCCTTAAGGCCAGAAAGATGATTTCTAAGGGTTGTATCTATTACACCATGAATTTTTTTGATGATTATTCAATGTTTGTATGCTAGGTTAATAGAAGTACGGATTGTATATTGGTCATAGATGACAAGGAAAATGTGTACAAACAGAAAAGCAAAGAGTATGTGAAGTTCATAAATAAAGGTCAACTTTAAATGACTATATCTCCAATATATAATGAATTAGAAGCCCCACAACCTATAAAATTAAAGTTCTTTGAGTCTAGTTTTCAGAATATCAAATCGCTCATCAATAGGAGTTCGGAGTAAAAAGTTATAGACGATTTATAGTGGCACTATCGGGCAGTGATGTGGCCACCGCCTTAAAAACGGCCATAACCCAAATACCTTTATATTTTAAGTCTTGTGCTATGAGATCATTTTCAACTTTTTCATATTTTAGGTTCTTGCTTATCCTATGAAATCCTCTCAAATTTCCAGCAAACAACTAAGGAAAACACCAAGCTAAACTCCATTATAACTAAAGATAAGTAAAGGGGATCTATCATAAGGTGAAGGTGGTGTGTTGGTGACTGTTTTGACTGCACTTGGGCAGGGTTTCTGTGGTGAATTTTCTGCATTTTTGAAGCTGTTATAAGCTACATATATGTTCCCTCTTGGTAGGTATTAAACATAATTATAAGAGGTAGGAATTCTACTACTAACCTTGCTTGAATTCTTGATTAAAAGACTAGAAGTTGGAGGTGTGTTTGGTGTGTTGGTGAACTGTTTTTGCTGTATTTTGTACATCAAGTTTGCTGCGTTTTTGGAAAATAAGTTGAGCTTAATTACTCCTATTCTTAACCAAGAACAAGCCCCAAACAAAAGGTAAGGATTTCTCCCCTTTTAAACCTCTCAAATTGCGAAGCGAAAAGCTGGAAATTGGCAACTAAGTGAGTTGTTGATGGACTATTTGTGAGCTGAGTTTTGCTCGTTTTCCTTAGACTTTTTGACTGTTTATTTTTCTAGAATCATACTTCATATTTAGAGGAATAATTACAGTATAACTAAGGTAAAATTTCCTCTGGTTTCTCCCTCAAAAGTTAGTGAAAACTAGATGAGAAAATGGCTAAATGTTGTTGATGTTGCCATGTGTTGTTGTTGCTATTGTGACTGCCTTTGGTTAGTTTTTTTGGGCTGCATTTTGTGTTACAGATTAAACTTGTTGTTGGAATATAGAACCACTATATTAATGAGGTTGAAGGCTGATCATTGAAATAGAAAATCGGCTAAAGAAAATTTCATCGGCGAAAGATATGTAAGGCTCCCCATCCGTCGTTTTTTTAAGCACGATTCATGCGTTGTGAGTTGAATGAGCCAGAAACCTCTTTACAAGTCTTGAGGTAGTATGTTAAGCTTTATTTAAGCTTTAATATCCATGTTTTATTGAGGTTAAATTTTAAGATTATGCCTAGACGAAGTGAGGCATCTAAAGTGTGATATTGTGTTGATTGTTGTCGTAGTTGTACATCGAGTTGGGGACCCCTCAGCGTGGGCATTCTTAGATGGTCCTTACTGTATTATATATATATATATGTGTGTGTGTGTGTGTGTTTGTGATGTTAAGTGTGTTTAAAGGTCAGGTTGCTAACTAAAATTGGTGAAAGAGCCAAGATGATGATGTGTAAATGATTTTAAGCCAAGTAAAGATGTCGCAAGCTATTAAGGGTAAACAAGCTTATTGAATAAGGATTGCCTAGTTATGGTTTTCCTTTTTCTTATGTGTATGTTATGAAATAGGCCAGGCCAAAGGGAGATTTCATAATCCCTTTCCCTTAAGCCGAATGACAACCTAGCGAGTCTCCGAGCTCTAATGTCCCTTGAACACGATCTATAAATCTTGTTGAAACTCTTAGTTTATCCGCATATCCTTATGATTTATACAAGTTTTCAATACATGAATTTAAGTGCTATTTTCTAGCTTTACATTTTATATGTACTCACTTGCAGTTATGCATTACGAAGGAGGCCTATGCAGGCCATATATTTAGTATTTGTCATTTCTATGCTATATATGTTAAGTTTGTCTAGTATAAGTCATATCGGCTCCGTTTATGATTTTGTTTAAGATTTATTAATTTTACCCCATGTGGTATATCGGGAGGTATTTTTATTTTACCCTAGTGAGGTACACCGGCTAGACAGATTTTACCTCGCTGTGATACAAAGGCTGGAGGCATTTTTATTTTTACCCGGTATGGTACAATGGCTGGACGAATTTTATGGATTTTATGGTCAACTAGCCGCTAGAATTTCAGTTATATTTTTTTTTGTGCATTAGATGATTGCATTTGCACTCCAATATTGAGTTATTATCAAGTTTCGATTTACAAAATTCCGGTTTGTTACTATTCCTTATTTCTGGCTCAGTTATCATTGTTATCTTATATGTTTACAGTTTTCATCCTTATATACTAGTACATTTTATTCGTACTAACGTCCCTTTATTTGGGACCCTTCCTGCAATCGCACTGCAGGTGTAGGCCGAGGCTCAGATCATCAGACGCAGTATGCTCCTCTCTTCTAGGAGCCATGTCCTAGTTTTGACTATTTTGAGTTTTGTGTACAACATGGGTAGGATGGGGCCCTGTCCCATGCATTTCAGTTTGTTTACTCTATAGAGGCTGATGTGGACTACTTTGTGTAGTAGTTTGACTTATGTAGTCGTTTTGGTTTTCCATTGCTCTGTTTAGCTTTATTGTAGCCTTGTCGGCTATCTAGGTTGCATATTCATTATTATTGAGACATTAAGGTTCCAGTATTTATATTGGTTGGTTGTGATAGGTGGCTTAGTCAGCCTTAGTGTTGCATTTATAGATGCTATATAGTCGGCTTCTCGATCAATCATGAATCGAGTGCCAGTTGCGCCTTACCCCAGTTTTAGGGCGTGACAGACTTGGTATTAGAGTGAAGTCATGTCCTAGGGAGTCCACAAAGTCGTGTCTATTAGAGGCTTTTTTATGGGTATGTTCTGCACCATACTTATAATCAGAAGGCTACAGGACATCTAGGAATTGTTTCACTTCTTTTACTAATAGTTCATGCTATAGGGCAAGGTCATAAGTGCTGCGATATATAAATCATGTTATTATTTCAGAATATGCCTGTGACAAGGAAGATGACTACGAGGTTGATTGGCACAGGCATTGGAGAGGCTACTAGCCGGCCTCCAATAGATCAGGGAGACAGGTCAAAGGCTCAGAGTGGGTCTCATGCCCCAGGTATTATAATTCCTCCAGCACAGGTTAGAGAAATGGCAGATAGAACCCCAGCTCATCCCACACCAGCAGTACCTGAGGGTAGTAGAGTGGTACACCCTCCCGTGCCTGTGGTACCTCCGGTTGTTCCGGAAGGATAGGGTCTTGAGGGAGCTGTTCAGCTGATGGCTCGTATAGCCGCAGGTCAGGAGCAGCAATTAGAGGAAATAGAGAGACATAGAGGCCAGACAATTGAGAGTTCTAGGGCCCCCGAGTTCTTGAGTTTGAGCCCTCCTACATTCACCAGATCGGACCCGAGCGAGGATCCTAAGGACTTTATTGATCAGAATTATAGGGTTTTGAAGGTGATGCGAGCTATAGCGACTGAGGAAGTAGAATTTGCAGCCTTCATACTACGCGATGTGGCTATATTGTGGTATGAGGCTTGGGCTCATTCTAGAGGGAGTCGATGCACCGCCAATTGAGTGGGAAGAGTTCTCCGAGGCCTTTATACACCACTATCTACCCTAGGAGCTTCGATAGGATCAAGTTGAGTAGTTTTTGCACCTAGAGCACGGAAGTATGAGTGTGCATGAGTATTGTCTTCGATTTAATTCTCTTACCAGGTATGCTCTGCACATGGTTCAGATGATGGAGGATAGAGTTCATCGGTTCGTGTTAGGGTTGGGACTTAATATAGCTCGAGATTGTTTGGGAGTATCTACTAAGGAGCACATGGACATTGCATGAATTCAGTCTTTTTCCAAGAGGGTAGAGGATTTAGTTCATCAATTACTGGATACTCGGAGACAGTAGGAGCAATGAAAGAGAGCTAGGACTATGGGTCGTTATAGAGGGTCGCAGGGTGACCTAGGGGCTCAATCATCCAGGCATTCAGTTAGACCTGTAGGGAGTGCCCTACCTCAGTTTCAAGGACAGAGAAGAGACTAAGGCCCAGCTCCGTCTAGCTCTCGACGACAGGAGTGAGCGGGGCAGAGGGGACCACCATTACCGCCTTGTCCTTAGTGTGGGAAATCTCATTCAGGTCAGTGCCTTCAGGGGAAGAATGTATGTTATCGCTGTGTGCAGCCAGGGAACTTTTTGAGGGATTGTTTAGATAAGATCTAGGCGGATCAGGAGCGATCAACGGTTGCATAGTCATCCTCCGTTCGACATCCCAGACCTGATCCTCAGTTGGCAGCAGGACGTGGCAGAGACAGATGGAGAGAGGCTTCTAGTTCTAGGGAAACCCAGAATCGATTTAATTCTTTAGGCGGTCGACAGGACCAGGAGGCCTCACCTGATGTTGTTACAAGTACTTTGATTATTTATTCTCATGCAGTATATGTCCTGCTTGATCCTGGTTCTACACTCTCTTATGTTACCCCGTTGTTTTCAAGTCAGTTTGAAACAGTCCCTGAGTTATTATCTATACCATTTGCTATTTCTATGCCAATTGGCGAATCTGTGTTAGCTAGACGAGTTTACCGGTATTGTGTAGTATTGGTATGTGATAGATCAACCTAAGCTGATCTAGTTGAGATTGAAATAGTTGATTTTGATGTCGGTTGGTGGCATGTTATACTAATGTTGATTGTAGAGCCAAGGTTGTCAGATTCCATTTTCCCGGCGAGCCAGTCCGGGAATAGCAAGGTAATGCTGCTACAACTAAAGGTAAGTTTATTTCATACCATAAGGCTCAGATGTTGGTATCCAAATCTTGTATTTCTCACTTGGTTCGAGTAAGAAACTTGGATTGTGAGCCTGCGACTCTCCAGTCAATTTCTGTTGTAAATGAGTTCCCCGAGGTCTTTCTAAAGGATTTGCCTGGAATTCATCCTAAAAGGGAGATAGATTTTGCTGTTATTTTACATCCAGGAACTTAGCCGATATCTATACCCCCATATAGAATGGCCCTAGAAGAACTAAAAGAATTAAAGGAGCAGTTGATAGATTTGCTCAAGAAGGATTTTATCCAGCCCAGTGTGTCGCCATGGGGTGAATCGGTGTTGTTTATGCGAAAGAAAGATGGGTTCGTTAAGAATGTGTATTGACTATAGGCAGATGAATAAGGTTATGTTTAAGAACAAGCATCCACTTCCCAAGATTGATGACCTGTTTGATCAATTACAGGGTGCCAGATGCTTCTTAAAAATTGACTTGAGATCTGGGTACAATCAATTACTGGTTAGGGAAATTGATATCCCTAAGACTTCCTTTAAAACCAGATATGGCCATTATGAGTTCTTAGGAAGTCATTTGGGCTTACTAATGCCCTAGTAGCTTTTATGAATTTGATGAATAGGGTGTTTAGGACCTTTCTTGATGTATTCGTGATTGTCTTTATCAATGACATCCTAATTTATTCACGATCAGAGGCTGAGCATGCAAATCACATGAGAGCTATGTTACAGACTCTCCAGGAGCACAAGTTGTATGCTAAATTTTCTAAGTGTGAATTATGGCTAACATCTGTGGCTTTCCTTGGTCATGTAATTATAGTTGAAAGTATAAGAGTGGATAGTTAGAACTAGAGGCAGTAAAGAGTTGGCCCAGACCCTTGAATTCTACAGAGGTTCGCAACTTCCTGGTATTAGTAGGTTATTTCACTGATTTGTGGAAGGTTTCTTTACTATCTCTGCACCATTGACAAAGTTGACTCATAAAGCAGCTAAGTTTCTGTGGATAGAGGCATGTGAGCGAAGCTTTTAGGAGTTGAAGGATAGGCTGACTTCAGCACCTGTCCTGACTCTTCCAGAGGGTGTCGAGGGTTTTGTGGTCTATTGTGATGCTTCGAGAGTTGGGCTAGGTTGTGTTCTGATGCAACACGACAAGGTTATTGCTTATGCCTCTAAACAGTTGAGGAAGCACTAGATAAATTATCGTACCCATGATCTTGAGTTGGCCGCAATGGTATTTGCATTGAAGATTTGGCGCCACTACTTATACGGGGTACATGTTGATATCTTCACAGATCATAAGATCCTTTAATATTTTTTTCAGCAGAAGGAGTTGAATTTATACCAGAGAAGGTGGTTAGAATTGCTGAAAGATTATGATGTTAGCATTTTGTATCATCCGGGCAAGGCAAATGTTGTAGCTTATGCGCTAAGTCACAATTTTATGGGTAGCTTGAGTCATATTCAGGTTGACAGGATTGAAATGATGAAGACTCTACAACAGTTGGCTGACTTATAGATTCGGTTACTGGATGCCAAAGATGGGGGTGTTATTGTCAAAAACACAGTCGAATCGTCCTTGGTAGTGGAAGTTAAGAAACGACAGAAACGACAATATGATGATGCAGAGTTAGTCTTATTGAGAGATAATATACCACAACAGAAGCAGAACCTATTTGATTTGTGGACCCGATGGAGTTCTTAGATACCAGGGTCGTCTATGTGTACCTAATGTGGGTGAGCTATGGGAACAAATTTTGAATGAAGCTCATTATTCTCGATATTCAGTACACCCAGGTGCCACAAATATGTATTGTGACCTAAGGAAGCTATATTGGTGGAATGGCATGAAAAAGGACATCACAGATCTTGTGACTTAGTGTCCCAATTGCCAGGAGGTGAAGGTTGAGCACTAGAGGCCTAGAGGTTTAGTGCAGGATATAGAAATTCCAGCCTAGAAATAGGAGGTGATTAATATGGATTTTATTATAGGATTTCCTCGAACGAGCAGGAAGCATGATTCTATATGGGTAACAATTGATAGATTAATTAAATAAGCTCACTTCTTGCCAATTTAGATCACTTATGCGACAGAGGATTATTCTAGGCTTTATATAGGGGAGATAGTTCGCCTACATGGCGTCCCCTTATCCATTATTTTTTACAGAGGTGCTCAGTTCACAACAAACTTCTGGAAGTCTTTCCAAAAAGACCTGGACACTCAGGTAAGCCTTAGTACATATTTCATCTTCAGACAAACGGACAGGTTGAACGCACCATTCAGACGCTTGAAGATATGTTGCGTGCCTATGTTATAGATTTTGGCGAAAGATGGGATGATCATGTTTCATTGATTGAGTTTTCCTATAATAACAACTATCAGAAGAGTATTCAGATGGCCCCATATGAATATTTATATGGCCGAAAGTGCAAATCGCTAGTAGGTTGGTTTGAACTCAGTGAGGTAGAGTTATTGGGGCTAGACTTAGTGCAACAGGCTATTGACTAGGTGAAACTTATTAGAGATTGACTTCAGATGGATTAGAGCAGGTAGAAGTCTTCTACGGATGTACGCAGTCAAGCGTTGGAATTTTCTATTAATGATTGGGTCTTCCTGAAAGTGTTACCTATGAAAGGCATCATGTGATTTGAATGAAAGGGCAAGCTGAGCCCTAGATGTGTTGGGCCTAATAGAGTTATCCGTAGGATAGGAAAAGTGGTTTATGAGTTGGCGTTGCCACCAGAGCTAGCGGCAGTCCACCTAGTATTTCCTGTATTGATGTTGCAGAAGTGTATAGGAGACCTAACCCGTGTTATGCCTGTCGATGATGTCCAAATTTCTGAGATGACCTACAGCGAGGTCCTAGTTTCTATTCTTGACTGGCAAGTCAGGAAACTTCGGACCAAAGAAGTCGCATCGGTTAAAGTATTGTGGCGAAGTAATAACATCGAGGAAGTAACTTGGGAGGCTGAGGAGGAAATGAAGAAGAAATATCCTCACCTATTTACGATGGCAATGTGATATTAAGGTATGTGTTTGATACCTAAGTTACTGAGTATCTATTTTGAAGCATATTAAGCAAAATTAATTTCCATTCAGGGACGAATGTTCCTAAGTGGGGGGGGGGGGGCAGAATATTACACTTCGGAAAATTTTTGGTGATTATTTGATGTTTGTATGCTAGGTTAAGGAAAGTACAAGTTGTATATTAGTCATAGATGACAAGGGAAATGTGTACGAACTGAAAAGCAAAGAGTATGTAAAGTTCATAAGTAAGGGTCAAATTTAAACGACCATATCTCCCAACATATAATGAATTAGAAGCCCCATGACGTATCAAAATTAAAGGTCTTTGAGTCTAGTTGTCATAAAATCAAACTGCTCATAATCAGAGTTTGGAGTAAAAAGTTATATATGATTTACAGTGGCACTATCGGCCAGTAATGTGGCCACCGCCCTAAAAACGGCCACCGCCCAAATACCTTTATATTTTAAGTCTGGTGGTATGACATCATTTTCAACTTTTCTAGATTTGAGGTGCTTGATTATCCTCTTAAATACTCTCAAATTTCCAGCAAACAACTAAGGAAAATACCAAGCTAAACACCATTAAAACTAAAGCTAAGTGAAGGAGATCTATCATAAGGTGAAGGTGGTGTGTTGGTGGCTGTTTTGGCTGCACTTGGGCAGTTGCTGTGGTGAATTTGCTACATTTTTGATGTTTTTCTAAGATACATATATGTTCCCTCTTGGTAGGTATTAAACACAAGTATAAAAGGTAATAATTCTACTGCTAACCTTGCTTGAATTCTTGATTAAAAGACTAGAAGTTGGAGGTGTGTCTGGTGTGTTGGTGAACTGTTTTTGCTGCGTTTTGTACAGCAAGGTTGATGCTTTTTTAGACAGGAAGTTGAGGTCAATTAATCCTATTTTTAACCAAGAACAACCCCCAGTAAAATTTAAGGATTTTGCTCCTTTTAAACATCTCAAATTGCAAAGCGAAAAGCTGAAAATTGGCAGCTAAGTGAGTTGCCGATGGACTGTTTGTGAGCTATGTTTTGCTCGTTTTCCTTAGGCTTTTGGGATGTTTATTTTTCTGGAATCATACTTCATATTGACGGGAAGAATTACATCATAACTAAGGTAAAATTTCCTCTTAATTCTCCCTAAAAAGTTAGTGAAAACTAGTTGAGAAAATGACAAAATGTTGTTGATGCTGCCGTGTATTGTTGTTACTATTGTGACTGCCTTTAGTTAGTTATTTTTGGATGAATTTTATTCTAAATATTAATCTGGTTGTTGGCCTATAAAACCACTAGATTAAGGAGGTTGAAGGCTGACCATTGAAATAAAAAATCGGCTAAAGAAAAGTTCTCATTGGAGAAAGGTATGTAAGGCGCCCTGTTTATCATCTCTTAAGCACGATCGTGCATTGTGAATTGAATGAGCCAACAACTTCTTTACAAGTCTTGAGGAAATATTTTAATCTTCAATTAAGCTCTAAAATTTCATCTTTTATTGAGGTTAAATGTTAAGATTATGCCTAGCCGATGTGAGGCATCTAAAGTGTGATATTGTATTGATGGTTTTCGTAGTTGTACACCGATTGGAGACCCCTCAGCATGGGAATTGTTAGCTGGTCCTTACTGTATGTTATATATATATATATATATATATAGATATATTTCATGGCCGAGAACCCTAAGATCAGACTCGGGAGTTGAAATGGAGAAAATAGGATTTTTTGCACCAGATCACAGAATGAATCGTCTTGTAGCCCGTTGGGTAGGCCACGAGTCATTAAGTGACTCATGGTGGGGAGTTGAGTTAAGTTGGAAAAGTTAAGTTTTGGGGTAACCACAGATATGGCCATGAGTCGTAGTCAGCACCATGACTCGTTAAGTCAGTCGTGGTCAAAGGTAGTAAAGGATGAAGGGAGAATAGACAGTGTACCTAACGACTAGACACCACGAGTCATGGTCTATGACATAAACTTTTAGGTGACCTATGGTCCAGAGTGGTTTGGAGATTGGAGAATTGGGCAGTGTTGACGATAGATGGGTCACCACAAGTCATTGGATACACCACGAGTCGTGGTATCCCTCGTGGTGACCAACAGAGGGAATTTGCAGTGTACTTGATGGATTGTGACCACGATTCGTGGTCACTGGGCACGACTCATCCAGTCCCTCGTGGGGACTGACAGTCAGCTTTTCCCTGCGAGTTTATTAAGGGCTTTTTTATAATTCCTATGATCCTATGGCCTATACAATGTTGTTTTAAGCATATGTTTGATGAATTTAGAGGGGTTGAATGGTTTTCATCCATCATTCATCACTTAGACTCTCAGAAGAACGTTCATAGAACTCTGGACATTCTTCTCAAGCAGAAACTAGGGCAGTCAACTTCTCCTCAGATTCTCAAGGGATTTTCTTCGGATTTCTTCATCAGGTATGTGGGAATTCAACAAGGGAATAGTTCTTCCCTTTTGTCCCCTTTAAATTTTCTCTATCAGTTCAGCCCTATGGATTTGAAATGTAGAAAAATTGTCAAATTAATTTCACTAAAATTTCAAGTGGTATATTTCTCATATTTTAACTTCTTATTATTCCCTATTTCTAGACATTTATGAGAATTGTGTCTTGTGTAATAATTTAGCTCTAAGTCTCAGTTGAGTAGAATTTAGGATCTTGCATGTTGGACTAGTTTCTCTGTAGCTTGATTCTAACACATTTGAAATCCCCATATTATTAGTGTATGTGGAAATTTTAGTCAGATATTTACATGTACAGTCTCAGTCAAATTATTAGAATTAGTGTTGTCTAGAAATGTCAGCTGATCAATTTGACTACAGTTAATTCCTGAGGTGTCAATGGTGCCTCCCAGTTATCAGTATTAGACTTAGTATCAGATTTTAATGGTTCTTTAGGCGGTCATGACACTTCTAGATAAGCAACTCTAACCAGCCTTAGGACCCCTGTTTCAAATTATAGTTTGTTCTTTGGACGGTTATGATGCTTCCAAATAAGTAGCTCTGACCAGTCTTAGAACACCAGTTATAGTATTCGGTCTGATAAGACTCTTAGGGTACTTCTAGATAGGTATTCCTGACTTAGTCTTAGGCCCCAGTTTTGAGCTATCAGCTTAATAGTCAGTCTAGGACTATCCATTGGGAGTAGGACATAACACCAAGTGGACCAGGGTTCCAGCGCACCTCAGGTTCCCAGAACTACGTTACCACCATAGGTTATATTTTATTGGCCTCTTGGCCCTAGACCTATGATCACTCAGTTCATACCTTTATACCATGGAATGGTATATTGGGTCCTACCGATTAGGTGTATACATCAGACTCCACGTCTAGCTCACGTGGTTATATGTTGGTTATAGACTCTCCTACTAGTTAGTTCAGTTCAGTCTCAAATTAGCTTAGTTCAGAATAGTTTCAAACTACTCAGTTCAGTACAGTATTTCAAACTAGTATCTCAGATTTAGGGCATGTCTTCAACCATCAAACAAGGTCATTCTGACCATCTCAGTATATTACAGTTATTCATTTTCAGCATTTCAGTTGGTCATTGCAATTCTTTATAGTTCATTCATTGTATTCTCTGTGTTATGGTTTCTCCTACTTACTTAGTACATTCAAAGTATTGACGCATACCTTTTATGCTGTATCCGTTACCAGATCTTGCCCAGAAGTTTTCAGCTGCATCAGTGGTGAGTCCTCATCTTTCGAGGATAAGAATTATTTTGTTTTAGTTATATTTCCTTCAGTTAGATTTAGAGTTAGTTGGGGGCTTGTCCCAGCAACTCATCAGATAGATGGCTTTCAAACATAGACAGAGTTTCAGATTTTTAGCTTTGTTTCAATTGTTTTAAAAGTTTATGATTTAGTTCTTATTCATAAATGTTTTGTTTTATTATTTTAAAGCTTGCACTATGTTTCACACAGAATGCCAGTGTTATGATAGACCATAGGTTGACTTGGGGTTACGTGTGACTCCAAGTGTTGTGTCTCTTTCAGGGTATAGACTCAGAGCATGGAAAACTTGGTATCAGAGCACTAGATTTAGAGTATCCTAGGATGTATGAAAGTCGCGTTGAGTAGAGTCCTTTTCATGGGTTTGATTTCATAGGTTTGAAGTGCACGACACTTATGACGGGGAGGCTACGAGACGTTATTAGGAAAACTCCCTTTTGTTCATACTCTTTATCGTGCATTGAAATTCAATTCCAAAAATGTTCTCCTAACTCGTGCTCTATTTTATTTCAGTGAAATCATGTCTTATGACATGGTAATGGAAGAAGGGCCGACAACACTCACCAACCTACCCCACTAGCTCCAGCAGCCCCTTAGGACGACCCAGTGTCCTTCGCAGAGTTCGGAGCGGCTATCCAGCTGCTCACACAGACAGTCAAAAATCAGGTGAACTAGCAGGTGGTTCCGGCTAATGGGTCCTAGCAGCTGCCCGAGTTCAGGACTTCACCCAGATGAACCCTTCAGCTTTCCAGGGATCGAAGGTGGGAGAGGATCCATAGGAGTTCATGGATGAGATTAGAAAGATTACCAGAATTATGGGTGTTTGCTCCTCTAAGAGTGCCAACCTGGATGCTTACCAGCTAAAAGGGGTAGCGCAAATCTGGTACCAACAGTGGAAAGAGAGGAGACTAGCGGGAGAAGAACCGATGGAATGGGAGGAGTTCACTTCAACCTTCCTATATAGATTCTTCCCTTCGGAGCTCAGGGAGGCTGTTGCGCGATTCCCGCAAGTGTACGAGTCGTACAAGTAATATAGTGGCTCTTTTTAAGAACCGGAATGTCGAACCCACAGGGACTTGACCCATTCCTCTAACTATCTATTCCAAGTGTGATATTAAACACCGAAAATATCGATTATAGAAGTTTTCGAGAAGGTTTAAGTAAGTCTAATTTTGGTCAACGAAATATTCTACATTCACTCTAGGAGCAAAATAGAGTTAAAACCAGATAATCATGCGCTGTTACGATTTGCAATGGTTTAAGTATGAAACTATTAATTGTTGTCTCACATAATTAGAATTGCATGTTCATGGCCTTTCGAGCCTCTAAACATGACAAACTAGCCTCACTGCAACATTGTGAGCGAGGATGCTAATTCTAGTTCGTGGGCAATTAATTACATGGATGTGGTTTACGTGGAAATGATTAGGGACTCTCGTGCACCTAATCATTAAACTCAACTTAGCCTCACAACTACTTCTTCGAGAAGTGATGTGATAATTCTAAGTCGGTCTCTAAATCATCCCATTTTATCAACCAAGCCAGGCATTAGGTATATTTCTATCCTAACACAAATTATATCGTGAGATACAATCAAGCTCCTTACATTCTCATGTTCTGACCTAGGTAAATGCCTTCTTAAGAAAATGCCCAAGTTAACATGTATGCTTTCAGGGTGATCAATCATAAAAACAACCAACAATCCAGAATGCAAGACAAAACAACAATCAATAACTTAATTCCAACACAATTTCATAAAAACATATTCATAATTCATGGCTTCAACCCTAGAGGAAGGGTTCTATCCATTCACATTCGTAAAACTACAAGAAACTACAACTAAATTAACATACTTACAAGAATTGGTAGAAGAGAAGGGAATTTGACAAACCCTAGATGAGTTCTCCCACTTCTCCCTTCACTCCTAGGTGGTTTTCTAGAATAAAATCGTGACAAAGTGTTCTTAGGAGCTACGGGACCTATTTATAGTAAATGAGAAATGTGCACAATTTAGCCTGTTGTGGTTTTCTAGAATAAAATCGTGACAAAGTGTTCTTAGGAGCTACGGGACCTATTTATAGTAAATGAGAAATGTGCACAATTTAGCCTGTTGTGGAATGGCTCCATGTCATGGAGTGTATCGCGGAGCATTGCCTCTGTGACACGGAGGTAACGCGGAGGCTCTCTGGAAATTTCTTTCGGATGCCAAAACTGTCGAGTGTCACCGCGCTGCCGGCGTGACACGCTGCTCATGCAGCGTGTTGGGCTGTTGCTGGCGCGCATCTCCCCTGGCGTGGCACGATGCTGGCATGTTGGAGCCTGCCTGCCTGCTGCCTCTTCTCGCGTGCCTGGCATGGGCGTGGCACGACACTGGGCGCGGCACACGCACAGCGTGGCACGCTGCCTGGCACGGCCAGCCTTGCCATGGCATGCTCTTTGCTGACTTTCGCAATTTGCTCCCAACTCCATTACTCTACTTCACCAACTTATGAATTAGTTCCTCAAATTCATTAAGACCTACAAAACAAGGACTAATCATGTTGGTTAGTACATATATTCACATTTATATAAAATCACATGAAAATGTATATAAATAAATAGATAAACAAGGCAAAACTAAGTTATAAAGTATCACTCGAGCATGCTATTTTTGCCCACAATCAGAGGCTAAAGTGGCTGAATTTATGAATTTGAAACAGGAAAATCGGATGGTGAAAGAGTATGTAATAGAGTTTACAAGGTTGTCTAAATAAGCTCCAGAGATGGTAGCCGAGTCAAGGGATCCTATGCTAAAATTTGTTAATGGAGTATTGAACTTGGTCCTCAAGGAGTGCAGGACTGCAATGCTTATTAAGGATATCGATCTCTCCATCCTTATAGTTCACGCCCAACAGATTGAGGCAGAAAAACTAAAAGACTTGGAGCGGAAGAACAAACGGGCAAGAACTGGCTAGTCAGATTATGGCCATCAGAGATCTGGCGGTAGTAGCGGCCCACAGCAGCAGCAACAACAACAACAGCAACAACAGCAGAAGGCTCCAACACCCACTTTAGCCAGTGCCCCTACTTTCCAATCTCGCAAGGACTGGAGGGGTGGAGCATCTGGCTTACAATCCCAGAGTCATAACACCTGCAACTACTATAGCTACCCAGCTTGCCCTAAGTGTGGCAAGAACCATCCAGGAGAATGCCTTCAGGGTCGAGAGAGTTGTTTTGGGTGTGGACAGCTTGGTCATCGGCTCAAGGAATTCCCATCAGCAGGACGGGGGAGATCACAATCCACCACTTCAGCAGCTCCAGCAGGCTAACCAGCTCAGCAGGCCAACATTTCAGGTACGGATGGCGGCCAGTGCCAAAACTATTTTTATGCTTTGTTCTCTCATCAGGATTAGGAGAGCTCACCTGACGTGGTCACGGGTATGTTATGCCTTTTTCATCTAGACGTGTATGCCCTACTAGAACTAGGAGCCACACTTTCCTTTGTGACTCCCTATGTAGCTGTCCAGTTTTATATCGGCTTAGAAATCCTCTCAAAACCATTCTCAGTCTCCACCCCAATTGGCGAGTCAGTTAGAGCCAGCCAGGCATATAGAAACTGCCAAATCTCAATCTTGAATAAGGTCATTCCAACTGATCTTGTAGAGTTAGACATGGTTGATTTTGACCTCATTGTTGGTTACACTCCGGTTATGCCTCAATCAACTGTAGAACTAGAGTCGTCAGGTTTTAGTTACCTAATGAACCGGCTTAGAGTGGACGGCAGTAGTTCAGCGCCTATGGGTTGGTTTATTTCCTACCTTAAGGCTAGAAAGATTATTTCCAAAGGGTGTATTTATCATCTAGTTCGGGTCAAGGATTCCAGCTCTAAGACCCCAACTATCTAGTCAGTTCCAGTTGCCAGCAAGTTCCCTAATGTGTTTCTCGAAGAACTTCCCAGAGTCCCTCCTGAACGAGAAATAGACTTCGGCATAGACCTTCTTCTAGACACTCAGCCCATCACCATCCCTCCTTATAGAATGGCTCCAGCTGAGCTTAAGGAGTTGAAGAGAGCAGCTAAAGGACCTTCTTGATAAAGGTTTTATCAGACCCAGCATCTCTTCCTAGGGTGCTCCAGTGCTATTCGTACAAAAGAAAGACGGTACCCTCAGAATGTGCATTGATTATCATCAGTTGAACAAGGTCACAGTCAAGAACAGGTATCCCCGACCCAGGATTTACGACTTGTTCGATCAGTTTCAAGTAGCTAGTTGTTTCTCCAAGATAGATCTCAGGTCAGGGTATCATCATCTAAGAGTCAGAGAATGTGACATACCGAAAACAACTTTCAAAACTCGGTATGGTCACTACGAGTTCATGGCTATGTCCTTTGGACTCACTAATGCCCCTACAACTTTCATGGACCTGATGAACAAAGTCTTCAAGTATCTAGACATGTTCGTCATTGTGTTCATTGATGATATTTTGGTATACTCCATATATGATGAAGAACATGCTAATCACTTGAGGATAGTGCTTCAAACACTCAGAGACCACCAGTTGTTCGCAAAATTTAGCAAATGCGAATTCTGGTTGAAGTATGTGACTTTCCTTGGTCACATGGTCTTAGATGAGGGTATTCAGGTAGATCCTCAAAAGAAAGCAGCGATGAAAGACTGGCCAAGACCTACTTCCCCAATCGAAATCAGAAGTTTCTTGGGTCTAGCCGTTATTACCATATTTTGTGAAAGGTTTTTCCTCTATTGCATGTCCTTTGACTAGATTGACTTAGAAAAAGGTGAAATTTCAGCGGTTAGACGTGTGAGAAGAGTTTCCAGGAGTTAAAAACTCGACTCACTACTGCTCCACTGTTAACCTTGCCGGAAGGAACGGATGAATTTGTGGTGTATTGTGATGTTTTTAGTGTTGAACTTGGTTGCGTTCTAATGCAGCAGGGTAAGGTGATAACTTATACATCTAGAAAACTCAAGGTCCATGAGAAGAACTATCCAACTCATGACCTGGAGTTGGCAACGGTGGTGTTGTGTTGAAAATATGGAGGCACTACCTTTACGGGGCTTATATGGATATATTCACCGATAACAAGAGCCTTCAGTATGTGTTCAGTCAGAAAGATCTAAATCTTTGTCAAAGAAGATGGTTAGAGCTACTGAACGATTATGACATGAGTGTGTTGTATCACTCGGGCAAAGCCAATATGGTGGTTGATGCCCTAAGAAGGATGTCTATGGGGAGCGTGGCTCATGTTGAAGAGGGCAAAAAGGAACTGGCAAAGGATATTCACAGGTTAGCTTGGTTGGGGGTGCAGTTAGTCGATATAGTTGAGGGCGGAGTAGTGGTGCAAAGTGGGTCAGATTCCTTGTTGGTGGTTGAAGTTAAGTCAAGGCAGGAAGAAGATCCCATATTGCTTAAGCTGAAGGAGGCGGTTCTCATATAAGAAGTGGAGGCTTTCTCCCAAGGGGGAGATGGTGTACTCAATTACTAAGGTAAGCTGTGTGTACTGGATGTAGGTGATTTGAGATAGCAGATATTGGATGAGAACACAGTTTGAGATATTTCATCCATCCAGGTGCTACAAAAATGTCGTGACTTACGGGATATTTACTAGTGGAACGACATGAAGAAGACATCATTGAATTTATAGCTAAGTGCCCGAACTACCAGCAAGTTAAGGTGGAACATCAAATATAGAGAGGTATGACTCAGGATATCAGCATACCCACATGGAAGTGGGAAGAAGTAAATATAGACCGGATGATTAAGTCAGCACATTTCCTCCCAGTTAAAACTACAGACTCAGCTAAGGATTATACCAAGCTTATATCCGGGAGTCGGTCATACTTCATGGGGTGCCCTTGTCCATTATTTCAGATAGAGGTACCTAGTTCACCTCGCATTTCTAGAAGTCATTTTAGAAGGGACTTGGTACCTAGGTCAAGCTCAGCACAGCTTTTCACCCGAAAATAGATGGAAAGGCTGAACGGACTATACAGACTTTAGAAGATATGCTGAGAGCACGTGTGAACAATTTCAAGGGCAGTTGGGATGATCACCTACCTCTCATCGAGTTTGCAAACCACAACAACTACCACTCTAGTATCCAAATGGCCCTGTTTGGGGCATTGTATGGTAGGAGGTGTAGATCTCCTATCGGGTGGTTTGAGGTTGGTGAAGCTACTCTAATCGGGCCAGACTCAGTTCATGAGGCTATGCAGAAGGTACAACTTATCAGAGAGAGGTTGAAAATAGCGCAAAGCCATCAGAAATCTTATGCCAAAGTGAGGAGAAGAGAATTAGAGTTTGCAGTAGATAACTGGGTTTATCTAAAAATTTCACCCATGAAAGGGGTGATGAGATTTGGGAAAAAAGGAAAACTTAGTTCGAGATATGTGGGACCCTACATAATTCCGGGGTGAATTGGCAATGTAGCCTATAAGCTAGAATTACCTTCAGAGTTATCATCTGTGCACCTAGTATTCCATGTGTCACTATTGAAGAAGTCCATCGATGATCCAACTTCAGTTGTGCCTCTAGACAGTGTTGGAGTGAAAGATAGTCTCTCTTATGAAAAGGTCTTAGTTCAGATCCTTGATCGTCAGGTTCATAAGCTGATAAATAAAGAAGTAGCTTCAGTCAAATTTTTGTGGAGGAATCAACATGTTGAGGGAGCTAGGTGGGAAGCCGAAGTAGATATGATGGCTAGATATCCACATTTATTCCCTTCCGGCTCAGTTTTCGTTTAAGGTATCAATTTTATGCCTAAAACTCTATCCAGTTTCATGTTTAGTTCATGTGCCCCAGCTTCTTTCATGTCAACGTACGTAAGAATGACCCATAAATTCACTTTAGTCGTGTAGTTTAGTTCGGAGGCAGTCATTCCGTTAGTTTTCAGCTTATATGTTCAGTATTTAAATACGATGATTGCATTTCTCTATTTTCTTGTGTGTTTTTCAATATTCGAGGATGAATTTTCTCAAGGGGGAGATATTGTAATGCCCGAAAACCCTAAGATCAGACCCAGGAGTTGAAATGGAGAAAACAGGATTTTCTACGCCAGGTCACAGAATGAGTCATCCTATGACCCATTAGGTAGGTCACTAGTTGTTAAGTGACTCGTGGTGGGGAGTTGAGTTAAGTTGGAAAATTTAAGTTTTGGGGTAACCTGGACATGACCACGAATCGTGGTCAGCACCAAGACTCGTTAAGTCAGTTGTGGTCAAAGGAAGTGAAGGATGAAGGGAGAATAGGCAATGTACCTGTTGGGACTTTGAAGTTTTGATGATTGACAAGATGATGAAACAGCTGAACAAAGATGATCCATAGAAGTTCTTAAACATCCGTGTGAAAAGATGAAAATATCCGGAGCAAGGATGCGAAAATCTTGGAGTTGATAAGCACTAAATCATTCATATCTACAAATGCTGATTTGTAAGAATTGGAGTTTGATTAAAACACAATGGAAGTCAACAGATAGACATGAAGAAGAAAGATTCCTACCTGAAGGAGACTTCTAATATGGCCGCAAAGATGTGGATGAATTGTGTATATATAGAGGCGTGAATCCTGAGTACAGCATGCACCGAAAAAGAGAGAAAACAACAAGTTGCTTGGTGAGGCTGTGTTAACAAACTTGTCTAGTAAAGAGTCAAGCTAGAGTTAGCTATTCTTGTACTAGAAGTTTGTAATTTTGGGTGTGATCATTGTACTCTTGTTTCAGTAAGTTATAAACTGAAGCAAGAACAGTTTGTCTTCTAGTAAGTGTTGCTAGGGAGATATTGTGGTTGTTGAATTAATGGTTAGGAGTTAGAGTTTATAATTATGTAGATTGAAAGAAGTTGTAATCAACCGGTTGAAGAGGCTCTTCGAAGTTAGTGAAGTTGACGAAAAATCCTATGGAGGTACAGTCATGGTTTTTCACCTTTTGAGTCGGGTGTTTTCCACGCTAAATTACTGTCTCATTTACTTATTGTTTTATTCACATGCGTGGAACACGTCTAATGACTTGTTTCATTCGTAGGCAAACAGTAAAGATAAATCCTTAGGTCGTGCAATCAAACAAGTGGTATCAGAGCAGGTTTATCTTAAAAGACTAACACCTAAGATAGATCATGATGAATTCAGCACCACCTCTTGGACATTGTGAAGGACAGTCAACCACTCGACCACCTCTCTTCAACGGTTCTCACTTCATTTGGTGGAAAGCTTGTATGGAAAACTTTATTCAGGCTGAGGATTAAAAACTATGGGATAGAATTATTTCTGGACTAGTTATTCCCAAGAAGATGATGGATGGAGTAGAAGTTCTGAAAGTGAGATCTGAATTTACAGCAGATGACTTGTTGTCCCTCAATAAAAATACTAAGGCTAAGAATATTCTTATGTGTGGGCTAGGTCCTGACGAGTACAATCGGATTTCAAATTGCTTAACTGCAAAGAAAATTTGGGATGCGTTGATCAATACTCATGAGGGAACAAGTCAAGTCAAAAAGTTCAGAGTAGCAATGTTGTTTACTGAATATGAAACCTTTAAGATGAAAGATGGGGAGACTCTGCAAGAGATGATAACCAGACTTATCTCGCTGGTAAATGAGCTATCTTCACTAGGAAAAGTACTCACCACTTAAGAACAAGTCGATAAGGTTCTAAGGGTGCTTCCCAAAGCCAAATGGGATGTCAAAGTTACTGCTATTCTAGAAGCCAAAGATATTTCTACCATGACACTGGATGAGTTGGTAGGAAATTTGAAGACATACGAGATGAATATGGATGATTCAAGGAAAGGAGAGTTAGTCAAAGATAAATCATTGGCTCTCAAGGCTTGTGATACTGACGAATCTGATGGCGATGATGAACACATTGCTTTCCTGGCTAAGAAGTTCAAAGAATTTCTCAAGAAGGAGAAAGCGTTTGACAAAAAGGGATTCAGTAACAAATGAAGCTCTAATGAGAAGTCTTTGCCTGGTTGCTACAAGTGCAATAAGACTGATCACCTGATCAAAGATTGTCCACTCTGGTAAATTGAGTGGAGAAAGGAAAGAACTGAGAAAGAGAAAGCTTAAAAGGAAGCCAAAGAAAAAACAAAGAAGGAAAGCTATGCAATCGTGGCTGCTTAGGGGTCTGAATTCGATGAGTCAAATACTGAAGTTGACGAAACGGCTCTCATGGCAGTGGGAGATTCTGATTGTGAAGAAGAGGACAAGAACACTCAGGTATGTATCTCCAATCTAAATGAAAATGTTCATCATATGTCTAAAAAGAAACTGATATTAATGATGAATAATGCAATGGAAAAACTTTAGGAAGTCACCTCTGATAGGGATCAATTGTTTAATGCTCTTTCCAGTCTAAAATTTGAATTCATTAATTTAAAAAGAGGTAAAGAAGCTGCAGTGAAAGAAAATCATGCTTTAAAGAAACACATAGTTGAACTTGAGTCAATTAACAAGAGCTTGAAAAAATCCTCAGATCAAAATGAGGAAATCAGTGAAAAATTGAAGAAAGTTGAGACTGAACTGAAGCAATGTAACACTGACTTCCTTAGTGAAAAAGAAAATGTAAGGAAGTTGAATTTGGAGATCTCTAGTCTAAAAAGTGATCTTGAAAAAGCAAACAGATGGACTAAATCCTCTAGGATTATGAATAATCTGAGTGAAAATAGTCGAAATGAAAGAGCTGGAATAGGCTTTTTTAAGAAATCTGATGTCTATGAAGATTTGTGCTACTTGTGTGGTCAACATGGTCACCCTACCACTGAATGTCCAGTTGCAGTAAAAAGCAAAAATAGGAGCATTCTGTTGGCAAAGGGAATTAAAAAGAAAAATGCTAGCTGGAATAGGTCATTCTAACCTGTTGCCACACTGGGCAAGAAGAAACTTAATTCATCTGTTTTCCATAAGAAAGGACCCAAGCTTGTCTGGGTTCTTAAAACTAACTTCTAAGTTGTTTTGCAGGTAAGGGTAAAGGGAAGCAAGCATTGGTACATGGATAGTGCTTGTTCAAGACATATGACAGGAGATAAATAAAAATTTCTTTCACTCACTCCACTAAAAAGGGGGAATGTATCCTTTGGTGATGGAAAAAAGGGTATTGTTACAGTGATTGGAAGGATTGGAAGCTCATAAAGAAGGGCATTGGAGGATGTATATCACGTTGAAGGGCTGAAATATAATTTACTGAGTATATCTCAGTTGTGTAACAAAGGTAATAAAGTAATCTTTACCTCTGTAGATTGCAAAGTCAAAAGGCTAGATACAAAAGAAATCGTACTAACTGCAAGCAGACACAAAAATGTATATAAGGCAGACATCTTGGGAATGCCTGATGCAAATCTGACTTGCCTTAGTGCAATTGATTGTGATTCCCTTCTCTAACACAAAAGACTGGGGCATGCCAGTTTGAAACAAATTAACAGACTTGCTTCAAAGGACATGGTCATAGGGCTGCCTAAGACTAAGTTCAAAAATGACAAAATTTGTGGTGCCCGCGTGAGGGGGAAGCAGGTGAGGTCCTCATTCACATCAAAGAATCAAGTAAGTGCAACCAAGTGTCTGGATCTGTTGCATATGGATCTGTGTGGACCTATGAGAGTAAAAAGCAGAGGTGGAAAAAGGTACATCTTTGTTTTCATTGATGAGTACTCCAGGTACACTTGGACTCTGTTTTTTGCCTCTAAAGATGATGTTTTTGATACCTTCTACGTCTTTGTAAAAAAATGGAAAAGAAATTAGGATCTTCCTTAATTTCCATAGATCTGACCATGGAACAGAATTTGAAAATGCTACATTTTAGAATTTTGTTCAGAAAATAGAATAGATCATAACTTCTCTGCTCCTAGAACACCTCATCAAAATGGAGTAGTTGAAAGAAAAAATAGGACTTTAGAGGACATGGCTAGAACCATGATGATTACAAGTAACCTTGCAAAAAATCTATGGGTTGAAGCCATAAGCACTGCTTGTTATATATTGAATAGGTGTATGAACAGACCTTTGTTAGAAAAGACTCCCTATGAATTACTAAAGAGAAGGAGACCCAACATAGCTCATCTAAGAGTTTTTGGATGTAAATGCTTTATTCATAACAATGGGAAAGATAACTTGGGAAATTTGATGCCCGGAGTGATGAGGGAATCTTCTTAGGTTATTCTCAGCATAGTAAAGGTTATAGAGTGTTGAACAAAAGAACAAACTGTGTTGAAGAAAGTGTGCATGTTATTTTTGATGAATCTTGTGTTATGCTTCAAACTAACATGCAGGATGAAAGTGAAAATGAAGAACATACTCAAGATCAGGTTGATGTACCTGTTTCATATGTAGAACAAAATGATGGCCTACAGGCAGGGGGAACAACAAGGAATGAATCTAATTCATCATTATTGCAACAAATCAACTCAAATACAGGAGCTTCACAAAGACTGCAGCTGAAGAGCTACAAGTATCAGGATTCCCATCCAATTGAAAAAGTCCTTACATATCTCTTTTCTGGTATCACTACCAGATCAGGTTTAAAGAATCTGTGTGCCTTCAATGCCTTTCTATCCAAAATGGAACCTAAAAAGGTGAAGGAGGCCCTCCTTGATAAAGACTAGACTATGGCTATGCAGGAGGAACTAAATCAGTTTGAAAGAAGCAACGTTTTGCATTTGGTACCTCCACCTGAAGGAAGAACTGTAATTGGCACCAAATGGATATTCCGGAATAAGTTAGATGAATATGGAACTGTAATAAGGAACAAGGCTAGGTTGGTGGTCCAAGGGTACAGTCAAGAAGAAGGAATCGACTATGATGAGACTTTTGCTCCTGTTGCACGACTTGAAGCAATCAGATTGCTCATAGCTTTTGCAGCCTTCAAGGAAATCACTCTTTATCAAATGTATGTGAAGAGTGCATTCCTCAATGGCTATTTGAAAGAGGAAGTTTATGTGAAGCAGCCCCTAGGATTTGAAAGCTCTGAATTTCCAAACCATGTATATAAGCTAGATAAAGCTCTATATGGACTAAAGCAAGCTCCAAAGGCTTGGTATGAAAGGCTTTCAAAATTTCTTCTGAAGCATGGACATACGAGAGGAAAGATTGACAATACATTGTTCTTAAGAACAAATGGTGAGGATCTGTTGATAGTGCAAGTCTATGTAGATGACATCATATTTGGATCTAGAAGCAGTGACATAACTCAAGAGTTTTCCATACTCATGAATGGAGAATTTGAAATGAGCATGATAGGAGAGTTAAATTTCTTTATTGGGTTACAAATCAAGCAGGCTACTACTGGAATTATGATACATTAGCAAAAGTATGTGCAGGAGTTGCTTAAGAAATTCAAGATGGAGTCTGCCAAAGCCACAAAATTGGACCTTGATGAAACAGGTCCATCCATAGATCAGACACAGTATAGAGGTATGATTGGTTCTCTGTTGTATCTCACTACTAGTAGACCTGACATTGTTTTTAGTGTTGGCTTGTGTGCCAGATTTCAAGCAAATCCCAAGGAGTCACATCTCAAGGCTGTCAAAAGAATTCTGAGATACTTGAAGGGGACACCTGATCTTGGATTATGGTATCCTAAAGGTAGTAACTTTTCCTTAGTGGGATATTCAAATGCTGATTATGCAGGATTTTTGGTGGATAGGAAAATCACTACATGAATGGCTCACTTTGTTGGACCATGTCTGATCTCACGGTCCATAAAGAAGCAAAACTCGGTCGCCTTGTCAACTGCTGAAGCTGAGTATGTAGCAGTTGGTTCATGTTGTGATCAATTGTTATGGATCAAGCAATAGCTACTGGATTTTGGTGTTGATGTGGGATGTGCTCCAATCTTATGTGACAACACTAGTGCCATCAACATTGCAAAAAATCTAGTTCAGCACAAAAGAACCAAACATATTGACATAAGGCACCATTTCCTTAGAGATAATGTAGAGAAAGGTCACATCTCAATCATGTTTTGTTCCACTGAAGAACAAATAGCTGACATCTTCACCAAAGCACTAGGAAGGGATCTCTTTGAAAAGAACAGGTTACAGTTGGGGATGATTAAGATTGCATAGGTCACCCTCAATGATTGTTTAGATTATGCAATTTCTTTGTGTTATTGGTATCTATGTTAACTATCCTAGAATGACACATTTAATTGTGTATCTCAAGCCTACGATAAAATTTTAATTGACAAGGGTTGGATCTTAACTTGTGCAGGGTTATCAAAGTCTCTAAAGGCAATCATTTATCAGGTATGTTCTTTACACTTAAATGCTCAACTGCTAAATAAGAAAAATCTATGCTTACCTACTTTATCCCTCCATCATCATGATAACCATCAAATCCCTTGTCTTCCCCCATAAAAAGTTGCCACTACCATCCATTAACCATCACGTCTACCACTGCTACCCTGATCAACGATCATATCCCATGCTTCACCTTCCCACTTTTGTTCATCTATAAGATTGAAGCTGGTGTGTGTTGTACAGGCATCCATACCAAATTACCTTTCTCACCCCTCTAAATAAAAAAAGGGGGGGCTTTTAAAATGGCTTCATCTTCTTCTTCTTGTCCGACCAGTTCTTCCACAAGTAAATTTGAGAAAACTTCTTATTCTCAAGAGCTGGTGTTTCACCCTTCTACAAACATCCCCACCCACATTCCATTCAAGATGTATGATTTCGCAGCATGGAATGCCTTTAAAGCCCAATTCTCACCCTCCACAGTATTTCCTCTATTCTCTACTTGGGGCTTCTCTAAAAATGTGTGATGTTTCCCCTCTTCAATTCTCACCCAATGAGGGCACTCCAATTGCAGACTTGATTCCACAAAGGGTACGCTCTAGGTTAAGGAAGAAGTTCAATAAACTTGTGATTATTCCTGATGATGAACCCAAAAATGAGTTTGCTCATGACACACCTCTACCCACCATTTCCACTCGCACCCCTCTCACTCATACCTGTAAACGTCAGGAGGATGAGCAACTTTCTCAAGCCCTTCAAAAGAGTAAAAAGAAGAAGTCTTTTACCTCTAGTGCTGGTGCTAAACAATCATCCTTCTACAAGGATATTTTGCTTAAATTCGTTCGCAAGTCTACTGTGGTCAAGAAAACCATACCCAAACCCATGACTTTTGGGTCATCACCAACTCCTCCTCAACCTCCAACATCTACAGAACAAACTCCTACTGAGCCCACTACTACATCTTCATCCCTGACGCCAACACCCTCTTCCAAACGCACTTCCAAATCTCCTTCAACATCCACCCCTAAAGCATCCTCCAAACCTATCCCCAAACCTACCTCTAAAACCTCTTCCCAGTCGCCCTCCAAATCTACCTCGAAACCATCCTCCAAACCAAATTCTAAAATATCCTTCAAGCCCACCTCATCATCTTCTTCCTCTACTACAAAATTTAGATCATCGGAACGAGTTACTCGACCTAGTCCATCCATTGGTTCGGATTCAGATGACTCTGATGGGGATGTGGCTGGTGGTCTTGATACAAGTGACCTTACTGACAGCCAACTATCTCACTTGATCCACTTTCAAAAAAGAGTTGTTCTCAGGGGTAGAGTGATAACTGGGTTTGGTGGTCCAAAAATGGAGGTGTTGCTTGAAAAACTGGAAGTCCAAGGTTGGTCATCCCTGTTTCTTCAAGCAATTGTCAGAGAAAATTTGGAAAACTAGAGGTTGTCAAGTTCTATGCGAATGGAAGTTCAAATGGTTCCCGCTTCTCTTCCACTGTTAGGGGAGTTTCGTTACATTTAGTTGCTGAGGATCTTGCTCGTATCTTGGGAATTTCCAGTGGTGGATAGAATCATTATGTCAATTTGAATGGCCACCACCGAAAAATCTGCCTTCTTCTAGGGACATCTATAGGAAATTCTCAAGACAACCTGGACTTGTTCAGCATAGGCGCATTCAGAAACGAGAAATGTCTCCCCTTTATCAACTCTATTTTGATGTTGTTCACAAAATGATCATTCCTAGGAAGGACAAGAGGACTGAGGCAAATTATCTTAACCTAACCTTAATGGAATTGCTTGATACTGAAGTCAAGATCAATTTGCCCAGTCTTATGGTGAAACATATGCAATGGGTTATTGCCAAGGATGATAAAGGACATGCCCTTCCTTATGCCTTCTGGTTGTCCTATGTCCTTGAGGACTACTCAGTCCCTGTGCAGGTTTGGACCTCTCAGACTACAAAGGATGTTCTGGGTGAAGTGAAACATGTTGATTTACCTGCTTTAATGAGAAGGGTTGACACTCTCTTTCAAAAGATGCGTAATGCCTTAGCTGAGAAGACTGCTGAGCTTGAAGCTGCTCGAGCTGCTCATGCTTTGGAAAAAAGCAGCTCTTGAAGCTAAGATCACTGACTGAAAGGGCTGCCAATGTTCAAACCATCAGACGTCTCTCCCAATTACTTCCCTCTGCGCCTCCTTCTTAGAACCCCTGAGTTGCTTTCCTTATTTTGTTAATCCTACTGTCATGGCTTGGTTGTTTCTTATTTTTCAGTAGTGTATTTCTGTGTTAAGGACTTCTTGGATTAAATGAATTGTTTTTGTTTCTCAATTTTCACTTCCTTGTTAATATTTTCTCTCATTTTTAAAATATTATCATGATTGTCTTGAGATTGCCCCAGTGGCAATAGGGTAATTTAACATTTTAATGGCAATACTTCACGGCTTTTGCTTTTCAATGATGCCAAAAGGGGGAAGAAAAATGCAAAATATTGATCATGCTTATGCAATATTTGTAACCCATTTGCCTAACATGTTTCATTCGAGAGATGTCTTCCTTGCGGGAAGAATCTGTGCAGAAATGGGATTGTGTTTGTCATCATCAAAAAAGAAAAATTTATTGGGACTCTGAAGTTTTGATGATTGACAAGATGATGAAATAGGTGAACAAAGTTGGTCCATAGAAGTTCTTAAACAGACGTGTGAAAAGATGAAAATATCCAGAACAAGGATGCGAAAATTTTGGAGTTGATAAGTATTAAATCATTCATATCTACAAATACTAATTTGTAAGAATTGGAGTTTGATTAAAACACAATGGAAGTCAACAGATAGACATGAAGAAGAAAGATTCCTACCTGAAGGAGACTTCTAATATGGATGCAAAGATGTGGATGAATTGTGTATATATAGAGGCGTGAATCCTGAGTACGGTGTGCACCGAAAAAGAGAGAAAACAACAAGTTGCTTGGTGAGGCTGTGTTAACAAACTTGTCTAGTAAAGAGTCAAGCTAGAGTTAGCCATTCTTGTACTAGAAGTTTGTAATTTTGGTTGTGATCATTGTACTTCTATTTCAATAAGTTATAAACTGAAGTAAGAACAGTTAGTCTTCCAGTAAGCGTTGCTAGGGAGATATTGTGGTTGTTGAATTAACGGTTAGGAGTTAGAGTTTATAATTCCGTAAATTGTAAGAAGTGTAATCAACTGGTTGAAGAGGCTCTTTGAAGTTAGTGAAGTTGACGAAAAATCCTATGGAGGTAAAAGTCATGATTTTCACCTTTTGAGTCGGGTGTTTTCCACGCTAAATTACTGTCTCATTTACTTACTATTTTATTCACATAAGTGGAACACGTCTGATGACTTGTTTCATTCATAGGAAAACAATAAAGATAAATCCTTAGGTCATGCAATCAAATAGTAGCTAACGACTAGACACCACGAGTCGTGGTCTATGCCATGAACCATTAGGTGACCCATGGTCTAGAGTGGTTTGGAGATTGGAGAATTGGGCAGTGTTGGTGACGCGTGGGTCACCACGAGTCGTTGGGTACACCACGAGTCGTTGGGTACACCACGAGTCGTGGTGTCCCTTGTGGTGACAAACAGTGGGAATTTGGCAGTGTACTTGACGGATTGTGACCACGAGTCGTGGTCACTCGGCACGACTCGTCCAGTCCCTCATGGGGACTGGCAGTCCGCTTTTCCCTACAAGTTTATTAAGGGTTTTTCCGTAATTTCTATGATTATAAGGCCTATACTACATCATTTTAAGCATATTTTTGATGAATTTAGAGTGGTTGAACGGTTTTCATCCCTCTTTCATCACTTAGACTCTCAGAAGAACGTTCATAGAACTCGGGTCATTCCTCTCAAGTAGAAACTAGGGCAGTCAACTTCTCCTCAGATTCTCAAGGGATTTTCTTTGGATTTCTACATCAAGTATGTGGGAATACAACAAGGGAATAGTTCTTCCCTTGTGTCCCCAAAAAAAATATTTTAATTTTCTCTATTAGTTCAGCCCTATAGATTTGAAATGTAGAAATATTGTCAGATTAATTTCATTAAGATTTCAAGTGGTATATTTCTCATGATTTTAACTACTTATTATTCCTTACTTCCAGACATTTATGAAAATTGTATCTTGTGGGAATAATTTAGCCCTAAGTCTCAGTTGAGTAGAATTTAGGATCTTTCGTGTTGGACTACTTGTCACACCCCATTTTCTCGCGAAAAGCAGGATTCAACATGTGACCATTCTTAAGGGTTATTTAAAGAGAAGAAGAGTCGTCACTTAACGATTTAAGGTGCGTTAGGACACCATACTAACCTAAGGGTCTGTTTTTCTAGCCTAGGTCACCAGAGTCGGGCAAGGGTTCAAATTACCTCGAAAGGAAGGTGTTAGGCACCTTTCGAGGTCCACAACTATGGGTCTCGGCTGAATTCATTAATTATGTTGTGGAATTACTAGGTGAGCAAAAAAGTCCATTAATTTATTTAAAAACTAACTTAACTATGTGATTAGGCAAATGGAGATCTTATTTTCAAAAATAAATAAGTTAAAAATTAATTTACTAAAAAATAAGCCAACACATAAGACTTACTTCAACCCAATTAAAATATTCAAGCACGAATTATTTCAAAGTTAATATGAAATCTAAGTGATAAGATAATTTAAACATCCAGATATATCAAAATAAAAAGACAATATTCTCAAATATTACATAAGGCAATTAGATCAATTATTATATTAGAAAAATTAAACATTAATTAATTCATTCATCAATTAATGCAAACTATGTTATAAAATAATAATTATGCTATTTTAAACATACAAAATTATTTTAAGAAAAATAAATATCTTAAAATAAATTAACTTATACAAAATATAAGTGATAAAGCAATTTGGTTCAGGAACTATACTAATGACACTTAACAGATAAATTTTAGATCAAAGAGAAGAAAGAAATTAAACAGTATCAAGATATAGCAACCATATTTAATTCATAATAACTAAAGGGATATACCAAAATTGTAAATAGAATAAAGAAAGTTAATAAATCAAAATTGTAAGCAGATTTGTTATGACATTAAAAGAAAATTAGAAAGCTTGAAATGTTTGTTGCTTTTTAAAGATGAGAACATGATATTGTACATCATGATCTTCAACCTTAGCAAAAGATTTATTTGAGGTAGGTCTTAAGTTTAAAAATATTACAATATATTTAAGAAGATTTGAATAAAGATAAACAAATAAATATCTACATATAAATACACATAATCCCCTTAAAAAATCTTAGGTTGATATTATATTCAAGGATGGATCGACTTAGTTTTAAAAGTTCAGAATTAGACCTCATAATTTCTTTTACTTTCTCATTAATTATATGTTAAGGGACAGTGTATGATTTAAAAGACACACACTACCCAGTTCAAGTAGAGAGAAACAGATCTGGGTAGTAGTTTTGATATAAACAAAGCTGGTAGTAAATAAGGATAAGCTTGGAGGAAAACTAAAAATGAAACAAGTATCACATAATTTCCCACCCCTTTTAGCAATCCCCTTTTCACTATTATTAGTTCATTACATTATTAAAAACTGATGAAAATAGGTAAACAAATAAATAAATAAAATACATAGAAGAATACATAAAATGAAAACATAATGACAAATTTAATTTCCGTATGTTCTCGTCTCAACAGCTCTTCATCTTATCCCAAACGCCTAAAGAATACCTGTTTTAACAGACTAAGCAAGTGCAACCATATGTGCATATATCACAATTGTAAATAAAACTTGGGAATTGATATTTTAACATGCGGACATGAAGAGACTGGTTGGTATTTAATCTAGTAAGATATACATATTAAACAAGAATCATGTTATGTCTGGCAGACAATGATTAAACTAGTGAAATAAATAAAAATCACATAGTTGAATGAACTAACCAGTTAAGAGCTATATGAATTTAATATTGAAGGTCAGAAATTTAGCGAGCTTTGCATGCAACAAGAACGTGAGAAGAGAGAGAGAGAAATATATTATTTTTTTTATCCTCTCTAGCTAAAGAGTAAGACCTTATTTTAATACTACGAAAATGAAGTTATAAAAAATATGTCAGGTTCTCTCCTCCCGACGCTTTGAAATAAGAAGTCAAGCTTATATAGCACAAAAGTTGTGATCAATCCAAGGGAGTAAAGCGGAGGGAATAATTACTCACATGGATCTTTACCATAAGGAAATAATAGAATCAATTAGGAAATATTTACCTTAATTTAGAAAAATCATATTAAGATACATAAAGAATAAAATCAACTTCACCATAATTAAAGATACTAAACCAAGTAAAGAAAGAAAAAGTCAGCCATGATATTTTCCTTAAATTTATACAAATCAACGAAATAGGAATTCTCAAATTTATTAAAGCACGAGCTTCATCAATTATGCTTGAAAATCATTACCAAGTTACCATAAACGCATATGCTAAAGTTGTTTAAATAATTAAAGAAAGGAAGAAAAATATTCATTTAGAAAGATCTCTCCCTTAAATAAACAATCACATGTAAAATAAAATACGTTTACCATAGTTAGCATAATCGGGATCAATTAGGGAGCATATTTTCATTAATTAACATGATAAAACAAGCAAATTATCACAGTCATTCTAATTTTTTTTTAAAAAGGAGGATATAAGAATCAATGAAAGGGGAATTTTTCTTAATAAGTAAACGAAACACCGTTGCCAGAATAAACAAAATTACATAAGCGAAAGTGTACTTATTTGATTAAGAAGAAAAGAAGCAGCAGCAGCAGCAGCAGTAGTAGTAGTAATAATAATAATAATAATAATAATAATGATAATGATAATAATAATCATAATGATAATAATAATAATAATGATAATAATAATAATAATCATAATAATAATAATGATAATAATAATAATCATAATAATAATAATGATAATAATAATAATAATCATAATGATAATAATGATGATAATGATAATGATAATCATAATGATAATCATAATGATAATCATGATGATAATGATAATGATAATCATAGTGATGATAATAATGATGATGATGATAATAATAATGATGATAATAATGATAATGATAATGATAATGATAATAATGATGATGATAATAATAATAATAATAATAATAATAATAATAATAATAATAATATTATTATTATTATTATTATTATTATTATTATTATTATTATTATTATTATTTTCTTCTTATTGAAACTTTACAAAGTGTTACAAAACTTTAGAAAAGAGACTAGAGAGAGACGGAAGAAAAACTAAAAACTTTAAAACTTAAAAGAAAGACTCTTATTTTACAACTGAGGCAAAGGCCTCTTTAAATAAGAAATGAAAATACTGTTCATATATCAATGAACAGTGACAACTATCTTTGTCTTCTTTTATCATGGGTCCCACCTGTTTATGAATTGTGGACTAATTTATTCCATTTGTTTCTTTTCTTGTTCCGTCTGCATTCGAAATTCTTATTTCTCGTGCTGAATTAATTTTTCAGCTTCTTCCAACACCTTATCAATGTCTATTTCTTCGTCATCCTGCGAATCTTCATTTATGGATTGACTACTTTTCATTGATGTATCAGATTTTTCAGCAATTTGTTCGAATGATATCATTAGATTTTTTCGAACTTCTTGCATGTATGCTTCAATCTGTTCCTCTTTATTGTCGGGCTGGTATATTATTTTTCTGGCAATATGTTTTAAAGGACTATCCTCAATTTTGATAACTTGAGGTCTTTCGCCATAATCCTTTATTTTATGACTAATTTCTTCCAGAGTTTCTTGTTCATACAATTTGTTGATTTTTGGGTCTTTTTTCATCATTTTATCCCAAAAATTGTTATAATAAGTCCGGTAGATGCAAGAAATTTGTTCTTTAGTATAACCAAATTCTGGAATCCATTTGCGAATCCATGGGATAAAGAATTCCATAAAGAAATATACATGACCAATTTTTTCTGGCCAGTTGACATGTTCTTTTTTGTATAACAGATCCATTTCCGGCGATACTTGGACCCATTGATTATATAATTCTTTGAAATGGGTAGGCAAGATCTCAATTGTTGGTCCATGGTATGACCACCAATTTAAGAACCAATTGGGAATAATATTGGAAAAATTCTTCTGGCACACCTTTATAAACCAAGTATGCTTATGTCTTTCATTGTTATAATACAAAGTATAACTGAACGCTTGGATATAATCCCAGTACGTGCAATTTACTTTTATACCATTATCAATGGTAATCTGTTTTTCCCTCATAGTGGAAATTCCCCATTCTTCGGCTGATATAATCCTTTTGATAATAAATTTTGAGAAATTATAAATTTTTTCATTATTAAAATGTTTGAAGTGAGATATCTCTACACTTCTAGTGTTTATCAAAATATTTTCATAATAGCTGCGGGTTTTGTATGACTGACCCGGGAAATATAAATTTTCAGAGAAATACCTTTGGAGTAGATCCCAAGGTTGTTCTCTTCTATCAATATCATTGTCTTCCACAAGAAGTATGATTTCTTGTTTTTGTAATTTTTCGTAGTTCTTTATATCATCAGAATTTTCCATAGAAATACTCGCATAGGTATCACCTTGCGGTTTTGCTTGATTGTTCAAATAATTCTGTAGAGCCTCATATAATGGGCTTTCTTTAGGAATATCTTCCAAACTTACAGATCCTGATGAAGATGCTTCATCTCTTCTCTTGTTTACAAGAGTTCTATTTCCCATTTGTATAATTAGGTTTGAATAGCTGCCTCTAGAGGTAATATAATTTCCTCTTTGTATTTCTTGATTTTCAGGAGAAGTATAACTTTTCCCTGTTCTTCCTCCTCGGACTTTATATGGGTTTGTACCTCTTCCTCTTCCTTTATTATAGGAAGGCTGGGTTGGCCATTGTGGCCTCATTTAACTATAGCTAAAATCTCTTTAGCTACCGTAGCATAATTCTTTTGACTATTAGTCCATTTTCCAGAATAGAATTGAACAAGATATTCTTGTTTCCTATTTGGGGAGATTTGTTTTAAAATTCCCCCATAGCCAATATCAGATGCATTTGTTTCTACAATTTTTTTTCAATTTGGGTTTGCCAAAGTAAGGCATGGTAGGTTATTAACCTTAGCTTTTATATTTTTTACTGCTTTTGTATGATTTGCAGTCCAGGCTTTAGGGTTTTTCTTTAGACGATCATATAATATCTATGTATCTTTGGATAAATCCTTTATAAAAGGTGAAATATAATTCAAGCTTCCAAGAAATCTTTGAAGCTGGGTTTTATCAGTAATCTCATCAGGGAATTTTGATGCAAATTCAATACTTCTATGAATAGGAATAATTTTTTCTTTTTCTATAATATGACCTAAAAATCTGACATTTGTCTGGAAAATATGCATTTTTGGTTTAGATATCAGCAAACCATTTTGAATAATGATTTTCTTAAATAAATCAAGATATTTAAAATGCATCTCTAAAGTTTTAGAGAATACAAGAATATCATCTATATAAACAATAATGAAATTGTTAAAAGGATTAAAAATATCATTCATGATTTTTTGAAATTCTGATGGGGCATTTTTTAATCCGAATGGCATAACATTCCATTCGTATTGTCCCATCGGAACATTAAAAGCTGTTTTGTATCTATCTTTTTCAGCAATTTGGATTTGCCAGTATCCTGACTTTAAATCAAATTTTGAAAATATAATAGCATCATGCAATCTATCCAATAAATCCTTTTTATTAGGAATTGGATATCTGATCCATTTTAGAACTTTATTTAGGGGTTTATAATTTATTACCAATCTTGGTACCCCTCTTTCCTGCTCTGCTTGTTTATTAACATAGAAGGCAGTACATGACCATTGCGACTTTGAGGATCTTATTAAACCCTTTTGAAGCAAATTATCAATTTCTTTTTTACATAAATCCAGATATTCTGAATTCATTTGGCAGGGCCTTTCTTTAGTAGGAATATTATCCTCAGAAAATTTTTCCTCATAAGGAAGACTTACCACATGCTTTTTTCTTTCCCAAAATATATTCGGGTGATCTCCACAAATTTGTAAAGAAAACTGGTTTCTCAAATTCTCAATTTTTTCTTTTATTTTAGAGTTTTGAAGAGTTTCTTCTATAGTAATACTACAAAGCTCGTTTTTTAAAAAATCAATTTGCTTTATTTTTGAAGAAATCATATCCTTAATATTATTAACATATTTAGAAAAAGGCTGTGATATAAAATCAATTCTTATTTCTTTCTTTTCAAAAGTACCAGTTATTCCGGTTTCATCCCATCTGGTAACTGGATAAATGTGCCAGAAAAAAGGCATACCTAGTATTACCTCATTTGAGATATTTTTGACAAGTACAAAAGACTCTGCAATACAAATATTATTTGTACAAATATAAGCTTTGGGTAATTTATAATTAATACTCATTTTTTGTCCGCTAGCATTTCTGAGACTATGAGTAGTTTTATGAAAATATTTGGAAGGTATTAGCCCTTCCTGTATACAATTTAAATCCGCTCCACTGTCAATTAAAGCAGTAAAATCTTTTTTTAAATTATAATCAATGAGAATAGTAATTTTTGCGATGGTTTATGAGCTGTAATTAATTCAATAGTTTCTAAAAAAGAATCTTTTTCTTCAGGAGGTATTTCTTGAAAATCATTTTGAAATTTTTTTGAAATAATGGGAAAGCTTTCATTTAAAACTTGTTTTTCAGGATGTTTATAAACTTCCTGTGCTTCTATTAAAGCAATTCTTTCAGCAAGAGCCATATTATGACTTTTAAGAGAAGAAATTTCCTTTTTGAGATTTCCAATTTCGTCTGCCAGATCTTGAATTGTAGTAGGCGTATTATTCTTCTGAGACCTTCCTTTGAGTTGCCTAATTACCTCAGTCATGGAATAACCTTTATTTGGAGAGGTAATTCCCTTTAAAGTATTGGTATTACTAGTAGAAGCTTGGGTACTTCCAATCTTATCAATAATCTGAGATCTTAAATTGGGATCATCAATTGCTTTCAGAATCTCTACCAAGTTATCACTTGTCAGGACATTTATATTCAAATCTTTAAACTGAGAGTATAGTTGATAGAATTCATCCTCCTTGTCCTTATTTTTGCAAGGTTGTCCAATTTGACACGGTAAACAGTCTTCTTCTGATGAACTTATATAATCTTCATCATGGAGAACCTTTAAATCTTCACTTGTTGAAGATTCAATATCTGAATGTTCATCCCCAGAATTTTCATGTGAGGAGTTTAATAAAATCTTACATAAAGAATCTTTGATATTATCTTCTAGGTCAAGACTCTTAATCCTATCTTTGACTTTGCAATCTTTTGCATAATGGCCAATTCTTCCACATTTATAACAAACATCTGGTTTCTTATTTTTCCAGAAGTTTGATTCCTTAAAATTCTTTTTCCTCTTTTCCCGTTTTTCCAATCGTTTTTCTTTTCTTGCTGGTCTATAAGACCTTCTTTTGTACTTTTCTTCCTTTTCTTTACTTCCTTTTTGCCTATGAGACTTCTTGGAAGTTCCTGGCATATCAATTGCAAATTGCTCACAAAACTCACCCAATTGGCGCTTTTCATTAAGATGATATCTTTTCACCTGTTGGTTCAACTTTATCTCATTGCAAAGAGATAGTCCTTCCTGTATACAAACACTTATTAATTTTCCATACGTATAATCTTCATAATTTATACTAACTCTATCTCCCCTAAGGGCTTTCCTAACCCTTTCTGCAAATAAGGTAGGGAGTTCATCTATGAATTTCGATTTCCAATGAGGGTTATTACACTCAGGGAGTTCCATTACTCTTAATAAAAACACATCCTTATACCATCTGAAAGATGTTAAAGTTTTGCACCTAAGGTTTTGGAGCATAGTCCTAATAGTCTCGCAATTATCTGACCACCTTTCAGAAAAATGTTCTATAATTGTAAGGATTAGAGAGTATACTATATTGGGTTCTGATGTATCTCCTTCTTTTTTGACAGCATTTTGAATTGCCATTCTCTGGGTTTCAGTGAGATAATTATCCCACCAACCTTTAAGTTGACCTGCTGCTATAATCATATTAGCAGTCTTGTTTTCAGTATTACCATTTGCTTTGCAAACAGTACTGAACATTAAAATTCTATGCATCAGCGTATAAATTTGTCTGTCGGTATAACCATCAATATTCCATTCATGTATCTTATTTCCACTATAACTGTTAGATATATATGTTTCTTGTTCTTCTAATAAAACATCTTGAGGAGTCGGTCTAGGATAATAGTACATCCTTTGTACTGGCTTCCTAGCATGCTTTTCTGAGATTTTATTAATCTCATCCTTCGGAATATCATTCCATCTGTCTTTAGAAGGTCCTTCTTCTATATTCAAATGCTGGAGATTTAATCCTTTAAACTTCTTTTCCAATAGGGTTTCTAGATCAGCCATATTACCAAATCTAAAGTCCCTCACCTCTGGAGGGGGTTGGATACTAGGAGTAGCTTTAGGTGTAACCTCTTTTCCTTCGACTATCCTTTCCTTCTTGAATTCTGTATATAAACTGTCGATCTTCTCATGTAGGGAGAGAATGTGCTCACCTAAAATACTCACATAAATATTTGTATAATTATTCTGCCTAATTAAAGTTTGAACATGTCTAGCAGTAATTAAGGCAGTTTCATTTTCTATTAAATCCGCAAAAGCTGTGAAATAAACAACTTTATTTTCTTTTTCAATTTGAAAAGATTGTTGTGGTGGTAAAACTGATTTAGTAATAGTACCATTTGAGAGCTTATAATCATGTTCTAACATTTCTATATATTCATAAACATACTTAGTCATAAACCATTGGACAAAAGCTATGACTTTATTTACTCTTGAAAGATCATTATAAAAATCTTCTTGAAAAAACTTTCTTTGGTTTTTATCAAAACTTTTAAAGAACCAATTTTGAAAAGGTTCCCATTTAGGTTGAAAAAATTCTTGCTGGATCTTTTTCCTTATTAGAGATCCTGGTGAAAAATCAAGTTTAGTCTTTTTATCCATATAAACCAGTTGAAAAATCCATATCGGAAGGAGTAGGCTCCATATCAGGAGTTACTATATGATTTTCAATTTTGATATTATCAACATGATCACTTTTCTGAAAATAAGTTCTATCAGATTTAGAAGTATCTTCTTCTCTAATTGAGAAGTTGATGCTCTAGATGGTAGATCTACAATATAATCAGCCGTGGAGGTATAAAAAGAGTTACATTTAGGAATATAAGAGTTAGATCTAAGCATTCTTGAAGATATTCCCATATCATCAACAGAATTCAAAAGCATATTATTATGAAAACTAATTTTAACCGTTCCATCTGACGTCTGTTCGATTTCAGAAATATCAGAAGAAATGTTATTTTTAGGCGGGGCCGCTTCTTCAATTATCCATTCTTTTGAAAAATCAATTTCATCCCACTTTATAGGTCTTCTAGTTATAATTTTTGACCTACTAAAGTTGGTTTCAATTAAAATAGTTTCATTTTTGAAATCCATTATTTTACACATAGGATTTAATGTGTATAAAGGTTTATAATAAATACGGTAACAAATACATATAACTTCTGTACCAGGCATATAATCATAACCATGTAACTTAATACTTAATATTAAAGTATCTAAAAAATTTTCATCATTCAAAGAAATTTGCAAATTAGGATAAGCATTAAAATAAACAGGACCATAAGCCAAACTGGTCTGAACAGTCCCTATAAGAGATTTCTTCCAATTTTTGTTTCTACCATCTCTGAGAGCTGCTATGAAACTCTCTGGCAATCCTCTTAAAGTAAGGGGCTTAAAAGCAACTTGTATCAAACCAATATGCATGAACCTATAATTTTCCCTATAAGGGGCAAAATCACTTTCATTTAATAAACGAAAAGTTCCATGATCAGAGTCAACAGTAATAGTTTCTTCTGTTGTTTTAACAATTTGTTTAAACCCAAGTTTTTCAAAAGTACCCATCTGATATATTAATTATGGTATCAGAGCCATGTTATTGAATGGTTATAATAATAATAATAATAATAATAATAATAATAATAATAATAATATATAAGTGGAAAGACAAAAAGTGAAAAGTTAAAATATTAAAATAACCTCCAAATATTGAGAGACTAATATACCCTTCAAATAATAAATAGGTTTATTCCTGCATCATCATCTAATAATTCTTTGTGAAATATTTAATGGTCTAATAATATTTAATTTTTATGCAATTTTAGATTTTAGTATATATAATATTATAGGAATCAATATATAAAGGAGACTTAGAGGCATATTGATGTGGCATGCCTCTAAAGCCTCCATTCCTATTTTTATTTTTTCTTATTTTTTTGAATTTTTCTTCTATTTTAAAATTAATTTTTTATTTTATTTATTTAATTAATGTTATTTAATGTTATGTCATTAAACAAGCTCCACTACATAAAATAAATAAATAACAATAAAATTAAAATATAATAAAAGTGAAAATTTTCTAACTTCAAAATTGCATTACCATTTTAACCATCCACTAAATAAAATAAATAAATAAAATAAAAATAAAGATAATATATAAAAATCATTATCATATCATATTATTATATAAGTGAGAAGCCAAAAAATAAAAAGTTAGATTACTTTTGCCCCTTCACTAAATTAAAATTTAATTAAACACATAATTAAATATTAATATTTTATTATATCATATCATATCATAATTATATATTTATTACTATATAAGTGAGAAGTCAAAAAGTGAAAAGTTCAAATAAATAATAATAAATAAATATAACTAATAATAGTAATAATAATAATTATAATTATAATAATTATAGAACATATAGAACATTTTTCTGGAAGGTGGTCAGCTAATAGCGAGACCGTTACGACTATGCTCCAAAACCTTAGGTGCAAAACCTTAACATCTTTCAGATAGTATAAGGATGTGTTTTTGTCAAGAGTAATGGAACTCCCTGAGTGTAATAAGCCTCATTGAAAATCCAAGTTCATAGATGGACTCCCTACCTTATTTGCAGAAAGGGTTAGGAAAGCCCTTAGGGGAGATAGAGTTAGTATAAATTATGAAGATTATACGTATGGAAAATTAATAAGTGTTTGTACACAGGAAGGTTTATCTCTCTGCAATGAGATAAAATTGAACCAGCAGGTGAAAAGATATCATCTTAATGAAAAGCGCCAATTGGGTGAGTTTTGTGAGCAATTCGCAATTGATATGCCAGGAACTTCCAAGAAGTCTTATAGGCAAAAGGGAAGTAAAGAAAAGGAAGAAAAGTACAGAAGAAGGTCTTATCGACCAGGAAGAAAAGAAAAACGATTGGAGAAACGTGAAAATAGAAAAAAGAATTTTAAGGAGTCAAACTTCTGGAAAAACAAGAAACCAGATGTTTGTTATAAATGTGGAAGAATTGGTCACTATGCAAAGGACTGCAAAGTCAAAGATAGGATTAAGAGTCTTGACCTAGAAGATAATATCAAAAATTCTTTATGCAAGATTTTATTAAATTCCTCACCAGAAAATTCTTGGGATGAACATTCAGATATTGAATCTTCAACAAGTGAAGATTTAAAGGTTCTCCATGATGAAGATTATATAAGTTCATCAGAAGACGACTGTTTACCATGTTAAATTGGACAACCTTGCGAAAATAAGGACAAGGAGGATGAATTTTATCAATTATACTCCCAGTTTAAAGATTTGAATATAAATGTCCTGACAAGTGATAACTTGGTAGAAATTCCTAAAGCAATTGATGATCCCAATTTAAGATCTCATATTATTGATAAGATTGAAAGTACCCAAGCTTCTACTAGTAATACCAATACTTTAAAGGGAATTACCTCTCCAAATAAAGGTTATACCATGACTGAGGTAATAAGGCAACTCAAAGGAAGGTCTTAAAAGAACAATATGCCTACTACAATTCAAGATCTGGCAGAAGAAATTGGAAATCTCAAAAAGGAGATTTCTTCTCTTAAAAGTCATAATATGGCTCTTGATGAAAGAATTGCTTTAATAGAAGCACAGGAAGTTTATAAACATCCTGAAAACAAGTTTTAAATTGAAGCTTTCCCATTATTTCAAACAATTTTCAAAATGATTTTCAAGAAATACCTCCTGAAGAAAAAAATTCTTTTCTAGAAACTATTGAATTAATCACAGCTCATAAACCCATCGCAAAAATTACTATTCTGATTGATTATAATCTAAAAAAAGATTTTACTGCTTTAATTGATAGTGGTGTGGATTTAAATTGTATATAGGAAGGGCTAATACCTTCCAGATATTTTCATAAAACTACTTATAGTCTCAGAAATGCCAGCGGACAAAAAATGGATATTAATTATAAATTACCCAAAGCTTATATTTGTATTGCAGAGTCTTTTGTACTTGTTAACAACATCTCAAATGAGGTAATATTAGGTATGCCTTTTTTCTGGCATATTTATCCAATTACCAGATGGGATGAAACCGGAATAACTTGTACTTTTGAAAAGAAAGAAATAAGAATTGATTTTATATCACAGCCTTTTTCTAAATATGTTAATAATATTAAGGATATGATTTCTTCAAAAATAAAACAAATTGATTTTCTAAAAAATGAGATTTGTAGTATTACTATAGAAGAAACTCTTCAAAACTCTAAAATAAAAGAACAAATAGAGATTCTGAAAAACCAGTTTTCTCTCCAAATTTGTGGAGATCACCCTAATATATTTTGGGAAAGAAAAAAGCATGTTGTAAGTCTTTCTTATGAGAAAATTTTTTCTGAGGATAATATTCCTACTAAAGCGAGGTCATGCCAAATGAATTCAGAATATCTGAATTTATGTAAAAGAGAAATTGATAATTTGCTACAAAAGGGTTTAATAAGACCCTCAAAGTCGCAATGGTCCTGTACTGCTTTTTTATGTTGATAAACAAGCAGAGCAGGAAAGAGGGGTACCAAGATTGGTAATAAATTATAAACCCCTAAATAAAGTTTTAAAATGGATCAGATATCCAATTCCTAATAAAAAAAAATTATTGGATAGATTGCATGATGCTATCATATTTTCAAAATTTGATTTAAGTCTGGATACTGGCAAATCCAAATTTCTGAAAAAGATAGATACAAAACAGCTTTTAATGTTCCAATGGGACAATACGAATGGAATGTTATGCCATTTGAATTGAAAAATGCTCCATCAGAATTTTAAAAAATCATAAATGATATTTTTAATCCTTTTAACAATTTTATTATTGTTTATATAGATGATATTCTTGTATTTTCTAAAACTTTAGAAATGCATTTTAAACATCTTGATATTTAAGAAAATCATTATTCAAAATGGTTTGATAATATCTAAACCAAAAATGCATATTTTTCAGACAAATGTCAGATTTTTGGGTCATTATATAGAAAAAGAAAAAATTATTCCTATTCATAGAAGTATTGAATTTACATCAAAATTCCCTGATGAGATTACTGATAAAACCCAGCTTCAAAGATTTCTAGGAAGCTTGAATTATATTTCACCTTTTATAAAGGATTTATCCAAAGATATAGCGATATTATATGATCGTCTGAAGAAAAACCCTAAAGCCTGGACTGCAAATCATACAAGAGCAGTAAAAAACATAAAAGCTAACGTTAATAACCTACCATGCCTTGCTTTGGCAAACCCAAATTGGGTGAAAATTGTAGAAACAGACGCCTCTGATATTGGCTATGGGGGAATTTTAAGACAAATCTCCCCAGATAAGAAACAAGAATATCTTTTTCAATTCTATTCTGGAAAATGGACTAATAGTCAAAAGAATTATGCTACAGTAGCTAAAGAGATTTTAGCTATAGTTAAATGTGTATTGAAATTTCAAGGAGATTTATACAATCAAAAGTTTTTTATAAAAACTGATTGCCAAGCAGCAAGATTTATCTTTAATAAAGATGTTAAACATGATGTTTCTAAACAGATGTTTGCAAGGTGGCAAGCTTTATTAGCTCCTTTTGATTTTGATATACAATATAAAAAGGGTACAGATAATAGTTTGTCTGATTTTCTCACTAGAGAATATCTTAGCTAATAGCTTTGGTTTTGTAACAGATCATGCGGCCACAAGGTGGTTTTCCTTCCTCTAATAGAGGAAGAGGAGGAGCTCAAATAAGCAGAGATAATATTCTTGCTCAAATTGGAAATCAAAGGCTAATAGTCACAAATATTACAACCACTTCTACTAGAGCAAGCACTTCGAATGGAATATCAGGAGTAAGTGCAAACAACCAATTATACCAATAATTTCTGGATTTTATACAATCCCAGCAGCCACAGAAGGATGCTCCACCTTCATACTCAGCAGTAACAAACGAAGAAGTTAGTGAAGTTGCAGAAGTATATGAAAAAAATGAAAAAACAGAGGTAATATTCCTCATAGAACCAAGGGATTTGCAATGGAAGGATGACCCTTGGCAGATAATGCAAAGGTACTGTGATACAGCATCATATGCTGTCCCTACATACAAATATCGTATGCACTATGAGAACATACTCTCATCTATGGGGTCTGTTGAATTCCAACATTTTTACCCCGCCAATACTAGAAAAGTTTGTAACTTTTCAAAATTCATTATAAAAAAGATTGTCACCCCAGAAGAATGTGGAATAAGCACAATGAGAGATAGAGAATATACTCACTCAGAACAACATGTAAAAATAAAGTTCAATTATTGAGACTATATTGATGGCTTTAATAAAGCTCTGTTATATGAGAATGCTAATAAGAAGCATTCATGGTTCATAAAAATCTGCTCTAATAATTTCAAGAATCAGATACCAAATTGGTTTGGAAAATGGTGGACTTTATATGGTCCAAGTGTCAACATTTTACCAGATGAGTTCAAGAGATTATATGCTGAATGGGTGGATGTTTCACCTAAATTAATAAAGTTACAGCAAGAAGACATATATTTTGAGGGAATATCCTCAATGTATTTCTTCATTGAATTTTCGATTCCTTGGATCATGAAATGGACGATTGAAGTTCAAAACACCGAAGAAGGATTCCCGTGCCTGAAAAGAATTTTTTATACAAAATTCTGGAGTACATTACTCCATAAAAATGCAAAAGGAAAAATTTCTGGACTAGAGATAATAGACTCTATTAAAAATTCCATTGAAACAGGAAGAAAACAATCTCAGATTATAGCAGAGAAGGAGGAAATGAGCCCCTTTAAACAAATCTATCGAAAGTTAAAAATGAAAAAGGGAGCGATATCCAAAACAGAACTGATTGCTTCATACATGCAAGAAGTTAAAAGAAACTTGGCAAAAAATCTAAGGATGGAATTTCCAGATAATATGTCAATAGCCACTTCTTCAAATGAAGAAGAAGAAAATTGTTTAGCAGGTGAATCCCAGAGTGTTCATAGCACTGATGAAATGGACATAGAATCATTTCTCCGACAATTCAAAAATCAAGCGGAGGAATCTTCCACGTCAAAAGGAGGACAGATGAAAGAGTAAAAGAAGAAGAAGATAATCAACTTTTATAAAAGTTGAAAAAAATCTGTAATCTTTAATAAAGCATTAGGACCCTATGTCGGTCCAATTATTTAAAAATGAGGTAAGCAATGACATATTTTTTCTTGGTTCTTTCTTATTGATCTGCCTATATAAGGATCATTTTTTTTAGTAAGGGGCAGGCTTTAGCCAATCCTACTTTATATTCTCTCATCTCTTCTCTTGTAAATCTTTCTTTTGTGAAATAAAAGAGTTGTAAATTTCTCTACTTCTGAAATTGGAGTCTTGATTCAAGGTATTATTCTTATTCTGAATATTTTATTTTTAAATCTTTTAATATCTTAGTAGCCTAAATGAAAGGCTAAACACCTGTGTTGGACTAATAACACACTAGACATCTGTAATATGGAAATGATCTCTTTATTGAGAAAAGTTTCATTCCGGTGATTCCGAGGTCGAGTTTGAGGTAAAGTTACTGTAGCTCCGATAATGATAAGGCCTGGGCTCTGCACAGTAGCCCCTGCTGAGAGCCCATGTTAGCTGTGTGAAAGGCGTTGTTAGGGCGTTGAGGGGTGAGTTTAGGCTTTGTCATGGTCTGGTACACTGACTTGTAAATTGACCTCTAAACTGTAAAAGTTCCTGCGGTTCCACCGAAGCGATCCTGCATCGAAAAGTTGATTCTTGAAGATATTCCCATATCATCAACAGAATTCAAAAGCATATTATTATGAAAACGAATTTTAACCGTTCCATCCGAGGTCTATTCAATTTCAGAAATATCAGAAGAAATGTTATTTCTAGGCGGGGCCGCTTCTTCAATTATCCATTCTTTTCAAAACTCAATTTCATCCCACTTTATAGGTCTTCTAGTTATAATTTTTGACCTACTAAAGTTGGTTTCAATCAAAATAGTTTCACTTTTAAAATTCATTATTTTACACATAGGATTTAATGTGTATAAAGATTTATAATAAATACGGTAACAGATACATATCACCTCTGTACCAGGCATATAATCATAACCATGTAACTTAATACTTAATATTAAAGTATCTAAAGAATTTTCATCATTCAAGGAAATTTACAAATTAGGATAAGCATTAAAATAAACAGGACCATAAGCCAAACTAGTCTGAACAGTCCCTATAAGAGATTTTTTCCAATTTTTATTTCTACCATCTCTCAGAGCTGCTATGAAACTCTCTGGTAAGCCTCTTAAAGTAAGGGGATTAAAAGCAACTTGTATTAAACCGATATGCATAAACCTATAATTTTCCCTATAAGGGGCAACATCACTTTTATTTAATAAATGAAAAGTTCCATGATCAGAATCAACAGTAATAGTTTCTTCTGTTGTTTTAACAATTTGTTTAAAACCAAGTTTTTCAAAAGTACCCATCTGATATATTAATCTGGGTTGAATCTTAGGAATCGTCCATTTATTAAGGAGATCTAAATTCTGAGGCATATCATACTCATCTTTTCTACTGTTTTTAACAGTAGAATGTTTTTTGATAATATTCATCAAAAAAGAAGTGTCAGACTAATACCACCTATAACTATCTAATAACATGGCTCTGATACCATTTTTGATGCAGGATCGCTTTGGTGGAACCGCAGGAACTTTTACAGTTTAGAGGTCAATTTACAAGTCAGTGTAACTCAGACCATGACAAAGCCTAAACTCACCCCTCAACGCCCTAACAACGCCTTTCACACGGCTAACACGGGTTTAGATTTGGTAATATGGCTGACCTAGAGACCTTATTGGAAAAGAGGTTTAAAGGATTAAATCTCCAGCCTTTGAATTTAGAAGAAGGACCTTCTAATGACAGATGGAATGATATTCCAAAGGATGAGATTAATAAAATCTCAGAAAAGCATTCTAGGAAGCCAGTACAAAGGATGTACTATTATCCTAGACCAACTCCTTAGGATGTTTTATTAGAAGAACAAAAAATATATATCTCTAACAGTTATAGTGGAAATGAGATATATGAATGGAATATTGATGGTTATACTGACAGACAAATTTATACACTGATGCATAGAATTTTAATGTTCAATACTATTTGCAAAGCAAATGGTAATACTTATTATTATTATTATTATTATTATTATTATTAGTATTATTATAATAATAATAATAATAATAATAATAATAATAATTTACGACCAGGATCCGAAGCGGCTGGCGGTAGTCCGCACGGCCTCTCCAGAACTAGGCTAAATTAATATCCTTGAACAAGGATTAAAATAGAGAGATTCAGACATAAAAACTCATAACCGTTCTTATATAACCTCAAGCCGTATTTGTGTAAATCTTAACTGTACGGTAAAACTTTTACCCAAGAAGGGGCCTGTCAAGTATACAAATACTATAAAATTTCGAGACCATGTGTCTAGGACATCCCGAAGGATTCAGTGGAATATAAACACCCTTAAACTACAACAATAAACAGGCTTCTCACCACACGCTAGACGTAACCACTAAGGCAAATCCAAAATTTTATAGTTCCTGCAACAACTGTACCACCATCTCGGAACCAAGCTAAGAATTCAAACAGTATTGGTTGAAGTCACACAGTATTGGTTAATCATCTTTATAAAAGAATCTCTAAATTTTAATAGGCCTAATTCATTGTTAATATGCAATTAGTAAGCTTGTATTCAATATAGAAAGAGAACTTAGTCGGATATCATCCGACTTATGGGAATAAAAAGAAATATAAGAAAGAAAGGTAAAATACCTGAGTACGTCGGAGTTGTGCCCAAAAGTAGGACGATTTTCTTTTCTTCTATACAAAATTAAAACTTTACAACACTTTTATTACAAAAACTTCTTCTTCTAGGGAGAGACTAGAGAGAAGCTAGAGAAAACTTTTAAACAAAAACTAAAAACTTCTACCTAAAAACTAAGGCAAATGCCTCCTTATATAGAAAATAAAAATACTGTTCAAACATCAATGAACAGTGACAATCTATAGTAAAATACTGTTCATCCATCAATGAACAGTGACAACTTTACTATCTACACAGTGACAACTATCTTTGCCATTTTTATCATGGATCCCACCCAATATGAACTGTGGGGTCTTCAATTTTATTCCATCAGTTTCTTTCCTTCTTTCTTTGATAAATTTCGCAGAAATTCTTCTGCCTGATTCACAGTTATCTTTGGGTCATGTGATTCTGGTTCTTGCGAATCATTGATTTCTTGTATAAAACTCAAGTAGTCATCATTATCATTGACCTGGTTGTTATTACTCTTCATCGAAGCATCAGATTTATCTGCAATCTGCTCATTGGTTTCCATCAAATTTTGTCTTATTTGATCCAAATATCGAGCTATATACTCTTCCTTATCACCTTCTTGAAAATTGATTTTTCGAGCCATATACTTGATAGAATTATCTTCCACAAATATAGTCTTGGTTCTGGACTTATAAGTCTTAATTGTTTGAGAAATTAAGTCTATAAGACTTTGACCATATAACTGCCCTGTGTTTGGATCCTTTTTTAATCATTTATCCCAGAAATTATTATAATAAACTCTGTATAAACATGTGATTTGTTCTTCGGTATATCCGAACTCTGAAGTCCATTTATGGATCCATGGGATTGAGAATTCCAAAAAGAAATAGACTTGACCAATTTTTTCTGGCCAGCAGACATGATTTTCCCTGAATAGAGCATCTACTTCAGGAGATACTTGTACCCATTCGTTGTATAACTCTTTGAATGGTGATGGTAGAATATCAACTGTAGGTCCATGATAGGTCCACCAATTTAGGAACCAATTTGGGATATTACCCGAAAATACTTTTGCACATACTTTTATAAATCAAGTATGTTTATGCTTATCATTGTTATAAACCAAAACTGTTTTAAAAGCTTGGATATAATCCCAGTAAGTATAATTGATTCTTACTTTATTAAGAATCACCTGTCTTTCTTTCATTGAGGAAATCCCCCATTCTTCAATGGATATAACCTTTTTTATAATCATTTTTGAGAAGTTATAAACTTCATCAGTAACATTGAATCCTTTGAAATGCTGAAATTCAGCACTTTCAGTAGAAATCAAGATATTTTCATAATATGATCGAGTTTTGTATGACTCACCCAGAAAATATAAATTATCTGTCAAATATCTTTGCAGTATATGCCATGGATCATTTTGCCATTGAATCACCTGATTATCCACAAGAAATATAATTTCCTTTTTTGGCAATTTTTCATAACTCTTTATATCATCAGAGTCATCTTGAGCCATTTTTGCATATGTATCACTATGCTTTAGCTGTCGTGTGGATAGATATGCCTGCAAATGTTCATATAACGAACTGTCTTTCAGAATATCCTCTAATTTAATAGAGTTTGAGGATTCTCCTCTTTCTTGAGAAATCTTCTCATTTATCAATGTTTTTCCACCCCTTTGTATTACAGGGTTCTCATATCTTGGAGTATTAGTGGAGCTATTACTTCCACTTTGACTCGTATAACTTGTTCTTGTTCTTTCTTTATTTCCTCGTCCTCTTCCTCTATCAAGAGCACGTAATCCTGGCCATTGTGACGTCATGCTACAACTAAAACAAATTTTATTAGCACATATAAAACAACCTTTATTAGTCATCCTAAACTTGCTGAATGATTTGATATATAAATATCTTCTACCATTCTTATCAAATTCTTCTGATTTTCTATTATATCATCAAAATCAAATATTATTCAAATAACTTGATTAATATCTATAGCATTTTTATCAGCATTTTCTAGCAGTGTTTGACATCGTTCTTTATGAAATCTGGCATTTTTCAAACACCTTTGAAATTTCCAATATAAACTATAATCATCTTTTATTTCTAAAAATGACTGTACATTATTCATTGTATATATTCACGAGATAAAAAATCAGGAAGAGAATTATCAATTCCCTTTTTATACTCAATTTCAAAATCAAATGGAGCCAATTGAGCTTGCCATCTAGCAAATATCATTTTCGAAGTATCATGTTTAAAATCTTTATTAAACATAAACTTTACTGCCTGAGCGTCAGTTCTTATCAAGAACTTCTGATTATACAAATCATCCTGAAATTTCAAAACACATTTAACAATAGTAAGCATTTCATGAGCAACAGTGGCATATTTTTTCTGGGCTTCTGTCCACTTACCTGAATAATATCTAATTAAATATCAATTTTATCATTGGGGTTTATTTGTTTAAGAATTTCCCCAAAACCAATATTAGATGCATCTGTTTCTATAATCTTTTTCCACAATGGATTAGCAAGAGTTAAACACGGAAGAGTTTTAACCTTTTTTTTAACCTTCCTCACTAATTCAGTATGGCTATCAGTCCATGGCAAATTATGACCTTTATTTAAACGATCATATAAAGGAGCTAGATCTCGAGATAAATCTTTATAAAATGGAGAAATATAATTTAAACTACCAAGAAATCTTTGTAGTTGTATTTTATCGGTTCTAACATCAGGAAATTTTGATGCAAAATCAATAAATCGCTGTATAGGAGTGATCTTGCCTTGGCAAATATAATGACCAAGAAATCTAACATTTGTTTGAAATAAACTCATTTTTGGTTTTGATATGACTAAGCCATTTTGAATTACTATTTTCTTAAAAATATCTAAGTGTTTATAATGTAATTCTAATGTTTTAGAAAAAATAAGAATATCATCAATATAAACAATAATAAAATCCATATAAGGATTAAATATATCATTCATAATCTTCTGAAATTCAAAAGGGGCATTTTTCAAACCAAATTGCATAACATTCCACTCGTATTGACCAAATGGAACATTAAAAGCAGTTTTATAAGTATGCTCTTTAAACAATTGTATTTGCCAATCTCCAGATTTTAAATTAAATTTAGAAAATATATTAGCATCATATAATCGAGAGAGTAAATCCTTCTTATTAGGAATTAGATATCTAATCCATTTTAAAACCTTGTTTAATGGTTTATAGTTTATAACTAATCTAGGCACACCCCGTTCTTTTTCAGCAGCATTATTAACATAAAATGCAGTGCATGACCATGGTGATTTAGAAGGTTGTATCAAACCTTTTTGTAAAAGATTATCAATCTCTTTTTTGCAAAATTCAACTAACTCAGCGTTCATTTGACAGGGCCGAGATTTTGTAGGAATACTTTCTTCAGAGAAAGAATCTTCATATGGAAGAGATACTACATGCTTTTTCTTATCCCAAAAAGCACTTGGATGATCAGCACAAATAGATACAGCAAATTGTTCAGAAATCAATTTAATTTTTTCCTGAACTTTAGCAAATTTTAATGTATCATCTATTGTCATGCTATAAATTTCATATTGTAAATAATTTAAATGACTTTGTTTCAAATTAATTAAAGTATTAATATCACGAGAAATAGGATCAGTAATAAATGTAAAAGAAATCTTTTTGCCATTATAAACAGCATCAAAACCTTTTTCATCTATTCTAGTAAATGGGTAAATGGCTTGAATAAAAGGGGTTCCAAGTATGATTGGAGGATTTAAATGATCTTTTACTAAAATAAAGAAATGAGGAATACAAACTTTTTGTTGACATATATAAGCATTAAGCAACTTATATTCTATTTGCATTCTATTACCTGAAGCAGACTTAATATTATGCGAAGTCTTATGATAATATCTAGTGGGAATTAATCTTTATTGAATACAAGAAATATCAGCACCGCTGTCTATTAAGGCAGTTTCAATTATAGAAAAGTTATTATCAATTAAAATAGTATATTTTACATACCATTTATGTGCAGTAACTATTTGCATCATTCCAAGAAACATATCATTTTCTGGGTTTAAAATAATTTGTGTAGAAGATTCAGAAAAATCATTTTCTTCCCCGGGTATATAAATTCCCTTTTTCTTAATGTCAACAGGTAACTCAGAGTTAGAATTTTCTAACTGAGTTACTCTATGATCTAAAATCATCTGATTTTGTTTAAGAGATTTAATTTCATTTTTGAGTTTTTCAACCTCAATTTTTAAATCATCCATAGAAGAATCATGACTATGAACTTTTGATTGATTTTTTTGTAAAAGCTTTTTTTGCACTTCTGCAAAAGTATACGGAGTTTCATTAAAAATGTCTTTTTAAATTTGAACTGACTTATCTACTGATTTTGAAGAACTAGAGGCCATGGTAATAATCTTTTCTCGAAGATTATTATCATTGACTTCCTCTAATAATTCTAAAATATTATCAGAATTAAAATGTTTAATTTCGAAATTTTGAAATTGTGATTGTAATTTATAAAAATCCATATCACAAGTACAATTTCCAGGTTCACAATTACGACAAGTATCACTGTCAGAATTATCAAAATCAAGTAATTGCACAGAATCATCAGAATTATAAACATCAGAAGAACTACTATCATATTCTTCTACCGAAGTCTCATCTATAACCTTAAGGAGTTGGTCCTTATACTTATTATCTAATTCTAATGCCAAAGTTTTCAACTTCTCCTTTTTACAATTAGGAGCAATATGACCAAATTCACCACATCTATAACATTTGGTATTCTTCAAATCTCTTTTCGATCTGTCTTTAACAAATCTTTTTTCTTTCCGATATCTTTTGCATTCTTCACGCTCTTCTTTCGACCTTCGTCGATTTCTCTTACCTTTCCTTTGGTAAGTTTTTCCTTTATCACTTCTTTTCTTCTTAGACGAAGAAGGAATATCTTCCATAGCAAACTGATTGCAAAAATCTCCTAACTGATTTCTTTCAATTAGTCTCTGCCTTTTCAACTGGTGATTTAATCTCAATTCATTACACAGATTTAATCCTTCCTGTGTACATACACCAATAAGTGTACCATACGTATAAACATTATATGGAATTTGAGTATTATTTCCTCAAAGAGTTTTTCTTACTCTTTCTGCAAACAAATAGGGCAAACCGTCCATAAATTTTGCCTTCCAATGATCAGAATTACTTTCGGGTAAATCCATAACCCTACTAAGAAATGTATCTTTATACCATCGAAATTCACCTAAGTGTCTGCACTTAAGTCCATTTAACATAGCACGAATATTTTCATACACATTGGTAAATCTACCACTAATATGTTCTTGCTGGTAATTCTTTTCCCAAGATATCAACTCCTGGGTGTGAAGTAGTAGCCTTATAAATGGCTTCTCTATCAGCTAGGGATAAAAAGTTTTCCCACCAACCTCTTAATTGTCTAGTAAATCCTGCGACAATCATTCTACATATTACCGGGTCGGTATTTTCATCACTTGTAGCTCGACAAATAGTAGAGTACATCATCATTCTATGAATTAAAATGCTAATCTGCCTATCAGTCAGACCATCTAGATTCCATTCACAAATGGCATTACCTTTATAACTAGTATTAGTCTGATTCCAATCTCTTTCTTCCACTAAAACATCTTGTGGAGTAGGTCTTGGATAATAATGGGTATTCATACGAGGTTTATCAGCATACTTTCCCCCATAACAACTTTCAATTTTCCTAAGCTTATTAAGCTCAAACGAAATTACTTCCTTATGATCTTTCGAAGGATCCTGAATATCATCAGAAAATTCAGAAGCTAAATTCAAGGGTTTTAAGTCTAGTTTAGCTAGTTTTTCATCTATCATTTTCCCTAGTTCCTCCTGTGCTCTAAACCGAAATCCGTCTACCACTACTGGTCTCTGGATGGAAGGAGGTAGTCTCGTAGCACTAGATGAAGGGGAAGAGTCAAATTTAACTTGACCCGAATGTATAACCATATAATTTTCTACCTTAGGAGTAACAATTTTTTTAATTAAAGCAGATAATTCATCAATTTTTGAATCAAGAGAAGTAATATGTTCTCCTAAGACTTTAACATATAAACTCAAATAATTATTTTGAGAAATTAATTTATTAATTTCTTTCATAGTGATACTAGCAACTTCATTATCAATAAATTGCTGAAATACAGTAAATAATAATAATAATAATATTCTCTCTTTACATGAGAAGATTGACAATTTATATACAGAACTCAAGAAGGAAAGGATAGCCGGGGAAAAAGGGGTCATACCTAAAGCTACTCTTAGTATTCAACCCCCTCAAGAAGTAAGGGACTTTAGATTTGGTAATATGGCGGATCTAGAGACTTTATTGAAAAAAAAGTTTAAAGGATTAAATCTCCAGCCTTTGAATTTAGATGAAGGAACTTCTAATAACAGAGGGAATGATATTTCAAAGGATGAGATTAATAAAATCTCAGAAAAGCATGCTAGGAAGCCAGTACAAAGGATGTACTATTATCCTAGACCGACTCCTCCGGATGTTTTATTAGAAGAACAAGAAACATATATCTCTAACAGTTATAGTGGGAATGAGATATATGAATGGAATATTGATGGTTATACTGACAGACAGATTTATACACTGATGCATAGAATATTAATATTCAATACTGTTTTCAAAGCAAATGGTAATACTAAAAGTAAGACTGCTAATATGATTATAGCAGGATTTACAGGTCAACTTAAAGGATGGTGGAATAATTATCTCACTAAAACCCAGAGAATGACAATTCTAAATGCTGTCAAAAGGGAAGGAGATACAACAGAACCCAATATAGTGTACTCTCTGATCCTTAAAATTATAGAACATTTTTCTGGAAGGTGGTCAGATAATAGCGAGACCATTAGGACTATGCTCCAAAACCTTAGGTGAAAAACCTTAACATCTTTCAGATGGATAAGGATGTGTTTTTGTCAAGAGTAATGGAACTCCCTGGATGTAATAACCCTCATTGGAAATCCAAGTTCATAGATGGACTCCCTACCTTATTTGCAGAAAGGGTTAGGAAAGCCCTTAGGGGAGATGGAGTTAGTATAAATTATGAAGCTTATATGTATGGAAAATTAATAAGTGTTTGTACACAAGAAGGTTTATCTCTATGCAATGAGATAAAGTTGAGGCAGCAGGTGAAAAGATATCATCTTAATGAAAAGCGCCAATTGGGTGAATTTTGTGAGCAATTCGCAATTGATATGCCAGGAACTTCCAAGAAGTCTCATAGGCAAAAGGGAAGTAAAGAAAAGGAAGAAAAGTATAGAAGAAGGTTTTATAGACCAGGAAAAAAAGAAAAATGATTGGAGAAACGTGAAGAGCGAAAAAAGAATTTTAAGGAGTCAAACTTCTGGAAAAATAAGAAACCAGATGTTTGTTATAAATGTGGAAGAATTGGTCATTATGCAAAAGACTGTAAAGTCAAAGATAAGATTAAGAGTCTTGACCTAGAAGATAATATCAAAGATTCTTTATGCAAGATTTTATTAAATTCCTCACCAGAAAATTCTGGAGATGAACATTCAGATATTGAATCTTCAATAAGTGAGGATTTAAAGGTTCTCCATGATGAAGATTATATAAGTTCATCAGAAGACGACTGTTTACCATGTCAAATTGGACAACCTTGCGAAAACAAGGACAAGGAGGATGAATTTTATCAATTATACTCCAGTTTAAAGATTTGAATATAAATGTCCTGACAAGTGATAACTTAGTAGAAATTCTTAAAGCAATTGATGATCCCAATTTAAGATCTCAGATTATTGATAAGATTGGAAGTACCCAAGTTTCTACTAGTAATATCAATACTTCAAAAGGAATTACCTCTCCAAATAAAGGTTATACCATGACTGAGGTAATAAGACAACTCAAAGGAAAGTCTCAGAAGAATAATATGCCTACTACAATTCAAGATCTGGCAGAAGAAATTGGGAATCTCAATAAGAAGATTTCTTCTCTTAAGAGTCATAATATGGTTCTTGATGAAAGAATCGCTTTAATAGAAGCACAGGAAGTTTATAGACATCCTGAAAAACAAGTTTTAAATTAAAGCTTTCCTATTATTTCAAACAATTTTCAAAATGATTTTCAAGAAATACCTCCTGAAGAAAAATATACTTTCCTAGAGACTATTGAATTAATCACAACTCATAAGCCCATTGCAAAAATTACTATTCTTATTGATTATAATCTAAAAAAAGATTTTACTGCTTTAATTGATAGCGAAGCGGATTTAAATTGTATACAAAGGGTTAATACCTTCCAGATATTTTCATAAAACTATTTAGTCTCCGAAATGCCAGTGGACAAAAAATGGGTATTAATTATAAACTACCCAAAGCTTATATTTGTACAAATAATATTTGTATTCCAGAGTCTTTTGTACTTGTTAAAAACATCTCAAATGAGGTAATACTAGGTATGCCTTTTTTCTGGCATATTTATGCAATTACCAAATGGGATGAAACTGGAATAACCGGTACTTTTGAGAAGAAGGAAATAAGAATTGATTTTATATCACAACCTTTTTCTAAATATGTTAATAATATTAAGGATATGATTTCTTCAAAAATAAAACAAATTAATTTTTTAAAAAATGAGATTTGTAGTATTACTATAGAAGAAACTCTTCAAAACTCTAAAATAAAAGAAAAGATAGAGATTTTGAAAAGCCAGTTTTCTCTCCAAATTTGTGGAAATCACCTGAATATATTTTGGGAAAGGAAAAAGCATGTTGTAAGTCTTCCTTATGAGAAATTTTTTTTTGAGGATAATATTCCTACTAAAGCAAGGTCATGCTAAATGAATTCGGAATATCTCGATTTATGTAAAAAAAATTGATAATTTGCTACAAAAGGGTTTAATAATACCCTCAAAGTCGCAATGGTCATGTACTGCTTTTTATGTTAATAAACAAGCAGAGCAGGAAAGAGGCGTACCAAGATTGGTAATAAATTATAAACCCCTAAATAATGCGTTAAAATGGATCAGATATCCAATTCCTGATAAAAAAGATTTATTGGATAGGTTACATGATGCTATCATATTTTAAAATTTTGATTTAAAGTCTGGATACTGGAAAATCCAAATTTTTGAAAAAGATAGATATAAAACAGCTTTTAATGTTCTAATGGGATAATACGAATGGAATGTTATGCCATTCGGATTGAAAAATGCCCCATCAGAATTTCAAAAAATCATGAATGATATTTTTAATCCTTTTAACAATTTTATTATATAGATGATATTCTTGTATTTTCTAAAACTTTAGAAATCCATTTTAAATATCTTGATTTATTTAAGAAATCATTATTCAAAATGGTTTGGTAATATCTAAACCAAAAATGCATATTTTTCAGACAAATATTAGATTTTTGGGTCATAATATAGAAAAAGAAAAAATTATTCCTATTCATAGAAGTATTGAATTTGCATCAAAATTCCCTGATGAGATTACTGCTAAAACTCAGCTTCAAAGATTTTTAGGAAGCTTGAATTATATTTCCCCTTTTATAAAGGATTTATCCAAAGATATAGCGATATTATTTGATCGTCTGAAGAAAAACCTAAGGCCTGGACTGCAAATCATACAAAGGCAGTAAAAAATATAAAAGCTAAGGTTAATAACCTACCATGTCTTACTTTGGCAAACCCAAATTGGGATAAAATTGTGGAAACGGACGCCTCTGATATTAGCTATGGGGGAATTTTAAGACAAATCTCCCCAAGCACGAAACAAGAATATCTTGTCCAGTTTTATTCTGGAAAATGGACCAATAGTCAAAAGAATTATGCTACAGTAGCTAAAGAAATTTTAGCTATAGTTAAATGTGTATTGAAATTTCAAGGAGATTTATACAATCAAAAGTTTTTTATAAAAACTGATTGCCAAGCAGCAAGACTTATCTTTAATAAGGATGTTAAACATGATGTTTCTAAGCAGATATTTGCAAGGTGGCAACCTTTATTAGCTCCTTTTAATTTTGATATACAATATAAAAAGGATACAGACAATAGTTTGCCTGATTTTCTCACTAGAGAATATATTAGCTAATAGCTTTGATTTTATAACAGATTATGCGGCCGCAAGGTAGTTTCCCTTCCTCTAATAGAGGAAGAGGTAGAGGAAGAGGAAGAACTCAAATAAGCAGAGATAATATTTTTGCTCAAATTGGAAATCAAAGGCTAATAGCCGCAAATATTACAACCACTTCTACTAGAGCAAGCACTTCGACTGGGATATCAGGAGTAAGTGCGAACAACCAATTATACCAATAATTTCTGGATTTTATTCAATCGTAGTAACCACAGAAGGATGCTCTACCTTCATACTCTGCAGTATCAAACGAAGAAGTTAGTGAAGCTGCAGAAGCATATGAAAAAAAAGAAAAAACAGAGGTAATATTCCTCATAGAACCAAGGGATTTTCAATGGAAGGATGACCCTGGGCAAATAATGCAGAGATATTGTGACACAACATCATATGCTGTCCCTACATACAAATATCGTATGCACTTTGAGAACATACTCTCAGCCATGGGGTCTGTGGAATTCCAGCATTTTTACCCAGCCAATACTAGAAAAGTTTATAACTTTTCAAAATTTATTATATAAAAGGTTTTTACCCCAGAAGAATGGGGCATCAGTACAATGAGGGACAGAGAATATACTCACCCAGAGCAACAAGTAAAGGTAAAGTTCAACTACTGGGATTATATTGATGGCTTTAATAAAGCTCTATTGTATGAGAATGCTAATAAAAAGCATTCATGGTTCATAAAAATTTGCTCAAATAATTTTAAATATTTAATACCTACTTGGTTTGGGAAATGGTTGACTTTATATGGTCCAAATGTCAACATTTTACCCGATGAGTTTAAAAGCTTATATGCTGAATGAGTGGATGTTTCACCTAAATTAATAAAGTTACAACAAGAAGATATATATTTTGAGAGAATATCCTCAATGTATTTCTTCATTGAATTTTCGATTCCTTGGATCATGAAATGGACGATTGAAGTTCAAAACACTGAAGAGGGATTTCCGTGCTTAAAAAGAATTTTTTTTATACAAAATTCTGGAGTAAATTACTCCATAAGGATGCAGAAGGAAAAAAGATAATAGACTCTATTAAAAAATCCATTGAAACAGGAAGAAAACAATCTCAGATTATAGCAGAGAAGGAGGAAATGAGCCCCTTTAAACAAATTTCACGAAAGTTAAAAATGAAAAAGGGAGCAATATCCAAAACAGAACTGATTGCTTCATATATGCAAGAAGTTAAAAGAGACTTGGCAAGAAATCTAGGAATGGAATTTCCAGATAACATGTCCATAGCCACTTCTTCAAATGAAGAAGAAGAAAACTGTTTAGCAGGCGAATCCCAGAGTGTTCATAGCACTGATGAAATGGACATAGAATCATTTCTCCAACAATTCAAAAATCAAGCGGAAGAATCTTCCACATCAAAAGGAGGACAGATGAAAGAGTAAAAGAATAAATGAAGAAGAAGACAATCAACTTTTGTAAAAGTTGGAAAAATATGTAAACTTTAATAAAGTGTTGGGACCCCATGTCGGTCCAATTATTTAAATATGATGTAAGCAATGACATATTTTATTTTTGGTCTTTCTTTTTGATCTGTCTATATAAGGATCATTTTTTTTAGTAGGAGGCAAGTTTTTAGCCAACCTTGCTCTATATTCTCTCATCTTTTGTAAATCTTTTATCTTCTGAAATAAAAGTTTAATTTTCTAGTATAAGCTTGCTATTGGAAGTCCTCAATCAAGGTATAATTTCTACTTATTCTAAATAATTCTTATAAATTCTTTTATATTCTGTTAGCCTAAATGAAAGGCTAAACATTTGTATTGGACTAATAACACACTAGACATCTGTAATATGGAAATGATTTCTTCATTGAGAAAAGTTTCGTTCCGGTGATTCCGAGGTCGAGTTGAGGTAGAGTTACTATAGCTCCGGTAATGATAAAGCCTGTGCTTTGCACGGTAGTCCCTGTTAGCCCATATTAGCCGTGAGAAAGACGTTGTTAGGGCATTGAGGGGTGAGTTTAGTCTTTGTCATGGTCTGGGTTACACTAACTTGTAAATTAACCTTTAAATTGTAAAAGTTCCTGCGGTTCCACCGAAGCGATCCTGTCTCGAGAATGTGGTATCAGAGCCAGATTATTAGATAGTTATAGGTGGTATTAGTCCAACACTTCTTCTTTGATGAATATTATCAAAAAATATTCTAATAATAATAATAATAATAATAATAATAATAATAATAATAATAATAATAATAACAATGATAATAACAATAATAATAATAATAATAATAACAAGAATAATAATAATAATAATAATAATAATAATAATAATAATAATAATAATAATAATAATAATAATAATAATAATAATAACGATCATAATGATAATAATAATTATAATGATGATGATAATGATGATGATGATAATGATGATGATGATGATGATAATAATAATGATAATAATAATGATAATGATAATAATAATGATGATGATAATAATAATAATAATAATAATAATAATAATAATAATAATAATAATAATAATAAACCATACAAGTCCGTCTTTGATTAGAGCAAATTGGATATATTAAGTGCAATAAAAAATTAGTGGTCATGATATCCCAAATAATCAGCTGTAGCTTATCAAAATATACAAGTATGAGCCAGGTAAAAAAAAATGATTGAGGTGCAAATTTGGTATTTCAGAGCAATAGAACTTTTAGGAAGAAAAGAGAGGCAATCATTCAAGGTAATTACAAGTCACTAACTTTACATAGTTTGAAAATCCATTGTAAACAAAGAAAAATAAATTTTGTAAAGGCAACATAATAATTTAGTTAACACATAGTAGCATACTTATACAAGGAGGCAAGCATTTCAGAAAACACCATTCAAGACTAAATTAGCTTTAAATCTAATAACGGTTGAAACTAACAAAATCATAATTCTTGAGTATCGAACAACAAATGCACAAAAAATATCATGGCTGATACAGTTATTAACAAACAAATAATAATATGAATAAATTGAAATAAACCAACACTTAGGCTCAGTGAATCGAGTAGGCAAGAGGTGTGTGGCTGGTTCATTTGACTTGGTTGTTCGTCGATGTTGTGGGGTTGTTGGTAGATGTGGCTGACGGCCATAATAAGAGCAAGGAGAGGCGATGGAGTGGTGGGTTTTACCGGAGAAGAGAGTTTCTGGCCGGAGATGGTTTGAGATTTTGCGGCGGAGTGGTTCGCCGGAGAAGATGAATAAAGGGAGGCCTGGGTATGCGGCGCTAGTTGCTGCTGGTCTTGCCGGTCGAGACTGTGAGGTGTTGCGTGATTCGCCAATGGAAAAAAAGAAGAGGGGAGTGCTGCCGCTTGGTGCGGTGACTGGAGAGAACAGAGGATTTTCGTCGGTAGTTATTGGTGTTTTCGGTGGTTTCTGGGTGTGAAGACGAAGATATTGTTCACCGGAGAAGAGAAGAGCGATGGAGAGGAAGAGAGGGAGCAGTCCGGCGACTATCACCGCCGGAGAAGGAGCCGCGGTGAGAGAGGAAGAAGATGGGAGGAGAAGAGGTAGATGGTGGCGGTGCTTATATGGTCATTCGTCAGAGCCGTGAGAAGAATAAAGAGAGGGAAATGACGTTTGCTTGGCCGGAGAGGAGGAAGGATGGAGATAGGGGTGGGGCGGCGCTAGTTTGAGGAAAAATGGGAATAGGTTTAGGTTTAGGGTGAACGAAAATATTAAAGGAAAATGGGTAGGGTTTAATTAGGATTGTCGGATTAAAATGAATGAACGACTGAGATCAAATTTTTAGGTCATGGGTCGGAACTAAAGTAAAACGGGTCTAGAATGGGTTAATGGGTAAGGATTTAATTGGGTAGAGTGCAATTGATGGCTGATTTTGAACTTAAATAATAGTCAAAATTGATCAAAAGTTGCTAAAATTGACAAAATTTAGATGAAAAGTGACTAGATTTTAAATCAATTGGAGAAGATAAAGAATAGCTGCTATTAAATTAATAAAAACACTACACTTGCAAACGATTTAATAAATAAGTAACATAATAGTTTAATTTATGATAAAGTAATATAAATATTATAATTATGAAATTAAATATAAATAATTTATAAAACTAAGTAAATTATATTTTGTAAATAAACCTTGTGTAATTGAAAAATATGTATGCATGTATATTAATACACAATAAATAATATATGAAATAATCACATAACAATTGAAAATTACAAAAATTAGAACCAAATGTAAATAAACATTTATACTTGGAATAACTGTGCAACATTTATGTTATACCCCGTAGAATTCCCGGCACCTAGACGACCTATTCGCACGTTGGTTAAGCACATTTGAAGGCCATACGTGTTGTAGAAAGGCCCGGGAAAAAGATCGGACGAGGAACCCGTCGAACCATCGCGGGAGGAGCCGAGGCAGAGCCCCTCCACGATGGCAGCGTGTCACGGAGGTGAGGCCTCCGCGATGGCTCCGTGACACGTTGCCCTTGTCCAGGCCCAAGTATATAAAGGCCACTTCGGTGTTAAATCATTTAATCACATATAAATTTCCAGAGAACAGAGCAAAGCGGCAGTGAGAAGGTAAGAACGAAGTAAATTATATAATTTTCATCCGATTACGCTGCCAAACGCTGCCCAAACTCAAATTAATCCCAGATACCGAGGTATTTAGCAGTAGAGAGCATTCCTACGGATTCAGTTTCGTAAAATACGGCCGACGAATCGTCGAGCCACCGAGCTAAGGTAAGTGGAATTGCTCTAAATTAGTGTCTATGCGTTCCTTGCTGTGAAGTGAATATTTCTCCCTTCTGGACCTCTGAAAAATAGCGAGTTTCTGGCCGTCTTTCGATAAGCCTAAGTTTAGGCTATAAACTATATCGAAAGTGACGTTGCCTTTTGAAACAAAGTTGTATTTAGTATTGATTGACATATTTATGAATGCAGTTGGTAGAAAACAGTTGAAGTATCGGCCGAGCCTCGTCCGACAGACGAATAGCTCACGAATAAGGTATGTAAAGTTAGTTTCCTCGGCAAGTTAAGTAATATTGAGATTATAGCAATTTTCAGACCAGTAGAATGTTCAGAAGTCGAGTATTGCGTTATTATGAATATTGGTACAATGTGAGAAGCATTGGGTTGTCATGTGTACGAAACCTATTAGTATGATATAGATTCTAACGCAAGTGCTGGAGAGTGCCCAGTATACTCAGTGTGTGATGTGATATACTATGTTAAGATATTGTTGTGTTCAGTCGAAACCCCGTGAAGTAGTACAGTATCCGTAAAGCATTTCAGAAACAGAATAGCAGACTAAAATGACGTTTAGAAAGCATGCCAAGAATAGTAAATCAGGTTACTATAGAAAATCAGTATACCGCATAGTTCAGCAGAAAGACTATATTGGTACATACATATATAGTACTTCCAGCCTCAGCATGTATTAAGTATGTACATATTTCTATCACTAGTCCAGCATATAGTGTATACAGAAACTTAGTAAACAACAGAGTTTTCAGCAGAAACATTATCTTATATAGCATTTGCCCAGTACAGTCCGGCAGGAGACTACATTCATATTTATACATCTTTACCTGCCTCAGCACGTATTAAATACGTACAGATCACTATCATTAGCTCAGCATGTAATATATATGATACTTTACTCCTATTACCCTCAGCATGTGAGATACACAGACAGCATTACTAGTTGAGACCATTGTATTGTTTGGGGTTGGATTACCCAGCATCCCTGACCTCCCCAGGGTTAATAGCTGTATCGACTCGTCCGCCAGAGGATGAGGATACGTCACTCTACGGAGTGATATGCCGTCCCGCAAGGGGACGAAGATGGGATGCCAGTTTCCCCATATTGTGCCTTGGTCGGCCCTTATACACCCCCGTCGAGCGGGTACGCCCGGGGTGTTGATTCAGGAGTCCTTCGGACTCAGGTACAGTTATAGTCAGGGGCTCAGCGAGCCCAAGTGCATACCCAGGGGAATGGCAGGATGCTTACAGCCAGTGTAGGAGATGGGATGACCGGGGTAGGGGTATAGATTCTGTGCTGGTTGTACCTCCCGGCTTATGGGGGCCGGGTAAGGTTTGTGTGTGCTGTGTTATGTTATTTCATGTTATGCCATGCTATGTTAGATACGAGTAGATCAGCAGTAGAGGGATATATCTCCAGGTATGACTTCTATTTCTTCCCAGTGTAAACGAGAAGGTATGACTTACATTATCAGACAGTTAAGCTATTCTTTCTATTTCAGTTTCCTCAGTTCTATTATTGTGTTCAGATGTTTCTTTCAGTTATTGCTTTACATACTCAGTACCAGTGGTACTGACGCCCGGTGGGGCACTGCATTACTTGCCTGCAGGTACCCATAGACGAGCAGGTGACACCACGTGATTCCTGTCAGCGTTGAGCATTCAGCTCCTGTTATTCGGAGACTGAGTTCCAGAGGTGTACTTCAGTTTCTGTTGTTATATAGTATGGGTAGGTCGGGGCCCTGTCCCGATCATTTCTATTGCTATTCCTAGAGGCTTGCAGTCTGTATATTTCCCTGTGGTCAGTTAAGCCGGTCGTGTGAGGCCGTGCAGTTGTTAGCTGTTAGTACTCTTGCTTCTTTTATGTTGGTCGTGTGGGGCCATAAGTTTGACAGTAATGGTGACCTTGCCGGTCACGTAGCCTTCTAGTATTTTATCGCTGAATGCAGATAACTAGACAGCATGGTGGCCTCGTCGGCCCGCATAGGCTTCCCTATAGTTGCTTGTTCTGGTCAGCTGTTATTACAGGTACAGGAGGCTATAGGCCAATGGGCCGGGGGCTGTGTTTACAGCCGTTATATAGCCCTTTGTTTCCAGAAATGTGAATTAGAGCCAGCCAGGCACCAGATGTGCCTAGGCTCAGCAGTCCAGTAGTTCAGGTCCTAGTAGGGCACCAGGTGCCAGTCATACCCCCCAAGGCGGGGCATGACAAACTTGGTATCAGAGCCGGTCGTGTCCCAGGGAGTCTGCAAGCCGTGCTAAGTAGAGACTTGTCTATGGATGTGTTGTGCACCACATACTATAGGCAGGAGGCTGCGAGGCATGATATGATGGTTACCCTTCTTTCTCAGTCAGTCGTGCTTTAGAGCGGTACAGTATAGGGTTGAGTCCCTGAGAACTTACCGTATTCTTTGATTACAGATACAAAGGTAGATCAGCATTACCCTATCACAGGTAGAAGATCATAAATAGCAACGGAAGAGAGCATCAGTCAGTTATATGATAACTACAGCAGCAGCAGGAGGTATCAGAGACCTCCCAGCGTGATACCTTTATTGGCATTATTCCTAGTATACGTTGATAACGTCAGAATAGGAAGTCAGCAGTATAATGTATATATGAGTTGATTTACTTATTAGTTATATAAGATCTGATTATGATTACAGATAAGGTCAGACCACCAGGTAGGTACAAGAAAGAGAGAAAAAATGCAGGAATCCCAAATACATCTTTTTGGATATGGTACAGTCGAATGCTTTTATTGTTGTAATACGAAAAGGGTTATTCCTACCTCTTAAGTTCGATACCAGTATAGAAAAGGAGCATAAGACTTGAGAGGGGGTTGCCGAATCATGCAGTAAGTAAAGATGGGTTGATTGATCCTAGTAAGTAGTGGAAGATATAGAAAGCTCTTATGATTACGTAGGCTGTGCAGACCCTTATGATAACCAGCCAGTAAAGAAAGTAAGACTGTTAGCTTACCCGAAGTAGGGGTAACAGACCTGTTAGTGATGAATGCCTAATAATAGTCAAGTTTGAGCCAGAAAAAGGCCAAGCCCACCATATATGCTAACATATAGCAAGACATACCTGTAAGATTATAGTTATGATCTAGTTGTGACATCGAGAGATATAGAGGTTATGTGAATCAGATGGGATTGAGTATACGCCCAAAGAAGTATAGGCCGAGGCTTGATCAGTAATCTCATTAGCAACAAAAGGCAGGTACCTTGAACCCCAAAGTTCAGTTTAAGTAAGATGAGAGGAAGAAGCAGGAATGTCAGATCTTGTGGGGAAATTAGAACTACCCCGGATTGATAAAGTATCGTATTAAGGATTAAGCCTCGGGCTGACAGTAAGATTGCGGTTCAGAATGCCGCAGGGTGTCCATTATGGAAAAGTTAAGAAGTTACCGATACAGCAATTCTAATCCAGTGTAGCCTAGAGATGAGGCCCAGCAGACAGTTATGGGCTCTCAATATATGCCTAGTAAGGCTACAGGATTCGAACGTCGACCCCCACATCGCAAGAGGGGCGGGATTTTAAACAGCAGATAATAACTAGAATGTTTATGTTTGTTACTTTCAGAATGGGGTGACAATACAATGAAATGATAAGTCAGGGCAGGAGATATTATTAGGCCGTAGAAGAAATGTATCATGTACGATGTGAGACTCAGCAGAACATGTCGGAGGTTATGAATTACCGCAGGAATCAGTACATATTGTACGTAGCCAGCGATATATAGATACACAGATAATAGATAGGTTGTGAGTGGCTGCCTATAAGGGCTACAATCACAGATGCTGATTAGTAATAGAAAGCCTATACAAATTGCATTGGGGGACCAAAAAAAAAGGGAGAGAAGAAAGAGGGAGAAGAAAGAAAGAAAAGAAGGGGGGAAAGGGCGGATTAAGTGTGAGTTACGTATGAAGTCATAGAAACTTAAACTATCTCAGTTCTCAGTTATTAGATTAAAAGACTTATGTGTTGTTGTCAGATCCAGGCTCTAGGAGTTTACCAGAGTTAATGGCCTAAAGCAGATGGCTAGATGATAAGGGCGCAGTTAGACAGTCTACCGACCAGCTGGCGCCTGCGTTAGCAGGGAGGCATCCCTGAAGATTGGTAACAGTAGTGCGTGTGCCAGAATCAGGATTAGAGGCCGAATAGGCAAATTTCAGAGATTAGCAATATCAGAATTGTTCTAGCATGTTAAGTGGTCGTACGTCATTTTCCCAGCCTTGTGGGCGACAGTCGGCCTTAGTCAACCTAGCAGTTGTTATGTAGAACACCCCATAAGTCAGCCGGCCGTCCCAGTCAAAATACCCGTGGGTACCCCAAGGAAGGGTCCACATCAGTAGTCAGCGACAGATTAGTATTTCAGCTGGTGTTCGTAAGATATTTAGATACAGAGCCCTAGCAGAAGGCCAGTATTTACAGAATAGCTCATAAGACTGAGAATCCCCCAGAATAGCAGTATAAATCCAAGTGGATACACACAAGGCATAAGAAATTGATAGTACCCTGCTAGCACAGTGTTTAGTAAGATCAGGGGATCAGTAGACTCCCCGTGATGATCCAGAGATTGATCGCCTGGGAGTAAGTTGATTAAGTCCAGCCTTACAGTGGTTCAAGTAAACTAACAGAGCAATTAGATGCCCACGAGGTTGCGGTTATGCACGAACTATAAGCACTCAAGTAGTACAGTTAGAGGATTATTAGACTACTGCCACGTTCGGGTCATTCAACCCGACTATTCAGTTATGTAGGGTTATGCAGCCAGATCATTAGAGGTCATGAACAATATCAGGACCCCCTGATCAGATACGGGCACACGGTGTGCAGATAGTCGTTCAAGGTTACCTTAGCAACAAGTGGCCTTAGCATGCGGCCAGAAGGCCAGATAAGCTCTAGTTATACCGGTAGACTACTTGTCAGATTCTCCAGCATGATAAACCAGTATGACCGTCAGTTATATGTCAAATTTTGTAAATGTGAATTTTGGTTGAGTTTAGTAGTCTTTTTGGTCACATTGTGTCGGAGGCTGGTGTACAGATAGATACGCAGAAAATTGAAGTAGTGAAGACATAGTCTAGACCTACCACTCCGATCGAAGTACGCAGTCCCTGCGGTTAGCCGAGTACTGCAAAGGGTTTATGGAAGGATTTTCCACTTTAGCAGCACCTCTGATTAGATCGACACAGAAGGCAGCAAAGTTTTAGTAGACTGAGGTGTGTGAGTAGAACTTCCAAGAGTTAAAAGCTAGGTTAACATCAGCTCCAGTGTTAGTATCGCCAGGAGATACAGAGGGTTGATGCAGCATGGTGAAGTAATAGTTTATGCTTTAGAAAGGGAAGATTTTGTATCACCCAGGAAGGGTTAATGTGGTGGCAGATGCCCTTAGCCTGAACTGCCAGAACAGCGAGGATAGACTCGAGGATTACACCAGTTAGCTAGTTAGCCAGTCACATAGCAGAAATAAAGGATAACAGAACGATAATACAGAATGCCGCAGTGTTATTGTTAGTGGTGGAAGTAAAGGAACGACAGTATAGAAACTCTAGCCAGGTTCAATTTAAACATAAGATTCAGTAAGGAGAGATGACATATTTTCAGATAACCGGGGATGAAGTGTGGCGATATAAAGGCCGCATTGCGCTCCAGATATTTTGGGGCATCGCCAGCAGTTTATGAGCGAAGCGCATTGCGCCCGCTATTTTCTTCATCCCGATACGACAAAGAAGTACCATGACATTAAAAAGAACTACTGGTAGCCCAGTGTCCTAACTGCCAACAGTTGAAGGCAGAATATCAGAAACCAGGCAGGTTAATTTAGAACATAGCTGTGCCTCTTTGGAAATGAGAAGCGGTGAATATGAATTTTGTAACAAGATTTCCCCGAACTAAACACAGACATGGCTCTATATGAGTGATAAGTGACAGATTGACAAAAATCAGCTCATTTCTTGCCAGTAAGAACTACTTTCTCGGCCGAAGATTATGCTGAGTTGCATATCAGAAAGATAGTCAGATTACATGAAATACCAGTATCCATTATTTCAGACAGAGGAGCACACTTCACAGCTAGATTCTGGCAGTCATTTCAGAAGAGTTTGGGAGCGCAGATTAATTTAAGCGCAGCGTTCTATCCTCAGACAGATGAGCAGGATGAGCGCACAATTCAGACGCTCGAAGACATGTTGCGAGCGTGTGTGCTAGATTTCAGTAATAGCCAAAAATGAGCATTTACCATTAATCGAATTTGCCTCCAGAATTAGAATCCATTCATCCGGTCTTCTATGTAACTATGCTGAGGAAATGCATAGGAGACCCGTCCAGAGTAGTCCCAGTCCAGAATATTCAGGTTACGAAAAAGTTGGCCTGCAAAGAGGTTCCAGTAGCTAGCCTAGACAAACAGATTCACAGATATGAGGACCAGATATCCTCACCCATTTAAGCGACAGGTATGTCCGTATTGTTGCTATGTAGTATCTTATGGTCCTGTATGTATAAGTGAGACAGATTGATATTTAATTATCCAGTGGGTCCTAGAATATTATGTACAGTGCCTGTGTTGGACTTTTCTGCATTTCAGGTTCTTGCTATAGTCCATATTACAGGGGAAACTCTGCCAAAATTTTTTTCCAGAAAGTAAGTAAGTAATCCTCCAGATAACAGTGTATATTCGAGGACGCATGTTCTTAAGGGGGGGGAGAATGTTATACCCCGTAGAATTACCGGCACCTAGATGACCTATTCGCATGTTGGTTAAGCACATTTGAAGGCCATACGTGCTGTAGAAAGGCTCGGGAAAAAGATCGGACGAGGAACCCATCGAACCATCACGGGAGGATCCGAGCCAGAGCCCCTCCGCGATGGCTCCGTGACACGTTGCCCTTGTCCAGGCCCAAGTATATAAAGGCCACTTCGGTGTTAAATCATTTAATCACATATAAATTTCCAGAATACAGAGCAAAGCGGTAGTGAGAAGGTAAGAACGAAGGAAATTATATAATTTTCATCCGATTACGCTGCCAAACGCTGCCCAAACTCAAATTAATCCCAGATACCGAGGTATTTAGCAGTAGAGAGCATTCCTACGGATTCAGTTTCGTAAAATACAGCCGACGAATCGTCGAGCGACCGAGCTAAGGTAAGTGGAATTGCTCTAAATTAGTGTCTATGCGTTCCTAGCTGTGAAGTGAATATTTCTCCCTTCTGGACCTCTGAAAAATAGCGAGTTTCTGGCCGTCTTTCGATAAGCCTAAGTTTAGGCTATAAACTATATCGAAAGTGACGTTGCCTTTTGAAACAAAGTTGTATTTAGTATTGATTGACATATTTATGAATGCAGTTGGTAGAAAACAGTTGAAGTATCGGCCGAGCCTCGTCCGACAGACGAATAGCTCACGAATAAGGTATGTAAAGTTAGTTTCCTCTGCAAGTTAAGTAATATTGAGATTATAGCAATTTTCAGACCAGTAGAATGTTCAGAAGTCGAGTATTGCGTTATTATGAATATTGGTACAATGTGAGAAGCATTGGGTTGTCATGTGTACGAAACCTATTAGTATGATATAGATTCTAACGCAAGTGCTGGAGAGTGCCCAGTATACTCAGTGTGTGATGTGATATACTATGTTAAGATATTGTTGTGTTCAGTCGAAACCCCGTGAAGTAGTACATTATCTGTAAAGCATTTCAGAAACAGAATAGCAGACTAAAATGACGTTTAGAAAGCATGCCAGGAATAGTAAATCAGGTTACTATAGAAAATCAGTATACCGCATAGTTCAGCAGAAAGACTATATTGGTACATACATATATAGTACTTCCATCCTCAGCATGTATTAAGTATGTACATATTTCTATCACTAGTCCAGCATATAGTGTATACAGAAACTTAGTAAACAGCAGAGTTTTCAGCAGAAACATTATCTTATATAGCATTTGCCCAGTACCGTCCGGCCGGAGACTACATTCATATTTATACATCTTTACCTGCCTCAGCACGTATTAAATACGTACAGATCACTATTATTAGCTCAGCATGTAATATATATGATACTTTACTCCTATTAGCCTCAGCATGTGAGATACACAGACAGCATTACTAGTTGAGACCGTTGTATTGTTTGGGGTTGGATTACCCAGCATCCCTGACCGCCCCAGGGTTAATAGCTGTATCGACTCGTCCGCCAGAGGATGAGGATACGTCACTCTACGGAGTGATATGCCGTCCCGCAAGGGGACGAAGATGGGATGCCAGTTTCCCCATATTGTGCCTTGGTCGGCCCTTATACACCCCCGTCGAGCGGGTACGCCCGGGATGTTGATTCAGGAGTCCTTCAGACTCAGGTACAGTTATAGTCAGGAGCTCAGCAAGCCCAAGTGCATACCCAAGGGACCGGCAGGATGCTTACAGCCAGTGTAGGAGATGGGATGACCCGGGTAGGGGTATAGATTTTGTGCTGGTTGTACCTCCCGGCTTATGGGGGCCGGGTAAGGTTTGTGTGTGCTGTGTTATGTTATTTCATGTTATGCCATGCTATGTTAGATACGAGTAGATCAGCAGTAGAGGGATATATCTCCAGGTATGACTTCTATTTCTTCCCAGTGTAAACGAGAAGGTATGACTTACATTATCAGACAGTTAAGCTATTCTTTCTATTTTAGTTTCCTCAATTCTATTATTGTGTTCAGATGTTTCTTTCAGTTATTGCTTTACATACTCAGTACCAGCGGTACTGACGCCCGGTGGGGCGCTGCATTACTTGCCTGCAGGTACCCATAGACGAGCAGGTGACACCACGTGATTCCTGTCAGCGTTGAGCATTCAGCTCCTGTTATCCGGAGACTGAGTTCCAGAGGTGTACTTCAGTTTCTATTGTTATATAGTATGGGTAGGTCGGGGACCTATCCCGATCATTTCTATTGCTATTCCTAGAGGCTTGCAGTCTGTATATTTCCCTGTGGTCAGTTGAGCCGGTCGTGTGAGGCCGTGCAGTTGTTAGCTGTTAGTACTCTTGCTTCTTTTATGTTGGTCGTGTGGGGCCATAAGTTTGACAGTAATGGTGACCTTGCCGGTCACGTAGCCTTCTAGTATTTTATCGCTGAATGCAGATAACTAGACAACATGGTGGCCTCGTCGGCCCGCATAGGCTTTCCTATAGTTGCTTGTTCTGGTCAGCTGTTATTACAGGTACAGGAGGCTATAGGCCAATGGGCCGGGGGCTGTGTTTACAGCCGTTATATAGCCCTTTGTTTCCAGAAATGTGAATTAGAGCCAGCCAGACACCAGATGTGCCTAGGCTCAGCAGTCCAATAGTTCAGGTCCTAGTAGGGCACCAGGTGCCAGTCATACCCCCCAAGGCGGGGCGTGACAATTTAAAAGCCACGATAAATTAATTGTTAAAATATTATGAATGTGAGTTGAATAATTACGTAAAAAGGTAATTTTAAAATATACGTATAAATATTAATAAGCAGCTTAGATGGGGAACAAGGAGGTCAAAATTGGGTGTCAACAGTTGCCCCTCTTTGTTTGGGAATAAAGGATGAATTGTGGAGCAAAGAACGTTGACCTAGTAGCCAATTTTGTCCGACCGAAAGAAAAATTTTCGGTGGAGCCGGATGAAAGAAGATGGAGTTATGAAAATATTGCGGCCAAGACTTCAGTATCAAGTCGCCTACATATCTCGGGTTTCACGAGAATCAGGTCGTGTGTAGTTCTAGATTTATAGACGAACAAAATCCCTAAAAGAAATTGATAGAACGAGGCTTGAACAAATATGGAAGTAGCACGAGATGATAAGAATGGGAGATAAGAGATGAGGATTGAAAATTTTAATATCATCTTGCAATGATATCAGAATGAGAGTTAATCGAGGACGGAAGATTAAAAGCGAGATGAAAGCGAATACTACTTTCCCTTTGACCAGTGTTGCATTTGCATCTGCAGACTTTAACACTGTTAGATAAAAATGGTTAATAATATATATAATATAAAAACAAGGTCAGAAGAAATAGCGACGAGGGAAAAATATATAATTTTCTAAGGAACCTCACAAAATCTGCCCCAGTTTTGCTTTTTCAAAGCAGATACTTGCAAAACTCGAACAAGCTTATTAGTACTCAAATACACATATAAAACTATTGAGCATTGATGTATCCCATTTCAGGGTGGATAAACCCGATCAGCTTATTTTAGAACTAAGGGGCTCAGATACGAATAATGGGCTCGGAATGTAAATCACAGGGCTCAAAAATGTAAATCTTAGGGCTCAAAATTAGTTGCGAGCTCAAAACTAAATCATAGGGAAAATAATAATTATAGGGTTCAAATATAATACTTGAGGTCGAATGTCAATTTATAGGGCGGGCGGACCCAAGATGTCCATTTTTAGGGCGGACATTCCCAATTGTCCTTTTTAAGGGTGGACTAACCCAGTTGTCCTATTTTAGGGTGGACTAACCCAGTGTCCCATTTTAGGGGGGACGAGCCCAAAATGTCCTATTTTAGGGTGGACCAACCCAAAATGTCCATTTTTAGGGCGGACGAACCCAAGATGTCCATTTTTAGGGCGGACAATCCCAATTGTCCTTTTTTACGGTGGACTAACCCAGTTGTCCATTTTTAGGGTGGACTGACCCAATTGACAGTAGCATAATTTCAGTGGCTCAAATCATAGGAGCTCAATTCACAGTAGCATGGTAGGTAGCACGATAATGTCTTAACAGTAGTTCGAATATAACAGCAGCTTGAAGCAATAAAATAGTGGCCTTGGAGTAGCATAGTAGTACTTCAAAAATAGCATAACAACAGTAGCACAACCACAACTTGAAGTAGCATAATAATAATGGTAGCTTGCAGTCGACACAACAGCAGCTTGAAGTAGCACGATAATAATAGCATAATAGTATCTCCGAATAGTATAGTGGTAGCTTGAAGTAATACAATAATAATAACAGCCTAGTAGCTTGGAAGCAGCACAACGATAGCTTGAAGCAGCACAACGATAGCTTGAAGTAGCACGATAATAATACCAGCATAATTGTAGTTTGATAGGAGCAAATATATAGCCTGGTGGAATAACACAATAGTAGCATGACATAATAATAGCTTGAGTATCAGGTTGACGGTAGCATAATACGGTCCCGATTGAATAATGGTAACATGATAACCACTAAGTAATGGTAGCTTAACTTGGTGGCGTGATGCTTGAATCCAAATACGTAGTAATAGCTCAATAATAGTAGCTTGATGCGGCGTAACAAAAACCTGAATCTAGAGGCATAATAATAACTTGCAAGTGGGAGAACTGTGTGCCTTTTACACCTACACTCAAAGAAATGTTATGAGTTTTAAAAGGTAAGGTTGGTGCATATCTTTGCTCTTTATCGTTGTTTCGACCTTTGTGGACTTCGTACTTTGGTGAAATTTTTGAGGAATCCTTAAAAATTGCTGCCCCAGTTTAGAATGCCCTTGTTGCCTGCTTGTGGAATTTTGAGTTTCCCTCAAAACTTTTGCCCCAGTTTGACTTAAGGACTTTGTATTCCTGCTTCACTTAAACAAAATTATTAGTTCAAAAGGAATGATTGTCTTATAATTGAACATTGAGATTCAGTTTTGAATCGACATTTGTCATTTAAGGGTCGAACAAAATTTCCAAATATTTCTTATTTGGATGTGAGGAAAATATTTGATTTGGGTATGTGGAGAAAGAAAGCTTTATTTGATTGAGACCGAACCCAAAAGTGGGCTTCCTACGTATCCAAAAGGAATCAGGTCAGACATAGTTCAGATTACAAAGAAATGAATAGAGATGGAAAAGTTAAGGAGCGGAAAAGTGGAGAATGAAGGCACTTTGCTTGTGACTGCCTCGTCCTCGTCAGTTCCTTTTGAGCTTCCTTGTCAAGTGCCTTGAAACTATTTTTGTTGGATCACCTCGGACTATGATTGCTCCAGGAGTGTCGCAGTCGTAGTTCATTGGTCCTTGATGGACTATTATCTTTCCCTTCTCAATCAAATCTTGAATCTTGTACTTCAAAGTTGTATATTCTTCGGTATTGTGGCCTTGAATATTTGAATGGTATCCACATCTTTTGGATGGATTAAAATTTGGAGGCAGATATTTGGGAATCCATCCTTTCTGTGGTTTCAAAACTTCTTGGGCTCTCAACCTTTCAAATATGCTTGTAAAAGGTTCAATTGGAGGGGTAAACGTGTGAGACCTTATTTCTTTTGATTGATTGGATTGAACCGGATGAGCTTGGTGTCAAAAATCATGTTGTTTGAAATCAAGTGGTGTCTGATAAGTTTGGCATCGAGAACTCCACTCATTGCCAGAGTCAAAGATGGTGCATACTTGTTGTACATCCTGATGATGTTGTGGTGGAGAAATGGTGGATGAGATATACTTTTTCCTTTTATTCGAAGGACTTTCTCGTGCTTGAGAACTCATGGCAATATCAATAATTTTTCCTGTTCAAATGTTGCCATATTCAAATTCTTTCCCAATCTGAATCAAACTTGCTAAGTTATGAATGATTGTGAAATATAAGTATCTACGGTATATACCATCTAGTGACTTGATAAAATATTAGACTAATTCTTCTTCAGATAGGGAGTGATGTATCTTAGAAGCTTGTCTCCTCCATCGTCTCACATATTCCTCAAAAGATTCGTGAGCCATTTTTCTTATCTCAAGCAAATCCAGAAATGTCGGATCGTCCTTAGTATTAAACTTGTATTGTTCTACAAAATCTCAAGCCATATCTTCCCAATTATGCCATTTGTTGAAATCTTGTTTGACATACCAAGTGAATGCAACTCCTGACAGACTTTGAATAAATAACCTCATTAGGAGAGCTTCATCATGTCCAATTCCGACTAATCTGCCGCAATAGTCCTTTAGATGTTCGATTGGGTCTCCGTGCCCATAAAAGATTTTGAATTTTGGGATCTTATACTCCGGCGGCAACTTAAAATTTGGGTGTAGGCACAACTTCTCATACCTTAAATCTGGAATATTTTTTGAGCGGAGTTTCATCTTTTTCAAGTTATTGAACTCTCTCCCTAGTGTGATGATCTCCCCTTCGAATGTTGTCATGTCTTGCAAAGTGCCATGCTAGGCATGCGATGAAGGAATTTGTTGAGGAAGTGTAAGAGATGGGGTTGGACGGAGAGATACCGTTGAGAAGATACTTTGTGTCGGAAGAGGACCAAGGTTTGTGTTAGAAATAGGACTAGAATTGTTTGGGATGTTGGACATTTTGTCAAATTGTGGATTCTCAACTAAGTTGATGTTCGAATACCTGACAACCATTTTAAAATAAGCAAACCAAATGCCAACACCAATTAACACGTAGCATGAGTAATGATAATAATAATATTAATATCCAAATGATAAATTCGTCAAAGAGTTTTAAGCTAACTAAGAAATATTTTATACGTAACAAAAAATTCAGGGCCTAGCGTCGATAAAAGTTATGAAAGTCATGATTTCAAGTGAATGGTATTGACAAATGCTAGATAATTTTGGATAAGTATAAGGTAACGGTGCTAACTAACTTGGCAAATCAATGGAATGAGCAAGAATGAGTTACTTTGAACAATCAGATCTTTAATTTGAAAAGAGGAGATATATATCGCTAAGTAAATATGATGAATAATGCTTATTCAAAATGAGCCAAAATTATGAGATTGATCAGATACCGAAAACTTTGTGACAAGAAATTAAACTAAAGTTCAGTTTGAACTCAATTTGCACGAATAAGGAAGGATGCCCTTTTTAGAATAATCACATGCTTAAAGAGATACTTTTAAACACACATAGTCAATAATATTGATAGAAGGAAAATAACTTAGACTAACCTTTTGAGATTATATGATTTGAGTCTAAAAGTGTAAGGTATATGGAATATAAGATTGACATATTTTAAACACAAAATGATTCTAGAATCATCTAAAGATTAAAGCTCGAAGGACAAAGAAAAATAAATAAAAACAATTACACAAATATATCACAATTTAACATATAACAAATAATTCGTGTGTCCTAATGCAATGTGACCTCTTTGTGCCCAAGGTAGGATTAGAGAATTTTGAGAGACGAATATGCCATAATGTATCATTCTATTTGCTCTCATTAAGTCCAGATACATAAATAAATTATTGTTTTATTTTATATAATGAAATATTATAAGAAATAAATTCCAAAAATAAAGATATAGCCTAAATAGAACTGCTCTTCCATCTTTGGCTTCTTCCTAACTTATACGACGTGATATGGTGCTTAATAACCTGCATGATAAAATGTCATCTTTACCCTTCCCATCTAAGGAGCAAATAGTCTACATTTTTAGGCATATCGACCTCCCAAATAAAAATGCAAATAGATATGAAAATGTCCTTTTCGAGATCGTAAATCTCTTCAGACTTTGGGAAAAGTTAAGCTAATGGTCTCAATATACGAAGGGTATCGAGACTTCCTAGGGGATAATGCATGCATGACTTAACAATTTCTAAGAGTTAGATGGACGGACTGAAAAATTCTTATGTGAGAAGGCACATGGTCACATGGTAGTAAAACTATCCATCCACCTCACGTATATGCCGACTCTCTAAATGAGTTTTTTGAAAAGGGATTTCAGAGAAGTGCAAAGCACAACTCGCATGTACAGTGTGTGATAGTGAGAAGTTTCCAAATGGGAGGAGAGATGAGCGGAATGAAAAATTATAGAAATTTCATGTGCACACAATAAGAGGTTAAGAAATGCGACAAATTATTTAATGAAGCAAAAAAATTTATGGATAAACAAATCATCAGTTATGTCACATATATAAGTAAGGATAGTTGAATCAAATTAATCAGATAATAAGAAAAGAAAATAAATCAAACAAATAAAGAAACAATAAAAACTAAAAAATGGAAGAAAATATTTTAAACAAGGAAAGGGTATAAGAAAAATGATTAAACATGAAAGAATATAATAATTTCAACAAGGAAGGAGATAAGGAAAAGGGAACAATGAAATGCACATAGATTATGAAGATGTCCTTTTCGGGATAGATTATCCCTTAAGACTCAGGACAAAGTTTCACTAAATCTTGACGTGCCATGGACGTCACGATTTTCTAGGATTGAGATGATGTGTATTCCTTATTAAAGGCATACACGGTAAAAATATAAAAATAAGAATGGGTATGACACGGTTCCTCCAAGTGGACAACTTGAGAGTGAGGAAGCTCATGACCGTCGATGCACCGCTGATCGACCAAATCATGAGGCATTCCTCGGAGGGCGTTTTAAAAGTGGACGACCGTGAAACCACGCAACCGCTTTCAAGTGTGTGAGTAAGATGATTATAAAGGCAAGTAACATTTGATATGTAAAGAAATCAATTATGTTAGGAAACAAATAAAACACAAAATCATATATAGCAAGAAAATAAATAAATAAGGAAAGAAGATTCCACATTAAATGCACATAAAAGAATGAAGTGACAAAATTGAAATATGGCAAGAATATGATAAAATCATATTTTTTTTAACAAATAAGATATGGAAAAGGGAAAAGGATTCTCATAGAACAGAAATAAATAAAACGTAACAAACCCCACATAATAAATGAAATCATTATGGTTAGAAAATCTAAATTCCCCAACATAGTCACCATGCTGTCGCTCCCCATTTCCTCTCAAAAAGTGGGATTCAATATGTGACCACTCTTAAGGACTATTTAAAGAGAAGAAGAGTCGTCACTTAACGATTTAGGGTGCGTTAGGAAACTATACTAACCTAAGGGTCTGTTTCACTAGCCTAGGTCACCAGAGTCGGACAAGGGTTCAAATTACCTCGAAAGGAAGGTGTTAGGCACCTTTCGAGGTCCACAACTATGAGTCCCAGCTGAATTCATTAATTATGTGGTGGAATTACTAGGTGAGCAAAAAGGTTCATTAATTTATTTAAAAACTAACTTTACTATGTGATTAGGCAAATGAAGATCTTATTTTCAAAAATAAATAAGTTAAAAATTAATTTACTAAACAATAAACCAACACATAAGACTTACTTCAATCCAACTAAAATATTCAAGCACGAATTATTTCAAAGTTAACATGAAATCTAAGTGATAAGATAATTTAAACATCCAGATATATCAAAATGAAAATATAATATTCTCAAATATTACATGAGGCAATTAGATCAATTATTATATTACAAAAATTAAACATAAATTAATTCATTCATCAATTAATGCAAACTATGTGATAAAATAATAATTACGCTATTTTAAACATACACAATTATTTTAAGGCAAATAAATATTTTAAAACAAATTAACTTAATACAAAATATAAGTGATAAAACAATTTGGTTCATGAATTATACTAATGACACTTAACAATTAAATTTTAGATCAAAGAGAAAAAAGAAATTAAACAATATCAAGATATAACAACCACATTTAATTCATAATAACTAAAGGGGTATACCAAAATTATATATAGAATAAAGAAAGTTAATAAATCAAAATTGTAAGTAGATTTGTGAAAACTTTAAAATAAAATTTGAAAGCTTGAAATGTTTATTGCTTTTTAAGGATGAGAACATGATATTGTACATCATGATCTTCAACCTTAGCAACAGATTTATTTGAGGTCGGTCTTAAGTTTAAAAATATTATAATATATTTAAGAAAATTTGAATAAAGATAAAAACATAAATATCTACATATAAATACACATAATCCCCTTAAAAAATCTTAGGTTGATATTATATTTGGGGATGGATCGGCTTAGTTTTAAAATTTTGGAATTAGACCTCGTAATTCCTTTTACTTTCTCATTAACTATATGTTAAGGGACAGTGTATGATTTAAAAGACACACACTACCCAGTTCAAGTAGAGAGAAACAGATCTGGGCAAAAGTTTTGATAAAAACAAAGCTGGTAGTAAATAAGTATAAGCTTGGAGGAAAACTAAAAATGAAACAAGTATCACATAATTTTCTACCCCTTTTAGCAATCCCCTTTTCACTATTATTAGTTCATTACATTATTACAAACTAATGAAAATAGGTAAATGAATAAATAAATAAATAAATACGTAGAAGAATACATAAAATGAAAACATAATGACAAATTTAATTAGTTTCCGTCTTTTCTCGTCCTAACGGCTCTTCATCTTATCCCGAATGCCTAAAGAATACCTATTTTAACAGACTAAGCAAGTGCAACCACATGTGTATATATCACAATTGTGAATAAAACTTGGGAATTGATGTTTTAACATCCGTACATGAAGAGACTGGTTGGTATTAAATCTAGTAAGATATACACATTAAACAAGAATCATGTTATATCTGGCAGACAATGATTAAACTAGTGAAATAAATAAAAATCATATAGTTGAATGAACTAACCAGTTAAGAGTTATATGAATTTAATATTGAAGGTCATAAATTTAGCGCGCTTTTCATGCAACAAGAATGTGAGAAGAGCGAGAGAGCAATATATTATTTTTTTTATCCTCTCTGGCTAAAGAGTAAGACCCTATTTTAATACTAATAAAATGTTGTTATAAAAATATGTCAGGTTCTCTCCCCCCGATGCTTTGAAAGAAGAAGTCAAGCTTATATAGCACAAAAGTTGTGATTAATCCAAGAAAATAAAGAGGAGGGAATAATTACTCACATGGATCTTTACCATAAGGAAAATAATAGAATCAATTAGGGAATAAGGGAATATTTACCTTAATTTAGCAAAATCATATTAACAAACATAAAGAATAAAATCAACTTCGCTATAATTAAAAAGATACTAAACCAAGTAAAGAAAGAAAAAGTCAGCCATGATATTTTCCTTAAATTTATACAAATCAATGAAATAGGTATTACCAAATTTATTAAAGCACGAGCTGTCATCAATTATGCTTGAAAATCATTACCAAGTTACCATAAAAATATATACTAAAGTTGTTTAAATAATTAAAGAAAGGAAGGAAGATATTCTATTAGAAAGATCTCTCCCTTAAATAAACAATCACATGTAAAATAAAATACGTTTACCATAACTAGCATAATCGAAATCAATTAGGGAACATATTTTCCTTAATTAACATGATAAAATAAGTAAATTATTACAGTCATTCTAATTTTAAAAAAGGAGTATATATAGAATCAATGAAAGGGGAATTTTCCTTAATAAGTAAATAAAACACCGTTGCCAGAATAAACAAAATTACATAATCGAAAGTATCAGTAGTAGTACTGATATAAGGAGGCAAGCATTTCAGAAAACACCATTCAAGACTAAGTTAGCTTTAAATCTAATAACCGTCGAAACTAAAAAAAACATGATTCTTGAGTATCGAACAGCAAATGCACAAACAATATCGCGGCTGATACAGTGCTTAACAAAAATTAATAATATGAATAAATTGAAATAAACCAACACTCAGGCTCAGTGAATCGAGTAGGCAAGAGGTGTGTGGCTGGTTCTTTGGTTTGCTGGTTCATTTGATTTAACTGTTCGTCGATGTTGTGGGGTTGTTGGTAGATCTGGCTGGCGGCCAGAATAAGAACAAGGAGAGGCGATGGAGTGGTGGGTTTTACCGGAGAAGAGAGTTTCTCGCCGGAGATGGTTTGAGATTTTACGACGGAGTGGTTTGCTAGAGAAGACGAATAAAGGGAGGCCTGGGTGTGCGGCAGCTGGTTGCTGCTAGTCTCGCTGGTCGGGATTATGAGGTATTGCGTGATTCGCCAGTGGAAAGAAAGAAGAGGGGAGTGCTGCCGCTTGGTGCGATGACTAAAGAGAAGAGAGAATTTTCGCCGGTGGTTGGTGGTGTTTTTGGTGGTTTTTGGGTATGAAGATGAAGATGTTGTTCCCAGAGAAGAGAAGAGCGATGGAGAGGAAGAGAGGGAGCAGTCCGGCGGCTATCACCATCAGAGATGGAGCCGCAGTGAGAGAGAAAAAAGATGGGAGGAGAAGAGGTAGATGGTGGCGGCACTTATATGGTCGTTCATCGGAGCCGTGAGAAGAATAAAGAGAGGGAAACAATGTTTTCTTGGCCGGAGAGGAGGAAGGATGGAGATAGGGGTGGGGCGGCACTAGTTTGAGGAAAAATGGGAATAGGTTTAGGTTTAGGGTGAATGAAAATATTAAAGAAAACTGGGTAGGGTTTAATTAGGATCATCGGATTAAAATGAATGAACGGCTGAGATCAAATTTTTAGGTCATCGGTCGAATCAAAAGTCAAACGGGTCAAGAATGGGTTAATGGGTAAGGATTTAATTGGATAGAGTGCAATTGATGGCTGATTTTGAATTTAAATAATAGCCAAAATTGATCAAAAGTGGCTAAAATTGACAAAATTTAGATGAAAAGTGACTAGATTTTAAATCAATTGGAGAAGATAAAGAATAGCTGTTAGTAAATTAATAAAAGCACTACACTTTCAAACGATTTAATAAATAAGTAACATTATAGTTTAATTTTTGATAAAGTAATATAAATAATTACGAAATTAAATATAAATAATTTATAAACCTAAGTAAATTATATTTTATAAATAAACCTTGTTTAATTGAAAAATATGTATGCATGTATATTAATACACAATAAACAATATATGACATAATCACATAATAATTGAAAATTACAAAAATTAGAACCAAATGTATATGAACATTTATACTTGGAATAACTGTGAAACATTTAAAAATCACGATAAATTAATTGTTAAAATATTATGAATGCGAGATGAATAATTATATAAAAAGGTAATTTAGAATATACGTATATATATTAATAAGCAACTTAGATGGGGCACAGGGAGGTGAAAATTGAGTGTCAACACTAGTTTCCCTGTAGCTTGATTCTAACAGATTTGAAATCCCCATATATTTGTGTATGTGGAAACTTTAGTTAGATATTTTACATGTCCAATCTCTGTCAGATTATTAGACTCAGTGTTGTCCAGAAATGTCAGCTGATTAGTTTGACTACAGTTAATTCTTGAGGTATCAGTGGTGCCTCCCAGTTATTAGTATTAGACTCAGTATAAAATTTTAGTGGTTCTTTAGGCGGTCATGACTCTTTCGGACAAGCAACTCTAACAAGCCTTAGGACCCTAGTTTCAGATTACAGTTTGTTCTTTAGACGGTTATGATGCTTCCAGATAAGCATCTCTGACCAGTCTTAGAACACCAGTTATAGAATCTGATCCGATAAGACTCTCAGGGTACTTCCAAATAGGTATTCCTAACTTAGTCTTAGGCCCCCAATTTTGAGCTATCAGCTTAGTAGTCAGTCTAGGACTATCTAGTGGGAGTAGGACTTAGCACCGAGTGGACTGGGGTTCTAGCGCACCCCGGGTTCCCAGAACTACGTTGCCACCGTAGGTTCTATTTTATTGGCCTCCTTGCCCCAAACCTGTGATCACTCAGTTCTTGTCTTTATACCCTAGCAAGATATATTAGGTCCTACCAATAGAGTGTATACATCGGACTCCATATCTAACTCATATGGTTATATGTCGGTTATAGACTCTCCCACTAGTCAGTTTAGTTCAGTCTCAAATTAGCTCAGTTCAGAATAGTTTCAAACTACTCAGTTCAGATCAGTTTAGTACAATATTTTAGACTAGTAACTTAGATTTAGGGATGTCTTCGACCATCAGATAGGGTCATTTTGACTATTTCAGTATATTACAGTTTATTCAGTTTCAACATTTAAGTTGGTCATGGCATGTCTTTACAGTTCAGTCATTGTATTATTCGTGTTATGGTTTCTCCTACTTACTCAATACATTCAAAGTATTGACGCATACCTTTTATGTTGTATTGTTTTATGATACAGCTGCAGGTTCTCAGTCTCAACACCGTTAGCAGATCTCACCTAGAGGTTTTCAGCTGCATCAGTGGTGAGTCCTCATCTTTCGAGGACAAGGATTAATCTTTTCTGTTATATTTCCTTTAGTTAGATATAGAGATAGCTAGGGGCTTATCCCAACAACTCATCAGATAGATGGCTTTCAAACACAGATAGAGTTTTAGATTTTTAGCTTTGTTTCAGTTGTTTTAAAACTTTATGATTTAGTTCTTCTTCATAAATATTTTATTTTATTATTTTAAAGTTTCCGCTATTTTTCTACTCAGAATTCCAGTGTTATGATAGACCATGGGTTGACATGGGGTTACTTGTGACTCCAACTACCGTGTCTCATTCAGGGTATAGACTCGAGGCGTGACTATATATATATGTGTGTGTGATGTTAAATATGTTTAAATATTTGGTTTCTAACTGAAATTGGTGAAAGAGCCAAGATGATGACGTTTAAACGATTTTTAAGTCAAGTAAAGACGTCACAAGCTATTAAGGGTAAACGAGCTTATTGAACTAGGATTTCCTAGTTATGGTTGTCCTTTATCTTATTTGTATGTTCTGAAATAGGCCAGGCCAAGGGGAGATTTCATAATCCCTTTCAACTTAAGCCGAATGACAAGCTAGTGAGTCTCCGAGCTCTACTGTCCCTTGTACACGATCTATAAATCTTGTTGAAACTCTTCGCTCATCCACAGTTCCTTATGATTTATACAAGTTTTGAATACATGCATTTAAGTGCTATTTTCTAGCTTTACATGTTGTATATGCTCACTTGCAGTTATGCAGTATGAAGGAGGCCTATGCAGACCACATATTTAGTATTCGTTATTTTTATGCTATACGTGTTAAGTTGGTCCAGTATAATCCATATTGGCTCCATTTATGATTTTTTTGAAGATTTATTATTTTTTACCCTGATGTGGTACACCGGCTGGAGGTATTTCTATTTTACCCCGGTATTGTACACCGACTAGAGGCATTTTTAATTTTATCCAAGTATGGTACAATGGTTGGATGAATTTTATGGATTTTAGGATTGGCTGGCCGCTGGCATTTCAGTTATAGTTTTTGTTGTGCATTAGATGATGGCATTTACACTTCAATATTGAGTTATTGTCAGATTTCAATTTTCAAGATTTCGGGTTGTTACTATTTCTTATTTCTGGCTTAGTTATCATTGTTATCTTATATATTTACAGTTTTCAACCTTACATACCAGTACACTTTATTCGTACTGACGTCCCTTCATCTGGGGACCCTTCCTACAATCGTGCAGCAGGTATAGGCCGAGGCTCAGATCATCAGACACGATAGGAGCCAAATTTCAGCTGAATAGTGGTATGCTCCTCTCTTCTAAGAGCCATGTCCTAGTTTTGAATATTTTGAGTTTTGTGTAGAGCATGGGTAGGACGGGGCCCTGTCCCGTGCATTTCAGTTTGTTTATTCTATAGAGGCTGATGTGGACTAGTTTGTGTAGTAGTTTTAGTTGTGTAAGCATGTTGGTTTTCCATTACTCTGTTTAGCTTAATTGTAGCCTTGTCGGCTTTCCAAGTTGCATATTCGTTATTATCGAGACATTATGGGTGCAGTATTTATCTTGGTTGGTTGTAACAAGTGGCTTGGTCAGCCTTAGTGTTACATTTATAGATGCTATATAGCTGGTTTCTCGATCAATCATGAATCGAGTGTCAGTTGCGCCCAACCCTAGTTTTAGGGCGTGACAGTGTCTACCATCTAGTTCAGGTTAAGGATGCTACGTCAAAGACCCCGACTCTCCAGTCAGTTCCTATAGTGTATGAGTATCCAGAGGTGTTCCCAGGTGATCTACTTGGAGTCCCGAGCGAGCGAGAGATCAATTTTGATATTGATGTTCTTCCCGATACGCAGCCTATCTCTGTTCCTCCTAACAAAATGGCTCCAGCTGAGTTAAAGGAGTTGAAAGAACAGTTGAAGGATCTCCTAGACAAGGGTTTCATCAAGCCTAGCAAATCTCCATGGGGTGCACCAATTCTCTTTATTCGAAAGAAAGATGGTTTTCTTTGTATGTGCATTGACTATTGGTAGTTGAACAAAGTTACAATTAAGAACAAGTATCCTCTTCCTAGGATTGATGATTTGTTTAACCAATTTTAGGGTGCTAAGTGCTTCTCAAAGATATATCTCACGTCTGGTTATCACCAGCTCAGAGTTAGAGAAAGTGACATCCCGAAGTCATGCTTCAGGACTCAGTATGGTCACTATGAGTTTGTAGTTATGTCTTTTGGACTAACGAATGCTCATGCAGCTTTTATGGATTTGATGAACAGGGTGTTTAAGCCATATTTGGACATGTCTGTGATTGTGTTCATAGATGACATTCTCATATACTCTCGTAGCGAGGATGAGTATGCCGCTCATTTGAGGATTGTACTACAGACTCTTAAGGATCGCCAATTGTTTGCTAAATTTAGCAAGTGTGAGTTTTGGATGACCTCAGTTGCATTCTTGGGCCATGTGGTGACAAGTGAGGGTGTACAGGTGGACTCCCAAAAGATAGAAGCTGTGAAGAATTAGCCTAGACTAGTGAATCATTTGTATATCAGGAGTTTCTTGGGTTTAGCTAGCTAATACTGAAGGTTTGTTGAGGGATTTTCATCCATTCCAGCACCGTTGACTAAGTTGACCCTGAACAAAGTCAAATTTCAGTGGTCAGACACCTGTAAGAAGAGTTTTCAAGAGTTAAAGACTCGACTCACTTCAACCCCAATATTGACCCTACCCGAGGGCACAGATGGATTTGTGGTGTATTATGATGCTTCTAGGGGTTGGTCTTGGTTGTGTGTTGATGAAACATGGTAAGTTCATTGAGTATGCCTCTAGACAACTTAAGACTCATGAGAAGAATTACCTGACGCACGACCTAGAATTAGCAGTAGTGGTGTTCGCATTGAAGATTTGGAGACACTACTTTTATGGGGTGCATGTAGATGTGTTCACAGATCATAAGAGCCTATAGTATGTGTTTACTCAGAAGAACCTGATTTTGCGACAAAAGAGGTGGTTAGAGCTTCTCAAGGATTATGACATAAGTGTCCTTCATCATCCGAGAAAGGCCAATATAGTGGCGGATTCTTTTAGCAGGCTATCCATGGAAAGTGTTTCTCATGTGGAGGATGGAAGGAAAGAACTGGTGAAGGAGGTGCACTAGCTTGCTCGATTAGGAGTTCGTCTTGTTGATTCAATGGATGGTGGTGCCGTTGTTCAGAATGGCTCAGAATCTTTGGTGACTGAGGTCAAGTCTAGACAAGATGAGGATCAGATCTTAGTAAAGTTCAAAGAAGCGGTTCAGAATCAGAAGGTGGAGGTCTTCTCCCGGGGGGAGATGGTGTACTTTGATATCAGGGTCATTTGTATGTTCCGAATGTTGATGAGTTGAGAGATCGGATGTTGCATGAGACTCATGGTTTCCGATATTCCATACATCTAGGTGCCACCAAGATGTACCGTGACCTACGGAAAGTCTATTAGTGGAATGGTATGAAGAAATACATAGCATAGTTTGTGGCTAAGTGTCTAACTGCCAACAAGTTAAAGTGGAGCACCAAAGACTAGGAGGTGTGCTTCAAAAAATCAGTATTTCCACCTAAAAGTGGGAAGAGGTCAATATGGACTTCATTACAGGGTTGTCTCGTACACGTCATCAGTATGACTCGATTTGGGTGGCTGTGGACAGGTTGACTAAAGCAACTCATTTTTATCGGTCAAAACTACCAATTCAGCTGAGGACTATGCCAAGTTTTACATTCGCGAGTTAGTTCAATTGCATGGTGTTCCCTCATCCATTATATCAGACAGAGGTACTCAGTTAACTTTACAGTTTTAGAAGTCATTTCAGAAGGGACTTGGTACTCAGGTCAAACTTAGTACAACTTTTCACTCGGAGAAGAATGGTCAGGCCGAGCGAACCATTTAGAATCTTGAAGATATTTTGAGAGCATGTGTGATTGACTTCAAAGGTACTTAGGATGGCCATTTGCCTCTTGTCGAGTTTTCTTACAACAAGAATTACCACTCCAACATTCAGATGGCTCCGTTTGAGGCTCTTTATGGGCGGAGATGTAGATCATCTATTGGTTGGTTTGAAGTAGGTGAGACTATGTTGATAGGGACAGATTCAGTCCATGAGTTTATGGAGAAAGTTCAGCTTATAAGGGAAAAGATGAAAAAAGCTCAGAGTCGTCGAAAGTCCTATGCAGATGTGAGGAGAAGAGAACTTGAATTTGAAGTTGATGATTGGGTGTTCTTAAAGGTGTCTCCCATGAAGGGAGTAATAAGGTTCAAAAAGAAAGGTAAGCTTAGTCCCTGATATGTTGGCCTGTACAGGATTGTGAGACGTATTGGCAAGGTGGCCTATGAGTTGGAGTTGCCCTCAGAGTTGGCTTCTGTATATCCATTTTCCATGTATCGCTCTTGAAGAAGTACATCGGTGATCTGGCTCTGGTCGTATCGGTGGAAAGCATTGATGTGAGTGATAACCTTAGCTATGAAGATGTTTCGGTTAATATTCTAGATGGTCAGGTTCGAAAGTTGAGGAACAAAGAAGTAGCTTCGATAAAAGTTTTGTGGAGAAATTAGCTGATTAAGGGAGCTACATAGGAGACCGAAGTAGATATGATGGCTAAATACCCGCATCTTTTTTCTTCCGGCTCAGTTCCAGCTTGAGGTACCAGTTTCCCCTTAGTACTCTATCCAGCATTATGTCTTGTTCATGTCTCTCGGTTTCCTTTATGTCAGTGCATATATATGTGATTCATGAATTCAGTTCAGTCATGTGTTTTAGTCTGGAGTCAGTCACTATGTCAGTTCTCAGCTTCAGATGTTCAGTATTTGGGATGGAAAATGCTTTCCCCAGTTGTTTAGTGTGTTTACCCACATTTGAGGAAAAATTTTCCCAAGGGGGAGCTATTATAATACCACAAAAGTTCATAAGACTAAGTTCGGGATTCGATAAGTGTTCAGCAGGAGAAACCTGCATTTTTTCCTCAGTATGATCGATGGTACGAGTCGTATGAGGATGGTACGACTCGTAGGATGACCCATAGTGAGGTTTTAGTAGTTTTCCTTCAAAACCACGAATCCCCACTATGAGTCTGGTGTGTGGTTGCGACTCGTGGTATGGATCATAATAGGAACTGGGGACTTTTCAGGTGCTGATTGTATGAGTGGGGAATACGACTCGTAGGTAGAAGTTATAGGTCATAGCAGGATTCGTGGAATTTTTCAGAGGACTAATGTTTTGGGACTTGGTCAGTATGGAAGGCTACCATGAGTTGTAGGTCGATTGTACGACTCATGGTACGAGTCTTAGCAACCAGCAATTCAGTTTTCCCTACAATTTTATTAAAGGTATTTCTGTAATTTCTAAGATCCTAAGCCTTAAAATACATCATTTTAATCTCAGTTAGGAGGATTTTAAGAGGGTTTAGCCTATTCTAACCTATTCCTTCCCCATGCATGCAAGACTAGAGAATTCCTAAGGAGATCAAGCCTAGAATTATTCAAGTTCTTTCCCAATTTTCTTGGGCTTTCAAGGAAGAGTGTAGAATAAGATTACCCAGGTATGTAGGGCTATTAATGAGAGATTCCATTCACTTTCGTGCCCCAATTTCTCCTCAAGTTCATGAATTCAAGTCTTAAAGTCAAGTCTATGATCTCATGGAGTTTTAATCCAATTTCATGAAATTCTCTAAATTTGTTAATGGGCCAATTCCCTTCATGTTTTAAATGATATTTCAAAATTCATGGGCATGCTTTATACTTTTTTTGAATTAAAATTCATGATTTCTAGTTTTGAAATTATTATGCCCAATTATGCAAGTTTCATGAAAATTTAAGATTATGATCTATATTTTCAAGCATGATGAGATGTTTAGCATGAAAGAATGTTTACGAATTTTCCATGTATGAACCCATGATTTTGACTATCAAGTCTATTTCAAGCATGTTAAAGTTTGGGAAATCCCACATGATCTAAGTATGTTTTTATGATTTGTTCAATTTCAAGATGTTAGCTTACCACATGGTTATGGAGTCTAGGCTCCTAATTATCAGCTTGTGGTATGTTTTGAGCCAAGGCTCCTCATATTCAGATTTCAAATTATGTATGTAATTTCATGATCATCTTCATTGAAAAATGATGGTTCAGCTTTGTTTAAAAATGATAGAGAGTATATACATGATTTTGGGAGTAGTGTTTAGCATCGATTAGGCTAGGGGTTCATGCAATCTTCGAGCCTTAGAACTACGCGCCAACATAGGTTTATTCATATTTATTACAACCTCCCTTGTGAGCTTTCCTTGCCCCCCTCCCCCCGGGTCCTTCAGCTTGATATCGATATTATGGTAGTGCCCTTAGTCTTGACAAGGCTTTGGACAGCTCTGCCCACTGGAGTGTAATAGTTGGGATCACGTAAGCTCTATCGTGATTATGTCGGTTATATGACGAGTCTCTCATTGTTCCTCATGATTTCAATTATGCATGTTCATCAGTTATGATATTATGTTTAGACAGGTTTGACCCAATGTTCAGTTTACCAGTTTTACTTATGATCATTATTTTCAACTTTGGATCATTCATTTTAGTTATGAAGTTCAGTTATGTTTATTCATGTTTTCAGATATTAGCATGCAGTCCTTACTCTCACAATCTTATATTGATATCACTTATGATATGCATATTTTCAGTTTTACTTACTTATCCCGTTTTACTTACCTTGCATATTCAGTACATTCGAAGTACTGACCGCATACTCTATGCTGTATCGTTTCATGATATAGGCTCAGGCGTTCAGGTTTAGTCTCACCGCTCACCAGTAATCAGAGTTCAGTCCAGCCAGCTTATTGGTGAGACCTCATCCTTCGAGTACTTTTAGATGGTTGAGTTATTGTCCTTTTTCAGTTTCATACTTCTAGTGAGCTAGTTGGGGGTGTTGTCCCATCATCTTGTCAGTATGTAGAGGCTTTCTAGACATAGTTTGTATATTCAGCTTCGAAATTAGTGTTTAAGACTTTCTATTGTTAAATGTTTCTATTATTCATACTCCTGCTATTTCAACATTTAGTCTTCCGCTTTATCTATGTTGAGATTCATTTCACATGTCTATGCTATGGGTCGGCTTGGAGCCATTTATGGTCCTAGGTTCCGTGTGTAGATCCGGGCCTATGTTTGGATCATGACAACCACGGACTCCAGGCATCTGATAAAGCTTAAGTCACACTCTTGTAAAAGTATAACGCGGACATTGTCAATATATAACCCAACAAACATTGGGGTTGATTCTACAGGGAATATGCTCAAGATATATAATAATGAAGGTATTTAAGCTTTTAAGTATGTTATCTCCGGAAAAAGGGGGGTTTATGTCACGCCCCACCTTGGGAGGCATGACTGGCACCTGGTGCCTACTAGGATCTGAACTAGCCTGACTGAGCTTATGCACCTCTGGTGCAAGCCTAATCCTAAAATCTAGAATCAACGAGTTATATCTCGGTTGTAAACACAGCCTCCCGACCAACAAGGCGTAATAGCCACCTGTAAAGAAAATAGCTAACCAGAAAAAAATAGTAACGGGGAATCCTATGCGAGCCGACAAGACCACAATGAAGTCTAGTTTTAACTGTAAAGTAAATTCAGCACTAAACTAAGCTATGGCCGACAATACCTCTAACTAATAGCTAGCCAAGGCCCCACACAGCTAATACACGTAAAATAAAGCATACACGAGCCCCACACGGCCAACAAAACAAACCACAGGAAATCTAAAATAATCTGCAAGCCTCTAGGAGTGATATAATGGTTGGGATAGGACCCCGACCTATCGGTAAACTGTACAAACAAAAGAGTATACCTTCTAGCACTTAGCTCCGGAGGAATGGAGCTGACTGCCCTGCTAACTCTGGCTGAAAGATAAGAAGATCCTGGTCCACGTCTATCGGCACCTGCAGGCAAGTAATGCAGTGCCCCAGAAGGGCGTCAGTACAATATGTACTGAATATGTAAAACAGTACCTATAAATAACTGAATGAACTAAAAGAAGATTGAAAGTAACATAAAGAAAGGAATAGAGTTGCTACCTGAATAGCTGAACTTCCTACTGTCTAAACTATGAGTAACTAATGCAAACGAGAACCTTACCTGGCCCCCACAACCCGAAAGGTACAACCAGCACAGAATAACCCACGCGGGGCCCCCATAAGCCCTGGCTAGTACAATTCAATCTATATACCCTTAAAAGGTCACACTGAGTTAACTAATAACTATAGCCGTCCTACCAGTCCCCTGGGTCTGTAACTGAGCCTGCTAGGCCCCTGAACTGTAGCTATGTTTGAGTCTAGTGGACTCTTGAAATCTACACCCCGGGCACCAAGCTCGACGGGGATGTGGTGCCGATACGGCATATAATAGTCCATCCATGCAATAGACTGTATGAGGACCTGGGACCCCAACTTCATCCCTCACGGACGGCATACCGCTCCTTAGAGCGACGTCATCTCGACCCTGGGGGCATCGACACAGCTAGTAACTCTGGAGTTGGTCATGTAAGGCTATACAGGGCAAAGTCAATCCCAAACTAGGCATAGAATGTTGTTCTCAGCTAATGGAAACAGCTAATCATATAGGTATACTTATGGCTCTATTACTGGGATTCAAACTGATTTACAATACTAGAGAAACTAACTTGCCGAATGAATTTGCCTTAACATACCTGGATTGTCGATTTCTGATTAACTGGCGAGTTTCAGTTCATGTCCAACAACTCTTTCCAACTGTAATCGTATTACTAGGAGAACGAGACTAGTTTCAGTACTAAATTCGGCAAAAATGATAAATTTGAATACTAATATTAACTATACTTCAGCTTAACAAAATACGGCAAAAAATGTATAATTTCTCGAGAGCTCAGAAGAGGAAAATGCTTACCTGAAGCCTGTGTTCGTATAAAAATCAATTTGGAGAAATTTTGACAACCTTTGTTCGGCGGGGCTATGATTTGACGAGCGAATTTCAAGAAACTAACTTCGTAGTAATGCTCACTGTAAGCTTATAATTCGATACCTAAAGCTAATCTGAATTTAGACGGCGTTTGGCAGCATAAACGGAGGAAAATTATATGAAAATGACATCCTTCCACTATTCTGGCCGAGGGTATGTTTTGTGTAAACGAAATCCAATAAAACAACTTAATATATATAACTTTGGGGCGGTGGACAGGGGGCCCCATGGCATGGATCCCAATGCACCAAAACACGGGCGTGTCACGGAGCCCATCGCGGAGGGGGAGGGTCTGTGACACGTTGCCCCTATTTGGCAACAATAATTCTGCGCTCGTTCGACCTTTCCCTGGGCTCTTCCTACGCATCATACTCTAAAACTCCTGACTAATGTACAAATATGCCGACTAAACATTAGGAACTTACGGCGTATAACATCCCCTCCCCTTAGGAACATTCGTCCTCGAATGTCGACTACAACCTACGGGAGTTTAACTCTTTCAATTATTGTTCTGAAAAAATTTCGGCAGAGTCTCCCCTATAATATGGACTATCTGAAAATCCTAAAATGCAGAAGAGTCCAATACAGGCATATCACATAACACTATAACAACTCTTTCATAGTAAGATAATAGACAACTGAGCATTACATATAACATAAATTATAAAACAATAACTGAACCAACAACTTTACCTTAACTGTACAATCTGAATTAAGCCTGGAACAAATGAGGATATCTGGATCTCATCTCGTCCTCGGCTTACCAAGTCATCTCTTCTCTATTCTTGTTTCTCCATAGTACCTTAATAGAGACGATGTCTTTAGTTCTCAACCTGCGAACCTGCCGATTTAATATGGCCACCGGAACCTCTTCATAAGCTAATTCCTCAATAACCTGGACGTCCTCAATGGGTAAAACCCTAGACAGATCTTGTATACATTTCTGCAAAATCGATACATGAAAGACCGGGTGAACAGATTCCAATTTTGAAGGTAGATCTAGCTCATCTGCCACCTGACCTATTCTCCGGAGGATTCGATATGGGCTAATAAACCTAGGGATAAGCTTTCCCTTTTTATCGAACCTCATCAAGCCCTTCATCGGTGAAACTTTCAGAAATACCCAATCGTCTACATTGAATTCCAACTTCCTATGTCGTACATCAGCGTAAGATTTTTGGCGACTCTGGGCTGTCAGCAAGCATTCTCTGATGAGCTTTACTTTATCTTCTAATTGGTGGATCATGTTTGGTCCAACTAGTTCTGATTCCCCTATCTCGAACCAACCAACTCGGGACCTACACTTTCGCCCATATAAAGCCTCATACGGTGCCATTTGAATCGCCGAATGGTAACTGTTGTTGTAAGCAAATTCAATAAGGGTTAAATGTTCTCGAGCATCTAGATTGTACGTTCTACCTGTCCATCTATTTAAGGATGAAATGTCATACTCAAATTAACTTGTGTTCCTAAACCTCTCTAGAAAGACTGCCAAAACCTAGCTGTAAATTGTGTTCCTTTGTCAGAAATAATAGATACTGGGACACCATGAAATCGAACTACTTCCCTGATATATAGTTCAGCATAGTCCTCAGTTGAGAAGGTGGTCCTGACTGGCAGAAAATGAGTTGACTTCGTCAATCTGTCAACAATCACCCAGATGGAGTCAAATCTGTGCCTGGTATGGGGTAATCCTATCATAAAATCCATACTGATTGCCTCCCATTTCCATATAGGCACTGCTATTTTCTATGTCAATCCGCCTGGTTTTTTGATGTTCTACCTTTACCTACTGGCAATTAGGGCATTGTGCTACAAATTCTGCTACACCCTTTTTCATTCCCAGCCACCAGTAAATCTCTTTTATGTCATGATACATCTTTGTTATACCTAGTTGCAGAGAATAATGGGAATAATGTACCTCTGTCATGATCAGCTGGTGAAGTCCTGCCATATCTGGAACACGGAGGCAACCCCTACATCTCAAAATCCCATCCTCAGTTACCTCGAAGGCTGGTACTTCTCCCTGCTATATCTTATCTCTGAGCTGTGCTAAATGAGGATCTTCATACTACCGCTCTTTACTTTTACTACTAGGGATGATACTGTAGTATTTTAAACCACTACCCCGTTGTCTCCCGAATCTACTATTCGAACGGCTAGGCCGGCTAACTGATGCAATTCTCGGGCCAACTCCCGCTATTTCGGTTTCAAATATGCTAAACTCCCCATGGATCTATGGCTGAGGGCATCTGCTACAATGTTGTCCTTTCCTGGGTGATACAAAATGTTCATGTCGTAGTCTTTCAGCAATTCTAACCAGCGATGCTACCGTAGATTCAACTCTTTCTGAGTGAAAATGTATTGGAGGCTCTTATGATCAGTAAAAATATCCATGTGCACCCCATATAAGTAATGTCTCTAGATCTTTAAGGCGTGGAATACTGCCGGTAACTCTAGATCATGAGTGGGATAGTTCTTTTCATGTTTTATCAGCTGCCTCGAAGAATAAGTAATCACCTTACCATATTGCATCAGGCCACATCCTAACCCAACACCTGAAGCATCACAATACACAGCATAACCTTCTGATCCTTCTGGCAACGCTAGTAATGGAACTGATGTCAATCTGTTTTTCAGTTCTTGGAAACTCTGTTCACATGCTTCGGTTTGGTGAAATTTAGCTGATTTCTGAGTTAACTTGGTCAAAGGTGCTGATAAGGTAGAAAAACTTTGTGCAAACCTTCTGTAAGACCCGGCTAACCCCAGGAAACTACGTACCTCAGTCTGAGTTGTAGGTCTAGGCCATGTCTTTACTGCCTCAATCTTCTGGGAATCTACCTAAATACCAGCCTCTGACACAACATGGACCAAAAAGGTACAGAATTCAGCCAAAACTCACATTTATAAAATTTTGCATACAACTGGCAATCTTTGAGAATCTGGAGCACTGTTCGCAAATGATTTCAATGTTCTGCCTCTGAACGAGAATACACTAGAATATCATCAATGAATACTATCACAAACAAATCCAGATACGGCCTGAAGATGTTTTTCATCAAATCCATGAACACTGCAGGAGCATTCGTCAACACGAAGGACATGACTAAGAATGCAAAATGGCCATACCTGGTCCTAAAAGTGGTTTTTGGAATATCCCTCTCTTGAACCCGAACCTGATGGTACCCAGACCTTAAATCGATTTTTGAGAAATACTTTGCCCCCTATACTGATCAAACAAGTCATCTATTCTGGGAAGCGGGTACTTGTTCTTAATAGTGACTTTATTTAGCTGTTGGTAGTCTATACACATGCAGACGGAGCCATCCTTCTTACTTACAAATAGAACTGGTGCACCCCACGGTGAAGTATTCGGCCTGATAAAGCCCTTATCTAACAAATCTTTTAGCTGTTCCTTCTATTCTCTGAGCTCAGCAAGAGATATTTGGTACGGAGGGATGGATATAGGCTGAATACCTGGTAACAAGTTGATTGCAAAATCGATCTCCCTTTCTGGGGGAGTACCAGGAAGTTCATCTGGGAATATGTCTAGAAATTCATTGACTACTGGTATAGACTGAAGAGTCGGGGATTCAGCTCGAACATCCTGAACCCTGACAATATGATAAATGCAACCCTTTACTATTAACTTTCTCGCCCGAAGATAGGATATAAACCTACCTTTTGGCGTGGTTGCATTACCTTTCCACTCTCGTACTACCTCCCCTGGAAAGTGAAACCAGACGGTCTTGGTCCAACATTCTACATTGGCATAACATGGTTCAACCAATCCATACCCATAATTGCATCAAAGTCAATCATTTCTAATTCCACCAAATCTGCTAAAGTCTAGCGACCAACAACCTCTACTGTGCAACCCCGGTAGATCCTTTTAGCTATGATAGAATCACCGATGGGTGTAGATACTGAAAAAGGTCGCTGAAGCAATTCTAGAATGACGCTAAATTTTTGGGCTACTAGTGGTGTAACATAAGACAGAGTGGAACCTGGGTCTATCAAAACATAAATAGAATGAGAGCAAATGTCCAGCATACCTGTCACCACATCTGGCGATGACTCTAACTCCTGTCGCCCCGGTAAAGAATAAGTACGATCTGGACCGATAGATAAACTAGATTCCCCTGACCTACCTCAGCCTCTACTAGCTGGAGATGAGGTCCTACGCCCTGCTGGAGATGCTGGGGCACGTGACCCTACTGAATATTTGTCTTGTCGGTCCCGATCAGTCTGACCCCTGGCTAGAAAGTCTCTTATCAGATGACCCTCTTGTCCACATGTGTAACATGCCGAACAATCATACGTGCATGCCCCAGAATGACGTCGACTACAAAAAGGGAAAAGTGGCACTGTAAATCTACTCTTCTCTAACCCTCTCTGCTGCTACGAACCTGATGGCCGTGAGCTTTCGTCGGGCCCGGACTGTCCCCCATGGCCTGGTCTACCATCATGTTGCTACTGTGGAGGTGGGGGTCTAGGTGGTATGCTTGATACTCATGGCCTGGGTCTGCCCTGAAACTCCGCCTAAGTGTCACTCGATCTAGCCCTATGGCACTGCTCCTGATTTGCCCTCTCTATCTCCCGCTACCGTTGCCTGATCCCCTCAGTAGTTTGGGAAAATGCCTGGGCAATATCCATGTCCTCTCACAGAGTAGTCATAATACAAGTCTCTATATACTCTGGAAGCATCCCCATAATAAATAGGTGCACCCTAGCTGGCATGGTATCTACAAAAGCTGGTGCATATCAGGGTAAAGAGTCAAACCTCATAGCATATTCCCGAACACTCATTGAACCCTACTCTAGATGCAGAAACAGATCTACCCGCGCCTGTCAGATTTCTCACGGCAAATAGTGGTCCAGGAAGGCCTCTAAAAAACTAGACCAAGTTAGAGGGGGAACATCTCCACCTCAGTACCTCTTCCGACTCTCGTACCATAATACTGCTATGTCCCGCAGTCGAAATACCACCAACTCAATCAACTCCACAGGTGTGGCATGCATTACCCTAAAAGTCCTGAGGGTCCTCATCCCGGTCCGTCCCTGTGAACTGCAGTGGACTCAGTGTAAGAAACTCTTGGACCCTCAAACTACCTGGTCCTCTTGACGATTCGGCAACCACGGGTGCCACTGGCTGATGTTTCATAGCCATCATCTGAGCTAACATAACAACAGCACTCCTAACCTCCTGATCTGATGGTGTCGGTATAAAAACTAATGGAGGTGGTGCCAACACATCTGTCGCTCTAGGCGGCTCCTAACGGGGCAGAGACTGCTGGGTAGAACGAGATGGAGTCTCCCTATCGCCCTCAGATCGGTTGAATCTGACTGAGGCACCCCGCTAGTGCCCTCTACTGCTACGACGTCCAACTTTCTGCAAGTCGTAGGCTATCGCCTGTCCGACATTTCTCTATAGACAAACAAAATATGGTAAGCTTAGGGACTCAACCTTATACTACACAGCTCTATAGCACGACTGGAAAATAAAGAAGAGTAACCACCCTATCATACCTCGTAGCCTCCTGCCTATAGAATATGGCGCACAACACATCCATAGAAAAGACTCTACTTAGCACGGCTTGAAGACTCCTTGGGATACGACCTGCTCTGATACCAAGTTTGTCATGCCCCACCTTAAGAGGCATGACTAGCAACTGGTGCCCTACTAGGATCTGAACTAGCCTGACTGAGCTTATTCACCTCTAGTGCAAGCCTAATCCTCAAATCAAGAAACCAACAGGCTATATCTCGGTTGTAAATATAGCCTCCCGACCGACAAGCCTTTATAGCCACCTATAAAAGAAAACAGCTAACCAAAAACAGCTAGTAACGAGGAATCCTATGTGGGCCGACAAGAACACCATAATGTCTAGTTATAACTGTAAAGTAAATCCAGCATTAAACTAAGTTATGGCTGACAAGGCCGCTAACTAACAGCTAACCAAGGCCCTACACGGCCAACACATAAAATAAAACATACAAGGGCCCCACACGACCAACACAACTAACCACAGGGAATTTGAAACAATCTGCAAGCCTCTAGGAGTGATATAATGGTCGGGACAGGGCCCTAACCTACCCGTAAAATGTACAAACAAAAGAGTAGACCTTCTAGCTCTTAGCTCCGGAGGAATGGAGCTGACTGCCCTACTAACTCTGGCTGAAAGCTAAGAAGATCCTGGTCCATATCTATCGGCACTTGCAGGCAAGTAACGCAACGCTCCAAAAGGGCGTCAGTACAATATGTACCGAATATGCAAAGCAGTAACTGTAAATAACGGAATGAACTAAAAGAAGACTGAAAGTAACAGAAATAAAGGAATAAAGTTATTACATAAATAGCTAAAATTCCTATTGTCTAATCTATCAATAACTAACGTAAACAAGAACCTTATCTGGCCCCCATAATCCAGAAGGTATAACCAGCACTGAATAACCCATCCGGGGACCCCATAAGCCCTGGCGAGTACAATGCAATCTATATACCCTTACAAGGTCACACTGAATCAACTAATAACTATAGACGTCCTACCAATCCCCTAGGTCTACAACGGAGCCCCCTCGGCCCCTGAACTATAGTTGTGTCTTAGTCCAATGGACTCTTGATATCTTCACCCCGGGCACCAGGATCGACGGGGGTGTGGTACCAATACGGCATATAATAGTCCAGCCATGGAATGGACTGTATGAGGACCTGGGACTCCATCTTCATCCCTCTTGGATAGCATACCGCTCCTTGGAGCGACGTCATCTCGCCCCTGGCGGGCATTGACACAACTAGTAACCCTGGGGTTGGTCATGGAAGGCTATATGGGGAAAAGTCAATCCCAAACTAGTCTAGAATACTGTTCTCAGCTAATGGCAACAACTAATCATAATAGGTATACTTCTGGCTCTATTATTGGGATTCGAACTGAGTTACAATACTAAATAAACTAACTTATTGAACGAATTTGCCTTAACATACCTGGATTGCCGATTTCTGATTAACTGGCGAGTTTCGGTTCATGTTCAACAACTCTTTCCAACTATAAACATATTACTGGGAGAACAAGACTAGTTTTAGTTCTAAATTCGGCAAAAACGATAACTTTTAATACTAATATTAACTATACTTCAGCTTAACAAATACAACCAAAAACATACAATTTCTCGAGAGTTCAGAAGGGAGAAATGCTTACCTAAAGCCTGTGATAGTATAGAAATTAGTTTGGAGCAATTCCGAAAACTTTTGCTCTGCAAAGCTATGATTTGTCGAGCAAATTTTGAGAAACTAACTTCGTAGTAATGCTCCTTCCAGGCTTATAATCCGATACCTGAAGTTAATTTGAATTTAGACGGCATTTGGCAGTGTAAATGGAGGAAAATTATATGAAAATGGCATCCTTCCATTATTCTGGCCGAGGGTCTGTGTTGTGTAAATGAAATCTAATAAAACAACTTAATATATATAACTTTGGGGTGGTGGAGAATGAATCCATGACACAGACCCCAACGCACCAAAACATGGGCGTGTCACGGAGCCCATCACAGAGGGGGAGGATCCGTGACACGTTGCCCCTATTTGGCAGTTTGTCTGGTCTTTTCCCTCGCTCCCCCCATTTCCGCGCTCATTCGACCTTTCCTCGGGCCCTTTCTTGTACACTTCGTGCTCTAAAACTCCTGACTAACGTACGAATACACCGAATAAATGTTAGGAACTTACGAGGTGTAACAGTTTATGAAAGTAACTATAAGAAAGGATTGAGAATTGGTTGTTCTTTACCAAGATTTGCAATTAAATTCGGGTTTACACTTGTGATCTATCCAAATGCTTACTTGTAGAACTTATAACTATGGTTCATCCAAATGACTGGTTCGTCCTTATTGGATGACTATACTCAATCACCGAGTTAGGTCTCATGGGTGACTTCAATTTAGTCGTTATCAATTTATTCCAAATTAACTATCTTGTGACTGCAGCTCAAGTCATAAAATGACCCATAAAGATCAAGGCTTTGTTGTAATTCTCTTTTCCTAATCTCTACTTCTCTAAATTTAAGCAAGTAAAAAATTCGGGCAAGTCTTAGCATTGCACTTTGTTAAGAAATATTAAAGATGAAGAGAATACGATACAAGTGTTTAGCATTGGTTTAAACTCATTTCGTGTAACCATAGGTTGTTAATTCATCATGGTTCCCACAATCCTCGTTGTGGAGGTTTTAGCCTCTCATGATTATAAGATCGTTATTAAAATTTATAGACAAACACATAATTGAATACTTACAAAGATGATTGAAAAGAAACCTGCTTGATTATTGCAAGAATTGATGAAGAATAATTCAAGAACAAGGAAGAAAATCCAAATCAAGAAAATCTCCAAGACTTGAATTCAAGTTAACAACAGTCTCTTAACATAAGGAAACCTCAATTGTCGACTCTCCAACTGTCTCTCTACAGAAAATAACCTAAAATTATTTATACAAATATTTGAAACCTTCTCCTAAGTAAATAGGAAAACTACCAAAAACTATTGTTGCCTTCACCTACGACCCGTAAGAGGATTGTACGGGTCGTACCTTAACTCGCAAATTGGCTAGCTTCTGCTAAATCTGTCTAAGTGTTGAATCATGGTACGATTCGTACCAAGAACCTACAAGTCGTACAATCTTCCCGTGGTTTGATCTTGCACTTGCTGACATTCTTTGTTAACTTCCATAGATGGCTTGGTATGACTCATTTCTTAGCTCCACGATCTGTGACTCCTTCTCATACCTTTAGATCTGCCAGTCTTCTCTCGTTCTGGGCTTTTCCATGGTTCCTTGGTACCGGTCTTAGGTAGGTCTCATAACTCGTGATTGCTACCCGTACCAGGACACTTGTCTTATGCAAATATTCTGGAATCTTCCACGACTGCTATGGTACGGCTCATACCAGGATGGTACGACTCGTACCATGAGCCGTAAGTTGCCTTTGCCTCATACTTTGATCCTGGACCTTTTCACGACTCTCAGTACGGCATGTACCAGGATGGTACGGCTCGTACTGAGATCCGTACTTAGCTACTTTTATGCATTTTTCTCCATCTTTTGCGCACTTCAGCTCCAACATCTGTTTCTCCTGAAAACAAAGTAAAAGTGCCTCATATCCATATAAACACACCTAAGTACATGTTAGTTTCCTCAATTTTAAGCATCAAAAGTGTTGTAAACTCAAAGCACATCAACACCCTCAACTCAATACTTTTGCATGTCCTTAGGCAAAGAAAATAAAAACTAAAAACAACACTTAACTAGAAAGTAAACCTAGAATTAGAGATGGCAATGGGGCGGGGTGGGTTTTTCTTTATGCGGGGCAGGGAGAAATTGATTTTATGCGGGTACGGGGCAAAACGGGGCGGGTTAAAACTTTTTAAAAATATTTTAGCGCGGGTGCGGGGCAGGTTGTGGGTTTTCTTGAAATTTCGGCAAAGGAAATTATACTTTGCAGCAGGAACCAAGCACAAAAGAAAAAAATAATATAATTACAACTCTTATAAACTAGAGTACAATAAAATATAAATGATTGCTGCCTAATTTTCTTTTCAAAAAGTTATCTTAGAATACGTTGTTCTTAAAAGCACTGCATTGAATAAAAATCGGCACTGCTTTTTTAGTGTTTGGTTACGTTGATATATTTCCTCGATAATCCCTTTTTTTTTTCACAAACGTTGTTGCTCTGTTCAATAATTGAGTCAGTGATGGAAATATTGTACCATGATAATAAATAGTATACTCTTAAATTAATAATAGCAAACTTTGTAAGTTTTATTTCATAATAAACTCAGTATCATATTAAATACTATTCAGCGAGACAATGATTTTTTAAGTACAAATTCAGTGTTAAAAAACTTATGTGGGGTGGGACGGGGCGGGGAAGATTTATGCAGGGCGGGTTAAAAATATACATTTTTGATATGCGGGGCGGGGCGGGGCAGGGTGGGTTGAAGTCTTCACGGATTTATGTGGATTTTCCCCACAACCGCGCTGTCCACCCCATTTTTCATCCCTACCTAGAATACCTACAGTCAATACAACAAAATTTGCACTATAAATCACAATCAACTATTGACCCTTTTTGCTCAAACTGAATCAGCTATGCATATAAATAACCACAACCAATGACATACAGGGATCAGATATGGAATCTAATGATTAGTAGAGAATTAAGCTATCACCAATGCTATTTACACAGACAATTGGTAAAATACAACACAAACCAAGTACCCTCACAGCAAATGAAGTCCCCAATACTCACAGATATATAAACTGATAAACTTTGGACTAAAAAATGGGATTCTCACTCTCCCAAAGAAGTTCTAAATACTGCACATCGGATACCATAGGCTTGCCCTTATTTTCTCTACTCTGGATCTTTGGACAGTTAAGCTAGGATCATTATAGGGCTTTGTTCATCTTGTAATGTAGATTTCAAGTTGGGTATGGTACATATGGAATTAAGTGACTAAACCTTCCTTGGCACTACATACTTGTGGCTCCACTTTACACTTTTTACCCTATTTTTCACTTTTTCAACTTTTCCTTCCTTTTCTCCATTTACATGCAATATGTAGGTGTGGTGTGTTTTTTCTCATCTTTTTCATTCTTTTTTTTCTCTTGTATTTTCTTCTCTTTTCATTTTTCTTTTTCAGCTCTTTTTTCTTTCTTTTCTTGTCACACCACACCTCACCCTTCTTTAACCTTTTTCCTTTCTTTTTTCTTTTTCACCTCCCCAAAACCTATGCACCCCTACTATAGCCACCCTTAACTTAGGCATTTTTTTGAGTTAAGGTTTACAATGTCCAAGGAGGGACCAAGGCTAAAACAGGTTCATTATAAACAATGGGTAAGGTTAAAGGTTAATCAAAGAAAAATGGTCAATATAAGGCTCACAATCGAGATCAAGGGATTCATCATCATTTGGTAGGGTAATTTAAGCTAAAGTGGTTGAATTCAATAACGGCCTATGATCATTTCCTAACCAACTACCCTAAAACCTATGCAAAGACCAACCGGGCAACTTCTAGATCCTCAACTAGTATTAAACTTGGCATACATCCTCAATCACTCATGGTATTGGTTTGCATTGAATCTATCTATCCAGTTCATGCACAGTTAAGATATAACAGCACATGCTAATAATTTAAATGCCATGCAAAGATCCATAGAAGTCATGCAATTGTAATTAAACTACACTGCTAACATCAAAATAAAATTTTCAAACAGAGTCAATTTTTCAGAAAACATCAAACTAGTGCTTTTATTGGCTGAAAAGTAATCCTAAAATATTTCTAATTATTCAAAAACAACCTAAACATGTTGGTTCAACTAGATAGAATGTCTGAGGAAAAAGACACACGGCAAGAACCGTAACAGGATTGTATGGGTCGTACCTTAACACATACATTGGCTAGCTTCTGTTGAATCTGGCTAAGTGTTTAATCATGGTACGACTCATACCAAAAAGCTAAAAGTCGTACAATCTTCCTATAGTTTGATCTTGCACTTGCTAACATTCTCTTTTAACTTCCATGGATGGCTTGGTATGAATCGTACCTTAGCTCCACGATCCGTGACTCCTTCTCGTACCTTGAGATCTGTCAATCTTCTCTCATTCTGAGTTTTTTCATGATTCCTTGGTACGGGTCATAGGTAGGTCCCACGACTCGTGGTTGCTACCCATACCAGGACACTTGTCTTGTGCAAATCTTCTGGAATCTTCCACGGCTGCTATGGTAAAGCTCGTACCAGGATGGTACGACTTGTACCATGAGCCGTAAGTTGCCTTTTTTTTCGTCATACTTTGGTCCTGGACCTTTTCACGACTCTTAGTATGGCTCATACTAAGATCCATACTTAGCCACTTTTGTGCATTTTCTCCATCTTTTGCACACTTCAGGTCCAACATCTATTTTTCCTAAAAAAAAAGTAAAAGTGTCTCATATCCATATAAACACACCTAATTCCATGCTAGTTTCCTCAGTTTTAAGTGTTAAAAGTGCTATAAACTCACAACACATCAACATATCCAAAAAGAAGTAGTAATACTCCTCAAGAATGGCCACCTAAGAGAATTTTTAAGCGACTGAGCTAAAATTAATAACAGAAAAGAATTGAAAGTAGACAAAGAAACTACTAAGCCTGATCTATTTCGGCATGTAATAAACATGGTGATTGAGGGTCGAGCGTTTGACAACTACAAAAAGGTTTCAAATTTAGCCCATCCAAAGTAAGCAAGATCTAAATAACTCGTGTCTACATAATGGAATTTAGGTTCCTCAAGTTTGGTTATTATTCATTATTAATTGTGTGTCGTTTAATCAAAGTTCCTCAGTCAATATTGTGCATTCAATTATATCAAGACATATAAAGATGTTTCGCAAGATAAAATCAGCAAATAATCTCTGATATAGATTGATGGATCCAGTGAGAAAACTCGAGGCAAGATTATGCTACCGATGACAGTTTTGGACACTGAAGCATAATCAAATAGATGTTCTGAAATGTAGATTCCACCTACCAAGGATTCGTAAATAAAACTTCAAAAGACGAAGGCTTGGTATGAGGAGAATGAGAATCAAAAAGGAATCCTCAACTAGTGGCAGAGCAAGCCCATTAAACTTGTTACCTAAGAGACAGTAGGGTGTGAAAACACCCAATCAAAGCCTGACAGCCTTTCCTCGATATAGGAAGGAGTCGTAGACACTCTATCCAAAGAAAGATACGTCCAAATGTGATGCAGTCTGTTCAACAAGAAGGAAAAATAATGAGAAGATGTCAAAATCAAGAACGTTAATGAGTTGTTATAGAACACCCAGATTCTAAATGATACGCGCTACACTTTTTTTTTCTTCGATCTATTTATATCCAAATTGGGTTTTAGTAAGGATTTTAACAAGGCAACAACAAGTGTATTGGGGGTTTGGCGTGACTCGAAAAGTCAAAGAGTATCCACACTGTCACACCCCAAACCTAGAGAGGCATGAACGACGCTCGATTCCATACCTAACCAAGTGAACCCTGCATCCAAACAGCATAACTAACCAGAGACGGCGAGGCTCGACATTAGAATAATACAAACTAACAGAATAACAACGAAAAAGATAATGAACATGAGGCTCACAGGACAACACTAAATACATATGGACGACAAGGCTGCACTTTCTCAAAGTACTATATAGAAGGGCCAACAAGGCCTATAACTAAACACAACCCAACAAGACAAGTCTACGAGCCTCTACAGAGTTTAACAAGTTGATAAATAATTGGAATAGGGCCCCGACTTACCCAATATGTACACAAACTCAAAATACATCTAACAGGGTAACTCCAAACAAGTTGGAGTTTACCAATAGTCAGGAACTCAACGCAACAATTCATATCACAATCTACCTATAGGTCAACACCTGCAAGCATGTATGCAGTGCTCTGGCTTGGGAATTAGTAAGAATATATACCAAGTATATAAAGGGACAGAAAGATAAAAATTTAGATATACAAAGCAACCAGAAGAAAGTACAGGAGATGTTAATAGAATTAATCAACTCCTAAGTCAAATAATAGTTTACAAATCGATACCTGAGCTTATCCAGGCCACCCCAACAACCACGATTATCACCAACTCACGTATTTAGTTTACAACTAACTAGAACAACATCAATATAAGTAATATTCCATGTATAACAGCCAATAACAACACAACGATTCACAAACCAGCCTTTTTGGGGAACCACCTCATGGTCTTACAGGTCTGACGGCACGTACAAACTTGAGTGCACTACAGAAACTGTGAGAGCCATACACTAGCACGTATGATTGATAACATCCAAAATAACTCTCTGATAAGGAGGTAGCTATGGCCATCGCAAAATAAATACCCAATAAGAGTCGGGGTTGAATTCCACAAGGATTGGGGCTAGATTCACCAAATATTGTAAATTAGTTCACACAAGAATGCATCATGTCTAACAATAAAGTAAAATTTGCGGGGAAAAGGTGTTTCCAAGTAGCAATTGTAATTGTAAATTCACAATAGGGGAAAATGATTGTTGCTAGCAAGATGAGAGACTAGGGGTTTGCATTTGATGGGGCATTGACTTGATAAGGATTGATTAAGAGTGTTAGAGTCAATTAGTGCATGGATAGCCTTGAATTTGGCTACACTCTAAGTTTTTCAATGAAAAGAATGTGTATACCTTGGATTTTCTCAAACCTCAAAACCAAAATCAACAAAACAACTAAACAATGCTTGAGGAAAGGTTTAGACTATTTCTAGCTATAACCCCTTAATGGAATTTGAATTGGATGTAGACTATCTCTAGCTCCAACCCAGAGATCAAAACTCCAAATCCTCACTATTAAAGTCTTACCCAACTTCACTTTGCTTTCTCAATAAAAAGCAAAGTTAGAGAGCTCAATCAATATTTGCAAACATCAATTATCAAATTAAAACTTGAAGAAATCAATAGATCCATGCTTTCTAATTAAATTTAGGATCAGTTAATCAATACCCAATTAAATTTAAACACCCATCATTTACACACCCCTAGAAGAGAATTTAGCTACTCATAGTCAAAGTAAGAGAAATTATACCAACAGAGAATTTCTTAAAACCCATCATATTTAGCAATTAAGATCACTTCAAGCTTAGAATCTGCAATAATGGTGTTTTCCAATAAGGAAGATGATGAAGAAAGTACAAAATTGTACTATCTCTATCATACTCTCTCTGATGCAATGTAATGTAACTCAATATGATGTCTTACAAATGGGGTAAAAATCTGTATAAATTCCTCGCACAGCTACCCAAAAATGCCCTTGGAAGCTTCTCAAGTACATTCTTGCCTTTTTGGATGATTTTTCCCTTTGAAGGAGACGCGGACCACTTGTGCAGGCACCTGTGCTTCGCAAGTGCAGAAATGCAGCTCGCAGATGCATCAACAGGCCCTAGATAGTATTCCCTCAAGACCTCTTGCATTGGCACTTGTGGTCCATAGATACCAACTTGCAACATACAGGTCTGGTTCTAGAAACTTCCCAAATTCTCCTGCATAGCACTTGCTAAACGCAAGTGAAGACTTATGGCACACATATCCTTGTTTCTTTTTCTTTGGAAAATTTCTTTAAGTTCAAATCCTTCATGTTGTTTCTTTCAACTAAATGCTGGCATAAAAGAGGAGAAAAGGCATAAAACCCTTCTAAATTGCGGTAAAACAAAGCAATAACTCATGCTTAAGAGCCAGATGAGTTGGTAAATTACCAACTCATCAAACCACCAAACTTGAACTATTGTTTGTCCTCAAGAAAAGCATTCACTCATAAATTGAATTGACTTAAGCTTATCACCTCATGAGGGCTGCACATAGGACCACGAAGACTCGAAATAACCCCAAAATCACAAAAAGACTCAAAAGAATAAAAAGACTCGTACAAGTGCACAAATTTCAATTGGTACCAGCACAAGTAATCGACAAAGATCACCATCATTATTTTTATCCAGTTCTGGGGCATTTTCATTTCAATCAAAATCAACAAGTACCTCAAATCATTGACGTCCAACCTTTAAGGTTTTCCTAGAAGCTCACTACACAACTTGTCGCATTCATACCTCTCAATTGAGATCAAGACTTTAACATTCAATCCAAAGATGTAATTCCACTCACCAAAAGAGAGAATCCTACTCACAATTATGTAATTCATACAATAGGGATTATAAGATGATCTAAAAACACTCACTCTCTCAAAGATATTCAAGTGTAGACACATTGAACCATTGCCCTCCATGTAAATCACCACTAATGTAGAGTTGCAAAGCTTGGAATCACTAAGGACTTGTGGGTTATAATGTAGGTTAGGAGTAAGGGTAGGACATCATTTAGTTCAATTGACTAGAACCATCCTAATGCCTTTGTGACACAAATCAAACATCCTTGTCAAACATCCCGCTCACAACACAGAGTCGACTCCACCTTATCTCTCCTTTTCACAATCAAATTTTGTTCAAGAGCCATTCTTTCATACACCTTTGTTTTCGACATTAAGCATTCACTAGGTAAGAGATAACACCACTTTCTTTTCTTTCTTTCTTTCATCAAGGATCAATCATTCATATGCTAAGTATTCTATGCAACCTCACAATAAAGATCATTCCTTTTTTCTTTCTTAATGTACACATCCCCAAACTCACACTTTTGCCTACATCAACATTTCATTTTCCAATTTCACCTGCATCTTGGGCTTTTATCCCCTATTTTCTTTTATCACTAGCACTTAGGGAGGAATGGGTGAAAAAGTAGAGGATTCAAGAACGATTAAGGTATATAATATGGTTTTCAAGAAAAAGGGTTCAAGGCTCAAACATTGCTATCTAAGATCAATGTTAAAGGAGGACATTTTGTGGTGAAATGACTATCCAAAAAGAGTCTAAGGTCATTTTTAAAGCTCAGCTACATCTAGGATTTCTCCTTGAAGCACATTTGGGGAAAGTTCTAGATGACATACATACAAAAGAACAAGCAATAACCTTACCACACAAGGCATCATCATTCCAAGGAGTCTAGCTATTCTCAAAATCAATTGAGAAGTATGATTTTTGACAACTTATTTTGAGTATTGCACACTCATTTTGTGAATCAAAAAGTCAAGCAAGGAGTGTAGACAACATGAGAAGAGATGCCATTGTTTTAAATTCATGTACCCCTCTTTTCTCAAAAATGAACTTCCTTCGCCAAAAAAAAATTTAGTGGTGCCGCTCGAAATAAGTGCGACAAGGACTCAAAAATGAAAAACTAAAACATGACATTTTTCCTTATGAAAGTCACCTCTCAATCCTTCATTGGGAAATGTCACTTGGTTAGACACAAAAAACAAAACAAGAAAAAACTTTTGCTCCTTGGAAAAGAACTATGGTATAAAAAATCCTCAAAGTTTATTCACTGATTACTATTTACAAAGGCGATCTCAATGCATGGATAGTAAGATAATTAGCGTGTAAGTCCGACTCGGAAATGGAAACTCAGATCACACTACAAGAGAATTAAGCCCAACAAGGATCAAAAGTTAAGATAAATATAAAGCAGGCCTAGTAAGGGCATCTACCCCCCAACACAAAATAATACATTGTCCCCAAGGCATACTAAAAACAAGAAAGAGTGGGAGGACTCGTTGTACAAGTGAAGAACTAGAATGGGCCCGTCATGAGTGATGCTCTGGAGAAATATAAGCAAGGGCCGAATTGATCTCGAATCCAGCAACGGAAGGCATCAAAGCGTTTGGTGAGAGCTCTAAAGGACTATGGGGCAACAACTTCCCATCTATCGGAGAGTGTCCTTGACTCATGGAAAGAATACTATGGGGGTCTCTCCCATGGGCCAATTTAGTGGGCAACATCTATTTCATGGGTCACCTCACTGTGGGGTTGCTCTTCTTCGTGCACCTCTTTAGCCGCTGCATTGCCTGATGGACTGACCCCAATACACCAATCATCTGGGGGACTCCTATGCTTTTTTTCTTACACCACTTCAGCCGCTACACTTCCTGATGGATTGATCCCAACACAGCAATCAACTAGGGGACTCCTCTTAGTTCTTGGTGAATCTGAAGCTACTACTAGTAGATTTAAGTCCATACCTAGGGGTGGAAGCATTGCCTTTCGTCTGTTCATTCCCTCTCTTAAAGCAGCCACCTCACTTTTAAGTACGTTAAATCGGGTATAGAGACTTCACAACTTTTCAACCACTGGCTTCATAGCTGCCTTAATAGCATCCTGGATAATGGGGAGAATATCTTTGGCTATCTTGATCAACTGATCATTGTGATTAAGGGCCACCTGTGCAATTTTTAGAATACCACTTGGTGGTGAAGAGACGGTCCGAGAAGGCATAGATGGAGCTTGAGTATTTCCTGAAACTTTGGGGATTGGAGAGTCACTTAGACTCAAAGTTAGCTTCTTATGTATTATTGTCGGAGCATATTTATCCCTCTTTTTAGACAAATCAAACACTCCCTCTGCCCGACACATTTTTGTCCAATGATCGAAAACGAGGGCAGCTAGCCCTAAGACATAGCAAACTGATAAGAACTGGGAATGGCATAGAAGTAGCCTGCTGTCGAGCCTTGCTCTTGAATTGCTTAGCTATAATTTCCCCATATTTATATGAATGCTAGCCATGATGCAGGCAGCGAGAATGACTACCTCAATAGAGATGTGTGTGGTATTCTTGGAAGGAATGAGGTGAGTGCACACAAGGTCGAGCCACATTTGAGCCTCAAACTTGAGATCATGGTGAGAGATATCACCTTTCATTACAGCCCAATCAGGCTGACCCTCAGTAATGATACTGGCCACCAATGCATATTGATCGTCTCTAGTTGTCAGGCGCCTTGTAAACCCTGTTCCAGGAAGTACCAGCTCAGCCTAGTAAATTGAGCAACCAATGCACACTGATCGTCTCTAGCTGCCAGTCGCCTTGCAAACCCCGTGCCAGGACATACCAACTCAGCCCAGTAAATTTAGTTGATTGCTGCAGGGGTGATGTCTACTTCTTTCCCTCTCACTACATAGATAATAAGCATGGCATCTTGTCCATACGACCCTTATGCTTCAAAATGTCTTGTTGAGCCCAATAAGATGCATAGAATTCTCACACCAACTCTAGGAAATAAGAGCCTGGGACTTCTTAGAATAAGTCCCAGTTCCATATCTGGAATTGCTCTTCTATGTTGGGGAAGTCGTCCTTGAAAGAATCTATATCAAACTAGGCCTCTTCTGTAATTAGTCGTTTCTCCAAGAAGGAGAGATAATAAGCTTCCATTCCATTGAGGCTAAATCGGAGTTGTGCGATCTTTTTGTCCACATCTAGAGCAGGCTCATAGGATGTGTCCACCACTATCAGAGCCTTCCCTTTAACTTGTTTCTCGGATGATGACATGTTCCTGCATCATGATGTGAGTACCATGGAAACAGAACCAAAATCTTTTTGTGCCTTTTTGAATATAAAGCAAAAGAAAATCATCTACAAGAAACTAGGAAAAGAAAAGAAATGGAATGCAAAAAGGGAAAAGCAGCAGGAAAGCCTCTGCCTGCACCTATGTTTCCCAAGTGGAGACCCGCGTTACACAGGTGATGCACATGTGCAGGATAGAACACTAGCAACAATTTTTGACTATTTGGGTTTGCATCTGCATTTCGCAGATGAAGATCTGCAACAGGTGAAGCATATGTCGAAGGCAGTGAGTATGCATCTACTGACCTTCACCTACGTTGTACCTACAGTTCACAAAGGGCAACATCTGCAACACGTATGTGCTAGTAGTGTCTCAGCCTTCAATTCACAAATTTTAACCCATAATTAATCCATATTCAATCAATTTAAAGCTAACTAGTACTCAGACTTCCTCGAAAGACAATCTAACAAGATCAACATCACCAAAAGACTAATTAAAAATTTTCTCAATGACTTCCCTTAAGAAGGACGTTACCCCATATATTATCAAGAAACATCGAGCTACCACTCATACTACTACCACAAGCATAATCATCACTCACAATAACCAAAAAGCTCACTATACATGTTTAAACTTCATCAAAATCACAAAGCATACTTGAATGCCAAATGAAAACTAGTAACACTACAAACACATCTTGAAGCAACGACGATTTGCCCTTAAGAATGACTTCACTCAATCTATCATAGGCTAGTTCATGCATTACCAACAAGTGGGTTACTCAGGCTTCACCCTAATAAAATGTCATGGCATTAAATGGCACAATAACACACAATAGCATTTGAAGCAATAATGCCCCATACATTTCCCATTTCAAATCAACCCACAACACCCTAAAATTCAATTTCACAAAATGCGTAAAGAACACATATGGGGAAATAGGGAAATTACTACCACTACCCATGGACCACAATGCTTCTAAAACACATTGAAAATAATGATTCAAGTAAAAGAAGCATTCCGTAAATGGATGGGAAGAAGTGCATGAGTGAAAATTTGAAACTTAGGTAAATGCACGATGGTGGTTTGACGGTGGCTCTGCCCGTGGTGATTAGTGGTGCGATGGTGAGAGGAAAAGAGTAGAGGTTACCTTATAGAGTGAGGGAAGTTATATGGTCTGAGTTGAGAGTTCTTGGAGGAATAAAATGGTGAAAATAGCAAAACAATCTGGAATTATGGAGGTTTTGGAAGATGAAAGGTTGCGGCTTAAAGTTGGGTCAAATCTTAGTCAAATAGGTCAGTCAATAATCTAAATCTTGTACCTACGGCTGTGCCAGAACATGCTGTTGCTCGGCTTTCTCTGCTCGTGGTAATTTATATTAAAAACCGACACGCAAGTGCACGTGGTCAAACAAGTAATAAAGTGGCTAAGTAGCCAAGTATCGATCCAAGGAGGCTCAAGATACGTAAAATTGCCTAGTTTACTATATTCCTATTTCACTTCCAATTATGCTAACAACAACGTAACCAAGAGTTACTTGAGTTTTTGGTTTCTAAACTATATATACTACAACTAATAATAACTATTTACTTGTGAATTTAGACAATGGATATGAACATGCCAAGGTTAAGAACAAGTAATGAACTTGATAATCATGATAATTTGGTTAATCTCTTCTTCATGTTGCTAGCCAAGAACATTTGCCTAGAAATTAAAACTCTCGTATTTAATTTCACTTTAGAATCATAAACCATCCGTCTACATTTCTGTGATCAAATGCAATTTATGACCTAGCACTACAATTCCGGTTCCTAAATTGACTAATACGGCTTTCAAGTATATTTCTATCAGGAAAGCACATCAAAACCCAATTTTCCCAAATCAAGTTAAGAACAATACCCTATTAATTCACAACTTTCCAATTTCTTGCTCTTTCGAGTGAAATTGGACTTTTTAGATGTACATTAATGTTGGCCAATCACTAATGCAGTAAAAACAAGAATTAATAGAACAACATTAAAGAAGAAGAATAAAACTATATCATTTACAATCAAAATTCATTACACATGTTCAAAACCTCAGCAAGGAAGAGAATTAGCCACTCATTCTTGGATTGATCATCCTAAAATGAGTGTAAATCATACGTACAATTGATAGAAAGAAGAAAGGAAGAGAAGAAATCCCTTAGCTTTTTCGTTCTTCAACTGCTACTAATTCACGTTCCTGCTCTCCACTTCTGAACTCAGTCTCAAAACTAAAAAAACTAATTAAAATAAACCTAAGTGTGCTATTTATACTAGTGGGAAATTTTTCCCGGAATAACAAGCAACGTGTCACGGAGGCCAACGCGGAGCACTGCCTCTGTGACACGGCGTGGACGCGGACCTTTACTGGAATTTCCAGGGTCCGGTAATTTAACCTCAACGTGGCACGGAGGCCATCGCGGAGGCCTCTCTCCGTGCCACGGAGCTGACGCGAAGGCACACTGGAATTTGCCATTCATATTCATGTCCAGGCAGTGTGCTACCGCGATGGTAGCGTGGCACGGCTCCATCGCGGAGCCCCTATAAAATATGCATTCCAAGGTCTTTTCCACGCTCGCATCCAAGTCCAACTCCGACATAGTTCCAACATGAATTTTAGCTCCTAAAAATCACATTTACCTGCAAAACAAATGCTAATCATGTTGGTTAGTATAAATTCGCATTTTATTACTAATTACATGATATTATATACACATTGCACAACAAACAAGGTAAAAATGATACGTTTGAGTATCACTTGGGCATATAAATCTGCCCAAGATCACTTACCCCACACTTAAATCCTTGTTCGTCCTCGAACAACATATACACAAATCATGCAAATTACATCCCAACCTTCATCACTATGGTGCAATAATTTACGCTACGGTCATACCGATTATTCAATTTTTGCAAATCATCAAGAAAACATGCTTGGTCATACAATACAATGACCTTTAATACATCAAGGCTTCCTAGACTTTTAAGAATTGATTCTTGATATCGGCAAACTCATGCAAATCAGCTAATCAAGAAATCCGACACGAAAATCAATCTTTCATCAATCATGTGCCCTCACAACTCGAGAGAAATTTCCCCTTTATGTTCATGCAGCACACAAACATGCAAGTAGGGGCATATAAAAATGAATTTCACTCTCTCTCCCAAAAGAATTCACATGCATCATGTCATGACCCATAGGCTTGCCCTTAGTGTATTACTCCACTAATATAAAGAAATGCAATATAGGATCACGTAGGACTTTAATGGGTTGTAACGGGGCTATGGATCTAGTATGTATATATTGGATTAGCCAATAATAGTCGCTAGCATCCTTAAGCGCCTTTTCAACACATTCTCATCGACTCATGGACATTGTTCCTCTCTTTTCTCTTTTTCTCCCATTCATGTTGGTTTACTTTTATACAGCCCATTTCATCAAACACACTTGACACAAAACAGAGGGTTTTCATGTACCCTCACTATCATTTAATTACAACAAGTGCCATTTCAACGTCATCTTTTCTTTCCTCACTTTGCTTTTCTTTTTCTTTTCACTCTTTTCACTCTTTAACACTTTGGGAAACATTTTCTTTTCTTTGTAAGCACTTAAGAGCTCCTTATAGACTTTAAGGCTAATGAAAAGAAGGAATAAAGCTTAGTTCATACAATTTTGGACAAAAGAAAGAAATCGGCTAAAGGCTCAACGGGCTGACTAGGGTATACAACATATAAAAAGGTAGAATTTGACAAGAAAAAAATGGAAACTATCGGTTAAAACAAAGAAATGCCTACATCCTTTCCAACACTACACCTCCTTCATTTCGTTTTGTATACACACCAGGGAAGTTCTAGACAATTCACAATGACATGGAATAGCAAAACCTCACTTCACACTTCATGCACATGCTCGAATCAAGATGCATTCACAGACTCTTTAATTAGTCAATTACATGAATTCAAGATTAAGCCTCAATCATACTGAACCAAATTCTATAGCCTAGGTAACTCAACATATTTACAGAATTGCATGCTTTCAAACGAATCACTTTCACATTTTGAACATCAATTACAACACGCAACGAAATTTTAGCAACCATAAGCAACTACAGTTCATTGATGCAATCCACCAAAGAAAAAAAAAATTTAAAGACAAATAAAAATCCTACTCCTACCGACTACATTTCCCTTAAGACGGTCGTCATCCATCCATCATAGGGAACGGTCACTAACTATGACATCGGTTCAATGGGACTATTCTCGGTAAAAGAACCGAAAACAAACTCCGAGAAACCCAAAAAAAAATAAGAATCGAAAAAATTTTGCAACACATCGATCATTTTGATAGAAACAAATTTACAAAAGATTTTGATAATTGCAAAATATGTTCGCAAAAATTTTGAAAAATATCGATCATGTCGATAGAGAAAAAAAATATTTACAAAATTTACAAAATATTTACACTAGCAACCATAACTTTCAAAAACACACATCATTAACCACACAACAAATATATACACATACATCGCAAATCAGTTCGCCACAGGGAAAGCACAAACATACATAAATATCAAGGAAAAATATACAGCAATTTAGAGCCTATGTCCCAGCACCTAACTACTCCCCACCCCACACTTAAATCGAACACTGTCCCCAGTGTTCACAACAATACAAAGCACAAAATTTTGGGTGGTGGAACTCCCTGCTCAGTCGAAATATTTGACTTCCTCATCCGGTGCTGCGGCCTCGTCGCCCATATCCGAATCAGCTCCATCATCGTCATCGGACTCCACATCAGAGTCCTCACGACGTGTCTCCTCATCAGTAGGGACATCGTCATCTGTCGGCTCCACAAAGGCTGGCCCCACCTTACATAAGGCTCTGGCGTTCTCGCCAAAGGGGTAGTCCAGCTCCAACTGCCATAATTCTTCCTCGGTGGTTGGTCTCCCACCAATCCGTAGCTGCAGCATCTGCATGCCGAACATACGGGCCATGAACTGATCGTCACGAGCATGTCGCTCGCCCAAAGTCAGCACAGGTCCGTGTGTAGTGTCGGGGGCCTTCGTCTTTGTCACGTCGAGGGCCCTCCGCTCCAACTGCGGAATATAATCCAAAGCTTCTTCCTCAATGTCGAGGCCTTGGAGGAAGGTGGTGATGAGTCCGCCAAACCCGTATCTGTGGCCCTGGTGCAGTCTGGCTCTCTTCATGGCGGATATTATGACCGCCCCCACATTAATCTCAAGCCCTTTCATAAGGGCATACACCAAGCAGACACGGTCCCGGGTCACATCTGTCATATGGATTCCAGGGATCAAGCACGAACATACAATCTTCAGCCAGATTCTGGCCTCCCTGTTCATCTGCGAATAAGGCAGAGTCTGGTGGTAACCCCTCTCCTTATGTATACTCCATCGGGCCATGGATCGAGCCCCACACAACGTACGTCTGATGTCGGCGTACGGTGGGGTGATGTTTAGCTGGCGGAGAACGTGGGCGTCTGTGTCCCGCGCTCCAACGATGGCATTCAGCTGCTGGGGTTCCAGAGTGACAATCTGCCCTCTCATTTTTATAGTGTGGCTTCTGATGGCCGGGTTCCAGTTTGCATAAAATTCCCGGACCAAGTGAAGGTTGCACTCCTTGGGCTCCTGAAAAATAAAGTTGAGCCCAGCTGCTTCGATCCTCTGTACAATGCGAGGGAACTCCTGTGCAAGTGGTTCCCTTGCAATATGTTCCTCTGGGAAGTACTTGTTTTCTTTGTGCTTATTATACCATTTCTTCCCTTCATCAGTGACCCATCTTGTTCCGTATTGGCGGCGTTGGCCGCGCGGAACAGCGAGTGCAGCTGGGACTGTAGTGCCCAGTCTCATCCTTTTCCTCCCTGTGCCTGAGGTAGAAGCACCCTTGCCTTTATCTTGTCTGCTAGCCATTGTACCTGTCAATTTACACAAACAAGCACAACGTTATGCTAAAAACTTGTTAGCTTCGGCTAAGGTCGGGTTACACAAAATTTACCCCACACTTAGTCCTTAACAATATTTACAAAATTACAGCAAGGATAACTCTAAGTACACCACAGACAACACTCTATACTTCATGCTTAGTGCGTTCACAATAAAATTTCGACAGCATAACGGTTAGCGTACTACTCAGACTTCATACAGCTAATCCCAATCCTACTATCGCTAACAATTCAACCATAGCACTTCGCAACAAAAACAACAACAAAATAAAAACAACAATCAAAACATTTTATATACAAGCTACTCTAAACAATCTAACCAATTCACACTTTATGCATTTTCCCACAAAAATTTGAGAATTAGTCGTCTTGGAACATTTACACAATATTTACCACGACTTATCTCAAATAATAAACACACCCCGGCATCGAATTCATCCATTTATCAAGTTGCCCAAGTCAAATTCAACAACCCAAGCCCTAGAATATAATTCGACAATCAATTTCGACTTATTTACATAATCGACAAGTTCAAACGCTAACTACAACAATCTGAACATAATCAATCACAAAATAATTCAACATCATGTTTAATTTCTACCTAGGGTGATATATCTCACCTCACATGCCCAAATTTGACAAAAATCGCCAAAACATTGAGATAGAGGATGAAAACATACCTTTGAATTGAAGAACCGAAGAAACTTTTCGTTTTTCTTGCCTATTAACGTGGCACGTTGCTTGGGGAGGGGGAATTGGGTGTTTGGTCGCGGAGGGAAGAGGGAAATGGGGAAAATTGGGTGAAAATCGGGGGTTAATTTATAGAAAACACGCGGGTCACCCGGAAACCCGGTGTGACTCGGCACTGAATAAGGGGCAACGTGTCACGGAGGGTAACGCGGAGCCCCTCCTCCGTGACACGGAGCCAACGCGTTGGCTTACTGGATTTTTGAAAAATCCAGATTTTGCCTTCAACGTGTCACGGAGGCCAACGCGGAGCACTGCCTCCGTGACACGGTGCCAACGCGCCAGTGCTTTGTTTCTTTAATAAATTTAATTTTTCATACCTCGCCTCATTTTCTCGATTCCATGTATATTTCCTCCGTTATACCTGAAAATCACCTCACTAAACAAAAATTGGTTAAATTAATAGATTTCCCTAACTAAAAATAAAAAATACTAACTAGAATGAAAATCTAAACCTAATCAAGAAAAGGAAAAGAAAAATAAAACTTGGAAATAGAAAATAAAAACAAAAATAAAGATAAAAATTAACTACATTGTGCAAAAAGAAAAAAAATAAAATAAAATATTTTTCTCACGGGTTGCCTCCCGTGCAGCGCCTGGTTTACCGTCGCGGCTCGACGTCCTTTAAGCTCACTTGTCTACTAGGGAGATGGACGGTTTGTCCCGATCATGGTCATCCCCCCAGTAGTTCTCAACCTTATCCGGTGGCCTTTCTAGTAACTTTCGGGAATCACTCATTCCATTAGCATTCCCATGATCAATCACATTGATCACCGAGAGATCCTTATAAACAGTCGGGAGCTTAGGTACCTTGTACACGTCGAACACTTCAACCTTGTCATGTGCTTGCATCGCAAGTTGACCCGCAGCTACATCAATTAATGTTTTTCCGGTTGCCAAAAAGGGTCGTCCCAAAATAAATGGGACTTCAGCATCTGGTTCAAAATCCAGAACAATGAAATCGACCGGAAAAATGAGGGAGCCTACTTGCACTAACACATCTTCCACAATGCCATCCGGCTTAGCTAAAGACCTGTCTGCTAGCTGCAAGATTACCGTTGTAGGTCTAGGACTCCCTAGACCTAACTTTCTGAATACCGAAGATGGCATCAGATTTATGCTTGCCCCCAAGTCGCATAATCCACGAGCTCGGATACTTTGCCCAATAGTAAGCTGGATAGTGAAACTTCCAGGGTCTTTCAGTTTTGTGGGCAACCTATTCTGAATACGGGAAGTGCATTCCTCCGTTAAAGCTACCATGGCATACTCAGTCAAACGACTTTTGTTGGCCACGATGTCTTTAATATATTTCGCATATTTTGGCACTCCCTGCAAGACATCAACAATAGGTAAGTTAACATGTACCTGTTTAAGTACCTCCATGAATTTCTGGAAACACGCCTCCTCCTTGTGTTTCTTGAGTCGTTGAGGGAATGGGGGTGGAGGCCTTTCTGGTTCAGCTTCTTTAGTCTTCCCCTTATCCGAGATTTGCTCTCCCTCAACATCTGCTGCTCCTGACTTTTGAGGTGGTCTTTCCGGTTCCACCTCCTTCAACTGTAAACCACTCCTCGTGGTCACTGCATTTACCTGCTTTGGATTAGGATCCGTGTCGCTAGGTAGTCCTCCTCTGGGTCTAGTATTTTGGGCACTAGCAAACTGCCCAAACTGATATTCAAGAGCCTTGGTCGCCAATTGATTGTTCTTCACTTCGGCTGCCAATTTGACATAGTCAGCCTGCAATTGTGCCTGATTAGCGATCATGGTTTTGAACATCTCCTCAATAATCGGTGATGGTGGTGGAGGAGGGGCATTGTGATTTCTGAATTGAGCTTGATAATTTTGTTGCCCTCCTTGGTTTCTGTGCATACCCTGCCCTGAACTTTGGCCTTGTTGATTGTTGCTACCCCACGAAAAATTCGGATGGTTCCTCCAATTTGAGTTGTAGCCACTACCAAACTGCTGTTGATTTCTCTGTGCATTGCCCACAAAGTTAACAGAATCAGGATTTGCACCATAGCATTCAGCTGAATGCTCACTACTACCACACACTTCACACCACATCTGTTGAACTGCATTGACTAAAGCTGAAGGCTGGTTCAAATTTATATTGCTGAAGTGAGTGTTTAACTGATTTTGCAAAGCAGCTATCTGTGCAGCGATAGCTGTGAATCCATCCACTTCAAGCACTCCCGCTGCTTTCCTTGCTCCACCTCTTGAAGAATCTGCATTCCATTCTGGATTGCCTTGTGAAATTCGGTTGAGCAAAGTGTACAGCTCCTCATAGGTCTTTTCCAGCACTTGCCCTCCAGCTGCTGAATCTAACAGAATTTTAGTGTGGGGTTCCAAACCCTCAATGAACGTGTGTACCAACACCTCATTGGACTGATGATGGTGAGGACAGTCCCGCAACATGGATTTAAATCTTTCCCAGGCTTGATAAAGATTTTCTCCCTCCCTCTGTTTAAAACTTAGGATTTGACTCCTAAGTCTGGCTGTTTTACCAGAAGGGAAAAATCTGATCAAAAACTTCCGTGCAAGATCATCCCACGTTGATATAGAATTGGATGGTTCAGCTTTTAACCACCTCTTGGCTTCACCAAGTAAGGAAAATGGAAATAAGGTGAGCCGAACATAATCAGGTGACACTCCAGCGGGTATATAAGTGTCACTTATCTCCAAAAAGTTCTGGAGATTTTGTTGTGGATCTTCATGAGGGAGACCGGTAAATTGCCCGCTTGTGTGCAAAAGTTGCACCATATTCTGCTTTAATTCAAACCTCCCTCCAGGCTCTGGTTTGCGGATGCTAGAATGTACATTATTAGCGTGTGGGATTGCCACCTCGCGAACCGGCCTTGCTGCTGCTTCATCGGGCACTAAAACTGCCCGCACAACTGGTGGATTTTGTTGCTCCATCATAGACTGTTTAAGCAACTGCAGCTTCTTTCCAAGAGCTTCTCTACGTTGACTATGAAACTCACGTTCAGGCTCTAAGTAAGATTCCACCAGCTCTTTGTCCCTTGCCAGTGTTCACAGAAACAAAATCTGCAAAATACAGGCTAAGACCAAGTTGTTAACACTTAAGAAAATAAAAATACAAATACAGTAAATTTACACTAAACACAATTTTACAAATCGCCTAGCCTCCCCGGCAACGGCGCCAAAAACTTGCTCGGCTTGCTCTGCTCGTGGTAATTTATATTAAAAATCGACACGCAAGTGCACGTGGTCAAACAAGTAATAAAGTGGCTAAGTAGCCAAGTATCGATCCAAGGAGGCTCAAGATACGTAAAATTGCCTAGTTTACTATATTCCAATTTCACTTCCAATTATGCTAACAACAACGTAACCAAGAGTTACTTGAGTTTTTGGTTTCTAAACTATATATACTACAACTAATAATAACTATTTACTTGTGAATTTAGACAATGGATATGAACATGCCAAGGTTAAGAACAAGTAATGAACTTGATAATCATGATAATTTGGTTAATCTCTTCTTCATGTTGCTAGCCAAGAACATTTGCCTAGAAATTAAAACTCTCGTATTTAATTTCACTTTAGAATCATAAACCATCCGTCTACATTTCTGTGATCAAATGCAATTTATGACCTAGCACTACAATTCCGGTTCCTAAATTGACTAATACGGCTTTCAAGTATATTTCTATCAGGAAAGCACATCAAAACCCAATTTTCCCAAATCAAGTTAAGAACAATACCCTATTAATTCACAACTTTCCAATTTCTTGCTCTTTCGAGTGAAATTGGACTTTTTAGATGTACATTAATGTTGGCCAATCACTAGTGCAGTAAAAACAAGAATTAATAGAACAACATTAAAGAAGAAGAATAAAACCATATCATTTACAATCAAAATTCATTACACATGTTCAAAACCTCAGCAAGGAAGAGAATTAGCCACTCATTCTTGGATTGATCATCCTAAAATGAGTGTAAATCATACGTACAATTGATAGAAAGAAGAAAGGAAGAGAAGAAATCCCTTAGCTTTTTCGTTCTTCAACTGCTACTAACCCACGTTCCTGCTCTCCACTTCTGAACTCAGTCTCAAAACTAAAAAAACTAATTAAAATAAACCTAAGTGTGCTATTTATACTAGTGGGAAATTTTTCCCGGAATAACAAGCAACGTGTCACGGAGGCCAACGCGGAGCACTGCCTCCGTGACACGGCGTGGACGCGGACCTTTACTGGAATTTCCAGGGTCCGGTAATTTAACCTCAACGTGGCACGGAGGCCATCGCGGAGGCCTCTCTCCGTGCCACGGAGCTGACGCGAAGGCACACTGGAATTTGCCATTCATATTCATGTCCAGGCAGTGTGCTACCGCGATCGTAGCGTGGCACGGCTCCATCGCGGAGCCCCTATAAAATATGCATTCCAAGGTCTTTTCCACGCTCGCATCCAAGTACAACTCCGACATAGTTCCAACATGCATTTTAGCTCCTAAAAATCACATTTACCTGCAAAACAAATGCTAATCATGTTGGTTAGTATAAATTCGCATTTTATTACTAATTACATGATATTATATACACATTGCACAACAAACAAGGTAAAAATGATACATTTGAGTATCACTTGGGCATATAAATCTGCCCAAGATCAGCTGTCATAAGTGTCGACCTATGACATGCATGTGAAGCGTAGGTGGGGCTCAATTTTGCCAGTGTACTGCTTTGGACCTACGTTGCACATGTGTGCTGCAGGTCTATGTATGCATTTTGTAGATAAGTCGTAGGTACACCACTTTTGAACATTTTTCATCCAAGTATTTTGTACAAGGCCTGTGCTACACCAGTGTGCTACAGAGTGGGACTTGCGTTTCGCAGGTCTAATGCAAGTGCTTTGCGTTGGCCTCTTCATCTTTTTTCCACATTTCATCTTCTTGCATTCCTACAATAATAAAAAACAATAGGGAAGTGAAGTAAAAAGAAATTAAAAAATACTTGGGTTGCCTCCCCAGAAGCGCTTAATTTAACATCGTGGCACGATAGAAATACCTCACAACCAAGGCTCATCAAGATAAGTGACCCCAAAAAGGGTGACTCTTCAGAAACACCCAAATATTTCTTGACGCGTTGTCCATTCACCTTAAACTTCACCCCTTCTACCCCTTCAAGTTCAATAGCTCCATTCACAAAAACTTGATACCCTTTAAATGGGCTGGACCACTTGGATTTTAATTTTTCCGTGAATAAATGAAGCCTTGAGTTAAATAGAAGCACCCAATATCCCGGAACAAACTCCCACTTCAATATCCTTTTATCATGAAAGTGCTTCATTCGAGCCTTATATAAAGAAGCATTAATGTTGGGCATATTTCTATGCCTATTAACCTTGTTTTTATCCATCTTTTAACTTGTTTTGAGTTCATAATCCTTAAAAAATGCATAAATTCATATGTTTGTATGTTTTGTATGCTAAGAAACGATTTGAGGTGTTTTGAGCAGGAAACCAAGGAAAAAGGACCCAAGATGAACCAAGGTTGAAGGTTTGAGAAGCTGAGAAAAAGGTTCGGAGGCTATGGTTGGCGCCTAACACCTGACCCTCAACTCCATGAGAGAATTTCATCATTTATGGTGCTATGGCTGGTGCCCCGCGTTATCTCCTTAACTTCAGAGGATATTCATTCAACACCTTGGCAAGATGGTGGGCTTGGAGCCCCAGAGCTTCCCAGACTTACAGAAAATTCCCAAAATTCTAGTCAGATAGAGGAAGCCGCACACCAAAAGGGTCTTAATGTGCAAGAATTTGACTAAAACTCTGGTGTTATGGTGAGAGTGGCGCGCCAGAGGTGCTAGAAGTGTTGAAAGTTTGAACCAGGAAGTTCCTCCCGTCCTCACCTGTGAAGCAACAGCAATTTTACTTAAAAGGTGAGCAGACCAAGGAGGCAGTATCACTCTCCTGTTGAAGATGTCCCTCTTCTTCGGACATTTATTTCCTTCATGTTTTAGATTTAATTGTCCTTAGAGTTGTAGGCAAACGTCTGGTGCAATAACAATCAGGCCTTGGGATAAATTTTATTTGGCTTTGGTTGTAAGAGGATTTTTATCGTTTCTGATACTTCATTTCGTTTTATTATAATCTCTAGTTTCTTTCTGAATGTTTGATGTTAGGTTATTTATTGGGAATCATTGGTTCGCCCACTGGGGGGTTAGTGTGGGTGCCAAACACAGTCATTTGGGTCGTGACAGTACTCCGTCGAAAAAATATAATTTATTAGTAATTCTAAAATTGCCATTAAATTTCTCTTGATTTGATTTTAATTTTAAAAAATTATTTCAAAAATATAAATTTAGGTTCAATGATTTAACATAATTATACGATAGAAAATAAATTTCAAAGCTTTCTAAGAATTAATAGATTAGAATTTTGAAAAATAAAAGAAAAAGAGTTTTTAAGTATCTGTTTGAAAAGTCACTGTGTAATTAGAATTGATGTAATTAATAGAGTAGTAATTACACAACCTAGTAATTACACTGTGTAGTAATTACGATGACATATTTATTCGTTATGATATAATTACAGTATATTTATAAGTATACTGTTTGATTGCACAAGTGTGTAATTACATAGTTATATTAAAATTTTAAAATAAAAGTTAATTATTAAAAATTATATTTGATAAATATGTGTCTTTATAAATGATATAAAATTAGGTATTTAAGATACATATTATCTCTGAAAAATATATTAATTAATAAATATATATTTTTACTAATATGATAAAAAGTAATTGATATATATTTTTAAATTAATAATATTTTAAATTAATTAATTATAAAACTTAAAAGACATATTTTTTATAAACATCATGAAATGCATGTTTGATAAAATATTAATATTATAAATATAATGCCATAAAATTATTTAAATATTTGATAAAAAATAATCTATCAATTCTAACTAAAAAATGAATGATATGCGATGTGAAATAACTTGTCAATACTACTAAAATAAATAAATTAGAACAAAAAATATAACATACTTTTAAAATTAAGAAAAAAAGTTAACATAATACTCTTATGTTAAATTCCAACATAACTTAAAATAAGTTCCAATATAATTTAAGTAGATATAATTCAAAGAAAAGGAAAATAAGTTTTATAACATCATTCAACAATGAAATTCTACATTAATTCAAAAACTAAAACAATAATGCATTTATGTTAAATGAAGAAAATAAAAAAAATAAAAAAATAAAAAAATACGAGCAATTGCATGAAATCACAAGAAGTAAAAACTGAAAAAATGAGAAGAAAGAAAATAAAAAATATAAAATATAAAAATAAAAATGTTTTAAAAAATAAAGAAATTAAAACGATAGAAATAAAGAAATTAAATTTTAACAAAAATAACGAAAAACTTAAAAAGTAATCCCGTAATTACACAATGTAATTACCTGCAATTCTCACTTCCCCCTGATTGGAGAGTGTAATTACTCCCTTCCAATTATATTCAATTTTTCACTGACCATGTAATTACCTTGCCAAACAAATAGATCAAATTATTTAATTACACTGAAATTCAATCATCGGGTGGTGTTCCAAACATGCTCTAAATTTTATTCAATTTTCTTATGGCCTGTTTGGAAAGCCACCAGGAATTTGTGTTTGAGTGTAATTGCGTGTAATTACACAGCTTAACCTGTTTGTTTGGCCAGGTAATTATATGGCCAGCAGAGAATTAGGTGTAATTGGGAGGGAATAATTACACTCTTTAATTCCCAAGGCAGAGGCAAGAATTGCAGGTAATTAATTAACGGTGTAATTACAAGGTCACTTTTTAATATCTTCATTTTTGTTTTTATTTTAATTTATTTTCTTTTAAATTTATTTTTTTATTTCTATTATTTCTATTATTTTATTTTTTTTATTTTTATTATTTTAATTTTTTTAAATATTCAAATAATTTTTATTTCATATTATTAATCTTTTATTTTCTTTCTTCTCATTTCCCAACCTTTACCTCTTGTGATTTCATGTAATTGCTTATATTTTTATATTTTTTTATTTTATTTTATTTTTGATTTAACATAGTACTATTATTCTAGTCTTTGAATTAAAGTAAATTTCATTGTTGAATGATGTTATACACTTAGGTTTTTCTTTTCTTTTGAATTATATTTATTTAAGTTATGTTGGAACTTATTTGAGTTATGTTGGAATTTGCAATAAGAATATTATGATAAAAAAAAATTAAATTTTGAACGTATATTATATTTTTTGTTCTAATTTATTTGCTTTAGTAGTATTGACTTGTTATATCATATTGCATGCTATTTATTTTTCAGATAGAGTTAATATATTATTTTTGGTCAAATATTTAAATAATTTTATGGCATTATATTTATAATATTAATCTTTTGGTCAAACACGCGTTCTGTAACGTTCTTAAAATATGTGACTTTTAATTTTTGTAATTAATTTAATTAAATATTATTAATTTAAAAATATATATCAATTTATTTTTTATATTATTAGCTAAAAATATATATTTATTAATTAATATATTTTTCAAAGACAATATATATCTTAATATCTAATTTAGTATTATTTATAAAGAAAGATATTTTGTCAAATATTTATTTTCGATAATTAACTTCTATTTTAAAATTGTTAATCTAATTGTGAATTTACACTTGTGCAACCAAATAGTACGCTTGTAATTGCACTGTAATTACATTATGACAAACAAATAGGTTATGATAATTATTTACTACTCCCTTCGCTTTAAAATAAATGGTGTTTTAGCTTTTTGATTTTGTTTCAAAATAAGTAGTATTTTACATAATCAAGAAGACATTAATGATATTTTTTCAATTTTAATCTTATTTAAATAGAGAGAGTTTTATATAATTAAGAAAATATTAAAGAGTTACATCTTTTTCAAGATATTTATTAGGGGTAAGTGGGTAAAAATACGTTTATCTTTCTAGGAGTGAGTAGTTTTCTTATGTGATTAATGGTGTGTTCAAGCTAAAAACACCACTTATTTTAAAACATAAAAATTATGTAATTACTAGATAATTACATCAATTCCAATTAGCAGTTCACTTTTCACATTTATTAAATACTAATGATTACTGTTGAAAAAAATGTTTTCGTTTTCACAAACAATTTAATTTATCAAAAAACTATATAATTCTTAATTGATTGTGTAAGAAAAATCCTTTTAAGAATAAAGCATTAATGAGTCAATAACAAACTAAATTAGTTCAATTTTGTTTTAATGAATTTAAATTTTTCTGAAATTCATCTAAACGTTGACTTTAATCACCACATTTTTCTAGTATAAATCGTTACTACATATAATTATGACTAGTTAATTAATAAATATCAAGACTATCTATTTCTAACTCTAACTAGAAATTATATGCTCATAAAATATTAAAACGTCTTCTTCATTTATTATAATAGTCAGTTGATAATCCTATTGCATACTTTAAATTATGTCACTAACATCAAGTTATCTTTGTCCTTTGCTATCTGTTTATTCCCTGCAAACTTGCTTTTTATAAATAATTTTTAGTAAATTACCTAATGATCTAATTAGAAAACTTAAATAATGAACAGTACATATTTAAGAAGCTATCATCTTAAAAGAAATATGCCTAAAAATTGTAACACAAACTATTTTTTTTCCAATTAAATCCATTATGAAGTATTTTATTATCTTGATTTTTGGGCTCGGACTCAGCACAGACTTTCCGGTATTAGTATTAAATTTAGAATAATATAATAAAATTGTTATTTTATTTATTATTTTTTAAAAGAGTATCAAATCAATCATGGCCGAGTAAACATGAATAAAGAAAATATTTGTATGTATCCAATTTACCATAATTGTTGCTTACGGTTAATGCATCCCGTTAAAGCCAAAAAAAAAAATACAGGTCTGCCTAATACCCCCACCAAAATAAATAATTTTGTGGAGAAATTTTCTCAATAAAGAGAGCTAAAAAGGATTTTTGATGTCCACTCTAACGTCGTTACAGCAGTTACTTGTTATAATAATATTTTATTATAATAATTTGATTTTTTTTAAAATTAATATGTTTATTTTATTTTTTATAATAGTATTCTATTTATATCTGCGGTGACATTCAGTATAGTCATGCACTTTTTGTAAAATTACCCCTCTATAATAAAAGAAATATATTATGTATAAAAGTAAATATTTTAAATTATTTATGGTGATCATCATTAAATGAGCATATAGTAAATTTCAGGTATGAATATCTAAAAGGAAAAAAACTATATTAAAATAATGTTCACCAATTATGATCGTAACTTCACGAGGAAAGACTATTTGTATTTGCTTTTTAACATTCATATTCTTTTTATTTTTTTAATAAAATTGATTAACAAATATATATATATATATTTTTTTTTTACACAAAATCATGAAGCTAGATTTTACCTAATTTTATCTATAACAAATAAATAAAATCTAAATATAAAATACCAGTATACATATATAACAGCACCTTATTATAACAATCAAAAATTTTTAAATAAATACTATCGCTATAAAGAAATTTCACTGTACAATCTTTTAAAATGTTATCATTTCTGATAATTGACCAATGTAATATAATGCAAGTAAACGTTTCTCGATTTGACGACTATCTTACAGAGTTAAGTATTCAAACTTAGCTAAATATTTTAATTGAAGGAAAATATTAGAATACTATCCAGGCTTTGGATTGTTTTTCTTCTTCAAGTTTAGTTTATATGAGTTACACTTCAAGGTCAGTACAAGAAAATTCTCTCTCCAATCTCAATTGGTATGAAAAAGTGGAGAAGTACTCCTCCATGTATCTTTTTACGTCATTCTAGATTATACGATAAAGAAGAAGATATTAAAGTTACTAGATGGTTGGTACCCGTGCTCTCCACGGGAGCACGGGCGTTTTTTCAAATATTGTTGTATTAAAGCAAGTAAAGCTTTAAGCAATAAGATATGAATATATATGCTTCCTATTGTGCGGAACAAAGTGAAAGTATTACATTAATAAGATACAGACCAAAAGTTACTAAATTATTACAAGAGTTGTTGAACGGGACAGGCGAAGCGCGTAGTATGCGTCGTGTCTAGATATGAGTATTAACTGATAAAAAGAAAGAACAATAATATGTTAGATAATATATGATTTGTTAAAAAAGAGAAATTAGAAAAGGAAACAAGAAATTAATAATATTAAGTATATGAAAACCATGACAAAGTGAATGTACTTCGGATAATTCAATTTATTTGACCTTTGTATACGCTAAGTTTTGAAGAAATCAAATGGGTTTCTATCAAAGAGTTTTATTTCTCGTATTTATATATTTCTGCTGACAATTTTCAAATGTTATAAAAAGTAAGAAGCTCATTAGTAGAAGAGATGCGCAGTATAGACTTAGTTTCTAGGCTAATATTCAACATCATGTTTTATAGTAGATTTATACAAAGATATGTTTAGCTTATACAGATGAAACTCAGTTTAGAAAATGGTTAAGTAGCACTTGTTTAATTCAAGAAATATGTTGAAGTGTGAACCCTTAAAGGTATAAGAACAACTGCTTTCTAAGTCAACTAAAGTAAAATCACAGATGATAGCATATTATTGCGAGGGTATTTATTCTTAAAAAGAAAATACAGAAGGAGGAAGAGGCAGTATATATTAGAGAGTGATAAATAAGAAAAGTAAAATTAAAAAATTGGGGAGAAAAGAGAGAGGAAGAATAACAACTCACTAAGAAGAGATTGAGAAGTGAGAAATTGAAACAGAGTTGAAAATTAAACTCACGCTGATCAAAAGCTTCAGCTGATATGAAGAGCTGTAATGCGTTTAGAAATGTAAGCTATATGTGAAATGCATTTCGAAAGGACAAAGTTCCATGAATTGATCAGTAGTTTTTAATCTCAAAAGCAGTGTTAGAATTGAAATTTTTATTTTTGTTACCTTGTTTCATGATAGTATTGCTATCTGAACATTCCAGTGCAAGGCCAAAAGGTATAGTAAGCTTTATCAATGAGTTTATCATTCTACAAAAGAATTGTTTATATATATGAAAAATAATATTAGTTTATATGTGATAAATTTATTTTAGGAACTTGCCGAGCTTACCTTTGTTCCACCAAAAAAGCCAAAAGCGATTGCAAAAGGAAGTTGGTTAACCTGTACATGCATGTAACTTAAAGTATGAAAGAGGGTAACATATTTAAAGGCCAAAAGGAAAATAATGTTTATTAAATTGAAGTGTAAAAGTGAGTTTTTTGATGACCTTTATTTTTTTTTCGCTGGAGTTGGTGGCTCCAGCTTTTGTTTGAGCTTTAACAAGTGATGTTGTTCTTCATCAGAAGAAGCGAAGTCCTTTTTTGATCTTTTGTTGTTCTCTTTTTCAAAGCAGGACAGGATAAACAGTTTTGCAAATGTCGATCCAACAGTGCGAGAAAAAGATTTTTTCACTTGAATTCTGAAGAAGTTTTGGTTCTGCCTCATTTGAATATTTTCCATTAGCAGTGAGTCATTCTAGAGGGGAATATATTTTAAAGTTTTTGTTAGTGCAATTGTAAAGTAAATATAATGAAAATTGTTTGGTTAGAATATTTACCTCGGCTAAAACCAGATCATAAATCTCCGCAGCAGTAAGAGATAATAATTTTTCGGCTTCTTTGTCCATGATTACTGCAGTTGTTGAGCCGGAAGTATCTTCCAGATTTACGTTAAATCGACACCTGCGGTAATATTATAAGATAATTTTTTGTACATATTTCTCTTGAATATGTTCATAAAATTAGACTCTAAATACCTTGGCACTAACATATTTTCCTGATTGCAATTCATACAGCGAATTTTTCTTTTCCTTGGACTTCTCACTTCTTGCCCACAGTTTGGACATATTAAAACATAGCAACTTTTGAGTCTATTTGAGAGTGATATTTTTGCTTCGATGGAAAAGGGATGTCCCTTTTTGAAGAAAAAGTTAGATTAGTAATTATGTTAATTACAAGAATAAATAGCGGTATAAATTATGAATAATATTAATAGAATTTGGTCTTACGTCTTGTTGCGATTGAGCGTTTGCAATTGGGACTATTTCTTCATCCACCCGAACAGAGATTTAGACAACCAGAATGAGATGTACTTCTTGTTGTAAAAGATTTGAGCATTTCTGTATTTTTTTCAGCCCTGTTTGTGGGAAAGAAAGGTAAAATCTTTAGAATATTTATAATTAATAGGAAGAAATAAATACAATATGTGTAACAACAATGTTATACCATGAACGCAGTTGGAGGCATTGTGTGTAAGGTGGATTGATTTGGATCGTGGTATTAAACTTTGTCGTCAATGATGTACCTATATTTATTGGACCAATGATTATTTTGACTAATATCATAAGATAAAATATTATTGTTTCAGCAATAAAGTAAGTAGGTATAAGAATAGAAATGAAATATCAATAAGGCCAAGCGAGAATACGATTAGCATTAGATTATAATAATTGAAAAAGTGAATGTCTTTTTTCGTTATGAGAAACTACTGTTTTCAAAAATTTATGTAAAAGTATGAGAAACTTGATGAAGAGAAACTTGATGAACAATAATGGATAGAAAGACAATAAAAATAAAATAAAATGTATGTCTTTAAGAATGACTTTGTGATAGTGTATTATATTTCATTATAAATCTTTACCTATTTGGTAAAATTGTATGAGAATTTGGGGAATTTTAATAGTTTATATAACTTACAAGGTTTTATGTTCATGAGGGAAAAAAATACAAGTTTAGAATCTCAATTTGCATGTCAAGGTAAAACTTTAAACTTTATAATTATGATTTCATCTCGTGTGACTAAACAAGATACTAATTTCATGAAGATTTTAAATTTTAACTATGTAAAAGTTGATCTTATAAGCAAATTAAGCAATATGCATAATTTTTAATGGGTTTATTCAATTATATATGGCTTGTCTTGTTTCTATCGATGTAAGTCACCCCTAATGACTCATCCAGAGTGATGGAAACCGAAGAAAAGAGAAGAAGAGAAAATGCAGATATTCTCAATTGTCTGGTCTGTTTTCAAAATTATTTTGAAAATTATTTATAATAATTTAATTGTAGATATTTACATAAGTATACTAAAATTTAGAATGTATTTATTAATAATAATATTTATATGATTTTTCTATAATTTAAACTATTTTATTATCTATTTATTAAATTATCTACAAGTGTAGTATATTTATTAATTTAATAGCAGCTAAATTCAAATTCAACCAATTTATTTAAATTATAGCCATATTTATTCAATTTCATTCAATTTATTTAGAGTTTAGCCACTTTCTATTCAATTTATGTCAATTTTAGCTACTTTTGATCAATTTTGGTTATTATTTAAATTCAATTCCTAATTAAATCTAGCCACTAACCTTCCGGACGGCCCATTTAACCCACAACCCGACCCGGATTACACCCAACTAATCTTAGCCGTTTATTTTACCTGATCCTACGACTCTAATTAAAACCCTACTCCCTTGCCTTAAATAACAATATCTACCCAAACCCTACCCATTTTTCCTCTCAAACTCACCTCAGCCGCCCTTCCCTCTCCCTCTCTCTCTCTCTCACCCGCCCACCGCCACCAGTCGCCTCCACTCTCTCCCCATCCTCTTCCCCTTTTCTCCATTTTTTCCGACCATCTACCGGCCGCTTTCTCTCTTCTCTCTTCCTCTCCTATTTTTTCCGGCAACAAACACTGCCGGCAGCCTCCCTCTCTCCATCTCCTTCATCTACCATCTCACCATTTTTTCGGCCACCATGGCCGGAGAAAACAACACCACCAGTCGCCTCCACTCTCTCCCCATCCTCTTCCCCTTTTCTCCATTTTCTCCGACCATCTGCCGACCTCCTCTCTCTTTTTCTTTCCACTGTCGGCGACGGCAGTAGCAACACCTCGACCAACTACCCGGAAAACTCCATCACTTCCACCTCCGTCACACCCTCTCCTCTATCTTCCTCTGCCTCTGCTCGCCGGAGAAAACTAACTCCTAGCCGCTGGATCTGTCCGTAAATTTTTACTCATTTATTTATTTATACTCCCCCACCTGGGTTTCTCGGTATACCCATCTTCCACAATTGAGTTTTGCTGAGAGTTTTTCTACTCTTTTTTTGCAGGGAACAAGAAAGATTTGGGAGAAAAAGTTGAGAAAAAATTAGGGGTGGGAGGAATTTTGATGATGAAAGGGGTCCAATTGGCATTGACAGTGGTGGACTGATGTTCTTTTTTACTCAACATGACGTAAATGCCCTTGGTCGTACCAAGGGCTTTCACTTATTAATAGTATAAATACATGGGATAATGCATACTGTTAGCGTAATTTGACCTATTATACTTTTTGTCTCAATTTATATGACATTCTTTCTCTTTTAGTCAATTTTAAAAAAAATAATATATTTTTATATTTTACACTTCCTCCGTTTCATTTTAACTGCTAGATATATTAAAAATAATTATTTCAAAATTCAAGAGATAATTGATCATGTTTTTTTCAATTCTACTCTTAGTACTTAAAGTCATTCTAAAATGTGAAAAGAATTAATATTATACATTTTCAAAAAATTAATTGGGTTATATTAGTCAAATTTACCATCCTTCTTAATTTTTTCTTAATGGGTGTGCAAATCTTATCCTAGCAATTAAATTGGAACAGAGGGAGTAATAATTTAATTTTAAAAATAATCATTTCACTCTTAATGAGATGATTTGTAGTTACACAAACATATATGAATTGTATTAGACCACAGATTACAAAAGTATTTCCATATTTCTGAAACTCCATGCCCAGTCAAATTACATTACATAAATTGGGACAGAGGGAGTAGTATATTATTAGAATATTATTTTATAGAAAACTTACATTGTATATCATATAATGTTGCTAAATTTAGTCCATGTTTTAACTTCTTACTTAATTTAGCCCAATATTTTATATAAATTGAAACTTACTTTTCATCCCTTATCCCAACAATCCTAAACACCGATATCTTCTCCATTCTCGTTTTTCTTACTCTACATTCTCATTTTTCCTTTCCTTTCTTTTTTGTTGGTATTTTTATAAGCAGAAACTCTATAGGCGTCCACTGTTGAAGGTCGAAGCTTCAAACTTTGAAAGTTAGATTTTCGTAAATAAGCTCTGTTTTGAGAGGGTAATGTTGTAAAAGATCCAGTACATATTGAGGAACCTAAATCTGAAATTTAGGGTGACTTGATGTAGTTTCAATTTTTTGTATATTAGTGTATAATATTGCATAATAGTGTATATGAATGTATAAATAGTTCTTAAAATTTTGTATAATGTATCTATATTGGGTGTATAATATTTTATATTGAGTTTTTAAACAATGATGTAAAAAATATATATGAAGTTTTTGTATAATATTATATACCGATGTATAATATTGTATACCGAATTTTTAATCACTACTTTGAGAAAATAATGGGCTACGCGATAAAAAATTTAAAAACTTAGCTATAAAATTGCAATGTAATATTATAAAGTGTATCTTTATGTAACTATCCCTTATTTTATCAGATTACATATCATATACCAAACCAAAGACAATGTAAAAAAGGATTAAGGTGAAACAGGAAGATAACTCACACTAATATATATACATATACACGAGCACACACGTATTAAAATACAGGAAAGCACACATTTAAGTTATTTTCTACATTACCCAAAGTACTTTCATCTAATATTTTGTTCTTTTTCTATATCTTATGGTTAACACCATGTAGAAGAATGGTCTTCTTAACTTTTCGACATATTTCTATTAATGCTCACATCATTTGACAGCTTCTGTATATTGTCTTCCTGGCTTGTCATTATGTTCACCATTTACACAATTTGAGATTTTGTTCATGGACAAAGCTGCATTAAGAAACTCATCCATTGCTTTAATAGAGGACCCTTTGAAATGTTCATCATCTATAATAGCATCACTTATCATTTCTTTAACTTCACAAGCTTTCCTTCTAATTTCTTTCCCTTTCTCATTTTCCCCCATAACCAACTTAATCTTTTCCAATATATCCTCATGCTTAACACCAGAATTATTCCCTCTAGCCACCTCAACACAAACACCAACATCTTGTTCCAAGAACTTTGTATTGTAAAATTGCTCTGCTGCAATAGGCCAACCAAGAAGTGGCACTCCATTTCCAAGTGATTCCAGCACTGAATTCCATCCGCAATGTGTCAAGAAAGCTCCAACTGATTTGTGTGCCAAGATTTCAACCTGTTGTGATGAAAAAAAAAAATTAAGTAAGCTTTAGATAAGATGGTTATACACTCATCTAATATTAGGGAACGCATGAGGTTCTTGGGTTCAAATCTCGCGCCAATTTGAAAAGCAAAAAATATGCTCTCGTCTTTGGCCAAAAAAAAAAATCATGCCCATATGTGAGGTGATGTGTAGAGATATAAAATAATTAAGTAATTAGAAGTGACTTTTAGATGAGACGGTGACAAACCTGAGGAGCCCATTTTGGCACAATGAGTCCCCTGTTTTTATCCTCAAAAACACGTTGAACAAACCCCTCAGGAAGCCACTCCTCTGCTCTAAACTCCATGTTTATGTCAAAACCCAAAGGAGTCCTCACAACCCATATGAAGTTTACTTCACTGGCATTATCCAAGGCTTTTGCCAATTCCATCATATGTGATGCTGATATTGTGTTCTGAGAGCCAAAAGAAATGTAAAGTACTGATTTTTCTTCTTTATCATCAAGAAATTTGATGCACTTCTCTATTTCTTCCCCTGTTTCTTTACCAACTCTTTGTTTATTACTTGCTGGCCATGGTATTGGTCCAATTGCCCAAACAGGTAATCCTAATTTTCGACGAAAATACGTTAATCCAAGCTTGTCTAGATCTTCAACTGTGTTGAAAAGAATCCCATCAGAGTTGATCCAGTTGGGAAGATTTTTCCAGTTGAAGTTTGTGTAGGGATCATTAGACTCAGCTGCTAATATACTTGGATTCAACTGACTAAAATCAAGATTGCCAGCTTCTTGGAAATCAGGCATAGTAAAAACAAAGTTTCTTGTTTTCTTATGAGGCAAGTTTAACCACATAGAGTAATAACATGCCAAGCCAAAACCACTAGCCCCACTGAAGATGACATGAAAAATTCCAAATTCATGAGCTATATCTGCTGACCATCCAAAAAACATGTCTGATATTATACAAAGTGGCTTTTCAATAAGAGTAGAGACAAGATTTCTAAATGAAGTCTCAAGAGAAGAGGAGATTGTTATAAAATCTAAGGACAGTTTATAAGGAAGTGAATCAGTGTTTTCAGTGTTTGGAGGCAGGCCGTGTTCAGAGCTATTGAAGGGGATTTCAAGAAAGGAAATACAAGACTTTTGAGGGAGAGATGATTTGAGTGTCTTTATATTCAGAGGTGTATTCACAAAAATTATGTTGTAACCTTTTTTCTCTAATTTGAAGGCCAAGGCAAAGAATGGTATAATGTGGCCTTGTGCCATGAAGGGGAAGAGAAGAATTGTTCCCTTTTTCTTCTCCATTTTGTGCTTCTTCTCTATTTGACAAAGGAATGAAAGGCAAGAAAAGTTGACATATATAGAGGGGAAGGGGAGACAAAGAGGTGATTTCTAGTGAATGGTAATGACGCTAATGAAAGTCATTTTAAGGCGATTTATTTTTCCTTAATTATGTTGTTAGTATATTAGTATATGCACTCGTGACTTGTACCTCTTTACAACAATTACTTTATATAGCATCATATCATATCACTATAAAAGTCAATTTTTTTTTTCCAAAACAATTTTTTATATTTTATTTTATCTCTATAAAAATTTAAAAATCACCCTTTTTTAACAATTTTATTTTTTAATAATATAATATAACAATCATCTTGATAAAAATAGAATTTCTGAGATTATCATAACTTAATAAAATATTTTGTAAAATTAAATACCCATCTTATAATAATAAAATTATTATGTGAACATACACTTCCATTATTAAAAGATTTCATTTCCTTGATAATGTTGTATAAAGTGGTGAGAAAGTGCAACATTTATTAATAGCTTTCTTTATAGTGAAATATGCATAATTTTTGAGATATTAAATTTAAATACATTCTTTTATCTTTTTTAATATTGAGAATGAGAAATATGATTTTGGATATTTTTTTATGTAATAAATAAATATTATTTAAATATCAAATATTAATATAGATATATAACAACCTATTACTTTAAAAACTAAATAAATGTTGGAAGGAAATAGGACTGTAATTGAAAAGTTCCGCTATATTTATAAAGAAAAATTCAATTGAGAGTACTCGCTCCATCTTAAATAACAAAAATGATTAAAAAGCTTTTCTTTTATTTTTATTTTTATTTTTTTTGCTTTTTCAAGATTATCAAGGGAATTTATTTATTTTTCAGTATCAAGAGAATCCAAGATGTTCAATTTGCTATGAATAAACTCATATAAAAAAGTTTCAAAGAATTAAAAAAACTTTGAATTTTCAAGTAGTCAGGATTTAAGGAAAGATGATTAACCTTTGGCCTTTGGAGATACTTTTAAGAACATTTCCATGTTGTGCATTCGTTTCAGAGCAAAACTTGATGCGGTTTTACTTTTTTTTAGTAGATTCAATAAATTGCAATAAACTAAAACAAAGTAAAATTTCTAACGTTGGAGACTTGTAGCTTGTTTCCTTAAATTCTTTTAGAGATAAAAATATTTTCTTTTTGAAAAATAAAGATTTATTTTTAAAATTTTGAAGAAAATAAGTATTTTTAAAAAGCAGTAGAAATTATTTTCAAAAGTTTAAAAGAGTAATTTTTTTGAAAAATATTTTTAGTAGCATTTTTAAAAAGCTTAATCAAAAGCTAATTGTTGCTCAAATGTACTTTTTAATTTATTAGTCAAACACAAACTGTTTCTCAACAATTTATTTTTTTTTTAAGAAAAAATTAATTTTAAAAATTTAACCAAACAAACTATTAATATAAGTACAATTTAATTCAATTTTTTGTTATTGTTTAAAATTAATCAAACTAAGTTTTTGTTTGAAATATCTCTGGGAATGTTCCAAATATCCCGTGAGGGATTTAAAAATCTCTAGGGATGCCTCGAACATTTCAAAGGATATTTAAATATAAGAAATTTGCACAAAATGTACAATTTAACTCAATATATTATAGCCATGTAATTATAATTTTCGTAGTTTACACCTGCATAGCTGATATATTTAATCAATAATGTTTAGATACTTGTATATATTATGGTACAATATGAATACACCTACATAAGTAATATATCAATTTTTTATAAAAGTGTATCAAAAAATATCTACTTTATAAACATATGAATAATATATAAAAATGTATAAGCATCACTAACTGCATTGACGGATTTTTTGTATAATTTTCAGTTGCAGGTTTTGTTTAAAATCAATTTAATCTCAATCTAATGATGTCAACTTTATAGTTAACCTTTTTAGATTCTAAATTTCTCATAAAAATTATATCCAAAATTTAAATTCACCTTTTAAAATCTGCTTATTAATAATGAAGTATCTTTTTAATATAATTTTCACCGCCCGAATCATACAAAAATGAGTATTCTAACTACAATTTGACCTATAAATAGAACAGTAATTGTTAACTAACAATCAATAGAACTCATAATTTACAAATTCAACTCTAAAGATATTTAACTAAAACATTTCAACAATGGAGGCAATCTGATTTTTTACGTGGGCTATATACTAGGTAAGGAAGGAAGAAACGGGCTAAGTTCGCTAGGGTGTAACAATTTCTTTTAACATTAACTTGTTGAATCTATGGATGCCAAACCTATTTTCAATTTTCTCTCAATAGGTGAATCATCAGATAGATAATTCTTATACTTGTTGTCTTATTGTGTTCTTCTTCATCTAATATTTCTAAGAATGTTTAAATATTAACTTAATAATATTTGATCATCCTGCAAATAATTCTACAAATAATTAAATATTAACTTATTGATTTGTGTTATAAAATAATAAAGGAAGAACAAGAATATTGTAGAGAAAAGAGAGAAGAGAGAGAATAATCTTATTTCTGTTGAGGGATGAAATAAAATGAAAAGAACCCCTCTATTTACAGAGGAAGATTAACCCTAATTTAGACATTTACTATAATACAGATATACATTAAGAGCTTATCTAATTGCAAGCTCATCCAATCATACGTTTATCCAGTTGCATATCATGAAATAATTGTTATGAAATAATAAAGAAAGAACAAGAATATTATAGAGAAAGAGAGAAGGAGAGAAGTTCTTATTTCTCTTGATGGGATCCTCTTGAGGAGTTAAAGGGATCATTTACAATGAATGGAGAACCCCTTTATTTATAGGGGAAAACTAACTTGGTCCCAAAGTTACAAACCCTAACTTTCCTTTTAAGAAATAGACATTCACCATAAATAGGAAATATATTTATAACACTCCCCCTTGAATGTCTATTTGATAGATAATGTGTCTCGTTAAAACCTTACTAGAAAAAACCCAGTGGAAAAAAATCTAGTGAAGGAAAAAGAGTACACATATCTAATAATACATATTTTGGCTGCCTCATTAAAAACCTTACAAGGAAAACCCAGTGGGACAAAACCTCGTAAGGAAAAAAGAGTACAACGCGTATTAACTCCCCCTAATTAGAACATCCTTGAATCTTTGCATCCCGATTTTGTGCACTATCTTCTTGAAAGTTGCAGTTGGTAGAGATTTGGTGAATAAATCAGCCACATTGTCACTTGAACAAATCTGTTGCACATTGATATCGCCATCTTTTAAAGCTCATATGTGTAGAAAAACTTTGGCGAGATGTGCTTCGTTCTATCTCCTTTTATGAATCCTCCCTTTAGTTGTGCTATGCATGCTGCATTATCTTCATACAAAATTGTGGGTACTTTGTCACATTTTAAACAACATTTTTCTCTAATGAGATGTATCATGGACCTTAACCACACACATTCTCGGCTTGCTTCATGAATAGCTATTATCTCAGCATGATTTGATGAAGTAGCTATGAGAGACTGCTTTGTAGATATCCAAGATGTGGCAGTACCTCCACATATGAACACGTAGCCAGTTTGAGATCGAGCTTTGTGTGGGTCAGATAAATACCCAGCATCAGCATAACCAACAAGATCGGGACTGCAATTTTTAGAATAATATAAGCTCATATCAGTAGTCCTTTTTAGATACCACATTATGTGTTTGATCCCATTTCAATGTCTCCTAGTAGGAGCAGACTATATCTTCAGGACCAAGAATTTCCTCGTTCTTTTAAATCCTTCAAGGATTTTCATATATCCTTCAGTCTCTCTAGACATGAAAATAATTTCATTATGCGCATATCAAGTTTTTCATATATTGCCAGACTTATGAGGAACCTCAAAATAATTGCATCCACCAAGGACCTCTCCATATAATAATGTCAGAATTTACGAAAAATCTTTATGTCACAAGAATCCATTTATACCTACTGCATTACACTTGAATTTCATATTTTTAATTGGCCAATCATTTCTCTGTCCATACTTTTTGACAGATTTGAATTCAAGATTCTCGTCAATATTTATAATATTGAGCTTTATATTATATCAAAGGTATCATCGACTATCATTGTGATATAAGTTTCAATGCGACATAACTTATTGAGATCTCTTTATTTTTCGTCATTTTCAGGTACCTGAACCTTTGCTAAGGTTTTACGAAGTGTTATGTCGTGGTGCTTTCTTAAAGCACCTGCCTCATCATTATGACCATCTTAATCATTTGCTCCTCTCCTTTTTCAAGGAGTTCTATATTTGAAACCGTTTGGTCTATCACGCTTCAGGCGTCTCATAAACTCTATCCTTCAAGGACCTTTCATTGGAGCATTTGCATCTGAATTATAAAATAGAGTTAGCAAATATATATGGCAATTGATTTGCAATATAAGTGAATTATCTATTGAACTTTAAGTTCACTTTTTTTTTCGAGGATCTAGATAATTCATCATACTCTCATTTTTCAGCTGCTAATTACTTTTCCCGCTAATGTTAGAAAAACTAACATTTATCCCCCAAGCTCATTTGGGGACCCATCTTTGTGCGTTGTGATGGAGCAATTGAATCATATACCACACATTCAAATTTTTAGATGGAATTATTTGGTTCCTGACCCTGAACGAATTGTGATAGGAGAACCTTGTTGGCTTGATGCATTCAAGTGTTGCTATATGTTAAATAAACATATCTCATACCAAATTTTATTTGGGAGTTTTATTCTCATAACCAATGATTTAGCTATAATTGGAGGCATATAATTTTCGCTAAACCAACATAGATATGAATCAACATTATCAACATGATTTATAATTTGAAACTATGCTCTTAATTTAATAATTCGAGCAACAACCTTATAAAATCAATTGCAAGTTGATATCAAAACGCATGTGACCATACCATAGATGCATCTATTAGCAAACGGTTCACATGGTAGATGAATAGACCCATATTCACCCTTTTATAAGTTCCAAAATTTTAGGTAATATTAATTCCAATCTTAGCTGATCAAGATCATTCTATCACGATAACAAACAACACAAAAGAATTCTTGAAGAATCTTTTATTTCTTCAATATATAGCCACGTGAATTCTCAATTATTTTTACATCACATTTGAACCGGGATGGCCAACCAGTTATGCCAACTTATTTCAGTAAACTTCTAGTTTACTTTCGTATGTGATTTCATCATTATACCCATATTTATGTACTACAAATAAAAAAAAACGGCGGGTAATCTTTTACATAAATATTTATAATCCACTTTAATTGTAGTAGCATGAAGATATTAGATCTTCCCATAATTTATAGTCTCAATTTTTTTTCAATGTCCTTGAAACCTTTTGAGACTTACTACAATAATTTCATTCCTTCAAGTAGTAATATATTAGCTCTTCCGGAGCTCTCAATTAATTTTGTGTACTACCACATATTCAATCATATCAACATGATTAATAGTTTCTCCACATAGTTTCAACTTAGAAACAATTTTGAATGTTGATGAGCTATACTCATGAACAGACTTATAGTCTTGATGGATCCAATCATATCGTGCCTTTGGGTGGATGACCATCTTCAGGTGGTCATACCTTTCTTTTAGGCTATTCCACAAAACAAGTGAATTCTTAATCGTGAGATATTCCATTTTAAGAATTTCTTCAAGCTGATAATGCAAGGATATCATAGTCTTAGCATGATCTTGATTTGATGCTTTGTTTTCACTTTTAATGGTGTCTCCAAGATCCATTGCATCCATATGGATTTCAGCATCCAACACCCATGAAAGGTAGTTCTTGCCCGAACTTTAAAGGGCAACGAAATCAAGTTTCGTATAGTTATCCATATTAAAAGAAAGAGAAAAATAATACCTTGGCCTTCAAATTTTGAGATAGTAGAGTCGTAGAGCAACAATATCACCAAAGGAATATCACTCTTGTGGTTAAGTAATACATCTTTCGAAGATGAAATTTTAATTTTTCTTACCTCAGATCTTTCAAAGTGAGTGTTCAAGGCAGAGACTCGTGCTGATAACGTGTTATGAAATAATAAAGAAAGAACAAGAATATTATAGAGAAAGAGAGAAGGAGAGAAGTTCTTATTTTTCTTGATGGGATCCTCTTGAGGAGTTAAAGGGATCATTTACAATGAATGGAGAACCCCTTTATTTATAGGGGAAAACTAACTTGGTCCCAAAGTTACAAACCCTAACTTTCCTTTTAAGAAATAGACATTCACCATAAATAGAAAATATATTTATAACATCGTCGGTATTTTGGAAGAGATAATTAATTATCTAATTCTCATAGATCATATTAATGTATCAAGAGTCCATATAGATGTAGATTCAGTCCAAAAAAAACATAAAAAAATTATTTAATCTAGATGAAATTAGATTAAACTTTGTTAATAACTAACGATAGTAATATAACGAGACTAACTAATAGTAATATGACTAGTACTCATGATCTTTCTTCACTACTATAAATTGGTAAAAATTAAAATCAAACCAATCAATCTTCAAAGAACCATCACCAATCAAATGATCTATCTTTCCTTCAGGGTGCTCAAAGAAATCTGCTATATCCAAGTGTGTGATGGCAACATGATTTTCAAAGATAAAATTAACTTCAGGATTTTTCTTTCTTATTTTGTGATGCTTGATAAAGTTCAATCAAGTGTTTTCGAGTACGACAGGTATGTGACCAGTGTCCTTTTTCACCACATCGATAGCGTCTGTTTTCTGAGTCACTTGCTTCTCGCTTCTCATCCTTTTCTTTTTTCCTTTTGATGGTATTTTTTCTTTGAAGAATGATTAACATCAGGAACATGATTTGTTTCATGATCACGACCACAACCACGACTACATCCACAATCAGAGCCGCGACTTTTTCCACGCCTAGCATAGTGGGCATACACCTCATTCACTTTAAGGAATGGTGTAGATCCAGTGGGCCGATTCTCGTGATTTTTAATTAACAAATTATTATTTTGTTCAGCTACGAGAAGATAAGAAATTAGTTCAGAATACTTCTTGAAATCTTTCCCTCAATATTGCTGCTGGAGCACATTCAAGGCATGAAAGGTGGAGAGCGTCTTTTCCATCATATCACTGTCATTAATAGTCTCTCCATATAGTTTCAATTGAGAAATAATTCTGAACATGGTAGAGCTGTACTCATGAATAAACTTATAGTCTTGAAACCTCAGATGCATCCAATCATATCGTGCCTTTGGGTAGATAACCATCTTCAGGTGGTCATATCTTTCTTTCAGGCTATTCCACAAAATAAGTGAATCCTTAATCGTGAGATATTTAATTTTCACAATTTTGTCAATATGATGATGCAATAAAATCATAGCCTTAGCATGATCTTGATTTGATGTTTTATTTTTATTTTTAATGGTATCTCCAAGACCCATTGCATCCATATGAATTTCAGCATCCAACACCCATGAAAGGTAGTTCTTGCTAAAACTTTGAAAGACAACGAACTCAAGTTTCGTAAGATTAGCCATATTAAAAGGGAGAGAGAGAAAAAATATATAATACCTTAGCCTTCAAATTTTGAGGCGGTAGAGTCTCGTACTGATAACGTGTTATAAAATAATAAAGAAAGGATAAGAATATTGTAGAAAAATAGAGAAGAGAGAATAAATCTTATTTCTCTTGAAGGATGAAATAAATGAAAAGAACCCCTCTATTTATAGGGGAAAATTAACCCTAACTTAGATATTCATTATAATACAAATAAACATTAAGAGCTTATCTAATAACAACCTCATTCAATCATAAGTTTATCCAGTTGCAGGCTTATCCAATGAATATCCACATAATATAATATATTTATAACAATTTGATGATAATGGAACATCAATATATTAATTTTATGAATATTTAATTTCCATATTTTTTTAAGTACTATCTCATTTAAATTTTAAAAAATATAAATTCTTGTTGATTTTCTTGGGGTTTTCTCCAGAATCATCACCTCACCAAATTTCACTCTTTTTTCTCCCTTTTTCTTGCATTTAGAATACTAATTTCGGGGCACGCATCTTACACGTGTCTTTTATATTAATAAGAATAGATTTTAAAAAAAGCATAAATAAAATTTAAAGATATGTAGTCAGAAAAAAAGTGCAGGCGTAGGGTCAGTACATCACATGGTACTGGTAGGCATCATCGACCGACCTTACATAATAACGTATAAACATAGCAATAATGATATAAAACAAGTCTTCAGCATTTTACAGAAGTATGGGAACTATCTCAATTACACTAGCTCTACTCAGGTGACAGTTGACCTGCTCACTGAATTGGGCCTTTCGCTGCAGTGGTCACTTGACCACTACAGCGGTCTCGCCGCAGCGGTACTGCCTTAGGCAGTAGCTCGACTTAGCTGCACCTTCATTAGTTTATCAGTTATCAGTGATTCACATACTCTACAGATCAATTAAAATATCACACACGTCTGAGAAACAATAAATACGCTTTATCACTTACAAACACAACAGGTAATCACAAGCAAAATCCACTTAACACTTATCAGCATAGTAATCGTGTCACACTTAGAATCAGATTCATGTCCTTCATTTCAAAATACATAAACAAAATCCATAACTCCCACAACCACTTAGCACATACTTCACTCATTCTTACATATGATTACAAAACGTAACATAAACAAAGTAAACAAATCGTGACATGACGGGCACACGCCTCCGCCATATCACCATAAACACTCAATCCACAAAATCAGTGTACATATATGCCAAAGGGTCTTATTTCTACCCTTTCGGTCATGACTTGCAAGGGAGTCTAGAAATTCATATACTGTACCGGCACGATACCTTCTCCCACTCATATGCTCATTCGGATGCTCTCCTCAGACACGCGCCACTCAATAATATCGCTCGCCCAAATTCTCCCCTTGGGCACGAGCCACTCATCTTAGGATACTTTTACTATCCAAATCATTTTTCATCCACTGAATGTAATAGGTTACAACCCACATATATACATATTTTCTCACTTAGGAGTCTACATTCCTCTCTCTCACTTGCATAAGTACAGATCATCAATTCACATTATAGCTTCTTAAAAGAAATTCACTTCGTAATTCCACAAAATTTTCACAACATTTCATAATCATCTTATATTGACATGATCTCCACTATTTGTTCAAATAAATAATTTCATATCAAATAATATCCGAAGATCAATAACATACCATTATCACACATGTATACAAGTCATTATACAGAGTCTAACCTCTAACCATAACCTACCTTAATATTCGAAGATGGCAATTCGGCTGCTCTGCGGGAGCCTTGCCTTTTCTCAAAGCTTCAGAACACTTCAAATCTACACAATACAGAGTATTTCATTACTTACTCTTCAATTATGGGACTAAATAGATCAAACCCTCCCTTTTTAGGACACTTTAACAGTAAAACCCTTACATTCACCCTAATTCTAGGTCTCTATCATCGTCAAACCCACAATTGTCAGCAAGAAAGTCCTTGGGAAACGATTATCACCCATCACCGTAATGAAATCATCCCATTACTCCCCATAATCCAACCCTAGTTTATCAACTTAGGGTTTCTAAGCATAAAATTCCATTATTAAAAGGTTCCCTAAGCTTTCTAAAATCGATGATAACCATTATAGGGGCAAGGGATCAACAAACTCACCTTTGGGTATCAATTCTCTGCTTTGGAGAAGAAACTACTTTTAGATCTTGTTCTCTCACATTTTGGAAATAATGGGATATAACCCCAGAATTTCCATTTAAAACTCACTTCTGGTTCTCGTTGTCCGCTGCAGCTGACTCGCTATAGCGGCCAGAGTATCGCTGAGGCGGTTCCAGCAGTTACTTTTCGAACGTGATGGCAGGACTCCGACCGTTAGCACAGTCTCGCTGCAGCGGTCCCCCGAACCAGTAGCTACAAAAATTTGGTCAATTTTACACTTAGTTTTACAGCACATTCTATCCCTCCCTTATCCTGTTTCCAGTGTTTTAGGTCCCAGATCATCCCATAACGATGTTCGGGTCATTACATCAGATACCAATTAAAACACCATTTGTGCCTGAACGGTTTGTACAAAAAAAGGGAGAATACTTACCAAATTCCAAAAACAACCAAGGATACTTGATCGCGTATCAGCCTCAGTCTCCTAGGTGGCTTCCTCAATAGAATGATTCTTCCGCTAGACCTTTATTGTCATAATTTCTTTCAACCTCAATTTTCGCATATCTCTAGCCAATATTGCTACAGGCTCCTCCTTATAAGACAAATTCTCATCTAATAGCACAAAGTTACATTTGAAAATATATGTTCCATCCCCATGATACTTTTTCAACATTGAGACATGGAACGTCAGATGCACCCCCGACAACTCTGACGGCAAAGACAACTCATAAGCTACTTCCCCCACACGTCTTGGGATAAGCTTTCCTCACTTTTAGAACCTCATCACCCCCCTTCATAGGAGATACCTTGAGCACCGCTTGCTCTTCCTCCATGAATTCCATATCCCTGACCTTCTTATCTGTGTATTGCTTCTGTCTACTCTGAGCAGCTACCAGACGATCCTGAATTATACAAACTTTTTTCAAGGACTCCCCTAGCAAATTAGTTCCCCAGGGTCTTACTTCAAACATATCAAACCAACTAATTGGAGACCTGCATTTTCTCCCATAATGAGCTTTAAATGGCGCCATATCAATGCTCGAGTGATAGCTGTTGCTGTAGGCGAACTCTGCCAAGGGTAAGAATTTGTCCCAATGGCCTCCAAAATCTATCACACACATCCGGAGCATATCCTCCAATACCTGGATAGTCCTTTCTGACTGTTCATCTGTCTGAGGATGGAAGACTGTGCTCAAGTCCAACCTTGTGCCCAACTCATCTTGCAAAGTTCTCCAAAAATGAAAAGTGAACTGAATGCCCTTATCTAACATAATTAAAACAGGCACCCCATGCAACTGGATCACTTACTTCACGTACACAATGAGCCGACTTGGTCAATCTGTCCATAGTGACCAAAGTTGAGTCAAATTTCTCCAAAGTCTTGGGAAGACCCACCACAAAATCCAGTGCTATTCTCTCCCATTTCCACTCAGGGATATGCATTCTCTGAAGTACTCCTCCATGCTTTTAGTGCTCGTACTTCACCTGCTGACAATTCAAACATTGGTTCGACATAGTCAACAACATCTCTCTTCATCCTGCCCCACCAATAGTGTTGCTTAAGGTAATGGTACATCTTGGTGACTCCAGGATGGATGGAGTACCTCAAGTTGTGAGCTTCTGCCAAAAGAGTTTTAATTAGCTCACCAACTCGAGGAACACACAGTCACCCCTTCATTTGACTTCTTCCCCCAAAACCTTATCTCAAATCTTAGCCATCTTTTCATCTTCGAACTATCTTGCTTTGATTTCCTCTAACAGGGATGACTTAGCCTCCACGCTAGCTAATATTCCACCTGTTTCAGTCAATGAAAACCTTCCCAAACTATTTGCCAAAGTCTAAACTTCTCTAGACATCGGCCGCTGAGCAGCTTTCAAGCAAGCTAAGCTGCCCATGCTTACCGTATTCTGACTCAACGCGTCTGCCACAACATTGGCCTTTATTGGATGGTACAGGATAGTGATATCATAATCCTTAAGTAGCTCCATCCATCTCCTCTGCCTCAAATTGAGATCTTTCTGGGAGAACACATACTACAAGTTGCGGTGATCCGTGAACACCTCACATCGAGCTCCATACAAGTAGTGCCTCCAAATTTTCAGGGAAAACACCACTACTGCTAACTCCAGGTCGTGCGTCGGGTAATTCTTCTCATGCACCTTCAACTGTCTTAAGGCATAAGCAATAACCCGCCCTTCCTGCAATAACACAGCATCCAACCCAAACTGTGAGGCATCATAATAAATAATAAAGTCTTTACCTTTCACTGGTAACACCAGGATAGGTGTTGTGGTTAGCAGAGTCTTGAGTTTATGAAAACTTGCTTCACATTCCTCTGACCATTGGAAAGGTACATCCTTTTGTGTCAACTTGGTCAGCACCAAAGCGATGGAGGCAAAATCCATCATGAACCGCGGTAGTAACTGGCCATCTCCACAAAACTCTGAATTTCCATCACGTTAGTTGGCCTCGCCCAGTTTCCGGCCGCCTCCACCTTCTTTGGATCAACTTGGATTCCCTCCTTGGAAACTACATGTCCCAGAAAAGACACTGATGCCAACCAAAACTCACACTTGGTGAACTTAGTATACAACTGCTTCTCCTTCAGTAATCCCAGCATAATTCTCAGATGATTTTCATACTCCTGCTTGGTCTTAGAATACACCAAGATATCGTCAATAAATACAATAACAAAGGAGTCCAAGTAAGGTTTGAAAATACTGTTCATCAGGCTCATGAACGCAGCTGGGGCATTAGTGAGTACGAATGACATGACTAGATATTCGTAATGCCCATACCTGGTCCGAACAGCTGTTTTAGAAATATCTTCAGCCCGAATTTTCAACTGGTGATAACCGGACCTCAAGTCAATTTTCAAAAACACAGCCGCCACCTGTAACTGATCAAACAAATCATCTATTCAAGGAAGAGGGTGCTTGTTCCGAATAGTCACCTTGTTCAATTGATGATAGTCGATGCACATCCACATACTACCATCCTTTTTCTTCACAAACAAAACCAGGGCACCTCACGGCGACACACTCGGTCTGATGAACCCTTCATAAAGCAACTCCTGCAACTTCTCCATGAGTTCTCTCAACTTAGCAAGTGTCATTTTGAACGGAGGAATAAAAATAGGTTGAGTCCCTAGCTCTAATTCTTTACAGAAGTCAATGTCAGGGTCCGGCAGCATGCCGGGAAGATCTGTAGGGAATACCTCCAAAAACTTACGAACAATCGGGACTGACTCTATGGAAGGACCTCGAAACTAGTGTCCTGAATATGCGCTAGATATGTTGAATAACCCTGCTCTATCAACTTATGGGCATGAATATAAAAGATGAGTTTCTTAGGAGCAGGGCTACAATTCCTTTTCAACTCCAACCTAGACGCCCTGGCCCCGATATGGTGACGGTTTTAGCATGGCAATCTAGAATGGCATGGTAAGGGGACAACCAGCTCATTCCCAAAACTAATTGAAATCAACCATGTCTACGATCACTAAGTCTGCCAGAGTGTCAAACCCCATGAAATAAAAAACACAATCACGAACAACCCTATCCACCACCATAGAATCCCCGACAGGTAGATACATAGATAGGAGTATCAAGTACATCAGACAAGATCCAAACCCAAAGCAAAACAAGCAGAGACATAAGAAAATGTAGAGCCTGAATCAAACAACGCAATAGCCATTTTGTCAGAAACGAAGATCATACCTGTAATAACGATGTCTAAAGCCTCCGCTTCTACCCTACTAGGAAAAGCTTAGAAATGGTCCTGATTACTCGCTTGAGAACTGCCCCGATTGGGCTGTGCCACCCCTCTACCTGACTAGGTGCCACCTCTACCCACCTGAGGACATCCTCTACCCTACTGAGCACCACATCTAACGGCTGGCTGACTACCTCGTCCCAGTTGTGGGTGATCCTAACTGAATGCACTACCTCCTCTCCTGCTAGGGGCCGGAGCTCGAGGAGCTGGGTGAGGAACAATCTATCTACCCTGTTTGAACCTGGGGCACCATATGTGGATGTGGTCATACTTTTCCACTCATGGCAGACCTTCTCAATCACGGGCCTTTAAGCTGGAACAGAGGAAATAGGGCAAGCTCCAAAGTCTGAACAAATAATCCGAGTACCCCTAACTGCACCTGATGGTCGTGGAGCTGTCCTTGGTCGGCCTCCGGCTGATACCTGCATGGAAGACTAAAAAGGGCACTGAAACCCTGTGGTGCCGGAGCCCTAGCAAAAGAACTGCTAAAGTAACCCACCCTATAAGCCTTCTTCTCGGTGTTCCTTGCATATCCCTCCTGTCTTACCCCTTCCACAGACTTCACATACTCCATCACCTCTTGGAAGGTCTCACCGAAGGAGACCATCTCAAGAGCTAATACCTGGAGCCCCACATTCAGGCCTTTAACAAGCGACCTGATTCTCTCCTCCTCTGTGGGCAGTAAAGGTAGGGCATACTGGACAAGGAATGAAATCGAGCCTCTTATGCTGCAATAGATGAGCTCCCCTGCTCAATGGTGATGAACTCCTCCAGTCTCCTGTCCCTCAGAGTGCGGGGAACATACTTCTCTAGGAATGTGGAGTAGAACTGGGTCCAAGTCAATGGTGGTGACCTCGCTAGTCTGTACTCCATAAAATCTCTCCACCAGAGCTTAGCATCCTCCATCAACTGAAAAGTAACAAACTCTACACCATACTTCTCTACCGTCTCCATCTTGTGGAGCCTTTCATGACAGTCGATGATGAACTCATAGGTGTCCTCCGGCTTAGTGCCGTAGAAAGTGGGAGGCTTCATCTTGGTGAACCTCCAAAATAGGTCATGCTCCTCCCCTGTCATCACCGGTCCCACTACCGGCCTGGGGAACATGACAGCTTTCGACAAGTCATCAATTCGAGGAGCCACAACAGCTGTATACTATATCCCCGAATGCTGCCCCATAGTTGCCCCCATTGCTCCATTACCTACAAGGACACTCAGGAAATTGAGGACCTACGCCAGAACATCATAGGATGCTGGAACTGCAGGAGCTTCTCCCTAAGTCAGAACTTCAACTTCAACAGCTATATACTCCCGTACTGCTAGTGGTACAGGAGATGCAGACCTCTCCCTGACTGGAGCAGGAGCATGAGCCCCTCCTCTAGCAGCAGCAGGCCTTCGTCCATGACCTCTTCCCCTACCTCTACCAAGAACTGCGGCTTCCACTACTTGTTCGGGTGCTGCGTCTCTATTATTGTTTGCACGTGTTCTCACCATATGAGAAGGAAAGAAAGAAAAGTTGTTAGAGACCAATTTTGCCAGATACCAATTGGAATCAAGTAATAGCACGAAAGGAAGGAAGGAGGGAGTTTTCCTAAAGTCCTGCAGCCTCTCCAAGATAAGTTATGGACATCTTAGCACGGATCTGCAAGACTCTACTAGACCCGTCTTAGTGCAATGAGATCAACGTACCAGGCTCTAATACCAACTTTTGCCATGACTCAAATGGCCATGATTGGAATCCACACTAACCCCCCTGGTGGGCGAACCAACCATTCCCAATAAATAACCCAACATTAAACATTCAGAAAGAAATTATAATAAAATGAAATGAAGTATCAAAAACGATAACAATCCTCTTACAACCAAAACCAAACAAAATTTATCCCAAGACTTGATCATCATTGCACCAGATGTCTGCCTACAACTCTAAGGACAATTAATCTAAAACACGAAGGAACTAAATATCTGGAAAAGAGGGACATCTTCAACGGGAGAGTGACACTGCATCCTTGGTCTACTCACCTTTCAAGTAAAATTGCTACTGCTTCACGGGTGAGGACGGAACGAACTTCTTGGTTTGAACTCTGCACTCAAAAAAAGTGCAGGCATAGGGTCAGTACATAACACGATACTGGTAGGCATCATTGACCGACCTTACATAATAACATGTAAACATAACAACAATGATATAATACAAGTCTTCAACATTTCATCAACCGACCTTCATTAGTTCATCAGTCATCAGTGATTCACATACTTTACAGATCAATTCAAATATTGCACAAGTCTGAGCAAAAATAAATACGAATCTTTATCACTTACAAACACAACAGGTAATCACAAGAAAAATCCACTTAACACTTATCAACATCGTGACTGTGTCACACTTAGAATCAGATTCATATCCTTCTTTAAAATACATAAAAAAAATCCATAACTCCCACAACCACTTAGCACATACTTCACTCAGTATTACATATTATTACAAAACGTAACATAAACAATGTAAACAAATGGTGACATGATGGGCACACGCCTCTGTCATATCACCATAAACACTCAATTCACAAAATCAGTGTACACATATGCTAGAGGGTCTTATTTTTTCCGTTCCAGTCATGACCTACAGGGGACTCTATAAATTCATATACTATATCAGAGCGGTACCCACTCCTACTCATATGCTCATCCGGATGCTCCCCTCAAACACAAGCCACTCAATAATATCGCTCACCCTGATGCTCCTCTCGTGCAGGCACCTACATCGACTCTAACTCGATAGGAGAGTCCCTTTTTAAAACAATGTAATATTTACAGTTCTCATTAACCGACACCAACAAACACTTCCCTTGAAATATCAATAAAATGCATTCCTGAAAAATCTTGACTCTTCCAAGATCTAGTCTAGATGGGTACAAGAGCTCTATATAAAATATTGAAAAATAAAAGACACAACTTCGCCGACGGATGAAATGCGAGAGCTGATGTTGAATATCGCTTCGTCAATCATGGAACTTTAAAATTTCCATAACCTACACAAAAAAGGCGTAGCAAGGTAGTATCAGTCACCAAACATACCGATGGACATCATTGGCTGACTAGGATTAGTTCATGCAATAGTATATAATCAACATGCAATCGATTAGCCAATTCTAACAATAATTTTGACATAATTATATTCTATCAAGTTCCTCAATTAAATCATTAATTCATATAACTTAATTAATATCCATATCCCTTTCCCTCAAAACTCTAGCCTCTATCACAACTCTATTCTGTTTTCTTATCTCGCTGCAGCACACATTTACCCACTACAACAATCTCGCAGCAGTGGAGATTAGTGCGCTTCAACAATGCCCTACTTAGGCAGTAGCTCGGTTCCACTAGCCTCTTCCTTTTTCTATCCACCATCTAAACCCTATGAAAACACCATATTAATTCATTCACCAATTACTATTCACTAAGTCCGTTCCAGTCATCCAAGAATCTTTTATTGACTCAACACAATTAACTAATCCTTTTCAATTCTTTTCCTGCTCATTTTATTACTCCCCAACATCACATCTATATCGGTTATCTCATAGTTAGTAACTACTATCGTTGAATCGGTCATGTTACCTTTTACAACTCTCACTCTACATTCCTTAGCGGGACTACCCTATACCCGCACTAATAATCGACAAATGGCTCAACTAATATATTTTAAACTCTGCCCAATTGGGCATCCCCTCACAACTCACGGTAACCACATTAAACAAGCATTCAACCACAACATCAAATAATAAACTCATCACTCAACAAGAAAATCATCAAACCATACCATTGGAGTCAAGTTGGACAAAGATGAGAGTACAAGTATACACCTGCACCTCCACAATTCCACACTGTACAATTCGATACCAAAACTGCATCATGCAATACCATACTTGCATCACTGCATCATGTATCATCTCATCATGTATCATCTCGTCATTGTGTCTCTCACATCCTGATTGAATGCTAACCTCAAGCACGAGCCTCTCATATCTAAGTATTATACACATGCTTGATCCTACCAACCCTCTCGTCCGGATACTCACCTTGGATACAAACCTCTTATCTCATAATAAGGGTGTCTTATTCTTTCGTCTCAACCTGCTTCCTCATTATCTCAATTGGTTACCACGGATTCCACCCATAGTTTTAGGAACAATATATCACGATTCAATTCACTTAACAAAATATCATTCAACAATGAGAATTAATCAATACAGTTATAGCACAATCATAGTCCGAAGACCATTTCACGAAATCAACTATTCATTGCGACACCCTATTCCCAACATCATTTAGCGCATGGTGAAAGTTGACCTGCTCGCTAGATTAGGCCTCACTACAGCAGGATTACTACCATAATGATGGTCTCGCTATAATGGTTGTAGTACCGCTGCAGCGGTACTACCCAGGAAGTGATTCGACCAAACTTTCGCCCTTCGATTTCCCCCATAGGGGTCCTTCACAGTCAGCTCATCTACTAAAAAAATGTATATTGACCAAACTCTACTATCAAATTACCCTTCTTTCACATGGAGCAATAATTAATTCAACACGTGATGCAAAAATTAGATACACATAAACCATCACAATTGAACTATTAACTCATTGACCCACATGAACACTGATGAGACGTATTTACGTATTTGTTAGCCATATTCTTCCATACTTAGCTATGTTTTGAGAATATATTGTGTGTTTTTTCTTGTATTTTATAATATATTTATGAAAAAGAGGTAACACACATGATTAGATGCTTTTAGGGCTTAAAGTAATGAATTTGGACTTAATTATGGTGTAAAAGTGCATGGATGCAAAACGGGATTGAAGAAGAAAGTATAATAAAAGTGGGTAGCGCACAGGCTAGTTGTGATATGGCCTACGCGTCGTACAAGCCTCTCCAGAGCACCCAGAGGCATGATGTGCCAGGAACAGGGAGAGGCACGCCGCGCCATATATGTCCATACAGCCAGAATTCAAATCCCGGTCCTACTAAGAACAGAAGCTGCAAAATCCAATTCAAATCCAAGAAGGAAAAACGAAGGCTTAATCTACTATTATAAAAATCCTTTATTCCATGTCTTAGGTGTCATTGTGATTGTCATATTATATATTCTTGGAGTTTCATGTTGCACAATTTATACTTTACAAATTTGTGTAATAGCTTAGTTAAGTATTTATTGGAGATTCATCAAGTTCTTGTGACTCATTATAGCTTTAGAGATTTTGTTAACAAGTTTATATTATCGTAAGTATTTCATCATGAATTATTTTACATCTTTTGCTTCTATTCTCATAAACATGAGCGGCTAAATCACTTAAGTTAGGGTTGTGGGAACCATGATAGATTAACGAATGTAAGCATAATAAAATATTGATTCTTAAATGGTGAATTAGGTGAATGTTATTCTCTTCATTTTAATTAGTTTTAGAGGTTGCAAATATTGAAACATGCTCGTATCTTCAACTTGCCCGATGAAGGAGGTTAAAATTAGGAAAAGATAATAACAATGACAATTTGAGGCTACCAACCCTCATCTAAATTAACTTGAGCTCTAACTAAGGATAGTTAAGTCAAGACTTATGGCGAGGGAAAAATATACACACTTTGAATCCTAGAGGAGATAAGTAAAATTCATCTATGTAGGCTGAGAGATGTTAGATGAACTTAATTGTCAGTCTTACACAAAATTCACCAGGATAAATCACTAATAAAAGTCAACTAAGTTATGAAATCATGGAGAATACAATCCTAGTTTTGTCTTGATAATTTAATACACAATCATGATGAGAATCAAAGCAGTCTTGTGAATGCCTAGTTCTCCTGTCTTCTTCGGGTCCTTAATAGAACTTAAAACTAGGTTTCTTCTGTATATAAACTATATGTTGCTCTTCCTCAAAGACTGAATTGAAAGTCGACTGAATGTGATGAAAGGTTATATAATTAACACATGAAAGTCGAATATAGTATGAAGGCTTTCTCTTCTAAAGGCAGGGGTGAGGACTCTATTGCAGCATTAAGTAAGGAGTTGGAGGAAATCAAGGCGAATCCACTTCTAGCAGTATTTTCTTCTTTTTATTTGCAAATCCCCCTTCCGATATATTGATTATAAATTAGTTTATTCATATTTAATGTATTGTTTCTTCCCTATTCTCTGTGGGATAGATCACAAACTAGTTGAGTTACTATATTTGACAGTGGTCGCTTTATACTTCAATTGTAAGGTATAATTTGAGCATGATCAAATTTTGATGCTGTTGCCAGGGAATACAGTTAAGAAATAGTTAATTGGTGTCTAAGCTTGACTGGTAATCTTTATTTCATGATTTACATTTTTATTTTCTTTTTTGTGTTGTCGCAGGTTAGCATGGTGAATCCTGTGGCATAAATTGATCTCCTACCAGAGAAGATGACGAAGGCGCAAAGAGACGAAGTTACGCGCCAAGCAGAGAAAGCTCAACTAACTGAAATAGCTAGGAGAGCTGAGGCTGCTAATTTTTCTACCGCCATGGAAAAAAGGAACTGACAAAATGCCCCTCGTCATTATAGACGTAATGCAGTATGTAATATGCTCTTCGAGGGGGAGTTTGAGCAAGATGAAGTTGGCTACACGGGATCCATTATTCTACCCCCACTTCTGGCGAATGCGAAATTCGATGTGACTAGTACTATGATGTAGTTGTTAAGAATGAAGGGGTTGTTCAATGGTTTGTCTGGTGAGGATCGAAACCAGCATTTGATAAATTTCACCAATATCTACAATACCTACAAGCTACTTGGAGTTTCTCAAGAGGCCATGAGACTCTACTTATTTCCATTTTCACTAGCTGGGGAAGCTACTTTGTGGATGAATGAGCTTCCAGATGAGTCTATCACTACTTGGACAGAGCTGACTATAGCTTTCTTGGAGAGATTGTTCCCACCCTCACTGATGATTCAATTGAGGGATAAAATTAATAACTTCAGACAATTACCCGGGGAAGCTCTGCATGAGGAATGGTTGAGGTTTTAAAAGTAATTAAAATAGTATCCTAATCGCGAGCTTCCTGAGGAGGTCCTTTTGGAGGTATTTTATAGGTCACAGAGTGCCTCAAACAAAGCTGTAGTAGATGGTATAGCTAAGGGGTCCATGATGGCCCACACTTTTGCAGAAGCCAATAAAATACTAGATAAAATGACTAAGATAGACAGGGCATGGCACACTAGAGAATTCGAGGCCGCTGCAGTGAGCTACTCTAGAGGAATGATAGCAGAGCAGCAGAAAAAGGAAAAAGAAAGGGACCAAGACATGGCCTATCTCAAAACTCAATTGGAATTGATCACCAAACACTTCACCATGATGAATACGCAGAGGGTGCATGCGGTGAATGCATAAGAGAAGGACCCAGGTATGAGGATCAATACCCTGAAGCTGAAGAGGAAGTAAATTTTGTGAACAATCATGGGTATTTTTGGCCTAACACCCAAGGGTCTAATCAAGACTCTTGGAATCAAGGCCAAGGAAATCAGAGTCGGATATACCATGGGAACAGTGGCTATGACCGAGCTGGGGCTAGAGATAGAGACTAAGGTCAATGGAGGAACAAAGATGCCCCCAAGAATGATAGGAGTGGAGTTTATATCCCTCCAAGAGCAAGAGAGCTTGCTATGAATGACTTCGAGACAACAAATCTAGAGGATATGATGAGTCGTATGATGAAAAAGGTAGACTCCACCTAGATGGGAGTAAAAGAGATAAGAGGTGAACTTTCAAGCTTGAGTCAATTGGTTGACTCACATTCGACCTCCATCAAGCAGTTAGAGAAACAGGGGGAAAATCTCCACGGCATTAAATCAAAATCAAAAGCGCACTTTGCATAGTGATACCGTTGAAAAAACCCTCGGAATGAAGGTCATTGCATGTGACCATGAGCCCGATAAGTATCTTGATAAAGTCTAAGTGATCAAGATACCTACGTCGTGCTGCGACATTAAATTAGGCACTGCTTGGGTGGCAACCCAAAATAATTTGATTTTGTGATTTTTTGGAGTTTATGTGTTTGTTCAAGTGTGTAAGAGTTAAGTCGTAATACACACAAAAAAATTTTGAGCATAAAAGTTGAAAACGGGATGCAAAGGAAAACTTCGCACTGCAACACACAGGGTAGCGCGACGCGCAGTCACTGCAGTGCACGGGCCGGTGCGACGCGTAGGCCAATCCTCGTAGCAGGCGGTGCAACGCGCAGGCCCTATGGCTCAAGTAGCGCCATGTCACACGGCTAGTCCAAGGGAAAAAGAGGCGCGGGTCGACGGGTCAAACTCGACCATACCGGTTTTTTAAAATCAAAAACCTAATTTTTTCATCTCCTTCTCACTCTAGGCGAGCTGCACACCCCCTCTCTCTCTAAAAGTTTCTCCAAAAACTTATATTTCTCACAAATTCCTCCAAATCTTTTCACCCAAATCAGAAAAGATAATATTTTTCTTAAAATTACTCCAACAATGGCACCAAAACTTAGCAAGGGAAGGGGAGTGACTTCTTCAAGCCATGGTTCCAAAAGGTCAAGAAGAGCTAATGAAGAAGAAATGAGGATATGAGCTGGAAAATGAGGATGTGAGCTTACTACAACAACCATTGAGGTGTTTTGGGCTCCATTGAGTCACGAAGCAAAAAGGTAAGAAATGATTCAAGGAACACAAAAAATCCAAATAGTTCACATGATTTATTTATTGATAGAGAAAGCTTGGCATCCGAATTTTCTCACATTATATATAGATTGCACACTCTTGGACTTGGCTTTGTGTTTAATGATCCAGGTGAATGTAATTTAAACTTGGTGAGGTAATTTCTTGCATATTGGGATCCAAAAAAAAGGTCAAACCAAGTTAAAGTTAGAGGGCAAATTGTTAATTTGTCGCTTGGGGTTTTAAATAGATTACTTGGTTTACCTAGTCTTGACCCACATCTCTTTAAAAATTTGATCTTGAGACCTCCCTATAAAGAAATTCAACACACTCTCAGTGGTCTAAATTCGATCACACTGTGGGCCCTCCACCAACAAGACGGGTATCATATATCTTCCCCTATCCCCATATGACTAGAGAGGCTAAGATTTGGTTGAAAATTATTTATGTTTATTTGGTGCCTAGAAAGCACGTGACTCATGTTACATGAGAGAAAGTGTGTCTTATCTATGCATTGATGACTGGGATGCCTATTAATGTTGGAAAAATTATAAAGGATGTGTTGAGGAGAGAAAGGGTGAAAAAGGGGCAAAGTTTTGGTTTTGAGGGTCTCTTGACCCGATTTCTGAGAGGCCATCAAATTGAGGAGGAGGTAGTGGATTATAGGCCTAGGTATGACCCGAAAGGGATTGATATGACAAATACTAAGGATCCTGAGTACATACATGGTCTAGTCCTATCAATTGGGGAGCGTCATGCAAGATTTGATAATATGCTGAGTCACCTATACGACACGCAAATGCTGTAGTTGAGAATGAATGGTGTGACAGAGGAGCAGCTACAATAACTCAACATGGAATACCCCTTGAGTGAAAATTCGAGGGCTCTCTACAGAGTTGGGCCTAGATTTGAGGAGCCACGATGATAATGCCACAAATGAGAAGCAGGCTAGAGTCGATTCTGACTTGGAGTCTGATAATAATGAGGATGATTCTGAGATGGGGGAAGCGGCTCTTGCCCCCACTAATGATGAGGATTAGAGGCCTTGGGAGTTCTTCTTTTACTCTTTTACTTATACTTTATTGTTTTAGCACTAAGGACAGTGCTGCCTATTAAGTGTGTGGTGGAGAAGTAAACTTCATTATACCATGCATACTTTTATTGCTAAATTTGTACATGGTGGGCCTAGTTTTTTTTTGTGATTCATGACTAACCCTATTAACTTGTAGCAGTTTTTTTGTTTTAACTGATGTTTTGTTTTAATTGGGTCTCCTGATTTTTATTTTCAGTACTTTTCTAGTGGATAGTCCCTTAGAACCGACTAGTGGGTCTAGATTTTTTTTATTTTGGTCATAAAGTCATGACTTTTTTCGATGATGGATGGATGACGACTGTCTTAAGGTAAAACTAGTCATTAGGAGAGCAAGAACTTGAGACCTTACGAATGCTAGGTACTTCACTTAGAAATCATTAACACTTTGTGAAATTCGCTCAATAATGCATGAAAAAATATAAACGCTTAGACTTTTAAAACTTGACTCCTAACCTTGAAAATTGGGCTTAACTATGTTATTCATGCAATATGGATATATGTGTTTATGTAATTTTGATTGCCATTATTGAGCGTTGGTGCCATTGTGTGAGTGAGGAATTGTAGTATACTCTATGCTTTCAATTTGATGTCTAGGACTTGCTCGGTGTGTGTGTAAAATGAAATAAGGATGTTGAATCTAGGAAGTGATATAGGCATTTCTTTGATAGACTATTTGTATCCTATTTTACCTACCTTGATGTAATTATCCTAGTTAGCCATTTTAAGTCTTATCCTATTCTTTTGATAGCCATATTACAAGTTTAATTCCTTTTATTCTATTACCTTTTATTTGGATCCAAATGACTCCTAAAGCACTTTAATTGAATTTTTTTGCATAAAAGGAATATAAGCGGAGAAGTGAAGGGAAAAGCTAAAAAAATGTAAAAATTATAGAAAAAGAAAAGAGTGAAAGAATTGCTAAACAAGGAAGGTGATGTTAGTGAAAAAACAAAAAGAAGAAGGAGCTTTTAAAAAAATGATGAAAAAATTATGAATCAGCTTAAAGTTGAAAATTTTTCACTAGTCACTTAAGTTGAAAAATTAAAAAATAAAAGGAGGTATAAGGAGAAAAACAAAGAGATTGAAGAATGTGCTAAAAAATTCAAAGAGTTGTGATGTATTAAAGTGCTTAGGGAGATTAGTCACTGTCTTAGCCAAATAGTTCCTACCTGTCTCTTAGCCTACATTACAACCAAGGTAAGTCCTAATTGATCCTTGATTCGATGTTCTATACTAGTGGAGTATTTATACTAAGTGCAGACCTATGGGTCGTCTTTTGCATGCATGTTGAGTCCTTTGGGAGAGCGGGTGATAATGTTTTAATTATGCCCAAGTTCATATTGTTATATATCTTGTGTGTGAAAAGGCAACTCCCCAAATGGTGTGGGCACATAATGATAAGATTTTGGTATATCTTGATTGCTAAATTGCATATGATTCATGGGTGCCCAAATATATCTTGTTGATTTAGTTCTAGAAGTTAAGTAATTTCAAACTTGACATTTGAATGTTAATCTTATATGCATGTGAGTGAATTGTTGGAGCTTGATTGATTTGTCTAATAATTCTAAGTGTAAGTAGACCTGTTCGTAGGGTGAATTTTGTGATTAAATGTGAGAAGGGAAGTAGCATATTGTTCGAGGACGAACAATAATTTAAGTGTGGGATAATGATGAAGGACGTATTTACGCATTTATTAGCCATATTTTCTCATACTTAGCTATGTTTTGAGAATATATTTGGTGTGTTTTCTTGTGTTCTATGATATATTTGTGAAAAAGAGCTAAAGCACATGATTAGATGCTTCCAGGAATTAAAGTAATAAATTTGAGCTTAGTTGTAGCTTAAAAGTGCATGGATGGCAAAACGGGGTTGACGAAGCAAGTATAGTAGAAGTGGGCAGCGCACAGGCATAGCTGTACTATGGCCTGCTTGCCACACAGGCCACTCCAGAGCACCCAGATGCACGACGGGCCAGGCACACTGGCGTAGGGAGAGGACGGCGTGTCACATATATCCAGACAGCTAGAAGTCAAATCCCAGTCCTATTAGGAACAGAAGCTGCAAAACCTAATTCAAATTCAAGAAGGAATAACAAAGGCTTAATCTACTATTATAAATACCCTTTATTCCATGTGTTAGGCGTTATTGTGATTGTTATATTGTGTATTATTGGAGTTTAGTGTTGCACAATTTATACTTTATGAATTTTTGTAATAGCTTAGTTTAATATTTGTTGGAGATTCATCAAGTTCTTTTGACTTAACATAACTTTGGAGATTTTGTTAACAAGTTTATATTATCATAAGTATTTCATTATGAATTCTTTTACATCTTTTGTTGTTATTATCATAAATATGAGCGGCTAAATCTCTTAAGTAGAGTTGTGGGAACCATGATGGATTAACGAATGTAGGCATAATAAAATAATGACTCTTGAATGGTGAATTGGGCGGATTTTTTACTCTCTTTGTTTTAACTAGTTTTAGCGGTTGTAAATGTTGAAACATGCTCGTATCTTCAACTTGTCCGACCAAGGAGGTTGAAGTTAGGAAAAGTGAATAACAATGGTAATTTGAGGCTACCAACCTTCATCTAAATTAACTTGATCTCTAACTGAGGATATTTAAGTCAAGACTTATGGCAAGGGAAAAATATACACACTTTGAGTCCGAGAGGAGATAAGTGAAATTCATCTATGTAGGTCGAGAGACGTTAGATGAAATTAATCATCAGTCTTACATAAAATTCACAAGGATAGATCACTAATAAAAATCTATTAAGTTGTGAAATCATGAGAAACACAATCCTAGTTTTGTCTTGATAATTTGATACACAACTCAATCATTGTTAGCAGTATTTTCTTCTTTGTATTTGCAAACCTCCCTTTTGAAATATTAATTGCAAGTTAGTTTATTAATCATTAATGTATTGTTTCTTCCCTATTCCCTGTGGGATTGACCCCAACCTAGTTGGGTTCCATATTTGACAGTGACCGCTTTATACTTCAATTGCAAGGTGTAATTTGGTTGTGATCAAATGCATGAACCACCCCAATGCCTACACCCATGACCATACTCTAGTCACCTTATTTGGGGCAGACCGTAGAAGTATCCCTTAAGACTTTTCACCTAATACGGAAATCCAATAGTCTAGGCTCAAGACTATTTGTACCCACGTGATTGCATAATACGATAACTCTATCACTTTTTTCTTTTCTTTTTTCGGTTACTCCCCTCTTGCACTAATTACTGACTATAATTTGACTAGTTGCAATTAGCAAGATAACTTCTGTTTTACTCATCAAATACACATCAATCATACAAACATATACAAATATCTAATCAAAGTCTAGCACAAAGATAAGCCATAGCCTACATAGGCGCCAAGCTTGCCGTCAAGAAATCCATGGGCTGCATGCTTGTCTCAAGTTCTGAGTTCTTATAGGAAATTATCATAGTGGATGGTGAAGTCCCTACCCCCTCTAGCCTCCTTACTTCCTTTCCTTGTTAGAAATTTTAATTTTTGTTTTTAGGCATTTTTATTCAGCAGGCCTTATAAAAATTGGTTTTTAATTCTCAATCTGGACAGAATTATGGGATTCTGGTCCGCGTTGCCCACAACAGTGAGGGATCTTTATGCAGCAGTCCCATTACAGTGAAATCAGTCCTCCACGGTGGCCCTACGCTTGGCCCACCTAATTTTTAACTTATCCCCTTCTAAATCTTTTAATCACATCATTGCTTAATCCGAGGACATAACCCCGACTCGCAAAAATTTTAAATTTTCCCATGTTTATATCATCAAGGTGCTATAATGATTAGACGAGTCATTACATCAGATACCAATTAAAATTTTGTTCATCCCCGAACGGACCCATGAAACAGGCTAGGGTCTCCAGTTATCCCTTGTTTACCTTGATACCATGTCATAGTCCCGATTGCTTTTGATCAACGCTGTGGTCCCCGATATTATTCCTTGATTCTTAGATTTATATTCCCACTAGACCCTTTTTTGAGGTCCTAAGGCATATTGCATGGTGTAATTCTTCCCCATTCTTCTTCCCTTACTTGCTAGCTCCTTGTTAGCTTGATCCGATTGACACCGAGTCTTTCAAATTTCTCTTTTATGACTTATGACATTTACTCGTGGCCTATGCGCCCCTAGGGGTCACCGATTCTCATAAAAGTTCCTTTAGTGACGACTCAAAATATGGGGGACCCCAGAGGAAATTTTAAACATCATTATTTTAAGCCAGTTCACTATAGCGCTTCATTTTCCGCCACAGCGGTCTCGCTGCAGTGAAATGAAAATCAGTTTAAGGGCCAGAAAGATGGTCTCTAGCTCATTTTCTCTTTTGCACTCAAAATTTCTTAGAAAATCCTCTCAACTCCCCAACGGTTCTTGTTCAATTCTTAGGTTATCCTTCTTCTCTTGACTCCCTTGCTTCATTTACTATTGAATGATGGTGATACCATGCCTACATGCATTGTTTCTGGGAGGTTATTGGGGTAGTGAGGGTAGCTTTCTTTTCTTTGAGCCATAGACTATATTGTTGAAGCATGCTACTTGCATTTATGTCTTCAAGTGTTTTCTATCATTCTCTGTGTGTTTCTGGCTGATTTCATGGAGTTGTTGGCTTGAAAATGGAGAGGGGGGGGGGGTTTGGGTAAGGTGGTAGTTTGGCTTCCTCGAGCTTTTCGGGCTCGAATTTGAACATTATTGGGGTGGAAAATGATTGGTAGGGTATGGGTAAGTCTACTCCTTGCTTGATCTGTACTCAAATTGGAGAAAAACTAGAGTTGAAATTTCGACCTCCATTGTTGGGGTTGGAGGTCTATTGGGGAAGACAATGTCAGCTATAACAGGTCTTGACCGCTGTAGCGAAACCGTCATAGCATTCCTATTCTCTATTATGGACTCACTACAACGGAACCTTACTCACTGCAGCGGTCTGCTCAGGCATTGAGCCTTTCCCCTGTTTTCTATTTTTCTGCTCCCAAATTTCTTTCTCTTATTACTTTGATCACTTCCTCACGCATTTGTTTCCTACATGTCTCATCACTATGTCTTCTCCCACCTGCAGCCACCATACTTCTGCCTATGTCCGATTCGTGACTGACCAGTGTCAATTCCAGCACAATGAGTAGGCAGCCAAGGGCCAATACACGAGCGGGGTTTCATTATGCAAGATGTGGTGGAGAAGGCGCTAGAATTTTATGCCTGCCTCCAAGAGTTAAGGTGGGCTCCACTGGTAAAAGAGCCTTGTAAGGTCAACGAGGCTTGGTGAAGGTGTTCTACACCAATCTTCCTACTGTGGTTTGAAACCGCTCGGTGTCGGTTGCCTATGTTCGGGGAAGGCAGATTCTACTGACTACATCTTCCATCAATGAGGCTTTGGGCCAGCCAAACCCTCCGGAGGATGAGATAAGAGCCCAAGATGTGGAAGGAATGGACAGTGACTAGTGGACACCTTAGTGGTGGAGGAACACAGGGCCTTAACTAATTGGGGCATCACCTGAACGAGCATTCAAGGCACTCACTTCATGGTGGAGGCCAGGAGGTGGCTGAATTTGGTGTCCCCGAGGATCCGCACATCCACCAATGTCACAGACGTGACCTATTCCTACGCACTGATGGTGGCTTGTATTTTCAGTGGGGTGTAGGTGAATGTAGGGTCACAGATCCTGGAGGAGTGGAGGTATTCCTCATCCAAGGCCATTACTGTCCTACCTTTTCTCTCTCTTATTACCCTTCTTTGCAAACAGGCCAAGGTGCACCGGGAGGCCAGGGATGTCATCATGTCCTGTGACGTGCCTTTCAACCTTTGAGGGTAAAGGGAGCCTCAATGAAGGGCAGCAAGAAGAGAAAGACTGCCTCTGGTGATAGAGATGGTGGGGATAGTACTTCTAGGCCGGTGGGTCCCTTTGAGTGTATTGAGTCGGAGATAGCTGTCATGCGCGAGTTGTTGGGAGGGTTGCCCAGACCTCCATCTAGTAGCAGGCCATCCAGCTCAGCTACTACAGATCCGGAGGGAATGTAGGGGCAATTGCTGCCTTAGCTTAGGCCCACGTGGAGCTCTGAGAGGACTTGGAGACAAAGAGGAGGAAGCAACGCTCTCGGGACAAGCTCTTCGTCTGCATGTGAAAGGGGATTAAGAAGATCCTGAAGACCCTCTCCCCCGGATTCCGCACACGCCATGTGACCAGAGTGGACTTTCCAGAATTCTCCTTTCTCAGCTAGCTTGGTGATGAGGTGACCAGTGATCTCAGTGATGGCAGCAACGATGCCTCCAGTTAGCCCTGGCTGCAGTTTTCCCCCTCCCCTACTTTCCTACTTATTAACTAATTTGGGTGGCCCCCGTTTGGGGCTTGTAAGATTATTTAACTCTTCCTTTATTGTTTTCGAATACTAATCCCTACTTGCTGTACGGGTGCCTGTTTGGCATCTGAATGACAATGACCTTGTTTGACCCCTTTTTATTATATTCTGTCATTGTTTCCCTAAATTAGCATGGCTTGACTGATTTTATCGTATTTGATATACCTGTTGTTGCCTTCAAAAATAGGAGTTTCTGGAATCTATCTGGCAGCTGTCTGCTGCAGTGATTTACCTTTTGCTGCCACGAACCCGCTATGATGGTCCATTCCTTGCTGCAGCAAGACACACCTCCCTGTAGTGAAACTCGCTAGGCAAGATACCTATAGGGATTTTGTCCCTCCAATCAAATTAAGTCAATTCCACCCACCAATTTACCTCATATCTTCTATTATTCGCGTTGTCAGATACCAACTGAGCTCTTTGAGATACCAATTGGAATCCTCCAGGTATCAATTGGACTCAACTAAGTGACCAACACACTTGGATGGCACGATAAGAAAGAATAAAAGTGAAAACTCCCTAGATGTCTTATAGTTACTCGAAGATTAGATGTGTATGTCTACACACTAATCTGCATGAGTCTAGTCAACATTACTCTTGTACTTGTGAGATCAGTAACCTAGATGCTCTGATACCAACATGACATGACCCAAATAGCGAGTTGTGCGAACACCTACATCGATTCTAACTCGATAGGAGAACCCCTTTTTAAAATAATAAAATAATATTTATAGTTCTCAAACTTGTATTAAAAAACACTTCCCTTGAAATATCAATAAAAATGCATTCATAAAAACTTGACTCTTCCAAGATCTAATCTAGATAGGTACAAGAGCTCCATATGAAATATTGACAAATAAAAGGCACAGCTTTGCCGGCGGATGGAATATGGGAGCCCATGATGAATATCTCTTCGTCAATTATGAAACTTCAAATCTGCCACAACCTATAACTAAAAGGCATAGCAAGGTAGTATCAGTAAACCACACATACAGGTGGGCATCATTGGCAAATAGGATTAATTCATGCAACAGTATATGATCAACATGCAATCGATTAATCAATTATAATAATAATTCCGACTTATAATTATATTCTATCAAGTTCCTCAATTAAATTATTAATTCATATAACTCAATTAATATCCATATCCCTTTCCCTCAAAGCTCTAGCCCTCAGTCACAACTCTATTATGTTTTCTTATTTTGTTGCAGCAGACACTTACCTGCTAAAGCGGTCTCGCTGCAGTGAAGGTTAATGCGTTGCAGTGATGCCCTATTTAGGTAGTAGCTTGGTTCCACTGGCCTCTTCATTTTTCAACCCACCATTTAAACCCTATGAACACACCTTATTCAATCATATACCAATTACTATTGACTAAGTCCGTTCCAGGAATCCAAGACTCTTTTATTAACTCAACACAATTAACTAACCCTTTTCAATTTTTTTCCTACTCATTTAATTACTCCTCGATATCACACGCATATCGGTTATCTCATAGTTAGTCACTATCATCGTCAAATCAGTCATGTTATCTTTTACAACTCCCACTCTACATTCCTTAGCGGGACTACCCTATACCCGCACTAATAACCCACAAGTATCTCAACTAATCTATTTTAAACTCTACCAAATTGGATATCCCCTCACAACTCACAGTAACCACATTAAACAAGCATTCAAATACAACATCAAGTAATAAACACAAGCACTCAACAAGGAAATCATCAAACCATACCACTGGAGTCATGTCAGATAAAGTTGAGAGTACAAGTATTTACCTACACCTCCACAATTCCACATTATACAATTTGAAACCAAAACTGCATCGTGCAATACCATACTTGCATCATAGCATCATGTCATCTTATCATGTATCATTCCATTATTGTGTCTCTCATATCCTGCCCAAATCGTATCGGTATATTATGAATCACATCTGTATATCTGTTGTTTATCACTCATATGCATATTTGTACACACATGCCATAGGGTCTTATTTCAGCCCTTCCAGTCATGACCTACAGGGGACTCTAGAAATTCATGTATTGTACACCCAGTTGTATGCACATCTCATCATTCCTATTTGTGTACTCATATTCGTACACCTAGCTGTGTGAACATTGAGTCATAGATATCTATGTACTCATTTTCATAATGCTCGCCCGAATGCTCACCTCGGGAACGAACCACTCATATCTAAGTATTCATGCACATGCTTGATCGTACCAACCCGCTCGTCTGGATACTCACCTCGAACACGAGCCTCTCATCTCAAAATAAGGGTGACTCATTCTTCTGTCTCAACTTGTTTCCTCATTCTCTCAATTGGTTACCACAAATTCCACCTATAGTTTTAGGAATAGTATACCACAGTTTAATTCACTTAACAAAATACATTCAACAATGAGATTTAATCAATACAATTATAGCACAATCATAGTCTGAAGACCATTTATTGAAATCAATTATTTATTGCATCACCTTATCCCCAACATCATTTAGAGCACGGTGAAAGCTAGACTACTTGCTAGATTAGGCCTCGATGTGAAGAAATTACTGCCACAGCGTAGGCCTCGCTACGACGGTTGTAGTACTGCTGCAATGGTACTGTCCAGGCAGTACTTCGACCAAACTTTCCCCCTTTGCTTTCCCTCATAGGGGTCCTTTGCAGTCAACTCATCTACAAAAAAATGAATATTGACCAAATTCTACTTTCAAATTCCCTTTATTTCACATAGAGCAACAATTAATTCAACACGTAATGCAAAAATTAGAAACACATAAACCATCGCAAGTGAACTATTAACTCATTGGCCCATATGAACGGATAAACCACCCTATCTCCTACACCCATGATCATACTCTAGTCACCTTATTTGGGGCAGACCTTAGAAGTAACTCTTAAGACTTTCCTCCTAATAAGGAAATCCAACGACTTAGGCTCAAGACTATCTTTACCTATGTGATTGCGTAATACGATAACTCTATCACTTTTTTCTTATCTTTTCCCAGTTGCTCCCTTCTCGCACTAATTACTGACTATAATTTGACCAGTTACAATTAGTAAGATAACTTCCATTTTACTCATCAATGACACATCAATCATACACGCATATACGAATCGCTAATCAAAGTCTAACACAAAGGTAAACCATAGTTTACCTAGGTGCCAAGCTGCCATCAAGAAATCCATGGGCTACATGTTTATCTCGAGTTTTGAGTTCTTGCAGGGAATTATCATAGTGGGTGGTGAAGTCCCTACCACCTTTAGCCTTCTCACTTTCTTTCCTTGTTAGATATTTTAATTTTTACTTTTAGGCATTTTTATTCACCAAGCCTTATAAAAATATGTTTTTAAATCCCAACCTGGATAGAATTACGGGATTCTGTTCTGCGTTGACCACTACAGTGAGGAGTCTTCGCTGCAGCGGTCCCATTACAGTGAATCAATCTGTCACGACGGCCTTACGCTTGGGCCCACCTGATTATTAACTTAGCCCCTTCCAAAGTTTTCAATCACATTATTGCTTAATCCGAGGACATAACCCTGACTCACAAAAATTTTAAATTCACCCACGTTTATGTCTTCAAGGTGTATAATGATTGTGTTGGTCATCATAAAGGAGCTATGTATTAATAAAATAAGTTTTTGTGTCGATTGTCCCTATTTTGAGGGGTCTTTAATTTTTGCCCCTCAAATTGGTAGTTTTTAGTTTTCCCTTTAATGTTTAATGTAATAAAAAAAGGACAAAAATACCCCTAATATATTTTTTAAAAATCTCTCAACAAACAAAATTCATAAGTCAAAAAAGATATTCGTAAGACATATGTTAGTCCTAGAAAGCAGAAGTTCATGCTATTGCACTTTTGTGCCAAGACATAAGTTCAGTAGGTAGAAGTTCAATTGTATGAACTTTTGCCCATAGGAATAAGTTCCCTACTGAACTTGTGCCCCAAGGCATAATTTCATGTCATTGAACTTGTGCCTATGGGAAGAGTTCATGCAATTGAACTTCTGCTCCTTAGGCACAATTTCAATTGCATGAACTTCTGCCTCTTAGGCACAATTTTAGTTGCATGAACTTCTGCCCTTTAGGTACAAGTTCATGTTACTTAACTTATGCCTGGTAAGCATAATTTTATGTTATTGAAATTATGCGTATGGGCAGAAGTAGTGTAATACCTCAAAAGTTCCTAAGAAATGGATGGGGAAGATCAGAAATGAGCTCTGCAGAAAAATCTGAATTTTTGTATCAGAACGATATGTTATTGAAATTGTGCCTATGGGCAGAAGTAGTGTAATACCTCAAAAGTTCCTAAGAAATGGATGGGGAAGATAAAAAATGAGCTCTGCAAAAAAATCTGAATTTTTGTACCAAAACGACTCGTGGTATGAGTCGTGATAGGAAGTGACGGGTTGTGGTCTCAGTTGTAGTAGAGTTCTGAAGTTGGGGACCAGGCCACGAGTCGTGAGGTGTAGGTACGACTCATGGTTAGGAGTCGTGATGAGTTTCTTTGTGGTGCCAGGGTATGATGTCACGGATCATGGTACGACTCGTAGTAAGTAACAATGATTTGTGATGGGAGTCGTGGTTAGGATTTGGCAGGTGAAGGGGATGATGTTACGAATGACAGTATGACTCATGGTAGGACACCAAGAGTCGTGATATACAATCATGGTAAGATTCAGAGATGTTGTAGGGAGGAGCAGTGGTGGCCACAAGAGGTAACCACGAGTCGTTACTTCGTGGTACGACTCATGATGAGGGTCGTGATGACTGGCAGTCCCCATTTTCTAGATTTTTTATTAAGGGCATTTTCATAATTCCTAAGCTCCTAAGTCCTAAATTATATCATTTTAAGCTCAGTTAGCAGGATTTTAAGAGGGTTTAGCCTATTCTAATTCATTCGACTCCCATGCATGCAAGAGTAGAGGCTTCTCTTTGAACATCAAGTTTGAAACCCTCCAATTTCCTTGGGCTTTCAAGGAAGGGCGTGGAATCAGATTTTCCAGGTATGTGGAGCTTTGAATGAGAGTCCCTTTCACTCTCATGCTCAAAATTATTTTCAATTCCATGAATTTAAATTCTAGATCAAGTTCATGATCTCATGGGATTTATTCCTAATTTTATAAAATTCTTTATGATTTATCTATGGGTTAATTCTCTTTATGTTCTAAATCATGTTTTAAGATCTATGGGTAGATTTTATACCTATTTTGGCTATTAATTCATAGTTTCAAATTTTAATCAATTTATGCCCAATTATGCAAGTATTCATGAAAAGTTAAGTTATGATTCTCTTATGATTTTGATCTTCCCAAGCCCTAAATTATGATTTATAATTTATGATATTATTTCCTTCAAGTACTCTTCATAAATTTATGTATTTCAAGTACAGTGAGTTTCTCAAGCATGTATGTTCTTCATGATTTATGAGTTTATGATTTTGGCCAACTCACGGGCCCTAATTCATGGCTAATCATGTAGTTCAAGTATGATCAAGTATGTTATAACTTATCTAGCTATGAGTTTCATAAATGATTTCACAATTATTATATGAGCCCTTATGTGCATATTTTTAGGAGCAGTGTCTAGCACCGAGAGACCCGACGTTTAGGTAATTTCCGCGGTCTCAAAACTACGTGCCACCATAGGTATATATATTCATGGTCCCCTTTTTGATATCATGTCATTCACGTCCCTTTCCTGGCAAGCCTGGGACGGCTCTGCCCACCTGAGCGAGATAGTTGGGGCATCATGTAAGCTCTATCATGATGGTGTCGGCTTAGACGAGTTCTCCCATTGTTCCTCATGATTTATGCATTTTCATGTTGATGATACATTGGCTCAAGTTATGTTTTTACAAGGTTTCTCTTATGATTATGATTATGATTAGATTATTAATGGTTTGAAAACCTTGAGCCCTCATGTTTATGTTATGACTATTATTGCATGTTTTGAACAGTCCTACTCTTACGAACTCTTATGTATTTTGATTGGTCTGTTTTATTTACCTTGCATACTTAGTACATTCCAAGTACTGATCGCATACTCTATGTTGTATCGTTTCATGATACAGACTCAGACGTTCAGGATTAGTCTCTTCATAAGTCAATCATCAGAGTTCACTTTTCCAGAGGACCTTCATTTAGTTGTATTGTTGCTATTTTCAGTTTCAAGCAATTAGTGAGCTAGTTAGGGTCTTGTCCCATCAGCTTGTCATGTATATATAGGCTTATCAGATATAGTTATGTTTTTGGTTCAAATTCAGTGTTATGTATTCCGTTGTTCGGATGTTTTAGATATTCAGTCTTCCGCTATTTCATATGTTAGGTTTCCGCATTATTTATGTTGAACTTTAGTTATCATGTTCATGTCATTGGTCGACTTAGAGTCATTTATGATTCTAGGTTCTATGTCTAGATCCGGGCCTATGTTTGGGTTGTGACAAGTAGACAAAGTTCAATAACATGAATTTATGTCTACCAGGCATAAGTCATGTTACTTAACTTAAACTTACCAGGCATAAGGCATAATATGTGTGAATTTATGTCTTAAGGCATAACTTTAGGCAAAAACTTATGTCTTACGAATTTTATTTATGCTTTACAATTCTTTTTTTTGCTGTTAAGGACATTTTGACCACTTTTTGGTTACTTAAAATGCGAATGACAAAAATTAAAGACCACCCAAAAATAGAGCATTTATGTGAATGACCCTTAACAAAAAGAGTTTGAAAGTATCTTGATTTATTTGAAATCATACTTTAGTATATGAAGTAATAAATAGCAAATACAACGGTATATTTGGAAAAGGAACCTCTTTTGGTTGGCAAGGTAACAAAATAGTACAATGTTGAAAGTGTGGGGGGAGGGGAGGGGGTAATTGGCTTATTTTCTTTTCTATTGTATCCAGTAGTCAACTATTAATCTAGCAAGTAGAGAACTTTATGCACAAGAAAAAATAAATGTTAAATGTAATCGATACTAGATGTTTTATACTGGTTGGGATCTAGAATGAATCTTAGTCCATTCCTATTGGGTTGCAAGGATGTTTTCTTCTGGTTTTTGTAATTTGAATTTGTACAAAGGTATTGGAATGTAATTCTTACATTGACACTCAATCTTTCTTTTTGTAACTTTTGACATAATATCTCATGAACAATATTTATCTCTTCTCTCTTTTTTGTGTACACAGTAAAGGGCTAGGAATTACTGTATTTATTAAAAGTAGAGAAAAGAACTTCGAGAAGATTTAGAATGTTTGTATGATTTTCTTCTTCCTTCGACTGGCTTTAAGTAGCCTTGTAAATTAGTTATTTGATGGTCTGGATACTCAAGAGATTTAATCCTTGAAAAGAGGAATAAATTGATATTATTTTCAAGAATAAGGCGAAGTGTCTTCAATGATACTCGATCAATATTTCTGATCTTCTTTTTGCGTTGGTATCTCCTTAGTTGATAGAGATATTCCTTCCATAAGAGTTATTTTGTTGGTACTTGTTTTCTTTGGGAGTAGCCGTTGATTGCTGGAGCAAAATAAAAAAATTACATTTTCTTAGAAGTCTTCCATTAATGTATCAAATCTTTGGTAATTGCTTTTATTATTGTCCTTCATTTCTTTCCTTGACTGTCTAGTGCATTTACTTCCTTAGAAGTCTTCAATTAATGTCTCAATTCTTGATACTTGTTGTCTTAACAACTTCAACTTCCTTCTTGAGTTGAATCCGAGTTTTCTTTGAGATCCTTCCTTGGTTGCAAATGTTTGTCTGGTACTTTGGTACTTTTCTGCATAATTAAAGTAGTCATAACTAAAATCTTAACCCTAACAAATGTAACTAAGTACAAAAAGTTTTGCATTGTATGTTATATATAGAACAGAACTTTTTGCATTGTATGTTATATATAGTACTAATAAGTCATCTACTTTTCTCTATTCCTTTCTACTTATTCAATATTTTAAAAATAAATTTTCATTTTTACTTGTCACTTTTAACGTATCAAGAAAGAATAATTATTTTTTTCTATTTTACCTTCAATATTAATTACTTATTTTTCACGTAATTGCTCAAGACAGAAGACTATATATCAATAAATATGAATTGCCCCCTCCCCCTCTCTTATATGAGTTGCCCCCCCCCCCCCCCCCCCTCTCTCTCTTTTTACTTTTCCCTTCTTGACTTGATTTTTTTTAAAAAAAAAGATATTTATGTATTAAAAAAAATTTATTAAATATTTTTATTAAATTATATTTTACAAAAATATATAATTGATTATTAATATTTTATGTAAATATTTAATAATTTAAATTATATTAAAAAAATAATAACTCTTTCTTTATTTGATTAGATAACAAGTAAAAGAATATTATTTTTAATATAAAAAACAAATAAAATAAGAACGGAGGGAGTAGCTTTTAAGGTTAAAATACGGTGAAGATTCATTTTCATGGATAATATCGGATCTAAACCCACAATTATACATAGTTATGTTTTTAAATGTTGAGTCTCCTATTTTAAACTTGTATAAAAATAACCAACGGTAAATATTGAACACCATCATCAAGAATCAATTCGATATCATTTATTTCTTTCCGCCGTCCCTTCTCATTCTTGAAAGTTCCCATGGCTACAAGCCTACGACTATCACCACGGAAATTGAACGTTTTAACTTTCAAGTTACATTGACTAGGATATGAATTACTCCTATCTTTTCAACTAGTAAATATGTTTGTTTTTTGCGCGATAATAAAAATATTATTAAATTTATTAAATAATTATATTAATAATTATTAATTTAAATATTATTTATTTTTTTATAAGAAAGGAAAAAAGTTGTAACAACGTATAAGTTAATTTATATATTCGGATTAATTTAATCGTTTGAGTTCTTAGAAAAGATTCAAAAGAATCACTTTTTTTCTGTTCTCGAATACACGCATGATGTGATTCATATATAATTGAGAATTTAAAGGTAATTTTAAAGCTTACGTAACATTATTCTTCAAATCTCAAAATTAGATATTTTAAAAAAGAGATTTCAAGTCTTCAAAATTCAGATAAATTCAATTCAAAATTTATTAATTTCTTTTTCCTCATTGGAAATTTTAAACGTAATTAAACATTTCTATTAATTTTTATACGTGGAACTGCATTTCTATAATTTTTTTGACTTCTATAGAAAAAAGAGAAATATCATTTTTCTTATTTTATGTTTATATTTGTTATTTTTTCTTGATGAGGTAGTCAGATTTTGGTTTATAAATATTATTTAAAAATAACTCAAAATTAAAATGAAAAAGTCACATAGAATAATAAAAAAAAATCTTCAGATACGACCTCTAATTCAATTAAAATACTTATTTTTTTTCTCGGTAGTATATTAAGTCCTCTTCTCCTCTTTCAAGTCCTCCATGTTTGATCGAGAAGAAAAGGAAAAAAATTATAATATTTTGAAACTGCAATCATACCAACATTCTACCGGATAACCTATAATAAATCAAATCATAATAATATTACAACTGAAGTAACAATATGGAAAATAATAATTCCAATAAAAAAATAAATAATATTACTCCCTCAAATCACTAGACGAATAAAACTACAAAAGAACACAGTATTACTTAATATGCAAAATTCAGTTGCGCGAAGAAAATGAAGTGGGAGATCACCTCAACCTTGTGCTTTTACATTTATATAGAAAAAAGATTAATTTACTTTATTGATTAAGAGAGTCAAAAGTTATCAGTGAGTTTATTAGGGGAATTAAGCAAACAAACATAAATGGCTATTACTATTAATAGTAACTTAATAAGGAATAAGGGGAAGCAAATAGAAAAAAAACGGTTGCTGATGAATTAATCAAATATAATTACACTTGAGTTAAATATTAGAAAAAATAATTGACTGAGGTAATCAAATATTTATAAAATAAATTGAATATATATTAAGTAATTATTAATTTAATGAGAATGACTTTTGGACTTTCTAAACCGAAAAAGAGATGGATAAATAAGAAAATATAATTAAGAAATAATTAAATAATTTTAGGTTGTTAAAAATAGAAAAAATGTCAAAAAAATTGAGAAAAAAGATAAATAGAAATGGTGATTTTAGAAGTATGCCGCATCATCACATCCATATTCTTCCGATATATATATTATATTTTTAATAATTTTAAATTAAAAAATATAAAAAATATTAAAATATTTTTAAATTTTTGTGATCTTAAGTATATTATATTAAAAGTTAAAATTAAAAAAAACGATGAAATCCCTTAAATTCGAACACATCAATGGAGACACAGTTTGGGGTCAAGAGAAGAATACAATGTGAGACCTATAGAGAGCAATAATTTATGTCAGAAAGACATTTTTTTCTTTAAAACGAATTAAAACAAAATAAAATAAAGAAATTGAAACCGAGGAAGTACGATTTTTTTTCTTGACAACGACTAACAAATAAATTAAACATTGTGAGGTTATATCACATTGTGCAACCATGAACCAAGTCAAAAAGAATATATTGATTTTTAAATTAGATATGCTCCTGATATCCCTCTCCTTTTCTTTTCTTTTTTTTTGGGGGGGGGCGCGTGGGGGGTGGGGGAAAGGCGAGGGGGAATATCTGTCACCGTCAGCTTATCTTAGCTTATACGTAAGAATATATATGTGTATCCTAATGGTTCTCATTAGACTTGCCAATGTTATGACTCGCAGAGAAATAAATAAGTAGTTAAATGATTTTCTTATTAAAAAGAAATTATTAGATAAATTCATCAAGTTGAGTGATTATAACTATTTAAAAATGACAATTTTACTACTTCATTCTTTAAATATAACAAATTTAATGCTTTGAAAATATATTAGGAAATGACTTTAGTTAATAAAATAAAGGTAAATTAAGAAATAAGTAATAAATTATATCTTGAATCCAAAAGTAAATAAATAAAATGACCATTTATTTTTAATATAGTAACAAGCTAAAAAAGCTTTGCTACTTCTCACCGCTCAACAGAAATCCATAATGGACCGTTAGACCTTGCAGGACAAAGTGTAACAGAATCGCAGAAAACATTAATGAATGCGGTCTCTAATAACGTAGGAGTGGGTGATCCAATGATCTTGAGCATATGTAAATGCCGAAGTGATACTTTTCACCGATATTTTAGCCATGTTTGTACCTTAATTTAAGAATAATCTCATGTATTTTGTGTAATTTATGACTATGGACTAACAAATATGATTAGCTCTCTTTGTAGGTTGAAATTGTCAATGGATGGAGCTCAATGTGAAGATAATGGTCCTAATCTTGAAGATAAATTCTAAGGGACGGATTATGGATGGTGAGACAAGCTAAAAGGGACATTTGGAGTCAACTCCGTGCCACGGAGAAGCATTAGGGCGTTTAACAACGTGTCACAGAGCAAAAAATTAATTTATATGAGAAGGGGCTACAAAACAGTGAGCATTCGTGACAACAGAGTGTCACGGAGGCAAATCTCCGTGATAGCTAGCGTGACATGGAGGCATTCCACAGGCCAAATTTTGACAATTATAAAAGGAACACTTAGCAGTTTAATTGGATATCACGATTTTATTCGGGGAAAGCACGAAGGAACAAACGAAGAACGGAGGAAACTCACCTAGGTTTCAGTTTCTTTTCTTCTCTTTTATCCATTCTTGTAATTACTTGAATTCAAACATGCTTTTAATTTCTTGTATGAACATGAGTGACTAAAATCCTTCTTCTAGGGTTGAGGCCACATGACATAATTGTAATTGTGTGTATTTCATCTTTGGTTCAAGTTTTCTTTGTTGTTTTATCTTGCATTCTTGTTAATTATTGTTTTAATGCTTGATCACCATTGAAGTGTATTTGTTAAGTTTAGGCAAAAGCTCGAAAGAGTAACCCTAGGTTAGAACTAAGAATGTAGGGGGCAAGTTTTTGTCTTTAAGACTTGATTCGTGATTAGGATAGCAATATATCTAATTCGCCTTGCTTGGTTAATAAAACGGGAAGATATCTAGACACTTAGGATTAAATTGTCACATCACCACTCTCAGACGTAATTGTGAAGTTAATTCTAGGTTAAACGGTTAGAGGTATGAAAGTCCATAACCACGGGCATAAACCCCGTGAACCATATGTCGCGCCCCATTTTTACCTCGCTGAAAAGCGGGACTCGACATGTAACAACTCTTAAGGGTGGATTAGGAGAGTCGCCACCTAACGAATTCAAGGTGCGTTAGGGCACCGTTCTAAGCTAGTTTGTTACCTAAGTTACCAGAGTTCGGGTAAAGGCTTTAATTACCTCGAAAGGAAGGTGTTAGGCACCTTTCGAGGTCCACAAAGGTGGTTCCCGGCCGTACTCATTAAATGGGGGATTTATCTAAATGATCAAATAAAGTCGATGAATTATTAGGCCTAAATAAAATACTAACACAAGTACTAAATTAACAAATTATAAACCTAAAATTAAGAATGGGATCAGGTTTTGACAAGGCTGAAAACGGGCCCAATGCGATATTACTCCCTTCTATTCCATTTTTAAAATCAAGATAGTTTGAAGAGAATAACATATATATATATATATATATATATATATATATATATATATATATATATATATATATATATATATATATATATAACTTGAGTAAAAAATGTGCATTTTTAGAAAATCATGTATATGTATATATTATATACTTTTAACAAAATTTCTTTTTAATGAAAATAAATCAATATTTCAAATAAGAGAAATTTTGAAATCTTTGAGAGCTTCTTAAAAAACGATATGAAATTAGAAATGATGGGAGTAATATGTAGCTCTGTATTTCCAAAGCAGAATATGCGCTTCATACAAGAAGTCAGCTGTAGCCTGTCTGTTTCATCATCTCCCGTCTACCCACCTATTTAATTAATTTTTAAAATCCTAAATCTTTCTAGATGAGAAAGACTAACGCCCTAACATTTGCCTACCCGTCCCAAACTTGACGTCCAAGAGGCGTTGGACAACTATTTTTTGGAGTTGGGTTTTAAAAATCCTAAGGTTTATTAAAAGGTAATTAAACGACAAATAATCAAATCAGCAGATAATAGTTAAACAGATAGCAAATATGAGTTTTAAAATAGGCCTCCACTCTTATAAACATGATTACTAAGCATGATATGCACCTAACAAATTCATACTATCTTCATTAAATAAACAAACAGCCTATACCTTTTAGGAACTTAATTAGTTTACACTAAATTAGTGGCCAAAGAAATTTAAACACTATGTTTAGTTAATAGCGAGCAATTTCATAATGTAAAACCTACAACCTTCATTTATGATTATCCTTATTATGAAATATTATCTAACGACAGATTTTTTTTAACAAGGAGCCAATCATATTCACATGCTCCCCGAATTAATATGCTTATTACAACTAAGTAACAACAAGTAGTTTGAAAACTCATAATTTATGACGATCTTACCCCTTTTTTTTAAGATATAAAGTCCTATAGGCATGTTTTTTTTTTACGTGTTTACGTCTTATAGGCATAATTTCTAATGTTCATATTATTTCTAAATTATTCCTAAAGGCATGCTTTTCTAAATGGGATTAGCAGTAAAAAAAAATAGTAAGGAAAATACAATCCCCACCCCTAAACCCCTTTCCACTATTATGAGTTGACATTACAAATATTACAAACATAAAATAGAATGAATAAATACGACGCATTAAAATAAATAACATCAAAATAATTCCAGTAGCCTCCTTCCGCCCCGGATGAATGCCAGATTAAAATTATACCTGTTTAAAGGTTAGTACAGCCGTAGATGCAATAATAATCTCAACGGTCATAAGCAAAAGAAAAACATCACAGATACTGCAATTGTTATCTACACTCAACACGTCAAGATCACGAGAATCTCGAGGATTCCGAGCAGTGCTCATGTTGAGGTGGGAGAAGGATAAAGAATTTTAAGGAACAGATCAATATTAATAAATAAATAAATTATTTTTTTTCATTCGTGTTCCTCCCCCCCAAAAAAATGAAAAGAAAAGGAGGATTTTATAGGAGACAAACTAACGATCCAATAAGAGTATGGAAGGAGAATAATTAAATGATTAATTAAGAGACATTTCCTTAATTAGAAATAAATTACAGCATAATTAAATCAATTTAAAATGCACCACAATACGAATAACAATATTGGTTAAGGAAGGGGAGCAATTAGTTACATGGTACTTGGGGATGTTTCTTAAATAACAAAGCTAATTATAATAAATCAAATCAAATCAAATCAGGAACAAAGATCCATCTTAAAAAATCAGATTAAACCTTACCTCAAATATTTGTATGCTGGAGCAATTAACGGAGGTGATTAAAAAAACTGAAATTATATATAATATTTACCATAAATAAGTGATCATATTAAAGTTGTCCAATTAGGAAAAAGTGAATTATAAAGAATCAATCAGAGGATATTCCTTCCTTAATGAAAAAGATGAATCAATTATCTAAAATATGTCAAAGTTCCAAATTAATCAAGCACTAAAATCAACATATTAGCCATATGAATGCAAGATCACAGACTACCATAATTCGTAATTTGCCAAACAGTTCAATAGAAAAAGCTACACTTAATTGAAGGAAGAGGATAAACGAGTTGGGGATTAGCAAAAAATACGCCAAGGAAAAAGGTTGTCATATAACTACAGAGATAAGAAAGAAAGGAAATTGATTGAATAGGATATAAAATTCCCCTAAATATATGTGTAAAAAATGACAGAGTATGGGTTTTAACAGTTTTTCCATAAATGGAATAATCAATCTAGCATGAATTTGGTCAGATCTTTACCAAAAGCATATTTCGATATCATTAGCAAGCTTCCATCAAGGAATGCATACCAATTTTAACAAAGGAGTCCAGTATTAAATTAGTTCAAACAAAAAGGGGGAAAGGAAACAAATTACGTCAGTCTTGCTATACAAACTGTCACGAATACACTTAAAGAAAGAAAGGCTCATACCCAATAAAATAAATGAATACATTAGGGAACTAAATAGACGGCAAAGCAATAGTGTTCCAAGCTCAATATATGTATGTTTGTATAAGACATATAGAAACAAATAGTTGTTGGTAAGAACATTTTGACCGAAATAGGATTAATAGAAACCATCATAGATAATTTGAGCATGTAGTTAAACAAATTTAGATAAAATTAATACGCTACTTAGCATGAATTTCTGATTTACAAATCTAAGGAGAAAACATTAAATGTAAAAGAAACAAACTAGAGATGAATTTGTAAATCATATCATGGATTTGGAGGTGTAGTTATGTATGGTGGTGGTGGTAAGCTGTTTTGGGAGTTTTCCGGCGATGGTCGGAGTTTGGAGTGGTACGGTGTTAATGGAGGTTGTTCGGCGGGTGTTGCTTCAGTGGGTCTGGTGTGCGACGGCGGGACTGATGGTTTTCCGGTGATCGGAGAGGGAGGAAAACGGAGGGGCAACTGGTGAGGTCCGGCGTCGCAGGGAAGAAGAAAAGAGGAGGCGGCGCGGTGGTTTTGTCGCCGAAACAAAAATTGTCGAGGGAGATGGGCATGGCGGCGATAGATTGGTTTGGAGTTGTTGTTTTGTAGTGGTGAGAGAGAGAAGGAGATAGAGAGGAGGTGAAGCGGTGTACGCTGGTAGTTTTTGGCCGGTATTAATGGTGGTTTCCGGCCGGCAGAAGGTGAGACGACGATGGCAAAAAGGAGGAAGAGGCGGTGTTTGGTTTTCCGACGGAAGGAAGAGAGGTAGAGAGGGGGAGGGGTGTGCGGCGGTTGAGAGAGTAGAGGAGGAGTTCCGCCGGAAGTTATGGAGGGTAGAGGGAAATCGGTGGCATGCTCACCGGAGGAGCTGACTGGTGGTCGCCGGAGAGGGAGTTCTGGCGATGGGAGAGGGATTGAGGGAGATAGGCGGCGGCTAGGGTAAGGGATATGAGGGAAAATGAAAAGTCTTCAGGGTTTTGGGGTGTGTGGTAATTAAATAAGGAAAAAAGGGTAGAATTAATTAGGGCCGTTGGATCAAAATGGATGGATGGATGAGATTAAATGCATGTTTGGGTCGGGTTCCGGATTTAAGTGGGTCACCCAAATTAAGACAAATGGGTTAATTAAATGGATGGCTGAAATTGAATTTAAATAGTAGCCATAATTGATCAAAGGGGGCTAAAATTGACATAAATTGAATAGAAAGTGGCCAGATTTGAAATAAATTGAACAAAATTGAATAGAAAATGGCTATAATTTAAATAAATTGGATGAAAATGGATTAGCTGCTATTATATTAATAAATATACTACACTTTTAAATAACTTAATAGATAGATAATAAAATAGTTTAAATTATAAGAAAATCATATAAATATTATTATTAATAAATAAATTCTAAATTTAAGTACACTTATGTAAATATCATATAATTAAATTATTATATTTACGAATAATTTAATGACTAAATATATATATATATATATATATATGTAAGATCAAGTTATCAAATATTATAAAAATTATATTATTAACATAAATAATTTATAAATTCAAATAATATTATTAGTCAAATAAATTTATAAAATTTAGTAAAATTAGATAAATAGTTTATTAAGTAAAGAATATGCTTCAAGAAAAGGGTGCATTTTAATACGAAATATATTATATACGACATAATGATTTAATATCCAAAAAATTAAAATTAAATGAGTCATATATATGTAACTTAAAATAATTTTCACAATATTATAATAAAAATTACTTTATAAATACAAAAGTAAGTCAAATTTTTACGTAAAATAAATAAATAAATATATACATATATAAGCAGCATATTAAGGTGCAGGTCGGTCAAAATTGGGTGTCAACATCATATCCACAATGCTAAATGCTCACGGATTAGGACGTCACATCCCCGCTCAACGGTGTAGTTGTGAGACTAGCTTGTTGTGTTTAGATGCTCGAAAGACCATGAACATAGCAATTAACTTTGTGAGACAACAAATGAAATTCCATACTTGAACTAGTGTGAATGTAGCATTACATTATTGTTAGGTCTTAACTCTAGAGGTTTCTTACTATTATTTTTTAATTATTTTGTGATCACCTCTAGATTTAAAAATCAAAATCTTAAATCTTGAAAAATCAACACTTATGAAATTTGAATTAACACTTGAACTTGAATATTTTCTAAAAAGACTAGTCCCTGTGGGTTCGACATCCAACTCTTCAGAGTCACTTTACTACTTGTACGATCGCGTACGCTGGGGCGCAATAAGTTTTTGATACCGTTACTGGGGACTGGCAAAAATTAGTGAATTTCTTATTTTTTTTGTGAGTGTCGAATTTTCTAAGTGTTGAAAAAAATCTTTAATTTTAGATTTCTTTTATTTCTGTTTATAGTTTGATACCCTTCTTGACATGAAATCATGGAATATAAATGGGTTGATGATGGATACTCATATTTCGATGATCTTTGTCTGAATTATGAAAGACCCCACTTATGGCAACACTGTCATATATGTAATATATGTGGTGGTAAGGATTGCCATTGGAACGGTTGTCCAAATATTTATTCCCCTTCCCCAAGCCCCTACTATGATCCTCCTGTTGTTTTTGATGCTTATAGGAATAATGCAGAGGAGGATTCAAATACCATGCTCAGATAGGCAACATGTTACAACAGGTCCTTGAGCAGTCGGAAGTGATGAGGGAGCAGATAGAAGTAATGTGGGTTCAAACTAAGAAATAAACTCAAATTGGGACTCATAGAGATACATACCTGAATGAACCAGATTTTAAGGGCTCCCCTCGCATTAAAGGAATCGGAATCAAGGAATTATGCCCAACTCCCTTACAAAGCTAGTGCAGTACCGAGACCTATTCTAAAGAATTTTTGGATATCGGATATTTTGAAGTACGATGAAACCAAAGATCTACATGAACATATTTTGTTTATCACAAGAACCATCAAATAGAACGACTTAACAAAGGACGAGGGCGAGTCAGTGTGGTTAGAAAGTTTAGAGAAACTCTGACCGGAGGAGCACTCATATAGTATGCTCTGTTTTCTACGAATTTTATTAAATTTTTAAATATGCTTGTAGATTGCATTGTCAAAGCACATTCTGGGGCCAAAAAGGCTGCAGTATCGAAACGCGGACATCTTCAAAATTGAGCAGGAAAAATTTGAATTACTTAAGGTCTTCTGTACTAGGGTCCAAATAGAGAGGATGATGCTGCCAATGGTTTTGGATGATTGGGCCACTGAAGCTTTCATAAAGGGACTGAAGCTCGAAAGTTTGATTGCCTCCTTGAAGCTTAAAGAAAGCTTTAGGGAGTTTGAGGCTACGACTTGGCCTAACGTACACAATCGTTACGAATCGAAGATTTAAATAGAGGATGTCTATGGCAAAACCCATGATAGAATAATGAATAAATGGGAACCAAACTCAAAACCTGTGAAGAACCGATTCTCTTTATATCGGGCTGGTGAAAAGTCTAGCTCGGGCCTAACCCTTGTGGATAATACCTAGAGAAGTAAGGAGTAATAGAAATGGGAAGGTATTAGAACCTCGAGCTTAGTTCGTATGATGAAGAGCATTCCCAAGCTTTTAAAGTATGAGTTCGACATCATCCCAACTCAGTTGGTCAACGCCACAAGAAACTTCAAAGAGTCTTGTTTCCCCAATACCTGTTAGATCAGATCTAGGGTCTATGGATCCGAGCCTTTAGTGTGATTTTTATGGAATGCATAGGCATAGAACAGAGAATTGCAGATATCTTTAGAAAGAGGTGAAGATGCTCCTTAGGAATAGATATTTGGTAAAGTTCTTATGTGATTAGGATAAGGTCAATCTCAAGATTATCCCACCTGGACATAGGACCTGTCTGCCATCTACACCAGAATAAATAGAGTTTTTTGAAAAAGCCTGCTAGTGGTGGTAAATATGATTATTTGAGGAGAAGAATTTAGTGGCAAAATGGTATAGAAGAAAAATAGAGTTTCAAATAAGATAGGGAAAAAGACATCGGGAGGGTCAAGACACATATGCAATTGCCTTCGACGAGCAAGATCTCAACAACACAAAACTCCTGCAAAACAGCGCTCTAGTAATTTCTTTAGATATTTCATATTTTATAGTTAAATATGTGTTGATTGATCTAAATAGCTCGATAAATATTGTCCACATGAGGGTAATTGATTAAATGAAGTGGACGCATAGAATAATTTTGATAACAAAACACTTAATGGGATTCAACATTTCTAGCGAAATAGATAGAGAAGAGATACAAATACTGACAAACGCTGAAGGGGCAATCAAACCTACCCAATTCAACATCCCAAATGGGGAAGTGGGGTAGAAAACATCTTGGACAAACCGTGGGTCCACACCATAAAAGCGGTACCCTCTATGTACCCCTAGGTGATGAAGTTCCCAACAACAGAAGGGATAAAGAAAATTAAGGGGGACCTTTTAGCCGTAAAAGAAATGTATGCAATATCATTATCCGAGAAATGATTATCTTAAAACAAGAGTAGTGTCAAATAATAATTATAGAAACTGGAGTCAACTCTCAGGAGTGATGCTGAAGATGGGCTTCCAAACACAAAGGGAATAGATCAAGATCGGTATTAACTACCCATATCTTTTCAAGTTCTAAATGATCGGGATGCGACTACAAAGATGCAGAGGAACTCATTCAAGTCATTTTGTTCATGGACTTACCAAAGAGAAAGGTATACTTATGCACGAGACTGCATCTCGAGTTTAAGAGAAAACTCATTAATTTCTCAAATTAACGTTGATTGTTTTACTTGGTTCCATCTGACATAACAAGAATATCGCCAAATATAGATGTTCACAAACTTGGAATGGACTCATATTTCTCTCGACAAGTTTGTGAAGGAAGAGGTTAATAGATTGCTTAATATCTGGTCGATCCAAGAAGTAAAATATCCAAATTAGCTAGCTAACATAGTCGTGGTCCCAAGAAGTTAAATAAGTTTCGGATGTGCAATGATTTCAAGGTTATAAACAAAGTATTGCAAGGTTATAAACAAAGTATTCCAAAAATATTCATTCCCTTTTTCAAATATCGATTGAATGATTGATACAATAGACGAACATGAAATAACGAGTTTCTTATATTTTGAGTATAACCAAATATAAATTGACCAGGAAGACCAGGAGAATAATTTTTTTTACAAATAACTTCGACACATGTTGTTGCAGTTTGATGCCTTTTGCCTTAAAGAATGTAGGTGAAACCTATCAGAGTCTGGTGAACTGGATTTTCGAGAAATAGATCTGTAAAATCATGAAAGTTTACATTGATGACATACTCATCGAATCTCTAGATACAGGGGACTATTTGGTTCACCTACATGAAGCTTTTGATATTTTGAAAAACACAAAATGAAGTTGAACCCAGAAAAATGTGTTTTTCAGGGTTGGTTTTGGGAAGTTCTTAGGATTCCTCATATCAAATAGAGGAATCAAAGTAAACCCGAATAAGATCAAAGTTATCAAATATATCCTCAATGTGCTCAATGGCGTAAAGGTTGTAAAATGTCTCGCCAGATGTATGGTAGCCCTCAGTCGTTTCATCTCGAGGTCGTTAAAAAGGTGCCACTAGTTCTTCTCACTACTGAATAAGAATAATCAATTCACCTGGACACCAAAATATCAACAGGCACTTTGAGATCTAAAATCACACCTATCAATCCCACAATTGTTGGCAAAACCATAAGACAAAGAGCAACTACTTCTTTACTTGGTCGTAGCTGAGGTCGTAATAAGTGTTGTGCTTGTCAGAGAAGAAAAAAGTATGCAATGCCTTATTTATTATATTAACAAAACATGACTGAGTGCGGAAACCCGATATTTTACTTAGAAAAGTTTACCTTAGCCCCAGTGGAATTACTCAAAAACTAAGGTCATATTTCTAAATTTATCCCATAGCCCTAATAACGACATACCCTCTGTTGAACATCCTCAATAAAATCGAACTATCAGGGAGAATAGCCAAATGGGTGGTAGAAATAAGTGAGTTTAATATAGAGTATAAATCTTGGACTGTCATTAAATCTCCCGACTTTGTTGTTGATTTCAGTTAGGGGATGATTCCTCGAGTGAAAAAAACGACAGTTATTATTGTGGGAACTTGTCTGGTGAATGGACTTTATACACATATAGAGCCTTAAATGTAAAAGGCACCAGGTCGGGAATAGTCTTGATGATCCCAAATGAGGAAAAGTTAGGACAAGCAATAAATTGTGTTCCATTTACTAATAATAAGGCCAAGTATAAGACCATTATTATAGGGATTGAGTTGGCTTGGAGACTGGAATCCGATGTCAATCGAATCAATTGCAACTCTCAATAGGTGGAAAACTAGGTACACATGATTTAGAAAGCAAAAGTTGATATAAAGTTGAGATACTTGGACAAAGTACATGCGTCCCTTTCTCAATTGAAAAAATTGGACAATGATGTAGCTTCCAAGATAAGATAACATAGAGGCAGACGCTCCAGCACAAGTCTTTGATCATCACTGAAGGCGGATGACCCTGTCAACGGTTTGGCAATACATTTTCTGCATTTACTGTTGGACGTGCCCGGTTAGGAGAAGTAAATTCAACAAATCTGATTTAGAATTAGCGCAATAATTTCATCAAACCTAAAATTTGGAGAGCTGTTGGAGGACTCCAAAGATTCTTGAGCACTCAGGACTAAAGCTACAAGATTATTCTTAGTAGATGAAAATTTATACAGGAGAAGTTATTTGGGGCTACTAGCGAGATGCCTCAATCTAGGAGAAACCAATTACGTGATGGGAGAAATGCATAAAGAAGTATGTGGTAACCATTCAGGGGTCGATTCTTTGGTCTTTAAGATTAAAAGGACAAGATATTATTTGGCGCAAATGGAGCAAGACTTAAAAGTATTCATCAAAAAATGTGATAAATGTCAATGATTTACGTAAATAATCCATCAACAGGGGGAACTCCAACACCTAAGGACTATCCCTTGTCTATTCATGAAGGGAGTGAATATTTTTGGACCATTACCTCCAGCCCTCGGACATATAAGGTTTTTACTTATAATGACCGACTATTTTTTCAAATCAATTAAAGCAGGGGCTTGTCGCGCCCACATCTTGAACTGGTCAAAATATGTTTGCAACATCTGGCTCTTCTACCTGGTTTTAAAAGGTTTAGAGTTGCCACCTATGTTTTGAAAAAATATTAAGAAAACCAATTGTAAAAACGTAAAACTCTGTTTTAGTCTGCGAAAACCGTTGAAAATCTGGGTAAGGGCTTTATTTACTCCAAGAAAAAGATTTTAGGCACCCCTTGAAGCCTATCTGAAGATAGTCCTTAAATCTAGTCTAAGATGCACCTGAAAAAATATTTATTAAAAGATTTAAAACTATTTTTTTAAAAAAATGTATGAGGTATATAAAATATACAAATGATATACATGTGATATGTGAGAGTGATATATTAGGTGTACGTATATTGATAGGTAGTAATTTAAATAAATTGGAGAAAATATGATAATATAATTTAAACTTTTTTTTCTTGTAATGAAAGATGCAAATGGGTATGTAAAAATTATTGATATACATATAATATACTAATAATATTAAATATATGTATTATAAAGGTATATGTGAAAGAATTATAAAATAGTGTACAGGTAATTATATGGCGTGGATAAAATGATATGTATGGGCTGAAATGTATGTTATTATAAATATTTTATAAATACTTTATGTATGCATGTATAAGATAATATATGTAATATATGTATGTGGAGATAAGTTATATGTGAGAAAGATTAATTTATGATAAATAATAATTAAAATGATTATTTATGATACGTGATATGCGAAATTGAGTGTTTATGAATAGAGGTAAGTATATGAGTAGAAAATGATAATTAAAAGTATGTATGTATGTATGAGTAAAATTAAATATGTAGTATGTAAAAATAAATATTAATGTATAAATAATATTATATGGGGAAGGAAAAAATTATGAGAGAAATTAGTCCATGACATGTAGATAATAAAATAATTATGTATGATATCTGACGTGTACATATTTACATAAAATACATATAAGGTTAGTGAATAAAAACACATGAAAAGAAAATATCATGCAAAGTGGGAACTAAAATATGATTTCTAAAGAGTTCGATTCCTAATATTTGACTCCAAATATTGCGAAGGTCCTACAGTTGTTGGCCTGTGCGCCAAGCTTGAGTTTCGAAAAAAGAACTCCAACTTCGGTTGATGCCATAAAAAAGAAAAAAACGATAGAAAGAATTAGAAAATTAACTTAACAAGTCCCACAAATATATATAGGGAACCATAGGAAAATATATACACTTATTAATATCAATTACAACCAAGTCAAGAGATTAGGCATAACACAAGACAAGTTAAAAACTCAAGACCTAAACAAAAATAGCTCTTTAAGCATATCATAGTTTATTCCACACGAGAATAGTGATTAGGAACTAAACTAGTTCAAACACACATTTAGTGAATACTTACTGAATACCAATACTTTAGGCACAAAGTGAAGCCAATTTTTTTTTTAAAAAAAAAAAATATATATATATATATATATAACTCAGACCTTCCCTTATATTCTTTTGCCACTATTTCAAGCAGGCATCATTTTACCTTATAGAAAACAACTCACTGTTTGGGCAAACTAACTAGAAAGATGAAGTCAAATCGGATGGGTCGCAAACAACATGCATGCTAGCAATCTCTATTAACAAGCTACTTCTTAAGGCATAAGTTTATATGATAACCCCAATAGTAAGAACAATATATTTCCACTGAATTGGTAATCGTGTAAAAACTTAACTAAATTAAGAGGGTTATTGCGCTTGAACAACTTGAAAAGATGATAATATGCATTCAAAAAAATGAACTTAAAGTCATGTCATTCCACAATCATCTTCATGAATTTTAGACATGTAGGCTAAAAATGGACATCTTACTAAAGAAACCATCACCTCTTTTAAATAACATTTTTCAATAAACCGTTTTGGTTTAGGCAAAAGTCCTAAAATAAACCTTTAAAACAGACAGAAGATAGCATGAGTTCGAACAATCTCTAGTCTTAGAACTAAAAAAACTTCCAGGTCTTACCCCAGACCTTCATTCTTTCTACGAGGTGCTTATATACCTTCAAAATCTAATGTTTCAACCAGAATCAAAACTATATACTCATGTATAAGAAACAAGTGCAAATTATTTTTTTTATCAAGCCATATTAACTAATTGCCTCATGTTAATGCAATATTCATGAAGAGGAACCCAAGTAACATTCTAGGGAGTTTTAGGAGTAGTAACGACCTTCATATCTAGAGGGACAAGTTTGAATGTAATGATTTCTAATAGAGGAAGAAGAAATAGAGACATGATGAAGAACCTGAAAAAATAGAAGGGAATGACAGTACCTTGTTCACTGTGGATGACTATTCCGCGCCTACAGTAGGTGAAAGACGGACTTCAGATCTTGTGACTGGATTTTTCGGGTCTTGGGGGAGGGGAAGACTACTAGTAGTAGTAGTAGTAAAGGATTAAAACGGATGGCTACGATTGGAGAAGAAGAAGCACAATTCATGTATCGCTTACGTGGCATGCATGGATTGACTCAAGTGAGATGGCAAGGATTGAGAAATTTGTAGATTTTTGTGTTGAATTTGTGGCTACAATTGCAATTTAAAACAAAGCCATTTTATTTTACTTTTAGCCACTTTCTTAATGAAATAAAATTAATTTGCAAAAGATTGAAATACTAAATAGTAAAATCAATTTCATTCTTGAAATATAAATAAAAATCAAGATGCATTATTAATCGATTAATTTAGCAAAGCTTCCAAACTTAAATAAAATAAAATATATATTTACGAAAATGGATCAATTTGAATTTGAATTATAATCTATCCAAAATTAACAACCTAAAATATGTACTTAAATATAATACTTATTTTGACTCGAAATATATGACAATATGTATATATATATACGTATATAAAATTATTATTTTTTTGGCGAATGTTTTTAATATTAAAATCACAATAAACTATATACACACACACACACAGACATACACATATTCGATAAATATTATTCAAAAATAGCAAAATATTATCGTAAAAAAATCATTTTCAATAATTTTAAAATTTTATTTTATTTTATTTAAAAATTTCAGAAGCTTAAAATTATTAATCAAAAATGTGGAGAGCCAAAATTGGGTGTCAACAGCTTTGCCCTCTTCGACCAAGGATGATGTAAGAGTCCTTGAGCGAAGATATTGATGAGGTAGCCAATTTTGGCCGACCACTGACACATCTTTTATAAAAAAATAAATTAAATTTTTAGGTATTATGGCCGAGCTCTAGTTTCTGAGCTGCCTACATATCTCGGGTTTTACAAGAAATCAGGTCATCTGTAGTTTAAGAAGCGAAAGTCATCGCAAATTGAAACGACTTTCAAAATTTGTCCTAGTGTTGAATTATGATGACACTAGGTTCTTTTGTGACAGGAGATAGAAAGGTTTTGACACGAATTGAGTGAGTACGACCGTACTCGAACTCGAGTTACCTATATATTCCTAAAGAAAATAGGAATCAGGCCGGATGTGGTAAGAACGGAGGGTTATGATGAATTTTGAGGAGGTTCTCAAAATTGCCCTCGTGTCGGGTTTGGGATTGACACCAGTATCATGAAGGAGTTTAGGAAGAACTTTATGAAATTACGGTAGATGAATTTATATGTAACAAAAATTATCAAAATGAGACGCATTTTTGCGGCCTCCTGATTATAACTATGGTGCACAACACAACCATAAGCGGGACTCTTTTAGGTGCACCTCATGTCTTTCACGATCATGCTGAATTAGATGTAGTTAGACCCTCAAAACTTTTTATTGTTGCATCATGCGGACTTTAAAAGGCGCGGAAGAAAAAGAGAGAATTGAGAATCTAAGAATAGATGTATACTAAAGTTTGAAGCATAGACGACCGATTATGAGAATCAGATTTGGAGCACTAGCCTTTGACTCTGGCTTGTGAGTTTGGTATTCCTCGCCAAGCAATGCCTCAATCGCTACCTAGAGGTAGTTCCACGTTGTAGTGTGTTGAACTGCAAAATCTAAAAATTGCCAAGATACCTGTGCAACTCAGAGTTTTAAGCATATAATAATAATAATAACAATAATGTAAAAGAGTAGAGAGGTGTAGCCAAAAGGGTATTGCAGACTCTAGTCGGCGGAGTTGCGCCAGGTTAGCATAAACTATTTTAACTGAAAGATCTCTTATATGTTGAGTAACAGTAGTGCTAGCTTCGACTGGCAAAGTGACTTGTAGCCTCCGTCTGGCGGGGCGAACTTGTAGTAGAAAACCTCCGTTTGGTGAGACAACTGTAAATGTAAAAGATCTCTGACTGGCGGGGCAACTGTCAAAAATGTAAAATTCTCCAACTTGTAATATAGTGGAATCTGTTTGGTGAGGCAGCTATAATGTAAAATATCCAAAAACAACTTGCAAACATTTTGCTGGCGAAGCAACTTGTAGTGTAGCCTCCGACTAGCCGGGCGAGCTTGTAGTAAAAAGCCTCCGCCTAACAGGGAGAATGTGATGTAGAGCGCCTCTGGCTAGCAGGGAAATCGGAATGTAAAATCCTCCGATTGGCAAGGCAACCGTAAGGTAAAAGCTTCAATGGGCAAAGCTATTTGTAATGTGTAGGCCTCTCGCTGGTGGGACAACGACAATAGAGAAACTTCTGACTAGTAGGACCTTGAAAATATTTATAATAAAACCTCCGATTGGCGGAGTATGAGACCGTTGCTAAAACCAAACCTCTTATTGGTAGATCCTTGACAATACTGTAATAAAATCTCTAATTGGCAGAGTATAAGAACATCGTTGTAACAAAAATACTGATTGGCAAGACCTTGACGGTGCTGAAACAAAATCTCCGATTGGCGGAGCACGAGAGCATTGCTAAAATAAAACTTTCTGGTTAACTGAGTTGTTGGCAAAGTTAGATGGCAGTCTCCGATTGACGGAGTTATTTGACGTAGTTAAACGACAGTCTCCGGTTGGCGGAGTTATTTGTCGCAGTTAAACGATAATCTTTGATCGGCGAAGTTATTCAACGTAGTTAAACAACAATCTCAGATTTGTGGAGTAATCTGAGAGAAGTAAACTATCCTATTTGTTCTACGAAGGCCCTCTGACGTAGAATACTTTGATCCGGATCCTTGGAAGTACCTGCAAAGTTTAGGTGAGACATTTGAAAATATGAGAATTAGCATAAGATATTTAAAATTAAAGTAAGGAAAAAGATTTTATCTTATGATGTTGTGGTGAGCCGAGTGATATCTTCAATCATGCTTGGGAGCTCATCCTGATATTATTTTTTCCTATTCCCTTTGTGCTGCACTCAAAGAAAAATACTTAGTTTGGGAGGGGTATTGCTTTGTGTTGATCGTGTACCCTAGCTTTCTCATTGGAATCCTTCGATCTTCTTAGGCTGCATGTGACCCTTGTCTAGAGACTTGGCAGCTGGAAATGTAGATGAGTATTTTGATAAATATGTCGTATTTTGAAAAAATTGTTTTTTCCTATTTTGGTCTTTATTTATTTAAAATAATGAGTATATCACGTATATATTACGTATGTATAAGTAGTCCTCTATCTTTTGGATTATGACATGTTTCGAAATCCATTGAGCTTTTCCATATAGCCAACCATGAACCCAAATATTTCTTCCATGTCACTTTGTCTTGTTGTGGGCGCTCCTTCAACTCTTTCTCTAATGTTGATGCTGTTAGATCATTTATACCCTGAGGTTTCATTACCAATAGAGGGATTTTCCTATGGGTATGAACAAACTTTTTAGGTTGCCTACATATCCTGTCACGCCCCACCTTGGGAGGAATGACTAGCAACTAACTGAACTGGCTAGGATTATGCACGTCTGGTGCCAGCCTACGACCCACTTCAAGAAAACAACGAGCTATATCTCGGCTGTAAATACAGTCTCCGGCAGACAAGGCCATATAGCCACCTGTAAACGAAAACAGCTAACCAACAACAGGTAACAGAGGGAATCCTACGCGGGCCGACAAGGCCACCATGCTATCTAGTTATAACAGAGATGGAGACAAACTACTATCCTAGGACCCACATGGCCAATATACAACTAACTAACTACGAATGTAGTCTTTAAGCCTCTAAGAGTACAAAGAGTGGTAGGGACAGTGCCCCGGCCTACCTAAAATGCTATATGACTGGAATACCGAAATCTCTACAACCTGGAAACTCCGGATGAAAGGAGTTGTCCAAACTGCGGATTCTGAACAGCTGTTACTGGTGATCCTGAACCCTGTCTATCTAAACCTACAGGAAAGTAATGCAGCACCCAGGGGAGGGTGTCAGTACAATATGTACCGAATATATAAGGCAATAGATAAGCTGATAAGGATTGCAAGCGAATAGAAAGAAGGGCAGAAAGATTAACTTGTACGCCTGCTGGTTCGCAATCTAAATCTAATCAATACTACATGTACGTAAGCTAAGACTGTATAATTACATATTTATAAACTATAACTAGCAAAAAATAATACAAACAAGAACCTCACTTGGCCCCATAAGCCGGAAGGTACAATCAACACTGAATAACTCGTTCAAGCCCCCATAAGCCCTGGCGAGCACATCTCAATCTATATACCCCTACCCAGGTTTCTATGACTCTACTGGTACTGTAGCCAACCTACCGGTACCTTGGGTCTACAACTGAGCCCACTCGGCCCCTGAGCTGTAGCTGTGTCTAAGTCCGGCAGACTGCTGATATCTGCATCCCAGGCACCAGGCTCGATGGGGGTATGTAGAGCCAACCATGGAATATGAGGACCTGGGACCCCATCTTCGTCCCTCGAAAACGGCATACCGCTCTATAGAGCGACGTTATCTCGCCCCTAACAGGCGTCGATAGAGCTAGTAACCCTGGGGTGGTCATGGATGGTCCTAAGTGAGGGCAGCCCCAACCAAGGTATTGTACTAACATCTCAATCTATCCACTCAAAGGCGTAACTGGCCTTCTGGGCCTAACACCACCGCTGCTCTCCCGCTAGGATAGTCTGTAAAGCTGCTAGCAGGCATGCCGTGCACCTGTATCTGATCAGAGGATCCTGAGAGTGATCATGATCTCAATAATCTGGACTAATAGGGCGAGATCTGGAAAGGTCTAACATAACTCTGAGTGTCTTTCCCGGACAACTCTAACTCATAAGCAACTGCGGGATCGCGAATGACTAACTACTTAGCTTCTCTGCTTAGGATAACTTTAGGGCTGGTACAGGCCGAATATGCTTTTGAGAGATCGGCCCGTAATCCCCCATAGGAAGTTTACTGACATCCTTAGCCTATGGGAAGTACTATACTAACATGATACTACTAGTGCCTTAGACCTCATCTTGGTCTAGTCGGATCTTATGTCACTTTTCTGGGCGATTCTTAACCTTATAGGCAAGTTTATATAGGCTTAGTCACTCTTGACAATCTGTACCTAAGTCCCTTATAAGAACTGGTTGGGGCACTAGCCCAGCCTCTAACTGCTGATAAGGTCCCCGTCCTTGGGGTACCTACGGGTCTATTTGACCTGGATGACTGGGCTGGCTTCCTGGGCTACCTGTATAATAACTGCTAAGTCAACTAGGGCTAACAACCTCTGGTAATGGATGATAGAATGGTAGGTTACCACTCGGTGCACTAGACAACCCTAGTGTCACTGATTCTAAAGTATAACTATTCTGTCTATATTTCTAGCCTTGGGGCGTGCGGGTACGTCACGGGCTCCCAGGCGTGCTTTTCTGGCAACCCAGGTGCCAAACTAGTAGTTGTATCTCCCAGTCTCTTCTATACAATTCAACTCACTACCCAATAACTATTCACGAGCTTCTAAGATCTAGACCTGGCAATTAAGCATACAATTCTACTAATACAACGAACTGGAGAATAGAAGAGCTTCTATGATGCTTCCAGCATGTATCACACCTAACATGTTCCTTATAGATGAGAGACACTGCGGTATAATCTCTATACGCTCTCTAGCAGCTAACCAGAACCTATATAATCGTAATCTACTGATAGTTGCTAATCATAGCATGTCTGATATCTATATAATAGCAACAACTTATTATAACATGTCTAACCACAATCCAATGGTAGCAGCTATCTACGGTATATGCAATCATCATTTCTATTCTAAAACATAAGTCGTAACACTGTACGACGAGTATACTTGCTGAGGGTTAAGCCTTACATACCTCAACTGTTGTTTCCCGGATAGCCGACGAGTTCCAACTTGGATTCAACAACTCTTTTCTGCTGTAACCATTATACTGGAAGAAAAAGATGAATTTCAATACCAAATTCATCCTGAAACGATAACTTTATATATATATATATATTTCAACTTAACGAAGCACGGTCGAAAACTCGTAATTTCTCGAAAGTCCAGAAAGGAGAAATGCTTACTTAAAGCCTGTGATCGTATAGAAATTAATTTGGAGCAATTCCAACAACTTTAGCTTGGCGGTATTATGATTTGTTGGGCGAATTTCATGAAAATAATTCTGCAGCAATGCTCCCTGCAGCGTTAAACTTCAATGCCCAAAGTTAATTTGAATTCGGGCGGCGTTTTGTGGCATAAACGGAGGAAAATCACCTAAAATTTGCGTAGCATTTACTTCTGGTCGCGGGTATGTTTTAATTTGAAGTAAACAATGAAAAAAACGCCAGAGAGGGTTCGTGCCACGTTGCCCCTTTGGGAAGCTGGTCTGGCCTTCTCCCGCGCGGTCCCGAATTCGTGCTTGTTCGACCTTCCCCCGGGATCTTTCTCATATGTATTGTATTCTAAAACTCTTCACTCATGTACGAGTAGGCCGTCTAAACATTAACACTTACAGGGTGTAACATCCTCCCCCCTTAGGAGCATTCGTCCTCGAATGTCACTTTGGCTCACGGGAATCTAACTCTTTTAACTACAATTCTGGAAAAGTTTCGGCAAAGTCTCCCCTGTAATACGGACTATCTAAAAATCTTGAAACGCAGAAAAGTCCAACAAAAGTACTTCACATAATACTTTAGCAACTATTTCACAACAAGGCTGGAGTCAATGAGCAATATATATATAGCACAAATGATGAGACAACAACTGTATCAATAACTTACCTTAACTGCATAATCTGGACTAAGCCCGGAACAAATGAGGATATCTGGGTTTCATATCGTCCTCAGCCTCCCAGGTCATTTCCTCTCTATTCTTATTCTTCCATAGTACTTTAACTGAGGCTACATCTTTAAGTTCCCAATCCTCAAATTTTCTAATCTAGTATGGCAACTAGAACCTTTTTATAGGTTAGTTCCTTAATAACTTGAATGTTCTATCAGGAACAACTTGGGATGGGTATCTTATATGTATTCCACAACATTAACATGCAAGAGACTTGCTGGACCAATTTCGATTTTGAAGGCAATTCTAGCCCCTATGCCACTTTGCCTGCTCTCGGGAAGATATAATATGACTAATGAATCTAAGGCTAAGCTTGCCTTTTCTCTAATTCTCGTGGTGCCCTTCATCAGCGAAGCTGCTTATACTTAATTATCTACGTTGTATGCTAGGGTAAGACTTCCAACAATCATGGGCTATCGGTACTCATTTATTGATAAGTTTAACTTCTTTTGTCTGTCTATTATAGTGTGCCCTGGTTCACTACCTTTGATTTACCTGCTTCAGGTCATCACATAGAGGGCCTACATCTCCAACTGCAACAGATCTCCGGCATTCGTACCGAGTGCTCTGCTTAGCTATTCGTTTAGGGACGAGGAGTCGTATTCAACTTAATATGCCTCCCAACTTATTCTGAAAGCCTTTCTAAAACTTAGTTGTATGTTGTGCCTTTCTGTCAGAATTTGCTAAATACTTTGGCCTGACGCAACCGAACTACTCTTTAAGCATTTAGTTCAGCATAACCTTTAACTGAAATATAACTCACCTAGCGAACTATGAATTTACCTTGTTAGACTTTCTAAACTGACTCAAGTGAGGTCAGTTTACACCTGGTACGAGGTAACCTTCTAACTATGATTAAATTGACTATTCTCCATTCCTTTTGCAGGCACAACCGTCTCCTAGATCGGCCCGCTCGATTTCTGCTGTCCAATCTTCCTTGGTTGGTCATTGAGGCTCTACGCTATAACTCAATAATGTCTTCCTCCTCTCATGTCATCAGTAGGTCTTTCTTACAGCCTGATATGTTTTCATTAAACTCTAGGTGAAAGGAATAACAGACATGATATACCTTAGCTAGGATCTGCTGACAAAGTTCGGTCACCTTTGGGACATAGAGGCAACCTCTGGGTCTTTGACTTAATCCCTTATTATCTTAAAGTACAATAATTTCCTACTGGGCTTGGTCTCTGGATTTTACTAAGTTAAAGTCTCTATTCTGTCGCTCCTCTACCTCTACAACTGGTGATGGTATTGTCGTATTCTGGGTTACGACTTCATTATCTTTTAACCGTCGGCCTGGTGTTCATTTCTGACATTCAGGAGTGGTCCTACGCTCTATCAATTTACTCTTAGCTTAGGGTGATTTTATTTCCCCCAAAGTCAGATACTCGTGCCTTTCCCTTTACTTTCATAGTCTGAGTTCTAAAGTTCGTGCCCTCTGCCCCATATTGTTAAAGACACTACTGACCAAGTCTGTTGACCGGTATCATTTTGACTCTTACTTGGGCCAACTTCGCTCATATGATCTTTTCTCCCTCGACATAACCAACTAGGGCCATAACCATTATTCTACCAGACATTCTACTGTCATTAACACGCTGCGGCAAAATCGGCCTAATTATGACCTGAGCTTTACTGTTGCTAGGGGTTTATCACTTGTAGACTCTCACACGTACTTTGAGGGCTACTGGTAGTCTTACCTACTCTGCTGATTTACTATCGTGAAGGTCTAGACAATTTACTTAAATGCTAGGGGTCTCCACCACTTCCTAACACTTCCCCGAATCAACAAATCCAACCTTCCTTTGCCATTTACTTTGGGCAACATCGCCTCAATTCTTATGCTCTTTGCTACACTAAAAGCAAAACTAGGAGGCGGGAATAGTCTTTTCTTACACGCTGAGATTAAAGTATGGAACTGTGCAACATTCGAAGGGTTAGAGGTAAGAATTCCGCAATTTCCTCTCTTTTTCATACCCTTTAGGTAATCTAACATTAACTGTCTCCCTTGCCAAATCTTGTATATCTAATAGATAAGTTGACTCATATATATTATATACTTTTTACCTTCTATTCTGAGGTTATAAAAAGAACTGGGGATGGTGCTAGCATATCTACAATCTTATGAGATTCCTGGTGCCCCAGGAAGATACTGAGGAAATTAAAAGACATTCGCCTTCGTCCTCAAACTGGTTGTCCCCCAACTATGGTATATACATATAATATACTAATAATAATATACGAGATATATTATTATAAAGGTATATGTGAAAGAATTGTAAAATAGTGTACATGTAATTATATGGCATGGATAAAATGATATATGTGGTGAAATGTATGTTATTATAAATATTTTATATATGCGTATAAAATAATATATATAGTATATGTATGTAGAGATAAGTTGTATGTGAGAAAGATTAATTTATGATAAATAATAATTAAAATGATTATATATGATATGTGATATGCGAAATTGAGTGTTTATGAATAGAGGTAAGTATATGAGTAGAAAATGATAATTAAAAGTACGTATGTATGTATGAGTGAAATTAAATATGTAGTATGTAAAAATAAATATTAATGTATAAATAATATTATATTGGGAAGAAAAAAAATTATGAGGGAAATTAGCCCATGACATATAGATAACAAAATAATTATGTATGATATGTGACGTGCAAAAGGTAAATATGTATAAACGGATGCTAATATGAGAGTAGAAAATAACTTAAAAGAATGTACATATGAGTGGATGACGTAGTAAGTATATAGTATATAAAACAAATAAATAAATATGCATTTTTTTATAATAGTATATCAAGAAATTGTAATATAACAATACGTAAGTGTATGTGTGTGTATATATTTTATATATATATATATGCATAGACTATCTGTAGAATTATATACCCCATACTTGAATTTTTTAGAGGGAAAGAAACCTGAAATGGGCCAAATAGTGGGCCTAAAAATCTGCAAGCAAGTTTGTATATGTATAAAAGGGGAAGTTGGGCCAGCAGCCCATTCTTCATAAAAGAATGGAAGATTTGTCATTGGGCCTAATTCTCTGCAAAAACAAATTAATTTTGAAATAAATTGAGTCAATGGCCCACAAAATAGATTTATTAATTAATTTGAGCCTAATGTTTGAATTAGCTTATTAGACTTCAAATAATTTTCAGTGTTTAGTGGTTTGCCAAAAAAACGGTGATTAACATTAAAGAAAAGATAAAATAGAATAAAATAAAATTATTAGCCCCTTTTTAGATTTGAAAAAGAAAGTTCATCTATCTTTTGAAAAATTAAGGAAGTCATATAAATGAAATCTTACACTTTAAAAGCGGGATGGGTAGATTATTCACTACAGGATTATAAATTTGTACACATTTACGTAAAATACATATAAGGTTAGTGAATAAAAACACATGAAAAGAAAAAGTCATGCAAGGTGGGAGCTAAAACATGATTCCTAAAGAGTTCAATTCCTAATATTTGACTCCAAGCATTGCGAAGGTCCTACAATTATTGGCCTGTGGGCCAAGATTGGGTTTCGAAAAGAGAACTCCAACTCCGGTTGATGCCGTGAAAAAGAAAGAAAGGAGAGAAAAGAATAAAAAAATTAACTTAACAAATTCCGCGCGCGCGTGTGTGTAGAAGGGAGCCAGAGGAAAATATATACACTTATCAATATCAATTACATCCAAGTCAAGAGATTAGGCATAACATGAGACAAGTTAAAAACTCAAGACCCAAATAAAAATAAACCTTTAAGCATATCATAGTTTATTCCACAAGAGAATAGTGAATAGGGACTAAACTAGTTCAAACACACATTTAGGAAATACTTACTGAATACCAATACTTTACGCACAAAGTGAAGAAATATATATATATTACTTAGGCCTTCCCCTATAATCTTTTGCCACTATTTCAGGCAGGCATCATTTTACCTTATAGAAAACAACTCACCATTTGGGCAAACTAACTAGAAAGATGAAGTCAAATCGGATGGGCTGCAAACCACATGCATGATAGCAATCTCTATTAACAATCTACTTCTCCAGGCATAAGTCTATATGATAACCACAAGAGTAAGAACAATATATTTCCACTGAATTGGTAATCGTGTAAAAACTAAACTAAATTAAGAGGGTTATTGCGCTTGAACAACTTGAAATGATGATAATTTGCATTTAAAAAAATGAACTTAAAGTCGTGTCATCCCACAATCATCTTCATAAATTTTAGATAGGTAGGATAAAAATGGGACAGCTTGCTAAGAAACCATCACCTCTATTAAATAAAATTTTTCAATAAACCGTTGTGGTTTAGGCAAAAGTCCTAAAAGAAACCTTTAAAACAGACAGAAGATAGCATGATTTTGAACAAGCTCTAGTCCTAGAACTAAAAAAACTTCAAGGTCTTACCCCGGACCTTCATCCTTTCTACAAGGTGCTTATATACCTTTAAAGTCTAATGTTTCAACTAGAATCAAAACCACACACTCATGTATAAGAAACAAGTGTTCAAATTATTTTTTTATCAAGTGATATTAACTAATTGCCTCATGTTAATGCGATATTCATGAAGAGGAACCCATGTAAGCATTCTAGGGAGTTTTAGGATAAGTAGCGACCTTCATATCTAGAGGACAAGTATTTATGAATTTAAAACATCCACTATTTGTTTTAAACTAAGGTAACACATGTATAAGCATTGAAGTAGTTTGGGAAATTACATGACCTGAACAATCTCATCCTTCTCAATAAAAAGAGGATAAGTAATTAGAACTGCTTGTACTAACTTGGGACCAAACTACCATCATTCTATTATTGTTTAATGCCTTATTACACTAATCTATTACGTACATAAAAAAAGAAAATATGTTTAATTTCATTAAACTAGAAGAGAAGCAGTTGCAGAGTCTTATTTCAATTTTTTACTTCTTATCTTACTAACTATTTGGCACCTTTAAAGAACTATCCCCAAGTAGCCAATCATATAAACATGAAATACAACCACACATGAAATCTCTTGGCTAACTTACTTCAGACAGAGACTTGTGAAAATATGCTTAAATAGAGCGAAATAAAGATAACAGCCTTCCAAGAAAAGATGAGTATTTTAACAACAATGTTCAACTTAATTTCAGTTTACTATCCTTTTAACTGTTTATAACTAAGTGATGAAGGGATTCCAATAATTGAAGGAGTGTATAAGTTTAACTAAGACCATAAAACAATCACAACTCAATTATTTCAACTCTTTGAACTAGTTAGTACTATCTCATCGGCTAACCAACTTACAGCGAATCATTTAAGCTTGCAAAACATTGAAACATACAGGAAGCTGCATATACCCGGCTATGCATAATTCGACGGTGAAGTATCATGCTTGATTAAAATATATTTAAAGCTCCAATTTATGTCATTTCTAAACTAACTACTATTATTATGTTCGAATATTCAAATAAACATCACAATGATCTCACAAAGGACAACCAACCAATATTTAAAGATTTAAATCTTACATAGTTTATTTTTGAACTAAATCACAAGTTGAAACTACCTTACAAATACAAGTCACATTCAGGAAGCCCCAAAACTATTTATCACAATCAAACGAATCCCATTCCGACAGTTAACAAACTGAAAAACTAAATGGAATAGAGTGTAAGTAAAGGTAAGACCGGATAGTATTTTACCTTGTGTCACGCAGCGATTGAAGTCGTCGAAGTGTAGAATTTCAAGCTAGCAGTTCAGACTCCGAATACAACCAATGAAGGACAAGAAATGGTTAAGTCCGCAGAGAAAAAAAAGAAGAACAAAAGTTAAAAAAAAAGAAGAAGATTATGGGCAGTGTGTTCGGGTCTGTTTGTTTTTTTTATTTTAGATGTCTTTCATATTATTTATTTTTTTAGTATTTTCTCCTGATCTTTTAGACTCTTTGGGATGATTTCTGAAAAATTTCAGCCAAAAATTTTTCTCAGTGTTTTCAAATTTTTTTTTTCAGCGTTCCTTTTTTTTCCAGGTGCTTCAGTGATTCTTTGGATGGATTTTTACCTTCACTTTCTTCTCCTTTTATAGGAGAGATTAAGGGGTTGCTCCATAAATTCACAACTTGAGGATTCAAATTTTGAATCCTTAGATCTTTGAATGTGATGATTTCTGACACAGGAAGAAGAAATAGAGATATGATGAAGACCTTGAAAAAATAAAAGGGAAGGATAGTACCTTGTTCACTGTGGATGACTGTTCCGCGCCTACGGTAGGTGAAGGACGGACTTCAGATCTTGTGACCGGATTTTTCAGGTCTTGGAGGAAGGGGAAGACCAGAATTTGAAGGGGCAGAGGGGTTCACGGGTTGCAAATGGGAGAGGGACGGGGGGTTCACGGGTTGCAAATGGGAGGACGAGGGTCGCTGGGTCGGGTAGGGTGCTGATGGGGAGGGGAGTTTGGCAGAGGAGGATGGTTTGGGGCGCCGGAGTGGTGGCTGATGGTGGTGGCCTAGTGGTGGTCGTTGGAGAGAAGGTGAATAGCGTTAGGGGGAGAGAGAATCGTAGGGTGCGTTGGGATGGGGGCGGGGCAGGTCTTATGGGTGCTTATTGGTGGGGCGGGTTAGGTCTTATGGGTTTGGATCGGGTCAAAATAATTTGGACCGTCTGATCTTATGATAAAAATAATGTGAGCATAGAATAGAATAAATAAAAAATAAATAAGCATTTGGACCGTCTGATCTTATGATCTTATGATAAAAAATAAAAATAAATAAGCAGAGAATAATAGTAGTAGTAATAATAATAATAATAATAATAATAATAAAATATGATATATATATATATATATATATATATATATATAATAGATTAGAAGGAGAAATTAATGTGAGCCTTTGGATTAAAACGGATGACTAGGATTGAAGGAGAAGAAGCACAATCCATGTATCGCCTATGTGGAATGCATGGATTGGATCAAATGAGATGACAAGGATTGAGAAATTTGTAGATTTTGTATAGAATTTATGGCTACAATTGCAATTTTTTAAAAAAAAGTCATTTTATTTCACTTTTAGCGACTTTCTTAATAAAATAACATTAATTTGTAAAAGATTGAAATACTAAATAGTAAAATCAATTTCATTCTTGAAATATAAATAAAAATCAAGATACATTATTAATAGATTAATTTAGCAAAACTTTCGAACTTAAATAAAATGAAATATATATTTACGAAAATGGGTCAATTTGAATTTGAATTATAATTAACCCAAAATTGACAACCTAAATACGTACTTAAATATAATACTTATTTTGACTCGAAATATATGACAATATATATACATATATATATATATATATATATATGTATATATATGCATAAATACGTATATAAAATTATTATTTTTTTGGCGAATGTTTTTATTATTAAAAATCACAATAAACTCTCTCTCTCTCTCTCTCTCTCTCTCTATATATATATATATATATATATATATATATATATATATATATATATATATATATATATATAGAGAGAGAGAGAGAGAGAGAGAGAAAGAGAGAGAGAGAGACAGAGAGAAACACACACACACACACATTCGATAAATATTATTCAAAAATAGCAAAATATTATAGTAAAAAAATTATTTTCAATAATTTTAATATTTTATTTTATTTTATTTAAAAACTTCATAAGCTTAAAATAATTAATCAAAAATGTGGAGAGCCAAAATTGGGTGTCAACGGAGCTACAAAAGAATCCTAGAAAGTGAGGTAATGGATTTAATTGGGACAATATAATATGCCATTTAGGATACCAAAAGAAATTACTTGTGACAGTGGCCCTTAGTTCATCGGATCGAAGGTGACCAGTTTCTTTGAAAAATTGCAAATCAAGAGGATCACTTCATCTCCTTATCACCTAAGCTTAAACGGTCAGGTCGAGTCCACCAACAATTCAATGATGATGATTCTAAAGAAGATATTGGAGGATGTCAAAGGGAATTGGACCAAATAGGTTCCCAAAGTCTTGTGGGCGCATCGAACAACAGTGAGATTTAGCATTGGTGAAACCCTATTTTCCTTGGTTTATAGGGCAAAAGCATTGATATTGGTGGAAGTTAGGGAACCAAGTATCATATTATAACGAACCAATGAGGTATAAAACAACAAAGTCATGGTTGTCTGTCTGAATTTATTAGACGAAAACAAACAAATGGCTCTTATTCGGATGGCGACTCAAAAGCAAAGGATGAAAAGATATTACAACCGATTAACTAAGCTCAGGCATTTCAAAATCAAAGACTTAGTCCTCCAAAAATTGACTCTAAATTCCTGGGACTCAAACATAGGGAAAATGAATTCAAACTGAGAAGGGCCATTCAAAGTGGTCGACATAGCTGGAAAAGGGACATATCAATTAGCTAACATGAACAATACCAAGTTGCAAAGTAATTGGAACATCATTCACTTGAAGAAATACTACTGTCGAATGCAAAATTGGTGGAACACATAGGACCTAAATGATATGCATTGCACTGTTTTTCCATTCAGCCAATTTTGTCCCAATTGAATTTTTCTAGTAAGGTTTTTAATGAGATAGCAACAAGTATATTAGGGATTCAACATGAATTCTAAAAAAGTAAACTTTGGAGTTTGAATCTTCACACCTTGATATGGAATAGGGGGGACCCAAAGATGTAAAGTGCTAGGGACTATCATCATAAAAGGGAGTACAAACTCTGAATCACTTCAAATAAAAGACTAGGGACTGCACAACAAATCTTGAACACAAAAATCAGCATCCTAATGCTTCAAGATGATACGGGCATGATCCCTTGTATTATTATTTTTAGTATTTAGATTTTTGCTACCTATTGACTACTCGAGATGGCAATACATACATATTTGTTAAATATGTAACCAAAATAAGAAATGTTATGAAAAATACCGTTAGTATTTCATAAATAAATTATGCCATATATTAAAGTATATTAATTTAGATTTTGGTGGATAAAAACTCCTCAATATATTATTCCAAAAAAAAACTCCTCAATATATTATTTCAAAAATGAACAAGAAACGTCCTAACTTATAAGCACCATTTTACAAAAGGGCATTTATAAGTCCATACGTAAAAAGATTCTCAAACTGGATAAGAGTTGAAGTACCCTGATTAAAATGACTACGAAAGAAGTCGTATAATTAAAGAAAATTGGCTGGTAACTGTCACGCCCCGCCCTGGGGGGTATGACTGGCACCTGGTTCCCTAATAGGACCTAGACTGCTATCTGGTGAGCCCAAGCACATCTGGTGCCTGGCTGGCTCAAACTCAAATTCCTGAAAACAAAGGGCTATATAATGGCTGTAAACACAGCCTCCGACCAACAGGCCTATAGCCACTTGTACCTGAAAAACAGCTAACCAGAAACACACTACTACAGGGGAACCTATGCGGCCCGACAAGGCCACCATGCTGTCTAGTTCTCTGTAACTCAATAATAACATGCTAAATAATTACGTGACCGGCAATGTCACAACTACTGACTGGTTATGGCCACACACAGCCAACAGGAACAGAAATAACAAATAACTATAACAAGCTGCACGGCCTCACACGACCGGCTCGGCTAACCACAGGGAAATATATACAGACTGCAAGCCTCTAGGAATAACAATAGAAATGATCGGGACAGGGCCGCGACCTACCCGTACTGTACAACAAAAGAAAATGAAATACACCTCTGGAATTCAGTCTCCGGATGACAGGAGCTGAATACTCAATAACTGACTGGAATCACGAGGGATCGCCTCCTCGTCTGTGAGTACCTGCAGGCAAGTAATGCAGTGCCCCACTGGGCGTCAGCACCACAGGTACTGAGCATGTAAAGTAACTGAAATACACAACTAAAAAGAATAACAACAGTAACATGACATATAAGCAGAAAGTAGCTGAGTCCATCTAGCTGAGAATAACTGGGAAGAGTTTATTTATTCCATCACCAAACTGAGCGTACCTGTTGCCGTGTCGTCCCACTGTCTACTAGCATCTAATAGCACATATAGGTATACATATAAGTACACACAATACCTGACCGACCCCCATAAGCCGGAAGGTGCCAACCAACACACAATCTATTTACCCCTACCCGGGTCTAAACCAACCAAAAATAAGTCACTCCACTCATCTGATAACTGTGAGCTCCTCCTACCGGTCCCCTTGGGTACGTAGCTCAGGCCTTGGCCTCTGACAGTAAACTGTGTCTGAGTCCGAAGACTCCTACCTCTGGGCGCAAGTGCACGCGGGGTGTGTAATAAAACTACCCCTGGGTGCAAGCATGCAACAGGGTGATTTTATAAAAAATTGTATCTGAAACTACCCCTGGCCACAAGTGCACACAGAGTGTTCTGCCCCTGTAAACAGGGTGGACTGGCTCTGCGCAGAGTAAACTGAACTACCCCTGCAAGAAGGGTGGTCTGGACCGTATTATCATGGTGGTCGGGCATCATCGTCCTCTAGGCGGACGGCATCGCCCAGCTGGTGGTGGTATCTAAATCTAATATCGACACAGCTCACACCCAGGGGCGGTGGGGATGCTAAAAGGGTGCCCACATGCCACAACAAGTCTCCACAAACAAATAGCACATAGAAATAGCAAACATGTATAACTGAAAAGACTATCTGGAATCTAACTTCTTATTCTGATCTGTTTCTATACTGAACTGATTCTTTACTGATTATACTGATTCTGAAATCTTTCTTTAACTGTTGGCTAGCCTGTATCCAATATTCCATCTGTCTGAATGGCTAGTCTATAGCCATAAAACTGTCTGTCTATCTGGTTTTACTTTACTAGCTTTTATTCTGAAAATCTATCTCTTTTTATTCTACAACATGCTTGCTATTCACATAATAGGCTATACTGAATCTGAAATACTAACCTGCCCTTGGGCGTATGCTCTTCTAACTTTCAGACTGAATACGATATAACAACGCAAACTAGGTTTACTGAACTTTGCACAATACTTAACATTCAACTCCGGGAATTCCACTACGGAGTTTATTGTACTATACAAGGCTAAAGCTACTAACTTGCCGAAGGAACTAGCTTTACATACCTTATCCTCGAACTATCCGTCTGTCGGACGAGGCTCGGCCAATACTTCAACTATTTCTCCCAACTGCATTCATAAATATGTCAATTAATAGTAAATATAGCTTTATTCCAAAGAACAACGTCAGTTTCGATATAATTATAGCCTAAACTTAGGCTTATCGAAAGACGGTCAAAAACTCGCTATTTTCCAGAAGTCCAGAAGGGAGAAATACTCACTTCGCAGCTAGGAACACATAGACACTAGTTTGGAGCAATTCTACTTACCTTAGCTCGGTAGCTCGACGATTCATCGGCCGTATTTCACGAAACTAAATCCGTAGAAATGCTCTATGCTGCTAAATACCTCGGTATCTGAGGTTAATTTAGGTTTGGACTGCGTTTGGCAGCGAAATCGGACGAAAATTATATTACCCTCTTCGTTCCTTTCCTTCCTATGATTTTTCCCTCTTTGTCTTCGCTGGAAATTATGAGAATAATCCACTTAAAACCGAAGTGGGGCTTTATATACTTGGCCCTGGACAAGGCCAACGTGTCACGGAGCCAACGCGGAGGTCTCACCTCCGTGACACGCTGCCATCGCGGAGGGACTCTGCCTCGGCTCCTCCCGCGATGGTTCGACAGGTTACTCGTCCGGTTTTTTCCCGGGCCTTTCCCTAGTACGTATGGCTTCCAAATATGCTTGACCAACGCACGAATAGGCCATCTAGGTGCCGAGAATCCTACGGGGTATAACATTTTCCCCCCCTTAAGAACATTCATCCTCGAATGTAAACTTCTATCTAGAGGACTTCTCAACTTACTACCTAGAAAAATTTCGGCAGAGTCTCCCCTATAATATGGACTATAGCAAAAACCTGAAATGCAGAAAAGTCCAACACAGGTACTGCACGCAATGCTTTAAGATTTACTGGATAGCTAAACATCAATCCTTCTCACTTAGATATATACAACCATAAGGTACTACATAAGTAATAATACGGACATACCTGTCGCCTGACCAGGCCTGGAATAGGTGAGGATATCTAGTTCTCATATCTTCTTCAGCTTCCCACGTTATCTCCTCTCGGTTCCTGTTACGCCACAACACCTTGACAGATGCAATATCCTTAGTTCTCAATCTACGAACCTGCCTGTCTAGGATGGCTACTGGAACCTCTTCATAGGCCAGCTCTTCGGTAACTTGGATATCCTGGACTGGGACTGCTCTGGATGGGTCTCCTATGCATTTCCTCAGCATGGACACATGAAAGATGGGATGAACGGATTCTAGCTCTGGAGGCAAGTTCAACTCATATGCTACTCGGACTATCCTCCGACGAATCTAATAAGGCCCAACAAACCTCGGACTGAGCTTACCCTTCTTACCGAATCTCATCACCCCTTTCATCGGAGATACTTTCAGAAATACCCAGTCATTCACATTAAACTCCAGGTCTCTGCGTCATACATCCGCATATGATTTCTGGCGACTCTGTGTAGTTAATAGGCGTTCTCTGATAAGCTTGACTTTTTCTTCTGACTGCTGAACAATATCTGGCCCAATTATCGCTGATTCCCCTACTTCGAACCAGCCAACCGACGATCTGCACTTTTGCCCGTATAAAGCCTCAAAAGGTGCCATCTGAATAGCTGAGTGATAGCTATTATTATAAGCAAATTCTATCAGCGGCAAATGCTCGTCCCAGCTACCACCAAAGTCTAGCACACACGCTCGCAGCATATCCTCGAGCGTCTGAATAGTGCGCTCAGCCTGTCCGTCTGTCTGAGGGTGGAAAGCTGTGCTCAAATTAATCTGCGTTCCCAGACCCTTCTGGAATGACTGCCAAAATCTAGCTGTAAACTGTGCTCCTCTGTCTGAAATGATGGATATGGGTACTCCATGCAACCTGACTATTTCTCGGATATATAACTCAGCATAATCTTCGGCCGAGAAGGTAGTTCTTACTGGCAGGAAATGAGCTGATTTAGTCAATCTGTCAACTATTACCCATATAGAGTCATGTCTGCGTCTAGTACGGGGTAATCCTGCCACAAAATCCATATTTATAGCTTCCCATTTCCAGAGAGGCACAGCTATATCCTGAGTCAAACCGCCTGGCTTCTGATGTTCTGCTTTCACCTGTTGGCAGTTAGGACACCGGGCTACAAATTCAGCAATTTCTTTTTTTTCTTTTCTAGCCACCAGTAGTTCTCTTTGATATCATGGTACATTTTAGTCGCCTCAGGGTGAAGGGAATAACGGGCGTAATGTACCTCGTTCATAATCTGCCGGCGGAGGTCTGAAACATTGGGGACACATAAACGATCTTTATAAAGCAGCACTCCATCCTCTGTTATTTGTAAATCTGGCGCTTCCCTTGCAGGATTCTGTCCTTAAGCTAGACCAGGTCAGGATCTGCATATTGCCGTTCTCTTACCTCCACAACTAAGGACGACACAGCGGTGTTCTAGATTACCGCTCTGTTGTCCTTCATTTCTATCACACGAACGGCTAAATTGACCAATTGATGTATCTCCCTGACCAACTCCCGTTGCTCGGGTTGCACATACGCCACACTCCTAATAGTTCTATAGCTAAGAGCGTTTGCTGCTCCATTACCTCTTCTTGACTGATATAACATTTTCATACTTAGAGAGCTCGGCATATAATTGACGGTCATACTGGCTTGTCTTACCGAAGAGATCGACAAGTAGTTTACAGGCGTAGCTAGAGCTTATCTGGCCTTCCGGCCATATGCTAAGGCTACTTGTTGCTGGGATAACCTGAACGACCGTCTGCGCACCTTGTGCCTTTATCTGATCAAAGGATCCTGATATTGATCATGACCTCTAATGATCTGGCTGCATAACCTTAAATAACTGAATAGTTGGGTTAAATGACCCGAATGTGGCAGTAGCCTAACAATGCTCTAACTGTTCTACTTGAGTACTTATAGTTCATGCATAACTGCAGACTTGTGGGCATTTAATTGCTTTGTTATTTTGCTTGAACTACTGTAAGGCTGGGCTTAATCAGACTTACTCCCAGGCGATCAATCTCTGGATCTTCACGGGGAGTCTACTGATCTCCTGGTCTTAATAAACACTGTGCTAGCAGGGTACTATCAATTTCTTACGCCTTGTGTGTATCCACTTGGATTTATACTGCTATATTCTAGGGAATTCTTGGTCTTATGAGCTATTCTGTAAATACTGGCCTTCTGCTAGGGCTCTGTATTTGAATATCTTATGAGAACCAGCTGAAGTACTAGTCTGTCACTGACTACTGATGTGGACCGCTTTCTTGGGGTGCCCACGGGCTTGTCTGACTTGCGGGGTATTCCTTGTAATAACTGCTAGGTTGACTAAGGTCGACTCTCACCTACAAGGCTGGGAAAACGATATACGACCACTTAACATACTGGAACAATTCTGGTATTGCTAATCTCTGAAGTATACCTATTTAGTCTCTAATTTTGGTTTTGGCACATGCGATAACGTTACTGATCTTTAGGGATGCTTCCATGCTAATACAGGCGCCAGCTGGTCGTGAGACCGTCTAACTGCGCCCGTATCACTGACCTCCTGACCCAGGCTACTAACTCCTGTGAGTTTCTGAAGCCTAGATCTGGCAACAAGCTTATAAGTCTATTAACTCAATAAACTGAAAGCTGAGAGAGTTCCTATGGCTTGGTGAGGGGTCCTGTGATACGATCTGTATATACTTCCTAGCAATTAACCAGAATCTGTGTGATTGTAACCCCTATTGACAGCTATTCACAGCATATCTGATACCTGTACATATATGTATCAACAACTACGTACAATACATACTAAATTCTGTAGTGATACGTAATCTCTGGCATGCTTTACTGAATTTCACACTGCACATGATATACCACTTCTACAGTCTAATGATATCTCCTGTCCTCTCGTATCATTTCATTGGATTTTTCATCCCCTTTTGGAAGCAACAACATATGCGCTTTAATTATGGTCTGCTGTTTGAAATTCCGCCATTCTTGCAACATGGGGTCAACATTCAAATCTTGTGGCCTTACTTGGCATTATATTGAGAGCCCACGACTGTCTACTGGGTCTTATCTCCAGGCCGCACTAGATTAGAGTCTCTGTGTCGCAGTTTCTTAACTTTTCCGTAGGCGGACATACTGTAGCATTTTGGACCACAATCTTAATGTCTTCTAACTGTCAGTTCGAGGCTTAGTCCGTAATACGATATTCTATCAATTTGGTGGTGATTCTATTTTCCCCATAAAATTTAGTATTCCTGCTTTCTCCCCTCATATCACTTGAGCTAAGCTCTGGGGTTCAAGGTACCTGCCTTTCGTTGTTAATGAGATTACTGATCAAGCCTCAGCCTATACTTCTTCTGGCTTATAGTCAGGCCCATCTGATTCACATGATCTCTCTATCTTTCGATGTCACAACGGGATCATAACTATAATCTTACAGGTATGTCTTGCTATCTGTTAGCATATATGTCGGACTTGGCCTTTTTCTGACTCAAACTTGACTATTACTAGGCATTCATCACTAACAGGTCCTTTACCCCTGCTTCGGGTAAGCTAACAGTCTTACTTTCTCTTTACGCTCACTAACACTTCCTGGAATTAATCAATCTATCTTCACTTACTGCTTGTTTTGGGCAGCCTCACCTCAATTCTTATTCCCCTTTACTGTACTGGAATCAAGGTCAAGAGGTAGGAATAGCCCTTTTCTTGTTGCAACAGATAGAAACATATAACTGTACCACATCTAAAAAGATGTGTTTGGGATTCCTTTATTTCCCTCTCTTTCTCATACTTATCTACTAGTCTGACCTTGTATGTAATCTTAATCAGATCTTATATAGCTAATAAATAAATCAACTCATATGTACATTATACTTCTGACTTCCTATTCTGACGTTATCAACGTATACTAGGAATAGTACCGATAAAGGTATCACGCTGGGAGGTCTCTGGTACCTCTTCCTGCTACTGTAAGTATCTTGTAACTGGCTGATGCCCTCTTCTGTTGCTATATCTGATCTACTGCCTGTGATAGGGTAATGCTGATCTGCCTCTGTTTCTGTAATCAAAGAATACAGTAAGTTTTTAGGGACTCAACCTTATACTGTACCGCTCTAAAGCACGACTGAGTATGGAAAGAAGGGTAACTGTCCTATTATGCCTCACAGCCTCCTGCCTATGGTATGTGGTGCACAACACATCCATAGACAAGACTCTACTCAGCACGGCTTGCAGACTCCCTAGGACACGACCTGCTCTGATACCAAGTTTGTCACGCCCCGCCCTGGGGGGTATGACTGGCACCTGGTTCCCTAATAGGACCTAGACTGCTATCTGGTGAGCCCAAGCACATCTGGTGCCTGGCTGGCTCAAACTCAAATTCCTGGAAACAAAGGGCTATATAACGGCTGTAAACACAGCCTCCGACCAACAGGCCTATAGCCACCTGTACCTGAAAAACAGCTAACCAGAAACACACTACTACAGGGGAACCTATGCGGGACGACAAGGCCACCATGCTGTCTAGTTCTCTGTAACTCAATAATAACATGCTAAATAATTACGTGACTGGCAATGTCACCACTACTGACTGGTTATGGCCACACACGGCCAACAGGAACAGAAATAACAAATAACTATAACAAGCTGCACGGCCTCACACGACCGGCTCGGCTAACCACAGGGAAATATATACAGACTGCAAGCCTCTAGGAATAACAATAGAAATGATCGGGACAGGGCCGCGACCTACCCGTACTGTACAACAAAATAAAATGAAATACAACTCTGGAATTCAGTCTCCGGATGACAGGAGCTGAATACTCAATAACTGACTGGAATCACGAGGGATCACCTCCTCGTCTGTGAGTACCTGCAGGCAAGTAATGCAGCGCCCCACTGGGCGTCAGCACCACAGGTACTGAGCATGTAAAGTAACTGAAATACACAACTGAAAAGAATAACAACAGTAACATGACATATAAGTAGAAAGTAGCTGAGTCCATCCAGCTGAGAATAACTGGGAAGAGTTTATTTATTCCATCACCAAACTGAGCGTACCTGTTGCCGTGTCGTCCCACTGTCTACTAGCATCTAATAGCACATATAGGTATACATATAAGTACACACAATACCTGACCGACCCCCATAAGCCGGAAGGTGCCAACCAACACATAATCTATTTACCCCTACCCGGGTCTAAACCAACCAAAAATAAGTCACTCCACTCATCTGATAACTGTGAGCTCCTCCTACCGGTCCCCTTGGGTACGTAGCTCAGGCCTTGGCCTCTGACAGTAAACTGTGTCTGAGTCCGAAGACTCCTACCTCTGGGCGCAAGTGCACGCGGGGTGTGTAATAAAACTACCCCTGGGTGCAAGCATGCAACAGGGTGATTTTATAAAAAATTGTATCTGAAACTACCCCCGGCCACAAGCGCACACAGAGTGTTCTGCCCCTGTAAACAGGGTGGACTGGTTCTGCGCAGAGTAAACTGAATTACCCCTGCAAGCAGGGTGGTCTGGACCGTATTATCATGGTGGTCGGGCATCATCGTCCTCTAGGCGGACGGCATCGCCCAACTGGTGGTGGTATCTGAATCTGATATCGATACAGCTCACACCCAGGGGCGGTGGGGATGCTAAAAGGGTGCCCACATGCCACAACAAGTCTTCACAAACAAATAGCACATAGAAATAGCAAACATGTATAACTGAAAAGACTATCTGGAATCTAACTTCTTATTCTGATCTGTTTCTATACTGAACTGATTCTTTAATGATTATACTGATTCTGAAATCTTTCTTTAACTGTTGGCTAGCCTGTAGCCAATATTCCATCTGTCTGAATGGCTAGTCTATAGCTATAAAACTGTCTGTCTATCTGGTTTTACTTTACTAGCTTTTATTCTAAAAATCTGTCTCTTTTTATTCTACAACATGCTTGCTATTCACATAATAGACTATACTGAATCTGAAATACTAACTTGCCCTCGGGCGTATGCTCTTCTAACTTTCAGACTGAATACGATATAACAACGCAAACTAGGTTTACTGAACTTTGCACAATACTTAACATTCAACTCCGGGAATTCCACTACGGAGTTTATTGTACTATACAAGGCTAAAGCTACTAACTTGCTGAAGGAACTAGCTTTACATACCTTACCTCGAACTATCCATCTGTCGGATGAGGCTCGGCCAATACTTCAACTATTTCTCCCAACTGCATTCATAAATATGTCAATTAATAGTAAATATAGCTTTATTCCAAAGAACAACGTCAGTTTCGATATAATTATAGCCTAAACTTAGGCTTATCGAAAGACGGTCAAAAACTCGCTATTTTCCAGAAGTCCAGAAGGGAGAAATACTCACTTCGCAGCTAGGAACACATAGACACTAGTTTGGAGCAATTCTACTTACCTTAGCTCGGTAGCTCGACGATTCGTCAGCCGTATTTCACGAAACTAAATCCGTAGAAATGCTCTCTGCTGCTAAATACCTCGGTATCTGAGGTTAATTTAGGTTTGGACTGCGTTTGGCAGCGTAATCGGACGAAAATTATATTACCCTCTTCATTCCTTTCCTTCCTATGATTTTTCCCTCTCTGTTTTCGCTGGAAATTATGAGAATAATCCACTTAAAACCGAAGTGGGGCTTTATATACTTGGGCCTGGACAAGGCCAACGTGTCACGGAGCCAACACGGAGGTCTCACCTCTGTGACACGCTGCCATCGCGGAGGGGCTCTGCCTCGGCTCCTCCCGCGATGGTTCGACAGGTTACTCGTCCGGTCTTTTCCCGGGCCTTTCCCTAGTACGTATGGCTTCCAAATATGCTTGACCAACCCACGAATAGGCCATCTAGGTGCCGAGAATCCTACGGGGTATAACAATAACTATCTTTGATCATTATTTAAACATCATATGAGCCAATCACCGAGCTTTTGAGACATACTACTGATCTTGGGCAGATTTATATGCCCAAGTGATACTCAATAGTATCATTTTCGCCTTGTTATCTAGCAATGTGTATACATTTTCATGTAATTGGTAATAAAATGTGAATTTATACTAACCAACATGATTAGCATTGTTTTGTAGGTAAAATGTGATTTCGGGAAGCTAAAATGTATGTTGGATGATATCGGAGTTGGACTTGGATGCGAGCAAGGAAAAAGGCATAGGACTGCACGAATTAAAGGGGCTCCGCGATAGACAAGGTAGAGGTGTTCGATGTGTATAACCCGGAAATTTTAAAAATTTCCAGTATGCTGTCGCGATGGCTCCGTGTCACGGAGGCAGTGCACCGCGATGCACTCCGTGACACGTTGCCTTGTATATCGCGACGGGTCACACCGGGTTAGCGGGTGACCCGCATGTTTTTCTACCTATTAAACCCCTCATTTTCCCCTTTTCCCCTCATTTTCGATTTCTTCCACGACCAAACGTCCCAAAACCCCTCTCCCACCAACGTGCCACGGCTTAAGGCAACAATTTACCGAGTTTTCTTTGATTCTTCAACTACAAGGTATGTTTTCCGATTCCCTCTCAAGTTTTTGTCGATTGTCTTTGATCTTAAGCATGGGAGGTGAACTAAAATCGCCCTAAGTCGAAATTAAGCATGAATTCGAGTTATTTGTTGATTGATAAATGTTCGGAATGTCGTTATGATTGTTTGAACTTGTCGATTGCATAAATTATTCAAATTTGATTGTGAAAATCAATTCTAGGGCTTGTTGTTGAATGTGAAATTAGAAATGTGTTGAAAGTGTAAATTGTATGCCGGGTTGTACGTGTTGAATGAGATGAGTCGTTGTACAAAGTGTTAGGATGTGAATAGATGACGAATTCTCGGGTTTGGGGGAAATGTTGAAAAATTGTTTGTATTTGGTTGGTTGGATAGGTTAATGTATATAAATTTTTGTTGTTATTTTTGTTTCTTTGTTTTTCTTTGCTAAGTGCGAGGGTTAAAATGTTTGCGATGGTAGTGATTGTGATTAGCTATACTCAGTCTGAGTAGTACACAGATGTTATACCGTCGAATTTTCTTTTTAAACGCACTAAGCATGATTGTATAGCTGGTTGTTTTGTGTAAATAAAGTTATTCTTGCCCTAGGTTATAACTGTAACTAAGGACTAAGTGTGGGGTAATTTAGCGTAACCCGACCTTAGCCGAAGTTAATATTTATTTAGCTTAACATTGCGATTGTTGACGTGTGTTGATAGGCAAAATGGCAAGCCGGCAAGATAAAGGGAAGGGTGCATCAACTTCAGGCACCGGAAGAAAGCGACTCAGACTGGGCACAGCAGTCCCAGCTGCACCAGCAGTTCCACACGGCCAGCGCCGCCAATATGGAACAAGATGGGTGACGGACGAGGGGAAAAAGTGGTATGCAAAGAACAAAGAGAACAAATATTTCTCCGAAGAGCATATAGCACGGGAGCCATTGGCACAGGAGTTCCCCAGAATAGTTCACCGGATCGAGGCAGCGGGGCTCAAGTTCATATTCGAGGAGCCCAAGGAATGCAACCTGCACTTGGTTCGGGAGTTCTACGCTAACTGGAACCCGTCAATCCGAAGCCACACCATCAAAATCAGAGGGCAGATAGTCACTCTGGAGCCCCACCAGCTCAATGCCATCATAGGAGCGCGGGACACAGACGCCCACGTCCTTAGACAGCTGAACATTACCCCACCGTATGCCGACATTAGACGCACACTGTGTGGGGCCCGATCTACAGCTAGATGGAGCAGGCATAAGGAAAGGGGCTACCATCAGACTCTGCCAAATTCTCAGATGAACAGGGAAGCCCGTATTTGGCTGAAGATAGTCTGCTCTTGCCTCATCCCGGGGGTACATATGACTGATATAACCCAGGATCATGTGTGCCTGATGTACGCCCTGATGAAAGGGCTGGAGATAAATGTTGGGGCGGTTATCATATCCGCCATGAAGAGAGCCCGATTGCACTAGGGGCACATGTATGGTTTCGGTGGACTACTCACCACCTTTCTCAGGGGCCTCGATGTAGAGGAGGAGCCCCTCGATTATATCCCGCAGTTGGAGCGGCGGGCCTTTGATGTGACCAAAACTAAGGCTCCCGACACCACCCACGGGCCAGTGTTGACACTTGGTGAGCGACACACTCGTGATGACCAGTATATAGCGCGGATGTATGGGATGCAGATGCTCCAGCTCAGGATAGGTGGGAATCCGGCGACGGAGGAGGAGCTATGGCAGCTCGAGCTAGATTACCCGTTTGGCGAAAATGCCAGGGATCTATGCCGAGTGGGGCCAGCCTTTGGAGAGCCCACTGATGATGACGTCCCCACGGACGAGGAGACACGTCAAGAGGACTCCGATGTGGAGTCTGATGACGACGACGGAGGCGACTCGGACATGGGAGATGAGGCAGCAGCACCTAATGAAGAAGTGGAATACTTTGACTGATCAGGGAGTTCCACCACCCGATTATGTGCTATTTAAATTTGTGAACACTGGGGACAGTGTTCAGATTAAGTGTGGGGTGAGAGTAGTTAGGTGCTAGGCTGGGCTGGTTTGTTTGTATGTTCTCCTCTGTATGTTTGTATGTTGTGTTTCCCTGTGGTCATGAATTTTCAAACTATTCTGTATGTGTAAATATTTTTGGAATTGATGTGTGTTGTTGAATGTGGCCAGCTGATTCTGTAAATATTTTAATTATCGAAATGATCGATATTTTAAAAAAAAAAATTGATGTTCATATTTCAAATATTTTGTAAATAATTTTTCTATCGAAATGATCGATGTTTTTAAAATTTTTCAATTTTTTAATTTTGGGTTTCTCAACGTTTGTTTTCGGTTCTTTTACCGAGAAGGGTCCCATTGAACCGACGTCATAGTTAGTGACCGTTCCCTATGATGGATGGATGACGACCGTCTTAAGGGAAATGTAGTCGTTAGGAGTAGATATTTTTTTCAATTTTTTTTCAGTTTTTTTTCTTTGGTGGATTGCATCCCGGAACCTGTAGTTACTATATAGTTGCGAATCTTTGGTTGCGTGTTGTGCATGATATTCAAAATGCAAAGGTGATTCATATGAAAGCATGCAATTTTGTAAATATGTTGAGATACCTGGGCTGTAGAGTTCGATTCAGTGTGATTGAGGCTTAATGTTTGAATTCATGTAATTAGCTGATTGAAGAGTCTATGAATACATCTTGAATCGAGCATGTGCATAAAGTGTGAAGTGAGGTGTTGATATTCCATGTTATTGTGAAGTGTCTAGAACTTGCCTGGTGTGTGTACAAAACGAAATGAAGGAGGTGTATTGTAGGAAAGGATGTAGGCATTTCTTTGTTTTAACCGAGAGTTTCTATTTTTTTTCTTGTCATACTCCCCCTTTCTGTGATTGTATACCCTAGTCAGCCCTTTGAGCCGTTAGCCGATTATTTCTTTCTTTTGTCCAAAAAGTGTAAATCGAGCTAAATTCTTTCTTTTCATTAGCCGTAAAGTCTATACAAAACTCTTAAGCGCTTAAGAAGTGAAAATAATTTTCTCAAAGTGTCAAAGAGTGAGAATGGTGAAAAGAAAAAGAAAAGCAGAGTGAGGGAAGAAAAAAAAAGGTTGAAGGTGCATGAATAACCTTTGTTATGGTGTCAAATGTGCTTAATGAAATGGGTCATACTAAAGTAAATCATCAAGAATGGGATGATGAAAAAAAAGAAAAAAAAAACAATGTCCATGAGTTGATGGGAATGTGTTGCAAAGGCGCTTAAGGATGCTAGTGGCTATTATTGGCTAATTCAATATATACTAGTTCCATAGCTTCCATTACAACCCATTAAAGTCCTACGTGATCTTACATTGCATTTCATTATATTAGTGGAGTAATACACTAAGGGCAAGCTTATGGGTCATGACATGATGTATGTGAATTCTTTTGGGAGAGAGAGTGAAATTGTTTTTACATGCCCCTACTTGAATGTTTGTGTGTCACATGAGCAAAAAGGGGAAGATTCTCTTGAGTTGTGAGGGCACATGCTTGATGAAAGATTGATTTTCGTGTCGGATATCTTGATTAGCTGATTTGCATGAGTTTGCCGATATCGAGAGTCGATTCTTAAAGTCTAGGAAGTCTTAATGTATTGAAGGTCATTGCATTGTTAAGACCATGCATGTTTTCTTGAGGATTTGCAATATTGAATGATCGGTATGACCGTAGCTTAAATTGTCGCACCATAGTAGCGAGGGTGGGATGTAAATTGCATGAATTATATGTTTGTTGTTCGAGGACGAACAAGGATTTAAGTGTGGGGTAAGTGATCTTGGGCAGATTTATATGCCCAAGTGATACTCAAAAGTATCATTTTCGCCTTGTTATCTAGCAATGTGTATACATTTTCATGTAATTGGTAATAAAATGTGAATTTATACTAACCAACATGATTAGCATTGTTTTGTAGGTAAAATGTGATTTCGGGAAGCTAAAATGTATGTTGGATGATATCGGAGTTGGACTTGGATGCGAGCAAGGAAAAAGGCATAGGACTGCACGAATTAAAGGGGCTCCGCGATGGAGCCGTGTCATGCTGCCATCGCGGAGGCATTCTGCCTAGAGGGTGAAAATTCATCAAATTTCCAGTGGAGGTCCGCGTCTACTCCGTGGCACGGTGGCTAGCCTCCGCGTTGCATGCCGTGCCACATTGGTGTTTAATTTCCCGGACCCCCAGTTCCAGTGAGGGTCCGCGTTCACGGTGTGTCACGGAGGCAGTGCTCCGTGATGCACTCCGTGACACGTTGCTCATTATTCCGGAAAAGATTCCCACTAGTATAAATAGAACACTTAAGTGTATTTTTCAGAATTCAGACTTGGTGGAGCAAGGACGTGGGTTACAGGCAGTTGAGGGATGAAAAGTTTAGGGTTTTTTCTCTCTTTCTTTCTTCTTTAACTCAATTGTTTGTATGATTAACACTCGTTTTATGATGGTTAATCCACAAATGAGTGGATAATTCCTTTCCTTGCTGAGGTTATGAACACTTGTGATGAATTTTGATTATTAATTATATGGTTTTTCATCTTTTTCTTCCATGTTGTTCTATTAATTCTTGTTTCTACTGCATTGGTGTGTGGCCTACATTAATGTACATCTAAAAAGTCCGATTTCACTCGAGAGAGCACGAAATTGGAAAGTTGTGAATTAATAGGATATTGTTCTTAACTTGATTTGGGAAAATTGAGTTTTGATGAACCTTCAGGATAGAAATATACCTGAAAGTCGTATTAGTCAATTTAGGAACCGGAATTGTATGGCTAGAACATGAATTGCATTTGATCACAGAAATATAGACGGATGGTTCATGATTCTTAAGTGAGATTAAATACGAGAGTTTTAATCTCTTGGCAATTGTTCTTGGCTAGCAATTGGAAGAAAAGATTAAACAATTTATGAGGATAATCAGTTTCATTACATGTTCTTTAACCTCAGCATGCTTTTATCCATAGTTCAAATTCAAGGTAGATAATTGTCTGTAGTTTTAGTATAAAATTTATAAAACAAATTATTCAATTTTTGGTTATTTAGTTGTCATCATATTTATAAGTAAAAATATAGTATACTTGAGCAAATTGCACTTATCCCAAGTCTCTGTGGGATCGATACTTGGCTTACTAAAGCCACTTACTACTTATTCGACCACGTGCACTTGCGTGTCATTTTATATACCCATATAACACACTGAACAACTACTTTGTAAATATTTTCAGTACTCAAAAAAAGTTCAATAAGATCCATATAAAAAGCAAGAATAAAAATCTTTGGATTTTGATGAACTATACATACTACAAATAAGAAGGATGTTGAAATCTCAAAAGTAAATCTTCATTAATATATAGGTCTATAAGGGCTCAAGACGAGTTATAAAAATATTCACAAGAACAAACTAAAAATCAGAGGCTCGGAAAGCAGGAGCTAAAGAAGATTGTTGATCTCTTGGCAGCGGAAAGGCCGAGGCATCGACATCCTAGTCGTTGCCGTTTTTGTCTTTGTCTTCCTCACTGGACTCTAGAGATTCTTTCTCTAAAGAAGAGGTAAGCTCCTATGGGATCAGCTTGGGAGCATTCTCCCTAAATTGGTCAACTATTGACCGAGCTATTGCGATCTCGTGGTCAATGTATGAAGAATTGGCCTTAACCTTTTCCAAGGTCGTCAACTTCATAGCCCATACCTTGAAAGTCTTTAGGATTGAAAGAGACATTTAATGTATGAACTTCTTGGACTCTTAGCCTCAAGCTTTTGCGCTAAATCCTTATTTTAGAGGCTCATCTTATTGCTAGCATCTCGAGCCCCCACCAACTCCTTCTCGAGAGTACCAACCCCAATCCCATATCTTTGTCTTTCTCTAATTTTCTTTCTGCAATGTCCCTCAGGGTATGAATTTCTTCGACAGCGTCGGATGCTCTTTAAGTAAAAACTTTAAGAGCCTCTACTCGGAACCTCTCTTCGCACCGAACTTTGGCCAGTTTAGAGATTATATACTAATTTTATTGCTCAAGGGAGCACTTATACTACTTAATTTGAGTAATCCAAATCTTGGTCTGCTTAAGCTCAAGCTCTGTGGCCTTGATTTGGTCTCATTTTTTAGACCATAAAGACATTTGCTCCTTTAGTCGAGCCTGCTCCTAGACTAGGTTTTCTTTATCTTTCTCTAACCTTAAGAGCCCTTCAGAGAGAAAAGCATGCCCTGAAAAGGCATAGAATGTTATAAAACTCATGTACCTGAAAGAGAGAAAAATAGGAATGAAGGGAGATGACCAAAATATGAACCTACCAGAGTAGCAGCATGACCGATCTCATTTAAGAGGCTCATGGTGGGGATGTTTCTTATTCCTTCTTGGTCTTCCCTATAGACTAGGGACTCTGAACAGTCTACCTCTCGGAGTATAAAAGGCCTTCAAGAAAAAAGACTTTTTTCTTAGCCTCCCGAGCTCCACAATCTAGAATAAGAGGGAACCAGGGGTTACGAAGGAATATCGACTTCTCTAGTTAAGAAGGTCATCCCGTAGAGATGGTCAGGGTTTTCGAGGAGGATGTTTACTCTCTAGATTGGGACCCTCTCCAATAGAGGTTAGTCGTCGGTAATAATTTTAGTGATCATATATAAACCACACCGAATGACAAGTTTTCTAACCTCTGGGATTGGAAGAGTCGAAACAACATAATGTTTCGAAGACAGGAGGTGATCGACTATCTTCCTCTTCTCGAGAGGATAATCGGTGTTATTGAAGCATGCCTAGGTAGAAGAAATTGGGTGTATTGGGCCTCTTCCCTCCTTGAGATTGGGAAACTTGTAAATTTTTTCCCTTCCAAACTTGTGAGGCTCGTCTCTTGAGCCTCGGAACTACCTTTTGAAAGTCCTGAAACAAAAAGAAAATGTGTGTTAGTATATGCATAAAATCACAAACAAACAGACAAAGAGGAATAAATTCTGTTACCGTGATGGTTTGCCTTCCAATTTCTAGCCGAAGAGATGATTCCATGTCCTCTCCTCGAAATTTTTGGAGTCCAAAATATTCTGAATCTAACCACTAATATCAATACCGTCTGAAGCGGCGCCCATAGTGAATTTGAAAAGAAGAAAGAAAATTTTATAATAATAGTAAGAGGCAAAAAAGAAATAAGAAGAAACAATATTGCAGAAGTAAGAAGCAGGAAGTGACTTATAGGTAGGATTATAGAATTTCGGAATGTTGACATTCAAAATGATGTTCCATTTGATACATATATAAACCTTTCTATTCAAGCCCGATCAGAATCATCATCGAGTCTAGAGAAAGAATTAATTTCCTCGACCTTTGATTGTAACGATTTTGTCTATGACAACTCGAGGAGAATAAAGAAAAACTAGATAGTTAATGAAAAAATCTTGGATGGTCTCTTCGTCCAAAACTTGAAGGCAGGCCACGACTCTCTAGACATCCGAACCGACCTGCGCCAAACATATCCGATAATGTTGGCAGAATTGGGTGATCATCTGGATAAGTGAAGGATCTTCAAGACCGATTAAGAATGAGAATATGTGAACACACATTAAGCCCAATATTAGAGTGGTGATATTTTGACTAAGAGAAGGAGAATAAATCAGGAACTCTTTCGATCATTGGCAATCAACTCGGACGGTTGAGAGATGTTTCTCACAAATTAAGAAAACGTAATTGGAGACTGATGTATCTTTTTCATCTTCTTACTCCCCGGTAACCGATATAACCTTACAATTAGTAGAAAAATTCACTTTCTTCTTAGGGAAGAAAGAGTTTATCAGAGGTTCTAATGTTTCGGCGACAGGCTCAACCCTTTTCAAAGCTCCACTAAAGATTGACTTTAAATGAAGCATCGAGGATGAAGGATTTAGAGGATTTAGAGAAAAAGTTGAAGACATTGAGAATGAGGTTATAAATGCATGTAAATTGGAGGATTTGAAGAGAAGAAAAAAAGGGAACAAGAATACTAGAAGATGTGAAGGATAGGAAGATTTACTAGAAGAGATAAGAATAGGAATGGACTGACTAGGCAGCTATTATAAGCATAAATAAAGGAGTTATGATTGCCTCGATTGAAATGATATTACTGGGCCTATGACTAAATAACAAGTGTCTAGAACATTAAACTCTATAGGACGTGAGACATTTTGTATGATTCGGACTGTTTCAAATATCCCAACCAAAATATTCGAAAGTGTTTTTCATTTTTCAGTCATAACTGACTTCGTATCTGAAACGTGGAAGGACTATCTATATGGGTAAAAAGTATCTAATATACATTTCACGATAAAGGTTAAGACATATGGCATGGGCAGGAGATGATCAAGGGAACTAGTTCTGCAAAATGACCAATCCTCTGAGATATATTTAGGAAAACTCGATCCTGTGTGTTTGTGGGGACACGCGATGATCACATCGATAAAATAATAAAAATCTGTGGCCCAAATATAGTAAAGGACTCATGCTAAATGACGTGGAACGTGAAACAAAATGGGACGGATATGTCATAATTACTCGTACTATCCTACAAAATATATGAAATATTAAGTGGCACTAATAATGGTATTTCCGCGTGGAGTACACCTGTTAGGCGTGGTATTCTAGGGCTTACACGGAGCTTTTCCATTGGTTGATGTACTATCTTTGTTGCATATAAGTAGTATTTTTAGAACAATTGCAAGGGGATCAGATTTCGGATAATATTAAGCAATATATTATTTCTTATGCTCCAATCTTTCTAGATTTCGTCAACTCTTTATATTTCACCACCTTTATTTTCGAAAATGATCCTGGATCTAAGCGAACTATGCATCCACATTACCGGATCTATTGCATGCAAATATTATCAAAGCTTATCGATCTCACTAAATCTTTTTATTTAATTATTTTCACTGTTCTCATTTTCAATACTTTACACATACGATATTTATACTGCTAATAACCGAACTTAACGAGTTATATCAAGACGCGTGTCCTTGACCCCATATAAATTTAACTGTATCTAATTTTAGGATAAATACCAACAACATCATATGACTCAAACAACTCCGGACTAATTTAAGAGTCCAAAACTCCACTAGAAGAACACCCACCTTCAACATAAAATTACTTTCTTTTATAGTGAATAAGTTGGAAACTTAGAATATTTTTATTTCTCTTAACTATCTTTTTAAGTACGTCCATCTCACTAAACACTATAATATTTTTTCACACTTCTCTTAATTCTCATCCACAATACATAATTCTCATATCACATCTCACGAAAGAAACACCTTTATATATAGGTGTAAGAATTCTTTCTAGATCTAACAATGAAGTAGTGGGTTAATAATATTGTAGAACATGGGTTGGTGCTGGGTAATTAATGGTAGATCATGGCATTAGTAGTTATATGAGTTACAACAAAAATAATGATCACTTTCTTCTCAATTTATACCCATTAACATAAAAAGACAATCCCCCTTAATATTATAATTTTAATATTAAAATACATTATTCTTTAAGCATTGGGGTCGATATTTTTCAAGCATAAGTAATTTTAGAAGTGTAATGAGTTCGTATTGATAATTAGGGATACATGTTCATGGTTTGATTTTATTGATTTTCGTTCTAAATTAAGATTGAATCAATTTAATTGATCTTTAATTATTAAAATCAATCCAAACTAAATAAGATACAAGTTTATCGATTTGGTTTTATTGATTTTCTATTTGGTTCGGTTTATACTTAATCACTTAGAAAATTGATTAAACAGTTAGGAATCCAATACATTAAATTATTTTACTGAAATGATTATAGCTACATCCAAATTTGGGCTCAATGTAAATAATGGTAAACTTTTGGTTTTGAATTTTATAAAATTATTTGAAGTTCATTGACTAAATAGTTCGTTATTTCTTTAAGGTTTCCGTTCTTTGCCTTCTTGTGCCATTCTTAATCTAGTCTCTAGGGCTACAATTAGCACCCAAATTATGCACAATATTTTATTTAATTAGTGAAGTTCAGATTGACTAGAATGAATAAGTCATTTTAATCTTCTTGATAATGACTAACAATTAAGTTAAAAACAGTGTGACGTTATATCAACTTGGAAATATTGATTTTTAAATTAGAAATGCTTCTGAAATCCTCCTCACTTTCTGTTTTTCTAAAATAAGCTATAGCATCATCCTTATTATACCTTCAAGAAATATATGTATATATAACATGAGTCTAGTCAACCTAATCCAAAATTAATTTTATTGGCTTCAAATAAGAGAAACTGAGAAGCTAAGAGTCTCCTATTAATTTTCGATAAGAAAGACATATATTAAGTGTTCCAATTATTCCAAGGTCTCTTAACCACATATTTTTTCAATATTTAGATTTGAACAATTCTCTATTCTAAAATAAATTCTGCGGGTTCAAGAAATTTAGTTTATTCCAATAGGAGCACTATGTTATGCTATTCCCTTGTAAAAGAATAACTTTTTGTGCCATTTTCTTAAAGCTGATAATTTAATATCTTTAGGGTGAGAGTAAATTTCACGGATGGTCATTCACCTTTATGTTTATTACTCAAAAGTCATTTTTCTTAATTTGTTATACAAAAATTATTTAACTTTGTCTCATTTTTCACAAAAGTAACTTTGACAAAATGTAATTAAAATCCTATCTAAGATGAGGCCTTATATTTTAATGTAGGTTTCAAAATGGTCCCTTAAATATACTTTTGATCAGTTTTGAAACTTTAAACTTGCCAGATATGAACACATTTGGTGTCCATCAAATACTTGAGTTAATTTTATAGAACTATAAAAAACATATTTAATATGGACTCTCATTTAGATGCGTTTTCTTTGCACTCTCAACTCGGTTAGTTTTATCATTTTGGTGTAACTTTTAGGTGTAATTTATGCTACTTTCAAAATAATTTTATAGACATCTCCCCAAGTTTTGCTTAATAACATTGACCTTCCATATGACATATGATACCACACTTTACTTTGACTATTTTTATCTTTGTAACAATTCCTAAACATATTTATCACTTATGAAAAATTATATACTTAAATTTATTTTTTCATACTAATACTATTTTTTAAAATTAATTTTATAAACATGTTTTATTAGTTTTCACTCTTTTATTTATTCTATTCACTATTACTGCTCAATAAAAATAAAGAGTAGGTGTTTCCTCTCTGTATTGTCGTTGAAACAAATTTAAAGGTATCGATTGTACAAATCCTAGTAAAAATAAGGTTTAGTTAGACCAATTTATTTATGAAATAATTGAAATATCAAAAGTGAAACACTGCGTATATATTTTTTAGAATTTTCAGCATGCTATCATTTTTAATTTTTAACAAACTTTCTAGTTCTGTCCCCGGCCCCTCCAAAAAATCTCTCATCCAAAATTTTTTAGATTTTTTAATTTAATAATAAATAACTTTATTTATTTTAAAATTTTGTATAACTTCTGTTTACTAAAAATAATATAGTTTAGGTCGCATATTCAATGTGTTGATATTAATGTTTGCAGAAACTATTATATATATAATTTAAAATTTATATTTATTTACTTAATAAATGTATAGATAGCATGAACAAAATAAAATTATGTTAAAAAGAAAAGGAAAAACGTCTAAAAATTAATTAAATAAAATAATATATTGGTAAAAGTTAAGTAAGTGAAAATGTAAATATTTTACATTAATGATAAATAGATTTAAAGATTTTATTTATTTTTTAATTTATTTTAAACTTTTGTTTGATTTTCGTTAAATTTATTAGGTAGAGTTTGATAAATATATGAAATAAAAAGGGCTCATTTTTTTAGTAAAATAGGGACCAAAAATGCTCAAAAAGTATATTTAAGAGACTATTTTATACCTACCTTAAACATAAGGTATATTTTTCTTATTTTCTCTCACATTTTGGATAAAATTTTAACTAAATTTTGGGAAAGTTACTTTTGTGAAATATGAGGAAAAGTTAAATGATTTTTGTGTAATAAAATAAAGAATAATGACTTTTGAGTAATAAACACAAAGTTGGATGACCACCCATGAAATTTACTCTCAGGGTGATATTCTATGCTATTTGAATAGAGAAAAGTCGCATATAGATAGGATGAGCATTAATCTACCACTAATATCCATTCAATATTAAATTCAAACACTGAATTGAACATTTAATTTAAGTGATATGCTTTTTACATTTTGTATTTGAATATTTTAAATAATAGATTAAAATTTTAAGTATCGTATGTATTATCAAAATTTTTAAAGAAAACTAATATGCGATCACAGAAGATGAAAAAAAAAAGATTACTTTAATTTATGTCTTGTATATAGTAAAATTAAGATAATAATTTAGTACAATAAATAAAAAATAGTTTCGAAAGGGATTTACATATCCAATGAGACAATATAGTACTTTCACTAAAAAGTCAAAAGACACAATTATGAACATGATATAAATTATAATTAAATGTGATAATTTATACATATACCTTTTTAAAAAAAATTGAGTCTAAATATATACAATTTTTTTTTATTTTAGAAGTAATATAAATAAAATTATGTATTTTAAGGAGATAAGATATATACTCTTTCTATTTCAAAATAAGTGGTGTCTCACTAATCAAGTAGATATTAATGATGTTCTTTCAATTTTATCCTTATTTAATTTAAAGAAATTATATAATCAAAAAAATACTAAAGAGTTAAATCTTTTTAAAAATATTTACTAAAAATAAATTATTAAAAGATGCATCTTACTTTACAGGAATGAGTAGTTTACTTAAGAAGTGTACCCAAACTAAAAATAGAACTTATTTTAAAAATGGGGAGAATATATATTATATGTTACTTTTCATTGTAATGTTTAAGAGATTTTATTGATAGTTGGATATTTATTGTGGAAAAAGAGATTATATATGGAGATGAGCAAAAATATTTTTAAACTATGCGAAATTGAAGAAAAAAGACCCCAATTAATAGTTTGGTCCAAAATATCCCTATTATTAATTTTGGATCAAAATATTTTTCTCTAATAAACATATTTTTTTAAATTCATTCTTTTTTAAAAAAATAAAAATTTTGTAACCCTTCATTAATTTTCATATACATAAGATTATAGTAACCCATCATTAACTTTAATTTAGATGATAATAAAATTATTTTTTTAACAAAATAGAAGATATTTTTATTTCTTAACTTTTTCAAATTGAAGAAGGATGAGAATTGAGTAATATAATTCTTGATTTTAAGGATAAGATGCAACAATCATAGTGCCATGAAACACAAAAATTTATTACATTCTTTCAAATAACAAAATATCTTTAAAATATCATTGATAGAGTTATTGTTGATCCTTTTTCTGTTTTAATTTTAAAATCAAGAAATATATTAGAAAATATTTATCCTACTTCATTTCGAAAAACATTAAGAAATAAAAATATTTTCTAATTTATTAGGAAAAAGAATTTCATCATTAGTTAAATGAAAATATATAACGAGTATGATCTTATATATATGACCTATATTATCTGTTTAAAAAATACATGGAGTTATTCTATTTTAATTGATAAAATGAGATTAATAAGAAGAAAAAATATTACTTCAAATATTTTTATTAGTTAAAGAAACTTTAAAAGAAAAGAATTAAGAAACTAATTTTTAAAAAATAATGTGTCTAAAAATAAAAGAAACAATATGATTATTGGAAAATAATATTTTGACCAAAAGTAATAATAGGAGTATTTTTGAAATAAACCATTAACGACAAAGATATTTTTGAATCAAACTATTAACGGTAAATTTATTTTTTAATCAAACTATTAACGACAAAGACATTTTTTGACCAAACTATTAACAGATGATATTTTTATTCAATAATATGAACAAATTCGTGACTTGAATTAAATTTTTAAATAACGAATACACAAATAATTAAATCCAAACAAGAATTGAATATATTGAGATTTAGAAAAACTTACTTCTTAAATTACCTTTAGATATATGACCATTTCAATTTAAAATTTATTTTCAAAAAACGTGGATACAATAAAAAAAATATTTTAGATATTAATAGATTCATTATTATTCAATTACTATAATTTTATAAATAATCAAATTCAAAATTTAAAAATTAATATAAATAAATTGAAACTCTTATCTTAGTATTTATGATATTATTATGCTTAACAAATAAAATAAAAATTAATATCATAATATAAAAATAAAAAATTAAAGAGTTTTCCTGGAATGTGTATTCTAAACACAGACATGGAACAAAAATTTTTCTGGATCTTGAAAAAAAAGATTCTTCTAAAATTTCATCTTAACCATTGATGTTATAGTTATTAATTTTGCCCTTAAATGAAGTTAGATTCATTATTATTGAATTATTATAATTTTATATAATAATCAAATATAAAAGTAAAAAACTGATTTAAATAAATTGAAATGTTTTACTTAGTATTCATGATATTATTATGTTTAACAAATGAAACAAAAATTGATATCATAATCTATATTATATTAAAAGTACGAAGGCCCTTAGAAATGTTGATTGAACTTTTTGCCCTTTATTAAAAGACATCGCAATAGACAAAATAGTCATCTACTATTTTTACATAATTGTTATTTAAAATTATTTTTATCATCTTATTTTATCATATTAAGTTTGTTATTTATGGTATAAACTTTATTTATGATGTAAATCTAAAGAAAAAATTTACACTGGTAATAAACATATTTATATTATAGTGAATGTCCATAAAGGTATTTGTATTGTAGTGGATACATGTGTTTATATTATAGTGAAAATCTATCTTTTGGAGAAAAGTTAGGAGAAATTATCCCTATAAATAGAGGGGTTCTCGTATTTCATCTCATCAAGAGAAATAACAACTTCTCTCCTTCTCTCTTTCTCTACAATATTCTTGTTCTTTCTTTATTATTTCATAACACGTTATCAGCACGAGTCTCTGCCTTGAGCACTCACTTGAGGTAAGAAAATCAAAGTTTCTTTGAAAAGATGAAGGTTAGTATTTCTTGATATTTATGTCTTTACTAATAAGAATATCGATTTTGTTTATGGATCTGAAAATGACTTATTGATTCACTTGGCAATTCATGCCTCATAATTGTTCCAGAAGAACAAACATTGTGGAAATATATTTGTTCCAGCAGAACAATATATATATATATATATATATATATATATATGATCACTAGAAGTGATAATATTTTCACATGTAATTATAATAAGCTTATGAAAATATGGATGCAATGGGTCTTGGAGACACCATTAAAAGTGAAAACAAAGCATCAAATCAAGATCGTGCTAAGGCTATGATATTCTTGTGTCATCATCTTGACGAAATTCTTAAAATTGAATATCTCACGATTAAGGATCCACTTGTTTTGTGGAATAGCCTAAAAGAAAGGTATGAACACCTGAAGATGGTCATACACCCAATGGCACGATATGATTGGATCCATCAAGACTATAAGTCTGTTCATGAGTATAGCTCATCAACATTCAAAATTGTTTCTAAGTTGAAAATATGTAAGAGAAATCATCTACGATATATGCATGTCTCAATTTTCTCCCAAAGTAGCAATATCTTAAAAGAGGTTCTAAGCCATCATACCATATGTGTTTAAGACATATTTAGATGATCATGTTCCATCCCTGAAGAATGAGAAATTGAGAACTTTTGATAAATGTTATAAATATAGATCTAATACAGATCTAGTCCCTGAAGTGAATGCGACAATACTTAATAAAATCTTAAAATTTACTCCCGAAGTAGTAAATCTGAAATTTACTTCCAAAGTAGTAAATATGAAATTTACTCCTGAAGTAGTAAGAATTAAACAGCTATTCCTGAAGTAGTAAGACTCTTCAAAAGTAAATCTTGCAATTTACTCCTGTCTTACAATTTACTCCTGAAGTAGTAAAACCTGCAATCTACTCTCGAAGCAGTAAAAGTTTGAAATAATGAAGTTTAGAACTCAATATTTACTATTTATTTCTTGACACCTGCAGTGTCTGAATTTGCTTTCATGATACCAGAAGTATTTAAGAAATATTAGATGGTGTAAATTAATAATCAAGGTCTGCAAAAGAACGTGATTGTTTGTCAACAAGAATCATGACACTAGTAGTGTCCAAATAATATTATGAAAAATAAATTGAAAGCTCCTGAAGAGTTTATTTATTATTATGTCATTCATCCCATATTGTAGTACAAAGTTGTTATGATTAAAACACAAATTGTAGTAAACCTGAAGTTTACCAACAATAAAAATGGTTATCATATTGAGACTACAAATGATTGGAAGATTAAATATCTCCAAAGTACCATGGAAAGGTTATCCGATTTGTACTACAAATATACGCATGATGAAATTACATGCTATAGTAAACCAGAAGTTTATTGATGTGAAATTCATGACATAGTAAATCTGAAATTTACTAAAATAAATAATACATGTCATGGTAAACCTGAAGTTTACTAGTATGAATTATTATAAGTTGACATGACCATTTTGATCATCCTGATATGATGTGTTAATTGAGTATTGCAATATATATTGAAGAACTAGAAGATTCTTCAAGAAATCTTTTGTGTTGTTTGTTCTCATGACAAGTTGATTATACCAACTAATGTTGGGACTGGATCTCTAAATTTTGAAAAGTGTAAATGGTGAATATGGGCCCATTCACCTGCCATGTGATGTCTTAAATTGATGCATCTATAAGATGGTCACATGTGCGTTTATTGTCAATCTGTAGTTTGACATTCACAAAGATACTTACTCAATATTAATTGAGTTAAAGGTATAATTTTCAGATTGTGTAATCAAGATAATTTATCTTGATAATGCTGGTTTATATATAAGCCGGTTTGACATTAAATGCCTGCGATAAATAGTTAAACCATTGCTTATGAGAACAAAACTTAGTAAGTTGGTCTATCATATGATATATTACATACAATAACACTTGTATGCTGACCAATAAATTATGATTAATCCTCCTTCCAATTAATTGGTTCTAGGTCAGGAACCAAATATTTTCATCTAATAACTTTTGATGTGTAATATATTGTTAATGAATCTATCATGATACACATAGATGAATTCCTCAAAGAAGATCGGGGATGCATGTTAGTTTTTCTAACATGAGGGGGAGAAAATAAGCAGCTAAGAAATATATTGTGAATTATTATTAGTATGATCCTCCTTCAAAATAATTTAAGTTAAAATGCCTGAAGCATTTGCTGACCTAAAATTATTTTTATATTTCAGCTGCAAAAGCTCCTATTAAATTTATATCCTTGAAGGAAAGAATCTACAGTATGCATGAAGCATTGTAGATCAAACGGTTTCTTTTGCAATAATCTTTGAAAAAAAAAGAATGGAGCAAATAGTCATAATAAGGAGGCAATGTGCTCTTGAAGAGCCTACGACATAACACTTCATGAAACCTTATGAGAGGTTTAGGTACCTAACAAAACATTGAAAGTGATGAGATCTCAATGGGTTATGTCCAATTGAAAACCGATACAAATGATATACCGTCGACAATATCTTTGGTACAATATAGCGCGCAATATTGTAAAAGATTGTAAGGATCTGAATTCTACGTTTATTAAACCATGTTGATGTAGAAATAATCATCAAGTGAAGTGATGCGTATTGATAAGCGTAAAGCTTATTGGACCTGTAGTCCAGACACTAGAAGATGTCACGCATTTGAATACTAATGAATGTTATCACTTGACAAAATTTGTATGAAAATCTTGAAGGATTCAAAATGCCTGAAGCACATAATCCTTATATGAGGAAAATCAAATAAGAAAACAACGTCGGAGTTTGTTGTACTTGTTGTTTATGTTGATATAAACCTTATATGAACTCCAGCAGAGCTTCAAAAGACAATTGATTATCCAAAGAAAGAATTTGAGATGAAAGATATGGGAAAGACAAAATTTTGTCTTGATCTGCAAATTGAACATTTAGCAGACAATATCAATATACATCAATCTGTCTATACAGAAAAAATGTTGAAAAGATTTTATATGGATGTCGCACATCCATTAAGTACTCCGATGGTTGTTCGATCACTAGATGTGAATAAGGATCCATTGCGACCTCAAGAAAAGAATGAGGAAATCCTTGGTCCTGAAGTACCATATCTTAGTGTGATTGATGCACTAATATATCTTGCTAATACTACAAGGCATAACATTCGGTTAATTTGTTAGCAAGTCCTAATCTTGTTGGTTATGCTGATGCTGGATATTTATCTGACCCACACAAAGCTCGATCTCAAACTGGCAACGTGTTCATACGTGGAGGTACTGCCATATCTTGGAGATCTACAAAACAGTCTCTCGTAGCTACTTTATCAAATAATGTTGAGATAATAGTTATTCATGAAGCAAACCGAGAATGTGTATGGTTGAGGTCCATGATACATCTCATTAGAGAAAAATGTGGTTTGAAATGTGAAAAAGTACCCACAATTTTGTATGAAGATAATGCAGCATGCATAGCACAACTAGAGGGAGGATTCATAAAAGGAGATAGAACGAAGCATATCTCGCCAAAGTTCTTCTACACACATGAGCTCCAAAAGAATGGTGATATTAACGTGCAACAGATTTGTTCAAGTGATAATATGGCTGATTTATTCACCAAATCTCTACCAACTGCAACTTTCAAGAAGATGGTGCACAAGATCGGGATGCAAAGATTCAAGGATGTTCTCATTAGGGGGAGTTAATACGCGCTGTACTCTTTTTTCCTTACGAGGTTTTGTCCCACTGGGTTTTCCTTATATGGTTTTTAATGAGGCAGCCAAAATGCGTATTATTAGATATGTGTACTCTTTTTCCTTCACTAGATTTTTTTCCCACTGGGTTTTTTCTAGTAAGGTTTTAATGAGGCACATTATCTATCAAATAGACATTCAAGGGGGAGTGTTATAAACATATTTATATTATAGTGAATGTCTATAAAGGTATTTGTATTGTAGTGGATACATGTGTTTATATTATAGTGAAAGTCTATCTTTTGGAGAAAAGTTAGGAGAAATTATCCCTATAAATAGAGGGGTTCTCCTTTATTGTATTTCATCCCATCAAGAGAAATAACAACTTCTCTCCTTCTCTCCTTCTCTACAATATTCTTGTTCTTTCTTTATTATTTCATAACAACACTGAATTATTTCATCTTTTTTGATAATCATAAATTTTTCTATTTTATTTTATTATATTAAATTTTCTATTTGTGACATAACTTTATTTGTAGTGTAAAATTTTAAGAGAGAGGGGGGCGGGGGGGGGGGGGGGGGGGAGTAATAAGACGAAGAAAAACCTACTGAAGTTTTTCCCCTTTTGATCGGATTTTTTTTCCTTGTTTGATGGTAGGAAATATTTATAAGATTTCTTTTTCTTTTTCTTTTCTTTCTGATATTTTTTTTCCTTTTGCATACTCACTAATTTTATCTTATTTTTTGATATATTTTTTTTATTAATAATGTCTCAATATTTTTATATTTTTAATTTTTTTTATTTATAAATTCTTACACTTTTATAAAGGAATTTATAATTGCATAATTTAATTCCCCAATTCATCTTCATCAACGCCTTTAATTCAGTCTCCAACTTTGTGTGTTTTCTTATTAATCTATCTTCTTCTCTTTTTCTTTTCATGTTATAATTTTTTTATGTTGTCAATTTGAAAATGACAGTAGTAATAGCTATGCTAGTTCAAGTTGTTCATATTCAAAATAATTAACTAAGATTGTCTCCTTTAGTTGAGTCTAATATTGATTTATGTTATCTCCTTTAATTGAGTCTTATACCTGTCATGCCCCACCTTGGGAGGCATGACTGACACCTGGTGCCCTACTAGGACCTGAACTACTGGACTAACTGAGCCTAAGCACTTCTGGTGCCAGGCTGGCTCTAACTCTGGATTCAAGAAAACGACGGGCTATATAACGGCTGTAAACACAACCTCCGGCCAACAAGGCCTATAGCCACTTGTAAGGATATAACCAGCTAACCAGAACAACCAACTACAAGGGATCCTATGTAGGCCGACAAGGCCACCATGCTGTCTAGTTATATCTGAGAAATGAAATTGAGCACTAAACTGATTTGTGACCGACAAGGCCGCCAACTAACAACTGAATAAGGCCCCACACGGCCAATACAGCTAACCATAGGGAAAATATACAATCTGAAAGCCTCTAAGAATAATAAGATGTTCGGGACAGGGCCCCGGCCTACCCATACTGTACAACCAAAAAGAAAGTACACCTCTGTTTTCCAAGCTCCGGATGAAAGGAGCTGAAGGCTCTGTAACGCTGACTGGAACTACGAGGGATCTGCTCCTCGTCTATGTGTACCTGCAGGCAAGTAATGCGGTGCCACAAAACAGGCGTCAGTACCACTGGTACTGAGTATGCAAAGAAACAACTGAAAATAACTGAAAGTAAGTAATAAAGCCGACAGTAACTGAAGTAATAGGAGACGGAATGAAACTGACTGAGATAGAGGAATCAGGGCTAACATAGCTATACTGAGAAGAGTAAGAGTCATACCTGATAACGTGGCGTCCTACTGTCTATCCATCAATAACTAAAACAACATAACATAAACCTTACCTGGCTCCCATAAGCCGGAAGGTGAAATCATCACAATCTATTTACACCTACCCAGGTCATACCACATCACCTAGTAGCTATAAGCATCCTGTCGGTCCCTTGGGTATGCAGCTTGGGCCCGCTGGGCCCCTGACTGTAGTTGTACCTGAGTTCGGAGGACTCCTGAAATCAACACCCTGGGCGCAAGCGCTCGACGGGGGTGTATAAAGGCCGACATAGGCAAAATATGAGGAAACTGGCATCCCATCTTCGTCCCTAGCGGACGGCATGCCACTCTATAGAGCGATGTATCCTCGCCCTCTGGCGGACGAGTCGATACAGATATTAACCCTGGGGCGGTCACGGAAGCTAGGTAATCCAGCCCCAAACAATACAATAAGGTCTCAACTGATAGTAATGACTGCATATAATACATACTGAATCTGATAATAATAATATAATCTCTGACATGCTATACTGAATCTCATACTAAAGCATGATATAGCATTTCTGAAATAATCTACTGGGACTTATGCTGTTTTATTAAGTTTCATGCTAAACACGATATAATATTTCTAACATGCTTACTAAATTTCATACTGAGATGCTATACTGTTTCTGAAATACGCTACTGGGATTTATACTGTTTTACTATACTGGGACAACTAATTTGCCTAAAACGACTGGCTTTACATACCTCGACTGTTGGCTTTCTGATTAACTGGCGTAGCTCAGCTAATATTAAGCTATTTCCCCAACTGTAATCATTTTCACAGCAGAATAGAACTAATTTCATCATTATTTTGGAAGAAAACAATACTATATATATATCTACTGGCTATTCTTCGACTTATCGAAGAACGATCGAAGACTCAAAATTTCTCGGAAATATAGAAGAGGGAAATACTCACTTTAATGCTGGGAGTGTATTAACACTAGTTTGGAGCAATTTCAATCACTTTGACTTGGTGGGTCGACGCTTCGTCGGGCGATTTTCGCGAAACTAACTCCGTAGAAATACTCCCTGCAACTTTATACTTCGGTACCCAAAGTTAATTTGAGTTTGGACGGCGTTTGGCGGCGTAAACAGAAGAAAATAATATATTCTCTTTGTCCTCCCTTTGTTTCTAGTCGTGTGTATAATGGAAAATGATATAAAGTTAAAGGGTGAGGCCTATATATACTTGCAGCAAAATACATGGCAACGTGGCATGCTGGCCAACGCATCGTTTTGGCTCCGTGCCACGTTGGCTAAATAGGAGGTCCCAGCTCCGTGCCACTTTGCCCCTTTGGGCAGCATGGTTTGGCCTCCTTTTGCGAAATTCCAACTTGGCACTCGTTCGGCCTTTTCCTGGGCCCTTTTCTCGCACATATGGCATTCTAAAACTCTCAACCAACATACGAATAGGTTGAATAAATGCTAGAAACTTATGGGGTGTAACAACCTCCCCCCCCCCCCCCCAAGAACATTTGTCCTCGAATGTTACCTTCTGCTTGCAAGAATCTTAACTTGCCACTATTTATTCTGGGAGAATTTTTGCAGAGTCTCTCCTGTAATATGGACTATTCGAAAATCCTGAAACGCAGAAAAGTCCAATATAGGTACTCCACACAATACTATAGCATTCACTTCACAATAAACTGTAGTCGACTATCTCACGTATACATGAATATAATGCAACCCACAAAACAACAATAATAACATACCTCTGGTAGACTAAGTCTGAAACAACTAAGGGTATCTGACTTTCATATCTTCTTCTGCTTCCCAAGTCATCTCCTCTCGGTTCTTGTTACGCCATAATACTTTGACAGAAGCAACATCTTTAGTTCTTAATCTACGGATCTTCCGGTCTAATAGGGCTACTGGAACTTCTTCATAGGCTAACTCTGTTGTGACCTGAACATCTTGGACTGGGATAATTCGGGAGGGGTCTCCTATGCACTTCCTCAAGCGTCTAGATGGTACGTTCTACCTGCCCCTCTGTCTGAGGATGGAAGGCTGTGCTCAGGTTAACCTGCGTCCCCAAGCCTTTCTGAAACGATTGCCAAAACTTGGTTGTGAACTACGCCCCTCTGTCGGAGATAATTGACAACGGAACACCATGCATCTTGACTATTTCTTTAATATATAACTCCGCATAATCTTCGGCTAAAAAGGTAGCCCTTACTGGCAGAAAGTGAGTTGATTTTGTCAACCTGTCGACAATTACCCAGATCGAATCATATTTACGCCTGGTTTCTGATGTTCAGCTTTTACCTGTTGGCAATTGGGACACTGAGCTACAAATTCTGCTATCCTCTTTTTCATTCCTGGCCACCAGTAGATCTCTTTTATATCATGGTACATCTTTGTCAAACTTGGATGGAGAGAGTAACGGGCATAGTGTACCTCGCCCATAATTTACTGGCGAAGCCCTACACGTTTGAAACACAGAGGCGATCTCTATATCTGAAAACTCTGTCCTCAGTTACCTGAAAATCTGGAACTTCCTTTTGCTGCCGCAAATTCAACTCTTTTTGGGTGAAGATATACTGCAGGCTTTTGTGATCAGTGAAAATATCTACGTGGACTGACGTGCCCGATTCGCGCGTCCACAAGTGTATGGGTCGTGCAAGTAATATAGTGGCTCTTTTTAAGAACCGGATTGTCGAACCCACAGGGACTGGACCCATTCCTCTAACTATCCATTTCTATTGTGATCTTAAATACCTCAAGTGTTGGCTATAGACATTTTCAATCGAGATTAATTAAGTCTAAGTTTGGGTCAACGACGTATTCTGAAATTTCTCTAGGAGCAACATAGAGTTAAAACCAATTAATCATGCGATACTATGATTTGCAATTGGTTAAGCATGGAACTATCAATCGTTATTTCACATAATTAGAATTGCATATTTATGGTCTTTCGAGCCTCTAAACACGGCAATCTAGCCTCACTGCATCATTGTGAGCGAGGAGTTTAATTTCTAGTCGCGGGCAATCAATTATGTTGTGGTTTACGGGGAAACGATTAGGGAATTTCGTGCGTCTAACCATTTAACTCAACTTAGCCTCACAACTACTTCTTCGAGTGGTGATGTGACATCCCAAGTTGGTCTTTCATAACCCCCGTGTCTCAACCAAGCACGGTGTTAGGTATATTTCTATCCTGACACAAAAATCTCTCCCGAGATACAAACGTGCTCCTCACATTCTCATGTCCTGACCTAGGTAATGCTTTCTCAAGCTATTACTCAAGCTAACAAATATGCTTTCATGGTGATCAATCATAAAAACAACCAACAATCCAGAATGCAAGACGAAAACAACAATCAATAACTTAATTCCAAAACAATTTCATAAAATCACAATCATAATTCATGGCTTCAACCCTAGAGGAAGGGTTCTTGCCATTCATGTTCGTAAAACTACAACTAACTACTACTAAACTAACATAATTACATGAATTTGGTAGATGAGAAGGGAATTTGACAAACCCTAGATGAGTTCTCCCACTTCTCCCTTCACTCCTAGGTAGTTTTCCAGAATAAAATCGTGACCAAATGATTTTAGGAGCTAAGGGTCCTATTTATAGTAAATGGAAAACGTGCATAATTTAGCCTGTCATGGAATGGCTCCGTGTCACAGAGTGTATCGCGGAGCACTGCCTCCATGACACGGAGGTAACGCGAAGGCACACTGGAAATCAACCCAAAGTTTGGTCTCGGCAGCACCTTGCCGCGTTGGCAGCGTGTCGCGCTGCTTGGGCAGCGGGTTGGCATGCTGCTGGCGCGCAGTTGGCCTGGCGTGGCATGGCTGTGGCGCGCAGCTCGCCTGCCTGCTTGCTGCCTACACTCGCGCCTGGCATAGGCGTGGCACGGCGCTGGGCGCGGCACACGCACGGCGTGGCACGCTGCCTGGCACGGCTAGCCTTGCCTAGACATGCTTTTTTGCCGACTTTCACCATTTGCTCCCGACTCCATTCCTCTACTTCACCAACTTATGAAATAGTTCCTCAAAAATCCTTGAAACCTACAAAACAAAGACTAATCATGTTGGTTAGCACATATATTCACATTTATATAAAATCACATGAAAGTATGTAAAATAACTTAGATAAACAAGATTAAATTAAGGTATAAAGCGTATCTCGGGCATGCTATTTTTGCCCGTGATCACAACCCCACACTTAAAGCCTTGTTCGTCCTCGAACAACCTTTTACATATCATGCATATGGAGACTCCCACATAACTAATTTGACAAGATAATTCAAGCTATAGCTATAATGATTACGTAAGATAACAAGCTAAAGATAGAGCATACACAATTTAATCACCGAAATGAAATACAACGATGTTAAGACTTCTTAACCTCAAGAATCGACTCTCAATCTTAGCAAACTCATGCAAATCAACTAATTAAGAAATCCCACATGAATTATATCCTTCATTCAACATGTGCCCCTCACGGAAAGAGAGTTACCCAATCACACGCAAAAATCATTTTTACATCACAACATGTGTGGGTAAATAAATAGAATTACACTCACTCTCACAAAGAATTCACATGCATCATGTAATGACCCATAAGCTTGCCCTTAGTGTTTTATTCTACTAATTAAGGATGTGTGAATGTAAGATCAAGTAGGACTTAATGGGTTGTAATGTAACTCAGGTCCGGGTAGATACTATTATGGCCAGTAATAGTGACTATCTTTCCTAAGCGCTTTCAATACATCACGCCCTCCTTACGAACTTCCCTTCCCTTACTTCACCTTTTTCCTCTTTTCAGCTTTCTTTTTCCTCTTATGTTCCCCCATTTCTTTAGGCACTTTTAGCTTATTAGTAAGGAGTTCTATAAATAATTTTTCATTAATTTATTTTCTTGCTCCTTACTAATAATCAACCATTTTCACACAAGTGCACCTTTGTCCTTTTCTCCACTTCTACAACTTGCTACTTTTCCTTTCTTTTCACTCCTTTCATTCCTTTACTCCTTTGGATTTTTTCCACTCAAGCGCTTAGGAGTTTTGGATCAAACACAAGGCTAATGAAAGAAAAAGGATTAAGCTTATGTTGCAGCTGTCAAAGAATAGGCTCAAGGCTCAATGGGGCTAACTAGGATTAATCTTTCCAAGGTAGGTAAAATGAGGGATAAGAATTGGTTCATTCGAAGAAATGCCTAGATCATCTCCTACACTTCACAGCCTTCATTTCGTTTTATAAACACACCAGGCAAGTTCTAGACAATCCACAATAGCACAGAATACTCAAAAACCTTACACTCATGGCACATGCTCAATTCGAGACACATTCATCAGACTCTTACTCAGCTAATCACAAGAATTCAGAATTAAGCTTCAATCATATTGAGTCAAATTCAAGAGCCTAAGCGTCTCCAACAAAGTTATACATTTGCATGCTTCACACTGAACATACTTGCATCTTACAATCATGCATAGCACATAACAAGAACATCAAGCACCAATTAGTTATGGTTTCAAAATCCCAAAGCCTATCGACCAATTTTTCCTCAAGACATTCGTCATCCATCCATCGTCGGAAACAGTCCCTAACTATGACTAAAGACACTATCTACAAACAAAGGAAATAAAAAAAAATTTATTCTTCGGTTCAAAGACCCCCCCCTCCGTCGGAAAAGAACCGAAAAGAAAAACCAACGGGTGATGAAGTCATGCTTAATTCACAAAAAATTTTCAAATTTCTCCCAAATTTCACACAAGCATCACATTCACCAAAAGCTTGTTAAGCACAAAAATTTAGAAATTTTTCTCACCCCACACTTAAAGTCTTGCTATGTCCTCATAGCCTCAAATTAACATTTAAAGGATGAGAAATACTCCCTGAACCTCTATGCCAAGCTAAAAGCATGCTTTCTTTTCAAGTTCCAGAGATGGCTGTTCGACCCCACACTTCTTCTATTCCATGCTCTTTACCTTCCACCGTCTCGGTACTCAGACTTTCCTCCATCTGTGCTTAACTTTCCACCAAAAACACAAACAAAATGAAAATAACAAAAGCAACACAAAAATCAAAATTACGAATTGTACCTGAGGTACCCTTGGGTTGCCTCCCAAGCAGCGCCTTATTTTACGTCGTGGCATGACGTGGACTATCCTTTTCAAGACATCCTCATACCTGGGTTCTCTTTCGAGAACCATCTCCTTTTCGTTTGCTGTTTAGAGGAGACAGCCTCCACTCTGTTCCTCTCTTTCTCCAACTTCTTCTCAATTTGAAGCCCTTTATCAGACTCGGGCTGAACACTTGTAATTGCCTTTGGCCCTGCACTTGTGGAATCCTCCACCCCACACTTATCCTATGCCAACACACTAACCTGACAAAGGTTTCTGTAGTGTGCAGATGGGTTCATTTCTTGGTAAACACGGAAGATTTCTTCTTCATCCTCAACCCTCATTTTCAGGGTCCCTGCTTTCAAATCAATCACCGCTCCTCCAGTGGCCAAGAATGGCCGTCCCAAGATCAGGGGTACCTGGTCATCAACCTGAAAATCCAAGACAATAAAATCAGCAGGTATAATGAACTTACCTACTTTGATGAGAAGGTCCTCTATTATTCCATCAGGTGTCACTCGCGACTTGGCAGCCTGCTGCAGCATCAACCTTGTCGGCCTCGGTTTTCCCAACCCCAGAGTGTTGAATAAGGATAGGGGCATTAGATTAACTGCTTCCCCTAAGTCACACAAAGCTCGTAGCACCCCAGCTTTACCAATTTGTATGGGGAGGGTAAAACTCCCTGGGTCTTTGAGCTTCTTTGGCATTTTGCTCAATACCCTGTGACTGCACTCCTCAGTCAGTGCTACAGTCTGGACATCCACCAATCTCACTTTGTTCGCCATCACGTCCTTCAAGTATTTAGCATACTTGGGCATTCCCTGCAAGACATCAACAAGAGGCAAATTTATGTGAAGTTCTTTGAAGCTCTCAACGAACTTTTTGAAGCATTCCTCCTCCTTGCTCTTTCTGAATTTCTGAGGGAATGGTGGTGGTGGTCTTTGTGCTGGCTGCAATGAAAGTTGCGCATTTTGTTGTCCAGCACTTTGATTCTCTCCCATGTTGATGGATGGTTCTGGTCTAACCAACTCCGGCTGCAACCCCTTTCTCAGCTCTTTTGGCACTGCATCAGCTAATTTCTTACCGCTTCTCAAACTGATGGCATTGATCTGTCGGGGGTTAGGATCTGTGTCGCTAGGTAATCCCCCTTGTGATCTCATGTTTTGAGCAGCTGCTATCTGACCCACTTGTTTTTCAAGATTGCGGGTGGCCATTTGCTGATTCTTTAAGTCTGTTGCCATCCTCGCCTGATTTTCCGCTAACTGCTTCTGGGTCTCCATAATTTTCTGCAGTATTTCCTCAATGCTGCTACTCAATTGCCCATCATTCTGCCTATTCTGCTGATACTGCTGTTGTTGAGGTTGCATATAATTCTGCTTTTGGTTTCCACCCAAGAAGAATTCGGGTGGCCCTGCCAATTTCTGTTGGAGTTGTTCCCAAAATTCTGATTCCTATGCACATTACCAACAAAATTGACTGATTCCGGATTGGCTCCACAAGATTCTGCATTGTGCCCATGATTACCACGAATGTCACACCAACTCAGAGCTTGTTGAACTGCATTAACCTGGCCCTGGTGTTGGTTCATACTCAGTTTATTGAACTGAGTCATCATTTGATGTTGGAACGAAGCTAACTATGCTGCCAAGGCATTCAAACCATCTACTTCTATCAACCCTGGTCTCTTTCCTGCCCCCCTCGATGACTCGCTGTGCCACTCTGGATTTCCTTGAGCAATTCTGTTCAACAAAGTGTACAACTCATCATATGTCTTATCCAAGGCTTGCCCACCCGATGCAGAGTCTAGTAATATTTTTGTGTGTGGGTCTAGACTTTCTACAAAGGTATGAGCCAGCACTTCATTTGATTGCTGGTGATGGGGGCAATCTCTCAACAATGACTTGAATCTTTCCCAAGCCATATATAAGTTCTCATCAGGCCTCTACTTGAAACTGAGTATTTCACTTCTCAACCTTGCAGTTTTGCCTGAAGGGAAGAATCTGATAAGGAACTTCTTAGCCAAGTCATTCCATGAAGTTATGGAGTTCGGTGGCTCAGCCTTCAGCCACTTTTTCGCCTCTCCCAACAGTGAGAATGGGAAGAGGGTCATTCGGACATAATCTGTGGACACGCCGGTGGGGACAAACGTGTCACTAATCTCTAAAAAGTTCTGTAAGTGCTGCTGCGGGTCCTCATGTGCCATCCCAGTGAATTGACCACTAGAATGCAACAGCTGCACCATGTTCTGTTAAATCTCAAAGTTCCCTCCAGGCTCCGGTTTACGGATGCTAGAGGTCACATTCGTCGCTAGTGGGATTGCCACTTCGCGAACTGGTCTTGCTGCCATTGCTTCTGATGACAATTGTACTTGTCCCGCGGGTGGTTGTTGTTGTACCTTTTCTTGAAGTCTCTTTAGCTTTTGCTCTAGAGCTACTCTCCTTCGCAAATGGATTTGATGTTTAGGTTCAAGCAACGGTTCCACAAGCTCTCTATTTCTAGCCAGCTCGGCAGGACAACCTGTCACCTGCAAATAAACAGACTAAGACCAAGTTTTTCAACACTTTAGGAAATTCAAAAATCACACAAAAATAGATAAATTATCAAAATCTCACCTAGTCCCCGGCAACGGCGCCAAAAACTTGATGTGCCTGATTCGCGCGTCCGCAAGTGTACGGGTCGTGCAAGTAATATAGTGGCTCTTTTTAAGAACCGGATTGTCGAACCCACAGGGACTGGACCCATTCCTCTAACTATCCATTTCTAGTGTGATCTTAAATACCTCAAGTGTTGGTTATAGACATTTTCGATCGAGATTAATTAAGTCTAAGTTTGGGTCAACGAAGTATTCTGAAATTTCTCTAGGAGCAACATAGAGTTAAAACCAATTAATAATGCGATACTACAATTTGCAATGGGTTAAGCATGGAACTATCAATCGTTATTTCACATAATTAGAATTGCATATTTATGGTCTTTCGAGCCTCTAAACACGGCAATCTAGCCTCACTGCATCATTGTGAGCGAGGAGTTTAATTTCTAGTCGCGGGCAATCAATTATGTTGTGGTTTACGGGGAAACGATTAGGGATTTTCGTGCGTCTAACCATTTAACTCAACTTAGCCTCACAACTACTTCTTCGAGTGGGGATGTGACATCCCAAGTTGGTAGTTTTCCAGAATAAAATCGTGACCAAATGATTTTAGGAGCTAAGGGTCCTATTTATAGTAAATGGAAAACGTGCATAATTTAGCCTATCATGGAACGGCTCCGTGTCACGGAGTGTATCGCGGAGCACTGCCTCCGTGACATGGAGGTAACGCGAAGGCACACTAGAAATCAACCCGAAGTTTGGTCTCGGCAGCACCTTGCCGCGTTGGCAGCGTGTCACGCTGCTTGGGCAGCGCGTTGGCATGCTGCTGGCGCGCAGTTGGCCTGGCGTGGCACGGCTGTGGCGTGCAGCTCGCTTGCCTGCTTGCTGCCTACACTCGCGCCTGGCATAGGCGTGGCACGGCGCTGGGCGCGGCACACGCACAGCGTGGCACGCTGCCTGGCGCGGCCAGCCTTGCCTAGACATGCTTTTCTGTCGACTTTCGCCATTTGCTCCCGACTCCATTCCTCTACTTCACCAACTTATGAAATAGTTCCTCAAAAATCCTTGAAACCTACAAAACAAAGACTAATCATGTTGGTTAGCACATATATTCACAGTTATATAAAATCACATGAAAGTATGTAAAATAACTTAGATAAACAAGACTAAATTAAGGTATAAAGCGTATCTCGGGCATGCTATTTTTGCCCGTGATCATGGACGCCCTACAAGTAGTGTCTCCATATTTTCAAGGCATGAATTACCGCGGCTAATTCCAGATCATGGGTAGGATAGTTTTTTGATGCTTTCTCAGCTGCCTGGAAGCATAGGCAATTACTTTACCATGCTGCATCAAAACACATCCTAACCCAACACCCGAAGCATCACAATAAACTGCATAACCCTCTATTCCTTCTGGTAATGCTAATACTGATGCTGACGTCAATCTGTCTTTCAGTTTCTGAAAGCTCTGCTCACACGCCTCAGTCCAATGGAATTTCGCTGCCTTCTGCGTCAGTTTGGTTAAATGTGTTGCCAAAGTGGAAAATTCTTCCACGAACCTTCTGTAATACCCCGCTAATCCCAGGAAACTACGTACCTCGGTCGGAGTGGTAGGTCTAGGCCATGTTTTCACTGCTTCTATCTTCTGTGTATCTACCTGTATACCAGCATTTGACACAATATGGTCTAAGAAGGCTACTGAATTCAGCCAAAATTCACATTTAGAAAACTTGGCATATAACTGGCGATCTCTGAGAATCTGGAGTACTGTCCGCAGATGATCCTAGTGTTCTGCCGCTGAGCGAGAATTGACCAGAATATCATCAATAAATACTATCACAAACAAGTCCAGGTATGGTCTGAAGACACTGTTCATCAGGTCCACAAACACTGTTGGGGCATTTGTCAGCCCGAAGGACATAACTAAGAATTCAAAGTGGCCGTATCGGGTCCTGAAGGCAGTCTTTGGAACATCCCTTTCATGAACGCGAATCTGATGATACTCGGACCTTAAATCAATCTTGGAGAAATACCTTGCTCCTTGTAACTGATCAAATAAATCATCTATTCTGGGAAGCGGGCACTTATTCTTGATCGTGACTTTGTTCAGTTGCCGATAGTCTATACACATACGGAGGGAGCCGTCCTTCTTTCTCACAAACAAAATTGGCGCACCCCAAGGTGAGGTACTCGACCTAATAAAGCCCTTATCTAGCAATTCTTTCAACTGCTCCTTTAGTTCTCTGAGTTCCGCAGGAGCCATCCGATAAGGGGGAATTGATATAAGTTGGGTGCCTAGTAATAGATCAATTGCATAATCAATTTCTCTTTCTAGGAGAATACCAGGGAGCTCATCTGGGAATACATCGGGGAACTCATTAACCACTGGAACAGACTGAAGAGTCGGAGGCTCTGCCGGAATATCCTGGACTCTGACGATGTGATAAATGCACCCCTTTTCTATCAACTTTCTTGCCCGAAGATAGGAAATAAATATACCTTTTGGCGTAGCTGTACTACCTTTCCACTCCCGTACTGCCTCCCCTGGAAAGTGGAATCGGACCGTCTTGGTCCAACACTCAACATTGGCATAACATGGAGCTAACTAGTCCATACCCATAATGGCATCAAAATCAACCATCTCTAGCTCTATTAAATCTGTTGTGGTCTGATAACTGGCAACCTATACTGTACACCCCCGATAGACCCTTCTAGCTGTGATAGAGTCACCAATGGGTATGGATACTGAAAAAGGTCACCGAAGTAATTCCGGCACAATACTGAACTTCCGAGCCACTAATGGTGTAACATAGGACAAGGTGGACCCCAGATCTATCAACACATAAGCAGGGTAAGAGAAAATAGTCAGCATACCTGTCACAACATCTGGTGACGACTCTGAATTCTGTCTCTTCGGTAATGCATAGGTACGGTCTGGGCCCGCACCTGAACTGGAGGCCCCTGATCCGCCTCGGCCTCTACCTGCTGAAACTGAGGGCCTGCACCCTGTCGGGGATGCTGGAGCTCGCGACCCTGCTGATGACCTATCCTATCGATCCCGGTCACCCTGACCGCTAGCTGGACAATCTCTCATTAAATAACCCTCCTGGGCATAAATATAACATCCTGTGAGCCATATCTGCAAGCTCCAGAGTGGCGTCGGCTGCAAATAGGGCAAAGTGGTAGTGTATACCTGCTCTACTCTGCCGTCCTCTGCTGTGGTGAATCTACTGCTCACGAACGACCGCCAGGCTCTGACTGCCCTCGACAACTGGACCTGTCCCTCTACTGCTGTGATGGAGGCGGGGGTCTAGGCGGCCTATCTGATAACCGCGGTCTGGGTCCCCCCCAGGCCTCCCCCTGAAAATCATCCGGCCTGTCTCTGTGGCACTGTTCCTAACTGGTTCTCCTGATCTCTCGTTGCCGCTGTCTGATGCCCTCAATATTTTGAGCAAATGCTTGTACTCGGGCAATATCCATGTCCTCTTGTAGAGTAGCCGTAATACAAGTCTCAACATATTCTGGATTTAGCCCCATAATGAAACGGTGTACCCTGGATGGCATGGTATCCACAAAGGCTGGCGCATATCGGGCCAACGAATCAAACCGCAGGGCGTATTCTCGAACACTCATTGCTCCCTTCTCCAGGTGTAAAAACTGATCAACCCAGGCCTGTCGAATCTCCCGTGGTAGATAATGATCCAGAAAAGCCTCTGAGAAGCTGGACCAAGTCGGAGGGGAAACATCTCTCCCTCGGGACCTCTCCCAACTCTCATACCACAACACAGCGATGTCCTGTAACCGAAATACCGCCAATTCAATTGACTTTGTGGGTGTGGCACGCATTACCCTGAAGATCCTCTGCATCTGGTCTAGGAAATCCTAGGGATCCTCTGTCCGATCCATCCCTATAAACTGCGAGGGACTTAATGCCAGGAATTCTCAGACCCTCGAACTACCAGGTCCTCTTGATGCTTCTACAGCGGTAGGTGGTATTGACTGGCGCTGAGCAGCCATCATCTGCGCTAACATGACTACTGCATTCCTGACCTCCTGGTTAGATGGTAGAGGTATAGGAAATGCCGAAGGTGGTGTCGTCCCAAGCGGCTCCTGGTGTGATGGAGACTGCTGGGAAGATTGACACGATGCCTCCGTATCTCCCTCAGATCGGCTGATTCTAATCGAGGCTGAGGCATCCTGCTGGTGCCCTCTCCTGCTGCTATATCCAACCTCCTGCCTGCCGTAGGATATCGCTGGTCCGACATTTTATCTCTGTAAACAAAGAGTATGATAAGCTCAGGGACTCAACCCTATACTGTACCGCTCTATAGCACAACTGAATAAGAAGAAAGAGTAACCATCCTATCATGTCTTGCAGCCTCCTGCCTATAGTATATGGTGCACAACACATCCATAGACAAGACTCTACTTAGCACGGCTTGCAGACTCCCTGGGATACGACCTGCTTTGATACCAAGTTTGTTACGCCCCACATTAGGAGGCATGACTGGCACCTCGTGCCCTACTAGGACCTGGACTACTGGACTAACTGAGCCTAAGCACTTCTGGTGCCAGGTTGGCTCTAACTCTAGATTCAACAAAACGACGGGCTATATAACGGCTGTAAACACAGCTCTGGCCAAAAAGGCCTATAGCCACCTATAAGGATATAACCAGCTAACCAAAAAAACCAACTACAAGGGATCCTATGTGGATCCTATGTGGGCCAACAAGGCCACCATGCTATCGAGTTATATCTGAGAAATGAAATCGAGCACTAAATTGATCTGTGACCAACAAAGCCGCCAACTAACAACTGAATAAGGCCCCACACGGCCAATACAGCTAACCAAAGGGAAAATATACAATCTGAAAGCCTCTAAAAATAATAAGATGGTCAGGACAGGGCCCCGACCTACCCATACTGTACAACCAAAAAGAAAGTACACCTCTGTTTTCCAGGCTCCGGATGAAAGGAGCTGAAGGCTCTGTAATGCTGACTAGAACTACAAGGGATCTGCTCCTCGTCTATGTGTACATGCAGGCAAGTGATGCGGCACCCTAAAATGAGCATCAGTACCACTGGTACTAAGTATCCAAAGCAACAACTGAAAATAACTGAAGGTAAGTAATAAAGCCGACAGTAACTGAAGTAATAGGAGACGGACTGAAACTGACTGAGATAGAGGAATCAGGGTAACATAGCTATACTGAGAAGAGTAAGAGTCATACCTGATAACATGGCGTCCTACTGTCTATCCATCAATAACTAAAACAACATAACATAAACCTTACCTGGCCCCCATAAGTCGGAAGGTGAAATCATCACAATCTATTTACCCCTACCCAAGTCATACCACATCACCTAATAGCTATAAGCATCCTGCCAGTCCCTTGGGTATGTAGCTTGGGCCCGCTGGGCCCCTGACTATAGCTGTACCTAAGTCTGGAGGACTCCTGAAATCAACATCCCGGGCGCAAGGCTCGACGGGGGTGTATAAAGGCCGACCAAGGCAAAATATGGGGAAACTGGCATCCCATCTTCGTCCTTAGCAGACGGCATGCCACTCTGTAGAGCGATGTATCCTTGCTCTCTGGCGGACAAGTCGATACAGCTATTAACCCTGGGGCGGTCACAAAAGCTAGGTAATCCAGCCCCAAACAATACAATCAAGTCTCAACTGATAGTAATGACTGCATATAATACATACTAAATCTGATAATAAAAATATAATCTCTGACATGCTATACTGAATCTCATACTAAAGCATGATATAGCATTTCTGAAATAATCTACTGGTGTCACGCCCCGCCTTGGGAGGCATGACTGGCACCTGGTGCCCTACTAGGACCTGGACAGCTGGATTAGCTGAGCCTAAGCACCTCTGATGCCAGGCTGGCTCTAACTATGAATTCAAGAAAACGACGGGCTATATAATGGCTGTAAATACAGCCTCCCACCGACTAGGCCTATAGCCACCTGTAAGAAAGCAACAGCTACCCAGAACAACTGAATCAATAGGGAACCTATGCAGGCCGACTAGGCCACCATGCTGTCTAGTTATTTCTGAATCAAGAAACCCAAGTGCTAAACTGCTACATGACCAACAAGATCACCACTACCAACTGAATAAGGCCCCACACGACCATTATAAACAAGCTAAAACATACACGTGGCCTCACACGACCGATACAGCTAACCACAGGGAATATACAATTTGCAAGCCTCTAAGAATACTGATAAGATGGTCGGGACAGGGCCCCGGCCTACCCATACTGTACAACAAAGAAAAGGAATAAACCTCTATATGTCTAGCTCCGGATGATTGAGAGCTGATGACTCTATGTGCTGGCCGGAATTATGAGGGATCGGCTCCTCGTCTATGAGTACCTGCAGGCAAGTAATGCAGCGCCCCCAAGAGGGCGTCAGTACCACTGGTACATAGTATGCAAAGCAAATTGAACATAACTAAAGATAAACAGTAAACTGGTAGTGACTGAAATGATAGAGGATAGCTAAAACTGTTTGGAATAGCAGAATCTGTACCAAGCTTAACTATACTGCAAAGAAGATAAGAAACATACCTGTCGATGCGGCGTCCTGCTATTTATCAACTTAATAAGTAACATATATATATAGCATACAAGAACCTATAGCAGCCCCCATAAGCCGGAAGGTGCCAACCAACACACAATCTATATACCCCTACCCAGGCCAAACCATCCAAAAATAAATTCACTCCACTTACCTAATAACTACGAGCATCCCGTCGGCCCCCTGGGTATGCAGCTTGGGCTCTCTGGGCCCCTGACTATAACTATATCTGAGTCCGGAGGACTCCTGTAACTGTAATCTAAGATCTGTATCTGTAATCTGTAATCTGTGCCCTGGGCACAAGCGCTCGACAGGGTATGCTATAATGCTGATCAGCCTGCTATGGGGAATGCTGCATCCCATCTTCGTCCTACTGCCGACAGCATGCCACTCCTTGGAATGATGTATTCTCACCCTCTGGCGGACAAGTCGACACAGCTATTAACCCTGGGGCAGCAAGGAAGCTCTAAGGGTGCCCACATAAAACAACTAGGTCTCAAACAAACAACAATAATCACATATAACATGTATAATAAATTTGATAATACTGTTCATGTTTTGATATTCTATTCTGATTCTCTGGCTGAATTAAACTGAATCTAGTACTGAGTCTGAAATAATATCTCGCTGTTCAATACTAGTTTACTTACTTTTATTCTGAATATGGCATAATAATATAAACATACTTAATGCTCGGCTTCTGGAACTTCCTTCTGGAATTTATTCTATTTTTACTACACTAGAATTACTAACTTGCCAAAGAAACTGGCTTTACATACCTTAGTTACTGACTTCTTGGCTAACTAGCGTAACTCGGCCAATATCCAGTTATTTCTTCCAACTACATTCGTATTCATAGCAATTAGAACTAAATTCATCGATATTCTAGAAGAAAATACTACTTTGAATATATATATATATAGCCCAAACTTTGACTTATCGGAAAACAGCCGAAAACTCGTTATTTCTCAAAAGTCCAGAAGGGAGAAATACTCACTTTAGGGCTAGGAGTATATTGACACTAATTTGGAGCAATTCCACTTACCTTAGCTTGGTAGGACGACGATTCGCCGGCCGAATTTCACGAAACTAACTCCGCAGGAATGCTCCCGGCAGCTTAATACTTCACTACCCAAGATTAATTCGAGTTTGGACCACGTTTAGCGGTGTAAATATAAGGATTTTTAAAGAAACCCTTCGTCCTTCTACTGTTCTGCTCGTTTCTGGAAATTAAAAATGGGGAAAATGAATTTTAAAACGAAGTGGGGGCTTATATACTTGGGGTTGAACCTCACCCCCGTGGCACGTTGGCCATCGCGGAGGTGAGCCCTCCATGACACGTTGGCCATCGGGGAGGGGGTCTGCCCAGCCTGCTCTTGCGATGGTTCGACATGGCGCTTGTCCGGTCTTTCCCCGGGCCTTTTCCTAGCATGTGTGGCATTCTAAAACTCTTAACCAACATGCGAATAGGCCATCTAAATGTCAAGAATTTATGGGGTGTAACATCCTCCCCCCCCCTTAAGAACATTCGTCCTCGAATGTAAACTTCTACTTGCAAGAATTTCAACTTACCTGACTTATTTTAGAAAAATTTCGGCAGAGTTTTCCCTGTAATATGGACTATCTCAAAAATCCTGAAATGCAGAAAGGTCCAATACAGGTACTCCACACAACACTACAACATTCATTTCACTAAACTGAAGTTAGCATCTCGCTTATACACATAAATATAAAGCAGCAGAAATAACAACATACCTCTAGCTGGCTAGGTCTGAAATAACTGGGGATATCTGGCTTTCATATTTTCTTCTGCCTCCCAAGTCATTTCCCCTCAGTTTCGGTTACGCCATAACACCTTGACAGAAGTGATATCTTTAGTCCTGAACCTGCGAATCTGCCAGTCTAGTATGGCTACTGGAACCTCTTCATAAGCCAGCTCTTCCGTAACTTGGACATCCTGAACTGGGACAACTCTAGAGGAGTCTCCTATATACTTCCTCAGCATGGACACGTGGAAAACTGGATGGACAGACTCTAATTCTGGAGGCAAGTTCAACTCGTATGCCACTTGGCCTATTCTTCGACGAATCTGGTAAGACCTAACAAATCTCGGGCTGAGATTACCTTTCTTATTGAATCTCATCACCCCTTTCATTGGAGAAACTTTCAAAAACACCCAGTCATTCACATTAAATTCCAGGTTTCTGCGCCGCACATCAGCATACGATTTCTAGCGGCTCTGAGCAGTCAATAGGCGTTCTCTGATAAGCTTTACCTTTTCTTCTGACTGATGAATAATATCCGGCCCAATCAGCGCTGACTCTCCTACTTAAAACCAACCAACTAGCGATCTGTATTTTCGCCCATACAAAGCCTCATAGGGCGCCATCTGGATAGCTGAGCGGTAACTATTGTTATAAGCAAACTAAATAAGTGGTAGGTGCTCATCCCAGCTACCTCCAAAGTCCAATACACATGCTCGTAACATATCCTCAAGCGTCTGAATAGTGCGTTCTGCCTGTCCATCTGTCTGAGGGTGAAAAGTTGTGCTCAGGTTAATCTGTGTTCCCAGACCTCTCTGAAATGATTTCCAAAATTTAGCTGTGAATTACGCCCCTCTGTCAGAGATAATGGACACTGGAACACCGTGCAATCTGACTATTTCTCTGATATACAACTCAACATAATCTTCGGCAGAGAAAGTAGCCCTTACTGGCAGAAAATGGGCTGATTTTGTCAGTCTGTCAACAATTACCCAAATCGAGTCATTTCTATGTCTGGTACAGGGTAATCCTGCTACAAAATCCATATTTACTGCTTCCCACTTCCAAAGAGGCACAACTATGTCTTGAGTCAATCCGCCTGGTTTCTAGTGTTCCGCTTTTACTTGCTGGCAGTTAGGACATTGGGCTACGAATTCTGCTATTTCCTCTTCATACCTGGCCACCAGTAGATTTCTTTAATATCATGGTACATTTTCGTCACGCCTGGGTGTAGAGAATAGTGTTCGGACTGTACGCGATGGGTATATAGCTACACGCAAGTGTACGTGGTCGAACAAGTAGTAAAGTGGCTCAAGTAAGCCAAGTATCGATCCCAATGGGACTGGGATAGGGTAACAATCTACTCAAGTGTCAATAAACCTTAACTCTAAAAATGCAGACAACAGTGTTAAGAAAAGTTTGGTATTTTGGTTTCTAATTTTATACTAATTATAAAACGAATATACAATTTGAGTCTGAACTATAAGTACGAGCATGCTGAGGTTAAACGAACATGTAGAGAAATGAATCATCAATACAATTTGGTTAATCTTTTCTCCGGTTGCTAGTCAAGAATTATTGCCAATGGATTAAAACTCTCGTATTTAACCCAACTTAAGAAGCATGAATCGTCCACCTACATTTCTGTGATACAACGAAATTCATGTTCTAGCCTTATAAAACCGATTCCTTAATTGACTAATACGACTTTCAGGTATATCTCTATCCTGAAGGTAAATCAATTCTCAATTTTCCCAAACTAAGAAAAGATCATATCCTATCAATTCACAACTTTCGAGTTTCTTTCTCTCTCAAGTGAAATCGGACTTTTTAGATATACATTAACATTGGCCACACATTAATGCAGTAAGAACAAGAATCAATAGAACAACCATGAAAGAAAAGATGAAAAACCAATTGATCAATAATTACATTTCAATACAATTATTCTTAACCTCAGCAAGAAGAGGATTTAGCCACTCATTTGTGGATTAAACATCGTTAAATGAGTGTTAATCATACAAGCAATTGAAATAAAGAAGAAGGAGATAGAGAAAAACCCTGATATTTTCGTCCCCTCAACTGCCTGTAACCCACGTTCTTGCTCAACCAAGTCAGAATAATTAAAAATGAACCTAAGTGTTCTATTTATACTTGTGGAAATTTTTTCCGGAATAACAAGCAACGTGTCACGGAGTGCATCGTGGAGCACTGCCTCCGTGACACGCCACCGACGCGGACCCTTACTGGAATTTAGTCGTCTAGGTACTTAGGCCCAACGTGGCACGGCGTGCAACGCGTGCACCTCCACTGGAAATTGGCATAATTTTACCATCCAGGCAAAATGCATCTGCGATGGCAACGTGACACGGCTCCATCACGGAGCCCCTTTAATTTGTGTCTTCAAGTGCTTTTTCCTTTGCTAGCGTCCGAGTCCAATCCCGATCTTTCCCAACATGCATCTTAGCTCCATAACTTTATATTTTTTTCTGCAAAACAAAGCTAATCATGTTGGTTAGCATAAATTCACATTTTATTACAAATCACATGAGAATGTATAAACATCAATAGATAAACAAGGCAAAATTGACACAATTGAGTATTACTTGGGCATATAAATTTGCCCAAGATCACTTACCCTACACTTAAATCCTTGTTTGTCCCCGAACAACAATCTTACACCTCATGCAATTTACACCCCATCCTGGGTACTTTGGTTCGACAATTCAAGCTACGGTCATACCGATTATTTAATACAACAAATCATCAAGAAAACACGCATGGTCCTATCAATACAATGACCTTCAACACATTAAGACCTCCTAGACTCAAGAATCGACTCTCGATATTAGCAAACTCATGCAAATTAGCTGATCAAGATATCCGACACAAAATTTAATCTCTCGTCAAGCATGTTCCCTCACAACACAAGAGAATTTTCCCCTTTTTAATCACATGAACTCAAAAGATTACATGCAGGGGCATATAAACACAATTTTGCTCTCTCTCCCAAAAGAATTCACAAGCATCATATTATGAACCATAGGCTTGCCTTTAGTGTATTACTCCACTAATATAAGGAAATGTGATGTAGGATCACGTAGGACTTAACGGGTTGTAATGTAAGCTACGGAACTAGTAAATATTGGGCTAACCAATAATAGCCACTAGCATCCTTAAGCGCTTTTTCAATACATCCCATCAACTTCATGGGCATTGTTTCTTCCTTCATCCCCATTCTTGAAGTCTGTCTTTATTTTGACCCATATCTTTAAGCACACTTGACTCAATAACAAAGATTATTTATACATCTTCATTATATTTAATTTATAACAAGTGCACCTTCGACCTTTTCTTTCCTTTCATCACTCTGCTTTTCTTTTCTTTTCACCATTCTCACTCTTTGACACTGTGGGAAAATTATTTTCTTTTCTTAAGCGCTTAAGAGTTTTGGATCAAATTCACGGATAATGAAAAGAAGGGGTTAAGCCCGGTTTACACCTTTTTGACAAAAGAAAAATAATAGGCTAAAGGCTCAATGGGCTAACTAGGGTGTACATTCAAGGTGGGTACGATAATGAAAAAGAGAACTTTCGGTTAAAACAAAGAAATGCCTACATCCTTTCCTACAATGCATGTCCTTCATTTCGTTTCGTACACACACCAGGCAAGTTCTAGACACTTCACAATAGCATGGAAGAATGAAACCTCACTATACGCTTATTTCACATGCTCAACTCAAGACATATTGACAGACTCTTCAATCAGCTAATTACAAGAATTCAAACATTAAGCCTCAATCACACTGAATCGACTCTATGGCCTAGGTATCTCAACATATTTACAGAGTTGTATGCTTTCATACGAATCACCTTTGCATTTCAAATATCATGTGCAACACGCAACCCGAATTTCTCAACCATAAAGTAACGATAGGTTTAGGATACAATCAACAAAAGAAAAACACAAAACTAAAAGATATAATGAACAAAAGAAATCTACTCCTAACGACTACATTTCCCTTAAGACGGTCGTCATCCATCCATCATAGGGAACGGTCACTAACTACGACTTCGATTCAATGGGACTATTCTCGGTAAAAGAACCGAAAACAAACGCCGAGAAACCCAAAAATTTAAAAATTCATAAAAAAAATTTTAAAAAATATTGATCATTTCGATAAAACAAAAATATGTACAAAACCGGCTAGCAATATTCAACAGCACACAACAGCTTCACATTAATTACAATACAAAACATAAACATCACAATCACCGGGTCACACTTTTTTTCACAGGCACGACAACAGAACAGAAACATACATTAAAAACAACAGGAACCAACACCTAACTACTCCCACCCCACACTTAAATCAAACACTGTCCCCAGTGTTCACAAAAATTAGCATAGCACAAGAGTGGGTGGTGAAACTCCCTGATCAATCAAAGTATTCCACTTCTTCATCAGGTGCTGTTGCCGCGTCTCCCATGTCTGAATCACCCCCATCGTCCTCATTTGACTCCACATCGGAGTCATCATGATGTGTCTCCTCATCTGTGGGGACAGCATCATCCGTGGGCTTCACAAAAGCTGGCCCCACTCAGCATAGAGCCCTGGCATTTTTGCCAAAAGGGTAGTCTAGCTCGAGCTGCCACAGCTCCTCTTCTGTTTCCGGCCTCCCGCCTATTCGCAGCTGGAGCATCTGCATCCCGTACATACGATCCATGTACTGATCATCCCGAGCATGTTGCTCGGCTAGTGTAAGAACTGGCCCATGAGTGGTGTCGGGTGCCTTAGTTTTGGTGACATCTAAGGCCCGCCGCTCCATCTGCGGGATGTAGTCAAGGGCCTCTTCCTCAATATCTAGGCCCCTCAGGAACATGGTGAGTAATCCACCAAACCCATACCTGTGCCCTTGATGCAAACGGGCTCTCTTCATGGCGGAGATAATCACCGCCCCCACGTTGATCTCCAGCCCTTTCATCAGGGCGTACACCAAGCATACACGATCTTGGGTTACATCTGTCATATGCACCCCCGGGATTAGCAGGAACAAACAATCTTCAGCCATATCCTGGCTTCCCTATTCATCTGTGAGTAGGGCAAGGTCTGATGGTAGCCCCTCTCCTTATGCCTGCTCCAATGTGCTATGGACGGGGTTCCACACAAAGTGCATCTGATGTCCGCATATGGTGGAGTGATATTCAGCTGTCGAAGCACATGGGCATCTGTGTCCCACGCCCCTAAGATAGCATTAAGGTGGTGGGGCTCAAAAGTGACTATTTGCCCCCTTATTTTGATGGTGTGACTTCTGAGTGTCGGGTTTCAGTTGGCGTAGAATTCCCGAATCAGGTGCAGGTTGCATTCCTTGGGCTCTTCAAAGATGAAGTTCAGCCCGGCTGCCTCGATCCTATGGACAATCCTGGGGAACTCCTGTGCCAACGGTTCCCTGTCAATGTGTTCTTCGGGGAAGTATTTGCTTTCCTTATGCTTCGCGTACCATTTCTTCCCCTCCTCTATCACCCATCTGGTACCATTTCTTCCCCTCCTCTGTCACCCATATTGACTGCGTTGGCCGCGTGGAACTGCTGGTGCTGCTGGGACTGTTGTTCCCACTCTGATTCTTTTTCTTCCGGTGCCTCATGTTAATGCACCTTTTCCCTTGTCTTGCCTGCTTGCCATTGTTCTTGTCAAACCAACCAGACAGTCCCCATGTCATTCCAATTAAAATTAGCTTCGACTAAGATTGGGTTAAGCTAGGCTACCCCACACTTAGTCTTTAGCCAAAATCACACATTACGGCAAGATCGTTCTTATTTCCACAAACAAACGACAAAACATAACAATTATGCTTAGTGCATTCAGAGAATTTGACAGTATACGTCCTATGTACTACTCAGACTTTGTACAGCTAGTCACAATAATGACCATCGATAACATTTCATCACATAGCACTTAGCACGGAGAAACAAAAGAAAATTTTAACTACATGAACCTATACAATTCACCCATTTCATGCATCTCACAATTTAGTTACCCCGAAAATCCGTCGGTCTTTTACCATATTAACAGTTAGCACAACCAACTCATCTCACCCAACATACACAACCCTGCAAGAAATCCAACGTTCAACTAAATTTTCCCTTTTTAAACTCAAATTCAAGCCCTAGCTATGATTTTACAAAAATTCGATTAAGTTATGTAATTATCGAGTTCCGGCAATCACAATGATACTCTGAACGTCAATCAACAATAATTCAATTGAATTTAAGCTTAATTTCTACTTAGGGCAAGTTTTCCTCACTTCCTAAGCTAAAAATCGGGAAAAATCAGGTAAGAAATGAGATGAAGTTAACAAACATACCTTAAATTCGATGATATCGAAGAAAAGTTGATAAACTTGAACTCCTAGGCTGTGTCACGTTGGGGAAGGGGGGGATTTCGGGTTGTTTGTCGCGGAGGAGGTGAGGAATGGGAAAAAATGAGGGAAAATCGAGGTTAAAAGGGGAGTTTTTCGCGCGGGTCACCCGGCGACCCGGTGTGACCCGTCATGAAATACACCTCAACGTGTCACGGAGGGTAACGCGGAGCATGCCCTCTGTGACACGGAGCCATCGCGCAGGTGTTCTGAAATTTGTAAAAATTCTAGAATTACCTTCAACGTGTCACGGAGGGTAACGCGGAGGCCCTCCTCCGTGACACGGAGCCATCGCGTGGGCTCACTGTTTTGCCACTTTTTATTATTTTTCATACCTCGGTTTTTTCTTTGCGATCCTTTGCATATTTATCCTCCGTTCAACCTGAAATTCATCTCACAACAAGAAATTGGTTAGAATTATAAGTTTCAATTAAAATCAAAAAATTTGTTTTTAATTATTTTATTATTTTTTCTTTTTTTTATTCTACGAAATCTAATAAAATATTACACAGAAATTTCACGGGTTGCCTCCCGTACAGTGCTTGGTTTAAAGTCGCGACTCGACGTCCTTAAGCTCAGTCATCTTCTAGGGTGACGGACATTTTCTCTCGACCACCATCCTCACCCCAGTAGTGCTTACATCTTTGCCCGTTGACCAAGAACGTGGCACTCCGATCTTCTTGCCACAACTCTACTGCCCCGTGCGGGGTCATTCTCACCACCTCAAATGGCCCCGACCATTTGGACCGCAGCTTTCCTGGAAACAGCTTCAATCTTGAATTGAAAAGCAATACTTTCTGCCCCGGCTCAAAAATACGATGCACCACATGCTTGTCATGCCACCTCTTTGTTTTTTCTTTGTAGTACTTAGCACTCTCATAATCATGCCAGTGGAACTCTTCAAGTTCACTGAGTTGCATTAGTCTCCTCTTGCCCGCTAGCTGTAAGTCCATATTCAATTTCCTCACAGCCCAGAATGCTCGGTGCTCTAGCTCCACTGGCAGATGACACACTTTACCATAGACCAATCGATATGGGGAAGTTCCAATCGGTGTCTTGTAAGCATTTCTGTACGCCCACAACGCATCATCAAGTTTGCTTGACCAATCATTCCGTTGTGTATTTACTGTTTTCTGGAGAATCTGCTTCACTTCTCTATTTGACACCTCTACTTGCCCACTGGTTTGGGGGTGGTATATTGTTGCCACCTTGTGGCGCACCCCATACATGGCTAGTAGCTTCTTGAAACTTGCATTGACGAAATGAGCCCCTCCATCACTGATAATGGCTCGGGGTGTCCCGAACCTGGTGAGAATGTGTTTTTTCACAAATTTTGTTACCACCTTGTTGTCATTCCTGGGGCAAGCTATTGCTTCCACCCACATTGATACATAATCAACGGCCACCAAGATGTAACGATTACCAAATGATGGTGGGAACGGGCCCATGAAATCAATGCCCCATACATCAAAGGTCTCCACTTCCAGTATATTCTGCAGCGGCATCTCTTGTTTTCTAACAATTGTTCCTGTACGCTAACATCTATCACGCATTTTGACGTATGCCATAGAGTCTCTGAACAAGGTAGGACAAAAGAACCCTAACTGTAGAACCTTGTGCGCTGTCCGCTCGCCTCCATGGTGCCCCCCAAACAACGAAGAGTGACAACTCCTCAACACCTCTGCAATCTGACTCTCCGGGATGCATCTTCTCATCACCTAATCCGGTCCCTGTTTAAATAAGTATGGCTTATCCCAAATAAAGTACCGACAATCATGCCTCAACTTTCTTCTCTGCTGGTCTATCGCCTCAGGTGGGTAGATTCCACTCACTAGCAAGTTGACTATGTCGGCATACCAGGGAACTTCAGCTTCCCCTACTGCCAAGAGATGCTCATCCGGGAACTCCTCATTGATGTTATCACCTTCCTCCACATGCGACCGGCTCTCTAATCGCGATAAGTGATCTGCCACCTGATTTTCGCTCTCCTTTCTGTCCTTAATTTCGAGGTCGAACTCTTGCAACAATAGGATCCATCTGATCAGCCTGGGCTTAGCGTCCTTCTTGTTAAACAGGTACCGAATCGCTGCATGATCGGTGTACACCACTACTTTTAAACCCACCAAATAGGACCTGAATTTGTCAAATGCAAACACCAATGCTAGCATCTCCTTCTCTGTGACTGTATAATTACTTTGGGCCATATTCAGCGTTTTGCTTGCGTAATGAATAGAATGAAAGATTTTGTTTTTCCTCTGCCCTAGTACAACTCCCACAGCCACATCGCTTGCATCACACATCAACTCAAATGGTTGTCCCCAATCTGGAGAAGTAAGGATAGGTGTTTCTATCAATTTCTGCTTCAACTCCTCGAATGCTTTAACACACTCATCATCCAGCTCAAACTTCACCTCTTTTTCCAACAATCTGCATAATGGTCTAGAAATTTTGGAAAAGTTTCTGATGAACCGTCTGTAGAACCCTGCATGCCCAAGAATACTGCGAACACCTTTCACCGACACAAGTGGTGGTAACTTCTCAATAACCTCGATCTTTGCTCGATCGACCTCCAACCCCTTGTGAGACACTTTGTGGCCAAGGACAATACCCTCCTTAACTAAGAAATGGCATTTCTCCCAGTTTAGTACAAGGTTGGATTCTTCGCAGCGAGCCAGCACCCTATCAAGATTCTGCAAACAAGCAGCAAACGAATTACCGAAAACAGAAAAATCATCCATAAATACCTCAACAAAATCCTCCACCATGTCGTGGAAAATATCCATCATGCATCTCTGGAATGTGGCAGGTGCATTGCATAACCCAAATGGCATCCGTCTAAAAGCATATGTCCCATAAGGACAAGTAAAAGTAGTCTTCTCTTGGTCCTCCGGAGCTATGGCTATTTGGTTATAACCAGAGTACCCATCAAGGAAACAATAATATTCCTGTCCAGCCAACCTATCTAATATCTAATCAATGAATGGGATAGGATAATGATCTTTCCTTGTGGCTTTATTAAGCTTTCTATAGTCCATGCAAATCCGCCAGCCTGTGACGGTTCGTGTAGGAATCAACTCATTTTTCTCATTGGTGACCACGGTCATCCCTCCTTTCTTTGGAACGCACTGAACGGGGATGACCCATTCACTGTCTGAAATCGGGTAGACCACACCTGCATCAAGACACTTAATTATTTCTTTCCTAACCACATCCTTCATTGTTGGATTTAGCCTTTGTTGCGGCTGAACGGTTGGTTTTTCTCCTGTCTCCATGAAAATCCTATGTGTGAAAAAAGTTGGATTGATACCCTGAATATCTGACATTTGCCAACCCATTGCTTTCTTCCTTTTTCTGAGGACGCCTAATGCTTCTTTCTCCTGTGCCTCCATCAATTCTGCGGAGATGATAACCGGCAACATCTCATCTTCCCCCAAAAAGATATATTTTAAATGGGGAGGCAATTCTTTCAATTCCAACTTTGGTGCTTCCTCAATGGATGGTTTCGGCAATGGTTCCAGAGATCTCATCAAAGACTGAAAGTCCTATTTCCTCGGATGCATTTGTCTCATTCAGCATTTGTACCACCTCATAAGCGTCTCTATCTCCAAAATGATCAGAGTTCATCAATGCTCTTTTCAGTGGGTCTTGAGATTTAAAAGCTCCTCATGTATGGCCAGCAACTTCATGGCCTTAAACACATCAAATACCTCAACTTTGTCATGTGCTCTCATAGTTAGCTGCCCTGCAGCTACATCACTCAGCTCTTTCCCGGTTGCCAAGAAAGGGCGTCCCAAAATAAATGGGACTTCCGCGTCAGGCTCAAAATACAGCACGACGAAATCTACCGGGAAGATAAGGGAGCCCACTTGCACCAGCACGTCCTCCACAATGCCATCAGGTCTGGCTAAGGAACAATCCGCTAGTTGAAATATCACTGTTGTTGGTCCAGGACTCCCTAGACCCAACTTCTTGAATACCGATGATGGCATCAAATTAATGCTCGCTCCCAAATCACATAATCTGCGAGCTCGGATACTCTGCCCAATTGTAATTTTTATAGTAAAGCTCCCAGGGTCCTTGAGCTTTGTGGGCAACCGGTTTTGTATCCGGGAAGTGCACTCCTCCGTGAGAGCCACCGTAGCATACTCAGTCAACCGACTTTTGTTCGCCACGATGTCCTTAATATACTTTGCATACTTCGGCACTCCCTGCAAAACATCAACAAGAGGTAAGTTAATATGTACCTGTTTCAGCACCTCCATGAATTTCTTAAAACACGTCTCCTCCTTGTGTTTCTTTAATCTTTGAGGGAACGGGGGTGGTGGTCTTTCCGGTTCAGCCTCCTTTTTCTTCCCCCTTTCATCACTTTGCTCCCTCTCAACTTCTGCTGCTCCTGATTGTTGAGGTGGTCTTTCTGGTTCCACCTCTTTAAGCTGCAAACCACTCCTTGTGGTCACTGCATTCACTTGCTTGGGGTTGGGATCCGTGTCGCTGGGGAGTCCTCCTCTAGGCCTGGTGTTTTGGGCTCCAGCAAATTGCCCAAATTGATACTCCAGTGCCTTAGTAGCTAACTGGTTGTTCTTTACCTCGGCTGCCAATTTAGTCAGCCTGCAATTGAGCTTGGTTAGCTATCATTGTCTTGAACATCTCCTCAATGCTGGGTGATGGTGGTGGAGGAGGTGCATTGTTGCTTCTATATTGTGCCTGATAGTTCTGCTGACCTCCTTGATTCCTCTGCCCCCCTGACTCGAACTCCGCCCTTGATGGTTGTTGCTACCCCAAGAGAAATTCGGGTGATTCCTCCAGTTGGAATTGTAGCTGTTGCCATACTGTAGGTGGTTGTTCCTCTGTACATTTCCCACAAAGTTCACCGAATCAGGATTTGCTCCACAACACTCAGCTGAGTGCTCACTACTCCCGCACACTTCACACCAAATCCGCTGCACTACATTCACTGGGCTTGAGTCTGGTTCATGGTCATGTTACTGAAGTGGGCGTTGAGTTGATTCTGTAAAGCAACTATCTGTGCAGCAATAGCTATAAAATCATCTACTTCTAGGACTCCTGCTGCTTTCCTTGTTCCTCCTCTTGACGAATCAGCATTCCACTCCGGATTTCCCTGCGAAATACGATTTAACAAGGTATACAGCTCCTCATAAGTTTTCTCCAATGCTTGTCCCCCAGCTGTTGAGTCTAGCAAGATTTTTGTGTGGGGTTCCAAACCCTCTATAAAAGTGTGCACCAGCACATCATTGGATTGGTGATGATGAGGACAATCCCACAATATAGACTTGAATCTCTCCCAAGCCTGATACAGATTCTCTTCCTCTCTCTGTTTAAAACTTAGAATTTGACTTCTAAGTCTTGCTGTTTTATCGGATGAAAAAAATCATATCAAGAATTTCCTTGCAAGATCATCCCACGTAGTAATAGAATTAGGTGGCTCAGCTTTCAACCACCTCTTGGCTTCTCCCAAAAGTGAAAATGGGAACAATGTAAGCCTGACATAATCTGATGACACTTCAGCGGGGATGTAAGTGTCACTTATCTCCAAAAAATTTTGGAGATGTTGCTGTGGATCCTCATGAGGGAGACCTGTGAACTGCCCGCTGGTGTGCAGCAATTGCACCATGTTTTATTTGAGCTCGAACCTCCCTCCTGGCTCAGGTTTGCGGATGCTAGATGTGACATTGTTAGCATGTGGGATTGCCACCTCGTGAACCGGCCTAGCTGCCATTTCCTCGGGCACTAATATTGCCCTTACAACTGGTGGATTCTGTTGTTGCTCCATGATTGTTCGTTTGAGCAACTGCAGCTTTTTCTCTAGAGCTTCTCTCCTTTGACGATGAAATTGTCTTTCAGGCTCTAAATATGAGTCCACCAGCTCCTTGTCTCTTTCCAGTGTTCACAAAACTTAGTATCTGCAAAATACAGGCTAAGACCAAGTTGTCAACACTAAGAAGAAATAATAAACTAACACTTAAGAAAAATTTACCAATTGTCAGTCCTCGGCAACGGCGCCAAAAACTTGTTCGGGCTGTACGCGATGGGTATATAGCTACACACAAGTGCACGTGGTCGAACAAGTAGTAAAGTGGCTCAAGTAAGCCAAGTATTGATCCCACAGGGACTGGGCTAGGGTAACAATCTACTCAAGTGTCAATAAACCTTAACTCTAAAAATGCAGACAACAGTGTTAAGAAAAGTTTGGTATTTTGGTTTCTAATTTTATACTAATTATAAAATGAATATACAATTTGAGTCTGAACTATAAGTACGAGCATGCTGAGGTTAAATGAACATGTAGAGAAACGAATCACCAATACAATTTGGTTAATCTTTTCTCCGATTGCTAGTCAAGAATTATTGCCAATGGATTAAAACTCTCGTATTTAAACCAACTTAAGAAGCATGAATCGTCCACCTACGTTCCTTTACTTCCACTACTAACGATGACATTGCGGTGTTCTGAATTACCGCTCTGTTGTCCTCTATTTCTGCTACACGAATGACTAAATTGGCTAACTGGTGTATTTCTCTGGCCAACTCCCGTTGCTCAAGCTGCAAGTATGCCAAGCTCCCCATAGATTTGCAGCTGAGGGCATCTACTACTATGTTGGCTCTTCCTGGGTGGTACAGAATATTTACATCATAATCTTTCAGCAATTCCAACCAGCGGCGCTGCCGCAAATTCAACTCTCTCTGAGTGAAGATATATTGTAGGCTCTTATGATCAGTGAAAATATCCACATGGACTCCATACAAGTAGTGTCTCCATATTTTTAGGGCGTGGATCACTGCGGCTAGTTCCAGGTCCTGGGTAGGATAATTCTTTTCGTGTTTCCTCAGCTGTCTAGAAGCATAAGCAATTACTTTACCATGCTGCATCAACACACATCCTAACCCAAGACCCGAAGCGTCGCAATAAACTGTATAACCCTCTGTACCTTCTGGCAATGCTAATACTGGGGCGGAGGTCAACCTGTCTTTCAATTCTTGGAAACTCTGCTCACATGCCTCCGTCCACTAAAACTTTACTGCTTTTTGCGTCAGCTTATTCAGAGGTGTCACTATGGTGGAGAATCCCTCAACAAATCTTCTATGGTACCCTGCTAATCCCAGAAAACTGCGGACTTCGGTCGGAGTGGTAGGTCTGGGCCATATTTTTACTGCTTCTATTTTCTGCGTGTCTACCTGTATTGTCACACCCCACCTTGGGGGGTATGACGGCACCTGGTGCCTGCTAGACTCTAGACTGCTAAATGGTCCAGCCTGAGCACATCTGGTGCTTTGGCTGGCTTTGGCTCTATTTCAAGAAACAAACCGGCTATATAACGGTTGTAAATACAGCCTCCGGCCAACTGGCCTGTAGCCTCCTGTACCTGTAATAACAGCTGACCAGAACATGCAACTACAGGGAAACCTATGCGGGCCGACGAGGCCACCATGCTGTCTAGTTATCTGCAACTCAATCATGAAGTACTAAAAAGCTACGTGACCGGCAAGGTCACCACTACTGGCAACTATGGCCCCACACGGCCATCATAAAAGAAGGAAAAAGTACTAACAGCTATACAACTGCACGGCCTCACGCGACCGGCTCATCTAACCACAGGGAAATATACAGACTGCAAGCCTCTAGGAATAGCAATAGAAATGATCGGGACAGGGCCCCGACCTACCCGTACTGTATAACAAAGAAAACGAAATACACCTCTGGAATTCAGACTCCGGATGACAGGAGCTGAATACTCAATAGCTGACTGGAATCACAAGGGATCGCCTCCTCGTCTATGAGTACCTGCAGGAAGTAATGCAGCGCCCCACTAGGCGTCAGTACCACAGGTACTGAGCATGTAAAGCAACTGAAATACACAACTGAAATGAATAACAACAGTAACATGAGATATAAGTAGAAAGTAGCTGAGTCTATCTAGCTGAGAATAACTGGGGAGAGTTTATTTATTCTATAACTAAACTGAGCGTACCTGATGACGTGTCGTCCTTTTGTCTATCAGTATCTACTAGCACATATCAATATACATAGTAATACACACAATACCTGACCGACCCCCATAAGCTGGAAGGTGCCACCCAAGCAAGCAATCTATTTACCCCTACCCGGGTCTAAACCAACCAAAAACAAGTCACTCCACTCATCTGATAACTGTGAGTTCCTCCTACCGGCCCCCTTGGGTACGTAGCTCAGGCCTTGGCCTCTGACAATAAACTGTGTCTGAGTACGAAGACTCCTGCCTCTGGGCACAGGTGTGCACACAGAGTGGTCTGCCCCTGTAAACAGGGTGTGCTAGCTCTGCGCAGAGTAAACTGAACTACCCCTGCAAGCAGGGTGGTCTGGACCGTATTATCATGGTGGTCGGCCATCATCATCCTCTAGGCGGACGGCATCGCCCAGCTGGTGGCGGTATCTGAATCTGGTATCGACACAGCTATAACCCAGGGGCGGTGGGGATGCTAAAAGGGTGCCCACATGCCACAACAAGTCTCAACATACAAACACATACACAGCAAGCATGCTCAAATGAAAAATACTAATCATATTCTCTTTTTTTGTTTCGAGGCTAATCTGTATTAAATAACTGACTGTTTCTGGCTGCTGGACCTTCTGCTACCTGGCCTTTATCTGTCTATCTAGTTATATCTGAATATAACTCAATAACATAGTACATGCCATCTATAACTGAATATAGCTCAATGATATAAAATGTACCATCTACTACTGGATACAATCTCAACAGATGAAATATGTATTGCCTAAATATCTATTATTCTGATTATCGCATGATACGTAATAATATACTAGCATGCTTGCTGGAATTTGTACTAAAATCGTTCCTGTACGCTGGGTATCTGCTAATAGCGTTTATTCTATGTATTTTCTACCCTGTACTTCCTGGCTTGCCGAAAGAATAACTTTACATACCTGGTTTCTGAGTACCCGACTGACCGATGTGATTTCTGTCGGTACTTCTGCTGTTTCTCCTAACTACATTCATTTACACATCAATTAGAACTAAATACATTAATATTCGGGAGAAATTATCACTTTTGATATATATATTTATCCCAACTTTAACCTTTCAGAAAACGGTCGAAAACTCGTTATTTCTCGATAGTCCAGAAGGGATAAATACTCACTGCAACGCTAGGAACACATTGGTACTAATTTAAAGTAATTCTCTTTACTTTACCTCGGTAGCACGACGTTTCGCCGGCCAAATTTCACGAAACCAACTCCGCAGGATTGCTCTCTGCAGCTTTATACACCTGTACTTAAGTAACGGAGTTTAGACCGCGTTTCATCGCGTAATTGGAAGGAAATTTATATATATTGACGTGGGTTACTCCTAATACTTGTTCCCCTGTTTCTTTGCTGGAAATATATGTGTTTTGGATGAAGAAGCCGACTTTTATTCATTTTTCATTTTTTTTTTTTTTGCTTTCTAAATCCCTTAACCAACATGCCCTTAGGATATTTATTCACTTAAAATTTACGGGGTGTAACATGTATGCCAGCATCCGACATAATATGCCCCAAGAAAACTACTGAGTTCAACCAAAATTCACATTTAGAGAACTTGGCATACAGCTGACGGTCCCTAAGAATCTGGAGCACTGTCCGCAAATGGTCCTGGTGGTCTGCCTCAAAGCGAGAATACACCAAAATGTCGTCAATAAACACTATCACGAACAAGTCCAGGTATGGTCTGAAGATGTTGTTCATCAGGTCCATGAATACTGCGAGAGCATTCGTTAGCCCAAAAGACATGACTAGGAATTCAAAATGGTTGTATCTGGTCCTGAAGGCAGTCTTCGGAATGTCCCTTTCACGAACTCGAACCTGATGATATCTGGACCCCTCTACCACTGTGATGGAGGTGGGGGTCTAGGTGGCCTATCTGACAGTCGTGGCCTAGGTCCTCTCTAAATCTCCCTTTGTATTTCATCTGATCTATCCCTGCGGCGCTACTCCTGATTTATTCATCTGCTATCCTGTTGCCGCTGTCTAAGGCCCTCAATAGTCTAGGCAAAGGCCCACACCCGAGCAATGTCCATATCTTCCCGCAGCGTAGCTGTCATGCATGCCTCAATATACTTTGGGTTCAGACCCATGATAAACCGGTGGACTCTAGATGGCATGGTGTCCACAAAGGCTAGAGCATAGCGGGCCAAGGAATCGAACTGGAGGGCGTATTCCTGTACACCCCTCGCCCCCTGCTCCAAGTGTAAAAACTTATCCATCCAGGCCTGTCGGATTTACCGTGGCAAATAACGGTCCAGGAAAGCCTCTGAAAAGCTGGACCAGGTCGGAGGAGCAACATCTCTCCCTCGAGACCTTTCCTAACTCTCGTACCACAATACAGCAATATCCCGCAGCCGGAATACCGCTAACTCAACCGACTCTGTAGATGTCACATGCATGACCCGGAAGATTCTCTGCATTTGGTCCAGGAAATCCTGGGGGTCCTCTGCCTGATCCGACCCTGTGAACTTCGGGGGACCTAGTGCCAAGAATTCTCGGACCCTAGAACTGCCATGCCCACCTGATGAGTCTGTTGTTACGGGCGGCACTGACTGGCACTGAGTAGCCATCATTTGTGCCAACATAACTACTGCACTTCGAATTTCCTGGTTGGATGGTGTGGGTTCAGGAATTGTCGGAGGTGATGTCATCTCGAGTGGCTCCTGGTGAGGTGGGGACTACTGAGAAGGTTGAGATAATGCTTCTGTATCGCCCTCAGATCGGGCTGATTCTAGATGAAGCTGAGGCATCCTGCTGGTGCCTTCTCCTGCTGTGGTGTCCAGTCTTCTACCTGTGGCAGGGTGTCGCTGGTCGACCATTTTAATATGTAAACAAAGAGTATGATAAGTTTTAGGAAGTCAATCCTATACTATACTGCTCTATGGCACGACTGAATGTGAAGAAAGAGTAACCATCCTATCATGCCTTTGCAGCCTCCTGCCTATGGTATGTGGTGCATAACACATCCATAGACAAGACTCTACTTAGCACAGTTTGCAGACTCCCTGGGACACGACAAGCTCTAATACCAAGTTTGTCACGCCCCGCCTTGGGAGGCATGACTGGCACCTGGTGCCCTACTAGGACCTGGACTGCTGGACTAGCTGAGCCTAAGAACCTCTGATGCCAGGCTGGCTCTAACTCTGAATTTAAGAAAACGACGGGCTATATAACGGATGTAAATACAGCCTCCGTTCGACTAGGCCTATAGCCACCTGTAAGAAAGCAACAACTACCCAGAACAACTGAATCAATAGAGAACCTATGCGGGCCGATAAGGCCACCATGCTGTCTAGTTATTTTTGAATCAAGAAACCCTAGTGCTAAACTGCTACGTGACCAACAAGATCACCACTTCCAACTGAATAAGGCCCCACACGACCAACATAAACAAGCTAAAACATACACGCAGCCTCACACAACCGGTATAGCTAACCACAGGGAATATACAATCTGCAAGCCTCTAAGAATACGAATAAGATGGTCGGGACAGGGCCCCGACCTACCCATACTGTACAACAAAGAAAAGGAATAAACCTCTAACTGTCTAGCTCCGGATGACTGGAGCTGATGACTCTGTGTGCTAGCTGGAATTACGAGAGATCGGCTCCTCATTTATGAGTACCTGCAGGCAAGTAATGCAGCGCCCCCAAGCGGGCGTCCGTATCACTGGTACCGAGTATGCAAAGCAAACTGAACATAATTGAAGATAAATAGTAAACTGGTAGTTACTGAAATGACAGAGGATAGCTAAAACTATTTGGAATAGCATAATCTGTACCAAGCTTAACTATACTGGAAAGAAGATAAGAAACATACCTGTCGATGCGGCGTCCTGCTATTTATCAACTTAATAAGTAACATATATATATATATATATAACATACAAGAACCTATACCAGCCCCCATAAGCCGGAAGGTGCCAACCAACACACAATCTATATACCCCTACCCAGGCCAAACCTTCCAAAAATAAATTCACTCCACTCACCTAATAACTACGAGCATCCCGCCGGCCCACTGGGTATGCAGCTTGGGCTCTCTAGGCCCCTGACTATAACTGTATCTGAGTCCGGAGGACTCCTGTAACTGTAATCTGAGATCTGTATCTGTAATCTGTAATCTGTGCCCTGGGCGCAAACGCTCGACAGGGTATGCTATAATGCTAATCAGCCTGCTATGGGGAATGTTGCATCCCATCTTCGTCCTACTTCGGACGGCATGCCACTCCTTGGAGTGACGTATCCTCACCCTCTGGTAGGCGAGTCGACAGAGCTATTAACCCTGGGGCGGCAAGGAAGCTCTAAGGGTGCCCACATAAAACAACCAGGTCTCAACAAACAACAATAATCACATATAACATGTATAATAAATCTGATAATACTGTTCATGTTTTGATATTCTATTCTGATTCTCTGGCTGAATTAAACTGAATCTGGTACTGAGTCTGAAAAAATATCTCGCTGTTCAATACTAGTTTACTGACTTTTATTCTGAATATGGAATAATAATACAAATATACTTAATGTTCGGCTTCTGGAACTTCCTTCTGGAATTTATAATATTTTTACTATACTAGAATTACTAACTTGCCGAAGAAACTAGCTTTACATACTTTAGTTACTGTCTTCTTGGCTAACTGGCGTAACTCGACCAATATCCAGCTATTTCTTCCAACTGCATTCGTATTCATAGCAATTAGAACTAAATTCATCGATATTCTAGAAGAAAATACTACTTTGAATATATATATATAGCCCAAACTTTGACTTATCGGAAAACAGCCGAAAACTCGCTATTTCTCGAAAGTCCAGAAGGGAGAAATACTCACTTTAGGTCTAGGAGTATATTGACACTAATTTGGAGTAATTCCACTTACCTTAGCTCGGTAGGACGATGATTCATCGGCCGAATTTCACGAAACTAACTCCGCAGGAATGCTCCCGGCAGCTTAATACTTCACTACCCAAGATTAATTCGAGTTTGGACCGCGTTTAACGGCGTAAACAGAAGGAATTTTAAAGAAACCCTTCGTCATCCTACTGTTCTGCTCGTTTCTGGAAATTAAAAGTGGGGAAAATGAATTTTAAAACGAAGTGGGGGCTTATATACTTGGAGCTGAACCTCACCTCTGTGGCACGTTGGCCATCGCAGAGGTGAGCCCTCCGTGACACGTTGGCCATTGCGGAGGGGGTCTGCCCAGCCTCCTCTTGTGATGGTTCGACGTGGCGCTAGTCCGGTCTTTCCCCGGGCCTTTTCCTAGCATGTGTGGCATTCTAAAACTCTTAACCAACATGCGAATAGGCCATCTAAATGTCAAGAACTTACGGGGTGTAACAATTGGGACTTATGCTGTTTTATTAAGTTTCATGCTAAACACGATATAATATTTCTAACATGCTTACTAAATTTCATACTGAGATGCTATACTGTTTCTGAAATGCGCTACTGGGATTTATACTGTTTCACTATACTAGGACAACTAACTAGCCGAAAGCAACTGGCTTTACATACCTCGACTACCGGCTTTCTGATTAACTGGTGTCGCTCGACTAATATTCAGCTATTTCCCCAACTGTAATCATTTTCACAGCAGAATGGAACTAATTTCATCATTATTTTGGAAGAAAACAATACTATGTATATATCTACTGGCTATTCTTCGACTTTTCGAAGAACGACCAAAAATTTGAAATTTCTCAAAAATCTAGAAGAGGGAAATACTCACTTTAATGATGGGAGTGTGTTAAGACTAGTTTGGAGCAATTCCAATCACTTTAACTAGGCGGGTCGACGCTTCGTCGGGCGATTTTCGTGAAACTAACTCCGTAGAAATGCTCTCTGCAGCTTTATACTTCGGTACCCAAAGTTAATTTGAGTTTGGACGGCGTTTGGCGGCGTAAACTGATCTTGGGCAGATTTATATGCCCAAGTGATACTCAAACGTATCATTTTCACCTTGTTTGTCTAGCAATGTGTATACATTTTCATGTAATTGGTAATAAAATGTGAATTTATACTAACCAACATGATTAGCATTGTTTTGTAGGTAAAATGTGATTTTGAAGAGCTAAAAAGCATGTTGGAACAATATCGGAGTTGGACTTAGAAACGAGCACGAAAAAGGCATTGGACTGCACCAATTAAAGGGGCTCCGCGATGGAGCCGTGTCACGCTACCATCGCGGAGGCACTCTGCCTGGAGGGTGAAATATTAGTCAAATTCCAGTGGAGCCTCGCGACAGCTCCGTGGCACGGAGGCAAGCCTCCGCGTTGCATGTCGTGCCACGTTGAAGCTTTATTCCCGGACCCCAAATTTCCAGTGAGGGTCCGCGTCCATGCCGTGTCACGGAGGCAGCGCTCCGCGATGCACTCCGTGACACGTTGCTTGTTATTCCAGGAAAAATTCCCACTAGTATAAATAGAACACTTAGGCTTATTTTTAAAGAATTCAGACTTGGTGGAACAAGGACGTGGGTTACAGGCAGTTGAGGGACGAAAAAGCTCAGGGTTTTTCTCTCTTTCTTTCTTCTTTCAATCAATTGTTTGTATGATTAACACTTGTTTTAGGATGATTAATCCACGAATGAGTGGCTAATTCCCTTCCTTGCTGAGGTTATGAACATTTGTGATGAATTTTGATTATTGAATTATATGGTTTTTCATCTTCTTCTTCCATATTGTTCTATTAATTCTTGTTTCTACTGCATTGGTGTGTGGCCGACATTAATGTACATCTAAAAAGTCCGATTTCACTCGAGAGAGCACGAAATTGGAAAGTTGTGAATTAATAGGGTATTGTTCTTAACTTGATTTGGGAAAATTGGGTTTTGATGTGCTTTCCTGATAGAAATATACTTGAAAGCCGTATTAGTCAATTTAGGAACCGGAATTGTATTGCTAGGTCATGAATTGCATTTGATCACAGAAATGTAGACGGATGGTTTATGATTCTTAAGTGAGATTAAATACGAGAGTTTTAATCTCTTGGCTAATGTTCTTGGCTAGCAACTGGAAGAGAAAGATTAACCAATTTATGATTATAATCAAGTTCATTACATGTTCTTAACCTTGGCATGCTCATAACCATAGTTTAAATTCAAAGTAGATAATTGTTAGTAGTTTTAGTATATAATTTATAAAACAAACTTTACAATTGTTAGTTACATTGTTGTCAGCATATATAGAAGTGAGATAGAATATAGTATACTTAAGCAATTTTTACTTATCTAGAGTCTCCTTGGATCGATACTTGGCTTACTTAAGCCACTTACTACTTGTTTGACCACGTGCACTTGCGTGTCAGTTTTATAACCCCAACCAAAGCACCGAACAAGTTTTTGGCGCCGTTGCCGGGGAGACTAGGCAATTGGTGAAATTGTATTAAGTGTACATTTACTATATTTTTATTTTATTTTCTTAAGTGTTGACAACTTGGTCTTAGCCTGTATTTTGCAGACTTGATTTCTGTGAACACTGGCAAGAGACAAAGAGTTGGTGGAATCTTATATAGAGCCTGAACATATATTTCATAGTAAACGCAGAGAAGCTCTACAAAAGAAGCTGCAGTTGCTCAGACAGACTATTATGGAGCAACAAAATCCACCGGTTGTGAGGGCAGTGTTAGTGCCCGAAGAAGCAGCAGCAAGGCCGGTTTGCGAGGTGGCAATCCCACATGCCAACAATGTAACATCAAGTATCCGCAAACCAGAGCCTGGAGGGAGATTTGAACTCAAGCAAAACATGGTGCAACTGTTGCACACAAGCGGGCAATTTACCGGTCTCCCTCATGAAGACCCACAACAACATCTCTAGAACTTTTTGGAGATAAGTGACACTTATATACCCGCTGGAGTGTCACCTGATTATGTTCGGCTCACACTATTTCCGTTCTCATTACTTGGTGAAGCCAAGAGGTGGTTAAAAGCTGAGCCACCAAATTCTATTTCAACGTGGGATGATCTAGCACGAAAGTTCTTGATAAGATTTTTCCCCTCTGGTAAAACAGCCAGACTTAGAAGTCAAATTCTAAGTTTCAAACAGAGGGAGGGGGAAAATTTGTATCAAGCCTGGGAAAGATTTAAATCCATGTTGCGGGACTGTCCTCATCATCATCAGTCCAATGAGGTGTTGGTGCATACATTTATTGAGGGTTTGGAACCCCATACTAAAATTTTGCTAGATTCAGCAGCTGGAGGGCAAGCGCTGGAAAAGACTTATGAGGAGCTCTACACTTTGCTTAACCGGATTTCACAGGGCAATCCAGAATGGAATGTTGATTCATCACGAGGTGGAGCAAGGAAAGCAGCAGGAGTGCTTGAAGTGGATGGATTTACGGCTATCGCTACACAGATAGCTGCCTTGCAGAATCAATTGAACAAGCACTTCAGCAACATGAATTTGAACCAGCCTTCAGCTTCAGTCAATGCGGTCCAGCAAATGTGGTGTGAAGTGTGTGGTAGCAGTGAGCACTCAGCTGAGTGCTGTGGAGCAAATCTTGATACTGTTAACTTTGTGGGCAATGCACAAAGAAATCAGCAGCAGTTTGGTAGCGGCTACAACTCAAATTGGAGGAACCATCCAAATTTTTCATGGGGTAGCAACAACCAACAAGGCCAAAGTTCGGGTCAGGGTATGCAAAGGAATCAAGGAGGGCAACAGAACTACCAATCTCAATTTAGAAATCACAATGCCCCTCCTCCACCACCATCACCTAGCATTGAGGAAATGTTCAAGACCATGATCGCTAACCAGGTGCAATTGCAGGATGACTATGTTAAATTGGCAGCCGAAGTGAAAAATAATCAGTTAGCGACCAAGGCTCTTGAGTATCAATTTGGGCAATTTGCTAGTGCCCAAAATACAAGGCCCAGAGGAGGACTGCCTAGCGACACGGATCCGAATCCGAAGCAGGTAAATGCAGTGACCACAAGGAGTGGTTTGCAGCTGAAGGAGGTGGAACCAGAGAGACCACCTCAAAAGTCAGGAGCAGCAGAAGTTGAGGGAGAACAAAGTTCGGAAAGGGGGAAGACCAAAGAAGCTGAATTAGAAAGACCTCCACCCCCGTTCCCTCAACGACTAAAGAAACACAAAGAGGAGGCGTGTTTCAAGAAGTTCATGGAGGTGCTTAAACAGGTACATGTTAATTTACCTCTTGTTGATGTCTTGCAGGGAGTGCCTAAATATGCAAAATACATTAAAGACATCGTGGCCAACAAAAGTCGTTTGACCGAGTATGCCACGGTGGCTTTGACGGAGGAATGCACTTCCCGGATCCAAAATAGACTGCCCACGAAGCTAAAAGACCCTGGAAGTTTTACTATCCAGCTTACTATTGGGCAGAGCATCCGAGCTCGTGGATTGTGTGACTTGGGGGCGAGCATAAATCTGATGCCATCTTCGGTATTCAGAAAGTTGGGTCTAGGGAGTCCTAGACCTACAACAGTAATCTTGCAGTTGGCAGACAGATCCTTAGCTAGGCCGGATGGCATTGTTGAGGATGTGCTTGTGCAAGTAGGCTCTCTAATTTTCCCGGTAGATTTTATTGTTCTGGATTTTGAACCAGACTCGGAAGTCCCATTTATTTTGGGACGACCCTTCTTGGCAACCGGGAAAGCATTAATCGACGTAGCTGCGGGTCAACTTACAATGCGAGCACATGACAAGGTAGAGGTGTTCTATGTGTACAAAGCACCCAAGCTCCCGATGGTGAATGAAGAACTCTCGGTGATCAATGTAATTGATCATGGGAATGCTAAACAATTGGATGATTCCCGAGAGTTGATGGGAAGACCACCGGATAAGGGTGAGCACTACTGGGGGGAGGACAATGATCGTGAGAAATCTTCCATCACCCTAGCGGACAATTGAGCATAAAGGACGTCGAGCCGCGACGGTAAACCAGGCGCTGCACGGGAGGCAACCCGTGAAAAAAAGTTTTCTTTTCATTTTGTAAAGTGTAAATAGATTTTATTTTATTTTCCTTTTTCTTGATTTAGTACAAAATTTTTGTTTTAGTTAGTATTACTGTATTTTAGTTTTTGAAATCTATTAATCTAACCAGTTTTGTTTAGTGAAATTATTTTCAGGTGAAATGGAGAAAAATGTGCACAGAATCGTGAAGGAAAAGGTGAGGTATGAAAAAATTAATAAAATGCAAAGATAGTGAGCTGGGGCGATAGCACCGTGTCACGGAGGAGGACCTCCGCGTTACCCTCCGTGACACGTTGAAGTGAAAACTGGAATTTTCAAAAATTCCAATAAGCTATCGCGATGGCTCCGTGTCACGGAGGCAGTGCACCGCGATGCACTCCGTGACACGTTGCCATATAAATTGTGACGGGTCACACCGTGTTGCCGGGTGACCCGCGTGTTTTCTTCATTTTAAACCCCCGATTTCTCCCCTTTTCCCCACATTTTTTACACTTCTCCGTGACAAAACACCCAAAATTCCCTTGCCCATCAACGTGCCACGGTATAAAGCAAAGAATTATCAAGTTTTCTTCAGTTATTCAACTACGAGGTATGTTTTCCGATTATCTCTCAAGTTTTTGTCGACTTTATTCGAATTTAAACATGGGAGGTGAACTAAATCACCCCAAGTCGAAATTTAGCATGAAGTTGAGTTATTCCTTGATGGATAAATGTTCGGAATGTTGTAATGAGCGTTTGAACTTGTCGATTGCGTGAATGATTCGAATTTGATTGCGAAATTCAATTCTAGGGCTTGGTTGTTGAAATCGAAATGGGTAACTTGTTAAATTTGTGAATTATATGCCGGGTTGTATGTATTGAATGAGATAAGTCGTTGTAGAATATTGTTTGAATGTAATAGACGACGAATTCTCGGGTTTTTGGGAAAATGTTGAAAATTGTTCAAATTGGGTTGATTATATAGGTTCATGTGTATATAGAATTTTTGTTGTTGTTTTTGTTTTGTTGTTTTTCTTTGCTAAGTGCGATGGTTGAATTGCTAAAGATGGTAGTGATTGGGAGTAGCATGTATGAAGTCTGAGTAGTACGCTAAAGTTATACCGTCGAATTTATCTTTGCGAACGCACTAAGCATGAATTGTATAGTTGTTAGTTTTTGGTGTAAATAAAGTTATTCTTGCCGTAGTATCGTAACCGTAGCTAAGGACTAAGTATGGGGTAAACTTAGTTAACCCGACCTTAGCCGAAGTTAATATTCATTTAGCTTGACATTGCGCTTGTTTACTTGTGTTGACAGGTAAAATGGCAAGTAGGCAGGATAAAGGTAAAGGTGCATCAACTTCAGGCACCGGGAGGAAAAGACTTAGGTTGGGCACAGCAGTCTCAGCTGCACCAGCAGTTCCACGCGGCCAGCGCCGCCAATATGGAACGAGGTGGGTAACCAATGAAGGGAAGAAGTGGTATGCCAAACACAAGGAGAATAAATACTTCCCCGAGGAGCATATTGCACGGGAACCACTAGCACAGGAGTTCCCCCGCATAGTGCAAAGGATCGAGGCAGCTGGGCTCAGCTTCATATTTCAGGAGCCCAAGGAATGCAACCTACATCTAGTCTGGGAGTTCTATGCAAATTGGAACCCGGCAATCAGAAGCCACACAATCAAGATCAGAGGGCAGATAGTCACTCTGGAACCCCAGCAATTAAATGCCATCATCGGAGCGCGGGACACAGACGCCCACGTTCTCCGCCAGCTGAACATCACCCCACCATATGCCGATATCAGACGCACATTGTGTGGGGCTCGATCCACAGCCAGATGGAGCAGACATAAGGAGAGGGGTTACCACCAGACTCTGCCGTATTCTCAAATGAACAGGGAGGCCAGAATATGGCTGAAGATAGTCTGCTCGTGCCTAATCCCGGGGGTGCACATGACTGATGTGACCCGGGACCGGGTTTGCCTGGTGTATGCCCTGATGAAAGGGCTGGAGATTAATGTTAGGGCGGTCATCATATCTGCCATGAAGAGAGCACGACTACACCAGGGCCACAGGTATAGGTTCGGGGGACTAATTACCACCTTTCTCCGGGGCCTCGACGTTGAGGAAGAGGCTTTGGATTACATCCCGCAGTTGGAGCGGAGGGCCCTTTATGTGACCAAAACTAAGGCCCCCGACACCACACACGGGCCAGTGCTGATGCTTGGCGAGCGACATGCTCGTGACGACCAGTACATGGCACGGATGTTTGGCATGCAAATGCTCCTGCTTTGGATCGGTGGGAGACCAGCCACGGAAGGGGAGCTATGGCAGCTCGAGCTGGATTACCCGTTTGGCGAAAACGCCAGGGCTCTATGCCGAGTGGGGCCAGCCTTTGTAGAGCCGACTGACGATGATGTCCCCATGGACGAGGAGACACGTCGGGAGGACTCCGATGTGGAGTCCGATGACGACGATGGAGGTGACTCGGACATGGGCGATGAGGCAACAGCACCTGATGAAGAAGTTGAATATTTTGACTGATCAGGGAGTTCCACCACCCAAATTTTTATGATTTTTAATTTTTGTGAACACTGGGGACAGTGTTCGATTTAAGTGTGGGGTGGGGAGTAGTTAGGTGCTGGGGCTGGGCTGGTTTGCTTGTATGATTTCCTCTGTTTTGTATGTATGTTTCCCTGTGTTTGTGAATTGCAAACTGTTCTGTATCTGTACATATTTGTGGTATTGATGTGTGTTGTGGAATGTTGTTGTTGCCAGCTAAGTCTGTAAAAAAATTTTTGTAAATATTTTCTTATTTCTTATGTTTTTTTTTTCTATCGAAATGATCGATACTTTTAAAATTTTGCGAAAATATTTTGTACATATTAAAAATATTTTGTAAATATTTTTCCATCGAAATGATCGATGTTTTGCAAAGTTTTTCAATTTTTATTTTTGGGTTTCTCGGAGTTTGTTTTCAGTTCTTTTACCGAGAATAGTCCCATTGAACCGACGTCATAGTTAGTGACCGTTCCTTATGATGGATGGATGACGACCGTCTTAAGGGAAATGTAGTCGGTAGGAGTAGTTATTTTAATTTATTTTCAGTTTTTTCTTTGGTGGATTGCATCACGGAACCTGTAGTTACTATATGGTCATGAAATGTTGGTTGCGGGTTGTACTTGATATTCAAAATGCAAAGGTGATTCGTATGAAAGTATGCAGTTTTGTAAATATGTTGAGATACTTAGGCTGTAGAGTTCGATTCGGTGTGATTGAGGCTTAATTTTTGAATTCATGTAATTAGTTAATTAAAGAGTCTGTGAATGCATCTTGAGTCGAGCATGTGCATGAAGTGTGAAGTGAGGTATTGTTATTCCATGCTATTGTGAAGTGTCTAGAACTTGCCTGGTGTGTGTACAAAACGAAATGAAGGAGGTGTAGTGTTGGAAAGGATGTAGGCATTTCTTTGTTTTAACCGAGAGTTTCTATTTTTTTTTTCTTCTTGTCATACTCTCCTTTTTATGTGATTGTATACCCTAGTCAGCCCGTTGAGCCTTTAGCCTATTATTTCTTTCTTTTGTCCAAAAATGTATAAACTGAGCTTAATCCTTTCTTTTCATTAGCCGTAAAGTCTATACAAAACTCTTAAGCGCTTAAGAAGAACAAAAATTTTCCCAAAGTGTCAAAGAGTGAGAATAGTGAAAAGAAAAAGAAAAGCAGAGTGAGGAAAGAAAAGAGAAGGGTGAAGGTGCACTTGCTATAATTAAATGATAATGAAGGTGCATGAAAAACCTTTGTTTTTGTGTCAAGTGTGCTTGATTAAATGGGCCAGACGAAAGTAAATCATCATGAATGGGATGATGGAAAAAAGAAAAGAGAGAAACAATGTCCATACGTTGATGGGAATGTGTTGAAAAGGCGCTTAATGATGCTAGTGGCTATTATTGGCTAATCCAATATGTACTAGTTCCATAGCTTCCATTACAACCCATTAAAGTCCTACGTGATCTTACATTGCATTTCTTTATATTAGTGGAGTAATACACTAAGGGCAAGCTTATGGGTCATGACATGATGCATGTGAATTCTTTTGGGAGAGAGAGCGAAATTAATTTCTACATGCCCCTACTTGAATGTTTGTGTGTCACATGAGCATAAAGGGGAAGATTCTCTTGAGTTGTGAGGGCATATGCTTGATGAAAGATTGATTTTTGTGTCGGATATCTTGATTAGCTGATTTGCATGAGTTTGCCGATATCGAGAGTCGATTCTTAAAGTCTAGGAAGTCTTGATGTATTAAAGGTCATTGCATTGTTAAGACCATGCATGTTCTCTTGATGATTTGCAATATTGAATGATCGGTATTACCGTAGCTCAAATTGTCGCACCATAGTGGCGAAGGTTGGGATGTAATTTGCATGAATTATGTGTTTGTTGTTCGAGGACGAACAAGGATTTAAGTGTGGGGCAAGTGATCTTGGGCAGATTTATATGCCCAAGTGATACTCAAACGTATCATTTTCGCCTTGTTTATCTAGCAATGTGTATACATTTTCATGTAATTGGTAATAAAATGTGAATTTATACTAACCAACATGATTAACATTGTTTTGTAGGTAAAATGTGATTTTGAAGAGCTAAAAAGCATGTTGGAACAATATCGGAGTTGGACTTGGAAGCGAGCACGAAAAAGGCATTGGACTGCACCAATTAAAGGGGCTCCGCGATGGAGCCGTGTCACGCTACCATCGCGGAGGCACTCTGCCTGGAGGGTGAAATATTAGTCAAATTCCAGTGGAGCCTCGCGACAGCTCCGTGGCACGGAGGCAAGCCTCCGCGTTGCATGTCGTGCCACGTTGAAGCTTTATTCCCGGACCCCAAATTTCCAGTGAGGGTCCGCGTCCACGCCGTGTCACGGAGGCAGTGCTCCGCGATGCACTCCTTGACACGTTGCTTGTTATTCCGGAAAAAATTCCCACTAGTATAAATAGAACACTTAGGCTTATTTTTAAAGAATTCAGACTTGGTGGAACAAGGACGTGGGTTACAGGCAGTTGAGGGACGAAAAAGCTCAGGGTTTTTCTCTCTTTCTTTCTTCTTTCAATCAATTGTTTGTATGATTAACACTTGTTTTAGGATGATTAATCCACGAATGAGTGGCTAATTCCCTTCCTTGCTGAGGTTATGAACATTTGTGATGAATTTTGATTATTGAATTATATGGTTTTTCATCTTCTTCTTCCATGTTGTTCTATTAATTCTTGTTTCTACTGCATTGGTGTGTGGCCGACATTAATGTACATCTAAAAAGTCCGATTTCACTCGAGAGAGCACGAAATTGAAAAGTTGTGAATTAATAGGGTATTGTTCTGAACTTGATTTGGGAAAATTGAGTTTTGATGTGCTTTCCTGATAGAAATATACTTGAAAGCCGTATTAGTCAATTTAGGAACCGGAATTGTATTGCTAGGTCATGAATTGTATTTGATCACAGAAATGTAGACGGATGGTTTATGATTCTTAAGTGAGATTAAATACGAGAGTTTTAATCTCTTGGCTAATGTTCTTGGCTAGCAACTGAAAGAGAACGATTAACCAATTTATGATTATAATCAAGTTCATTACATGTTCTTAACCTTGGCATGCTCATAACCATAGTTTAAATTCAAAGTAGATAATTGTTAGTAGTTTTAGTATATAATTTATAAAACAAACTTTACAATTGTTAGTTACGTTGTTGTCAGCATATATAGAAGTGAGATAGAATATAGTATACTTAAGCAATTTTTACTTATCCAGAGTCTCCTTGGATAGATACTTGGCTTACTTAAGCCACTTACTACTTGTTTGACCACGTGCACTTGCGTGTCGGTTTTATAACCCCAACCAAAGCACCGAACATAAATGGAAGACAATTATATATTCTCTTCGTCCTCCCTCTATTTCTGGTCGTGTGTATAATGGAAAATAATATAAAGTTAAAGGGTGAGGCCTATATATACTTGCAGCAAAATACATGGCGACGTGGCACGCTGGCCAACACATCGTTTTGGCTCCGTGCCACGTTGGCTAATGCGGAGGTCCCAACTCCATGCCACTTTGCCCCTTTGGGCAGCGTTGTTTGGCCTCCTCTTGCGAAATTCCAACTTGGCACTCGTTCAGCTTTTTCCCGGGCCCTTTTCTCGCACGTATGACATTCTAAAACTCTCAACCAACATATGAATAGGTTGATTAAATGCTAGAAACTTACGGGGTGTAACAAAACCGATGTTATGTGATTTAAATTTTGTGTTATTCGTAGCTGACATTCTTCATCTACTCATAAATTCACAAGTTTCATCTATTCAGATAAACTAATCTCTTCATCTCATAAAATATTTTTTTTTAGAAATAATAAATTATTATAATTATAACTCTTGTGCACAATTTATTTTAAATAATTTTGCAATGAAATATGAAAAAGATTTCGTGAATGAAATTGTGTTAATTAACAGTTTAAGGCTATATGATTCTCATTGAATAATAAAAGTTTTAGTAATTGGAGGTGGATTAACAAAAGAGTATAAAAAGAAAACAAAGGAAGGCACACGAAAGACTATAACATTAGTTAACAAAGAGGTAATAATTTTTTTCATATTATATTATATTTTTATATTTTTATATATATGTTTGGGTTCTTATCTATTTTTATTATATTTTATGTATTTTGTATTTTTATATGTGTATTTTTTGATCATTAAAGTTTTTCTTTTCCAAGACATAAAAATTCATGCTATATTTTTCAATAATTATATTGAAAAGTGAAAAAAATATTTACAATAAGACAAGATCTGATACATCATAAACGGACGCATTAATAATGCTAATCCTAATTTCCGTATTAGTACACAAGGAAATTGAGGTTGAATTCAATGACAACAATATGGTTTAAGAATGCAAAAGTCATTTTTCTACTGTTACTTTTTCAAATAATTTGTTTCGTGAAGATGCAATACAATCTTCTAATGGAACATTATTTGGTAATTAATCTAGATTTCATCAAATAATCTAACATTCAATATATGCACAATATTTTACTCTTATTTACTTAATAATATTTTTTTTTGTAGATATAAGCATGACGGTCCTAAATGTTGATGGAACTTCTTGCCCTTCATTAAAACATTCTACAAAGACAAATTATCATTTACTATTTTCCTCAATTAGTTGTTATTTAATTATTATAGATCTTTACTAATTTATAAAAGGTAAAACTTCTAATATTTTTTATTTTAAAATTGACTAAAATTTTGCTTCTTAAATCTTTCCTTATTTGAACTATATTAAAAATCCTAACATTTAAGACTTTAAAGTCAATTACAATTCTGCTAACTTATATATCAATCCATTATTTATCAAACTAACTAATTATCCATCATACTATTTTAATACCAAAAAATAAATTGATACGTGAATTTTTCCTCCTCCTTCTTCTTTATAAAAAAGTGTATAATCAGAAAAAAAATATAGAAACACAACATACTTTAAGTTGTTTCAATTAATCGAGTACTCTTGTTATTCACTCTCTTTAGTTAAATCTACACTATTTTTTTGAGTCACGTTGCAAAATATCATTTATCTTTTTATCCTTTTAAAAATAGCATTGACACTTGATAAAATAGTTATTTAATTTTTCTTTCAATATTTAGAATTTTAAAATTAACTAAATTTTACGTATTAAGTTCTTTCGTATTTGAAATATATAGAAAATATACACACACACACACACATTAATGCATGCATTTAAGTGCTCATATAAAAGCGAACAATTTTTTTAATCTTTCAATCAAACGCATTTACTATGATGTTTTTGTTCATTGGAACAAGTACTAAACCAAACTAAAAAAAAAATACTACATTTGATCAAACTCTTAAACCTAATTATTTATCAATTTGAAATTCATAATTTTCTTTCTAAATTCTTATATTGTTACATAAACACATTTTTAAATATTATTTATGTCACTTTTATAAATTTATTCTCATTAATACGAGGGACACGCGATAATCGCATACATGTTAACTAGTGTAAAAAATAAAAGAGTTTGCATGGAATATGTATTTCTTTTATCTTTTTATATAGAAAAGCCAAGCTATGGATGAGCAAGGGTACAAAAGTCTTTTAGCTCAGTCATGTAAGGGTAAAATTGAAATTGCAGCTAATCATTAAATCCTTCATTGCATATTCTAGAATCATTCTTTCCTTTCTCCACTCTCTCTAAATCTGATCTCTTGGTGGTTTTCTTTACCATTTTTTCACTTTCTTCAGTTGCTCTCTTTCTTCCTGATTTTCTTCTCAAAAAAGAAAGTGTCGTTGCATGAAAAAACTCAATTGCTGGCGTTGGGCATCAACAAAACCCTAGACAAGCAATTTCACATTTTTCTTTGGTGTTTGAGGATCTTTCTAAAGGTTAAAAAGCAAACGAACAGTCAAATTCCAATGGTAAAAGAGGTATTGCACTTCTTTTCTTAATTTTCAGTCTTTTTTCTTACTTTATATTTTAGTTTAGCCTTTTATGATGAAAATTGTTATGGGTAACTATATATTTTTATAAGCAATTTATGTCGAAATTGTAATGGGTCACTGTAGATTTTTATAAGCAATTTATATTGGGATTGTAATAGGTTACCTCAAAATAGAGTTTGGGATTTAATTGGACCTTAAGATGGAATTTTGTATGCTCATTAACTGTGACTCAAAGAAAATGAGCCGTGCATTCAAATGCCTCTATGGAATTTCTTTACGATCTTTTTGGCAACATTTGTTTGACTTTTTCTTGAGGGCTGTCTTTTGGGTTCTTATCTTTTTGTTTCTTTTATTTAAATTTTAACACTTCTTTGGGGCCAATATCTTTTTCGAAATGAAATATATGGTAAAGACTTGATCTTAATACATTAATGTTGTAAATAGACGACCTTTATTTTTTTAGTCAAATGCAAGTTGTATATGAATGTGCTTGCCTTCTAATTTTTCAATTTTGCCTCTTTGTCAAATACTTTGTAACTTATTAATGTCTATGTTGTTGTAGCTAAGACCCAGAAAGATTAACACCATCTTGAATAATTTTAATGAGTCCGGTTCACTTGCTTCAACTGATCTGCATCTTGGTGGCACAAAGTACAGACATAGTCATTTAAGGGAAAGCAGGGATCGTGTTTGAGAAAAGAAGCTATCGTTTATGTACATTCAGGATTTTTTGAAATGAAACTAAAATAATAGGTTGTGCTTTCTGTTTGAGCAAGCGGAATGCAATTATGTGATTTTCTTACTCTGCCATTAAAAAAATATGTTCTTTGAGGGCTATTGAGTACTACAAGATCTTTTTTCTATGTTAAACAACTATAATCTATCTTACATTTAAGAAAATTGTGAAAGTTATATACTTATTTTTTAGATTTATATGAAGAACTTTATCAAATGTGTGTTAGAGAAGCTATACTTCAAAAAAAGTTATTTGTGACATTTGATTATATTTTTTTGAGGCATCAAGATTCTTTGATGCCTGATAAACTTGTGATTGAAAACTATAATTTATGTAGCAAATGACCTTCTCAACCTGGTCTAATCAGGTTGGTAATTTGAATTGGATTATGCTCTGAATTCTCTATATATTACTTTATTGAATTTGTATAAAAAACTTAAGTATACTCTGCTTAATTTTGATGTTTATCTTTGCTATCATTTTTTAAGGTAGAACTCTATCTAATTGAGAGCGTGATTAAATACATGTGTTTTACTCAATAAAATAGGGGTATATTTTATATTTCTCCTTTTATTTTCTTTCTTCTTTTGTGCTTCTTCTCCACAATTGATTATGATTTTTATGATATATGTATGTAGCTTATTAAATATTATCTTTTTTTGATACATTAAAACTAGAACAAAGTAAACATTGTTTGATCAAAAAGAGTGCAATACTATGTATATCATGGGAAACATATCTATTTTAATTGTATTAGTAATACTTGAACTGAGAAAAACTCCTGCAGAGTTACTATAATTTACTCAGAAACATAATATCATATTCTTTGAGAATGATATTCCACCAGCAAAAAGATAATGAATCTAAACTTTCCTGTAATAAACTCTCCTACTCAAATTATTTTATGTGCCGAAGAAGATTTTTATTCAGAAAAAATATAGTGCTTTGAATGTGAAGATATAACATAATTAATTCTGTAGTTTTTGTTTTCCCTTTTGATAATGACTTTCAGATTTACTTGTTTTTTTTTTTTTTTTATGAAGGTAGTTTCCTAAAAGTATACTAAAGTGCTTTTTGACCTGCTGCTTATTCATGCAGATTCGTTAAAAGAATTAATTTTCTGAGCTCGAGTATGGTTAGTAGTTTTTAATCATGCTATTTTATATGTACTAGTAAATTTTTTCTCGCTTTGCGCAGTTGTAAAAAATTAATTAATTTATAAAATTTAAATATTTTCATAAAATTTTAATAAATTTTACATTAATGCAATCTTAAAGTTTCACTTGAAATTAGCAAGGAAATACTATTTAGAAAATATTTCACATTTTTGAATCGATGTCATATTTTTGTTGTCAATTTATCATTTGAAATGTCTATGTTTATATTATTGATTAAAATTAAAGAACTTCATAAGTACGAGTTTGTGCATGTTGGATTCTATATAGATAGGTATCTATATATGTTTGCATCTTGTTCGAGGATTCAACCAACTAATTGGAAGTGTTTTCTTATTTTCTCAAGTAAAACTTATTATTTGAGACAAAAAATTATTTGTTTCGTGAATATGTCGTAACCTGAAATAGATTTCTTATCTTGTGAATATGTAAAGAAGAGAATATAAAAAGTAGCAATGGAAAATAGTCTGAATAAAAAATGAAGTATTTAGACCAAAAAAATATTATCTTCACAAAATAAGGCAACATTCTCTAAATTAATAATTTAGAGAATATATAGTCTAAATCCTATATGAATTCCTTATCTTGTTGAATGTGTTCAAAAAATGAAGTATTTAGTCATATACACGAAACAGAAACCATAGTGAATCATAAACGGAACTTCAACCAAACTTCGAATCAAAAATAATTTAAAATTAAAACAATCTAAAAGGCACTAGCAAATCTAGCTCCTCTAGTTTCCATTGGAAGCACCACCACCGCTAGAGTAGCGAGATTCGTCATCACTGTAACGACCACTGCTACCATTATCACCGCCGTTGCTGTAACTATCTTCACGATAACCACCTCTATAACCGACACCGCCACCACCGTATCCACCTTCATGTCTACCACCTCCGTAGCCGCCACCGCCTTCATATCGGTCACTGCATCCGTAGCCATCACCGTCGCCTTCACGGGACTGAGCTTTGTTCATGGTGATGTTACGACCGTCAAGATCCTAGTCATTCATCCTTCTATAGCATCCCGCATGGCTTGCTCATCCTTGAAGGTAACAAATCCAAATCCTCTAGATCTACCTGTTTCACGGTCATTAATGATCTGCAAAATCAAAAAACCATAACAATTACATCAGATCCAAATAGATCTACAAGACAACAACCAAAATAAAGTAGATCTGAAAGAAAAAAAAATATTAGGGGAGAAACATAAAAGCGATCTATCTTCATCCATTGTAAAAATAAAGGAAGATCGAACATACCATTTTGGAAATTGGAATAATAGTAACAAATAGTAACAATAACAGATTGAGTAGCAGTAAGAAGTTAAGTAAACCAGAGAGTAATAACAGATCAATTCAGTAACAGAGGGTCAGTGAAGCCAAAGACTCGTATCCGATCTCTGCTTTGCAACAGACCTTGGATTCGATTACATCGTCGACCCGAGAAAAAGCCTCCCCAAGTGTTTGGTTAGTGGTGGCCCATGCCAGCCCACCGACGAAGTACCTGCATTCAACATTTGTCGTCGTTCTTCTCAAGCATATCATCATAAACATTTATTCACCTTCTCAAATATATAATCATAAACCCCAATGCTTCTTCCTTGCCGTGATTGATACAAAAGAAGAAGATCACAGAACAAGGAGTGCAAAGTAGTAAGAAGTTGAAATGGTGCACTATTTTTTTAATTAAAGTATTAGTAAATTCTGTAACAGTTTGTAATATCTTTTAATGTCTTTTAACAATTTTAATTGTAGGAAAATAAAAGTTGATTAATGCTGAAATGGTGCCACTACAGGTGATTGTCAGACTCTAAAAATTATCTCATAAATAAATAAATTTAAATAAAAATTATAAAAAAAATAAAAATTTTAAAAAAATAAATAACAATGCTGGCTTTAGAGAGCGCTACGTCAGCTAATTCATGTTTCTCTTATATATATATTGATTGCATTCATTACTTTGAATTAAGCTTGACCGGTGGAATACTTATATGATTGGAGAGCTGGAAAAAAGGTGAAATCATATTTTAAAGCCTTTATGACTTCCTGCACAGTCTCAACCACCTCAAACTATAGCTCCTAATCCTTTTACTGGCTCTTTTTTTTTTTTTAATCTATGATGTATAAATTTTTCTAACCAAGTAATTTTCTTCGAAATATGAGGTTACTTGGTAAATAATGAGATAAATGCAAAATATAGGAGTCGTAATTCAATGCTTGATATAATACTTCCTTGGAGAAAGAAGTCATAATTGTTACTCAACAGCATATGCCCCACATCCTTATATTCAGCTCATATTGTAAAATCAGTAAATTTAATTGCGCTTTGTACAGTTATTTATAAATTATTTTTTTGTTAAATTTAATTGGGACAGAAGAAGAAAAATCATGAGGGTACATTCTTGTCTATAAAAATTATATCTATTAATATCATATAAAATAATTTATGAAAATAGAATAAAAGAAAAAATTCACAAATTTTATTGTTTACATTATTTTTTGTATGAGCTATTTTAAAATCCTAAAAAAAATTAAAACTTAATTGCTTGTTGTATAATATCAATATATTATTTCATTTTTATTTTAGAAACACAATATTTTAAAATTATGTAATATTGACACAATAAAAATATTATTACATAAGTATAAATGTAGTAAATATTATATTAAGAGTGTATTATTAAATAACAATCATGAATAAAGTATAGAATATCAGAAAATGCATAATAAATTTACTTCAAATTCTTCAAATATCACCCTCTACCTACTTGTTTTTTAATTTAAAAAAAGAGAGATAGAAAAAGTTTATTGAATTCATAGGAATTAATATATGTATCCTCGCGATGTATGATTATTATACTTAAAAATTGAATTATTAAAAAGTTTTATACATTTAAATGCAAAAGAAAAAAAAGAAAGAAAGAGAGAAAGAGAGAAAATTTATGCGATGATATTTTTAGCACAAATAAAATTTTGTTTGAGTTGAAATATATCTTATTATTTAAATGGTTGCAAGCTTTCAATTTCTAAGTAAACAGAAAGTACCTCATATAATGATTTTAAAATTTTTATAATTCTGTAATCAAATAGAGCGGAATCAACGGAGTTAGTTCAAACGCGACTTCATATAAATTTTGGCTGTTTGTGCAGAGATGAAAATTTTATTGGTGGTATTTTGTGGGACACAATAATTAACGATGGCAGTTGGATTCCCATGGAAAAACCAAATGCTCAAACCGTGAAAGAGTCGGTTGTACATGTATTTCAATTTTATGTACTCTAGAAGAAAGCATCAGCCCTTATTGCAGTGTGTGCATATATTATTAAGATATACTATTAATTATGCGATTTTAGTATAATATTATATTTCAGTTTTATAAGACTTCTATTTTATTCATTAGATTGATAAAGTCTTGTTTTAAATAGATCATTTTTGCATGTGCGTCTTTACTTATATAGTAGATGATTTGGTGTATAGAGTTTAGCTTATACACAGAAGATTAAATCATCAGTTCTTATAAGTATAAAGTTTATATATGTTCATAATCTAAGATGAAAATTGGACGAATTCATCCGTATGATTGTAGTACAGGATTAAATGTAATTTATCTTGATTATGGTAATGGTATTATTCCAACTTCTTGTGCTAGTGCAGTTTGTATGTATTGAACGGATCAATTAGAGAAAAATATTTTGTCTGACTTAGTAAAATAAATTCTCTAGATCATTAAATGCACTTATACTCTTAATCTTGATATAATTATTATGATCAATGTCATTTGCTTGTTACTTTGATCTATCAAAAGGGTGAAACTCTTTCGCGAGTTAAAATATTTTCGATAGGTTGGAAGATGACAAATGATATTTGTGAAACAATAGTTAGTTGATGGAATCCATGTTTCGACCTTGAGATTAATGATACACCCTTATGATTGCTTATAAGGTTTCATATAAAAACCCTGCAGGTGGATTCTGTATCTGTCACATGAAATAAGTTAAGCGTTTGAATAAAGGATTAAATCGACCAATGAATTAAATAATCAAAAATTTAATTCGATTGGTTGGTATCTGTAATCTTCACATGGGGAGTTAATAAGAATTTAATGATTGATTTTGAAATTATACCGAGGAGTGCAATTATGAATTTTTAGTGGAATAATCTGTGATTTATTATGATAGGTTAATTCATTTATTATTTCGAATTAATACCATAATTGAAAGCCTCACTAATTAAATTTGAGGTCTCTGCTATTCCTCATTAATTAAAGAATTTGAAAAAGGGAGAAACCTGTTTTCTTGAAGTAATAAAATCCTACAAGATTTTGGACAACTTCATAAAAGGTAAGTAGTACACGTTTGAACTTTACACCCTTAAAAATGTGTGAATGTACAAGGACAGAAGGAATCCTATATATTTTGGGATTAGGGTTTTATACCCTAAAAACGTGATTATAAATAGGGCTTTCTCCTTCTTGAAAGAGACCTTTTTCTGAGAAGCAGTACTTGCCCACACAAGTATTTTCTATTCGGAAATTATTGAGGACATAATAGAAGATTGCAGACTTGGAGAGCAAATTGGACGCGTTGTTGAAAGCTTTCAGAAGTTAGTATTTCGTAATCTAACTCATCATTATTATCTAGTAATTCATGTAAGATTGTTAATTCAATTTATGCTTGCTTCTACTGCGCATATTTTCGCATATATAATGCCGCGGGGGAGGGCTTGTGAGTTATGTGTGATATTTAGTGCACTATGAACATGGGGGGAAATGGCAATGGGAATAATTGCATGAGGTGAGGAAAATGGGGGAATGGTTAGTTTATTTTAGGAAACTGTTTTCCATTTTGTTTAAATTTCATTCATACGCGCAAATCTTCGGAAATTATGAATAACCCCAAATACTTGGTATTATGGATAATATTAGAGTTGAAATAAGTTGTTACATTACCTTATTTATTTAATTAAAATTTATTTGATAAGTTTTAAAACTTGCGTTAAAAATAATGTATGTTGCCTTACTTCAAAAAATAAATTATTTAAAACAATTGATTTAACCACTTTCATTTCAAAATTCAGAATTTAAAATTCTTGTAATTTTTAAATAGTTTTCTAATTCTTAATTATATTGAGTCTTTCTTTGTAATTAGGACGTGGGGTAGTTAATGTTCAGATTAGGATAATCAGTTTTTCTTCAATTTATTATATTTTTATCTCTTTTTTTTTGTTGTATTTTTTGTTTTTACTGTTTTTAAAAATATCAGTACAACGGTAAAAATATTTATAATATTTCATGTCTCTTAAATTTTTTTTTAATATTAAATTCCAACACTTAAATATTTGGAATGTATATAATGTTAAAACTATAAATGATATTTACTTTTGGATAAATAAGAACAAATTAAAATTGAAAAGTTGTAATAACTTTGAATTAAAAATTTAATTTTAATTTTATTAGTTAAAGTTTAAAATTTGTATGTAAAGAAAGTAACTGCACGCTTAGTTGTTTTCTAAATTTTTCTTTCAAATAATTATGTAGTTCCTGTATAATTGAATTATTATCTTAAATTCAAAAAATAATTGTTTATTACCTAATTTAATTATTTTTTGTCTCAAAACTACGACATGTCATTTTTTCTACACTGCCACTTGGCATGAATCTAAGCTAAACTTTCTTTCTTTATATATATATATATATATATATATATATATATATATATATATTAAAAGTGATGAGAATTATTTAATGGATAAATTACTCTAAATTATGATCAAAATCAAAAATATTAAAATACAATTTTTGACTTAATTCCTATAAAAAGTTTTCACCGAAATAAAAAATAATTTGATCAATTTAAGAATCTATGTATAAAATAAATTAAGATTAAAAGATAAAATATTAGATATTTAATATTTATTTATTTTTAAATTCAAAAATAGCAACTAATTATATAATCTAACTAATTTTTGTCCTAAAACTACCACATGACAATCTTTTACGCTACCATTTGGGTTAATCCAAAGCAAAACTTTCTTCCTTTTAAGTATTATATATATATATATATATATATATATATATGAATTTTTCAAATATTTCTTCTTTTTTTTTTTTTTAAATAATACTTTATTGAATATTATCTTATAGAGACAAAAACTTTACCCACTATTTAAATAAAAAAGAAAAGAAGAGGGTAAATATCTTGTAGAGACAAAAACTTCGCACACTATTTAAATAAAGAAGAAAAGAAGAGGGTAAAGAGATAGAAAAAGAGAGTTGAAGAAAGACTTTTGTATTTGAATTTTTGTATATGATTTAGGTATAAAAAATTAATAAAATTAAATAAATATTTTTTATTTGACAATAATTTTTTTTCATGAAATTAAATTTGTTGGTATAAATATTTTTTTTTCATCAAAAGAGAGATAATTTGTTGACACATATATAGTAATTTGATCAATAAAAAAAGATATGTTTCTCTTGTCATTTTTCACGACTTTAAACGTTCTCTAATTCATAATTGATTATGAAAATACCAATTAAAAGATATCTTCATAATATCAAATGTCGCAACTACACACACCAATTAACCTGCACAAAAAAAAAGAAGAGGAAAACACAAAATCAAAATCAATGAACAAAAAAACGAAGAGAGAGATCAAAATCCAATACACTAAGCACAATTGATATTCTTATTTTATACGATACAAGCCAAAAAAATTTCAAACACAACTTAATATTATAATATTTTCGACTAAGATCAACAACAATAAAAAAATATAGTAGTAACTAATATTACAACTTCCAGCATTTTCAAAACACAAAAAAATATTAATCTATGTTTGCTAAAATATGCAACCCAAAGAAATTGAACTTGAGCTTTATAGAGAAAAAGAAGATGATAATGAAGTGAAGAATTAATTCTCCATTATCATCATAATGGACAATATTGATCGACCTTAATTAAGGTCAATAAAAGTGTGTCTTTTCAATATGAAAAACGGACAATGAACATAAAAAGACATATGAATTAATACACATTCATGGTGATGTCATGAGATTAACTATTATTTTATTTTTTACATAATGCATAAATAGAAAAGATGAAACTAAAAAAAAGATTAGAACAAGAAATTGAGTTTCTTGGTCAAATAAAAATGTCACACCACCTTTTTAATTTTCAGCTTTATTATGATCATATTTTTAATCATTAAACAAATTAACTAACGAAAAGAATGAAGGAATTTTTTTTTAAAAAAAGAGATATCAGATAATAATTTTCTAGACCATAGAGAGATGCCACATCATGTTGTCTATGCCTAACTTTATTATGAGAGCCAAAAATGACAAAGAAAAAATCAAGAAGTTTGAAATAAAAGAAAAATATTTATGGTGGAACATTTATTATGTTAGTGATTGAATGAAAATAAGAAAAGTGGTAAAAAAGAACCAAAAAAAATTCTTGGCTAAAAGCCTATGTCACATTTTTCTATAGACTACAATTCTATATTTTTTTTCTTCTTTTTCCCTTTTATTCATTTATGTTATAAGTTTTTGACACTTAGTTGGCCTATTGACATGTTGGTTAAGAATTTTAGAATGCCATACGTGCGAGAAAAGGGCCCGGGGAGAGACCGGACAAGCGCCAGTCGGAGCGTCGCAAGGCAAATGCGACTTATAAATCCCATTCGACAAATGCGACTTAAAGGCTCCAAGTATATAAAGGCCTCTCACTTCATTTTCAAGTCATCTTTCATATTATTTCCAAAGTGAACGACTAGAAACAGAGGAGGAGCGAAGGGTTTATATAATATTCGTTCGATTACGCCGTCAAACGCGGTCCAAAGTCAAATTAATTTCGGGTACCGAAGTATAAAGCTGCAGGGAGCATTTCTACGGAGTTTGTTTCGTGAAATTCGCCCGGCGAAGCGTCATCCCGCCGAGTCAAAGTGATTGAAATTGCTCCAAACTAGTGTTAATACACTCCCAGGCCTAAAGTGAGTATTTCTCCCTTCTAGAACTCCGAGAAATTACGAGTTTTCGATCGTACTTCGATAAGTCGAAAGATAGTCAGTATATAGATTTAAAGTATGTTTCTTTCCAAAATAATAGTAGAATTAATTCTATTCTTTCGTGAATATGAATATAGTTGGGTGAAATAGCTGAATACTAGCCGAGCTACGCCAGTTAATCAGAAAGTCGGCAGTTGAGGTATGTAAAGCCAGTTTCTTTCGGCAAGCTAGTAGTTTTAGTATAGCAAAATAGTACGAATTTTAGTAGAGTATTTTAGAAGTCGTATATTATGTTTAGTATGAAATTTAGTAAGCATGTTAGAAATATAATACAATGTTCAGCATGAAATTCAGTAAAATAGTATAAGTCCCAGCAGAATATTCCAGAAATATTATTACAGATTCAGTACATTTCAATATCAGATTCAGTACATTTCAATATGAGATTCAGAACAGAATACCAGAACATAAATATTATTATCAGATCCAGTATATATATTACATGTGCTTATTGCTATCTATGGAGACATGATTGTTCTGTGTTGGGCACCCTTAGAGCTTCCTTGACCTCCCTAGGGTTAATAGCTGTGTCGACTCGCCCGCGAGAGGATGAGGATACGTTTCTCTACGGAGTGGCATGCCATCCGCCAGTGGACAAAGACGGGATGCAGATTCCCCATAGCAGGATGATCAGCACTATACCACACCCTCTGTCGAGCGCTTGCGCCCGGGGTGCAGATTTCAGATTTCAAATTACAGATTTCAGATTTCAGATTTCAGGAGTCCTCCGGACTCAGATACAGCTATAGTTAGGGGCCCAGCGAGCCCAAGTTGCATACCCAGGGGGCCGGCAGGATGCTCATAGTTACTAGGTTGATGGATGACCTGGGTAGGGGTATATAGATTGTGTGCTGGTTGGTACCTTACGACTTATGGGGGCTGGTAAGGTTCTTGTATGCTATGTTGTGTTAGTTATTAATAGATAGAAAGTAGACCGCCATGTTATCAGGTATGACTCTTACTCTCTTCAGTAAAGTTACGATCTTTTCAGTCAGTCTCAGCCTGTCTCCTATTACTTCAGTATCTATCAGTATTATTGTTTGCTTTCAATTATTTTCAGTTATTGCTTTGCATACTCAGTACCAGTGATACTGACGCCCGTTTTGGGGCGCTGCATTACTTTCCTGTAGGTACTTACAGACGAGGAGCAGATCCCTCGTAGTTCCAGCCAGCGTACAGAGTCTTCAGCTCCTATCATCCGGAGCTTGACAGCTAAAGGTTTACTTCCCTTTTTGTTTGTACAGTATGTGTAGGCCGGGGCCCTGTCCCCACCATCTTATTATTCTTAGAGGCTTGCGGATTGTATATTCCCTATGGTTAGTTGTACCGGTCGTGTGGGGCCGTGTGTATATTTTTAGTTTGCATGTGATGGCCGTGTGGGGCCTTGTTCAGTTGTCAGTTGGTGACCTTGTCGATCACAGATCAGTTTAGCGCTTGATTCTACTTTTCAGTGATAACTAGTCAGCATGGTGGCCTTGTCGGCCCGCATAGGTTCCCTTATGTTCAGTTGTTCTTGGTAGCTGTTATATTCTTAGAGGTGGCTATAGGCCTTGTCGGCCGGAGGCTTTATTTACAGTTGTTATATAGCCCGCTGTTTTCATAAATCCAGAATTAGAGCCAGCCTGACACCAGAAGTGCTTAGGCTCAGTAGTCCAGCAGTCCAGGTCCTAGTAGGGCACCAGGTGCCAGTCATGCCTCCCAAGGCGGGGCGTGACAATTTATTAACACTCTCTCTCTATCTCTGTCTGTCTGTCTGTCTGTCTCTCTCTCTCTCTCTCTCTATATATATATATATATATACCGAGTACCGAGTACACAAATATATTCAATTTCTTAATATTTTTTTTGATGCATTTCCTTATTATTTTTGCTGATGCTTCTATATTTTCCTGTTACATCCCGTAAATTTCCGGCATATAGATGGCCTATTCGCGTGTTGGTTAAGAGTATTTGAAAGCCATACATACTAGAAAATGGCCCGGACAAAGATCGGACAAGCGCCAAATCGGCGCGTCGCAAGGCAAAATGCGACTTATAAATCGCATTCTAGGAATGCGACTTATAAATCGCATTCCCTGAATGCGATTTATAGTGTCTATTATATATAAGCCCCACTTCGGTTTATTCCTTTAACATATCATGATTTCCAGAACTTCACGACAGAGAACAGAGGAAGACGTAAAGTATTGATAATTTCCTTTCGATTACGCCGTCAAACGCGGTCCAAACTCGAATTAACCTCAGGTACCGAGGTATTTAGCAGCAGGGAGCATCCCTACGGATTTTGTTTCGCGAAATACGGCCGACGAATCGTCGAGCTACCGAGCTAAGGTAAGTAGCATTGCTCCAAACTAGTGTCTATGTGTTCCTAGCTGTGAAGTGAATATTTCTCCCTTCTGGACTTCTGGAAAATAGTGAGTTTTTGACCGTCTTTCGATAAGCCTAAGTTTTAATTATATCAAAAGTGACGTTGTTCTTTAGAATAAAGCTATAGTTAGTATTAATTGACATATTTGTGAATGCAGTTGGGAGAAATAGTTGAAGTATTGGCCGAGCCTCGTCCGACAGACGGATAGTTCGAGGATAAGGTATGTAAAGCTAGTTCCTTCGGCAAGTTAGTAGCTTTAGCCTTGTATAGTACAATAAACTCCGTAGTAGAATTCCCGGAAGTGGAATGTTAAGTATTGTGTGAGTTCAGTAAACCTAGTTCGCGTTGTGATATCATATTCAGTCTGAAAGTTAGAAAAGCATGTGCCCAAGGGCAAGTTAGTAGTTCAGATTCAGTACAGCCTATTATGTGAATAGCAAGCATGTTGTAGAATAAAAAGGAACAGATTTTCATAATAAAAGTCAGTAAAGAAAGATCTGATAGACAGACAGTTATGGCTACAGATTAGCCATTCAGACAGATAGTATCATGGCTACAGATTAGCCGTACAGTTAAACAGAGATTGCAGAATCAGTACAATTAGTAAGAATCAGTTCAGTATAGAAACAGATCAGAATAAGAAGTTAGATTCTAGATAGTCTTTTCAGTTATACATGCTTGCTATTTCTATGTGCTATTTGTTTGTTGAGACTTGTTGTGGCATGTGGGCACCCTTTTATCATCCCCACCGCCCCTGGGTTATAGCTGTGTCGATACCAGATTCAGATACCGCCACCAGCTGGGCGATGCCGTCCGCCTAGAGGACGATGATGGCCGACCACCATGATAATACGGTCCAGACCACCCTGCTTGCTGGGGTAGTTCAGTTTACTCTGCGCAGAGCCAGTCCACCCTGTTTACAGGGGCAGAACACTCTGTGTGCGCTTGTGGCCGGGGGCAGTTTCAGATACAGATTTTTATAAAATTACCCTGTTGCGTGCTTCCACCCAGGGGCAGTTTTTATTACACACCCCGTGTACACTTGCACCCAGAGGCAGGAGTCTTCGGGCTCAGACACAGTTTATTGTCAGAGGTCAAGGCCTGAGCTACGTACCCAAGGGGACCGGTAGGAGGAGCTCACAGTTATCAGATGAGTGGAGTGACTTATTTTTGGTTGGTTTAGACCCGGGTAGGGGTAAGTAGATTGTGTGTTGGTTGGCACCTTACGACTTATGGGGGTCGGTCAGGTATTGTGTGTATTATTATGTATACCTCTATGTGCTATTAGATACTAATAGACAGTGGGACGACACGGCATCAGGTACGCTCAGTCTAGTTATAGAATAAATAAACTCTCCCCAGTTATTCTCAGCTAGTTAGACTCAGCTACCTCCTGTTTATATGTCATGTTACTGTTGTTATTCATTTCAGTTGTGTATTTAAGTTGCTTTACATGCTCAGTACCTGTGGTACTGACGCCCAGTGGGGCGCTGCATTACTTGCCTGCAGGTACTCATAGACGAGGAAGGAATCCCTCGTGATTCCAGTCAGCTATTGAGTATTCAGCTCCTGTCATCCGGAGACTGAATTCCAGAGGTGTATTTCGTTTTCTTTTGTTGTACAGTACGGGTAGGTCGGGGCCCTGTCCCGATCATTTCCACTGTTATTCCTAGAGGCTTGCAGTCTGTATATATCTTTCCCTGTGGTCAGCCGAGCCGGTCGTGTGAGGCCGTGCAGCTTGTCATAGTTATTTGTTATTTCTGTTCCTGTTGGCCGTGTGTGGCCATAACCAGTCAGTAGTGGTGACCTTGCCGGTCACGTAATTATTTAGCATGTTATTGTTGAGTTACAGAGAACTAGACAGCATGGTGCCCTTGTCGGCCCGCATAGGTTCCCCTGTAGTAGTATGTTTCTGGTTAGCTGTTTTCCAGGTGCAGGTGGCTATAGGCCTGTTGGCCGGAGGCTGTGTTTACAGCCGTTATATAGCCCTTTGGTTCCAGGAATGTGAGTTAGAGCCAGCCAGGCACCAGATGTGCTTTGTCTCACCAGATAGCAGTCTAGATCCTACTAGGGCACCAGGTGCCAGTCATACCCCCCAGGGCGGGGCGTGACAAACTTGGTATCAGAGCAGGTCGTGTCCCAGGGAGTCTGCAAGCCGTGTTGAGTAGAGTCTTGTCTATGGATGTGTTGTGCACCACATACCATAGGCAAGAGGCTGCGAGGCATAATAGGATGGTTACTCTTTCTTCATATCCAGTCATGTCATAGAACAATACAGTATAGGGTCGAATTCTCAAAACTTACCATATTCTTTGAATACAGATACAAGTCAGACCAGCGGTATCTTATTCCAGGTAGAAGATCAGATATAGCAACAGGAGAGGGCACCAACCAGCTACAAGGTAATTACAGCAGCAGAAGGAGGTACAAGGGACCTCCCAATGTGATACCTTTATCGGTACCATCCCCAGTACTTTCTATAACTTCAGAGTAGGAAGTTAGAAGCATAGCGTACATACGAGTTGATTTATTTGTTAGATATATAAGATCTGACTAAGATGATATATAATATTAGATTATCGAAGAGATGTGAGAGAGAGAGGGAAATGTAGGATTCCCACCTCCATCCTTTCAGATATGGTACAATTCCATGTCTTCGTTTTATTGCAGTAAGAAAAGGTTATTCGCACTTCTTAGTTTTGATTCCAGTATAGCAAAGGGCATAAAGATTAAGGCGATATTACCCAGAGTAAGCATTAAGTGAAGATGGATTGGTTGATTCTAGAAAGTGTTAGAAAGAGTAAGGAGCCCTTATAATTACGTAAGTTGTGCAGACCCTCACGATAATAAGTCAGAAGAGCAAGTAACACTATTAGTTTACTTAAAGTGCGCGTAGGAGATCCGTCAGTAATGGACTTCCAGTAATAGTCAAGTTTGAGTCAGAAAAAGGCCAAGTCCTCCATAACATGATAACAAGAGCAAGATATACCTGCAAGATAATAGTTATGATTTCGATTGTGATACCGAAAGATAGGAAGGTCAGTGAATCAGAGGGGTCTGACTACAAGACAGAAGAAGTATAAGCTGGGATTTGACCAGTAACCTTATTAACAATGTAAGACAGGTACCTTGAACCCCAGAGCTCAGCTTAAGCAAGATAAGGGGAAGAAGCAGGTATACCAAATTTTGAGGGGAAATTAGAATCACCCCCAGAATTATAGAATATCGTGTATTAAGGACTAAGCCTCAGACTAACAATTAAGAGACAGTGAGATTGCGGTTTAAAATGTTGCGTATGTCCGCCTACGGAGAAGTTAAGAAACTGCCGACACAGAGACTCTAATCTAGTATGGCCTGGAGATAAGACCCAGTAGACAGTTGTGGACTCTCAATATAATGCCAAGTAAGGCCACAAGATTCGAACGTTGACCCCACATCGCAAGAGTGGCGGAATTTCAAACAACAGACAATAACTAAAGTGTTTATGTTTGTTACTTTCATAATGGGGTGACAATACAATGAAATGTTAAGAGAAGGCAGGAGATATTATTAGACCATAGAAGCAGTATATCATATACAATATGAAATTTAGCAAAGTGTGTCAGAGATTACGTATCACTACAGAATTCAGTATGTATTGTACGTATTTATTAATATATATCTGTGCAGATAATAAATATGCCGTGAGCAGCTGCTAATAGGGGTTACAATCACACAGATGCATATTAGTGCTAGGAAGTATATACAAATTGCATTGCAGGACCCCTTGCCAAAAATAAAAAGAGAAAAGAGAGAGAAGAAAAAGAGAAAAGCGAAAAGAGGGGGCAAGTTAAGTGTGATTTACGTATGAATCCATAGAAACTGTCTCAGCTCTTAGTTATTAAGTTAATAGACTTATATGTTGTTTCCAGATCTAGGTTTTAGAAGCTTATAAGAGTTAGTAACCTGAATCAGGTAATTAGATGATAAGGGCGCAGTTAGACGGTCTACCGACCAGCTGGTGCCTGTATTAGCAGGGAAACATCTCTAAAGATCAATAATAACTAGCGCATGTGCCAGAACCAGAATTAGAGACTGAATAGGTATACTTCAGAGATTAGCAATACTAGAATTGTTTCAGTATGTTAAGTGGCCATACATCATTTTCCCAGCCTTGTAGGTGAGAGTCGACCTTAGTCAACCTAGCAGTTATTACAAGGAATACCCCGCAAGTCAGACAAGCTCGTGGGCATCCCAAGAAAGGGGTCCACATCAGTAGTCAGTGACAGACTAGTACTTCAGCTGGTTCTCGTAAGATATTCAGATACAAAGCCCTAGCAGAAGGCCAGTATTTACAGAATAGCTCATAAGACCGAGAATTCCCCAGAATAGCAGTATAAATCCAAGTGGATACACACAAGGTGTAAGAAATTGATAGTACCCTGCTAGCACAGTGTTTATTAAGACCAGGAGATCAGTAGACTCCCCGTGAAGATCCAGAGATTGATCGCCTGGGAGTAAGTTTGATTAAGCCCAGCCTTACAGTGGTTCAAGCAAAATAACAAAGCAATTAGATGCCCACAAGTCTGCAGTTATGCATGAACTATAAGTACTCAAGTAGAACAGTTAGAGCATTGTTAGACTATTGCCACATTCGGGTCATTCAACCTGACTATTCAGTTATTTAAGGTTATGCAGCCAGATCATTAGAGGTCATGATCAATATCAGGATCCTCTGATCAGATAAAGGCACAAGGTGCGCAGACGGTCATTCAGGTTATCCCAGCAACAAGTAGCCTTAGCATGTGGCCGAAAGGCCAGATAAGCTCTAGCTACGCCTGTAAACTACCTCTCGATCTCTTCGGCAAGACAAGCCAGTATGACCGTCAATTATATGCCGAGCTCTCTAAGTATGAAAATGTTATATCAGTCAAGAAGAGGTAATGGAGCAGCAAACGCTCTTAGCTATAGATCTATTAGGAGTGTGGCGTATGTGCAACCCGAGCAACGGGAGTTGGTCAGGGAGATACATCAATTGGTCAATTTAGCCGTTCGTGTGATAGAAATGAAGGACAACAGAGCGGTAATCCAGAACACCGCCGTGTCGTCCTTAGTTGTGGAGGTAAGAGAACGGCAATATGCAGATCCTGACCTGGTCTAGCTTAAGGACAAAATCCTGCAAGGGAAGCGCCAGATTCATAAATAACAGAGGATGGAGTGCTGCGTTGTAAAGACTGTCTATGTGTTCCAAATGTTTCAGGCCTCCGCCATCAGATCATGAACGAGGTGCACTGCGCCAACAACTATTTTCTCCACCCTGGCGCGACAAAAATTGTACCATGATATCAAAGCAAAACTACTGGTGGCTAGATAAAAAAAATAAAAAATAAAAAATTAAAAAAAAAAGAAATTGCTGCATTTGTAGCCTAGTGTCCTAACTGCCAGCAGGTGAAAGCAGAACATCAGAAACTAGACGGTTTGACTCATGACATAGTTGTGCCTCTCTGGAAGTGGGAAGCAGTAAATATGAATTTTGTGGCAGGACTACCCCGTACTAAACATGGACATGACTCTATATGGGTGATAGTTGACAGATTGACCGAATCAGCTCATTTCCTGCCAGTGGAAACTACTTTCTCGGCCAGATTATACTGGGTTGTATATCCGAGAAATAGTCAGGTTGCACGGAGTACCAGTATCCATTATTTCAGATAGAGGAGCACAGTTTATGGCTAGATTCTGGCAATCGTTCCAGAAGGGGCTGGGAACGCAGATTAATCTGAGAACAGCTTTCCACCCTCAGACAGACGGACAGGCTGAGCGCACTATTCAGATGCTCGAGGATATGCTGCGAGCGTGTGTGCTAGACTTTGGTGGTAGCTGGGACGAGCATTTTCCGCTGATAGAATTTTCTTATAATAATAGCTATCACTCGGCTATTCAGATGGCACCTTTTGAGGCTTTATACGGGCGAAAGTGCAGATCGCTGGTTGGCTGGTTCGAAGTAGGGGAATCAGCGATAATTGGGCCAGATATTGTTCAGCAGTCAGAAGAGAAAGTCAAGCTTATCAGAGAACGCCTATTGACTGCACAGAGTCGCCAGAAATCATATGCAGATGTACGGCACAGAGACCTGGAGTTTAATGTGAATGACTGGGTATTTCTGAAAGTATCTCCGATGAAAGGGGTGATGAGATTCGGTAAGAAGGGTAAGCTCAGTCCGAGGTTTGTTGGGCCTTATCAGATTCGTCGGAGGATAGGCCGAGTAGCATATGAGTTGAACTTGCCTCCAGAGCTAGAATCTGTTCATCCCGTCTTTCATGTGTCCATGCTGAGGAAATGCATAGGAGACCCATCCAGAGCAGTCCCAGTCCAGGATATCCAGGTTACCGAAGAGCTGGCTTATGAAGAGGTTCCAGTAGCCATCCTAGAAAGGCAGGTTCGTAGATTGAGAACTAAGGATATTGCATCTATCAAGGTATTGTGGCGTAACAGGAATCGAGAGGAGATGACGTGGGAAGCCGAAGAAGATATGAAAGCTAGATATCCTCACCTATTCCAGGCCTAGTCAGGCGACAGGTATGTCCGTATTATTACTTATGTAGTACCTTATGGTTGTATATGTATAAGTGAGAAAGATTGATGTTTAGCTATCCAGTGAATCCTAAAGCATCGCATGCAGTACCTGTGTTGGACTTTTCTGCATTTCAGGTTTTTTCTATAGTCCATATTATATGGGAGACTCTGCCGAAATTTTTCTAAGAACAAGTTAAGCTAATTGAGTAGTCCTCCAAATAGCAGTTTACATTCGAGGACGAATGTTCTTAAGGGGGGGAGAATGTTACACCTCGTAAATTTCCGGCATATAGATGGCCTATTCGCGTGTTGGTTAAGAGTATTTGAAAGCCATACATGCTAGAAAATGGCCCGGACAAAGATCGGACAAGCGCCAAGTCAGCGCGTTGCAAGGCAAAATGCGACTTATAAATCGCATTCCAGGAATGCGACTTATAAATCGCATTCCCTGAATGCGATTTATAGTGTCTATTATATATAAGCCCCACTTCGGTTTATTCCTTTAACATATCATGATTTCCAGAACTTCACGACAGAGAACAGAGGAAGACGTAAAGTATTGATAATTTCCTTTCGATTACGCCGTCAAACGCGGTCCAAACTCGAATTAACCTCAGGTACCGAGGTATTTAGCAGCAGGGAGCATCCCTACGGATTTTGTTTCACGAAATACGGCCGACGAATCGTCGAGCTACCGAGCTAAGGTAAGTAGCATTGCTCCAAACTAGTGTCTATGTGTTCCTAGCTGTGAAGTGAATATTTCTCCCTTCTGGACTTCTGGAAAATAGCGAGTTTTTGACCGTCTTTCGATAAGCCTAAGTTTTAATTATATCAAAAGTGACGTTGTTCTTTAGAATAAAGCTATAGTTAGTATTAATTGACATATTTGTGAATGCAGTTGGGAGAAATAGTTGAAGTATTGGCCGAGCCTCGTCCGACAGACGGATAGTTCGAGGATAAGGTATGTAAAGCTAGTTCCTTCGGCAAGTTAGTAGCTTTAGCCTTGTATAGTACAATAAACTCCGTAGTAGAATTCCCGGAAGTGGAATGTTAAGTATTGTGCGAGTTCAGTAAACCTAGTTCGCGTTGTGATATCATATTCAGTCTGAAAGTTAGAAAAGCATGTGCCCAAGGGCAAGTTAGTAGTTCAGATTCAGTACAGCCTATTATGTGAATAGCAAGCATGTTGTAGAATAAAAAGGAACAGATTTTCATAATAAAAGTCAGTAAAGAAAGATCTGATAGACAGACAGTTATGGCTACAGATTAGCCATTCAGACAGATAGTATCATGGCTACAGATTAGCCGTACAGTTAAACAGAGATTGCAGAATCAGTACAATTAGTAAGAATCAGTTCAGTATAGAAACAGATCAGAATAAGAAGTTAGATTCTAGATAGTCTTTTCAGTTATGCATGCTTGCTATTTCTATGTGCTATTTGTTTGTTGAGACTTGTTGTGGTATGTGGGCACCCTTTTATCATCCCCACCGCCCCTGGGTTATAGCTGTGTCGATACCAGATTCAGATACCGCCACCAGCTGGGCGATGCCGTCCGCCTAGAGGACGATGATGGCCGACCACCATGATAATACGGTCCAGACCACCCTGCTTGCAGGGGTAGTTCAGTTTACTCTACGCAGAGCCAGTCCATCCTGTTTACAGGGGCAGAACACTCTGTGTGCGCTTGTGGCTGGGGGCAGTTTTAGATACAGATTTTTATAAAATTACCCTGTTGCGTGCTTCCACCCAGGGGCAGTTTTTATTACACACCCCGTGTACACTTGCGCCCAGAGGCAGGAGTCTTCGGGCTCAGACACATTTTATTGTTAGAGGTCAAGGCCTGAGCTACGTACCCAAGGGGACCGGTAGGAGGAGCTCACAGTTATCAGATGAGTGGAGTGACTTATTTTTGGTTGGTTTAGACCCGGGTAGGGGTAAGTAGATTGTGTGTTGGTTGGCACCTTCCGGCTTATGGGGGTCGGTCAGGTATTGTGTGTATTATTATGTATACCTCTATGTGCTATTAGATACTAATAGACAGTGGGACGACACGACATCAGGTATGCTCAGTCTAGTTATAGAATAAATAAACTCTCCCCAGTTATTCTCAGCTAGTTAGACTCAGCTACCTCCTGTTTATATGTCATGTTACTGTTGTTATTCATTTCAGTTGTGTATTTAAGTTGCTTTACATGCTCAGTACCTATGGTACTGACGCCCAGTGGGGCGCTGCATTACTTGCCTGCAGGTACTCATAGACGAGGAGGCAATCCCTCATGATTCCAGTCAGCTATTGAGTATTCAGCTCCTGTCATCCGGAGACTGAATTCCAGAGGTGTATTTCGTTTTCTTTTGTTGTACAGTACGGGTAGGTCGGGGCCCTGTCCCGATCATTTCCATTGTTATTCCTAGAGGCTTGCAGTCTGTATATATCTTTCCCTGTGGTCAGCCGAGCCGGTCGTGTGAGGCCGTGCAGCTTGTCATAGTTATTTGTTATTTCTGTTCCTGTTGGCCGTGTGTGGCCATAACCAGTCAGTAGTGGTGACCTTGCCGGTCACGTAATTATTTAGCATGTTATTGTTGAGTTACAGAGAACTAGACAGCATGGTGCCCTTGTCGGCCCGCATAGGTTCCCCTGTAGTAGTATGTTTCTGGTTAGCTGTTTTCCAGGTGCAGGTGGCTATAGGCCTGTTGGCCGGAGGCTGTGTTTACAGCCGTTACATAGCCCTTTGGTTCCAGGAATGTGAGTTAGAGCCAACCAGGCACCAGATGTGCTTTGTCTCACCAGATAGCAGTCTAGATCCTACTAGGGCACCAGGTGCCAGTCATACCCCCAGGGCGGGGCGTGACATTTCCTTTCGTGTACCATTTCGTTATGTATCGACCAGAGTGACGGCTAGACCTTTCTTCATTCAAGTTTTACTTTAAATTTTTGAGAATTGTTGTGTTCTTTATTTAAACATGTACTCATCATCTCTCAGGTGATATTTTGTTCATATGTTAAAAATTTTAGAAGCACCTAATTAAATTAATATCGTTTTTATCTTTCAAGGCACATAGATATAATATTTCATTGATTCTTTTATTATTGCTTATTGTGCTTTTCTCTAGCGAATATACATGCTTAACTGTAAATAGTATTGGCTCTTTGAGAAGTTGATCTATCCGCTGGATATCTCTCAACTATCTCATCAAAAGATTGTTACCGCTGATATCTCCTTCATAGAAAGAGAGACAACAAATCAAACTCGGAATGATGTAGCGAGAAATTTATGAATAGTCGGATCTCAAGATAATAGGGATCTCATATGAAGGCTAATAGGCTAAAAGCATTGCAGAGAATTGCTGCTTGAACTGCTTTTATCAAGTGTGCTTGATGGTTACTACATAGAGCACAATACAGATGTGTAAGTTATTAGTGTGTCCTTTTCTATTGCAAAGTGTTAGTGACAAAGAGTTCCATTAAATGCTTAGATACACTAAATTTTTTCAAATATTGAACATGACATTTTGATATCTCCTTAACTTTGCATCTTTTTCTGGTATGAGATGACTTTGATTTCTATCAAAATTATAGCATGTGGTCCAATGAAATAGTGTTGAGATCAAAATAATCAGGTGTCATATGGAAGTTAACACAACAAACCTCAAAAAATGCCAAATAAGAAGAAAAATGAGAAAATATATCAAAAAAGACACGATGATTTAACGTGGTTCGGTCAACTGACCTACATCCGCAAGAGGAGATGAGCAATCTATTATATAAAATAGAGTACAATATATCAAGAGAATTAACCTCACAAAATCCAGTCAAAATAAAAAGAGGTTTACACAAGAATTACACTACCAGTTGTGTCTCACAAATTCTCCCCCTTAACAAAACTCTGAAACCCCTTAAAACTACATTGTGGATGCTACTAAGTTAGGAGGAAGGAGCCTCAATTTTATAGAGTTCAACACCTTTTTCGATAGGAGAAAGTATTAGCCAAATATGAAAAATCTGTGTTTTCTTTTAGAAAAAGAAAAACCCAATTATGATAAGAAAGTCAAGACAAAAATTCAACAATTCTTCCTCTTGGCTTGAACTTCTGACAAAATAAATTTTCTCCATCTTCTTTATGTAATCTTCAACAGGTTGAATCTCCATTTTTAAATCTCCTCCATTAAATCTTTGTTTTTATATAGAGTAATACTCTAATAAAATTTCTCAAAGAAAACTCTTCATTATCGTCAAATAGGTTGTGGCTAAAACTAAATCCGTCAAGATGAACACCAGTTTTTAACCTAGTTCTGATACCACTTGTTACAGAGCGTAAGTCATTCAGGATCACTCATTCAAGATCTGATATCACTTTTAAGTGACGTACGGAAGCAAACCTGAAAAATCAAGAAAATAAAGAACACCAAATTTAACGTGAAACCCTTCAAATCAAAAGTAACAACCAAAAAATCACAAATATCCAAATAATTTTAATATAACAATATGAGGGTAATAAAAATCCTCCAAAATGGTAAAGGAACTGATAATTTTATTGAAGGATAACTATGGCTTTTATAAAGCCTTACAAAAAACAGAATAGCTAACAAACAGAATTAAAGAACGAATCAAACTCCTACAAAACAGGTATTTAAAAACAAATAGAAGACTGCTGCCTATTCTTTAGCCATGACATTGCAGACCAATTCATAAGCCTATTATTAAGCTATAACGTTGCAGACCAAGTCAGTAGCTCCAACAAATTCCTCCCCGTAAACTGAAATATGCTGAAACAGCATCAGTTTACTCAACTCGTCGAACCCCAAGCATGCTTCTGAATTTTGCAAACTGATCCAGCTTAATTGGTTTAGTCATTATGTCTGCCACTTGATCTTTAGTTCCGCAAAACACTAACCTCACAGTCCCATTAGTTGACAGATTACGTAAATAATGGTACCTAACATCAATATGTTTTGTCCTTCGATGCATCACTGGATTTTTAGATAATTTGATTGCTGAACTGCTTTCACACATGATATCAATGCACTCGCTGCTAAGAACACCAATATCCTCTAGGATTCCCTTAAGCTAAACACTATGACATGCACTTGCAGTAGCAGCCACATATTCAGCCTCTGTAGATGAAAGTGTGACAATTCCCTGCTTTCTTGAACTCCAACATATTTCTGTTCCATTTAGAAGGAAGACATAGCCTGAAGTACTCTTCCTGTCATCAACATCTCGTGCATAATCACTGTCTGTGTATCTCAAAAGATTCACATCCTCACTCTATTTGTAATAAACTCCAACATCTAGTGTGCCTTTTAAATATCTCAGTACCCTTTTAGCAATCAGCATATGTTCTTCTTTTGGATCAGCCATATAACGAGAAATCAAACAAACCACAAACATTAAATCGGGACGAGTTACCGCAAGGTACATTAAGCATCCGACTAGTTGTTTGTACAATGTTGCATCAACGCTTTTGCTTCCTGACTTTGACAAGACAGTGCCAGGAACTATCGGATTCTTTACGGCATTATAATTTGACATATTAAACCTTTCCAATACTTCCTTAGCATACTTCTTTTGACACAAATGAATTCCTCCTTCATTCTGATAAACTTCAACTCCAAGAAAGAACTTCATTTTTCCTAAATCTGTCATCTCAAACTTCTGTTGCATTGATAATTTGAAACATTTGCACATATTCTCATCATCTCTAGTGTAAATCAAATCATCAACGTAGAGGCAGACCAACAACAATTTTCCCTCAATCTTCTTTAAGAACAATATGTGATCATAATTACTTTTCTCAAATCCTTCCTTCTTGAAATAGCTCTCGATCTTGCTGAACCAGGCCCTCGGTGCTTGTTTCAGGACGTAGAGTGCTTTTCTCAGTTGATAAAACTTGTTCTCTTCTCCCTTTTTGACAAAACCTTCAGGATGATTAACATATACCTCCTCGTTTAATTCACCGTATAAAAACGCACTTTTGACGTCGAGTTGATAGATGCACCAACCACGTTGAGCTGCTACTGCCACCAGAATTCTGATTGTATCCTATCGAGCTACTGGTGCATAAACTTCATTGTAATCTACTCCAGCCTTTTGCGAATATCCCTTGGCAACGAGTCTCGCTTTACATTTGTCTACTTTGCCTTCTTCATTTAGTTTTGTCTTAAAAACCCACTTGACACCAATTTTCTTTGCTTGACGCGGTAATGTCACAAGCTCCCATGTCTGATTTCTTTCAATAGCTTGAATTTCTACCCTCATAGCCTCCTGCCACTTCTTTTCCTTTACAGCTTCCTCAAAATTCACAGGATCATCATTGGAGATATGAAAAGCTAACCCCTCCTCGACTTCTTCTTCAGATAGTTGTTCACCTGTTTCATAATCGCACATCCAAACTGGCTTTCTCCTTTGTCTTGTTTGTTGTGGTAGCTCTGGAGAAGTTTCATTCATTTCTTGAATTTCTTCTAACCTGTCATTTGCTTCTTCATTTGAAACTCCTTCTCCATCAGTCTCTCCTCCTTCTGACTCTTCTGCAGCAATATTATCATCATCTCCCCAAGCCAGCACATCATGTTCTGCATTTTTTGTACTTAAATTCCAGTCCCATTTTGCACCTTCTTCAAATATGACATCCCTGCTCACAATTATCTTGTTCGTAGCTGGATCATACAGACGATAGGCTTTGGACTCGTCACTTACTCCAAGCAAGACGCATTTAAAGCTTCGATCATCAAGTTTGGTTCTCTTCTGCTCTGGAATATGGGCATGTGCAATTGAACCAAATACTCTGAAGTATTCCACATTTGGTTTTATGCCCGACCACTTCTCCTCAGGAACCATATCTTTGATTGCCTTTGTATAACTGCGATTCAGAACATGAGCTGTCCATCTAGCTGCTTCTGGCCACAACTTCTTCGGCATCTCTTTCTCAGATAAAAGACATCGTACCATGTTCATGATGGTCCGATTCCTTCTTTCTGCAACTCCGTTTTGCTGGGGAGTGTAGGCAGCTGTTAATTGTCGCTTGATCCCATTATTTTTGCAGAAGTTGTTGAATTCATTTGACGTAAATTCTCCTCCCCGGTCAGTTCTGAATCCACGTATGGTTGTTTTTGCTTCAATTTCAACAAGATTTTTGAAATTTTTGAATGTTTTAAAAGCTTCTGATTTATCTGCAAGAAAATAGATCCACGTCTTGCGGGAAAAATCATCTACAAGTACCAGTAAATACTTCTTACCACTGTGAGAGGTTGGAGTGATGGGTCCACAAAGATCTCCATGGATCAATTCCAGTTTGTTTGATGCTCTCCATTTGCTGTTCTTTGGAAATTTCTGCCGTTGTTGCTTCCCAACATTGCAGACTGTGCAAACTTTGACAGCTTCCTTCATTTTGGGTAATCCTTCCACCATTTGTTTTTGCTGCATGATTTGAATAGATTTACTATTCAAATGCCCATACCTCTTGTGCCACAGAGCCCTTAAATCTTCATCTTCTATTTTCAAACATTTGTCAACCAATGGCTTCATCTTTGCATGAACTAAAAACATGCGATTTGCCGTCATCTGTGTGTTTATTATCAGGCCCCTCTGTTGATGATAGATTCTGCAGGTTCCTTCTTTGATTATAATCACCAAGCGCTTCTCCTGCAGCTGTCCTATACTTAGCAGATTGTTGGTGAGATTTGGGACATAGTAGACATTTGTCACAGTTTGTGTGATACCTTCAACTTCGAATCTGACACTGCCTCTTCCTTCAACTGCCATTTTTGAGCTATTTCCCAACCTGACAGTATGTTTGAAACTTTCGTCAAGCTCAATGAACCATGTTTTGTTTCCTGTCATATGATTTGAGCACCCTGAATCGAGAAACCAAATGCCTTCTCCTTCATCTTTACTGTTCTTTGTGTACGCCATCAGCAGCAGTTCTTCCTCCTCGTCGAATTCAGCATAATTGACAGCTTCTTTTTCTAAGCCTGGACATTCAAATTGGTAATGTCCTTGCTTTCCACATCGAAAATAATTTATGATTGACCGGTTCACAAAAGATCTACCTCTTCCTCGTCCTCTAGAGTGACCTCTTCCTCTCTGAAATGTCCCTCTGCCTCTTCCTTGCCCATATCTTGGCACATTCTCCACCTGCAGAACCTGCTCTTCACTCCTCTTATCAATCACCTTTTGTTCATGCACAAGCAACGAGGCTTGCAATTCATCGACAGTTAATTTGTCAATGTCTTTGGATTCTTCAATTGAGCATACTACGAAGTTGAATTTATCAGTGAGACTTCGAAGTATTTTCTCAACAATTTTGACATCCGGCATATCTTCTCCGCAATTCCTCATGTCATTGGCAGTAGACATAACTCTTGTAAAATACTCAGAAACACCTTCTTCTGCTTTCATCTCTAAAGTTTCGAATGTTCTCCGAAGTCGTTGAAGCTGGGCTCGCTTCACTCTAGCATTTCCTTGATATTTGAGTTTCATTGAATCCCACAATTGCTTGGATGTATCCTTTTGAATGATGGTTTTCAGAATACTCTTATCAATGGATTGAAAGAGATAATTCTTTGCTTTGAGATCTTTGATTCTTGCTTCTTCGATTGCCTTTTGCTGGGCTGCGTTTAGTGCTTCGTTTTCCTTTGGTTCCTCGAAGCCAGATTGAACAACACTCCAATATTCTTTGGAACGCAGGAGATTTTCCATGACCAAGCTCCAATGCTCGTAGTCTCCATCGAATTTAGGAACACAAGGTGTAGCAAAGCTTCCAGAGTCACTTGCCATTTTTCAGTGTTTTTCCTCTCAAACACTCAATTTGCGTATTTTTTTCTCAGGTCCTTATTTGCTCTGATACCAAATAAAGGAACTGATAATTTTATTGAAGGATAACTATGGCTTTTATAAAGCCTTACAAAAAACAGAATAGCTAACAAACAGAATTAAAGAACGAATCAAACTCCTACAAAACAGGTATTTAAAAACAAATAGAAGACTGCTGCCTATTCTTTAGCCATGACATTGCAGACCAATTCATAAGCCTATTATTAAGCTATAACGTTGCAGACCAAGTCAGTAACTCCAACAAATGGCTACACCACAAGTGCCAAACACAGTGATGCTATAGCAACACCATAAAAAATAAATAGAGAGAAATCACCTAAAATTGAGCTACTGTTTGGAACTCTAGATTAGACGTTTAGGACCTCCAAATACGATCTCCACCGTTCAAATTAAATATGAATATGTTATGAACACTCATTCAAAATTTCAGCTAGATCCAACAGTTAACGAATTTAAAAACTTGATTTGAAGGTGTCTAGTCGGAAAGTAAAACTGCAGGAAAAAAAGATATCATTATCCCAGAAGCAGTACATTGAGAAAGTACTCAAGAGGTTTAATATGGAAGAAGCAAAAGTGGTTAGTAATCCTCTTGCTAAATACTTTAAATTGAGTACGACCCAAAGTCCATCCACTGATGAAGAGAAGAAGGAGATATCTTGTATTCCCTACTCTTCTGCAGTTGGTAGTTTGATGTATGCTATATGTTATATCCCGTAGAATTTCCGACACCTAAATGACCTATTCGCACGTTGGTTACGCATATTTGAAATCCATACGTGCTAAAGAAAGGCTCGGGAAAAGATCGGATGAGAAACCTGTCGAACCATCGCGGAAGGAGCCGAGGCAGAACCCCTCTGCGATGGCAGCGTGTCACGGAGGTGAAGCCTCCGCGTTGGCTCCGTGACACGTTGGCCTTGTCCAGGCCCAAGTATATAAAGCCCCACTTCGGTTTTAAATCATTAATCACCCATGTAATTTCCAGAAAACAGAGCAAACCAGCAAAAAAGGAAAAAGGAACGAAGAGATAATATAATTTTCGTCCGATTACGCTGCTAAACGTTGTCCAAACTCAAATTAACCTCAGATACCGAGGTATTTAGCAGCAGAAAGCATTCCTACGGATTTAGTTTCGTGAAATACGGCCGATGAATCGTCGAGCTACCGAGCTAAGGTAAGTGGAATTGCTCTAAATTAGTGTCTATGTGTTCCTAGCTGAGAAGTGAATAGTTCTCCCTTCTGGACCTCTGAAAAATAGCGAGTTTTCGACCGTCTTTCGATAAGCCTAAGTTTAGGCTATAAAATATATCGAAAGTGACGTTTCTCTTTAAAATAAAGCTGTATTTAGTATTAATTGGCATATTTATGAATGCAGTTGGGAGAAAATAGTTGAAGTACCGGCCGAGCCTCGTCCGACAGACGGATAGTTCGAGGATAAGGTATGTAAAGCTAGTTCCCTCGGCAAGTTAGTAATCTTGGTACAGTACAGTAATTTAAAGGCCAGTAGAATATTCAGAAGCCATGTATGATGTTTACTATGAATGATGGTACGATATTAGAAACGTCATGTTATGATCAGCGTGAGACTTGCTAGCACGATATAGATTCTGATACAAGTGTTAGAAACTGCACAGCATGCTTAGTACGTGATGTGACACAGGATGTTAGGATAATATCGTATTCAGTTGAAACCCAGTAAAGCAATGTAATATCTGTAAGACATCTCAGAAGCAGAATGATAAGTTAAAATGAGGTTAGAAAGCATATTAGGAATAGTAAATCCTGTTACTATAGAAACTCAGTATACAGCATAGTTTTCAGCAGAAATACTATATCATGTTCAGCATTAGACTGAGTATAGTATGGAAGAAGATTATATTTGTGTACATATGCTATGTTCAGTCTCAACATGTATTAAATATGTACATATCACTATCGCTAGTTCAACATGCAGTATGTACAAACACTTTATTATCGTTAGCTTCAGTATGTGGGACATGTAGATAGTATTACTAGTTGAGACTGTTGTATTGTTTGGGGTTGGACTACCGAGCATCCATGACCGCCCAGGGTTGATAGCTGTATCGACTCGTCTGCCAGAGGACGAGGATACGTCGCTCTATGGAGTGGCATGCCGCCCACGGGGGATGAAGATGGGATGCCAGTTTTCCCCATATTGTGCCTTGGTCGGCCCTTATACACCCTCGTCGAGCGGATACGCCCGGGGTGTTGATTCAGGAGTCCTCCAGACTCAGATGCAGTTATAGTCAGGGGCTCAGCGAGCCCAAGTGCATACCCAGGGGACCGGCAGGATGCTTACAGGGTTTATAGGAGATGGGATGACCGGGGTAAGGGTATAGATTCTGTGCTGGTTGTACCTCCCGGCTTATGGGGACCGGGTAAGGTTTGTGTGTGCTATGTTATGCTATGTTATGTTATGCCATGTTATGATAGATACGAGTAGATCAGCAGTAGAACGATACGTCTCCAGGTATGACTCCTACTCCTTCCAGTATAATTGAGAGAAGGTATGACTTACATTATCAGACAGTTAATCTATCTCTCTGTACTTCAGTTTCATCAGTTATATTATTATTTTCAGATATTTCTTTCAGTTATTGCTTTACATACTCAGTACCAGCGGTACTGACGCCCGGTGGGGCGCTGCATTACTTGCCTGCAGGTACTCATAGACGAGCAGGTGATACCACGTGATTTCTGTCAGCGATCGAGTATTCAGCTCCTGTAATCCGGAGACTGAATTCCAGAGGTGTATTTCATTTTCTTTTGTTGTATAGTACGGGTAGGTCGGGGCCCTGTCCCGATCATTTCTATTGTTATTCTTAGAGGCTTGCAGTCTGTATATATTTCCCTGTGGTCAGATGAGCCGGTCGTGTGAGGTCGTGCGTTTTGCTAGCTGTTTAGCATTGTTGATTATGTTGGCCGTGTGGGGCCATAGTCTGATAGTAGTGGTGACCTTGTCGGTCACGTAGTTATTCAGTATTTTATTGTTGAGATACAGATAACTAGACAGCATGGTGGCCTTGTCGGCCCGCATAAGTTTCCTTATAGTTGCTTGTTTCTGGTTAGCTGTTATTACAGGTACAGGAGGCTATAGGCCAATGGGCCGGGGGCTGTGTTTACAGCCGTTATATAGCCCTTTGTTTCCAGAAATGTGAGTTAGAGCCAGCCAGGCACCAGATGTGCCCAGGCTCAGCAGTCTAGTAGTTCAGGTCCTAGTAGGGCACCAGGTGCCATTCATACCCCCAAGGCGGGGTGTGACAAACTTGGTATCAGAGCAGGTCGTGTACCAGGGAGTCTGCAAGCCGTGCTAAGTAGAGTCTTGTCTATGGATGTGTTGTGCACCACATACTATAGGCAGGAGGCTGCGAGGCATGATAGGATGGTTACCCTTCCTTCTCAGTCAATTGTGCTTTAGAGCGGTACAGTATAGGGTGGAGTCTCTAAAAACTTACCGTATTCTTTGATTACAGATACAAAGGCAGATCAGCATTACCTTATTACAGGCAGAAGATCAGATATAACAACAGAAGAAGGCATCAGCCAGTTACATGATAACTACAGCAGCAGGAGGAAGGTACCCGAGACCTCCCAGCATGATACCTTTATCGGTACTATCCCCAGTATACGTTGATAACATCAGAATAGGAAGTCAGGAGTGTAATGTACATACGAGTTGATTTATTTATTAGCTATATAAGATCTGATTAAGATTACAGACAAGGTCAGGCCACCAGGTAAGTATAAGAAAGAGAGGGAAATACAGGAATCCCAAATACATCTTTTTGGATATGGTACAGTTAAATGCTTTTATTTGTTGCAATAAGAAAAGGGCTATTCCTACCTCTTGATTTTGATGCCAGTATAGTAAAGGGGCATAAGACTTGAGATGGGGTTGCCAAATCCAGCGGTAAGTAAAGATGGGCTGATTGATCCTAGTAAATATTAGAAAGTATAAAGAGCCCCTATGATTCCGTAAGTTGTGCAGACCCTTATGATAATAAGCCAGTAGAGAAAGTAAGACCGATAGCTTACCCGAAGCAGGGGTAAAAGACCTGTTAGTGATGAATGCTGGGTAATAGTCAAGTTCGAGTCAGAAAAAGGCCAAGTCCACCACATGTGTTAACAGATAGCAAGACATACCTGTAAGATTGTAGTTATGATTCGGTTGTGATATCGAAAAGGTGAGGGGTCATGTGAATCAGATAGGTCTGGCTGCAAGTCAGGGGAAGTATGAACTGATATTGGACCAGCAATCTTGTTAATAATGAAGAGCAGGTACCTTGAACCCCAGAGTTCAGCTTAAGTAAGATGAGGGAAAGAAGCAGGAATGTCAGATCTTGTGGGGAAATTAGAATTACCCCCAGATTGATAAAATATCATATTAAGGATTAAGCCTCGGACTGACAGTAAGATTGCGATTCAGAATACCGCAGTATGTCCGCTATGGAGAAGTTAAGAAATTACTAATACAGCAATTCTAATCTAGTGTAGCCTAGAGATAAGGCCCAGCAGACAGTCATGGGTACTCAATATATGCCTAGTAAGGCCACAAGATTCTAACGTTGACCCCACATCGCAAGAGTGGCGGAATTTCAAACAGCAGACAATAACTAAAGTGTTTATGTTTGTTACTTTCAGAATGGGGTGACAATACAATGAAATGATAAGTCAGGGCAGGAGATATTATTAGGCCATAGAAGCGGTGTATCATGTACGGTATGAGACTCAGCAGAGCATGTCAAAGATTATGTATTACCGCAGAATTCAGTACATATTGTACGTAGCTATTGATATATATATATATATATATATATATACAAATAATAGATATGCTGTGAGTAGTTGCCTATAAGGGGTACAATCATAGATGCTGATTAGTAATAGAAAGCATGTACAAATTGCATTGCAGGACCCCCCCCCCCCTTGCCAAAAAAAGGGGAGAAGAAAGAAAGAAAAGGAGAGAAGAAAGGAGAAAGGGAAAGGAGAAGAGAAAGGACAGATTAAGTGTGAATTACGTATGAAGTCATAAAAACTATCTCAGTTCTCAGTTATTAAGTTAATAGACTTATGTGTTGTTGCCAGATCTAGGCTCTAGGAGCTTATCAGAGTTAATGGCCTAAACTAGATGGCTAGATGATAAGGGCGCAGTTAGACGGTCTACCGACCAGCTGACGCCTGCATTAGCAGGGAAGCATCCCTGGAGATCGGTAACAGTAGTGTATGTGCTAGAACCAGGATTAGAGGCTGAATAGGCAAATTTTAGAAATTAGCAATACTAGAATTGTTCTAGTATGTTAAGTGGTCGTACGTCATTTTTCCAGCCTTGTAGGTGAGAGTCGGCCTTAACCAACCTAGCAGTTATTATGTGGAACACCCCATAAGACAGCCGGCCGTCCCAGTCAGAATACCCGTGGGTACCCCAAGGAAGGGTCCACATCAGTAGTCAGCGACAGACTAGTACTTCAGCTGGTTCGCGTAAGATATTTAGATACAGAGCCCTAGCAAAAGGCCAGTATTTATAGAATAGCTCATAAGATCGAGAATTCCCCAGAATAGCAGTATAAATCCAAGTGGATACACACAAGGCGTAAGAAATTGATAGTACCCTGCTAGCACAGTGTTTACTAAGACCAGGGGATCAGTAGACTCCCCGTGAAGACCCAGAGATTGATCGCCTGGGAGTAAGTTTGATTAAGCCCAGCCTTACAGTGGTTCAAGCAAAATAACAAAGCAATTAGATGTCCACAAGTCTGCAGTCATGCATGAACTATAAGTACTCAAGTAGAACAGTTAGAGCATTGTTAGACTACTGCCACATTCGGGTCATTCAACCCGACTATTCAGTTATTTAAGGTTATGCAGCCAGATCATTAGAGGTCATGGTCAATATCAGGATCCTCTGATCAGATAAAGGCACAAGGTGCGCAGACGGTCGTTCAGGTTATCCCAGCAACAAGTAGCCTTAGCATGTGGCCGGAGGGCCAGATACTACGCCTGTAAACTACCGGTCGATCTCTTCGGCAAGATAAGTCAGTATAACCGTCAATTATATGCCGAGCTCTCTAAGTATGAAAATGTTATATCAGCCAAGAAGAGGTAATGGAGCAACAACCGCTCTTAGCTATAGATCTATTAGAAGTGTGGTGTATGGGCAGCGCGAGCAACGGGAGTTGGTCAGAAAGATACATCAATTGGTCAATTTAGCCGTTCGTGTAATAGAAATGAAGGACAACAGAGCGGTAATCGAGAACACCGCCGTGTCGTCATCAGTTGTGAAAATAAAAAGAACGGTAGTATAAGAATCCTGACCTGGTTAGCAGGGGAAAACGCCAGGTTTTCAGGTAACAGAGGGTGGAGTGCTGCATTGTAAAGGCCGTCTATATGTTCCAGATGTTTCAAGGCTCCACCAGCAGATTCTGAACGAGGTACATTACGCCCATTATTCTCTTCACCCCGGTACGACAAAAATGTACCATGACATCAAAGAGAACTACTGGTGGCCAGATATGAAAAGAGGAATTGCTGAATTTGTAGCCCAGTGTCCTAACTGCCAACAGGCGAAAGCAGAACATCAGAAATCAGGCGGGTTAACTCAGGACATAGCTGTGCCTCTCTGGAAATGGGAAGCGGCGAATATGGATTTTGTGGCAGGATTACCCCGTGCCAGACACAGACATGACTCTATATGGGTAATAGTTGACAGATTGACTAAATCAGCTCATTCCTTTCCAGTTAGAACTACTTTCTCGGCTGGAGATTATGCGGAGTTGTATATCCGAGAGATAGTCAGATTGCATGTAGTGCCAGTATCCGTTACTTCAGACAGATGAGCGCAGTTCACAGCTAGGTTTTGGAAATTGTTCCAGAAGGGGATGGGGACATAGATTAATCTAAGCACAGCTTCCCACCCTCAGACAGATGAGCAGGCTGAGCGCACAATTCAGACGCTCGAAGACATGTTGCGAGCGTGTGTGCTAGATTTCGGTAGTAGCCAAAGTGAGCATTTACCGTTAATTGAATTTGCCTACAATAATAGCTATCATTCAGCCATCCAGATGGCACCTTTTGAGGCATTATACGAGCGGAAATGCAGATCGCCGAACGGTGTTTGAAATCTGAGAGTCAGTGTTGGTTGGCCCAACATTGTTCAGCAATCAAAGGAAAAGGTAAAGCTTATCCGAAGAATGCTTACTGACTGCACAGAGCTGCCAGAAATCATATGCAGATGTGCGGCGCAGAAAATTAGAGTTTGATGTGCATGACTGGGTATTTCTGAAGTATCCCCAACGAAAGAGGTAATAAGGTCCGGCAAGAAAGATAAGCTCAGCCCGAGGTTTGTTGGGCCTTATCGGATTCGTCGAAGGACAGGCCGAGTAGCATATGAGTTGAATTTGCCTCCGGAATTAGAATCCGTTCATCCGGTCTTTCATGTATCTATGCTAAGGAAATGCATAGGAGACCCGTCCAGAGCAGTCCCAGTCCAGAATATCCAGGTTACGAAAAAGCTGGGCTATGAAGAGGTTCCAATAGCTATCTTAAACAGACAGATTCGCAGATTGAGGACTAAAGATATTACGTCTATCAAGGTATTGAGGCGTAACAGGAACCGAGAGGAGATGACTTGGGAAGCGGAGGGAGATATGAGGATCAGATATCCTCACCTATTCCAGGTCTAGTCAGCCGACAGGTATGTCCGTATTATTGCTTATGTAGTATCTTATGGTTGTATATGTATAAGTGAGGAAAATTGATACGTATCCATCCAGTGAATCCTACAGTATTGTGTACAGTACCTGTATTGGACTTTTCTGCATTTCAGGTTTTTGCTATAGTCCATATTACAGGGGAAACTCTGCCGAAATTTTTCTAGAAAGTAAGTTAAGTAGTCCTCCAGATAGCAGTGTACATTCGAGGATGAATGTTCTTAAGGGGGGGAGAATGTTATATCCCGTAGAATTTCCGACACCTAAATGACCTATTCGCACGTTGGTTACGCATATTTGAAAGCCATACGTGCTAAAGAAAGGCCCGGAAAAAGATCGGACGAGAAACCTGTCGAACCATCGCGGAAGGAGCCGAGGCAGAACCCCTCCGCGATGGCAGCGTGTCACGGAGGTGAAGCCTCCGCGTTGGCTCCGTGACACGTTGGCCTTGTCCATACCCAAGTATATAAAGCCCCACTTCGGTTTTAAATCATTAATCACCCATGTAATTTCCAGAAAACAGAGCAAACCAGCAGAAAAGGAAAAAGGAACGAAGAGATAATATAATTTTCATCTGATTACGCTGCTAAATGTTGTCCAAACTCAAATTAACCTCAGATACCGAGGTATTTAGCAGAGAGCATTCCTAGGAATTTAGTTTCGTGAAATATGGCTGACGAATCGTCGAGCTACCGAGCTAAGGTAAGTGGAATTGCTCTAAATTAGTGTCTATGTGTTCCTAGCTGAGAAGTAAATAGTTCTCCCTTCTGGACATCTGAAAAATAGCGAGTTTTCGACCGTCTTTCGATAAGCCTAAATTTAGGCTATAAACTATATCGAAGGTGACATTGCTCTTTAAAATAAAGCTGTATTTAGTATTAATTGGCATATTTATGAATGCAGTTGGGAGAAAATAGTTGAAGTACCGGCCGAGCCTCGTCCGACAGACGGATAGTTCGAGGATATGGTATGTAAAGCTAGTTCCCTCGGCAAGTTAGTAATCTTGGTACAGTACAGTAATTTAAAGGTCAGTAGAACATTCAGAAGCCATGTATGATGTTTACTATGAATGATGGTACGATATTAGAAACGTCATGTTATGATCAGCGTGAGACTTGCTAGCACGATATAGATTCTGATACAAGTGTTAGAAACTGCACAGCATGCTTAGTACGTGATGTGAAACAGGATGTTAGGATAATATCGTATTCAGTTGAAACCCAGTAAAGCAATGTAATATCTGTAAGACATCTCAGAAGCAGAATGATAAGTTAAAATGAGGCTAGAAATCATATTAGGAATAGTAAATCCTGTTACTATAGAAACTCAGTATACAGCATAGTTTTCAGCAGAAATACTATATCATGTTCAGCATTAGACTCAGTACAGTATGGCAGAAGATTATATTTATGTACATATGCTATGTTCAGTCTCAGCATGTATTAAATATGTACATATCACTATCGCTAGTTTAGCATGCAGTATGTACAAACACTTTATTATCGTTAGCTTCAGTATGTGGGACATGCAGATAGTATTACTAGTTGAGACTGTTGTATTGTTTGGGGTTGGACTACCGAGCATCCATGACCGCCCAGGGTTGATAGCTGTATCAACTCGTCCGCCAGAGGATGAGGATACGTCGCTCTACGGAGTGGCATGCCGTCCCACGAGGGACGAAGATGGGATGCCAGTTTTCCCCATATTGTGCCTTGGTCGGCCCTTATACACCCCCGTCGAGCGGATACGCCCGGGGTGTTGATTCAGGAGTCCTCCAGACTCAGATGCAGTTATAGTAAGGGGCTCAGTGAGCCCAAGTGCATACCCAGGGGACCGGCAGGATGCTTACAGGGTTTATAGGAGATGGGATGACCCGGGTAGGGGTATAGATTCTGTGCTGGTTGTACCTCCCGGCTTATGGGGACCGGGTAAGGTTTGTGTGTGCTATGTTATGCTATGTTATGTTATGCCATGTTATGATAGATATGAGTAGATCAGCAGTAGAACGATACGTCTCCAGGTATGACTCCTACTCCTTCCAGTATAATTGAGAGAAGGTATGACTTACATTATCAGACAGTTAATCTATCTCTCTGTACTTCAGTTTCATCAGTTATATTATTGTTTTCAGATATTTCTTTCAGTTATTGCTTTACATACTCAGTACCAGTGGTACTGACGCCCGGTGGGGCACTGCATTACTTGCCTGCAGATACTCATAGACGAGCAGGCGATACCACGTGATTTCTGTCAGCGATCGAGTATTCAGCTCCTGTAATCCGGAGACTGAATTCCAGAGGTGTATTTCATTTTATTTTTTTGTATAGTACGGGTAGGTCGGGGCCCTGTCCCGATCATTTCTATTGTTATTCTTAGAGGCTTGCAGTCTGTATATATTTCCCTGTGGTCAGATGAGCCGGTCGTGTGAGGCCGTGCGTTTTGCTAGCTGTTTAGCATTGTTGATTATGTTGGCCGTGTGGGGCCATAGTCTGATAGTAGTGGTGACCTTGTCGGTCACGTAGTTATTCAGTATTTTATTGTTGAGATACAGATAACTAGACAACATGGTGGCCTTGTCGGCCCGCATAAGTTTCCTTATAGTTGCTTGTTTCTGGTTAGCTGTTATTACAGGTACAGGAGGCTATAGGACAATGGGCCGGGGGCTGTGTTTACAGCCGTTATATAGCTCTTTGTTTCCAGAAATGTGAGTTAGAGCCAGCCAGGCACCAGATGTGCCCAGGCTCAGCAGTCTAGTAGTTCAGGTCCTAGTAGGGCACCAGGTGCCATTCATACCCCCCAAGGCGGGGTGTGACACTATAGTTTGCACTAGACCAGATATTGCATATGCCGTTAGTACTGTTAGCAGATTTCTTTCTAATCTTGGAAAAGAGCAGTGAGATGCAATAAAATGGATACTAAGATATGTGAAGGGTACTGTAGAGATTGAGTTATGCTTTGTTAGTGGCAAGCCTGAACTTACTTGCTACACAGAATCTGATTTGGGAGGCAATCTTAACAATTCAAGATCCACTTCAGGTGATTTGAACACCTTTGCGGGGGGGGGGCTATATTTTGGCAATCTAGACTGCAGAAATGCATAGTTCTATCTATCACAGAAGTCGAATAAATTGCTATCACTGAAGGTGCCAAAGAATTGCTTTGGATGAAGGAATTTATCAAAGATCTTGACTTTAACCAATAAAGGTTTGTATTATTTTGTGATAATCAAAGTTCTATCTATCTCATAAAGCACTTCACTTGTCATTCTAAGTCCAAGCATATTAGTAAAAAGTATCATTGAATTAGAATGGCCGTAGAAGAGAAATTATTTAAGGTTGAGAAAATATACACTGATGACAATTCTTCAGATATACTAACAAAAGGGGTTATTGCAGATAAGTATGAGTACTGTAGAACTTTGGCAGGGATGAATCATGTTTATAGTTTCTCTGCTTGAAGATCCATTTGGCACTTTGGCTGAAGGGAGTTTGTTAGGCTATGGTCCTTATTCAGCCGAAGGTCCAACGGCCTAATCCTATTCTCCTTTGGTTTACAATTCTATTTGGAGTTGAATTAGATTTCTATTCCTATTTGGAGTTGGTCTTGACTTTAAGAGAAAACATCATTCATTATCTATACATATAGGAACTTTGGAGAATTGCTTAATGCTCATTCATATTAGTCTTTGAAAGAATTTAGCACCACAAGAGTGGTTTTTGAGAGAGATTCCACCAAGAGAGCAGAGAGAAGAAAATGATTCTTTTTTTTGTTATACCCTGAAAGCCCAAAGATCAGACCTGGGATTTGAAATGGAGAAAACAAGTATTTTCTGCACCAGGTCACAGAACGAGTCGTCCTGTGACCCATCAATTGACCACGAGTCATTAAGTGACTCGTGTTGAGGAGTTGTCTTGAGTTGGAAATTTTGGTTTTTGAGTCCCCATGAACATGACCACGAGTTGTGGTCAGCACCCACGGCTCGTTGAGTCAGTCATGGTCAAGGGCTATTGAAAGGTGAAGGTTGAGTGTCTGTGTTCCCTACGAATGGACACAACGAATTGTGGTCAGATGCCATGATCCGTTAGGTTGGTCGTGGTCAACAATAGATTAAAGACTTGAAGAGTTGGACAGTGGAGGGAACGAGTGGTGACCATGAGTCATGGTCATCAATGAAGATCCGTTAGGTCACTCGTGGGGGCCCTTTGAGGAAATGTGGAAGTGGACTCCATGAAAACAGGCAACGACCCGTTCCCCCTGTTAACAACTCGTCCAGTCTCTCATGGGGACTGACGGTCAGTTATTTTCTGCGAATTTAGTAAGGGCTTATCCGTAATTCCTATGATCCTAAGGCCTTAACTACATCGTTTTAAGCTACGAATAGTGATATTTAAGAGGGGTAAGTTTATTCTAGGCTATTCTTATTCATGTATGTAAGAGTAAAGGTCTAGAGAGGTGATCAAGCTCAATTTCCTCCAAGTTCTTCTCAATTTTTTCTTGGGCAATCAGAGAAGTTGTAGAATCAGTTCTTCCTAGGTATGTAAGGCTATGGGTGAATTTGTTCATACCCATTCCAATCCCTCTCTAATTCATGAAAATCTATATTGATCCTATGGGGTTTTAATCCAATGCATGAATTTTCTAAGTTTCTACCATGCGTATGATCTAAGCATGTTTCTATTATTGAATTATGATTCATGGGCAAGTTTTACATTGTTTTCAATTATAATCATGTTTTCAAGCTTTATAAATTAAAATGCCCATCCATGAGAAGTTCACGAAAGTTGAGATTTACAATGAATGTTCAAGTATAATGAGATATTATTGATGAAAAACATATTTTCAAGTTACCCATGTCTATGATTATGTTTTCAAGTGAACTAAGTATTTTGAGCATGTTTAAGTATCGGGCAAGCCCATATGTTCAAGTATGATGTATGATTTCAAGTTAATTAGCTTACCACATGATTTTGGAGTCAAGACTCCCAATTATGTTCAGCTTGTGGTATGGTTTGAGCCAAGACTCCTCATGTATGATTTCAGATTTTATATGTACATGATTATACAGCTTCATCACTAGATGATGGTCAGCTTCGTTGAAAAACAATGGAGAACATATGCATGTTTTTGGGAGTAGTGTCTCGCACCGAGTAGGCTAAGGGTCAGTCAACCCTATTCCTCAGAACTACAAGCCAATGTAGGTATGATCAGATTATTTGGGACCTCCTTTGGAGCTTTCCCCTACCCCAAGGGGCCTTCAGCTTGATATCGATATCATGGTAGTGCCCTTAGACCTGACAAGGCTTTGAACGGTTCTGCCCACTTGAGTGTGATAGTCGGGACCAGGTAAGCTCTATCGTGGTAATGTCGGTTATATGAAGAGTCTCCCGTTGATCCTCATGATTTCAGTTATGCATGTTTACCATTCAATATATATATATATATATATATATATGTTCTAAAGAAGGTTTGGCCCAATGTACAGTTTTACTTATGATTGTCAGATTTCAGCTTTGGGTTATTCTATTCAATTATGATGTTCAGTTATGTTCAGATCATGATTTCAGAAAATAGCATGCAAGCCTCACTCTCAGATTCTTGTCTTGATTATGCAAGTTTTAAATGATTTTATTTATTTAATAGTTTTACTTACATTGCATACTTGGTAAATTCCACGTACTGACAATATACTCTATGCTATATCATTTTATAATACAAACTCAGCCCCATCATTAGTCAGCTTTCGAAGCTAGTATCCAGCTTTAGTGGTGAGTCCTCATCTCTCGAGGACCAGTCATTAGTAGATATCTTTGTATTTTCAGTTTTCAGACTTGTCGGGTCAATTGAGAGTGTTGTCCCATCAGCCCATCAAATATGTTAGAGGCTTTCAGACTGTATGTAGTAATCAACTTGTAATGTATGAAGCGAATTCCGATTTCGATGTCATGTTATGATTAGACTTCCGCTATGTTGTCATGTTAAGTCTTCCGCTTTACTTGATCGAGTTAGATGTATGTTCATGCCATGGGTCGACTTGGAGTCTCTCGGTGCTCCTTGTCCCGTATCTCAATCCGGACCTATGTTCGAATCGTGAAAAACTTGGTATCAGAGAAATAGGTTTTGAAGTGTCCTAGGGTGTCTGAAAGCCGTGTTAAGTAGAGTCTTCTTCATGGGTGTGAAGCGCGCCACACTTATCACGAAGAGGCTACAAGACGTTTAGAAAATATTCCCTTCTTTCATGATCGATGTCGTGCAGTGAAATGTCTCTCTATCCTTCTAACTCTGCTATTCGCAATTGCAGAATCATGCCTCCCCCAGAGTCAACGACAGAAGAAATGGAAATGGAAATGGCCACGAGGATGGCAATGAGGATAGGCACCAACAAGCCCCACCAGTCCATGAGCACCATGCACAAGAGCCGATTGCCCATACTGAATTTAGGGTAGCCATTCAGATGCTAGCATAGGCCTTGACCTCTTAGGTCAACCAGCAGACAATGGCACATGTCCCACAGAATGGGAATGCGGCGGCAGCACGAGTCAAAGATTTCCTAAGGATGAACCCACCAGAGTTTCTTGGGTCAAAGGTGGACAAGGATCCACATGGTTTTGTTGATGAGATTTTGAAGATCACCCAGGTCATGAGGGTGAATGGAGAGGAGTGTGCTGATTTGGCTTCACATTAGTTGAAGGGGGTCGCACACATTTAGTTTAAACAGTGGAAGGATAGTAGGGAAGCCAGAGCAGGCCCTATCAGTTGGGAGGAGCTTCACGTCGCTTTTCTAGATCGATTCTTCCCTCGTGAGATGAGGGAGTTGAAGGCGGCTGAGTTCGTGAATCTAAAACAGGGGATGATGACAGTGTAGGAATATTCCCTAGAGTTCACTCGTCTGTCAAAGTACATCCTCGAGTTAATAGTTGATTAGAGGGCACATGTGAGCAGGTTTTTTCATGGGGTGGCGGACTATCTAGACAAGGATTGCAGAATCGATATGCTCCATTAGGATATGGATTTCCCTCAGATAGTTTTGTACGCCCAAAAGATAGAGGCTGCGCATCCGAGGGAGAGGGAGGCCAAGAGGGCCAGACGGACAACTATAGGTTCTCTCATCCGAGGCCAGGTGGTGGGCACCCAAAACAGTCCCACCAGAGATCTTTAGCCTCAACATCTTCAGCGATGAGTTTGCCATCTAGACCTAAGCACGAACAGAGAGGATGAGCATCAGGCTCTAGGGGTCAGAGCAGCAGGCCCACGGATTCCAGTATTCCAATTTGCGATAGGTGTGGTCGGAGGCACACGGGTCAGTGTTTGGAGGGTACAGGTGTTTGCTTCGAGTGCGGGAAGCCCAGACATATGCTCAGAGATTTCCCATCAGCTAGACAGGGCCATGATAGGGGCCAAGGCCCAGCTTCCAGTTGAGAAACTCCACCAACCTGCCCATCTCAGCAGAGCGCATCAACTAGCACAGGTGGCAGTCAGCGTCAAAACAGATTTTATGCCCTAGCATCCCACCAGGAGCAGGAAGTCTCCTTGGATGTAGTCACTGGTATGCTACGAGTTTTCCATCTTGACGTATATGCTTTGTTAGATCCAGGGACTACCTTGTCTTTTGTGACACCTTATGTGGCTATTAGTTTCGGAGTCAGTCCCAAAATCTTGTCAGAACCCTTCTCATTCTCTACTCTAGTAGGTGATTCAGTTGTAGCTAGACGGGTGTGTAGAAGTTGCTCGGTCACAGTCCTTCAGAGAGTCACCTCAGCAGATCTAGTAGAGTTAGCCATGACCGATTTTGATGTTATCCTCAGCATGGATTGACTATTTACATGTTATTCCTCATTTAATTGTAAAGCCCGAGCAGTAGAATTCAAATTTTTGGGTGAGACAGTCATAGAATGGAAAGGTAGTTCAGTTGTGCCTGTAGGTTGTTTCATCTCCTATCTTAAGGCCAGAAAGATGATCTCCAAGGGTTGCATGTATCATCTAGTTTGGGTTAATGATGCTACGTCTAAGATCCCGACTATCCAGTCAGTCCCAATAGTGTGTGAGTATCCAGAGGTTTTCCTAAAGGATCTACCAGAAATCCCTCCCGAGTGGGAGATTGATTTTGGTATTGACCTTCTTCCCTATACGCAACCTATATATATTCCTTGTTACAAAATGGCTCCAACCGAGCTAAAGGAGTTGAAAGAGCAGTTGAAGGACCTTTTAGATAAGGGATTCATGAGATCGAGCAAATCCCAGTGAGGTGCACCAGTTCTCTTTGTTCGAAATAAAGATGATTCTCTTTGTATGTGTATTGATTATCGGCAATTGAACAAGGTCACCATCAAGAACAGGTATCCTTTACCCAGGATTGATGATTTGTTTGACCAACTTCAGGGTGCTAAGTGCTTTTCGAAGATAGATCTCAGATCCAGATATCATCAGCTCAGGGTTCGGGAGGGTGACACCCCAAAAATAGCCTTTAGGACGCGGTATGGTCACTATGAGTTTGTAGTTATGTCTTTTGGACTAATGAATGCTCTTGCAGGTTTTATGGATTTGATGAAAAGGATGTTCAAGCCATACTTAGATATGTTCATGATCGTGTTTATTAATGACATCCTGATATACTCTCGGAGCGAGGAGGATCATATCGCTCATTTGAGGGTGGTACTACAGACTCTCAAGGACCACCAACTATATGCAAAATTCATCAAGTGCGAGTTTTGGTTTAGCTCAGTGGCGTTTTTGGGCCATGTGGTATCAAGTGAAGGCATAAGAGTGGACTCTCAGAAAATAAAAGCGATAAAGAATTGGCCTAGACTAGTGAATCCTTCAGACATCAGGAGTTTCTTGGGTTTAGCCCAGTACTATCGGAGATTTGTTGAGGGTTTTCATCTATTGTAGCGCTGTTGACCAAATTGACCCAAAAGAAAGAAAAGTTCCAATGGTCGGATGCTTGTGAAAGGAGCTTTCAGGAGTTGAAGACTTGACTTACCTCAGCACCAGTATTAACCTACTGGAGGGTACTGATGGATTTATAGTGTATTGCAATGCTTCTAGGATCGACTTGGTTATGTATTGATGTAGCATGGTAAAGTGATAGCATACACTTCCTGACAGCTGAAAGTTCATGAGAAGAATTACCTGACCTATAATCTTGAATTGGCAGTGGTGGTATTTTTCTTGAAGATATGGAGACACTATTTGTATGGGGTCCATGTAGATGTGTTTACAGTCTACAAGAGCCTACAATATTGTTCACCTAGAAGGACTTAAATCTGCGCCAAAGAAGGTGGTTGGAGTTACTCAAGAATTATGATATGAGTGTCCTTTACTATCTGGGTAAGGCCAATGTAGTAGCTGATGCACTTAGTAGACTCTCTATAGAGAGTGTGTCCCATGTGGATGAGGGGAGAAAGGAGCTGGTGAAGGATGTGCATCAGCTTGCAAGGTTGGGCGTTCGTTTGGTTGACTCGCCCGATGGCGGTGTTATTATTCAGAGCAAATCAAAATCATCCTCGGTGACTGATGTAAAAGCTAGGAAAGACGAGGACCCTATTTTGGTAAAGTTAAAGGAAGCCATTCAGAATCAGAAGGTAGAGGTCTTCTTCAAAGGGGAGATGGCGTGCTTCGGTATCAGGGTTGCTTGTGTGTCCCGGACATTGATGATTTGAGAAATTGGATGTTTCATGAGGCTCATGGTTCTAGGTATTTAATACATCCAGGTGCCACTAAGATGTACCGTGATCTACGGAAAGTCTATTGGTGGAATGGCATGAAGAAGGACATCGTTGAATTTGTGGCTAAGTGCCCGAATTGTCAGCAAGTGAAGGTTGAGCATCAGAGACCGGGAGGTGTGCTTCAGGATATCAGTATTCCTACTTGGAAGTGGGAATAAATTAATATGGACTTCATCACAGGGTTGCCTCGCACTCGTCGATAGTATGACTCTATTTGGGTGATCGTGGACAGGTTGACCAAAGCCGCTCATTTTCTACCGGTCAAAACCACTGATTTAGCGGAGGATTATGCCAAACTATACATCTGGGAGCTAGTTCGGTTGCATGGAGTACCCTTGTCTATCATATCAGAAAGAGGTACTCAGTTTACCTCTCAGTTTTGGAGATCGTTTCAAAAAGGACTTGGTACTCAGGTTAAGCTCAGTACAACATTTTACCCTCAAAAGGATGGTCAAGAGGAGTAGATAATTCAGACTCTTGAGGACATTTTGAGTGCATGTGTGATTGACTTTAAGGGTAGTTGGGATAACCATTTGCCTCTTATTTATTTTGCGTATAATAACAACTACCATTCCAATATTTAGATGGCCCCATTTGAGGCTTTCTATGGGCGGAGGTGTAGATCGCCTATTGGTTGGTTGAAGTCAGTGAAGCCGTGATGATAGGACCAAATTCAGTCCATGAGGCCATGGAGAAGGTTCAGCTCATTCGGAATAGGTTGAAAACAGCTCAAAGTTGTCAAAAGTCCTGTGCTGATGTGAAGAGGAAAGAACTTGGGTTCAAAGTGGATGATTGGGTGTCTCTGAAGGTATCTCCCATGAAGGGAGTGATGAGGTTTGGAAAGACAAGAAAACTCAACCCTCCTTATGTTGGCCCCTACCGGATTGTGAAGCGGGTTGGCAAGGTGGCATATGAATTGGAGTTGCCCTCAGAATTAGCTTTTGTTCATCCTATTTTTCATGTATCGCTCTTAAAGAAGTGTTTGGGTGATCCATCTCTAGTTATTCCAGTGGACAGTGTTGGTGTGAAAGACAACCTTAGTTATGAGGAGGTTCCAGTGGAAATACTGGATCGTCAGGTTCGAAGGCTAAGAAACAAGGAAGTAGCTTTAGTTAAAGTTTTATGGAGGAATCAACATGTTGAGGGAGCTATGTGGGAATATGAAAGAGATATGATGGCTAAATACCCATATTTATTCCCTACTGGCTCAGTTCCAGTTTGAGGTATCAGTTTCGCCTTAAAACTCTGTTCAGTTTCATGTTCAGTTCATGTGCCCCAGTTTTTTTCATGTATATGGATGTATGTATGATTCATAAATTTAGTCCAGTCATGTAGTTTAAATCAGGGTTTGCCATTCCGTCAGTCTTCAGCTTATATGATCAGTATTTGAGTATGATGATTGCATTTCTCTGCTTTTCTGTTTGATTTCAATATTCAAGGATGAATGTTCCCAAGGGGGAGATATTGTTATACCGCAAAAGTCCAAAGATTAGACCTTGGAGTTGAAATGGAGAAAATAGGATTTTATGCACCAGGTCACAGAATGAGTCGTCTTGTGACCTGTCAGGTTGACCATGAGTCATTAAGTGACTCGTGGTGAGGAGTTCTCTTGAGTTGGAAATTTTGGTTTTGGAGTCCCCACGGACATGACCATGAGTCGTGCTCAACACCCACAACTCATTGAGTAAGTCTTGGTTAAGGGCTATTGAAAGGTGAAGGTTAAGTGGCAGTGTTCCCTATGAATGGACACAACGAATTGTGGTCAGATGCCACGATCTGTTAGGTTGGTCGTGGTCAACAATTGATTAAAGACTTGAGGAGTTGGACTGTGGAGGTAACGAGTGGTGACCATGAGTCGTGGTCACCAATGACGATCCGTTAGGTCACTCGTGGGGACCCTTTGAGGAAATATGGCAGTGGAGTCCATGATAGTAGGTGACGACCCGTTCCCCCTAGTAACAACTCGTCCAGTCCCTCCTGGGGACTGATAGTCAATTATTTTCTGCGAATTTAGTAAGGACTTATCCATAATTCCTATGATCTTAAAGCCTAAACTACATCATTTTAAGCTATGAATGGTGAGGTTTAAGAGGGGTAAGTTCATTCTAGGCTATTATTATTCATGCATGCAAGAGTAAAGGTCTAGAGAGGTGATCAAGCTCAATTTCCTCCAAGTTCATCTCTTCTTGGGAAATCAGAGAAGTTGTAGAATCAGTTCTTCCCGGGTATGTAAGGCTATGAATGGGTGAATTTGTTCACACCCATGCCCAATTCCTCTCTAATTCATGAAAATCTATATGTTGGTTCTATGGGGTTTTAACTCAATGCATGAATTTCTTAAGTTTCTACCATGTGTATAATCTAAGCATGTTTCTATTATTGAATTATGATTCATGGACAAGTTTTACGTTATTTTCAATTATAATCATGTTTTCAAGCTTTATAAATTAAAATGCTCATCCATGAGAAGTTCATTAAAGTTGAGATTTACGATGAAGATTCAAGTATGATGAGATATTATTGATGAAAAGCATGTTTTCAAGTTACCCATGTCTATGATTATGTTTTCATGTGAATTAAATATTTTGGAGCATGTTTAAGTATCGGGCAAGCCCATATGTTCAAGTATGATGTATGATTTCAAGTAAATTAGCTTACCACATGGTTTTGGAGTCAAGGCTCCCAATTATGTTCAACTTATGGTATGGCTTGAGCCAAGACTCCTCATGTATAATTTCAAATTTTATGTGTACATGATTATACAGCTTCATCACTAGACGATGGTTAACTTTGTTGAAAAATGATGGAGAGCATATGCATGTTTTTGGGAGTAGTGTCTAGCACCGAGTAGACTACAGTCAACTCTATGCCTTAGAACTACGAGCCAACGTAGGTATGATCAGATTATTTGGGACCTCCTTTGGAGCTTTCCCCCGCATCAAGGGTTCTTCATCTTGATATCGATATCATGGTAGCGTCCTTAGCCCTAAAAAGGCTTTGGACGTCTTTGTCCACTTGAGTGTGATAGTTGGGATCACGTAAGCTCTATTGTGGTAATGTCGGTTATATGACAAATCTCCCATTGTTCCTCATGATTTCAGTTATGCATGTTTATCATTCATGATATATATATATATATGTTCTAAAGCAGGTTTGACCCAATGTACAGTTTTACTTATGATTATCAAATTTTATCTTTGGGTCATTCGATTTAGTTATGATGTTTAGATCATGATTTCATAAAATAACATGCAAGCCCTACTCTCAGATTCTTGTCTTGATTATGCTTTATATTATGCATGTTTTAAATGATTTTACTTATTTAAGTGGTTTTACTTTCCTTGCATACTCGGTAAATTCTACGTACTGACCGCGTACTCTATGCTGTATCATTTTATAATACAGGTTCTGATCTCCAGACTCAGCCCCATCATTAGTCAGCTTCCGGAGCTAGCATCCAGCTTCAGTGGTGAGTCTTCATCTCCTAAGGACCAGTCGTTAGTAGATATCCCATCAGCCCATCAGATATGTTAGAGGCTGTCAGACTGTGTGTAGTAATCACCATGTTATGTATGAACCTAATTTCGATTCCGATGTCATGTTATGATTAGACTTCTGCTATGTTGTTATGCTAAGTCTTCTACTTTACTTGATTGAGTTATATGTATGTTCATGCCATGGGTCTATTTGGAGTCTCTCGGGGCTTCTTGTCCTGTATCTCGAGATCCGAGCCTATGTTCGGGTCTTGACATTTTTCCTTACAATTTTACTCTCTGACCATCCACCTTCAAATTAAGTTTTACTGATTTGTTGACCGTTAGATCAGGCTAAAATTTTGACTGAGTGTTCATAACATCTTTCTCTTTGATTTGGATGGTGGAGATTGGATTTGGAGGTTCGTAGCATCTGATTTCGAGTTCCTAACAGTAGCCCAATTTTAGGTGATTTTTCTCTATTTATTTTTTTTAGTGTTGCTATAGCGTCTCCGTGTTTGGCACTTGTTGTGTAGCCATTTTGGAGAACTTTTATTATCCTCTTATTGTTATATTGCAATTGTTACAACCCATTGATGTGCTGCGAATTTACAGCACTTTGAATGCTCAAAACTAAGAAAATAACATGGACTTAGGTGTATTTATGTGGATAAAGTCACTTTTCCTTTGGTTACAGGATAAATTGGTGTTGGAGCTAAAAGATGCAAAATATAGCCTGAAGTGTGCAAAATAGGCTCAAATTGCAGTCCACAGTACAAGCTGTAGGAAGGTCCTACGAGTCGTACTGGTGGCCATGTAAAGTTGCAGAAGGCTAGTGTTGGAGAGATGCAGTATACGAGTCACAGTATGAGTCGTACCAAACTTGTACGAGTTGTGGTGATGAAGTCGTGATAAGATTCAGAAGATTTGCATAAGAGCCTGACTCCTGCTACGGAAAGGAAGTACGAACCATGGAATGAAGGTAAGAGTCGTACCATGGCGATCGTGATGAACTTCAGAAATATTTTAAAGTCTCAGATTCAAGTCACGGGAGCTCAGTACGGATCGTAAGATGGAGGTACGAGTCGTACTAGGATCCAACACTTAGCCAAATTCAGCCAGTCATGCAATGTACGAAAGGATGCTACAGACTATAGGATCTTGCTACAAATCGTAGGTTGACTCGTGACGGGGGCGGAATCAGATATATAAATTCACCCTGTTATCCTAGGAAAAGAATTCTTGTGTCTGTATAAATACGTTTTATGTTTTATTTTTCAGTAGATTTTTATCAGAGACATTATTGGAGACAACATTAGACAATTGAGAGAAAGAGAGAACTGAGTTGATTTGACTGTGATCAACCTTTTCTTGAATTCTTCTTGTTCTTGCTATTTGTTCTTCAAGATTTTGCTGATTAATTAAAGAAAGTGTTTTTCTCATTCATACTTGTAAGTATTGATTTATATTTTTAATCATGAATGTAATTCACAACCTTACAACTATGAGAGGCTAAAACCTCCATAGCTAGGGTTGTGGGAACTATGGTGGATTAACAAGCTAGGGTTGCATAAAGTAATTCTAAAACCAATACAAACACTTATATTATATCTTCTTCATGCTTAAACGTTTCTTAAATGGTGCGCAACATTAGAATATGCCCGAATTCCTTACTTGCTTAGGTCTAAGAGGTAGATATTAGGAAAAGAGAATTACAATGGAGCCTTGATCTTGATGATCATTGTATTAACTTGAACTGTGGTTGCAGGATAGTTAAATCTTGAACTTAGTGATAACGGATAGTTTGAAACCACTCATGAGACTTGGTCGAGTAATTGAGTATAGTCATTCAATAGGGACTGGTCGGTTGTTTGAATGATCCTAAGTTATCAGTTCTATAAGTAAGTATTGATGATGATTACGAGTGTATACCCAAAGCAGTTATGAACCCATGGGAAACACAAACCCTAGTTATCCTTTAATATTGATTCAAAACTGGATTTTTGATAATTGTTCTTATTATTGATTTTCTTTAGAACCCCCCTCCCTCCCCCCCCCCCCCCTCCCCAATTCTGAAGTAACTACCTCACAAGTTCACTTACTGGCTGTAATCTAGTTCTTTCGTATTCCCTGTGGGATCGACCCCAACCTCTAGTTGGGTTCTTTATTGACAACGTCCGTTTCATACTTCAGTAAGAGGTGTGGTTTGAGCATTATCACAAAGTGACGTCGTTGCTGGGAAATACGGCTAAGACTAGGTTATTAGCTTGTATTTGACTTGTTGGTAGTTACGTTATTTTTTACGCTTTTTCTTTGTTTTCCTTTTGTGACTCCCTCAGGCTACACAAAGGAACAACCTTTCACTCGAACACTCAAACGGAACATGATAAGCTGCCAACACCTGTGGAAGTATACCTTGATGATGCTTGAGGAGTCACAAAGTCACGTTGTGCCGCGACGTTAAATCAGGCGCTGTATGGGAGGCAACCCATGGAAGGTAAAGTCTGAGTAGCCCCAGGTATGTTCTCTTTCCTATGTTCTTATAGTTTATGCTTCGGGGACGAAGCTTACTTTTCAAAAAGGGGAGGGGGTGTACTTGTGATTTTTGAGATTTTTGATTCGTCTGAGGGTTTTTCTTGCTGTGATTCTTTTCACTCAGGTATGCTATCTAGTAGAACCAGCATGTGTAGGATTTTTATTTTTAGCTTATGATTTTTGTTTAATTAGAAAGTAACTTAGGAGTACTCAGCCAATAAAAATGCACTAGTTTTGATTTTTGAAAAAAATTGACCCTGTTTAAAGTTTTTTGATGCATTAGCTACGTATTTGTGACAACATGTATGATTTTTGTGGATCTTTCATGTCATTTATTTATTAATATGAGTAGTCTTGTCAAGTCATGTATAAACCAAACAGGTGAGGTGAAAATAATTCATGTACCATGTGTGAGTGAGGTATAGTATTTAGTTCGGTATTGTGTTGAAGATCTAGAACTTGCCTGGTTGGTCTTTGCATAGGCTAAGGATGGTTGGTTAGGATATGATCATATGCCATTTTTATTTAGCTCACTTTTAGCCTATATTAGGGAGAATACATAAAATCCTCCATGAACTTGAATCTTATTTTTATGAAGACACTTTAATTTTGCGGGGGTCCTATTACCCTCCCTAAACTAATTTAAAGTGAAATTAATAGCCCCTTTTTGCCTACTTGGCATGGAATATGTGATTCACTCTCTTAAAGAGAGCGAGGAACATAAAACATTATTAAAGTTTTATTTTTTTAATTTTTTCTTTTATTAATTATATTTTCTTTTTTATTTTCATATTTTCTCTTCTTATTTTGTTCTTTTCTTGTTTTCTTTCTCTTTTTTTTTCTTCTTCTTCTTCCTCTTTGTTGAACCTCAATATCCATTATTGTCTAGAAGCTTTGAGCTATACATTTGGAGATTCACTTTTGATTTCTTCCTTATATATTATATTTTAACTTTTTTCTTACCTATTACTATATTAAAAAATATCAAATTTGTCCGAAATTTTTTTGGCTATTCTTCCCTGGCAACAAAAAAAAATTGGCAAAAAAAAGTTCAGTGGTAGTCAATATTTTATTAAAGATATGATGTTTTCAGTCTCTTCTATTAGAGATTGAGTTTGAGTTTACGAAGAAAAGATCCGAAAGTGTTTAAATTAATGTGTTAAAAAATATACCCAATTCGTCGGAAAAAATGGTGGAAGCCGGCGAATTTTTTTTCCGGCAAATAAAAGAAATCACATGCTACTCATTTCTCTCCTTTATTTACCAAACCCAATAATTAATTTGACTATAAAAAAATGAATAAAAGAAAAAAAAGGATGATGTGGGAGAAGGGAAGAATTGAAATACCAAGACTTCTCAACAAATGGGGATAAATAGAAAAGAGGAAAAAAAAGCAAGGAAATATAAATAAGGAAAGCAAAAATAAATATAAAAATAATTTTAAAAAATAGAAAATGACGTGTCAATTTACGATTAGTGTGTGTTGTACACACTCTTCTTTAAGATTGGTATTGAGCTGAGAAGGTTGTATTAAATTCATTTTGAATTAGTTTGGGGAGGTAATAGGACCCCCGTAAAGTTGAAGTATCTTTTTAAAAATATAGTACAAGTTCAGGGAGAATTTTATGTATTCTCTCCCTATATTACCCTATCAAATTGCATGAATCCCTTGATCCCAAGTTTGAGCCTTAATAGACCATGTTTCTTTGATTTACCGATTAACCGTACCCATTTGTTTACAATGAACCTGTTTTGGCCCTGGTCCTTACTTGAATATTGTGAACCTCAACATAAGAAAAATGGTTAAGTTGAGGGTGGCTAGAGTAGGGGTGCGTAAATGGTAGGAACGGACGAAAGGAAAAGAAAAGAGAAAAGAAATAGTGAAAAATGAGGTGTGGTGAGATGAAAAGAAAAGAGATGAAAATGCTGAGAATCTTGAAAAAAAAAACGCAAAAGAAAATGAAAATGCTAAACAAAGTTAAAAACTCACCACACCCATGCAAATGTGTATAAAAAGGGGTGAAAAGGGAATGAAAGAATAAAGGGTGAAATAGGTGAATGGTGTAGCCAATGTATGTAGTGCCAAGGAAGGGATAGTCACTTATAAAATCTTCCATCTTTATCATGTCCAGCCCTAAGCCTACATTACAATCCATACCAAGTCCTATAGTGATCCTAACTCGACCATCTGATAAACCAAAGCAGAGAAAATAAGGGCAAATCTATGGTATCTGACACATAATACTTGTACCTTCTTTGCGAGAGTGAGCGCCTTACTTGTTTAGTCCCATGCTATGCTTGACATTTCATATCCGAGTGGGGACTTCATTTGTGTGAGGGTACATGGATTATGTTTTGCTTTTACCATTGATGTGAATACCAAAATTTTGACCTAAGATTTTAGTTTTAGTTTTTTTTAAAAACTTTTAGTTTTAAATTAATTTTTTATATATATTATTATTATTTTTTTTATCTTTTTAATTTTATTATATTTATTTTTTAATATTACTTTTGATAAGCTTATTTAAAAGAGTTGAACACGCAATATATATTTATTTTCTTTAAATATAGTTTATTTATTTAAAAGAGTTGAACACCCAATATATATATATATATATATATATATATATATATATATATATATATATATATATATATTATTTATTTATTTATTCTTATTAATATTATTATTGTTATTTCTATATATATAAATAAATAAATATATATATATATATTATGTTTATTATTAATATAAAGTTATTCAATTAATTTACATATTTGTTATTTAAATTTTTTTAAAAAAAGAGAAGCTGTATGGTTACATGCAAAAAAAATAACTTTAAAAAAAATTAACTCAAAAACCTCTCAAACAAATTCCACTCCCTCACGTCTCTCACCCCCACACTCCTTCTTTCTTATTTTACTCACTAGTACTCCACTATCCGCTATTTTTTTTTGAGACATACAAGAAAATATTTAAACAGACATACACGGTAGAAAGAAGGGACGGAAAAAAGAGAACACAATTAAAAAATATAGAGAAACACAGAGAAACGAAAGAGAAGAGAGTCAAGATTTTGTTACTTTTTTTACTTGGACTATTGCTACGGTATTCGGTTAGTAAAAAATTTATTCTTATTTATTTGTTTCTTTTATTTATAAGAATTTATTTATATTTATATCTTCAGTTTCAATTGAATTATGTTATTAATAAGTAGGCTGTTAAATCATGTTCTTGTGTTTATTTATTTACATTTTGAATTAGCATATTCAGTTGTTGATTTAAATAACAAGATATTTGATTTAGTTAGGTCAACATGAAATAATTTTACATCTAAAAAAATTATCAAGGATCTTTTCTCATGAATGTCAAGATTGTTGAATGTTAGGGAACATAATAATTTTATTGTTAGTAAAATTAATATAAATCTAGCAAGATTTAAATTTTATTTGACTAATTATTTCGGTGATCTCTTTTATGCCAAAACAAATCTAACCAAACATCTAAATAAAATTAAAAAAAAATAACAAAAAAGAAAGAAAAGGGGAGACTGAAAACAAAACAAAAAAAATAAAACAAAAGAAAAGAAACCAAGAGAAACAAAAAAAAAAAGAAAAAGAAAAGAAAAGAAAAGGAAACAGCAAGCATAAAAAAAAAATATAAGTTAGAGAAAAAAAAGGAGCAACGGAACAAAAAATAGAAAAGAAAAGAAGAAGAACAGAGAAAAAGTAAAAGAAAAGAAAAATAGAAAAGATATTTTTTTAGAAAGGAGAAAGAAAAGAAAAAGTGTTGTGTTGCGAATTAATTTTCGCAAAAAGTTAAGAAATCTAACGAGTTTGCATAATATTTTCTTTGTAACAAAGGTTGATATTAAATTTTTTTCTATATTAAAATTCATCTCTTACTTTTATTGTTTTAACGGTGATATGATAAAAATGCAATTTTTAAAGTTCTTTTTGCTAGTCCGTTAAAGTTCATTTTTTTGTTGTTGTTGTAGAAGGTGAAGTTAGCCTTCTGTTATCAGAATAAGAATGCCTATAAGGCGTTAAAGATTTATTATCTTCAAACTGAATACAAATCTGTCCTTCAGAGGTCTGGGATATATGAGAATACTCAGAATTAGTAATACTATCAGCTTGTTGTGTAGGAGATATAACAGAATCTAGAATCCATGTAGAGGGGAAATTAATTTCATCCCATTTAATAGGCCTTCTAGTAGTAATCTTTGATTTAGAAAAATTAGTTTCAAATATAATAGACTGATTTGACTGATCTGTCAATTTACATCGAGGATTTAAAGTAGATAAAAATTTATAATAAATTCTATACGACAAACAGATTAATTCAGATCCAGGTGCATAATTATAACCATGCGTTTTTGTTATACCCCGTAGAATTTCCGGCACTTAGATGACCTATTCGCACGTTGGTTAAGCATATTTGAAAGCCATACGTGCTAGGGAAAGGCCCGGGAAAAGATCGGACGAGAAACCTGTCGAACCATCGCGGGAGGAGCCGAGGCAGAGCCCCTCCGCGATGGCAGCGTGTCACGGAGGTGAGGCCTCCGCGATGGCTCCGTGACACGTTGCCCGTGTCCAGGCCTAAGTATATAAAGCCCCCACTTCGGTTGGAAGTCATTCATACTTATAAAAATTTCCAGAGAGCGCCGTAAACAGAGAAAAACGAAGGGGAATTAAATATTTTCGTCCGATTACGCTGCCAAACGCTGCCCAAACCAAAATTAATCCTAGATACCAAGGTATTTAGCAGCAGAGAGCATTTCTACGGAGTTAGTTTTGCGAAATACGGCCGACGAATCGGCGAGCTGCCGAACTAAAGTAAGTAGAATTGCTCTAAATTAATGTCTATGTGTTCCTAGCTGAGAAGTAAATAATTCTCCCTTCTGGGCCGCTGGAAAATAGCGAGTTTTTGACCATCTTTCGATAAGCCTAAGTTTAGGCTATAAATTAAATCGAAAGTAACGTCGCTCTTTACAATAATGTTGTATTTAGTATTGATTGACGTATTTATGAATGCAGTTGGGAGAAAATAGTTGAAGTACCGGCCGAGCCTCGTCCGACGGACGAATAGTAGAAGATAAGGTATGTAAAGTTAGTTTCCTTCGGCAAGTTAAGTAATATCAGTATAGCGTAATAAATTACGGACCAGTAGAATGTTCAGAAGTCGAGTATTGCGTTATTATGAATGTTGGTACGATGTGAGAAACATTGGGTTGTAATGTGTATGAAACCTAACGGTATGAAATAGATTCTAACGCAAGCGTTAGAGATTGCCCAGTATATTCAGTGTGTGATGTAATATGCCATGTTAAGATATTGTTGTATTCAGCTGAAACCCCGTGAAGTAGTACAGTATCCGTAAAGCACTGCAGAAATAGAATAGCAGACTAAAATGAAGTTCAGAAAGCATGTCAGGATTAGTAAACCATGTTACTATAGAAAGCCAGTATACGGCGTAGTCTAGCAGAAAGATTATATTCATACATACATATATAGTACTTCCAGCCTCAGCATGTATTAAGTATGTACTTATTCCTATCACTAGTCCAGCATATAGTGTATACAGAAACTTAGTAAACAGCAGAGTTTTCAATAGAAACATTATCTTATATAGCATTTGCCCAGTACAGCCCGGCAGGAGACTATATTCATATTTATATGTCTTTACCTGCCTCAGCACGTATTAAATACGTACAGATTACTATCATTAGCCCAGCATGTAATATATATATGATACTTTACCCCTAGTAGCCTCAGCATGTGAGATACACAGATAGTATTACCAGTTGAGACCGTTGTATTGTTTGGGGTTGGATTACCTAGCATCCATGACCGCCCAGGGTTAATAGCTGTATCGACTCGTCCGCCAGAGGACGAGGATACGTCACTCTACGGAGTGGCATGCCGTCCCGCCAGGGGACGAAGATGGGATGCCAGTTTTTCCCCATATTTGTGCCTTGATCGGCCCTTACACACCCCAGTCGAGCGGATACGCCCGGGTGCAGATTCAGGAGTCCTCCGGACTCAGATGCAGTTATAGTCAGGGGCTCAGCGAGCCCAAGTGCATACCCAGGGGACCGGCAGGATGCTTACAGCCAGTATAGGAGATGGGATGACCGGGGTAGGGGTATAGATTCTGTGTTGATTGTACCTCCCGGCTTATGGGGGCCGGGTAAGGTTGTGTATGCCATGTTACGTTATGTATGTTATGTTATATTACAGTAGATACGAGCAGATTAGTAGTAGAATGATATGTCTCCAGGTATGATTCCTACTCCCTTCAGTATGATTAAGAACAGGTACGATCTACACCATCAGACAGTTATCTACTCCTTCTTATTTCAGTTTTGACAGTTATGTTATTGATTGCAGATATCCCTTCAGTTCTTACAGATTCAGTTATCTCCTACTATTCAGAATTTTTAGCTATATTACTTGTATTCAGCTGTATTCAGTTTGCTTTACATACTCAGTACCAGCGGTACTGACGCCTAGTGGGGCGCTGCATTACTTGCCTGCAGGTACCCATAGACGAGCAGGCGATACCACGTGATCCCTATCAGCGGTTGAGTATTCAGCTCCTGTCATCCGGAGACTGAATTTCTAGAGGTGTAGTCCAGTTCTTTTGTTGTACAGTACGGGTAGGTCGGGGCCCTGTCCCGATCATTTCTATTATCCTTCCTAGAGGCTTGCAGTCTGTTTATATTCCCTGTGGTCAGATGAGCCGGTCGTGTGAGGCCGTGCAGTTGTATAGTTGCCTTTACTCCTTCTTTCTTTTGTAATGGCCGTGTGGGGCCATAGTTTGCCAGTAGTGGTGACCTTGTCGGTCACGTAGCGTTTCAGTATGTTATGCTTGAGTTACAGATAACTAGACAGCATGGTGGCCTTGTCGGCCCGCATAGGTTCCCCTGAATACTATGTTTCTGGTCAGCTGTTAGTACAGGTACAGAAGGCTATAGGCCAATGGGCCGGGGGCTGTATTTACAGCCGTTATATAGCCCTTTGTTTCCAGAAATGTGAGTTAGAGCCAGCTAGGCGCCAGATGTGCCCAGGCTTAGCAGTCCGGCAGGTCAGGTCCTAGTAGGGCACCAGGTGCCAGTCATACCCCCCCCCCCAGGGCGGGGTGTGACAGTTTTAACGTTTAACGTTAATGCATCTAGAATATTGACATCAGATAATGATAGTTGTAAGTTGGGTTGTGTATTGAAGTATACAGGACCATAAGCCACCGTAGATTCAATCGAACCCATTAGAGACTGTCTAAAATTTAAATTTCTAGCATCTCTAAGAGCTGCCAGAAAAGTCTCTGGTAACCCTTTAAGGGTTAATGGTTTAAATGTAATTTGTACCATACCAATATGCATAAAAGAATATTTATGTTTATAAACATCAATATCATGTTTCTTTAGTAATCTAATCGTCTGTTCTGACGAAGTTAAAGCAAGAGATTGTTCAGTTATTTTTATTAAATATTTAGGTGAAATCTTATCAAACCACCCATATTCATAGATTTTTTTAATTGGAACATAAGGTATTGTCCATTTATCTAATAAATTCAAATTTTGAGGTACATCTACCTCTTCCAATCTGGTATTCTTTATACTAGGTTCATTTATTTACATTTTATAAGAGTTTCTATATTGAATACTTGCTTAATCAATTACATACCAATGATGTCCTAGGCTCTGATACCATTCAACGACAGGATCTATAGCGGCTGGCGGTAGTCCTCACGGCCTCTACAGAACTAGGCTAAATTAATATCCTTGAACAAGGATTAAAATTGAGGGATTCAATCATAAAAACTCATAACCTTGTTTATATAACCTCAAGCCTTATTAATTTAGCCTTGTTCTGTAGAATGAGGCCACAATGGCCAAACCAGCCTTCCTATAATAAGGAAAGAGGAAGAGGTACAGGCCCGTATAAAGTCCGAGGAGGAAGAACAGGGGAAAGTTATACTTCTCCTGAAAATCAAGAAATACAAAGAGGATATTATATTACCTCTAGAGGCAGCTATTCAAACCCAATTATACAAATGGGAAATAGAACTCTTGTAAACAAGAGAAGAGATGAAGCATCTTCATCAGGATCTGTAAATTTGAAAGATATTCCTAAAGAAAGGCCATTATATGAGGCTCTACAGAATTATTTGAGCAATCAAGCAAAACCGCAAGGTGATACCTATGCGAGCATTTCTATGGAAAGTTCTGATGATATAAAGAACTACGAAAAATTACAAAAACAAGAAATCATACTTTTTGTGGAAGACAATGATATTGATAGAAGAGAACAACCTTGGAATCTACTTCAAAGATATTTCTCTGAAAATTTATATTTCCCGGGTCAGTCATACAAAACCCGCAGCTATTATGAAAATATTTTGATAAACACTGGAAGTGTAGAGATATCTCACTTCAAACATTTTAATGATGAAAAAATTTATAATTTCTCAAAATTTATTATCAAAAAGATTATATTAGCCGAAGAATGGGGGCTTTCCACTATGAGGGAAAAACAGATTACTATTGATAATGGTACAAAAGTAAATTGCACGTACTGGGATTATATCCAAGCGTTCAGTTATACTTTGTATTATAACAATGAAAGACATAAGCATACTTGGTTTATAAAGGTATGCCAAAAGAATTTTTCCAATATTATTCCCAATTGGTTCTTAAATTGGTGGTCATACCATGGACCAACAATTGAGATCTTGCCTACCCATTTAAAAGAATTATATAATCAATGGGTCCAAGTATCACCAGAAATGGATTTGTTATACAAAAAGGAACATGTCAACTGGCTAGAAAAAATTGGTCATGTATATTTCTTTATGGAATTCTCTATCCCATGGATTCACAAATGGATTCCAGAATTCAGTTATACTGAAGAACAAATTCCTTGCATATACCGGACTTATTATAACAATTTTTGGGACAAAATGATGAAGAAAGATCCAAAAACCAACAAATTGTATGGACAAGAAACTCTGGATGAAATTAGTCATAAAATAAAGGATTATGGCGAAAGACCTCGAGTTATCAAAATTGAGGATAGTCTTTTAAAACATATTGCCAGAAAAATCATATACCAGCCCGGCAATAAAGAGGAACAGATTGAAGCATACATGCAAGAAGTTCGAAAAAACCTAATGATATCATTCGAATAAATTACTGAAAAATCTGATACATCAATGAAAAGTAGTCAATCCATAAATGAAGATTCGCAGGTTGACGAAGAAATAGACATTGATAAGGTCCTGGAAGAAGCTGAAAAATTAATTCAGCACGAGAAATAAGGATTTCGAATGCAGCCGGAACAAGAAAAGAAACAAATGGAATAAAGACCCCACAATTCATAAACAGGTAGGACCCATGATAAAAGAAGACAAAGATAGTTGTCACTATTCATTGATTTATGAACAGTATTTTCATTCCTTATTTAAAGAGGCCCTTGCCTCAGTTGTAAAGTGAGAGTTTTCTTTTAAGTTTTAAAAAGTTTTTAGTTTTCCTTCCGTCTTTCTAGTCTCTTTTCTAAAGTTCTGTAAAACTTTGTAAAGTTTTAATAAGAAGAAAAAGAAAATCGTCCATCTCTTGGACACAACTCTGGTGTTGACAGGTACTTTATTTCTCTTTCTTTTATTTCTTTTATATGTATAAGTCGGATGATATCCGGCTAAGTTCTCTCTCTATATTGAATACAAGCTTATTAATTGCATATTAATGATGAATTAGGCCTATTAAAATTCATAGATTCATTCATAAAGATAATTAACCAATACTGTATGACTTCAACCAATGCTGTTTGAATGCTTAGCTTGGTTCCGAGATGGTGGTACAGTCATTGCAGGTACTGTATAATTTCATATTTTCCTTAGTGACTATGTCTAGCGTGTGGTGAGAAGCCCTATTTGTTGTTATGTTTTAAGGGCGATTATATCCCACTGAATCCTTCGGGATGTCCTAGACACATGGTCTTGAAATTCTGCAGTATTTGTATATCTGACAGGCCTCTTGCTTGGGTAAAAGTTTGACCATACAGTTAAGATTCAACCAAATATGGCTTGAGGTTATATAAACAAGGTTATGAGTTTTTATGATTGAATCCCTCAATTTTGATAACTCGAGGTCTTTCGCCATAATCCTTTATTTTATGACTAGTTTCATCCAGAGTTTCTTGTCCATACAATTTGTTGGTTTTTGGGTCTTTCTTCATCATTTTGTCCCAAAAATTGTTATAATAAGTCCGGTAGATGCAAGGAATTTGTTCTTCAGTTTAACCGAATTCTGGAATCCATTTGTGAATCCATGGGATAGAGAATTCCATAAAGAAATATACATGACCAATTTTTTCTGGCCAGTTGACATGTTCCTTTTTGTATAACAGATCCATTTCTAGCGATACTTGGGACCCATTGATTATATAATTCTTTGAAATGGGTAGGCAAGATCTCAATTGTTGGTCCATGGTATGACCACCAATTTAAGAACCAATTGGGAATAATATTGGAAAAATTCTTTTGGCATACCTTTATAAACCAAGTATGCTTATGTCTTTCATTGTTATAATACAAAGTATAACTGAATGTGTAGGAGATATAATCCCAGTACGTGCAATTTACTTTTGTACCATTATCAATGGTAATCTGTTTTTCCCTCATAGTGGAAAGCCCCAATTCTTCGGCTCATATAATCTTTTTGATAATAAATTTTGAGAAATTATAAATTTTTTCATCATTAAAATGTTTGAAGTGAGATATCTCTACACTTTCAGTGTTTATCAAAATATTTTCATAATAGCTGCGGGTTTTTTATGACTGACCCGGGAAATATAAATTTTCAGAGAAATACCTTTGAAGTAGATCCCAAGGTTGTTCTCTTCTATCAATATCATTGTCTTCCACAAGAAGTATGATTTCTTGTTTTTGTAATTTTTCGTAGTTCTTTATATAATCAGAACTTTCCATAGAAATGCTCGCATAGGTATCACCTTGCGGTTTTGCTTGATTGCTCAAATAATTCTGTAGAGCCTCATATAATTGGCTTTCTTTAGGAATATCTTCCAAATTTACAGATCCTGATGAAGATGCTTCATCTCTTATCTTGTTTACAAGAGTTCTATTTCCCATTTGTATAATTGGGTTTGAATAGCTGCCTCTAGAGGTAATATAATTTTCTCTTTGTATTTCTTGATTTTCAGGAGAAGTATAACTTTCCCCTGTTCTTCCTCCTTGGACTTTATACGGGCCTGTACCTCTTCCTCTTCCTTTATTATAAGAAGGCTGGTTTGGCCATTGTGGCCTCATTCTACAATATGAACAAATTTTATTAGCACATATAAAACATTCTTTAGTCATCCTAAACTTGCTGAATGTCTTGGCATATGAATGCCTCTTATTAGCCTTATCCTTTTATTTTAATTTTCTATTGTCTTATCAAAATCAGATATCATTTGGATTACTTGATTAATATCTATATCATTTTTGTTAATATTATCTAGCATTGTTAGATAACGCTTTTTATGAAATCTGGCGATCTTCAATTGTTTTTGAAATATCCAGTATAAAATATAATCATCTTTGATTGGTTCAAATGATGGTAAATTATTCATTGTATAAACTCACGAGATAAAAAATCAGGGAGAGAATTATCACTTCCCTTTTATACTCAATTTTAAAATCAAATGGAGCCAATTGAGCCTGCCATCTAGCAAATATTATCTTTGAGGCATCATGTTTAAAATCTTTATTGAACATGAACTTTACCGCCTGAGCATCAGTTCTTATCAAGAACTTCTGATTATATAAATCATCCTGGAATTTTAAAACACATTTAACAATAGTAAGCATTTCATGAGCAATAGTGGAATATTTCTTCTGAGCCTCTGTCCATTTACCTGAATAATATCTAATTAGGTATTCAGTTTTATCATTGGGGTTTATCTGTTTAAGTATCCCTCCAAAACCAATATTGGATGCATCTGTTTCTATAATCTTTTTCCATAATGGATTAGCAAGGGTTAAACATGGAAGAGCTTTAACCTTTTCTTTAATTTTTCTTACTACTTCAGTATGGCTATTAGTCCAGGGCGAATTATGACCTTTCTTTAAACGATAATATAAAGGAGCTAGATCTCGAGATAAATCCTTGTAAAATGGAGAAATATAATTCAAACTACCAAGAAATCTTTGTAGTTGAGTTCTATCAGTTATAACATCAGGAAATTTTGATGCAAGTCAATAGATCGTTGTATAGGAGTGATCTTACCTTGGCAAATATAATGACCAAGAAATCTTATATTTGTTTGAAATAAACTCATTTTTGATTTTGATATAACTAAACCATTTTGAATTACTATTTTCTTAAAAATATCTAAGTATTTATAATGTAATTCTAATGTTTTAGAAAAAATGAGAATATCATCAATATAAACAATAATAAAATTCATATATGGATTAAATATATCATTCATAATCTTCTGAAATTCAGAAGGGACATTTTTAAAACCAAATGGCATAACATTCCATTCGTATTGACCAAATGGAACATTAAAAGCAGTTCTATAAGTGTGTTCTTTAAACAATTGTATCTGCCAGTATCCTGATTTTAAATCAAATTTAGAAAATATATTAGCATCATGTAATCGAGAAAGTAAATCTTTCTTATTGGGGATTGGATATCTAATCCATTTTAAAACTTTGTTTAACGGTTTATAGTTTATAACTAATCTAGGCATACCTCGTTCTTTTTCAGCTGCATTATTAACATAAAATGCAGTACATGACCATAGAGATTTAGAAAGTTTTATCAAGCCTTTTTGTAAAAGATTATCAATCTCCTTTTTGCAAAATTCAACTAACTCAGCATTCATTTGACAGGGCTGAGATTTTGTAGGAATATTATCCTCAGAGAATGAATCTTCATATGGAAGAAACACTACATGCTTTTTCCTATCCCAAAAAGCGCTTGGATGATCAGCACAAATAGATATAGCAAATTGTTCAGAAATCAATTTAATTTTTTCCTGAACTTTAACAGACTTTAATGTATCATCTATTGTCATGCTATAAATTTCATTTTGCAAGTAATTTAAATGACTTTGTTTTGAATTAATCAAAGTATTAATATTACGAGAAATAGGGTCAGTAATAAATGTAAAAGAAATCCTTTCGCCATTATAAACAGCCTCAAAACCCTTTTCATCTACCCTAGTAAATGGCTTGAATAAAAGGGGTTCCAAGTATAATTGGAGGATTTAAATGATCTTTTATTAGAATAAAGAAATGAGAAATACAAACTTTTTGCTGACATATATAAGCATTAGGCAATTCGTATTCTATTTGCATTTTATAACCTGAAGCAGATTTAACATTATGCGAAGTCTTATGATAATATCTAGTTGGAATTAATCCTTCTTGAATAAAAGAAATATCAGCACCACTGTCTAGTAAAGCAGTTTCAGTTATAGAAAAGTTATTATCAATTAAAATAGTACATTTTACATATCATTTATGTGCAGTAACTATTTGCATCATTCCAAGAAACATATCATTTTCTGGGTTTAAAATAATTTGTGTAGAGGATTTAGAAAAGTTATTTTCTCCTTCGGGTATATAAATTCCTTTTTTCTTATTATCAATAGTTAACTCAGAGTTAGAATTTTCTAACTGGGTCACTCTATGATCTATAATCATCTGATTTTGTTTAAGAGATTTAATTTCATTTTTGAGTTTTTCAACCTCAAATTTTAAATCATTCATAGAAGAATCATGACTATGAACTTTTGATTGAGTTTTCTGTAAAAGTCTTCTTTGTACTTCTGCAAAAGTATATGGAGTTTCACTTAAAATGTCCTTTTTAATTTGAACTGGTTTATCTTCTAATTTTGAAGAACCAGAGGCCATGGTAATAATCTTTTCTCGAAGATTATTATCCTCGACTTCTTTTAATAATTCTAAAATGTTATCAGAATTAATAGGTCTAATTTCAAAAGTTTGAAATTGTGATTGTAATTTATAAAAATCCATATTACAGGTACAACTTTCAGGTTCACAATTATGACAAGTATCACTGTCAGAATTATCAAAATCAAGTAATTGCATAGAATCATCAGAATCATAAACATCAGAAGAATTGCTAGCATATTCTTCTACCGAAGTTTCTTCTATAACCTTAAGGAGCTGGTCCTTATACTTATCATCTAATTCTAAGGCCAAAGTTTTTAACTTTTCCTTTTTGCAATTAGGAGCAATGTGACCAAATTTACCGCATCTATAACATTTGGTATTTTGCAAATCTCTTTTTGATCTATTTTCAACAAATCTTTTTTCTTTTCTATATCTTTTGCGTTCTTCACGTTCTTCTTTCGACCTTCGTCTATATCTCTTACCTTTCCTTTGGTAATTTTTTCCTTTATCATTCTTTTTCTTTTTAGAAGGAATATCTCCCATTGCAAACTGATCGCAAAAATCTCCTAACTGATTCTTTTCAGTTAGTCTCTGTCTTTTTAATTGTTGGCTTAATCTTAATTCATTACACAGATTTAATCCTTCCTGTGTACATACACCAATAAGCGTCCCATACGTATAGACATTATAAGGAATTTCAGTATTATTTCCTCTAAGAGTTTTTCTTACTCTTTCTGCAAACAAATAAGGCAAACCGTCTATAAATTTTGCCTTCCAATGATCAGAATTACTTTCGGGTAGATCCATAACCCTACTAAGAAATGTATCCTTGTACCATCGAAATTCACCTAAGTGTCTACACTTAAGTCCATTTAACATGGTATGAATATTTTCATATACATTGGTAAATCTTCCACTAAAATGTTCTATAATGGTAAGTATTAATGTATAGACCGCATCAGGTCTATTTGCTGGTAATTCTTTTCCAAAGATATCCACTCCTGGGCTTGAAGTAGTATCCTTATAAATGGCTTCTCTATCAGCTAAGGATAAAAAGTTTTCCCACCAACCTCTTAATTGTCCAGTAAATCCTGCGACAATCATTCTACATATCACTGGGTTGGTATTTCCATTACTCGTGGCTCTACAGATAGTAGAGTACATCATCATTCTATGAATTGATATGCTAATCTTCCTATCAGTCAGTCCATCTAGGTTCCATTCATAAATGGCATTACCTTTACAACTAGTATTAGTTTGATTCCAATCTCTTTCTTCCACTAAAACATCTTGTGGAGTAGGCCTTGGATAATAATGGGTATTCATACGGGGTTTATCAGCATACTTTCCCCCATAACGACTTCCGATTTTTCTAAGTTTATTAAGCTCAGATGAAATTACTTCCTTATGATCTTTCGAAGGATCCTGAATATCATCAGAAAATTCAGAAGCTAAACTCAAGGGTTTTAAGTCTAGCTTAGCTAGCTTTTCATCTATGATTTTCTTTAATTCTTCCTGTGCTCGAAAACAAAATCCGTCTACCACTACTGGTCTCTGAATGGACGGAAGTAGTCTCTTGGCACTAGATGACGGGGCAGAATCAAATTTAACTTGACCTGAATGTATAACCATGGAATTTTCCACCTTAGAAGTAACAAATTTTTTAACCAAAGCAGATAATTCATCAATTTTTGAATCAAGAGAAGTAATATGTTCTCCCAAAACTTTAGCATATAAACTCAGATAATTATTTTGAGAAATTAATTTATTAATTTCTTTCATGGTGATACTAGCAACTTCATTATCAATGAATTGCTGAAATGCAGTAAAGGTTATACCAGTATTATTTGGTAAAGTAAACGATGCCTGTGGAGGGTAAACTCCGTTTTATCAAATTTTCATTTTCTTTATCTTTGTAAGTTCGTTCTAGAACTTTAACATACAAAGGTACATAAGTGGTTATAAACCAAGGAACGAAATACATCACTTTATTATGTAATGTACATAATTCATAAAATTCTTGGGAAATGCTTCATTTATCATCATCAGTATAATTAGTAAAAAACCAAGTTCTAAACTGGTTCCATTTATCATTAAAAAATTTAGATTGAATATGTTTTCTTGCCAGGGATCCTGGACTAAAATCAATTTTATACGGAATCATTTAAACAGAATTTGGATCAAAATCCATCTCGGATTGTGAAGGAATATCCTTATCAATGGAACTATCATCTTTTACAATATTATTAGAGTCAATTTTTATATGATCTACTCTTTTATCATTTTTAGTAGAAATTGTATGTAATGAGGCGACACGATTTAATCTAGCCGGACCATAAATTGGTTCTACCGGAGCTATAAAAGAATAAGTAGAAGGTGAAGTTAGCCTTCTGTTATCAGAATAAGAATGCCTATAAGGCGTTAAAGATTTATTATCTTCAAACTGAATACAAATCTGTCCTTCAGGGGTCTGGGATATATGAGAATACTCAGAATTAGTAATACTATCAGCTTGTTGTGTAGGAGATATAACAGAATCTAGAATCCATGTAGAGGGAAAATTAATTTCATCCCATTTAATAGCCTTCTAGTAGTAATCTTTGATTTAGAAAAATTAGTTTCAAATATAATAGACTGATTTGACTGATCTGTCAATTTACATCGAGGATTTAAAGTAGATAAAAATTTATAATAAATTCTATACGACAAACAGATTAATTCAGATCCAGGTGCATAATTATAACCATGCGTTTTAACGTTTAACGTTAATGCATCTAGAATATTGACATCAGATAATGATAGTTGCTAGTATCACCATGAAAGAAATTAATAAATTAATTTCTCAAAATAATTATCTGAGTTTATATGCTAAAGTTTTAGGAGAACATATTACTTCATTATTATTATTATTATTATTATTATTATTATTATTATTATTATTATTATTATTATTATTATTATTATTATTATTATTATTATTGTTGTTGTTGTTGTTGTTGTTGTTGTTGTTGTTGTTGTTGTTGTTGTTATTGTTGTTATTGTTGTTATTGTTGTTATTGTTATTGTTGTTGTTGTTGTTGTTGTTGTTGTTATTATTATTATTCTTATTATTATTCTTATTATTATTCTTATAATTATTATTCTTATTATTATTATTACTAGAATATTGACATCAGATAATGATAGTTGCTAGTATCACCATGAAAGAAATTAATAAATTAATATCTCAAAATAATTATCTGAGTTTATATGCTAAAGTTTTAGGAGAACATATTACTTCATTATTATTATTATTATTATTATTATTATTATTATTATTATTATTATTATTATTATTATTATTATTATTATTATTACTATTGTTGTTGTTGTTATTGTTGTTATTGTTGTTATTGTTGTTATTGTTATTGTTGTTGTTGTTGTTGTTGTTGTTGTTATTATTATTATTCTTATTATTATTATTCTTATTATTATTATTACTAGAATATTGACATCAGATAATGATAGTTGCTAGTATCACCATGAAAGAAATTAATAAATTAATTTCTCAAAATAATTATCTGAGTTTATATGCTAAAGTTTTAGGAGAACATATTACTTCATTATTATTATTATTATTATTATTATTATTATTATTATTATTATTGTTGTTGTTGTTGTTGTTGTTGTTGTTGTTGTTGTTGTTGTTGTTGTTGTTATTGTTGTTGTTATTGTTGTTATTGTTGTTATTGTTATTGTTGTTGTTGTTGTTGTTGTTGTTGTTGTTGTTATTATTATTATTCTTATTATTATTCTTATTATTATTATTCTTATTATTATTCTTATAATTATTATTCTTATTATTATTATTACTAGAATATTGACATCAGATAATGATAGTTGCTAGTATCACCATGAAAGAAATTAATAAATTAATTTCTCAAAATAATTATCTGAGTTTATATGCTAAAGTTTTAGGAGAACATATTACTTCATTATTATTATTATTATTATTATTATTATTATTATTATTATTATTATTATGCATTTGCTCACTTGTTTAGAGCACCAAGTTTTTCTTTCAGATTTTAGTTTTTCATTCTCTTTCATAGTCTCCTCTCATCTCAATAGTTCTTCTTTTGTAATTCTCTGTAAACAAAATTTTTGTAAAGAAAAATCAAGAAAACCGTCCAACTTTGGGCACAAATTAGGTGTTCTCAGGTACTATTTTTATTTCTATTTATACTGTTTATTTTTTGATGGCCGGATTTATAACCGGCTAAACATCTATCTATGTTGAATACCATACTGCTTGAATCTCCATAAAGAAGAACTAGACTTTATTAAAATCAAGAGATTTTATTATGTGAACTTTAAAGATTTAGTGTTAGTATTGATAGCTTGGTTCGGAGATGGTGGTACAGGCGGCAAGAATACTGTAGATTTTGGATTTGCCTTAGTGGCTACGTACAGTTGCCCGGTGAAAAAGCCCGTTTATTGGAGTTGTTTAGGGCTGTTGTTATCCCGGGGAGCCTCTAAAAAGGTATCCTGTACACATCCAATTATTATCATCATCTTGTATATGTTTGCATATGTGCTACATGTTTGCACACAATCAAGGAAATTGCAACGACGCACCCCAATTCTATTGAGATACAGTGGGCCTCTGATTCCTGGTGAAGGATTTGTAGTCACACATGATTAGGATGAGGAGGGCCCACAACAAAGCCGAAAACTGCTGCTACCAGTACATTGCCCCTCCCCGACTTGAGTTGTTCGCTCGTTTTACAGCTAGTCTATATACTTTTTCTGATCAGAATCAATCCCCGTATAACTTGAAACACAAATGTGTTGTCCCTAGTAGAATCTTCTTGATTTGCATCATCTGCATTTGACATAGCGGGGCTCGGACAGGGGTCGGGCCCGTCTAGAACAGGTATCCTAATTTTTATGGACCAACATATACATCTTATGTGCTATTTGTAATATTATTTGAAATGGCTTATTGTGGACCAACTGTTAGGGTAATTAACGAATTAAAATAAAATTTATTCCTCATTTATTTTATATATTACTTTTTGATAAACAACCAGAAAAAGGTTCCAAACTTTTCCCTCCACAAAAGTGTTCTTTAATAAGATTAAATTTTTCAAAAAAAAAGTTTTTGTTAAACAAAAAAATAATAATAAGTTATACAGAAAATATATACAAAAGAGAACAAGAAAGTTTTATGGCTTTTCAAAAAAGAAAAAAAAAGATTCTATTTCTTATTTACAAAATAAATTATTCAGTGTTTTCAAAAAAAAGGTGGTAGTCCTTTTGTACTCGTGTTTGTCTATTTTATTTATTACCTAGATGGCCTAAATATGGCTATAAAAATATATATTTTTATCCCCTTTATCAAATTTGTCTCTCTATCTTGTCATTTTACTGAGACAACCTATTTTTTTTAAATTAATGAGGGTTATTTTTGCAAGAATGATCACTTTATCCCCGATCGAACCTAGTTATTATTGTTATTATTACTTTATAATAATAATAATTATTATTATTATTTTCATTATTTTATTTTCTCCCTCTTTCTTTTCTTGGTTTATTTTTAAATGTGCATGAAATCTTTTCCTCCAAGAGTCTAATTTTGGCAAGCTTTATTTATCCTTAAAATCTTCAAGAACGATTGAAATTTTTGCGTCAACCAAACCAAATTAAATAGGGTTTTAATTTTGAATTTCCCTAATCAGGAAAATGAAGCCGATGAGATGTGATAAGAGACCATGAGTTGAAGCAGTTGAAGAGGTTAATGAACCCCCCAAGATTATGGTTGTTGACAAAACTCCCCCGTTACTCCTTGCTTGGTGGAATGACATGGATCATTTTAAGCAAGCCGAGATACACAAACATCTTGCATTCCTCACAGATATCATGATTTTTAGTTCAGATAGAGATTTGATTGAGGCTTTAGTTTCATTTTGGGACTCTACAAACAATGTCTTTCGTTTCAGTGACTTCGAGTTGACACCCACCTTGAAAGTATTAGGTGATTTTACGAGGCTAGGCCATAACCTCCATAAGAAAACACTTCTAGCTCCAAGGAATGTTAGTGGAAATAATTTCTTAGAGCAAATGCACATCAAACATCCTTCTATGACCTGTTTGGTTAATGGATGGGTTCCGTTGGAGTTCCTATATTTGAGATATGGAAAGAAAGAAGGATTTCTGGAATATGAAAAACAACTCAAAAATAGACAACATCTCCCAACACGGGAATAGGGTAGAAGATTCATGGTAACATTCTTGGGAACCATGGTTTTCCCAAGAGGAGACAGAAAGATTAATATTCGTTTATCTGGGATAGTCACAACCATGATGAAGAGAAAGAATTCTACTATCTTGCCAATGATTTTAGATGACATTTACCGAGCCTTGGCCAAATGTAAAGAAGGTGAAGATTATTTTGAAGGTTGTAGTATTTTGTTGCAAATATGGTTCCTAGAGCACTTGTATCACCACCATTATGTGACCAAATTCAAATCTGATTGGAGTAGGTATATTTTAAGTCATTCGAATAGAATGCAACAGTTGAAAGACAAATTTCCCAAGGGTGTAAAGGATTGGAGAAAGTATCTACTCAAATTGACTGCATCTGAAATCACATGGAACTATCATTGGTTTCCTTCAAGAGAGGTGATCTTTATGTCTTCTTATTGCCCATTTTTTGTTCTAATGGGCCTTCGGGGTTTTTAGCCGTATACGCCTCTTCGAGTACTATGCCAGTTAGGCCGAAGGCAACTTCTTCCCGTGGTTGAAGACACACGAGGTTTCATATGGGAGGTGATCTCCGAAGATCCACTTCGACAATCAGAAGCTCAGAGAATTTGGCGTGGTAATCGGGTTTTAGGTTTGAACACTATGATAGAGGACCGAGATCGTGGAGAAGTAGACTCATTATACCTCCATTGGTTCTTCAATCAAGCCTCCCGTAAGATCAGACCTGAAGGATTTGTACGAGAGGCAGTAGATCGGGAATTAGATATTGAGATGAGAATCAAGAAGGTTTAACTCGAAGTCGAAGGAAATTAGTAGTCCACTCTACATGTATTAAATGAAGATCTAAAAAGTGCCAAGGAAAATTTAGCCCAGATGAAAGCAGAGTGGGAAGCCAAAGTTAATTTAGCCCAAAAAGGGATGAGAAGAACCATCACTCTACTATTCAGACCTTATATGAGGATTTAAGCATCATCACAGGAGCTATGGATCAGCAACAGATAGAATTCAATGAGAAGAGAGATCACTTCAATAGAGATAAAGCTCAATTTGAAAATGAGAGAGACCAGTTTCGAGCGTTGCAGGCTCAACAACAAAATAGTTTGATAAAGAAAGAGCTCAGTTCGCTGCAGAGAGGAACCAATTGATCGAGCAAGAGTTTGAAATCAGCTTGAGTTGGCAATGAACCGTGAGACAAGTACAAGGGAGATAGCCCTTACCCGCCAACACCAAATTCAAGACTTCGAGCATAACTATGAAAATGTTAGAAAACAGGTCCACGATTTAGCTGTTGATACTACCCGAAGTTGTGTGTACTATCAGGGAATGGGTTACGAGCAATTTTCTACAGAGGTACCTATCCTCGCACGTCATTTTGCTACGAAGCTGGAAGAGAAATACCGCGTGTTAGGAGGTCGACCTGGGCAAGAAGCTCCATGAGCAAGCTGGCAGTCGGTTTACATGAAAGATCAGATATTTTTTGGGATTGAAGTTTAGGAATTAGTTCAGCAGTTGCATTTTTAGTTTGATTTTTTTTCATGGTATTTTTTTAATTTTATTTTACTTATTCTAGTTGCGTTAGTCTTTTCGAGTATATGGAGTTTCTCTGTTTAGATATTTTCTTTATGTCATTGTATAAAAAAATTTTAATCGGTGAAAAGCTTTTTGATGAAATTTCCTATGAACTATGTAATGATCTGATTCATGTTTGACATAATACGTAGGCAACCCTTAATGGGCTCGATCGAAATACTTTCAAAACCATCGAATGAAATAATTAATAACAATAATAATAATTAGAATAAGAATAATAATATGACACATCAAAAGCCTTCCAAGCTCATTCTAGAAAAGAAAATAACTTTATGTCCATGACATACAACGTGTGACTAATATCTATGAAATGTTAAACCTTAACAAATTTTTATTTTGTCATAAATGATCGCTAAAAGGTGGTTGGTTTGTGGTTAAACTAGCGCCTCACCCATACAATACAAGATACAAGATCGAAAGGAAAAGGGACAATGACTCGCAAAGATGGAACAGAGTCAGATAATGAAGAAGTTCCAAATCAATTGGTTCAGCAAGAATCAACATCAGTGGAGGAAGTAAGGATATTGAGACAACAAATGATTGAAATGTACCAAGCTTAGATGAATGAACAAGCTCCACCATCTTCGATTCCTGGATTGTCTGACGTGACCATGTCTATTCCCTTTCAAATCCCGATAAGTGACCCACTTTACCCCCATGGGTTTGGCCTATATGATAACACATCCAACACCGTTGGACTATCCACAGTACGACCTCTGAATGCACCCCTCATAAGTAACCCACTCTTTATGACCGCTATGTCAACTAATACAGTCCCTCAAGTCAACTAATACAGTCCCTCAACCAACGGTGATACAGAAATCCAATAATGAGCCTTCGGCCAAGGTGAACCATTATCAATATAATCCTCCTGAAGTGACTTTAAGAGTCCCAGGATCTTACCACCCCACTCATCATTATAATTCCCTGATCGAGATTGAGAAAACTACCAAGAATGAGGAACAAGAAGAGATGGGCAAGAAAATGAAAAGTCTGGAACAAAATATAAGGAATATGCAGGGACTAGGAGGGCACAAGAATGTCGCTTTCAAGGATTTGTGCATGTTCCATGATGTTCACTTGCCTCTAGGGTTCAAAACCCCAAAGTTCAACAAGTATGATGGACATGGTGACCCTGTGGCTCATTTGAAGAGGTTCTGTAATCAATTGAGAGGAGTAGGGGGAAAAGAGAAATTACTTATGACTTATTTTGGAGAGAGTCTGATGGGGGTAGCCTCTAAATGGTTTATTGATCAAGATATTTCTCATTGGCATATTTGGGATGACATGACTCAGGATTTTGTCCAATAATTTCAGTACAATATTGACATTATTCTCGATCGCAATTCCCTCGCTAACATGAAAAAGAAACCAACTAAAAGTTTCCAAGAATATTCCATAAAATGGAGAGAGCAGGCAGCTAAAGTTAAACAACCAATGAAAGATCATGAATTGATTGACGTTTTTCTCCAATCTCAAGAACCTGATTATTTCCATTACTTGCTCGCCGCAGTAGGTAAGCCTTTTGCCGAGGCAATTAAAATTGGAGAAATGGTGGAGAATGGCATAAAGTCAGGAAAAATCGTGAGTCAAATAGCCCTCAAGGCCACCACACAATCAATTCATAATGGTTTGGGTGGTTTTGCAAATCGGAAAAAGAAAGAGGAAGGATCCATGATGGCATTAGGATCAAGGGGTGTCCACAGGAGGACAAACCACCCTCATGCACAAGTACAACACCAGCAGTCTAGCTCTCTTAAACATTATTATCCTCATCAGAATCCCCATTACTTAGTTGCTCCGTCCCAGTGTACAGTCTTTAATACACAGGCATCTAATCGACCTCCTCAATGCCCATAGTGGCGGGCACCAGCTCCACAAGGCTTTTGTTCCCAACAACAAAAATTTTCAAGCATTGTATAACTCATGTCCAAGGACAGATTATGTGAGAGATCAAGGACAAAGGGAAAACTTTACCCCAATTGGGGAATCATACACAAGTTTGTTGCGAAAATTAATGCAGTTGGGTTTGGTTCAACTTGTCACTCCATATTATGTCAATCCAAATGCGAAAGGTTTTGATCCAACTGTCAGGTGCGAGTATCATTCCAACACCCAAGGTCATAGTACAGATAATTGTTGTACTTTGAAGAGAATCATTGAGAAGTTAATTAATGATAAGACAATTGTGAATGCAGCATATGTCACCAACAATCCACTTCCTGATAAGACAATTGTGAATGCAGCAAATGTCACCAACAATCCACTTCCAGCTCACGACAATGGGCATTTTGTTGGTATGATATCTGATGATAGGGAGTATAAACAAATGGGTGGAATGATAAGGACACTTAACCCCTCAGAAGAAGGAATGAGTATGGACACAAAACCCATAAGAAAGGCACCATTAATTGTAAAAGGCGCAAGTTTAGGTTTAAGTCCTAAAAACTCAGCGAAACTAATATTGTATGTCCCTATGATGGAAAAGGAGGTACCGATGACTGGACCAAAACTATATGTTCCTAGTGGTTTTCCAAGGTTAGGTCAAAATTAGAATAACTTGGGAAAGGTGATAGAGCCAGTTGTGATAAAACACACAACACAAATTCCCGTAACAAATACAAAAACCTTCCCGTGGAACTACAACAAGACCACTGTTACTTACAAGGGAAAAGAGATTTTGAAGATACGAATGAAATGGGAGGTTCCACTCGTTCTGGAAGATGTTACGCTCCAGAAGAATTAAGAAGACCCAAACCAGTTAAGGAAAGTCAATGGCTAGTTAAAAAGCCTATCACTGAGGAAGAGGCGGAGGATTTTCTGAAAAAGATGAAAGTTTAAGATTATTCCATGTTGATCAGTTGAGGAAATCCCTTGCTCAGATTTTGTTGCTATATTTGCTCATGCATTCCGAAGAGCATTGTTAAGCGTTGATTAAAGTTTTGAATGAAGCACATATTTTAGAAATTACCATAGTGAGTCATTTGGAAAAGATTGTCAATAGAATATCTGAGGTAAATAGAATCACTTTCACTGATGATGAGTTGCCCTTGGAAGGATCTAGGCACAACAAAGCTTTGCATCTAACTGTGAAATGTGAGGAGCATTACGTGAAGAGAGTCATGATTGATGGAGATTCAGGTGTGGACATATGCCCCCCCCCTCTACATTGCAAAGTTTGAAAATCAACACAGACAAAATTTGAGCTAATAATGTGTGTGTTCAAGCTTTTGATGGTGGAAAATGCGACACAATTGGTGAGATTGACCTTACTTTGACAATTGGACCTGCTGAGTTTGGGATCGTTTTTCAAGTAACAGACATGGACACTTCCTACAACCTACTTTTAGGAAGTCCATGGATTCATATGGCTAGGGCTGTGCCATCTACTTTGCATCAGATGGTGAAATTTGAATATGAAAAATAAGAAATCATTGTTCATGGGGAAGATGACCTTTCAATATGTCAGAACCCCTCTATTCCATGCATTGAAGTCAAGGAAGGTTGCGAATCCATCATTTATCAAGCATTTGAGATAGCGGTGGCCGATCAATTCCTGGAAGGAAGGCCTATTCTAGAGCCTCATGTCTCTTCTACCGCAATCATGGTGGCCACACAAATGTTACAAAATGGTTATGAACCAGGAAAAGGTTTGGGAGTATCATTGAAAGGAATTGTGGACCCATTATCTCTATTGGGTAGTCAAGATACTTTTAGATTAGGTTTTCGACCTACCGAAGCTGATAGGAAATGGGCAAAAGAGTGGAAAAAGAAAATTTGGAAGTTGCCAAAGCCAATTCCCCACATTGCTCAATCTTTTACTAAATTTCGATGTGAGACAAATCCAGATCTAGTTATCCAAGATGATGTGGAGAAAATGTGTCAAGGTCTTAGTGAAATGTTTGATGGGGTAAACATGATTCAGATTGGTGAAGGACCTAGTCATGCAGACGTGCAGCTTATTGGCCCAGAGGTCAAGCTCACCAACTGGGAAGCCATTCCTTTCCCTACAAAGAGGGAGTCTGGGTAGTTTATTTTGTTGCCTTTTCTGTATTTGAATTATTCTCAGGGTTGTAATTCAGATATTTGTTGCTTTGATTTGATGTTAACCTTCTATCCTTTCCAATTCAATGAAATGAATTTCTAGATCCATATTAAATTCTCTCTCTCTATATATATATATATATATATATATATTTCCTCTCCTCTAATTTTATTATTCTATTTCTGTTTCAGTTATGTTAACACTGACTTTAATAACATGACATGCATGCGAAATACACATCCAGATCCTAAAAAGTTGTCTAATCTCAAAATAATGAGTCAAGAAGTTGAGGAATATAATGAAGACGAAGCTTTTGAAGAGATAAAAAAGGGATTGGATCAATTTGAGAATAAGCCTAAGCTGAATTTAAGTGAAACCGAGGCAATCAATTTGGGAACCCCGAAAGAAACAAGAGAGACGAAGATAAGAATTCATGCTGAACAAAGATTAGAGACGACATAATTCAGGCTTTGTTTGAGTATAAAGACGTTTTCTCTTGGTCCTATGATGACGTGCCGGGATTGAGCGTTGATTTGGTAGTTAACAAACTCCCCACATATTCTAATTTTCCAGCAGTCCAGCAAAAGCAAAGAAAGTTTAAGACAAACGTGAGTGAGAAAATTAAAGATGAAATTATGAAGCAATTAAGTGCAAATGTGATCAGGGTTGTCCGATATACCACGTGGTTGGCCAATGTTGTGCCAGTGATAAAGAAGGATGGGAAAATTAGAGTTTGTGTTGACTATAGGAATTTAAATAAAGCAATTCCAAAGGATAATTTTCCCTTGCCCAACATCCATATCCTGGTTGATAATTATGCCAAACACAAGATTCAATATTTTGTGGATCGTTATGCTGGGTATTATCAAATTCCGATGGACGAAAAAGATGCAGAAAATACTGTTTTCACCACCCCATGGGGTACTTATTGTTATAGGGTCATGCCACTTGGTCTTAAGAATGCAGGAGCAACTTATATGAGAGCTATGACTACTATCATTCATGACATGATACATAAAGAAGTTGAGGTATATGTTGATGATGTGATCATTAAGTCCAGAACGCAAACTGACCACGTGGCTGATTTAAGAAAGTTCTTTGAAAGATTGCGGAAGTATAATCTCAAGCTTAACCCGACTAAGTGTGCATTCGGAGTTCCATTGGGGAACCTTTTAGGCTTTATAGTTAGCTGGAGAGGCATTGAACTAGATCCCTCCAAGATAAAGGCCATTCAAGAATTGCCACCCCCGAGGAATAAAACTGAAGTTATGAGCTTTCTTGGGAGGTTAAACTACATCAGCATGTTCATCGCTCAACTCACAACCACATGTGAGCCTATATTCAAGCTATTAAAAAAGGACGCGTCCATGAAGTGGACAAGCGAGTGTTAAGAAGCTTTCGATAAGATTAAGAAATATCTATCAAACCCTCCGGTGATGGTCCCTCCAGAACCTGGTAGGCATTTGTTTTTGTATCTTTTAGTGATAGATAACTCCTTTGGTTGTATTTTGGGACAACATGATGCCACAGGAAGAAAGGAACAAGCGATCTATTATTTGAGCAAGAAGTTCACAAGCTATGAGATAAAGTATACTCTTTTAGAAAAGACATGTTGTGCCCTAACTTGGGTCGCTCAACAATTGAAGCAATCTCTTTCGTCCTACACGACTTACCTCATATCTCTAATGGATCCTTTGAAGTATATCTTTCAGAAACCTATGCCAACTGGAATTCTAGCAAAATGGCAGATTTTACTTACAGAGTTCGACATTGTGTATGTCAACCGTACTACTATGAAGGCACAAGTATTGGCTGATCATTTGGCAGAAAACCTAGTGGATGATGAATATGAGCCATTGAAAACATATTTTCTTGACGAAGAAATAAATTCAGTTGAGGAAGAAGTGTGACATGATAGTAATGTTTGGAAGTTATATTTTGATGGAGTTGTCAATATTAAAGGTGTAGGAATTGGGGCAGTCCTTATTTCACCAAGCGGGCATCATTACCCTGCCACAACACGAATTCGTTTCTTTTTTACCAATAATACAGCAGAATATGAAGCTTGCATCATGGGTTTAAATATGGCGATAAATCTATACGTACACGAGTTAGTAGTTTTGGGAGATTCTGACTTGCTCATTCGTCAAGTTCAAGGTAAATGGGAAACTCAAAACATTAAGCTCATTTCGTACAAACAATGTCTGGAGGACCTCAGCAAAAAGTTCAAGTCCATTGAGTTCAAATATATTCCCAGATTTCATAATGAGTTGGCTGATGCTTTGTCCACTTTAGCATCAAATCTTCCGTACCCAGATAACACTTATATCGACCCGTTGGAGATTCAGATTAGAGATCAACATGGTTATTGCAATACAATAGAAGTAGAGTCAGATGGTGAGTCATGGTATCATGACATTAAATGTTTCTTGAAAACAAATGAATATCCGACACACGCCAATGGAGATGAAAAGAAAACTATTAGGCGACTCGCCAATAGTTTCTTTTTGAGTGGGGATATCATATATAAGTGAACCCCAGATCTAAACTTGTTGAGATGTGTGAATACTCAAGAAGCTGAAATGATCATGAAAGAAGTGCATTCGGGGGTATGTGGCCCACACATGAATGGATATGTCATGGTGAAGAAGATTTTGCGAGCAGGATACTATTGGCTTACCATGGAGCGAGATTGTTTTCAGTTTGTTCGCAAGTGTCATCAATTCCAGATTCATAGTGACTTGATTCACTCGCCCCCTCTAGAGTTGCACCCTATGTATTCTCCTTGGCCTTTCGTTGCTTGGGGTATAGATGTTATTGGACCAATTGAACCAAAAGCTTCTAATGGACACCGATTCATTTTGGTTGCCATTGACTACTTCATCAAATGGGTAGAAGCTGTCACTCTCAAATCAGTCACCAAAAAAGTAGTGAAAAACTTTGTACATACCAATATCATATGTCGTTTTGTATTCCAAGGATCATTATTACAGACAATGCAGCCAATCTTAATAGTTATTTGATGAAGGACGTATGTGAACAATTTAAAGTTATACATCGTCACTCTACCCCATATCGGCCCAAAGCTAATGGAGCTGTTGAAGCAGCGAACAAAAACATCAAGAAGATTCTTCGAAAGATGGTCCAAGGGTCTAGACAGTGGCATGAGAAACTACCCTTTGCTCTTTTGGGATATCGTACCACTACACGTACTTCGGTTGGCACAACTCCCTACCTATTGATTTATGGGACTGAAGTGGTCATACCTACAAAAGTGAGATTCCCTCCCTTCGAATTATTGTAGAAGCAGAGATTGATGACACTGAATGGGTCAAGGCCAGGCTAGAAAAACTATCACTAATAGATGAAAAACAGTTAGTGGCAGTTTGCTTTGGTCAACTATATCAGCAAAGGATGGCTAAAGCATATAATAAAAAGTGCGTCCAAGGCATTTTAAGGCCAGTCAACTTGTTTTGAAACGTATCCTTCCACACCAGGAGGAGGCGAAGGGAAAGTTTTCCCTAAATTGGAAAGGCCCGCCTTATGTTATCAAACAAGTGTTGTCAAAAGGAGCGTTACAATTGGCAGATATAGAAGGAAAAGTGGAAGACATATCCATTAATGCAGACTTAGTCAAAAAATACTATGTTTGACACATTTTTCCTTGGAACTATTTTTACTTAGCATTCTCAGATTGGAATGACCAAAGGCTATCATTTTCTCTACCAAAACACTACGTACTCTTTGTTACCCCTTTTGAGCTTTACTTAATTTCCTTTGTTTTCCCTTTTTGGAACAATTAAGCAAGTAAATAATTTTTTTTAAAAAAAAGAAAAAAAAGCAAAAAACAAAAAAAAAACATTTATTCATATTGAACTGCGTTCGACCTGATTCCTAAAAGGATACGTAGGCAGCCTTGTGTTGGGGTTCGGTCCAACCACTCAAATAAATAAAAATCAGAGCTTTCCAGCAACTGGGGCATGATTTTATTTATTATTCTTTTTAGGATTTCAGTAAATAGTTCCAAAGTTGTAATTCATTCTAAAGTCCTTTTTGCCTATCCCCGTAAAGTCCTTCTGATCAACCTTTGAGAATGTTAAGTTCAACGTGCAGCTCAAATCCGACTATGCCACATACAACTTCTTACTTGGGGACACAAAGAGAAAATATATGAAAAAAATGAGAGAGTCTTATTGGTGAAAACTGTCATGGGCACCACAAGGCGATTGCAAGCTGAGAAAAATAAAATGAGAGTCTTGTTGGTGAAAATCCTCATGGGCACCACAAGGCGATTGTAAGTTGGAAAATGAGAGAGCTCTTATTGGTAAAAACCCTCACGGGCACCACAAGGCAATGGTAAGCTGAAAAAAAAGAGAAAAAAAAATAAAAGAGTCTTGTTGGTGAAAACCTTGATGGGCACCACAAGGCGATTGCAAGCTGAGAGAAATAAAATGAGAAAGTCTTATGGGTGAAAACCCACAAATGACACTTTGATCAAAAGGCGGGTTTCTATCTATGCAAGATGCATGATAAGGTAGAGAATTGGGGTTCAGATTGTAGGGGACAATATACTATGATATTAGACAACTCAGAAGGATCAAACGTCCACTCCAAAATGCACGTCATGATTCGTTGGAGTCGGCGCATACCTCCAGATAAGCTTTCCCCCCATTTTTGTTTTTCCTCTTCCTCTTTCTTTTCTTAACAGTGACACCTTTTGTTTAAACTAAATCTATTTACCTTCATTTTTTATCATCTTCTTGTCATCATCTATAATAAGTTTTTGTAGTTCCTTTTAGTATAATCTTGCATCAAACTCAACAACGAAGAAAAGATTACAAAATTGACTACAGTTTTTCAGTGGTACAAAGCGATGACTATTGGGCATGCACGATATTGACAGCAATATAAAGTCGTTTGCGGTTAACCCTGATAAAGGCAAGGCCTAAAAAGGAAAAGAGTTATTCCAATATATAGGAAACGATCACCAGAGAAAGATGTGACTCAAGCACGAGATCTGCTTCACCACAGATAGAAAATGACTAGATCAAAATAGTTAAAATGAGTATCGAAAGACGAAGATTCAAGACCTCCAAACAAGTTATTCAATTATCAACAAAGGCGGTTTTATAGAAGTTGGGGGAACGCAAAAGCAGTTTTCACAAGGGTGTCATGTCCACAAACCGACCACCAATTTAAAATTCACATTTTTTTGTTTGTTCAAAATAGGGGCAAAGTAGTTGTGGAAAATAACTCATAAAAACAAATACGAGTTTCACATAGTGAAGTTCTCAAATCTCTATTTTTTATATATATTTTATTCTTTATTTTATTATTTTTATTGCTATATTATGATCATTGTGGTATTTGTTACACTAATTGAAAATAAATAATGATTTTTTTTTAAAAAAAGGAACAAAAAGCCCTATCTCTTTTTCATTGCTTCACAGGGTACGACATCCCCTGGTTGCATCTTAGGAAAGCAAAAATCTCTATCTCTTTTTCATTGCTTCACAGGGTACGACATCCCCTGGTTGCATTTTAGAAAACAAAATCTCTATTTTCTGTTCATGGCTTCACAGGGTACGACATTCCTTGATTGCATTTCAGGGAAACAAAAAATCCCTATTTTTTTCATTGCTTCACAGGGCACGATATTCTCTGGTTGCATTATAGGAAACAAAAATCCCTATGTTCTTTTTATTGCTTCACAGGGTATGACATTTCCTGGTTGCACTATACGGAACAAAAATCCTTATTTTCTGTTCATGGCTTCACAGGGTACGACATTCCCTGATTGCATTTTAGGGAAACAAAAAACCCCTATTTTCTTTTCATTGCTTCACAGGGTACGACATTCCCTGGTTGCATTATAGGGAACAAGAATTCCTATGTTATTTTTATTGTTTCACAGAGTACGACATTCTCTGATTGCACTATACAGAACAAAACCCCCTATTTTCAGTTCATGGCTTCACAGGGTACGACATTCCCTGGTTGCGTTATAGGAAACAAAAAGCCCTATCTCTTTTTCATTGCTTCACAGGGTACAACATCCCCTGGTTGCATTTTAGGAAAGCAAAAATCCCTATCTCTTTTTCATTGCTTCACAGGGTACGACATCCCTGGTTGCATTTTAGGGAACAAAATCTCTATTTTCTGTTCATGACTTCACAGGGTACGGCATTCCCTGGTTGAATTTTAGGGAAACAAAAAACCCTATTTTCTGTTCATTGCTTTACAGGGTACGACATTCCCTGGTTGCATTGTAGGGAACAAAAATTCCTATGTTCCTTTTATTGCTTCACAGGGTACGACATTCCCTGGTTGCACTATACGGAACAAAAACCCTTATCTTATTTTTCGTGGATTCACAAGGTAAGACATCACCCGGTTGCATTTTAACAAATAAAGGCCTCATATTTTATTTGTCATATCTAGTTAAATTATTGTCATTCTCTTCTATTCGATTGAGGGAAGGTAGTTCAAATTTTACTAATAACTCACAAAATTTTTCTAGTGCAAACTGGGGCAGAAAATTTTGTTCGTTTTTGTTTATTTTCGGTGGCTTGCAGATTTATTTGGAAGCTCTCAGATTGGATGCTCAAGAATATTCAATCTCAATTACAGCTAGAATCATCTTTGATACAACGCAGGCAGGTGCCTAACATCGCAAGACTCATTTTTTCAGCTTAACTCTAATCAATAAACAAACATCTAAGGATATCCAATGAATTTTCATTTGAAAGAGTGTCAGCGACTCAACCCAAGTGACAAGTTCAAGTCTCAAATCCTAATTTTCATGATCAAATATTGAGATCAAGCTATCCATCGGAGGAAGATGCGATGATAACTTGAGATCTAAAATGAAGACCTGAAAGAAGAGAACCATGACTAGTATAGTAGATAGGATCTTGCATTTTTCATTTTTGATGTAATAACAGCAGCAATAGACCAAAATCGCAATGAGACCTTACTCGACTTTTCTACTCTGTCCATCCACTTGAACTACACACGATCTAATTCCTTGGTAACCCGGGATATGTAGGCTACCCAAAGTCAGGGCTCGGTCACACCTCTTTTCTTTTAATTCTTCTCCTACTTTGAATAAATTGCTAGGTCAAAAATCAGTCACATTGTTCACTTCTTTACCTAAAAACACTCTGTGTTTCCAAGCAAAGAGGGGCATGTTGTGAACACCAAATTTTTGACCTAAGATTTTAGTTTTAGTTTATTTAAAAAACTTTTAGTTTTAAATTAATTTTTTTATATATTATTATTATTATTACTTTTTTATCTTTTTAATTTAATTTAATTTATTTATTTATTAATATTACTTCTGGTAAACTTATTTAAAAGAGTTGAACATCCCAAATATATATATATATATATATATATATATATATATCTTCTTATTAATATTAT